>JARDYJ010000003.1:49182454-50449954 GCA_029215755.1 Spea hammondii
TCGGCGTCTGACGCGCTCAGAGTGGCCTCGGCGTCTGACGCGCTCAGAGTGGCAACGTCATCAGACTGAGTGAGGCAGTCATGAGCCTCCTCAGCGCTGAAGACATGTTGCGCCATTGTACCTACCTGGCCAATTTCTAAAACACTACACTATCCCCAATATATAATGTGGTTTTGCACTAAGCACTGCAGCTCTGCAAAACTCTCTCTCTCTCTCTCTCTCTCTCTCTCTATCTCTCTCTCTCTCTCTCTCTCTCTCTCTCTCCCCCAGTGTCGCACATCCGGCAGTAATGTCACTGACCCGGATGTGGTTCAGTCCCCCAAGGCTAATGACACACCAAGTTGTTACAGGAGATCGGGCAGCAGAAAGCCAGCGACGCTGGCTTCTGCTGCCAGGGGGGGGTCCAGGCTGTCAAACGACAGCCTGTTCTCCCGTGCAGCGGCAGGGATGTGTTCCTGACGCTGCACGAAAGGCTAGACGTCCCGGTACGTCTATAGGGGATTGAAGGGGTTAATTTGCTGGGTTTTTTTATTTGTGTTATTTATTTCTTGTACCTAGACACACACCTGAGGAGAAACTGTGAATTATGGATTCTGCTTATTTTAAGAGATACTATTTTGTTCAATAAATTATTGTGAAGATATATTTGCTGATTTGTTCCATTTTATACCTTCCTTGGCGTGCCAATTTGTGAGACAAGAAATTTACCTCCTTTAATATGATGATCCTGCATACCTCCATATATATTTTGAAGTCATCATTGTTTAAAGGGCTATTACTTATTTCTGGGAGATACCATGCATGAATCGCTCATTCGGGGTGGCAGGAGCCCAGGCACTGATGGTGGTACAGAATGATTTATATGACTATATACTAAATCAGACATTAGGATGTTAAATACCCTGGTCTTGAATAGGTTCAACGTATTAGATGACACAGATGTTTTGACATGGTTTAAATGTTATCTATAAAATAATTAGTATAAAAACCATGCCACTTTCAGTGATAAAATACATTAAAGAAAGCTGAAAAACTGCATATTTTTTTTCTAAAATAATTCTAAATAAGTGAATACAAGAACAGACAGGCTTCACATTATTTCTGTAAACAGAATTATTAACTTAACTGTTTTTAAGTAATGCCTATATTAGCAGTAACTGTCCCAAGCAGATCTGCGATATATGCTGGAGCATATCTTGCCTGTAGGTAATGCAGGCTCATTTTAGCTTTGTGCCCAGGGTGCAAGATGACTAATCTGGGATTAGTGCGCAATGTATTGTCACCTAACGATAACTATAAAAAACGATACAAATTGGCCCAGTCTACCACATATGGAAGTGTGTGCTCTAATCCCTGACACTCAAAGGGTTAAATACGGTCCAGTGTATCCATACCTAAGTACAATATGGCACACAGTGGAAGGAGCTTCTAAAGAAGCAGCACTAAAAAAGCAGTTTGCAAATTACATTATAAAATGGGGTCCAGATTAATGTCTATTCTTCCAGAACATGTTAGTTTCTTCACTCAGGTGCATGATATAGCCGAATGTTTAAATGAACCAAAGATTGACACCGTTATATGGTATTGGCAATAGATGATCATTATATAGTGATCCACACACAGACTGTGGTACAGCTTGATTCCTATCATTACATAGTGATCCAGACACAGACTGTGGTAAAGCTTGATTCCTACCATTATATAGTGGTCCAGATACACACTGTGGTACAGCTTGATTCCTACCATTACATAGTGATCCAGACACAGACTGTGGTAAAGCTTGATTCCTACCATTATATATTGATCCAGACACACACTGTGATACAGATTGATTCCTACCATTATATAGTGGTCCAGATACACACTGTGGTACAGATTGATTCCTATCATTATATAGTGATCCAGATATAGCCGAATGTTTAAACAATTCAAAAATTTACACCGTTTTATGGTATTGATAACCGTCTGGTGTGTGAACCTTTACCACTGTGACCTATTAACAGCTATTTTCTCAAACTTATTTCATTAACAGAACAGGGATGTCAGGGAGAAATGGCACAAGATAGGTATGCCGACTTGTTGATGTTTTTTTAGGTTAGTGAGCCGCTGTGCCCTCCCTCTAACATTGCAAACATTCCGTCTGTAAAATAAGACAGAAGTGTGAGACGCACTGGGGTGGAACAGGGAGTGTTCTGTGTAACCTGAGAAAGGATTTGTTTTCCAGCTTGAGCCGGAGGGAGGAAGGAAGGAGTCACCCGAAGGAGCAACAGACGAAGCGCTTGATAGAGCCCATCCCAGGCATACCGCTCCTCCCATAACACAACAGGTCTGTGCAAACCCTAGTGAGTCACCGCAGAGACAAGGTGCGGCTCCCGACAACTTTTTGTAGCCGGTGTTGGCTGTGCGTCGGTCTCAGTCCTAAGGAAATCACACACAAAGAGACACCGTGCACCCTGCGCTAGAGCTGCATCATGTTCAAGTGCGGTATCGCCTACCCCAGGTGCAAATGGATCCTGCCGTTACTGCTCCTCTGTGCGATCATCTTCGATATCATCGCCCTGGCCGGCCAGGGATGGGTGGAGACGGAGAGCGGCAGGGTTTATGCCTCCTTGTGGCAGACATGTGATTCCGTGGGGAATGGCAACTATGGGTGCCGATCTATTATGGACTACGGTAAGAACATCTCTAGATGGGCTAAAAGAAACGTGGGGATGGCCAACGTATCAAAGGGACTGTGGATTATTAGAATAGGGGTAGCCAAGCAACCAAACTCGAACTACAACTCGCATCACCTTCAGCCAGGTTAGGGTTATGGCAGTTTTAGTTTAAAAGTTATTGCCTAGCCCTGCCATAGTTCTTGCAAACTATTGCATTATGTGAAGTGATTTGTTGCCGCGTGCACTATATATTCTGAGGTTTATTCTCTAAAGGGGGAGTTTGCAGGAGATTTGTGGACGAAGGTCCAAGTTTCTCCAGCAAGAAAGGCTAAGCTGACCCTGTATGCTGTATAGTTCAATGTGCGGGGCGACATGAAGAAATGCATAGTTATAGTAAAGAGTAGACAGTAATGCAAACTCTCTTGTCGACTCTCTCTTTGGTGAATAAGCCAGACCGAGCTGTGTTTTGGGATTCAGTCTAGGTTGAAGGGGTTAAAGGAGAAGATTTGGGGATTTGTAGTATTTGTCGCTTAAATTAAAGCTACAAGCGTTGGTTGTTAGGGTCTATTACAAATATGTATATTGTACTTCCGCAGAGGCCTGTCCACTTCTTGTCAGGCTGACCACAAGCCTTTTTTGTTATACTGGGGGGGGGGGGACTTTTCCTGACCTTGAGCAAAAAGGTATTTTCTTCTCACAGGTAATTATTCCCCGTGAAGTTATAAAGTTTGGTAAATGCCATATGCTACTGTACCACATTCAACTCATATGTGCCCTTATCGACAGACCATATAATTAATAAGATTATAAAATATGGAGGCTGTTTTGAATACACAAACAATACTCCTCAGTCTCGATTGAAAGAGGAATGACACAGACCTTTCTGATAATATATACTACCATATCGCTTCGTCACAACGTTCTACTTCTAGGTTATCTTTATAGTGCAAAGGCCACTTCGCTGCAGAATTTAGCACAGCTTTGACAAATATTTGCTGGCGTTTCCTTGTGGTGTATTCCTGTACTTTCAAGAGATTCAACATAAGAGGATAATCCATATTAGCTTGTCAGGCTCAAAGGGCCATTATTCCGACAGGTTTTATTTTTGGGGGGGGTTCCCCTAATTCACGTGTAAGAAAACAATAATTATGAATTGATAAACAATGCACACCGTATATTGTTGTAGCTGTGGTCCACTAGAACTGGAGTTCTCACGTTTGTTCTGAAAATTAATTTGGTATGTGAAGGGCAACCAAAGTCTCGTTCCCATGGAACAGTTTATGGCAGGTATAATCTGCACTGCCCTATAAGATGCACCTCTTACATGGCATCAAAAAGTGATAGAAGATTACAAAATGAAATGTAATGTATGGCCAATCTGTTCTGCTGAAGGGTTGGTCTTTGTTCTTGCTTTGAACCTGATATGGTCACATAATGAAACTTATATAATTAGTTGTAAAAAGTTGCCTTTTTAGGTCATTTTTAGTCTGTACCACATCTGTGTTTGTAGAAGTACCTGTGGACGTTGTGAAGCTGTCCAAAACACAGGGACAGTAACAAAAAACTTTATAACAATTGAAATCTGTTTGGCTCTCCAGGTTTTAGTGTAAACTTGATTGACATAATCATATTACCCTGCTAGACATGCCTCTGAGGGTGTTCCCAGAGATGATCTGCATGAAGTCAGGTGTGACAATTAAAAGTAAAGAGAGAATAACTTAAATAGTCTTAAATGTTATATATATGTTAATGAGAGGGTGGTAGATACAGCCTCCAAGCAGAGGTCGTAGAGGCTAATATAGTAAGGGAATTTAAAAATGCATGGATGGGCATATAATTCTCCAGAATCTAACACAAGACCAAGGACTGATTAAGGTCTGATTCTTTACTACAGGAAAAATGGGCAGACTACAAAGGGCCGAATGGTTCTTCTGTGCCGAGCATTAATTTCCATGTTTTGACAGCTGTAATTTGAAACGAGCCCTGGTGTGTTAAAATTTTTCTTGTTTGCCCATCCCAGTTCTAAAGTTTTAACTTGTGCATCCAGTTAATCAAGGTATAGCTGGAGACATAATGTGTTCCAAATGGCCATCTGGGAAATTAGTGATCTCACAAAGTATTTACTGATTAGCGTATCCATTGTCTTAATAAATGTAGTATATGTAAAAAAAAAAAATGATTGTTTCTTGAGTTTGAAAAGTGGTTTTATCACCCCAAAAACCATTGGAATATTCAGCTAGTAACAGCATTCAAATGTTTTCAGGGTGATAATGCCACTTTTCAAACTTTTTACCACCATACTGAGTTCATTGCTCAGAAAGACCTGATTTGGGCAGTTCTAGTCGATTGTTGCGTTACTAAACATAAAGTGTAAGTTAATGGTTAAATAAAGGAATATTCATTGTGACAAATCTGCTGTTTTTTTCTCGGAGCAATAATATAGCTAACCCTAGACAGCTATGTAATTATTTTTATATACACTACCATTCAGAGGGTTGGGGTCACTTAGCTGTTTTCATGGAAAACAAAGAAATTTTTGTTGTACTAGTGATCAATTATCCTTTTAAACTTCAACTTGGATCAGCCAACACAAAGTGCCATTGGAATACAGGAGTGATGGTTGATGATAAAGCCTTTGAAGATATTCCATTAAAAATCAGACGGTTGCAGCAACAATAATCATTTACAACTATAACAACATCTATGCTGTATTTCTGATCCATTTGATGTTATTTTAATGGACAAGACCTGGTTTTCTTTCAAAAACAAGGACATTTCTAAGTGACCTCAGATTGCTATATTAAACAAAAAACATAACATTGTGGTTTAGTTTTATTGGACAGATCATATATGTTGCCTAAAATAGATTTCTGAAGAATTCAGAGGAAAGTATTTACTACCATTCTATTTAAGGACTAAATGGATAGGCACACGTGGTCCGTATATTGTGTATCACCAGGTTTTGTTCAGACAGCTGCGTGACATTTTCTTTTTATCAAGTTCTGTTTGTTTTATCTTTTCATTTTGACTTTATAGTTTTAAGAATACATTTTTTATTTTTTTTTATAAACGCTCGTCTATATAATTGTGTATTTTTTTTATGTGACGAGGCTTAATGTAGACAAGGGTGCATGTAGAGTACCCTCCGGTATGTAGTTGCGTTTATGCTTTTGGGAAAGCCAGTGGTTATTGCATGTTCAGCATTTTTGAACCATAACATGATCATTCTCGGTAGAATTTGTAGCAAGCGTGTTTTACATCTGAACTACAAAACACGAATAACTAAATATTTATTTTCCTAAAAACTCACTGGAGTACAGCATTCTATTTTCAGAGTCTTTAATTAATTTATTTTTTGTAACAACAAAGATAAACAATGATAGGGGGTGGGCAGGAATACATTTGGCAATCTCTTTGGGTATTAAGAAAAAGTAAGAGACTTTGCATGGAAATAACATAAGTAACTGCAAAAATGATGGCAAACTTTTGAGGAGCACTGTAGTGTGGAAGTTCAGTTCATACGTTTTGCTTCCAGTATACCTTTTTCTCTAAATGATGACCAAATAGGTCTGAAGAAATGTAAAATATTTTTTTGGTTTTGGTCATAATGGCAATTACCGCTAATATTTTCCCACATAGCTTAGCACAAACATGCAGCGCCCCAGACATGATTACAGGTTACTTTGTTCTGTTACTAACTGTGCTATTAACTCTGAACAATGTGAACCTTCCCAATAAATGTGTATTAAATGTCTATACTCCCTCACCTCAATTAGCTGGAGAAACTTCACGTGTTTATTGTAGTACTAATATATATATATATATATATATATATATATATATATAAAAAAAATTTTACACTGGGGGGAAAAAAATGTAAACATTGTTGTACTTATTTATTATATATATAATAGTTTTTTGCATGATATGTTTTCTGGGTGCTTTGTATTAACCATTTGTATATCTTTCTACTATGTCAAGTTAGCACAATCTACATGGACAAATGCCCGGACTCCTTACCATACTGCCAACAATAAACCATAAAATATTTTCCTCCATCACCCAGCCAGACGCTTTTATCAAAGTCCATGGAAGAAAGGGTTGTACAACCATGACATCATTAGCATCACCATAAAGAATTATTATTATTTTATATAGTGCCATCACATTCCGCAGCAATGTATAAATGGTAGACCGGGCATAACACTATATAACATAACAAGATGGCATACAGAAACAGGTGAGAAGGGCCCTGCTGAAATGAGCTTGCAATCTAGATGATCATTTCAGTGTGATGTTTATGCAGTGAAACTTACCCAAAACATCACACGACAGACAATAACAGCCTCCAGGTCGGCAGGTAAAGGACGTTTATTGGAACAAAATAAAACCATGTTTATGTCAATACTAGCCCATGCTACTATACAGAGCACAGTATTTCTTACTCCAAGAGCTAAATGTTTTTCCCCATGGCACTTCCCCTTTTAAATTATTAGTTTAGTTTGCCAATGAATGGAGGGATTCATTAGATTTGTACTTTTTCCATGCCCCCAGCTCCTTCATATGCAGGAGATACTGTTGGCTGAACACTTCTCCAGCTTACCATTGTCCATGCTTGTACACTAGATCCCAGCTAGTGGGATCTAGCAAACTACCCCCACACGTGTAGAAGCTAGGGAAAAAAAGCTTATTTTTTTCCCTACAGATATGCAATACATTAGTAGCATTATAGGGGCGCTAAACTGTTTTAATATATTTAATATGACCATTTCATCAAATGTGTTGACTGTAAAAACCTGTTGCATTGCCTATTTTGCTGATGCAGGCTTTGTGATTCATACATAAACATACCATCCTAATGTCACACCCATACACAAGGTGAGCTCCGTGCTAAAATTAAGGGTGGAGGAGTATACAGTCACTCCTTTACCTAAAGGACTAGGTGTGGTCCACAAATCTTATTTAATTCTATTTTTGACATGTATAAACCTGCACCGTGGTATACTGTAAAATGATTGTGCCGAAGGTGATACTGGGGAGACTAAAACCTGTGGGAAGGATACTGTACAAGTGGTTGGCTCGGGGAAAAGAAAGTGTATATTTTCCCAGGAAACCGTGTTGGTGGAAGGGCAAAAATGCTTATGTTGTGTGAAACTGAATCTTAATTTTAGTAAATCCTACATTTTATAGTTTTAGACTCTAAATGTTAGAAACCCACTAAGTGTCTACCACGGGACCCAAGGATGTGCACAGATATTCCTAGAGATAATTCTCACTATTAACTATTGACTGGTTCTGGCAGCCTTTGTAATATTGGAACAGGAAAATATTTGGCTAATGCTAGATGAGCCACATTCAGACACAGATCTCAACTTCTCTGATGTAAACTTTCAAACGAAATATTTTTGAAACAATAACACTAAGCTAAACAAGCTATAGGACATGTTAATACAGTTAGTACTGCTTAAAAATGTGACAACAAAAGTTCTACCAAGTTTTTATTTATTTACTTTTTACAAAAAAGGAGTGATTTTAAAATTGAATTAGCAGACTTGACCCTAGTTGCAGAAGAGTTCTCCGTGCTGTGGGTACTTTGATCAGTCATCCAGTCATCCTCCTACTCCCAGATTTCTGCACCATCTATAACATAGTTAACTGTTAAGTGAGCAGCCAATCAGGAGGAAGATGTTGAGCACATTGTGGGAGATAATCAGGTACAAAGTGGTACAATCTCCATAGCAACTAATAGAGTAGTTCACTTTGCACCTGTACTAAAAGTACAAATATAATATATTTTTACATATTATTCCAAATATGAAAATAAAAGCTACAGACCCCACTCTGGCAAGAGACTTTGTATTATGTGATGCCTTGATTGATGTCTAGCAACCAGGGGTCTTCCTCACAAGCTACCTCTGTGACTTGTTGTCTGTATAACCCACTGAATAGCATTGCACAGCGTACATGATATATAATCATATTAATCTTCCGTAATTCTGAGCAAAACACATTGTATCCATTAATTCAACAAGACGAAAGAGCCACGCAGCAAAACTATCGTTGAAGATGAACAGTTTTATTTAAATGCATAGCTTTTAATGCAACCACCCAGTCTTTTCACTTGAAGCCATGGTACTTTAACAAACCTGGTCATCTTCTGGGATCATGTTTACCCAAGGCTTCATGTCTGAAAGCTTGTTGTTGGGACTCGGTTGATCTCCAGACAGAGAGATCAAATATATCTGTGTGTGGAGCAACTATACTGTGTATGGTTAAAACTATATTTTAGATACATGTTGTCTTTTAATGTATGATTGAAGTAGGGCTATTAATGGGTTAATGAATTAACCCAAGACATAAATAATTTTTAAAAAAAAGTTTAGTCCTTTTGTGTATTTTGGAATCCATTTAATGACTGCTGAGTCTTTTTATGTTCCATACCAAAGAGAACATGGGAAGGAAGTGTTTTTGTTTGAACTTGATTCTAAAACATTAGATTAATATGGGGTGAAAAAAATTTGTAAAATCACAGTTTGCTCAATTCCCTTGATCTTGAAACTGAAATGCACTGCACTAAACAAGTTTGTGTAAACTTTTCCAAATATACGTTGATCAAGTTTGAATTTTAGACATGTAAATACACGTTCTTTGGATATTTAGTTCCCGTAAACCATTGTTGTATTTAATTAGGAATAATTTCTTACTACACCTGCGGGCTCTTTGCAGTTATTGTTTATTCGTATGCCCATCTCCACCAGTTTAGAAACACCCCCCATTAATTTATTAACATCTAGGATTAAGCCAAATAATATGAATGAATTCCCTTTCAGTTAACTGGCTGATCAGTTGTTATTTTTTTTTTAAATGATTACTCCTGACCAAAGATCACAAATTGTCTGTTAGAAAAAAGGGAGAAGCAGTCTAACAGGCTGTACAGCCCTGTAACAGGTTGGCCCTGGGCAAGTGCCTATGTTGCTCAATAGGCAAAGCAGCTTTGTGTCTGATGCAACCACCCTTTAGGCAAATGGCTAGGGATACATATTTTCTGATAGGACTCTGTTATTTGTAGACTGGTATAAAAATGTGAACATATTTTCTTTTTTTTTTTCTCCCGTACAGCATGGGGCAAAGCGACAGCTGCACTTTTCATCATTGGCTTCATTATCCTGATAGTGTGCTTTCTCCTCTCCTTTGTTGCACTGTGTGTTCCACAAATTCCTGTACTGAGAGTCATTGGTGCTCTGCTCTTGTTGGCTGGTAAGTAATTCATTTGGAAAGTTTTGTAAAGTAGCTTGTGTCTTTAACCCCTTGAGGGCATGGGTGGATCAGCAGTCCAGATTTCTCTTTTCCCTCTCCCTGCATGCAGATAGCCTGCTATATGCCTTGAGATTAATTACTCAAGGGACTAGGGTAGAGTGCAGTGTGTGTCAAAAGCAAATTAAGTGTGCCTATACACCTGCTTTTGTGAGTTTATTTTTATTTCTAATTGTTTTGTGTTTGTTCAGTTATTTTGCAGATTATTGCATTGGTCATCTATCCTGTATGCTACACAAGAGATGTGGTTTCTGGAAATGAGAACTATCTGTATAGCTGGACCTACGGATTTGGCTGGGGCAGCACAATTATCATGTTTGGCTGTGTATTTTTCTTCTGCTGCCTCCCCAACTTTGAAGATGAACTGCTCGGCAATGTGAAAACCAAATATTTCTACACTTCATCCTAAGACTTTACACTTATTCTAAAGTTAGGGAAAGAGACTATTTTTTTAATAACCTGTACAATGTTGCTAATCTGCTGAGCAATTTACTGTTTTTTTTTCTCCTTTTAAATTGCTTCATTGTGCTTTTGTTCTCTTTCCTGTTATATCATTGCAGCTAATTTTGAATAGATTTTTATATGCTAAAATGGAAGATTGGCTTTCATGCAGGAAACAACGGGCCAAAACATAATAATCTTTACGTGCTGTAACATTTACCTATTTTTATAACAAGCTGTAAAAAAATGAATCTGGCGACACAACTGCAAGAAGGGTGTCACACCTTTGTTGCATGTTTAAACCAATAGATTTCATAACATTTGTAAACATGTTTAAAAATGTAGATGCTTTAAACATTTTAGTTTTCTTTTTCTATTAAATGGGTAATATCCTTCAGAAAATAATCTTTAAAACCACAAAATGTATAAATCTATTTTTTGTTAGCTGTACCTTCCATTTGTTTACTTTTAGGCTTGTCTTTAAATATTGTAATGTTTTAAAGTAGATGCTTGCGGTACTTGCAGACAACTGCACTCCCTATTTTTGTGCTGAGATGCCTTTTAGCTTGCATTGACTGGGGAGAAGTCTGATTTCAGCTAAATAGGACCCTGCCTCAAACACACAATAACCTAATCCAGTTCAATATATACAGTATTTATATGAACAGACAAAAAAGTTCTTATGTAACATGTTCCTCAAACACTTACTATGACATATACTATGTCTTTGTATGGATATTCATGTTTGAATAACTTACACACTGGAGTTCTTTTTCACAATCCTTAAAGTTTAGGGTCTACTCAGCAAGTGATAAGCTTGGTTTTTAATAATAATAGAATCACAGGGCACATAACTGCTTAGTATTAATACAAATGATCACCTCTATATTTAGTTTGTCAGATACAGTACATAGACAATTTAGTACTTCGCTTAAAAAGGTTTTTTTATATTTTGGATACCAATTTTAAATGAAAAAGGAAATCTAAATATTTAAATATAGACGTGTCTTTTTAGAAGCGAAATGTATTGTGCCCTGACACATAGATTTGCATATCCTAAAGTGCCTTTGTACTTTTCATGGAGTAATGTATAATTTTTCATTTTATTAAACTAAACACTTGCCTGTTACTTTTGGTTTGTTTCTGCATTTTATGGTTTCTTCTTAGAATAAAGGAATGCTATAGTTTCATATATTTGTGCCTTAAAAAAAAAAAATTCTTTACTAACGCTAAACATCATAATACTGTATCACCAGCCCATTGTTTGTTCTGAAAGCCGTGATGTTTGAAGGGACTAGATGTCAATGGAATAAATAATTTGAAATACATATTATGTAAACTGGCCAGCATTTAGAACGTAACAATTCTGAACCTGCTTTTTAAATTATGGGTTAGTATTCATGGTCATAAACTTTGATATGTGATAATGTGAGTGATCATGATCTTTTATATTCACTAAGTACGTTAAATTTAGGTGGTAGCAAGTTTAATTACAGTATAGTTACATTGGGATTTGAGATCGCACTCAGGAGCAATCATACAGACCCCTGACCTTTTTATCGCTTTCTAAGCTCTCTTTTAGCTGGCCACCACCATATTGAATATGAACATTGTGGAGAGCAATCATATTGGGCCCCTGAAACTTTTTTTTGGTGTTGCTGAATTCCTCATCATCTGGGCATTGCAGCAACACTGTTTTAGAAAAAGAAGGCAATCATTTATTTTCTAAGCTTAAGTCCATGACGTGCCAAGCACATCACCGGTGTGTAACTGGATGCTTTTCAGTGACATGGTTGGCACATCATTGGTCGTTCATGTATTGTTTATAAATATATACTGAAAGCGGGTAGTAACACAAAACCGTCATTTATGGTTGCGATAAAAGGTGCAATCGATGGATCCCATGGTAAAACTGGTCAAAACAAAAGTGTATATTTCCTGAAAGCTCATATCTACGGCAATAAAACAAGCACACATTTATCTTTTTTTTTTTTTTTTTGGAAACTTTGAAATAGTTTCACATCTTTACAATAGTTTTAATTGAAATTGTACAACTTACACAACAAATAAAGCACTGGGATATATAATTGTGTATTTCTCAAATGTTAGCGTAATGCAATAAAAAAGTATAGTATATATGTCCTGAATAATACAATACCATATGCATGTTTTATTACATAATCACATGACCCCTAATTTTGGGTGTGCAAAGTTTCAAGCCAAGAAATTTTCACAGTTGGACCTCAATGTTCTCCTTGTGATTTGGAGGGGATAACTAGGCTTAAAAATCACTAAACCCCCACAAAACTATATATACATTGCATTTGCATAGGTAAACCTTGTGAATTTGGGAGGAAACTACCCCTGAACACCAAAGTAACCCCCAAACTATACATTCCTTAAAAGCACACCTTGAATATTGAAGACACCACATGTACCTTTCTAAGTGGACAACATCAACCACAAATCTAACAGGAGCACATCATTTTGAGGCTTTTTTCCATGTTAAGTTTCATGTTTTGGGATGGATGCTGCACGCTGATTTAGCTAGAACAAGAATGAGAACGTAAACATTTAATCTCCCGCTTCTGAGTACATAGATACAATTTTTTTAAATTTAGGTAGTATGCTGAACAGATAACAGATAATGAAAAATCAAGGTCAAACACACACACACAGACTTCTCAACTTTATTGTCATAAAAAATAGAAACATCATAATGATAATAATTAAAAAGAAACAAAAGTTAAAAAATAGGTGCCAGAGCATCTTCTACAGCCTCCATGAGACATATACATTAAAAAACCTCCCTGCCCCCAAGCCTATAAATTTAAAACAAGAAACAGTGTTGTATGGAAGGGAACATTCTGCCTCTCATGTAAAAACTTGTGCATGCAGGACATTGTTCTACTCAAAGAATATTGCTGACATAAATCAAGTTGTTTTTCATCAGTGAAACCCAATTTGTGGACGAAATCTTAAATACCCTATTTGCTTGATTATGACCAGGTTTTTTCAGAGCAAATGCTCATCTTATATTTGAGGTTGTCTTATAATCAGACCTCAAATAGAGGTCTGACTACAAGACTGAGATCCAGATCCCCCGCAGGGCTGCAGGGGACCTGGATCCTCCTCTCTGGCAGCCGGTGGACAACCTCTGATGCTGCAGGCGATTCCTCTGGAGTGCCGGCAGCATTGGAGGTTGTCTTTGCGCATCCCGCAGACGTTCACCGGATGCCAGAGAGGAGGATCCCCTGCAGTGCTGCAGGTGACCTGGATCCTCCTCTCTGGAGCCGTTGAACGTTTGTGGGATGCGCATAGACAACCTCCGCTGCTGCTGACCGGCACTTCCGCTGGGGAATTTATGATGGAGCACCGGTGTCACATGACCTTTCGGTGCTCAGTGATAGAAGCCCCGGCAGAAGTACTAGCCAGCAACAGCAGAGGTTGTCCTCCACCGGCTGTCCCCACTAGACACCAGGGAATCTGAAGCACGGGGGGACAAGTCTAGGGATGCAAGTCGGGGGGGGGTATAAGGGATTTCTGGAGGCAGAGTAGCATATAGGGGATAAAAGGCATATCAGGGAGGCAGAGTGGCATATAGAGGCGTATAAGGCATATCGGGAGGGCAGAGTGGCAAATAGGGGCTTAAAAGGCATATCAGGGAGGCAGAGTGGCATATAAGGGGTAAAAGGTATACCTGGGGGGCAGATCTGCATAACTGGGGACAGGGTGGCAAATAAAAGGAAATAAAAACAAAATTTTATTTTTCTCAATCATAGTTTTTATTAAATATGAAAAGATTGTTTACATGTGATTTAATATTTACTAGTAAAACTTTTTTCTTATATTCAGAGTTTTTCTTTTTTTCCTAAATTAATATTCACATTTTTAATATTTTGAATTGTGAGACCGTCTTATAATCAAGCAAATACAGTAAGATTGCAGACATTTTTGCAAGTCACAATACAAGTAAAAATGATACAATTCTTTTTTTCCCCTCTTCATTCCCGGTAGCACAAGAGATGGCTTCACCTATACGGATAGGGCAGGAAAAAACCCTTGCCCTTTCTAGGTAGGCGCTGTCATCCCCTATTTTTGGAGCATGTGGTAGGGCTCCATTTACTGTTCTGTTGCTCGCTGTGGGAAGCAGGGAGTGTCTATCCACCCCTGCCTTAGTCGATCCATTCGGTCCGCAGGAGCATCCCTTCGTTTACAGATCCCGGGGATCCGTTTTTCTTGGCCGTTAAAGCCCCAGGGCGACTTGGTGCTATTAACTGGACGGCAGCCAGGTATTCGACTGAAGGCAGGGAGCGATGATTTGGTTTTTGGTTGTTGGTCTCTGTGTAATCATAATCGCTGATCTAATGTATGGTTACCTAGATGCTCTTACTCTTGGTCCATCCAGGCCACTGAACCCTTTAGCAAAGTGACTCTGCATAGACTTAGCAAAATTTTACACCTGGTAGTACTTTTCTATATTCCGGACACCTATGCCTCCTTTATACTTGGGAATGTACACTCTTCCATCTTGGATCTTTGTCCGAGTTTGAGGGTACTTCAGTTTATACAAAACTCAACAAATTGAGCTGACTTTATCTGGTAAGTGATGCAGTTCATCCAAATGTCAAACCCATGTGTCCCTTGGATTTATGATACAAAGAAATAGAGATATCCTATATTTAACAATTGTCTTAGACCGGTGTAAATCAGGATCTTTCCATACATTATATAATTGTGTGTAATAGTATGCAAACTGGTGTGCTATCTATACCTAGAAATGACTCACTATGATATCCACCCAATCATATGCGATGTCGCTGCACATTCCTAATGCATGTAATAAAATTATACCAACAACATTGATCGCTATAATATGTTGTTAGAGTGGTTGTGTATGGTGTTAGAGTGGCTGTGTGTACGTGTACATGTGTAAGTGTATGGTGTTAAGTAGCTGTGTGTGTATGTATGTTGAGCTGTCCCTGACCATCATCATTCTATGCCGGCGCTCTGTCATAGAAGCCCCGGCAGCAGCAGAAGTCGTCTACGTGCATTGTGCAGACTTTCCCCGTCTGCCAGAGAGGAGGATACAGCTCCCTGCAGGGGGATCCTCCTCTCTGGCAGCCGGGGGAAGTCTGTGCGATAGGCGCAGACAACCTCCACTGCTGCCGGCACTTCCGCCGGGGCTCCGCCGTTTATAGGCCGCACCCCCACTTGGGGGCGCTCTATAATAGGGTAATTAAGAAATGGTTCGCGCGAACAAGCAAGAACCGGCCGAATCCCACCACTGGTCATACCCAGTGCACTGCTGGCTGGCAGAAGCACAGTGGGAGTTTGAATAGATATATGCCTCAATTCAGATCTCTTTTTGCTGCCGTAAGACCAAGCCCTTTCAATTACACACTTTTTCACTTTTATGTTAATTTGAGAACTCACCTACCCATTATCCTCTTATACTCATGAAGCTTGTTCTTGCAACACTAGATGCTTTCTGGAGGTGGTACACTGCACCAAATGTGTGACACACAACTTAGCAGACAAAGCAATCATGTTTATAAGGATGCCCTAAATGGCATTTACACGAGTCAGGCATTATCAGAAAAGCTGCAAAATGTAGCTTTATCTTTGGCTTAATTGCTTCACTTGTGGGTCGTATCAACACTGACTATGACTGATGTCTGAAGTTTATCTGGTTAAGGTGATGCTCAACTGTAAAGGTTAGAACTACCTGCTTAGCAGACATAATTTGAGATACTAATAGGCTGGGTTTCTGATGCACCCATACTGGTTTTTGTAATGTTGGCTAGGGGGTACAGAACTGCACAGTTTACCTTCTGTTGGGAGACAACACCTGCCAGTGTTAATAATTAATGATTATACATAAAGGAACATAGTACTAATGATCAAATTTTTTTATTGATCAAAATATATCATAATGATATAAATTTTAAAAGAATTAGTACCTCAATCCTCCAACATCCTCTTACATCAGTGGGAACACTAAGCAGCTACTTAATAGTTAAATGGAAGCATTACTTCTGGAAACAGAAAAAAAAATACACATTCACACATTTCACTAGAAAGAAAGCAATTGATGAATCCTCCTAGAGGAGATCACATTGGAATGTAATGCTACTAATGCAGCAAAGAAGTTCACTCGTGTACATGCACGGACAAACAGAATTACTAGTTTCTGCCCCTGAAGAATGTGGTACCATTTAAAAATAATTATGCAGTGATGTCACCATCAGGGGAACCATCCAGTTCCTGGAAAATGTAAAAAAAAAGTCCAAAAATAATAAAATAAAAAAATAAAGTTTACTATTATAAGCAAGTGCTAAAATGTTGACATGGAAAGAGTTAAAATAAAAGCATTTCAAGTACCCAAGAGGTGTCTTTAAAAAAAAAAAAGAATGGTTTGGTGGGGTAAATTGGAGTGGCCGGGTTCAAAGATAGGGCATAGGCACACACTTCCCAAATGTGGCCTTTTAGCCCCAAACACCAGAAACCCATGCATGGGTGCTATTAATGTTATATATTGATATATACAGCTACCCAAAACATAGATAGCTTGTTAGAACTTTAAATGTTTAACTAATTGATGCTGGTGGTAATTATGGAGGTATGTATATATTATAAAGTATATTATTAAGCAAATGCTTCTTTATGTTCATACCTCATCAGGCTGGTAAAATAGGTCACACTGGGCATTATTGTCACCAGATACTTAAATACACACACTCATATACACATCAGCCATTACCTTTAGGGCGGAGGTAGCATGTTTTGTACATGAGAATTGCTGATGAAGAATGAGCCAGTCACAATAATTCCTTTGTGGGGATTACATATTATATGTATAAAAAGAAGTGTTGATTTGGCACCACCCTTGGGAAAACTCGTAAATATATGTGTAAGCAAAATCATTACCTTCTACTTATAAAAATGCTTTTAAATTATAATAACTGTATAATTTATTTCTCTTACTCATATTCTGAGCATTCATAGTGTTTGGTTATCAGGTTTAACTATAGCCAGGATTAATTGAATGGTGTTGTTCCACCTACTCTTCTCAATGTAAAACTTTATAACTAAATGAAGCACTAAAAACATAATTTCTTGCAGTTTTACTGTTTTTGCAGTGCTCGTGTTTTGCTGTCATTTTCTCCTCTCCTATTTAGTGTACACACACATTATATGTTGTTTTTTTCAGGACAAGAAGTATTTTTTTAAAATATCTAATTTCCTACAACAAAATATTGAATTTGAATTTTTTTTTACTCATCTACAAAAGCTAATGAAAAAAAACCAGCTAAATAGATTCTACGATTTGTCCTGAGTTTAGAAAAACCCAATGTTTTAACCCCTTAACGACAATCCACATACATGTACGGGGTTGGCGTGAAACGTGATAACGACAATGCCCGTACATGTATGGGCTGTTAAACAGCTGCAGGCGTTTTCGGCATCCACGGAAGCCTCACAAGTGAGGCTGACTGTGGATCCGGGGAGGAAAGCCCTCCCTGGAAGAAAAATGGCCGCCGCCGCACGGATCATCAAAGATCAAAAAAAAAATATTGTTCAAAAATATCAAATAACATTTTTTAAAAAAAATATGGTAACATGTAAAAATAGGGTGTCTAGTATTAAAAAATGTCTGATTTGATGGGGTAAATTGAATTGGCCGGGTTCAAAGATGTCCCAAATATGGGACATGGGGGCACACCTCACAAAGGCTGCCTTTTGCCTCCCAAATAACCCAACAAACCCATGCATGGGGGGTATCACTGTGCTCAGGAGATGTTACTGAACACATATCGGGGTGTTGTTTGACACGGACATATACCAGGAGCGGTAAATTTTTACCTGAAGTACAATGTGTGTGAAAAAAAAATAATAATAATTTACTACCATAAAGTTTCACAAAGGCTCGTGGTAAAATCAGTGCATGGAAAGGGTTAAAATACCAGCATTTCAAATACCTTGGGGTGTCTAGTTTTTAAAAATATATGATTTGATGGGGTAAATTGCATTGGCCGGCTTCAAAGATACCAGAAATGGCACATGGGGGGAAGAATTACCAGATTTGGAAAAAATGGTTTTGAAATAGCAAAACGCTACCTGTACTTATTGCCCCATAACGTGCAGAAAAAAGTAAAAAAACATAAAAACATTTCTAAACTCAGGACAAATAGTAGAATCTTTTTAGCAGGTTTTTTTATTAGTTTTTGCAGATGAGTAAAAGTTTTTTGTTCAAAAAGTGAGAAAAAGTAATTTTTTAACAAAAAATACTCATATTTTTATAGTAAATTAGATATGATAAAATTAATGGTATCTAAAGAAAGCCCTGTTTGTCCTGAAAAAAACTATATATAATATGTGTGGGAGCAACACTGAAAAATGTTAAAAGAGCCATTGTCCCACAATATACTACGAGTAATAACCCCTATTGTCCTTAAGGGGTTAACATTTTCTTTCCTTTTTTGCAAGTTATAGGGCTATAAGTACAAGTAGAGTTTTGCTATTTCAAAACGATTTATTAAAAATCTGGTCATTCTGCTCCCTTTACACCATCAAACCATATATTTTTGAAAAATAGACACCCCAAGGTATTTCAAAAGCTAGCATTTTAACCCTTGCTATGCACTTATTCTACTAACAGCCTTTGTCAAACTTTGTGGTAGTAATTTATTTTGTGGGGTTTTTTTACACAAATTGTAATTCAGGTATACATTTATAGCTACTGGTATATATCACTTCAAAACAACACCCCAGCATGCATTATATGGTTATATGGCGGGCATGGCTGCCCCGGGGAGGGCCCACACGTGGCCTCTGCTGACATTCTCGGTGTTGCTGAATGACTTCACATTGCAGCATTATAGCAATACTGTTAAAGTGAAGAAAGCTTGTTAAATACCACGACCATACCTGGGAACTTCTCGGCTCCGGCTACCCAGGGCCTTCCCTTGCGGGATGCAGCCAGGACTGCACAATGACGTCAGCAGGCGGTCCCGCTGACGTCAGGGGAGTTCCCGCTGACATTGGTGGGCAGTCCCACTGATGTCGGGGCAGTTGCTGCTGGCGTAGGGGGAAACACCCCCATGTAAAGGAAAAAAATGGGCGGGGAGCGGGGCGTGTCAAGACCCCGGGACCCAGAGGATTCGCGTCTTGACCCGGAGAACCGGAGGAGCAGTGCTCACCCGGAAATCTCCGGGTCAAACCCAGGTATGGTCATGACGTGCCAGTTGTATTGAAGTGTCAGGGACGAGCCTTTGGTTAGTGGCATATGGGAGATGGAAGATGAGCAGGAAAAAGAAGGAAAAATGTGTACGGTGTTAAAGTTTGTGTTTGATTCCATTTGGATAATAAATATTTGATTGTGTTACACCTTGTGTCGATTGGTGCCGTGCTCTTTTTTCCACACTAGCTTATAGCGGAGGATTATTGATTGCTGAGTATAGGGAACATAGAAGTAAAATATAAAGAAGGTATTTACAAGATTTCTTTGAATAGATATTACATAGGTATGTTTGACAACCAGAGGACATTAAAAAAGATTATAAAATATGATAGGAGTAAATAAAAAAAGCATTAAAATGACAGATGTGCTATAATGTATATGCTTAACATGCTAAATTAATGTTTTGTTCCAAATGCACCAGACACGGGCGGAATGAGACCCCATATGCATAAGCGACCAACTGCAGCCAATTAGGGGTGCATACCATTGGGGTGGGTAGGGAACTGCAGCTTCTCCATAAGGTGTGTACATAGTTCTTTCATTTTTATGCGGTTGTAAACAATACATATGACAGCGTGTCTCTTTATGTCAAAAAAGCAGGTGTGCACTACGCTGAAGATAATTCTGGATCACATGGTGTCGTTACTCATCCATTTTTGGGGACAATGTTGACTAAGGCTGGGCTATTCGGTGACAAAGATGGCACGTCCTATGTATGTGTAATTTGGGTGCTGGTCAGGTTCTATGTTGGCAATGTGGACGCCAGGGTTGGCTTTGGGGTGTGCGACCTGTGATCTATGCCTGTAATTTAGGGGGTTTTATCTATACCTTTAATGCAGAGTTTATTTGTAATTTCCAATTGATATATACCTGCAAAGCTGGATTTTGTGTTATTCTGTTGATCTGTATCTGCTATGTTTCCATACATAAGTTCCACGCACTAATAGTATCAGTCTAAAGGTTGCAATGTGGAGTACAAAAAAGTACAATGTTAACACGTTCAGAAGCTGACACGTTTGGTTTTGCATGATTCACTAAATTTGTAGAGTAAAAGTAAGAAAAGTAAGTGTGTTCTAAAGATATGGCCACATCCACGTACTACACCAAAACAAACATGGATACCTCAAGAGGATAAAGATTAAATGTGAATTATGAAAAATTATGTTTTATATGTTTGCTTGCCGTATATATAAATGAGCTAATGTATAGTTCATTTGACACCAGAAGAGGGCTGGCAAGAAGCACAGGAAGGAAATCTGGGTAGCTGGAATATTCACTACCTAAAGCTCCATGGGGTTTTAACTGACAATTCAACATTTATACTCTGGGCATGTCTACAGAAAGGATTTCAGCATTTACATTATAACTGTATTATTGCTGTGCTCCTTTTTATTTTCAAATATTCCATATAAGTGTCTAGTGCAATTGGCAAGTGTTTTCTCAGATACGGGATAGGATATGCTGATGAACATTTCATTCTCTGTTATACAGTAACAGGGTGTGTCAACATGTCTGTTGGGTGACTAGCCCAACAAAATTATTATAAAGGGCAGGGCACACAGGGATCGAGTCAAATCATGGTTTCTACAAACAAAATTATGAGGTAACTCATTCACTGACACAACTTAAAGCTAAACTATGGATTTCATACAAACTGCTTTTATATGAAGTGATTTTATTGCTTGATTAATAAAATACATTTTATATCCTTACACATCCAGACGTCACCTATGAAAATGCTTTTTCCTGTTTTTCAGAAGGAATGTGTATTTATAAAAGCCCTGCATAGCAGACTTTGATGGGATGAGAAACTGTTCCCTTTAAAATGGTGTATTAAACGATGTAGTGGTTTTAAAAATAAGTTTTTTCCACCTAACTGGTGGAAACAGCAGACCTTTTAAAATTTACTGTACAAAAAAATCACATCATCGTTTCCACTACAAAGTATGTATATGATTTACAAATGCGTGGCAGGATGAAAACAAAAATAAGACACAAAGTAAAACTATGATTTTATTAAGGACACGGAGGCTCCTATTATTGTGCATTCTCTTTCCTTTATTACTACTCCCTCAGCAGCAAAAACAAGGGAAGCAGTTAACTGAAGAGAAAAAACATGTTAAGTGATATCAACAGGTCAACCAATCAGCAACAGATCAGATATATCAAAGGGCGTGAAACACTGCAGCACTTCCTCTTTTCTTGCTGCTTCCTCAGAGGACAGTTAAGTATACCTTGCTCTACCGTAATAATTATTTTATATTCCATTTTAATTGATTTTTTGACTCCTGTTTGTTTCTGTGCTCTATTATTATCATTTATCGTTTGTCACTTCATTTATTATACCTCGTCGTTGTTCCCCAATCTTCATCCTCCTTTATTTTGTATGCCTACGTGTGCTGTTTTTTCCCCTTTAGGTTTATCCTCTTACCTTTCGTTTCTCGTCGTAATTTTGTCTCCTGCCGTGCGGTGCTCTTGTTTAGATCTTCCGCGGCTCCGGCTTTCAGCCTTCTTCACGCATGCGCAGCGGCCATTTTTGTTGGCGCGCATTTCTCGGCATTCCCGCGAGTGTAGGCTGCGTATTCAGCTGCGGTTCATCGTTTCGGCGCTTCGTTTTTCTCCTCTGTTGCTCTTATCGGGTTAATCAACCCTTCACCTTCCCCTCTCATATTTTATAGGTATCATTTATTTTTTATTGCCTTTCATAGATCGTTCTACCGATCAAGTAGCTGCTGCTGGGGCTGCAGGTTCCTCTAATAGGGACCATGCTGAGGATTCCCATCCTATATCTTCAGAGGATTTTCAATCCTTGCTAGATGCTACCATGTCACACTCCATTTCTAAAGTACTCTCTTCTGCTATGGGTGTTATGTCTAATTCAATTACTCAATCTATACAACAGGCCTTGCTTCAAGCACCTATGGCCTCAGCCCCTATTATCCATGCCTGCCCCTGCTCCCTTGGGCAAAAAGGTCCTGTTTAAATCTAAACATTTATCCCCACTCTTGACTGACAGCCATGATACTGTCTTGATGGACAAAGCCTCTGCTCCTGTCCCTGAGAGCGCTGGTTTACCGCGCAAAAGAGTCACTGACCGAACAAAAGCTGCCAGACATTGGAAAAGAGCTAAGGCTCAACTAGATTCATCTGAGTCTGATGAGAGTGGTGATGACCTAAATTCTTATCAGGATGACTGTTCAGATATGACAGATGATAACGAATCCCCTGTATTTGCTCTGTCCCCTTCTGGGGCCGACACGGTCCAAGTCCTTACCCCTTCTGGGGAGGATGATCAAGGACCCTCAGGGTAATTCCCTCTTTGACCCTGATAACCTACGTCACCCGAGGTCCGCTGAATGGGACCCTCCGGCGCATATTGCCCGATATCTCGCACTGCGGGTGCGCAAAACCCTCTCTAAAGAGAGCAGGCGCAAACTTCGGGCTGAATGTCCCCGCCCTATAGTCCCTGATGAGGTATGTAAGACCCCTGAGGTTGATCCTCAAATTATTCAATTCCTTGCTAAAACAGGATAGAAACCCAGAAAGGGTTTGGAGTTTTCTCTTCGCCACTGTCAGGACAAACTCCTGGACAGTTTGGGCCCCATCACCAAACTTTTTGAGTTACTTGAAGCGGGAAAAGCTTCCCCTGACACCTTTGACTTTGACGAAGCCCTTGGCTGGCTTTAACGTTTGGTCTGTTTGACAGGCAATGCCAATTCAGCACTCTGTGCCGAGAGGCGCAAGTCAATACTGATTAAAATTGAACCTAAACTGGTCAATATGGCTACTCAGGAACCAGGTCCTTCGGCTAAAAGTCTCCTTTTTGGCGACTCGTTCGTTAAGAATGTCGGCTCCTTTGTTAAGACATTTACTGCCCTTGATAAGGCCCAGTCTTCCATGGAAAGAGTTTTTGCAGGGGCCGGACGAAGCAGGGGCCGTTCGTCTGGCCGTGGTTCCAGATTCCATGGAAACTATAGAGGCTCCTATTCTCAACGTCAAGCTCTCCCCGAGCAGCGATCGACCCACTTTTTTCCTCCCAGAGGTCGCCCTGGATCCACCAGAGGCCCCAGAGGATACTTCTTATCTAGACGTCCTTATGGTAAGTCCCTTTTCTCCTTCCCTTCCTCTTCCGAAAGTGGGTGGTCGTCTAGCATCTTTTTTTCACGTCTGGGCTCAAATTACCTCAGACGCTTGGGTGTTGAATACCGTCAAGGGCTATCAGTTGGAACTAACCAATTTTCCTCAACAGGCCCGGCTTCCTCCTTCCCCACAGTTTCCTATGCTTCAAAGTCGTCTGATTTCCGGAGAGGTAAGATCACTTTGTCTCAAAGGGGCTATCGCTCCGATTCCCATGTCCACCCCCGGGTTTGTCAGCTCTCTCTTCCTGGTCCCGAAGAAAGGAGGGGGTATCCCTCCGGTCATCAACTTAAGACCTCTCAATGGTTTTGTGGTGTATCACCACTTCAAAATGGAAGGGATCCATTGTCTCAGGGACCTTTTGTTGCCAGGAGGATGGATGGTGAAGTTAGATCTCCAGGATGCTTACTTCACGATCCCGATTGCGATTTCTCACCAGAATTTCCTACAGTTCATTTGGGAAGGGCAGAAGTGGATATTTACCTGCCTTCCTTTCGGCCTCTCATCGGCCCCAAAGTGCTTCACGAAGGTCATGAAGCCAGTAGTGGCCTTTCTTCGTTCGCGGGGCGTCCGTCTAATAATCTATTTAGACGACATCCTTATTATGGCCCAGTCCCCTTCGCTCCTCCACTTACATCTCAGTTGGTCTCTCCACCTTCTCCAGTCTTTAGGCTTCCTCATCAATGAGGAGAAATCTTGTTTCGTGCCTTCACAGACTATGGAATTTCTAGGTTTCCAGATAGATTCAGTTCAACAGTCTCTCTTCCTTCCCCAATCCAAGATAGTGGCAATCAAGAAGGAGATCAGGAGGTTGTTACGCTTACACGTGGTGACCGTACGTCAGATTGCGAGAATGATAGGCCTGTTATCATCCTCCATTCAAGCCACATTTCCGGGTCCTCTTCATTACAGAACGCTGCAAAGGTTGAGAACTTCTTCACTATCTTCCGTTCCCTCCTACGAACACTGTGTCTCGCTCGACGCCGAGTCCAAAGACGAACTGATGTGGTGGTTGTCCCACATGGAAGCTTGGAACGGCAGGGCCATCTTCGGTACCACTCCAGATGTGGTTATCGAGTCGGACGCAAGCTTACATGGTTGGGGAGCGCGCTACGGGACTATATCTACAGGAGGCAGATGGTCCTTAGAGGAATCCCACCTTCACATCAATTGCCTAGAACTTTTAGCAGGTTCTTTCGCCATCCGGAGTCTGGCACCCCCCAGTGCCTCGTGTTCCATTCTTCTGAAACTGGACAACGTGGAAGCGGTGCGATATATCAGCCATCTAGGGGGCACGAAATCCAAGATGTTGGCATGTCTCGCCAGACTGCTGGAAATGTCGTCTGATTTTCCCAGGGTCATTCCTTTCTTCAGGAATCTCCTCCTCGACCCGGACCTTCGTCCGCACGATCTGCTTCTCCTGGACAAGCTTCAGCTGATAGCCTGGCGTGTTTCCGGGGACCCTGGTCTGTCGAGGGGGTTTCACAACAGACTCCTCCTCTTGGCCGATGCATGGGCTCCAGGAACCAAACGGGCTTACGCTTCAGCATGGCGATCTTGGTCTTGCTGGTGCCTGGACAGATCATTGGATCCCGTTTCGGCCCCTTTGAATATGGTCCTGTCTTTCCTTACGGACCTTTTTCATGACAACAAAGCATATCGTACTGTTAATTTGTATCGTTCGGCCATTTTGGCTGGACATGCCCCTCTGGATTGGGTTCCTGTTGGCCGGCATCCGTTGGTCTGCAGGTTACTTAAGAGTATCCGTTTTACCAGACCTCCTGTGCCCCGTTATTCTTCTACGTGGGACGTTAACGTTGTACTTCGTTTTTTGGAGCACTGGTCCGCTAATCAGGATCTTTCTCTTAAGGAGTTATCAGCAAAACTTTTGCTTCTGCTTTGTGTCCTTTCTTGTAAGCGTGTTTCTGACGTCAGAGCTTTGGACTTTCTTGCTAAGGTTTACCGTCCTGACGGTGTTTTGTTTGATATCTCTAGAAGGACGAAGACCAATATTAAATCGGTTTTCTATCCGTCTTTTCCTCTTAGGCCTCTTCTCTGCCCTGTTCTTTGTCTCCGGGAATATGAGTCCCGCACTCTGGATCTTTGGGATCCTTCATCTCGTCCTTTGTTTGTCTCTTTTAAACGGCCTCATGGTCCTGTTTCTTCTCCCACTCTTTCTAGGTGGCTTAAGTTTTTACACCGGGCAGGTATTGATACATCAATTTTTTCACCTCACTCTGTTAGGAGTGCTTCAGCATCTAAGGCTGCGATGATTGGCTGCCGTTTGGAGGACATTCTGAAAGCGGCCGACTGGTCTTCCGACTCCACTTTTCGGGAATTCTATCTCCGCCCGGTCCACCATTTTTCTGAACGTCTGGTTGATCAGCTTTAAAATTGCACTATAATAGGAGCCTCCGTGTCCTTAATACAAATCTAAGATTTTACTAGTTTCATGACGTAAAGTCATGATTTTATTAAGGACACGGAGGCGAGTATAATTCCCTCCCATTCTCCCACCCCTTTATTTGGTGGAGTAGATTTGCATTTTTTCGCCTTTAGGTTGCAGTCTTTTATGTTGCTATTTATTTATTTGTTGTTTATTTATCTACTTATTTTGTTTCATTTCAGTATGTGTTAATTTTATGTTATCTTTGATTTAGATATTATCTTTTGATTGTCTTTGGTTGCATTGTCTTACCTCATTTACTTCTTCTGTGATGCATTTCCTTGGTTTCTACCGTTGTCCTTTTTTCTTTGTTCTAGTCTGATGCCTTCCGGATGTTCTTGGTCGGTTCTACGTTGTTTAAGATGTCTGTTCCTGTTCGTATGGCGGCGGTTCTGGTCTGATTGAGTCCGCAAGAAAAGAGGAAGTGCAGCAGTGTTTCCCGCCCTTTGATATATCTGATCTGTTGCTGATTGGTTGACCTGTTGATATCACTTTACATGTTTTTTCTCTTCAGTTAACTGCTTCCCTTGTTTTTGCTGCTGAGGGAGTAGTAATAAAGGAAAGAGAATGCACTATAATACTCGCCTCCGTGTCCTTAATAAAATCATGACTTTACGTCATGAAACTAGTAAAATCTTAGAATTGCAATTTATAAATCATTATGCATCAAATGGTTGTGTCATCAAACACGTCATATTAAATGACACACATGTATAAATATTTGAATGTTTTTTTGTGGCAACTATTCTTGAAACAATTAAAAGCCACACATCGCCTACATAGCAAGAGTTTCTTGCTTCCCGTCTGAACCTGACCATTGGGCACACCAGGAAAATGTGAAGAGGGACGGTGACCTTTTCCTGCACCTGTGCTTATTCATGAGGTGGACGCACTCTGCAAAACACCAAACAGGTGTAAGCATGCATGTAATCATGCTTTGGCCAATTCATATAACCAAAACCTCTCATTTATATTATGTTTATATATTTGTTGCCAACTTTATTAGGGTAAGAAGCGCAGACAGTTTTTGTTTTTTGTATACATTGTACAGCCAAATGCACTGTTTTTGCAGCATGCTTACACCTGTTTGGTAGGCCTCGTATTATACATTTGTATTATTTGAGCCCGTGACTAGCTTAGCGCACCGACATTTTTTCTTTTCCCTGTTTGCACATATTTGAGGTTGTTGGCTCCTCATCAGTCTGATTGCAGCTTGCTGTCCAGGGGTTAATAGGGAGGAGGTTTAATTGCACCTCCCCCACACATTAATAAGGTTTTGGTAGCAGTATAAACTGCTTTGTGTGCCCACTATGTAGGAGGCGAGAGTAGGTTCTCACCCTATTGAGAGTGTGCCTTGACATGGCGGGTGAGCTTAACCCCTTGACTGCTAACGACGGCAGGGTGCCGTCGCTAGCAGTCCCAGTCAGGTGCTAACGCCGTCGCTAACACTATCTTACCTTGATGGAGGTCTGTGGACCCCCATCACCATCTACCCCGGTGATCTGCCCCTCACACTGAAGGCGATGACGTCACCGCGCAACTTTATTAATAACTGACAATTGTCAGTTAAAGCGGTATGGGGGCATGCTGCTTAGATGCCTGTAACTCATGCATCTAAGCAGCTACAAACCCCCAACATATACAGTTGGAAAGGTAATCGCCTCACCTTTCCAACGGTATAATGCTTGTGAATACAAAATATTTAGTAAAAAAACCAAAAATGTACAAAAAAGTAAAAAAAATGATTTGGGGGTCTCTAAAGGCAGATAAATAAAGATCAAAATTGCCTAGAGACCCCCAAATTAAATTATCTAAACATAAACTAGTTTAACTTTAAAAAATCACTGTGGTAGCCAATGTTACATGTCGCTATGGTTAGAAAAAACATATTTTCTAGCCAAAGCGACATATTCCATCATTATTTATGCACTCAAGTTTTGTCCTAGAAATACCCCTCATTTGAAGCTCCAAGGGGTGTAGTTTCTTGAAATGTGTACTTTATGTACCCTAATTTAACTTCCCAGATGTCTAGACCACTTTAACTGCAGATATGGCAGATTTGAGAATCTTATTAAAAAATTGTCTTAAAACATTTAGGGGTGATGTCTGCAATTAGACAGCTCTAGACAGCTGGAAAGTTAAATTATGGTACATAAAGTATATATTTTCAGAAACTACACCCCTTGGCACATCATATGACTGGCTGCATGTATTAGTAGCTGTATGTATTAGAACTTGTCGCTTTTGATTTAATTTTTTTTTATTTTTAGAAGTGTGAAATTCACTTATTTGTTGTGCACGTTAGATTTGTGATACAAATACAAATAAGACCTCATTTGCTGCGGCTGGGGGTGTAGTTTCTAAAAATATACAGTTTTGTTGGCATATTTTAACATCCCGAACAGCTAGAGCTGTTTAATTGACGGCAGCCATGCATTAAATTTAAAGATGTCTTTTGTGATAGTCTAGTAAATTTAAATTTTAGCAATAAAATATTAGAAAAACACAGTCTACTGTTCTCAATTTCTGTTTATTTTAGACCGGTTACCTACTACAAATATTTAGCAACACAGATTTTGATATTAGAGTTTAGAAAAATAAAATTACAAACTAGTTTTTATTGAGTCAGAAGTGAAAAAATACACTTTTCCCCCATTTTTAGCTTTATTTTGCAAACCTAATGAGACATATAAAAATGGTATATTTGGAATCTACTGGGTGTGCTGAAAAAAACAATATATGGTTTGTATAGTTTATTCCCAAGAAATGTACTTCTAAACACGTTTAAACGAGAGATGCACTAAAATGCCGAAAACCAGCTTAGCACCCAGGAGGGAAATGGCTTAGCAGCCAAGGGGTTAATTATGCTTTGGCCAATTCATATAACCAAAACCTCTCATTTATATTATGTTTATATATTTGTTGCCAACTTTATTAGGGTAAGAAGCGCAGACAGTTTTTGTTTTTTGTATACAAAAGAAATACGACACAACTGCTGGAACATAAACTTGACTGCTGATACTGTTATGACAAATTTAGGATTTTTTTTTCTAAATTTATCAATAAAAATATTTTTTTACTTAAAAGAGTGTAAGCTATGTCGTCTGTGTCCTTCTTTAGGATTGACCTAAATTAACCCCTTGATGACAATTGCCGGTCCGGGCACGTCACGGAAAATCAAGTCGTTAACGACAATTGACGTGCCAGGACCTTTAAACGCGATCTACTTTCGCTTTCTGCACCGAAACGGCGTTGCTGTAATGCCTCGACCTCGAGGCATTCAGCAACGCCACGATCGGCACTAGGGGCCATCTCTGGCCCCTCCCCGGGGCGTCAACATCCGCCAAACATTGTACGTTTTAAAAGCGTTTAGGAAGCGATCAACGATCACCTCCTAAACTTAAATGGTGTCGCTGGAATGCCTCGATCAGGAGGCATCCAGCGACACCACTTACCTCTGGATGGAAAAAAACCAATAAAGACGAAAAAGTTCGCTAGATGGTCTCCAGACCCTCTAGAGAACTCTGGCTCCACTTGCAGGTTGAATACAGGTACTGCATTCAATCATGTAAGTCAATGGAGCCCAGCTTTCTAATCACAGTGTGATTAGTAAAAATAAATTAAAAAATAAAATAAAATTAATAATAATTAGAAAAAAATAGTAAAAAAAACTGTAAAATGTAAAAATTATTTCCCACTGATGTCACTGTTAGGAGAACCTTCAAGTTGAAAAAAAATGTTACATTTTTTTTAAAAAAAGGCAAAAAAAATAAAATATATATATAAAAAATATATTTTTGTGAGCAAGTCCTAAAATTAGCATATTAGCTTAAAACAATTCTCGCATGGAAAGAGTTAAAATACTGGCATATTAAATGCCCATGGGGTGTCTACTTTAAAAAAATGTATGATTTGATGGGGTAAAATGAATTGGCTGGGTTCAACAATGTCCCAAATAACACGGGGGGAAGGATGGCCACACATCTAATTTCCAATTAGAAAAATGCACACGTCCCAAATGTGGCCTTTTAGTTCCCCCCAAAAATGACAAACCCATGCATGTGGGGTATCACTGTACTCAGGAGATGTTGCTGAAAACATATTGGGGTGTCGTGTGACAGCGGCATAAACCAGGAGCTGTAAATTCATACATAAAGTAGGTGTGTGGGGGAAAAATACACACAAAAAAATACTACTGCAAACTTTGAAAAAATTCTGTTGGTAAAATGTGTGCATGCAGAGTTAAAATACCAGCATTTAAAATACCCTGGGGTGTCTAGTTTTCAAAAATATATGGTTTTGTTGGGCACACTGAAATGGCCCGGCTCAAAGATGTACCAAATAGGACATGGGCAGTGGATCCCCAAATGCCAAAGTTCAACATTGAAAAATGTGCATGCCCCAAATGTGGCTCTTTTGCCCCCAAACAGCCAGGCAAAATCATTCATGTGAGGTATCGCTGTACTCAGGAGATGTTGCTAAACACATATTGAGGTGTTTTATGATAGTGACATATACCAGAACCTGTTTATTCATACCTGAAGTAAAATGTGTGTGAAAAAACAAATGCAAAAAAATGACTACCATAAAGTTTGACAAAGGCTGATGGTAGAATTAGTGCTTGGAAAGGGTTAAAATACTAGCATTTGGAATACCCTGGGCTGTCTAGTTTTCAAAAATATATGATTTGATGGGGTAAATTGCGTGGGCCGGCTTCAAAGATACCCGAAATGGCACATGGGGGGAAGAATTACCAGATTTGGAAAAAATGGCTTTGAAATAGCAAAACGCTACCTGTACTTATTGCCCCATAATGTGTAGAAAAAAGCAAAAAAACATAAAAACATTGGGTATTTCTAAACTCAGAACAAATAGTAGAATCTATTTAGCAGGTTTTTTCATTACCTTTTATAGATGAGTAAAAGATTTTTCAACTAAAAGTTAGAAACAGTCATTTTTTCTAACTTTTTCACCATATTTTATACTTTTTTTAATAGTAAATAATATGATACAATCAAAACAATGTCATCTAAAGAAAGCCCTTCTTGTCCTGAAATAAATAATATGTAATGTGTGTGGGTTCAGTAAACGGGAAAGAAGAAAATTACAGCTAAACACGAGCAGCGCAGAAATGTTAAAACGGCCATTGTCACGAAGGGGTTAATCTACCCTTTTCTGACAATATTTACGATGTATTATAAACAGAAATTGTCTTCTTCTATATGCCAGATTCAATTACTCAAACAGTTATATAAGGCCACAAGGTCAGCCAAAAAGGACAAGTAAAGTCTTCCTTTCTGGCATACATCTCACAAAAGTGAACTTCTTTGGCTATATCAAATAGATTTTAGTGGCCAGGAAATGGGGACCAAAAGGACCAACATTTGGTTAGAAATAATCTGGAAGCTCTACAGAATACTTTTTCGTTTTATTTATGCTGTAATAAAGGTAACCACACCTACCTCTAAGACAATAGTCAGTACATTCTTTTTATGTAGCAACACTATATGCATTTTTATAAGCTTCATGTAGTAAAAATAGTAGGTCTTCCACCCAAACTGTGAAAAAAACACAGTAGTGAAAAAGGTGCTGTTCCAGCTAATCTGGTGAATGTAAAATGTTTAGTTTAAATGAGATAGCACCTTTAATTAAAGGAAGCATGTTTAACTGTTAAAGTGATTATACATGCATTATGCTCACTGGCCTGGGGTTGTCAAGGCGGCTCTGGCATTTTAATGCCAGAGGCTGCCAATGACATACATGTGGCCAACGGTAGGATATGACAGACTGCATGTTACCTTTTTATACTCATGCAGTTTGCGACTAGGCATATCCAGCCAATGGTGACACATGTAGCACCCAATCTAGTGCTGGAGTGTGCTAGATGGTCTGGTTGTATGGACTACAGGAGTAAGGAACTCACAGAATGGGAAAAAGGGAACATACAAATAATCTTAAACTGGGATATTCTGGCCTAGGGCAACAGGATCAGGAGGGGTGCATCCCCTTGCCACATAATGGGGGTCAATCACTATATTGGGCTGGTTGGGGGAAATCCCATCTCCTTTACAACAACCAGACACACCTTCCATAGCATGTAGTATCAATGCATGACACATGATGATATCACATCACTCCACAGAGATAAAGGCGGTGGGGCTGGCTATTCAGGTGCCTAATCTAGATATACCAATGGTTGAACCACTTTTTGGTTTAAATACGGTATATACATTATGGAAAAAGTAAATTACAGAAGGACCACTGTAAGGTACTCATGTGCAGGACATTAAGTAATGGGCATTTCATCTCCAATCGCAACTAATTCCAGAATGAAATGATGTCGGGGAGTCACTTAATTTATGTCAATCACAAAAAATGTGAGAAGAACTAGGGTATTGGCTGGATTTTCCATCTTAATAACAAGCCTAGCAATGAGAACCTTGTATTTATTTAAATGCTCTACGAATTCGATGCCATTGACATTCTGATTTGTTTAAGAATTCCCTAGCCTCTCTGTGTGTAGGAACTTTTTAAGTGCTGGTCTGTAGTTTTAAAGAAAGTTTTATCTACTACATTTCTGATTTTTAAAAAAATCTGTATTATTTAAAATTAATATAGTTATTGCAAAACAGGTTGATCTGCATTTAAACAGCTATAGTTCTAACTGTGCAGACCAAATGGCTAGAAAATATGACTAGTGGAGGCTACTTGTAAGGAGTGATATACTGTTTCGGCTTCAGTGTATGATAGCCACTTACTCTTGCAAAAGTCATGTTAAACTGGCTATTCATGCAACACATCAACACAATTAGTGCATATGGTTAGATATACGGTATATCTCATGCTCTCCTGTGTGTAGGATCTGGCAATCCAAAGCAAAATGCTATTACAAGCACTATATTTGATTATATAATTTGATAAATGCAGACGCACACTTTTCTAAAATGTACAAGACTCACAGACTTAAAACAAATCATTGGGAAATTTGTAAAGATGTAGTACTGTGAGCTGAATACGGTAGTAATGTAACTTCTATGAACATCTTCTGTGATTGCATTATCCTTCAAGCAATTCCCAGACTTAAGAAATCATTATACATACTTGGTTATCCTGCAGATTATTTATAAGGTACTTACCAAATCCCACTGCCCTGATTCATTGAGGCAAACACCCATGTATAAAACCAAATTAAATAATAATTAATAGTATATGCATCCAGGTTTACAATGTGTAATTCCAAAAGGTTCATGGAAACTGAGAAATGTATTGGTATTAACATTACATGTTTAAATTTTGTATTAATGAGCTAAGTTACAGGTAAGCATGTAGCCAGGAACAACGTATTTAATTACATAGATCCAATGCAGCACCAGATCTATGAGTAAGTCCATGCTAACGGACAAAACGTGTCAGTTGATTGCAAGATCATGTAACATTTGGCAATTTGTGGATTTTTAATTATGAATTAAAAGTTATGTTTCATACAAATACCATGTGGATTTAGGTTTTATATAAAGAACCTACTCTGAGAAACTTTTTTGAAGTTACTGTGCACCAGGCGGCTTGGAGAAACCAAGCTTGGACAGTAGCAAGGCAAATGCATTGGAAACCAGTTACATTCTCCTTTAGGAACTGGACCTTTGGCCACAGACCAAACTAGGGTTCTTGGTGCATTTGGCATGACTGAAGGCCCTGACATTAACTTCTGAAAGTGGAAGCAGGGTAGAGGGTAGGGTGACCACATTTTATTTCTGCCAATTAGGGACACACTTACATATTTATATGATGCAAACGGTAATAAGGTCACACACCCTAACCAAATAGCTAATATCTGCGCCAAGTTCTACAAGGAATTGTACAACTTGAAAAATGACAAAAATACTACCCAAACAGATTTACAGCATATACAACATTACCTCTGGTGTGTCATAAAATAGATTATGATAATTTAATTGCACCAATAACACTTGCAGAAGTATTGCAGACAATTAGAGGGATGCCATTGGTAAAATCACCAGGGCCAATTATGCAGGTCATGGCTGTGTTGTTCAGATTGGCTTCAGCAAACGTGAACTACACTGCAACAATTTTTTTAAAGTTTAAGAAACAGACCAATAATAAAACAGAAACTACAGTTGTTTGATTCAGCAGTAATGCAGTCAAGGTTCGATTACACATTGAGCAATACCACTCAGACCTATTATTCATTGAGTCAGAAGTTTACAAATGAGAAGACCTTTTAAGAACTCACTATATAGAGTCATTGTTAGTTTTTCACTCCAGCTGCTAGGATACTTTACTTTTCACAATAACTTTTTTAAGGTGCTACAAGGTGCACAGTGAATTAAAGTCTCAATAACATTAAAGTGACAATAACTGCTTAAGTTTCATGGGGTCAGCAGTACCTCTGCTGCATATTAGAGAGCTAATAGCTATTTTGGTTTGATTAGGCTCCATGTAACAGCACTGCTCAGTGGACATGTTAAAAGGAAGATCACCGATCTCCTCAAGCTTTATGATTAAGCGTTAAGGTGTGAAACATGTCAGGTGTATACAAGGGTGGGCTGGCAGTCTAAGTCTTGCAAGGACAAGCTCTGCCACACCGACACCCAAACATACACACCAGGACAGGCTCTGCCACACAAACACTCACACCAGGATAGGCTCTGCCACACCGACACCCAAACACACACACCAGGACAGGCTCTGCCACACCCAAACACACACACCAGGACAGACTCTGTCATACCAACACCCAAACACACCCCAGGACAGGCTCTACCACATCCGTACGGGTAAGCTGCAACAAAAAAAATAATGTATTTTCCCCACTGCTTTGTTGTTGACCCCCCTTTTGTGATTTTGCCCCCTTGTGTATCCCCCCCCAGCCAGCACTATGCGTATTTATGTCCCCAGCCGTCCCTTTCTTTAGTATTGATTTATGTAATGGGCCCAGCTGCCCCCCTTATTGATCCCACCAGCCCAAATAAAATGCTGCCCTGCAGTATGGGGGATGGATATCTGACTAGCCGGTTTCTTCCACAAGTCTATACATTGCCCTTACTGCAGGGCAGCATTTTATCTGGGCTCGTAAGCAATATGTAAAAGGTTTGCAGTGTCCTGCAAAACATGGCCAATGTGGTAACCCTAATGCCCCACACCCCTGGGTATTACCCCCAGCTAGCCCAGAATTGTATATTTATTCCACAACCCAGTATTGATTTATGTAATGCCCCCACCCAGCACCCCCTTGTGAATTAATGCCCCCACTCCTTTAGTATCATGTCAGATTGTGCTGCCGTGGTTCATTGATTTACTCTGTTGGTTTGTTGTGGTCGGAGTCCCCTCTACCATGTGCACTGCTCAACCAGTTAATGTTTTTCCTCCTTCAGTTTGGTTCTCCCAAACCAGCCCCGAACATTATGAAGGACCTTGTCAAGTCGACACAGCCTTTGTAGTACATTTCTGCCCATTGTCAGGCATCCTTAAAAGACAGAGCGCCGGAATAGGATATCATACGCCAGCACTCAGCAGTTATGAGGGCAGCACGGAGCAGCAGTTGGTGGTGCAGCCCTGGGTTAAGCCTAAGGTAAATATGGCCCTGGAAATGGTATTTCTAACCACGTATAACCCAGAGCCAGGGGAAAATCAGTGGGATTGATTCTTTATAGTGCATAGTTGCCAACATTTGGAAAAAAACTCCAGGGACACTTTGCGGCACAGCTATCAATTACTTACTTGAAAATATACCACATCCAATGCCTAAAAGTTCCACCCACTCTACCCAATCCAGATAATTAGCATAATTTAGCTCCGTCTAGTTAATATGATGTTATATCACCAAGTTTCCACCAACACTACTGTACATTCTTGGTGTGCAGTAGATACTTTGTTGGTATAAGTAAAAATATAGTAAAACCTTTTGCAAATGTGCTTCGGTTAGAGAGCTGTGTCTACACCAAAGAACATACATTAGTTCACAAAAAATTATATAGAGGAGGAAATATAGCAAAAATAATTCTAAAAATAAAAAATGTAAGGTATAGGAGAATTTACAGAATAGAATGAGAGTAATAGGAGCACAGCTACACAGCATTGTAAGATGGCCATACGGGAGCTGCAGTGGAGGTCTGCGCAGCAAGAGCGCATATTTCCAACAATTTTACATCTACCTGGGCCAATCAGGGGAGATCAGAGGATCTGATAAACTGGCCCATGAACCCCACTGCCCACAAAAGTTTTGTAAGTAGTCATTTAAAATGCATGGGGCTCTGAGCACTGACAGTGCTGATAATTTGGCAGAATAATTTCTGCATATACAACCTTACTTTACTTATATCTGAACAATAGAGAAATAGTACACTGATTTTTCTATTGACTATTGCCACCGGTAAAAATGAACTCACAAGCTTACGTACATGCAACAGTGCCCTCTTGTGGTTATAATGTAGTCAAACTGATTTATTCATACCAATATTTCTGTTCGGTAATTTTAAACCATATTAATTCCAACATAAATACCTTATTATACAAACAGCTACAAGAAAAAACGGAGGCAGATAATGGTTTCATTTTTCCTCCTGAGAACTGCATTCAACCATGGAGCCCAGCCTCTTAATCACACTGGGAATAGTAAAATATTTTTTTGGGAAATGGAAAAAATAAACATAAACTACAAAAAGTAAATATAAATTTGGAAACATTTAAAAATAATTATACAGTGATGTCCCCATCAGGGGAACCATCCAGTTCCAACAAAATGTAAAAAAAAAAAAGTCCAAAAAAATACCGTAAATTGCTCAATTAAAAGACAGGGTTTTTTTCAGAAATGGTCTGAAAAATAACCATCGTCTTATATTCGAGGTCGTCTTCTAATCAGACCTCAAACAGAGGTCTGACTACAAGACTAAGATCCAGATCCCCCGCAGCGCTGCAGGGGACCTGGATCTTCATTTCCGGGAGCTGGTGGAGGACTGTGCGATGCACGTACACATCCTCCGCTGCTGCCGGCACTTATGCCGGGGCTTCTATGACGGCACGCCGGCGTCACATGACCTTCTGGTGCTCATTCATAAAAGCCCCGGCGGAAGTGCCGTCAGCAGCAGCGGAAGTTGTCTGCGCGCATCGCGGAGACCTTCCCCGGCTGCCACCACTACACTCCAAGGAATCTGAAGCACGGGGGAGAAGTCTAAGGAAACACTGGTAAGTCATGGAGGGTAAGAGTGGCATATCGGGGTGTAAGGGCTTTCTGGAGGCAGAGTGGCATATAGGGGTTAAAAAGAATATCAGGGAGGAAGAGTGGCATATAGGGGACCAGACACGGACCGGGGAGCGACCGGACCATCACCTTGGAGTGTTTAGTTTTCAAAAATATTTTGGTTTGTATAGAAACAGGCAGCTCAATGGCTCATATAACTGATCGGGAGTCTCCACATTCACTTGTTTATCGTTCAGCTCACGGGTTATGTTTTCCCTATCTCACGACATAATGACTTTTCCTCATCATGCTGGAAGCTGGGCGAGAAACAAGTGAATGTTGAGACTTTCAATCAGTGATATGAGGTATTCATAGCCAGAAGATTGAGACTAATAAGTGGGAATTTTCTCCCTTACCCCATTGATGTGCGCTTCCCTACCCCGTCTTTTTTGGGGGTATAGCAGTTAATTTGTTTAGAAGTAGTGTGTTTCCGATATATTATCCCACACCCTTGTTTGTGCTTCTAATCACCTGTTTTGTATTACTGCCTTGAAAACTTATTTCTCAATGGGCGCCGCCATCTTGCAAGATAGATGGGGAGATCATAATTGAGTCCAATATGGAAGATGCGTGACTGGTAACCTCTATCTACAAGCTTGATTTGCACAAGAGCTGGTCTCTGAATATTATTTTTCCGAGTTCATATAAATCAAAATACGTTGTGTTTACGGTACTTTTTCCCACTGGAGTCAAGCTATCAGACAGTTTCAAATCAGTGGTCATGCCATCAGACGCTTTTTCTTAAGATTAGCAAAATGTGCCTTAGACCTGGAAATGTGATAATAATCATATAATGTTACAATTTTTAGTGGATTTTGCAGAGTTCTCACACAAATATATCTCCCTGCAAAATTAGATACGTTTATTAAACAAATTAAAGGTAAATATCCGCTCATTTCTAGCAAATTACCTTTTATAACATTTCTGCATATATTACAAAATTCCACCGTTGGACCAACACATTTACACAGCACATATCTCACACACACACCCCTATATAATATCTTACAATATGGTGCATTTTTACTGTGGAAATTTAAAGATATAGCACCCCAAATAGCAGTGCAGTACTTGATAAATGTCATATTTCAACATTCTACATGGAATTAAAAAAAATTCCCCCATTGGACCAATACAGTTACACTGCAGATATCTCAAACACAGCCCCCTCTATTATTTCTGAGAATATGGTGCATTTTTACTGTGGAAATTTAAAGCTATAGCGCCCCAAATATCATCCCAGTAGACAGCAACTGGCATTTTTCAGCATTCTACAGAGGGTTAAAAAAAAATTCCCCATTGGACCAATACAGTTACACTGCAGATATCTCAAACACATGCCCCTGTATTATTTCTGAGAATATGGTGCATTTTTACTGTGGAAATTTAAAGCTATAGCGCCCCAAATATCATCCCAGTAGACAGCAACTGGCATTTTTCAGCATTCTACAGAGGGTTAAAAAAAATTCCCCCATTGGACCAATACAGTTACACTGCAGATATCTCAAACACATGCCCCTCTATTATTTCTGAGAATATGGTGTATTTTTACTGTGGAAATTTAATGCTATAGCGCCCCAAATATCATCCCAGTAGACAGCAACTGGCATTTTTCAGCATTCTACAGAGGGTTAAAAAAAATTCCCCCATTCGACCAATACAGTTACACTGCAGATATCTCAAACACATGCCCCTCTATTATTTCTGAGAATATGGTGCATTTTTACTGTGGAAATTTAAAGCTATAGCGCCCCAGATATCATCCCAGTAGACAGCAACTGGCATTTTTCAGCATTCTACAGAGGGTTAAAAAAAAATTCCCCATTGGACCAATACAGTTACACTGCAGATATCTCAAACACATGCCCCTGTATTATTTCTGAGAATATGGTGCATTTTTACTGTGGAAATTTAAAGCTATAGCGCCCCAAATATCATCCCAGTAGACAGCAACTGGCATTTTTCAACATTCTACAGGGGGTTAAAAAAAATTCCCCCATTGGACCAATACAGTTACACTGTATATATCTCAAACACATAACCCTCTATTATTTCTGAGAATATGGTGTATTTTTACTGTGGAAATTTAATGCTATAGCGCCCCAAATATCATCCCAGTAGACAGCAACTGGCATTTTTCAGCATTCTACAGAGGGTTAAAAAAAATTCCCCCATTCGACCAATACAGTTACACTGCAGATATCTCAAACACATGCCCCTCTATTATTTCTGAGAATATGGTGCATTTTTACTGTGGAAATTTAAAGCTATAGCGCCCCAAATATCATCCCAGTAGACAGCAACTGGCATTTTTCAGCATTCTACAGAGGGTTAAAAAAAATTCCCCCATTGGACCAATACAGTTACACTGCAGATATCTCAAACACATAACCCTCTATTATTTCTGAGAATATGGTGCATTTTTACTGTGGAAATTTAAAGCTATAGTGCCCCAAATATCAGCCCAGTACACAGCAACCGTCATTTTTCAACATTCTACAGGGGGTTAAAAAAAATTTCCCCATTGGACCAATACAGTTACACTGCAGATATCTCAAACACATGCCCCTCTATTATTTCTGAGAATATGGTGCATTTTTACTGTGGAAATTTAAAGCTATAGGGCCCCAAATATCAGCCCAGTAGACAGCAACCGTCATTTTTCAACATTCTACAGGGGGTTAAAAAAAATGTCCCCATTGGACCAATACAGTTACACTGTATATATCTCAAACACATAACCCTCTATTATTTCTGAGAATATGGTGCATTTTTACTGTGGAAATTTAAAGTAAAAATGCACCATATTCTCAGAAATAATAGAGGGGTTGTGTTTGAGATATGTGCAGTGTAACTGTATTGGTCCAATGGGGAATTTTTTTTTAACCCTCTGTAGAATGCTGAAAAATGCCAGTTGCTGTCTACTGGGATGATATTTGGGGCGCTATAGCTTTAAATTTCCACAGTAAAAATGCACCATATTCTCAGAAATAATAGAGGGGCATGTGTTTGAGATATGTGCAGTGTAACTGTATTGGTCCAATGGGGGAATTTTTTTTAACCCCATGTAGAATGTTGAAAAATGACGGTTGCTGTGTACTGGGCTGATATTTGGGGCACTATAGCTTTAAATTTCAACAGTAAAAATGCACCATATTGTAAGATATTATATAGGGGGGTGTGTGTGAGATATGTGCAGTGTAAATGTGTTGGTCCAACGGTGGAATTTTGTAATATATGCAGAAATGTTATAAAAGGTAATTTGCTAGAAATGAGCGGATATTTACCTTTAATTTGTTTAATAAACGTATCTAATTTTGCAGGGAGATATATTTGTGTGAGAACTCTGCAAAATCCACTAAAAATTGTAACATTATATGATTATTATCACATTTCCAGGTCTAAGGCACCTTTTGCTAATCTAAAGAAAAAGCGTCTGATGGCATGACCACTGATTTGAAACAGTCTTTTTCCCCCACAGGGAAATCTATTTTTATTTTAGTTACATTTTATGTTATGAATGACATCTGAATGTTCTTCCTTATTGTCTATTTGGCATTGGAGGCATCCTTGGATAGCGTACAGACTGAGGAGAGTATTTTTGTCTTTTTTTCTTTATATAGGTATACCTGTATCCTCTGTAGAGCACCAGCAGATTGCAAAGTGCAACTACAATAGAGGGAACAGTGAAAATTAACAATGACATTAAAATGCATGGGGCAGAAAAACATTAAAAGCGTATTAAGACATCCTAGTACAGGAGAGCCCTGTTCTTGCAAGCTTACGATCGATTAGGTGGTTGAGCCAGGTTATGGGCCAATACTATTTGTATTTTTCCTAACAGTGTTTGCACATAAGTTTAAAGCTTACTGATGTCTTTTTAAAATATATGACATGCCTTCTATCTAACAACTAGGCCGACGGCTGTAGAACTCTTACGCTCACCAAATCTTGGAGGTTACTGTTAGGGTTTTCAAATGCTGAATTGCTCAGTTCTACATCGATCATACCTAACACATCTGAAAATGAAATCGCTTGCTTTTCTAATGTCTTCCGTTCATAAAGACAGAACTACTTATCTCCCAAGTCATCGATGTCACGCAAGAACGAGGCTTGGGACGCGGAATGACTTGGTCGCGCCCCTTTAAGGCTTCTTTTCATTAGCCACTCCCAGTTTTTCTGTGACGGTACTTTGTTCTTATTTTGTGTATCTTCCTGTTTACATATGTGTTTGCAGGCTCCTCCTTTCGCCCTGTTACACTGGGAAGTGTAGCCGGTAGCGAAGCATGTGCACGTCATTTCCCGCATCATAAAGCACTATTATCTTCCCCAAGTCACTGCCAACCAGCCTTGTCAAGCAGGACTGTTTTTATGTCCTGGCTGCCATGGCAGCAGGAAGTAGCGTTACCCGGACTATCCGGATCCCTGGCAGGCACGGATATGCAGTGGAGTTCTCCCCTTACATCCCATCTCGGTTGGCATGTGCCACCTCTGAAAATTATGGCATATCAGGTGAAGGAGGCTTCCCTATTTAAATACTTGCATGTTTACAGGTTCATGAAACAGCTTGTTAGCTTTTTGTAGTTTTACTGCGGTGATAAAAATGTAATATTTTAATTAAGTATTTTAGTTAATCTTGCGCTTGAGACCCCTGTAGAAGTGTTTTGGAACAGCCCATTAGGATTAAGTGCATACGCACATGCCCCACCACCTACCACCCACACACTCTTTATCTATGTTACGGTGCACCTGTCATCCACAGCGCATGGGATAACCATTAAGCCATAGGCTGGCCTGTAGCTTGATTAGTGTATGTAAAATGTGATCCTGCACAAACTTATACTTTCCAGTTTAATAGATATTATCAGTGTTAATGTTATTGTTCATTTTAAAATACTACCCGTTCTAAAAGTGCTACGGAATCTGATGGTTTTTGGGTGACCAAATCGGCAGCTCTGTCCGGGGTACGAGATAATGTTCTGACGGGTATGCTACCGTTCAAAAGTTTGGGGTCACTTTTTTCAAAGAAAAGCTAATTTTGTCCATTAAAAAACCAGGATCAGATGGATCAGAAACACAGTGTAGGTGTTAATGTAAATCGCTAGCTGAAAACAGCTGATTTTATTATTATTATTATTATTATTAATAATACATACAGATACATCAGGAGTTGAGAACCATCCTTGTAAGCTTGCCATCTAGCCTTATGGTACTTTTACACAGTTACTTGCAGGAATGGTGCACTTTAGATCACTGGCCAGAAAGGTGACAGCTGGGAAATTGGTTATCAGGGCTGTCCTGGCAGGTTATTAGTAACTTCGTTACCAAGCATTTTTTTTTTTTTTTGGAAACTGTAAATAATGTATTTTTTTCCCCGTTTTTAGCATTATGTTGGTTTAATAAAGATTCCGCTTTTCTGTGTTTGATGTATCCATGCAAATTAGACATCCTTTTTTCAAGACAAGTAGGGCTTTCTTTTAAAAACCATAGAAACAAAAAAAATATGTAAAAAAACCTATACTAAAATAAATATAAATTTTTTTTTGCAATTTCATTTAGGATTTCTTCTACACAGTAGGTGCCACTGCTGAACAATGACCAGATTTATGTTTCTCGACATCCCCTGATTAGAGTAATTTCATTATTTATATTTCATTTTTACAAAAAGAATCTGTTGAATAAATTTACTAAGTGGGGAGGACTCTACCAAAATCATTTAGTTTCTGTTTCTGTTACTTTTACTATTTGGTCTGGATAAGGGAGTATATAGTGAGAAGGTAGGGAGGGGAGTGGATAGTGGGGTAGATTGTGAGAAGTGGGGGAGAGGGGGTAGATAGTGAGAAAGGGGTTGGTAAGAATATTGAAATAAAGAGTGAGAATGAATGAATGTGAATGCATTGTGTGAATGAGTGAGAATGAATGTGAATGCATTGTGTGAATGAGTGAGAAAATGAAATAATGGGTGGATGAATTGTGTGAATGAGTGAGAGTATGAATTAATGAATTTGTGAGAATGCATTAATGAGTATGTGTAAATGATTTGTGTGAATGAGTGAGAGAATAAATTATTGTGTGAATGAATTACGTACATGAAAGTGTGAATTAGTGAGTGGCTGTGAAAGTGTTTGTGTGTATAAAGATGTATAATTGATTTGTGGAAAGGCAAAGATGGCACAAGCAGAGTTTCTGAGCCTTGGGGACCAAGATGGCACAGGCAGGGTGTTTGGGGACAAAGATCGCAAGTCCTATGCGTGTAATTTGGGTGCTGGTCAGGTTCTATGTGGGCAATGTGAACACCAGGGCTGGATTTGTGGTGTGCGACCTGTAATCTATGCCTTTAATTTAGGGGTTTTTATCTATACCTTTAATGCCAAGTTTTTATGTGAATTCCAATTGATCTATACCTGCAAAGCTGGGTTTGTGTGTTATTCTGTTGATCCATGTCTGCTATGCTATGTTTCCATACATTATTTATGTTTACCTGCAAATACAGAGTTTGTATGTCTTATTCAGATTATCAATACCTGCAGTGCTGTTTCCATGTGTTGTTTATTTGAGCTATACCCTCAGTGCTGAGTTTACATGTGATTTCCAGTTGATCTATACCTGCAATGCTGGGTTTGTGTGTTCTGTTGATCTATACCTGCAATGCTATGTTTCCATACATTATTATTTTATACCTGCAAATACAGGATTTGTATGTCTGCTTCTGATTCAGTGTGGCAAAAAAACATTTTGGTGCAGGAAAAAGGTAGTGATTGCATGCTAGGGAGCGTGGAGCAGGGTCCAATTGTTTCAATATAAAATAAATTGGCAACAGGGTCTAATATTTATATATATATATTGTCAGCATGGTCTAATATTTATATATATCGGCAGCAGGGTCTAATATTTATATATATTGGCAGTAGGGGCTAATATTTATACATATCTGCAGCAGGGTCTAATATTAAAGAATGAAAACGAACTGCCAGTTTAGCTCTTATTTTGAAATCATATTTCAATCATGGTCTTTACTTCAAAGAGATAAGTACATATTATGTAGTTAAAAATGCATGTCTAATGCATATATATACCTGTGTCTGTAATCTCATGTGCTTCATAGTGTGTCCCTGAATGGCAGAAATAAAATGTGGTCACCCTACTTGTCACCAGCCATCAAGAAGTTCAAAACATTGTGAAGAGATACTGAGAAATGCTTGCACAAATCTACACTTATGTAAAGCAAAGTCCTTGAAAATCAATAATGGTTTCACACAAACTCAGTGCACACTGGAGTCTTATTCCTATGTTGATGCCATATGCGCATATATACAGTAACTTCCTGATATATTTTTGTGTATTCATTTTCTAGTATAATGCATCATTTGCAAATTTTATACCCAACAAAAGTAGTGTCATATTTTGAAGAGTGGTGAACTTGCAACCAATCATACAGAGAAGAAACCAAGACATAGGACATTGATAAAAATCAATACAGGGTAGTGGTTACATGAAGAAGCTTCCTATTTTTTATGACTATAAATATTTAATTGTAAAATTGTTAGCGGTCCTATCAACAATGCACCAATGGTATAGCCCAGTCAGCAGCAGCATTCATTTGTCTGCTATGTTGCTCATTATTAAAATCTATTATATAATTAAAATGGAGTCAGATTGTATCTAGCATTTTTGCAATATTTACATTTTGGATATTACTCAATATATATTCCACTAATGTTTTCCACATGCCAGATCACTAGATTAAAACAATATTAATTAGCATTCAGTATTTTCTAAAACCAGCAATAGCTTAATGCTTTCCTTGTCAGCAATTCTGGCTATCCTAAATGTACAGAGACACAACCAAACATAGTGGTTTCCCAAGCTTACTTTGTTGCCCCTCCCCCACCCTTATCATGTGCTAATAAAAGTGGAAGCATAAAATTGTGGTAACAAAATGTTTCTACTATTATTCTTATTTTGTTTTTGTAATTTTAGGCTGTGGAACACTGCTTGTTCTAGAACAAAATGACGCTGGACTAGTTGTTCTCAAGAGGTAATGCTCATTTTGTGTAATTGTTTTTTTAAAGTTTTATCATGCCTGTAACAAATACAATCGTTAGTACTCTTGGCAAAATGAGATGTTCAGTGTCATATTTAGCACTTAGAGATTCACTGTAATGGACTTTGTAGGCCTTTCTTACATACACAAGACCATGGTTCGTGATTCAGATTCTTTGCATGCCTGAATCAGAGCTGACATAGGTCTCATGGGATGACAACTTTTGGTCAGTCATTTTCTACTTTGATGTCTAACATCTTTGCTCTGACAGCAATTTAGAGACTATTCCAAGATGATACTCCTTTAGGAATTATGATGTTTGGTAATCGTTGGCTGTTTGGTCTCAACATTTTATTGTCCCATGTTTGTAAACCGTAGCTTATGATACAGGTGTTACCTACATCACCAAGATTTTTAGGTTCTTCAACTCCCAATATTAACTAGTATGCTGATATGATTTACTGGAATCTGTCCACTGCACATTAAGGTTAGCGATCAGGAACAGAAATCATCATACAGGTCGTTATTAGTAGACTTGGGCACCAGGGGGCTCTTCGTGTTCGTCTTCGTGCTCGTCTTCGGGGGGAAAAAAACCTTCGTATTCCGCGAATATTCGCCCGTTCCTGTCTTCTCTTCGGGCGAATATTCGCGGACATTCTTCGTGCTCGTTTAATCTTCGTTTCCTTCCCGGTTGCCTAGCAGGGGTTAATACGGGGTTAACAACACATCGGAGCAGCAGCAGCAGCTGCCGTGAAGGAACGTGTGTGCAACTCTATTGGTCGTTTCGGCAGGGGGCTGGTCTGGCATCAACAAGTGAATTGCAGAACGCACTTCATTCGTTGATGGCAGGCCAGCCCCCTGCCGAAACGACCAATAGAGTTGCACACACGTACTGAGGTGTACTGTACACAAAATGACCTAGAGACAAATGCTCCAAGGAACTTGGCCTCCGTTTATCATACACAGTCACACATCCATAGATGTTTAATAAAAGAATAGGGATTATTTTACATTTTTAAATTGATTTTGGACCACTTGTAATACATGCCTAACATTTGCTACCTATTCACAATGGCATACTTTGCAACAACCCAACTTTTACTGGACAGGACTGGAAAAAAGCAGGACTGTCCACCAAAATCTTAGGTGTGTTGGCAGGTATGCGGATGGAAAAATGTTGGACAAGAACTAAAAAATAGCTTAGGGTTAATGTACGGTTATGTTTAAGATTAGTAGCAGTGCACTGGTTTGGTTAAAGATGTATTATGTCTAAATAATAATTTAATTTTCATTTTAATGTTTAATTTTAATTTTCATTTTTAAAAAATTAAGGGGTTTATTTAAATGTATTTTAAAGTTAGATTTATTATTTAGTACTTTATTATATTTATTTAATGTTTATACTAGTGCTACCTACCGAGCTATAACTACCAACGTGTATTTGCATACCTAGATAGCTAAATTAGATGGGACAGGACTGGAAAAAAGCAGGACTGTCCCTGAAAAAGTTGGGTCTGTTGGCAGGTATGTGGATGGAAAAATGTTATAGTATGAAGTGTGAGTTATAGCGTTAATGCTAGTGAGTGTAGAAGTGAAGGCCAGGACAAATAACAAGAGGAAAGGTCCTTGTGATTTGTGCATTGTACGTGTATGTGTTATGTGTGTTGTCACTGTGTGTTATATGTGTTATGTATTATGTCACTGTGTTATTTGTGTTATTGTGTGTGTTATGTTTGGTTGGTTGGTTGTGTATCAGAAGGAAAATAATGAAATGGAAATGGAAAAGGAAATGGAAAAGGCGAATGAGTGGGCAATTGGCGACCCACTCACCTGTTTCACCCCAGAGCAAAGCATCCAAACACTGTCAGTCCTAGATGTTTGGCAGCGGACTTCCAGAGCTCAGACACAAGGCCCTAGCGTAAGCTGGCCACTCCGGCGGAGGTAGCAGGCGTTGCCACACCGCAAACAGACGCAGCCAGGGGGGAGAAACTGCCCTTACCATTAGGGACATTTTGGGCATGACTCTAGCCAGGAAGCGAACTGGCACAGAAGAGATGCTGGCACCACCACAACCACCACCACCAGCAGCAGCATTGAAAAATGGGAAAGGCGAATGAGTGGGCAATTGGCGACCCACTCACCTGTTTCACCCCAGGGCAAAGCACCCAAACACTGTCAGTCTTAGACGTTTGGCAGCAGACTTCCAGAGCTCAGACACTAGGCCCTAGCGTAAGCTGGCCACTCCGGCGGAGGTAGCAGGCGTTGCCACACCGCAGACAGAGGCAGCCAGGGGGGAGAAACTGCCCTTACCGTTAGGGACATTTTGGGCATGACTCTAGCCAGGAAGCGAACTGGCATTGAAGAGACGATGGCACCACCAGCAGCAGCAGAATTGGGAAAGGTGAATGAGTGGGCAATTGGCGACCCACTCACCTGTTTCACCCCAGGGCAAAGCATCCAAACACTGTCAGTCCTTGGCGTTTGGGAGCGGACTTCCAGAACTCAGACACAAGGCCCTAGCGTAAGCTGGCTACACCGGCGGAGGTAGCAGGCGTTGCCACACCGCAAACAGACGCAGCCAGGGGGGAGAAACTACCCTCTCCATTAGGGACATTTAAGGCATGACACTAGCCAGGAAGCGAACTGGCAGAGAAGAGACGCTGGCACCACCACCACCAGCAGCAGCAGCAGCATTGGAAAAGGCGAATGAGTGGGCAATTGACGACCCGCTCACCTGTTTCACCCCAGGGCAAAGCATCCAAAGACTGTCAGTCCTTGGCGTTTGGGAGCGGACTTCCAGAACTCAGACACAAGGCCCTAGCGTAAGCTGGCTACACCGGCGGAGGTAGCAGGCGTTCCCACACCGCAAACAGACGCAGCCAGGGGGGAGAAACTACCCTCTCCATTAGGGACATTTAAGGCATGACACTAGCCAGGAAGCGAACTGGCAGAGAAGAGACGCTGGCACCACCACCACCAGCAGCAGTAGCAGCATTAGAAAAGGTGAATGAGTGGGCAATTCACGACCCGCTCACCTGTTTCACCCCAGGGCAAAGCATCCAAAGACTGTCAGTCCTTGGCGTTTAGGAGCAGACTTCCAGAACTCAGACACTAGGCCCTAGCGTAAATTGGCTACACCGGCGGAGGTAGCAGGCATTGCCACACCGCAGCAAGTGCAACCAGGGGGAGAAACTACCCTCTCCATTAGGGACATTTGAGGCATGATTTCAGCCAGGAAGCGAACTGGCAAAGATACTGGCACCACCACCAGCAGCAGCGTTGGAAACGGAAAAAGGTGAATGAGTGGGCAATTGACGACCCGCTCACCTGTTTCACCCCAGGGCAAAGCATCCAAAGACTGTCAGTCCTTGGCGTTTGGGAGCGGACTTCCAGAACTCAGACACTAGGCCCTAGCGTAAATTGGCTACACCCGCGGAGGTAGCAGACGTTGCCACACCACAAACACGTGCAACCAGGGGGAGAAACTACCTTAAACATTACAGAGAAAAAAAATTAACTTTCCAAGCTAAGAGCTGGGTAACCCAACTTGGGCAGATTGAATTTAAGAAAGGCAATCTGCTCCATCAGATGAGGTGCCATGCGTGAGCGCTGTGGACTCAGTATGTTTCCAGTCATAGAAAACACGCGCTCACTTTGAACAGTGGTTGGCGGACATGATAGTAGCTGCTGCGCAACCCATGAGAGTGCAGGCCACACACTCTTCTTTTCATCCCAGTAGCTAAGAGGATCAACATTAGGCGCAGAAGGAACTTCACAGAGGTAAAGTTTGACCATTTCAGCAGCACTACTCTCCTTTCTGCTGCTAGCTCTGTCAGATGGTCCAACTATACTCCCAAGTGCCTCTTCCCAAAACGCAGCTGCTCCACTCAGCTGTGTTGTGCTGCTTGTGGCACTGCTGCTGATGCTGCTGCTAGGAGTAGCAGACCACATCATCTCTTCCTCCTCCTGCACCTCTCCCTCCTCGGACAGCATTCCCATTTTACGCTGCCAGTCACGCACCTTGTTGACCAATTGCTCCCGGTAGCTACTGAGAACATTAAATTTCAAAGCTAGCTTTCCCTTAATTCTTGGATCGCAAAGGCACGCTAGCATCATTTCGGGACTCTCTTCCATTCGTTTGCGAAGGTGTACTTTTAGCAGATCCTTCAGCTTCCTGGCTATGGCTGCTACGTCAGGATGTAGAGTGCCACCTTGAACAGCCTCACGGTTTCCAAGGAACACATCCATCTTGCTGCCTAGATGGGAGAACACTGGGATTACCTGGGCCAGACTGGCAGTGTTTGAGCTTAAATTTTCTGTGGCATCCCTGAATGGTTTAAGGACTGCCACTAGCTGGGCGATCACTGTCCAATCCTCCCTATTCAATGGAGAGGTAATCCCAATATTGTGCTCTGAGGCAAGATTATGGATTGCCCTCTGCTGCTCCAAAATCCTCTCCAGCATGTCTAACGTGGAGTTCCACCGTGTACTGACATCCTGGCGTAGGCAGTGTACGGGAAGACCTGACCTCTCTTGCTCTTCCCTCAAAAGTTGGCTAGCCTTAACACTATGGTGAAAGTGCCCAGCGATCTTTCTGCAGCGGGACAGAACTACTGCTGCCACATTAGTTCCTTCTGACATTGCTGCCTTCACTACAAGATGGATGATGTGGGCTGCACAGCGCACACCAACAATATGACCATCTCGCAGCGCTTTCACCATATTGGCACCTCCGTCAGTTACCACAAAACCAACTTCAACATTGGTGCCCGCCTCTGCTCCCACCCAAAGGCTAAACATTTTCCTCATTGCATGCAGAATATTTTGGGAAGTGTGCTTTTCATCCATCACTTCTGCATGGAGAAGGAAAGATCGGTAGCCTGCTGCAGCAGCTTCCTTAGACACACCGGGCTGCCACCAGTGTGCTGTCAAAGAAAGAAAGGCATGCTGGCCGCTAGGTGCACTCCACAAATCTGTAGTGAAATGAACACACTGACCAGCAGCCTTGGAAAGCTCCTCTTTCACTGCTGCAACACAGGACCGATACAATGAGGGGACAATGTTCCTGCTGAAAGTGGAACGTGACGGAACTGTATATTGTGGAGCCACAGCCGCCATCAATTGTTTGAAAGGCTCTCCTTCGATCATAGAGAAGGATGCCCCTCCAACAGCAATGAACTGACCAATCAGTCGCGTTACTTTATTGGCCTGCTGTTTGGGCATTGACCTTTTGGATTGGAATGCCACAAATTGTTCCAGGGTGGGCTGGACATGCAGTGCTCCAACCTGCCTTGGTCTCTGGCTGCCAGCACTAGCTACTGCTGCTGCTGCTGCTGCTGCTATTGGCTCAGAAGAAGAAGCTGTTGGGGTTTTTCCACGGCCACCAGCTATGCTGCCTGCACTAAGTTTTACTTCTGCATCTTTCCCCAATAGCACAGCATTGTGTTGAGTGCTGAGGTGATGCTTCATGCTAGCACTGGTAAAATGGCCAGACACTTTCCCTCTGCTTATTAGCTTCCCACAATGTTTGCACTTTCCATAGCGCCCTTCTTCAACATTTTCAAAGTGCTCCCAAATTGGGGCGCGCATAGCCTTGGAGTGTGCCTTGGGTGCTGCTCCTACTGCTCGGGGTGGATGAACAGAGGCAGAACTAGTGGTGGTGGGACTGGTGGTAACAGTACTGGCCATAGTGGGACTGCTAAATGCTTTAGATTTGCTAGGTTTTGCTGCTGCTGCTGCTGGTGGTGGTGGTGATGGTGATGATCGTAGCGGAGAAGGTGGAGGCTCAGGGGAAAATTGTGCACTAGTCATTTGGACACTGCTCCCTGAGGAATCTGATTCCTGACCACTCATCTCCTCTACTTCCTCTGGCTCATAGTCTAGCTCTTCATTAGCCAGATCGAATGGAATTCCTGCTAGGCTGGAGCTAAGACTGATATCGTCGTGAGACTCGTGACTAGTAGTAGTGCGAGCAGGAAGAATAGACTCTGCACTTGGCCTCTCAGTCTCAGGCTCCTCTGCTACCTCGCTAGGTGGAGTCCCACTATGTGTAGCCCTCTCTCTAACTGTCTTTACAAAAATTTTGTAAGGACTTGGTGGCTTGCTAGAGGTACTAGGAGGACATGGCGTGGCGGTACCAGTGGGAACAGTAGGCGCAGCACTAGTGGTGGTAGAGGCGGTGCGGGTGGTGGTGTTGGTGGTGGTGGTTTTCCCTACAAAGGAATGAGATCGCTTTTGTTTGGGACCCCTCTGAGTCTTGCTGCTAATTTGGCTCTGCTTGGTACCTTGCATGCTGCTTGTGGATGGGGAAGATGCTGCTTGGGGCAAAAGGCACTTCTGTTTAGTCACTGGGCTGGTACTACTTGTGCTACCCTTTAACTTTGAACGTGCTTCTGGTGCTTTAGGCTTTCCGTAAAAAAACATAGAGCTTGAGGGCCTAGCCGCACTACTACTGCCTGCTTTTGGTGCCTTTCCTTTACTTGATGATCCTTCAAGCAATGCTTCCCCAAATGATAAGCGAGAGCTTGGCCTACTTGGCCGACTAGACTGACGCAAAGGCTGCATCTTAGAACTGGTGGTGGTGCTGGTGGTGGTGGTGGTGGTGGTGGTGGTAGATGGAGCTTGTCCCTCCTTAGTCCCAAAAGGAGTATCCATTTCAAATTTTGTGTTGTGTGTGTAGTGTAGTGTAGTGTTTAAAAAACTATAAAAAAATAAAAAAAATAAAAAAAATAAAAAAAAGGAAATATGAATTAAAGACAAAAAAATTAGAGGAAGTTCTCTTCAGTGCTACTGCTTAAAAAGTAAAACTATGCACTACTGCACTGTGCTGTTGTGTGCAATCTGGCAAAGTGCTAAAGTTATTTAAATTATTAACTCAAGATTAACTATTTAATAACTAGCAGTATTTTATTTTTAATTTGAATTTACACGGGCCTAAGAGCTTAGCCTACTACTATGCTAGCCTAAAGCTATATTTCCTTACTATAAGTCTACCTCTAGGCAGACGCTCTCAAACCCACTAAGCTAAAGTGAGGTTAAATCAGATTCAGTATGATTTATTAATTAATATTAAGTTATATAATATTAATAGATTAGAAATAATTTACTTATATATTATGCATTATAGATAGAAGAATATAGATTATGAATTAGAATTTAGAATTAGAATTATATTATAGATTATGAATTAGAATTTATATTGTTATATATTATTTATAATATATTATAGATTAAGATTAAAGAAGATTAGAATTATTTTAGTACTACAGCTAGTAGCTTGAAGCTTTGCTTAGTACAGCTCGTCACAGTCAATTTTTCTTGAGAAGAATTAGAAATAAAATAAAATGTCACAGCAAAACAGTTAGCTTCACTGCTTGCTGAACAAAAACACACAGCACTTATGCGGCTGCACTCACTAGCCCAACAAGTTCACTTCACTGATGGACTGAGGTGAGCAAAACACTAAGGGTACTTTTAATAAAATTGAAATAAAATGTAAAATAAATGAGAAAATCTTTGCAAAACAGTTAACGTCACTGCTTGCTGATCAAAAAAAAACACAGCACTTATGCGGCTGCACTCACTAGCCCAACAAGTTCACTTCACTGATGGACTGAGGTGAGCAAAACAAATGAAATAAAATTAAAGATTATTAATTAAGAAAAATTGACTTGGTCTCTTGCTGTTGCTAAAACAAAGCACAAACTATAGAGCTGCAGCACCAGTACTAATAAGATTAGCTGAACTATACGCTAGTAGTAATTAATTAATATAATTACTTTTATTTATAGCTAATTTAATTAACTATTAAGATAAGAAAGAATTATAGAATTATTGATATTACTGATTTTAGATTAGACACTAGTAGATGTCTTGAATGTCTATAGTACACTCTACACTAGTATACTATTACTAACTATAACTGACAAATATATAAATAATTTTATAATGAATTCAATTATTAATTATATTAATATTACTGATTTTAAATTAGACACTAGTAGATGAATGTCTACAGTACACTCTACACTAGTATACTATAGTGTATATATATATATGACTGACAAATATATATATATATAATATTATAATGAACTATTAAATTATAGAGTCTATTAAATTATTATTTATAAATTCTATTTAATTTATTTAAGCAGGACAGGCAGTAGGCACTAGTGCCAGCCCAGGGCAAGGGCACCCCAGTGCCACTGAGACACTGGGTGCACTGTCAACTCAACAGCACTTACACTACAGTTGATGACAAATTAAATAAAAAACTAAATTAAATTAATCAAATTATTATTATTAATTATATTAAGTAGCACTGAAGTGAGGATGAAGTACACTGTGAGAAATGGCAGGCTAAGGCTTACCAGTCTCACACAGAACAGAACAATCTCTCTGTAACGCTCGGATGCAGCACAGCAGTGTTGCCAAAGCAGTCACAGCGAAAAATGAATGGATCTCTCAGGCAAGCTCTGGTCTTATAAAGGCGCCTTCAGAATTCAAAAAACAGCAGCACAGGCATTGGACGAGACCCTTAGCGTGACGTCACAAGAGTGAGCTGATTGGACAGACGAGATCAGCTCACTCCTGTTTGAAATTTTGGCGGCTGCGCGGCAAAAACGAAGACGATTCTTCGTGGTTGGGAGTCTTCGTCTTCTCCTACGCTTTGCCGGCACTGTATTCTCTTCGGCGTGTCTTCGGAACGAACAAAAAAACGGCCTCTTCGTGCTCGTTTTCATGTTCGCCCGAAGACGAATGCGCAAGTCTAGTTATTAGTGGTAATTAATGGTAATGAAAAAATAGCGCACTAGTGCCAATTTATCCACACGTGGATGCTAGGGTATATTCCAAATAATAAATAAAATAAAAAATTAAAAGACACAGTATAAAAGTAAACAGAAAATGAATATAGATTAATAAATACAAATAAATATATAAATAGATAAATAAGACAAAAAAGCACTTTATGTCAAACCGTCTATGTAAAAAGTATAAAGACTCAACCAAACAGATGATCGCTCCAATCTTTAAATTAATAATGCACACTTTTCCTCTGTTAGTAATAATTTATTCAGCGTTCAGCCTCCGTTACCAAGCATTGATGAAAACAGTAGCACCTAATGCCAATGTAGTTTTCTTTTGCTGACAAAGCTGGAGTATAAAAGAGTTCTATAGAGTCTCTCTCCACTTGTGTAGGGGCTTTTGAGGAATGACAGGACACAGTTTTGAACAGATCTGGTTAGTCTGACCGACTACCTCTGCTGACTTGTACTCCCTTAGCCTGGGACAACACACTTTCCCCGGTTTCCCAGTCACTAGCCGAGACTCAGTGTAGGGTAAAACCAAATGAAGACTGATTTATTTTGGACACACAGAGCTGGATATATCCAGCAAAACACACATTAACATAAAATAAGATATTGGGACACAAACCACCCCCTTAATCTGCCTCCCAGAGACAACAGGGGCAGTAACGGGATTAACAATTCAATAGGGGGGGACTGATTTATACAACATAATAATGCATCATGGGGTGGAGGGGTCTGATATTAAATTAAAACAATGGCGGTCACTCACTGCTTGCAGATCCTGGCTGTCTGCTGGAGATAATCCCCTCAGCCAGTGATGAGATGATATACTGCTGGGGGTAGCCACAGAAGTCTTTACAAACCCAGGGCCCATAGTCAATAGGGAGGAGGCTGGCAGTCAGGCCTCTCCAGTGGTCCCAGTGATGGAGGGTCCCGTCACAATTATCCCCCTCCCGAATGGGACTGACCCAAGAGGAGACCCCAAACGGGTTGACTCCGTAGTCAGTCAGTTCATTTGGCCCATCTGTGCCCTCCCAAAATTGGTGCTCCTGCTGCTGCTGGGGAGATGGGCCGGCTGCGCCATCTCCTGGGTACCGCTGGGGAGGGATGCCTCCTGCTTCCCGTCCCTGGTCCTCCTGCTGCCGTTGGGGAGGGAGGTCAGGTTCTTCCGGTCCTGGAATTAGGTTCTGCCGCTGGGGAGATGGACCGGCTGTTCCACCTCCCTGCTTCTGCTGGGGAGGCGGGTCGGCTGCTGTATCTCCCTGAATTCCTGCAGCTTTGGTATGTGCTGGGCAGAGGCCAGTGATGCTCTGCCCAGTTGCCAGCGCTTCAGCTGGGGTTAGGGAATCTTCTGGGTCGGCCTGTCGCTGGGCAGGGAGGACCGGTTCCTCCGCTCCCGGACATGTGAGCTGCCGCTGGGGAGATAGGCCGGCTGCCGCATCTCCCTGGATCCCTGTAGCCATTGAAGGTGTGGGGCAGAAGCCAGCACCGCTCTGCCCTGTTGCCAGCTCTTCAGCTGGGTGGGTGCTACTGGAGACCGCAGTCCCCATCCACTACACCCAGAAAACTTTCTTCCTTTCCCTGGGAAGGGAAGCCAATTGCAAGCCCTCCCGGACCAACATCCTCAGATGTAAAATCAATTAGATCCACAATCTCTGGATCCGGTTGTGGTGTAAAGTCACATAGCTCTGGTATCGGATCTGGATTAGCTGCCCAGTATCCCTGTGACTCAGGAGAGGAGACCACAGTCCCATCCACCCCACCTGAGTCAACATCCTCAGATGACCACTCTATAACATCCACAAAATCCCTGGACACTGGGGCAATCTGTTGAACACAGTCGAACAGTTTTTTATATGCCTTTTCCAGTTCCCACTCCTGTGTAATTAAAAAGTCTAAATCACCTTTAAGTCCTAGTGCATCTGGGAGGTCCCACTCCCTGAAATCCCGGGTGTCCTCAATCCGCCACTCCGCTGTACTGCCGAAGTTCGGATCCTCCTGAAGACTATCCATAATAATCCCAGGCCACCAAAGTCAAAGCCCTCTGGAGAACATTCTTTCACATTTCCCCAATATGCTTGCTCTGCACACCACTGCAGAGCCCTATAGTGATTTTCCAGCTCTACCTCCTGTTGGACCAGCTTGTCCATTCGGATACCCATTGCTCCTGGGGTTGCTGTCCCAGGAATGACATCCGTAGTTCCCGCTGGTCTCTAATCCTTTGTTCAGAGCTTGGAAGACACGGACCCGGCATATAACAGCCTCCTGGAGGGCCCTCTGCCATAGTGGCCGTCGAACCAGTTGCCTCAGATTCTGGTATTGTTCTGTAGGCAGGGCAGTGGTGTAGCAGGAGAGGATGACCCGCAGTAGCCCCTGGAATTCTGATGTCACATCCATGTCCTCGTCCAGGCGACCGAAGCCTGCCGTCCTGTCGGTTAATCCCGGTAAAAAGCAAGTGTCCCTCAGATTTAGAAGCAATCCCGCAATTTGCCACCAATGTCACGGATCTGGTTAGTCTGACCGACTACCTCCACTGACTTGTGCTCCATTAGCCTGGGACAACACACTTTTGCCCGGTTTCCCAGTCACTAGCCGAGACTCAGTGTAGGGTAAAACCAAACAAAGACTGGGGGACTGATTTATACAACATAATAATGCACCATGGGGTGGAGGGGTCTGATATTAAATTAAAATAATGGCGGTCACTCCCTGCTTACAGATCCTGGCTGTATGCTGGAGATAATCCCCTCAGCCAATGATGAGATGATATACTGCTGGGGGTAGCCACAGAAGTCTTTACAAACCCAGGGCCCATAGTCAATAGGGAGGAAGCTGGCAGTCAGGCCTCTCCAGTGGTCTCAGTGATGGAGGGTCCCACAACAAACAGATAGGCAGCATTAAGGAGAAAAACTAAATGACAGATTATAGCTTTCTTCTACTTCTCTCTACATAATGCAGAACTTATCTGGGGATATTTTAAGACGCTGCCTATGTGAAACAGTACCTTTAAGTTGAACAAAATCTCTATAGTTCATAACAAACCATCATGTAGAAACCATACAGTTTGTGCTGTGCATAGCATTTTATTGGTACACTTATTTGTATTTATGTGCTTTACATTTATTATATTCGTTTAAGATGTATGCATCTTAGATAATTTAATTTCCCTTGTTGAGATTTCACTTCAGAAATTATTCTTTGTTATCTGGCATAGCTTTGATTGGACTGATGCCTTGTTTGATGTTACATGGAGCGAGGTCAGCGAAAATATCTTGGTAACATCCAGTGGCGATGGGTCTGTTCAAATGTGGGATACATCGAAGCCAGAGGGTCCACTGCAAGTCTTGAAAGAACACACTCAAGAGGTAAGTCGCCAACGTGTAAATGCTGTCAAAAAAGATTGCATGAGGTATAGTGAAGGGCACCAAAACTACATTGGTATGAACCATGTGCCATAGGCAAAAAGGAACTTTATCTGTACATCATATGTTCTATAGGTTTTCCTTCAATCATTGGCGTTCTAGAATTTCTCTCACGTTAACTATGCACTATGCAGGTTCAGCACAGCCCTTGCTTTCTCTGGTTCTTCTCAATGTATAGTGAAGCAACTGAAAATCTTCTGCAGATTCACTTGTAACATAGTAACATAGTTCATAAGGTTGAAAAAAGACCAAAGTCCATCAAGTTCAACCTATATACATATTGTGTCCCTACTGTGTTGATCCAGAGGAAGGCAAAAAACCCTTATGAAGCAGATGCCAATTGCCCCATACCAGGGGGAAAATGCCTTCCCGACTCCAAATATGGCAATCAGAATAAATCCCTGGATCAACGTTCTGTCCCTATTAATCTAATATCCATAACTTGTAATATTATTGCTTTCAAGAAACACGTCCAGGCTCCTTTTGAACTCTTTTATTGAGTTTACCATTACCACTTCCTCTGGCAGAGAGTTCCATAATCTCACCGCTCTTACTGTAAAGAACCCCCGCCTGTGCTGGTGTAGAAACCTCCTTTCCTCCAGCTGTAGAGGATGTCCCCTTGTTATAGATACAGTCCTGGGTATAAATAGGTCCTGGGAGTGATCTCTGTACTGCCCCCTTATATATTTATACATAGTTATTAAGTCCCCCCTAAGCCGTTGTAGGCCCCTTATTAACAAATAAACTCTGTGGTGTTATCGTTGGGTTAGTGTGTAGGTGTGTATTTGGAGTGTAAAGGAGGAAGCCTTTTTAGATTAGCTCGTACCCTATTTATATTGTTTTATTTTAATGATGATTCAAGTATTTCAGAAATTCCTCTGTGGATGAATGGTTAAACCCTTTATGACAAAGGGACTAGACACGTCACAAAAAAACTTGCCGTTGGTGATAATTGATGTGCCTGGCACGTCATGACAAGGCATTCAGCAACACTCAGGTCGGCAGCAGAGGCCACTTGTGGCCCCTCCCCCAAAAGTCAACGTCCACCATATTTAATATGGGGATGGACGTCTGGTTTAAAAGGCGTAAACAGTGTTGCTGAATTGCCTCGATAGCAAGGCATTCAGAATGGCATTTCTAAGCATAGACTTTAGGGTTTTATTGAATCTTTCCACCAAACCATCCGTTTGTGGGTGATATACTGAGGTTTTCAATTGCTTTATACGAAGGAGATTACATAATTCTTTTGTAACTCGGGACATGAATGGAGTTCCCTGATCTGTCAGTGTTTCCTTGGGAATCCCAACCCGACTGAACATTAGTTCCTTAGCAATAGCTTTTGCTGAAGTTGTACGCATAGGTATTGCTTCAGGGTAACGCGTAGCATAGTCTACTATTACCAATATGTACTGGTGTCCTCTGGCAGATTTTACAAGAGGGCCCACAAAGTCCATACCAATGCGTTCAAATGGAACCTCTATAATAGGTAAGGGCACTAATGGACTACGGTATGCTGTAAGAGGGGCAGTTAACTGGCAATCAGGACAGGAGGAACAATAATTTGTAATTGACGCCATTACACCTGGCCAATAAAATCTCCTGAGAATTCTCTCTTTTGTTTTTTCAACCCCTAGGTGCCCTCCCAGAATATGGCTGTGTGCCAGATTTAATACTGTATGTCGGTATGCCTGGGGTACCAATAGTTGTTTAACCGACTCTAATTTATCAACTCTATACAGTAAATCATTTTCTACCTCAAAATATGGATAAATCAGGGTTTTTCCAGGATTAACAGGGGTCCCATTCCTCATAGCGATCTGGTTTCTAGCCCCAGATAAAGTGGGGTCCTCCCATTGTGCAGCTGTGAAGTTACCGAGGTTACCTTCTAGGTCAGTCACTTCTACATCAGGCTCCGTGATATTAGAAGGACCTGCCTCACTCTGCTCAGTGTTACTGCCCACTAGGGTTTCCATAGGTGCTGAATGCTTGTTCCTAGCAGGAGCTTCTCTGTCCAAGTCATCCCCCAATAAATCGGAAAAGGGAAAGTCACCAACAGCGCCCTCTACTGGTACTGAGTTAACCCTTTCAGCAGTCGTCCATAAAGTCAAAAAATAAGGAAAATCCCTGCCAACTATCATTTCATGGACTAATCCGTTCACTAGACCAACTCTATGTTTTACAGTACCACTTTGCGTTTCAATAATCACCTCAGCAGTGGGGTACTGGTGTATGTCCCCATGTATACAGGCAACCTCTAGATTCCGGGAGTCATCTATTGGAGGTTTTTTTTAACAGACCCTGGTCTAGAAGTGTAACCATACTCCCCGAATCTAGTAAAGCATTTACTTCTTTTCCCTCTACCTTTAAAGTACACCAGGGATGGCCCTTCAGACACTCATTTTGTGTGACAGAATATACAGAGTGAGAGAAAAGTGAATAAGCACCCCACCGATCACCAACATTGCATTCCATTGCAACAACATTCTTAGGACAGTCTTTTGCAATATGTCCATATTCTTTGCACTGAAAACACTTAACAGTATAATTAGGCATTATTCTTGAGGATGGTGTGGTCTCTTCCAGCCTTACAAAATTCCTGCCTTTTGCTGTAGTGTCCTTTGGGTTGTAAAACCCCATCTGCTCCTCCCGAGACCCCCTTTTCCCTGGATCAGTCTTACCAAACTTACTGGGTCTCTCCTGGTTAGGGAGTTGCAAAAATTCTCCAGCTGTCACATACCGTTCCACCAAGGCAACTAGTTCATCAGCAGTTTTAGGATCACTCTGGCTGACCCACCTCCTTAGGGAAACAGGCAATCCTCTCAGGAACCGGTCCATCACAAGCTGTTCCACAATGTGGCTAGATGAGTTAACCTCTGGCTGTAACCATTTCCTGGCCAGATGTATTAAATCAAACATTTGTGACCGTACCTCTTTGTCTTGATTATAAGTCCAGGAGTGAAATCTCTGGGCCCGAACCGCTATCGTGACTCCCAGGCGGGCCAAAATTTCTGCTTTCAGTTTACCATAGTCACAGGCTTCTGCAGGCTTCAAATCATAATATGCCTTTTGACGCTCTCCACTCAGGAACGGTGCTAAAAGGCTTGCCCATTCAGATTCAGGCCAACGTTCTCTTTCAGCTGTCCTTTCAAAAGCCATCAGGTAAGCCTCTACATCATCTGTAGCCACCATCTTTTGCAAATAGTTACTCACTCCCAGAGTCTTAGAACTATGTGGCACTTCTGCAGTATACCTGGCCAGCCTCTCCGATAGGCCCTGGATCTCTTGCTGCATGGCACGAGTAACATTTTGTTGCTCCTCTTTCTGTGGAAGCACCAGTTGCTGCAAGACTGTAATATTTTCTTGCTGGACAGTTGTAGCTTGTTGCTGGGCAGTTGTAGCTTGTTGCTGTGTGGCTGCTGCCTGTAGTAAAGCCTTAATAACATCCTCCATGTTTATGTTTTGTGGTATTGTTTCCTTTTCCAGACTATCAATGTGGTACCAGCATTCTCCACCATATGTGAGCTGGGATCATGTAACCACACAGTCTTAAGGTTTGAAATACCACATAAGGCTGAATTCTTTTTAGAATTGTAGTCCTTTTTATTAAAAGGTCTGTAAACAAACATAAATAGAACAAACAAAAAGAAAAGCCTTGCTCTCTGAGCACTTACTGACAAACAGCAACTAACTATCGTTGGACGGCTTACCCGCCACCAACAAAAAAAACCATTTAGCACAGACCTTTTTCGTTTAGGAACCGTTCAGCAGATTTGTTAGGAGAAAATGCAGTCTCACTCACTGCTTGTATGTTTCTCACCTGAATAACTCACAGGGCTCCTTTTTGTAGCAGCCCCCTGCCACTCATTGGTAGCAGGTGAGTAACTTTCTGGGATAATCAAAACTCCTGGACTGGCTGCATCACCTGCTGCAAGTAAACTGTGGAGTGGAGCACTGGCCCTCCCTTCTCTCCAAATGGTACATGTTATCCACCACCATGCCCGGTTCCCTGTCACAATATATATATATATATATATATATATATATATATATATATATATATATATATATATATATATATATATATATATATATATATATATATATATATACACACACACCGTTTTGGCTCTAAAATAGGCCGCACCTTAAAAGTTTGGTGCTATTTTAACCCCTTCAGTCCCAGGGGTTTTTGGTACCTCAAGTCCCGGAGAAATCTTGCTATTTTTGCCGGTTCAGCGATTATTCTCCTTTCCTGCGAATAATGTACCCATGTATACTATATATTGTTTTTTCAAGGAGTGATAGTTTTCTTTTGATACCATAGTTAGATGATTAGCTAAAAATTTAGGATGAGAAATTTTGTAAAAACTAGCGAAAATTATTATATATTTTTGCTCTGAATCCTCACAAAATTAGATAAAGTGATGGAAAATCCCCTCCAAGTTTATCAATTCAGGTGTCCTGATTATAGAAATACCTAATTTATATAGATTTTCCATACTTTCCCAGCACTTATAGGGAACATACTAGGTGTACATTATTCATAGAATTTTTATGCTTATGGCTTAACAGGTTTGGGGGGTTGTGAACGGGGGCAGGAGGGTTATATTTTTTTAGATGTTTTGTTAGGGTAATGGGATGTAAGGGTTTTTGTATTTTTATTATTATCTTTTTTATATATACATTTTTTTAAATGCACTGTTAGTGCAGTATGGTTAGAGGTCCGCTTAGGGACCTCTTGAACATGTTATTAATGCCAGTGATGTCACAATGACATCACTTAGCTCACTTTATTGGTTTTAAAAAAAAAATATTATTCATTGTATTTTAGTGATTTTTTTTTAAAATCACTAACAATTTTTTTCTTTGTTTCATTTTTCAGCATGGGAGAAGAGTGAGAAACATAGTTTCTCACTCTCCTCCCTGCGATCCCCCTGCACCGATCACACTGTGTTCTCTATGTAAGTCCCCACAGACTTGCATGGAGATCACAGTGTCTGTGCCTCATTGGAGCAATTGGATATCCAGGCTGCCACTGCAAGAAGGACAGGGCCGTCCATAGGGGATTCTTGAGATGCGTTTTTTGAACGTACCGCTATGTCCATAGGGGACTGAAGGGGTTAAAGAAAAAAAATACACATTAGTGGAGTATTAAAACGGTATTTTACCTAATAAATAGGAATACATGTATTTTAACATTTTTGGTATCTTTTATGCAGTTTGTCAGCATAGGTTATAAACAGACATTTGGAAAGCCAATAGCCATTTTAAGGTCCCCCCCCTTAATTCTTAATGCACATCACTTAAAGACATTCCCCTCTGCTCCCCTGATATGCCACTCTGCCCCCCAAATATGCTTTATGCCCCCCAAATATGCTTTATGCCCCCCGAAATGCCACTCTGCTCCCTAGATGTGCCCCCCCCAGACTCCCTGGTGTCTCCGCTACCGGCACTTCCGCCATTGCTTCTATGACAAAGAAGCACCGGTGAACGTCTGCGTGATGTTATGTCACGCTGGTGCTCTACCATAGAACCCCCGGCGGAAGTGCCGGCAGCGGAGGTTGTCTATGCGCATCGTGCAGATGTCCACCGGCTGCCGGAGAGTAGGATCCGGGTCCCCAGCTGCGCTGCGGGGAATCTGGATTCTAACCCTGAGGCTAAATGAAAAAGAAAAAAAAAAAACAACCACCCGCCCCAATTGCACATCCCTGTGCTAAACCCCGATTATGGGCCACACCCCCACTTTGAAGACTTAAAATGGGGGAAAAAGTACTTATTTGAAATGTGTTGTTCTGGATTTTTTGTTGTTCTGTTTCTCACTGTTCTGTTTCTCACTGTTCAAATATACCTACCATTACAATTATAGACTGATCATGTCTTTGACAGTGGGCAAACATACGAAATTAGTAGGGGATCAAATAATTTTTCCTTCACTGTGTGTAATATATATATATATATATATATATATATATATATATATTATATATATATATATATATATATATCAGTATCACAAAAGTGAGTACACCCCTCACATTTTTGTAAATATTTTATATCTTTTCATGTAAAAACACTGAAGTAATGACACTCTGCTACAATGTTAAGTAGTGAATGTATAGCCTGTAAATTTGCTGTCCTCTCAAAATAACTCAACACACAGCCATTAATGTCTAAACCTTGGCTACAAAAGTGAGCACACCCCTAAGTGGAAAAGTCCAAATTGGGTCCAAAGTGTCAATATTTTGTGTGGCCACCATTTTTTTCCATCACTGCCTTAACCCTCTTGGGCATGATTTCACCAGAGCTTCACAGGTTGCCACTTGAGTCCTCTTCCACTTCTCCATGACCACATCACGAAGCTTGTGGATCTTAGAGACCTTGCGCTCCCCCACCTTCCGTTTGAGGATGCCCCACAGATGCTCAATAGGGTTTAGGTCTGGAGACAATGCTTGGCCAGTCCATCACCTTTACCCTCAGCTTCTTTAGCAAGGCAGTGGTCGTCTTGGAGGTGTGTTTGGGGTTATCATGTTGGAATACTGCCCTGCGGCCCAGTCTCATGCTCTGGGGATCATGCTCTGCTTCAATATGTCACGGTGCATGTTGGCATTCATGGTTCCCTCAATGAACTGTAGCTCCCCAGTACTGGCAGCACTCATGCAGGCCCACATCATGACCCTCCAACCACCATGCTTGACTGTAGGCAAGACACACTTGTCTTTGTACTCCTCATCTGGTTGCAGCCACACACGTTTGACACTATCTGAACCAAATAAGTTTATCTTGGTTTCATCGGAGCACAGGACATGGTTCCAGTAATCCATGGTCTTAGTCAGCTTGTCTTCAGCAAACTGTTTGCAGGCTTTCTTGTGCATCATCTTTAGAAGAGGCTTCCTTTTGGGATGACAGCCATGCAGAACAATTTGATGGCGAGGCCTGTTCTGAGTGGAACCTGTCCTGTGAAATGGCGGTATGGTCTTGCCCACCGTTCTTCAGCTCATTTTCACAGTCATGGCAATCTTCTTATAGCCTAGGCCATCTTTATATAGAGCAACAATTCTTTTTTTCAGATCCTCAGAGTGTTCTTTGCCATGGGGTGCCATGTTAAATTTCCAGTGACCAGTATGAGAGTGTGTGAGAATAACACCAAATTTAACACACCTGCTCCCCATTTACACCTGAGACCTTGTAACACTAACGAGTCACATGACACCAGGGGGGGTGGCTAGTTGGGCCCAATGTGGACATTTCCACTTAGGGGTGTACTCACTTTTGTTGCCAATGTTTAGACATTAATGGCTGTGTGTGGTTATTTTGAGGGGACAGCAAATCTCCACTGTTATACAGGCTGTACACTCACTACTTTACATTGTAGCAGAGTGTCATGTCTTCAGTGTTGTCATTTCTTCAGTGTTGTCATTTCTTCAGTGTTGTCATTTCTTCAGTGTTATGAGCAAGTTGTAAAATTAGCACTATATCTTCACAAAAATCCTCACGTGGAAAGAGTAAAAAAACTGGCATTTTAAATGTCCTTGGGGTGTCTATTTTTAAAAAAGGTATGATTTGATTGAGTAAATCGAATTGGCTGGGTTCAAATATGTTCAAAAAATAGGACATGTGGAGAGACTTACCAGATGTCACAATTCCCCCAAAAATGCACAACTCACAAAGGTGGCCTTTTGCTTCCCAAATAACTTGACAAACCCATGCATGGGTATCACTGTACTCAGGAGATGTTGCTGATTGGTGTGTTGTTTGACTGTAACATTTACCAGGAGCCGTAAGTTCATACCTTAAGTAGAATGTATCTGGACAAAACACGAAAAAAAATACTACTGCAAACTTTGACAAAAGCTGGTGGTACAGTGTGTGCTTGTGTGTATAACTCTTAGTAATTGGCACCCATAAAAGTCTACAATTATCATGGTAACATTCTAAATAGGCTGGATTGCCAACATGAGCAAAGGAGAGGAACCAAACCAAACCATGTTACTATACTATAAACTGAGATATTGATACCAAATAAGATTAATCAGTTAGTGGGTGTCACGGCTAGAGGACCAGCAGTGCAGGAACTATAGTTCCTATAAGAGGCCGCACGGTGGCGCGCGTGTACACAGAACCAGAGTCCATGCAGTCTGTGTTCAGGAAACCTGCCAGTGGCTACAGGCGTCGAGGGGGTTCAGAAGAACGGCGGTTGGGACAGACAGAAGGTAAGTACCCCGCAGTTACACTGGGGCTCCCTCAGAATATATTAGTCCCCTGCAAACAAAAATGCAAGCTCTTCATTTTTTTAGAAGATAAAAATAAGAAAAATCATTGGGTAATTGTTCATGTATTTAAGTTAATATGTCCTTCGGACCAGTGGTCCCATGATCTCTTCAGATATCTTCAGGGTTACACAAGGTATGTAAAAGAAGGACCACATGGAAAATGTCAAGTAGTTATTGGTGCTTTTAAAAATAACTCTAAGTAATCATAGTTGCCATTGTTTGTAAACTGTAAAGGTCGTGCCTGGCATTTCTGGCACTACGAAGGCTGCAAACAAATATAATTAAATACTAGTATGCTTTTAATAATATAGTAATTTGGAATTTTCAGTACCAAATAATGAAAACATACACCATAGCTATGAAGCATTATCTTTTATCTAAAGCTCTTATTCTCTGTAACAACTGCTTTTTTTTTACTGGAATAGAAAATATCTATATGTGGCATACATACTGTACATAAAAGTGACTAGAGCATATTTTCAAATTGCACAGCCTAGAAGATAATTTCAGTGCACCTGTCATGCTAACTAGGAATAGCTACTTATAACCAGTACTAAATTACTGCCTTGATGATTATAATTAAGGCCTGCAGAAGGGAAATATGTGTCTTTGTATTGCTTTTTCTTCAGAGGTGTTACAATTTCAGATCCCCCTTTTCCTACAAAAATAGTTATATGCAAATATAAATGTGGATATTAAGTTTAGTGTTTAGTAACAGAGAGAGATGACGGACCAGGTAATACATAAGCAGTAGGCTGCTAATACCTGGATATCCCACAGCACGTGGTCAAGGGACAGATGAGACTGGTATACTGGAGATGGACAAACCCAGGGTCAGGAGGAACAACAGCCAGCAGGAGATAAGCATATCGTTGGAAACAGGCCAGGATCAAAATACCGGGAAGGCAGACTCGGTCAGGATGTAGAAGAAGCCAGGACAGGAGACAGGTCAGGATGGTCAAAGCACTAGTTGAGGTCAAATCAGAATAACACAGAGCAAGCACAATATACACATTCAAAAAGATGGCTGATGCCAGTAGGGCTGCAACAACTACAGTGGGGCAAAAAAGTATTTAGTCAGCCACCAATTGTGCAAGTTCTCCCACTTACAAAGATGAGAGAGGCCTGTAATTTTCACCATAGGTACACTTCAACTATGAGAGACATAATGAGACAACAAAGTCCATAAATCACATTGTCTGATTTAATTTAAAGAATTTATTTGCAAATTATGGTGGAAAATAAGTATTTGGTCAATAACAAAGGTTCATATCAATACTTTGTTATATACCCATTGTTGGCAATGACAGAGGTCAACCTTTTTCTGTAAGTCTTCACAAGGTTTTCACACACTGTTGCTGGTATTTTGGACCATTCCTCCATGCAGATCTCCTCTAGAGCAGTGATGTTTTGGGGCTGTTGCTGGGCAACACAGACTTTCAACTCCCTCCAAAGGTTTTCTATGGGGTTGAGATCTGGAGACTGGCTTGGCCACTCCAGGACCTTGAAATGCTTCTTACGAAGCCACTCCTTCGTTGCTCGGGGCGGTGTATTTGGGATCATTGTCATGCTGAAAGACCCAGCCACGTTTCATCTTCAATGCCCTTGCTGATAGAAGGAGGTTTTCACTCAAATTTCACAATACATGGCCCCATTCATTCTTTCCTTTACACGGATCAGTCGTCCTGGTCCCTTTGCAGAAAAACAGCCCCAAAGCATGATGTTTCCACCCTCATGCTTCACCGTAGGTATGGTGTTTTTTGGATGCAACTCGGCATTCTTTCTCCTCCAAACACAATGAGTTGAGTTTCTACCAAAAAGTTCTACCTTGGTTTGATCGCCCAATCCTCTGGATCATCCAAATGCTCTCTAGCAAACTTCAGACGGGCCCGGACATGTACTGGCTTAAGCAGGGGGACACGTCTGGCACTGCATGATTTGAGTCCCTGGCGGCGTAGTGTGTTACTGATGGTAGCCTTTGTTACTTTGGTCCCAGCTCTCTGCAGGTCATTCACTAGGCCCCCCCGTGTGGTTCTGGGATTTTTGCTCACCGTTCTTGTGATCATTTTGACACCACGGGGTGAGATCTTGCGTGGAGCCCCAGATCAAGGGAGATTATCAGTGGTCCTGTATGTCTTCCATTTTCTAATATTTGCTCCCACAGTTGATTTCGTCACACCAAGCTGCTTGCCTATTGCAGATTCAGTCTTCCCAGCCTGGTGCAGGTCTACAATTTTGTTTCTGGTGTCCTTCGACAGCTCTTTGGTCTTGGCCATAGTGGGGTTTGGAGTGTGACTGTTTGAGGTTGTGGACAGGTGTCTTTTATACTGATAACATGTTCAAACAGGTGCCATTAATACAGGTAACGAGTGGAGGTCAGAGGAGACTCTTAAAGGAGATGTTACAGGTCTGTGAGAGCCAGATATCTTGCTTGTTTGTAGGTGACCAAATACTTATTTTACTAAGGAATTTACCAATGAATTCATTAGAAATCCTACAATGTGATTTCCTATATTCTTTCCCCCCATTCTGTCTCTCATAGTTAAAGTGTAGCTATGGTGAAAATTACAGGCCTCTCTCATCTTTGTAAGTGGGAGAACTTGCACAATTGGTGGCTGACTAAATACTTTTTTGCCCCACTGTAATCGATAATGCTAATGCTCTGAAAAATACCCCTCGTGTTAAAATCCAACCTCAAACAAAGGTCGGGTAATAACACTAAGATCCAGATCCTCCGCAGCGCTGCAGGTGACCTGGATCCTTCTCTCTGGCAGTCGGCGGGCGTCTGTGCGATGTGCGCAGACATCCTCCGCTACGGTCCTCCACCTCTGCCGGGGCTTCTATGATGGGGCACCAGGGTGACATGACCTTCTGGTGATCCACCATAGAAGTACCGACCAGCAGAGGCAGAGGTTGTCTGTGTGTGCGCATTGCGCAGCGTTCGCCGGCTGCCAGAGAGGAGGATCCGCTGCAGGGGACCTGGGTCCTTCACTGGCGATGCGCAGAGTGGCATATATCGGTGGTTATAAGGCATATTTGGGGAGCAGAGGGGCATATCTTGGGGTATAAGGCATATCTGGGGGGCACACTGGCATATAGGGGGTATAAAGTATATCAGGGGGGCACAGTGGCATATAGTTTATGTGAACTCCGCTTTTACGAGTGATATCGCTCTCTGCCTGTGTGTCCTGGTTATGCCTCTTTTGCTCGTTGTTATTCTTTATTTATATAGCCACATATATTGACAGACCCTCAAGTTACGCCTCAAGCCAAGACAATCACCCGTGGAGGTTAAAGATTCATATTTACTAATATTTGTGTCTGAAAATGCACACATATATATATATATATATATATATATATATATATAATATATTCCCATTTATTCTCTTCAAAGTATGATTCTGTGAGGTTGTCAGTCCACATAAACATGACCTAGATTATAAGGAAATTACAAGAGTGAGTTTCTGTGTTTGGCTTGTATAGGTGAGTTGCACTGAGTTACAAATACTTTCTCTGCTGCGTTAATTATGTTTTTTCAGTAAAGGGTGAGTTTGCAGGAGAACTTCAGTTTCAGCTCACAGACTTCACTCTGTAGAAAGCTCAAACCCTCTTATTTTCTCATGCAAGAAGGGCAGGACCTTACTATGAACTATGCATTAAAAAGGCATGAGAAAATTGAAAAGATTCATTATGAGGTTGGAATTTGGTGAGTTGAAAATTCAACTCGTAGGGGCTTACCAACATCTTGTTTACTGAAGCTGTTTTTTTGACGGCTTCTAGGACAATTGTCTGTCTGTCTTTCCAGGTTTACAGTGTCGATTGGAGCCAGACACGTGGAGAACAGTTATTAGTATCAGGCTCTTGGGATCACACAGCTAAACTGGTAAGTTATTGTCTTACAGACACTTAATGCAAGATTTTCCAATCTCTTTTGTTTACCTTATTAGTACTACTAGCCTGTTCAGAATTAGGCTTTGAATGTATTTTCTTCTTTTATATTTCTGTGCATCCCTGAATAACTGCTTTTTTTATAAGGCAAAGTTTCTTGTCACAACTTTAAGCAGAATGACGAGATTTAGCTTAGCTTTATTAGTAGCTATTCTAATATCAGATATTTTTAGGGTGCCCTCATCCTTTAAACTATTATTTGGGACTAACATCTGTTTTCTGCTCAACCACATAACAAAGTAATGGATCGGTTGTTTAGTTTCAACTTATTCTACACACTTCACTGAACTTGGCAGCAAATACTATTTTTACTGAGTTGCTTCCAAATTCAGCTGCTTTAAGACTGGGCAAATAACATATAGAAAGAACATACTGTCATTGATACAAAAAAGTTACAGGTCTTGTTTAAATGATAATTTTACAGATTTTGGAACTTTTTTGAATAACATCATTGTTTTACAGTATGTTTAACACAATGGCTTAAAAAATAGCACTGCTGCAATATTGTCTGCAAACTGTGAAGGTAGCGTAAAAGTTATATCTGAATCGACTACAATAATTTTGACTGAAACTTGACCTTTTAAAGGGAGATCCTGCTGTGCCCATTTGTGCTTGGTACATAAAGCATAAACAGTATTATTTTTACGCCTTCATCATTTACGCGCTCAGACATGGAAATTGAAACTTCATCAGTAAAAGTTCTGAATACACGAAAATGTATACCAGATATGGCATTGGCATGTAATGACCGTTCCATCCCTTCCGTGAATACTGTGCTCATTCTCCTTAGTACCACTAATATAGAGGTTTAAATGAGGAAATCTTTCAGCATACATAGTATTTCACCTATAGATTTACTGGCATATTGGCTGCCACAGTGAATAGGTAACAGTTTGTGCTATATGACACCTTCTCATTTGTTTCTTTTAGAAAGAAACATTTGAGATAACATCTTAACTAATTGGAGCACTGGAATAAATCTCTCATATATTTTACTATAATTTTATATATGTTTAGTACTATATTTTTACATATTAATAAGGCCTGGCCCTACACAAGTCCTAATTCTAGTCTGTAGGTGTTCAAGTTACCAGCTAGGTCAGGAGCGTCCAACCTGCGGCCCTCCAGCTGCTGCAGGACTACATCTACCATCCTCCTCAGCCAGTCCCTTAGCTGAAAGAGCACTATGGGAGACGTAGTCCTGCAGCAGCTGGAGGGCCGCAGGTTGGACGCCCCTGAGCTAGAGCTAGGTCTGTGTCACCATTCATTCTTCTTCTTATATTCAGCTTATGTACAGTCGTACTAAATCACAAAAGATATCGCTTGCAAAGCATTATAAAAAATAAAGTTATCCTAAAACCCTACCTTTTATTCATCATAAAAGATCACATAACACAATTGTACTCTGTATCAACAGCCAGGAAGACATGTGAGTATATTGAATAACTGCCTGTTTGATATATTTGCAGGTTGCACTGTATTATTTAACTTCTTTTATCTTCCATCCTCTTAAATGACAGTGGGATCCCTCCATTGGGAAGTCTCTGTGCACTTTTACTGGCCATGAAAATATTGTCTACAGCACCATATGGTCACCGCATATACCAGGCTGCTTTGCATCTGCCTCAGGTAATACAACATATTATTTTGTCTCTCTTTACTGCATGCCTCAAGGAGATCGTGCTCATACTAATGTGGTGCTATCACACATGATGCCGGAAGGTATTTGTACTATTTCAATGTTGAATTAGTATTTTAAATATTGAAAAGATTAAAAAAAACATGCTATTACATGTAACATGTTTTTCACTGTTTTCCTTCAATTTGATCCACCAGATGGCAGTATAATATTTAAAAAGGAAAACATTGTAACATAATATTAGGTAACATTGATCCATTGGAAACCTAGAATAACCTGAAATCTGGTTCATCTACATCTACAAGTTTGTTTCCGTTATATTGCCTGCTCATTTTCAATTCCGCATGTTATTGGCAGGAATGTATTATGTATTAAGGACATATTAACTTAATTACATGAACAATTACCCAATGATTTTTCTTACTTTTATCTTCTAAAAAATCTTAGGACAGTGATAGATATATATATATATATATATGCACTATAAAAATGTGGATCGTTGCGAGTACCAAGCAGTCATTAACAATTTAATACTGTAATATTATGTATTAGATAATATAATACCTTTAGCTAGCGCAGCGGGTTCTCTGTTTAAGCGCAGAGTGGCCTTCAAAATGTTGTCACTGCTAGTTGATATGACATTTAACCCCTAGAGATTGTAAGCTAGCGAGCAGGCCTCTCTCCACCTAATGTATTGTCCTATTCTGTCAATTCTTGTCTTGTCATACCCCCTGAATATATGTATTGTGAGACATGCTGTGTAAAATGCTGGCGCTATATAAATAAAAGAAAGTAATAATAATAATAATAATAATAATCTTTAATAATAGAGACATGTATCTACATAGGAGACGTGGATAGACAGCCAGCTATATATCTCCCACATAGTAGCACCCAGAGTCCTGTATTAAGCAGTTAGTATAACATAACTAAAATTACTTTTTATGTAGTGTAGAGAGGGGCATTCCATTACTGACCTTGGTGGAAGTCTTGCATGTTTAAGAGTATGCTCGACACTTAGTTAGACGGATGCCTCAATTGCTGGACGTATGTGCGCAGGGATCAAGGATTGTGACATCACATTGCAGTTTTGAAAAATGCTTGTTGCTTCTTTTAAGAAAGATAGAGTTACAAATCATTATAGTTTATCAGAGAACATTTTTTGCATATGGGATGCTGCCTAACCCAATAATTGGTGGCATTAAGTGAACTAGCAAAAAATACCTTGGTTTTTATATTTTAGCACCTTATGGCTTGAAAAAAAGTTAGGAGAAGAAATGTGGATAGAAGTAATTTCTGTCCCTCAATAGAGGCAATAGTACGCAACAGAAGAAAGGTGAAATCAATTAAATTTCCAGGTTACCATAAAAATACTATTAAGCTAATTCAGGAGTATGCTTAACACAGTGTTAGGTGTATGTAAAATGGATGCTATTTTGGGAAGACATTTAAATGTACTAATTCTACACCAGCTTATCACATTTTCTGTGTTTCAATGTGACCACCGTTGCCATCAGCTTCTGCCTTAGCTTTTTTTCCTACCTTTGTGCTCTTCCATTCCTGCATCTGAGACCAACATCAAAGCGTCATACTCAAAATAGAGCTTTTTAAACAGGTTAGGATGTGTGTCAGAATGTAGAAGCCCTTAAATTGATTTCTCCTCTTCTGTCATTGCGTCCTTACATTTGAGGATAACATATGCCTCTGGAGTGTGAGTTGGCTTGACATGGGAGCCTTAAGGTGGGTCTAGGTTGGCACCAGTACGGCTAGCTCATCTACTTATCTAGAGGAAAAAAAGTTAAAAAATGTGCACTTTTGTGTATGTTCAAAATTGACAGTGCTTGCAGTATTTGTTTTCTCCTTCCTCTATAGAAAGGACTGGTGAATTAGCTGTAGCCATTTGTTTAGATGCATATGATGAGGTAGGAGAAAAGCATGTATTATCACCACACCTGTTATTAATCAAAAGAAAAACACCTCTTGGCATAGATGCCACCGAATGCACCATTATGCAAAAGCTAGTTAAACGTCCCTTACAATAACAGCAGTTCTCGAAAATATTTAGATGCTTAGCTAATAATAAACAAGACTCTTGATGATAATTTGATACTTTGTTTAGCGCTGACAAAGTATTACATGAACGAACAAGAAGCAGGCGTGCTGCCTCCGAAAGAAGATCTCTTTGTAGTGTTGAGGGACTAATTGAATGCAGTCCCTAATTTAAGATGTCTGTTTCTAGGTTACTGATCTGTGTGTTTTTTATAAGGTACAAGGCGATGTGACACTTATAGCCCCAGTATATTGTAATTAATAGATAATTATTGCTTTTGTCTACAAGAGAAAAATTATGCCTCACTGATTTAGTAAAATAAAGTTTGCTAATTTATCCGGGGGAAAATAAAGCTTGGTTTCCAAATGTAAATCCAGAGGTCTCTACAATGTTAGAGTTCATGTTTCTCCGAGATATGTGTTCCTTAGCATATACTTATGGAGATGTGTGAAAACAACAGATTTTTACATTTTTATCATGTCTTTGTTCCAGTGGTTCCAGTGCAACAGACTGCAAGTTCTTAACAAGGTTGTACACTCTGTGGAACTGACTGTGTGCTTTTTATGTCATCTCTTGGTACACTTAATAAACCAGTGTGACTTTATTGACATAATAAACGGTAATAGAACCCTGGCACCCTTTTTGTAAAGGAATACTGTCCCTTCATATATATATATATATATATATATATATATATATATATATATATATATATATATATAAATAATATAAATACTGGGATAAAAAAATCTTATGTTTAAGTAAACATAAAAGTAAAGGTCATCTCATAGTAAATTTAGCAGACAATTGCTAGAGAGAGTGTTTAACTAAAATGCAAGGAATTGACATTAATTATATCCCAAGTGTGGTAATAATTTGCTTGTTGAGGCAGTTTAATCCGATTAGCCTTCACAAGAGCACAGACGTGTGTACCCATTGCATTGTTGGCCATGTAAACATGACCTGCTTTAACAGCCAAACATCATTTATCGATCTACAGGTTTTCCCTGTATCAAAACAAGATAGCTGAATCATCTTCATGAATGGTAACCAAATGCTGTTCCATGCGTCAATAAGGCCATGAGTTTCAGGCTGTTCTGTAACTAATTCCTACATATGATATGCTATTAATAGATTGTGAAAGTGCCTAAAACTAACCATGCTGTAAGAAAGAGGTTGTTGTTTAATATCGGGTCTTAAAAACAATGTGGAACAATGGACCTTGAGGATTCTGGTATAAATTGCCAATGAGTTTCCTGGTATGCACTTATCAAGCGTGCATACAACACAAGATTGTATCCCTTATCATAGTCTATAGTGTATACTGTTCATTGTTCAAGGCATGTTTGGAAACAGTATTTTTTTATTCTTTGAAAATTAATTAAAGACTATGAAATTTTAATAGTGCAAGTGTTCTTTATTAAACCAGTTCATATACTGATGTCACAGGCAATTGCAGGACTGATAAGATAACACAGGAGCCTGAGAGGATGTCTTCCAGCAGCATAGGGTCGGATCAATGTCTGGCTAACAAAGAAACTGGTCATCTGGAAAATGTGATTAAAGAAATGACATAAATAACAATGGCCTGATGCTTGAAAGGGATGTAATGAGTCATTGTACTGATTGTGCAGAATCTGGTTTTACTACCTGGAAATCACTGATTTTCTGCTAAGAATTTCGAAAGAAATGCACACTCCAATATAAAGCCAATGTTTAACTGTGGCCATAAAATGATTGCTTTATATGAGGAATATGTGTATATAGGGCATATTCAGGGACACTGTAAAGATTAAAGTATTATTTTTAGCTTTTTGTTTGTTTTGTGCAATGTACATTTATTGTATTTTACCTAGGAAATCATTTGATGACCCCAGTGACTCGAATATTGAGCTATTGGGTGTAAAACCCAATTCATTGATTGTTGCTTTGTAAGTGGCATCCTCAAGAGACATTCACTGATAAAAGTAAAATGGCTTCCTGATGGATAGCATAAAATGGCTCTTTTTATGCCTCATTTCTCTGCTGGCATTGTGCCTAATAATGCTCTTATACTAAGATAAAAATTGAGTTCCGCAACACAGTAAGCAAACAGATCCGTAATTATATTCTTTATTCTGAATGTTTAATCATGTAAAACACACATTTCTAAGAGGTTTTTTAATCACTTTTATATTTGGACATTTTACAAAGAAACATACATAGAATCATTTAAAGGTATACAATTTCCTTGCAGTAGATTGTAATTAATTAAAGTAGCAACCGTAAATATCGGAGATATCTTCATAATACAAATTGACACAAAAATGTCAGAATAGTGAAAGAAAGAGCTAGCGCTACAAAACTACTTCTTGCTGAATCCTCCTTAGTAACTTGCTTTATTAGTGCAGGTTCTATCATTTGAAAGCAGCTACCACAAGTAGTTTAACAGAGTAAATGTATTCTTCCAATAGCTTACGCCGACACTGGATCCTGTTTGTTTTTTTGCTATTTTCTGGGGAGTCTTTGGTAAGAGTATATACATGAAAATGTAGATTGCATGTGGAAAGCTACCATAGGTTGATCTGAGTGAGAATTGCTAGAATCCTGCTATGTCCCCTGGTCTATGCCTTGTTTTTTGTGTATGTTAACATGTAGTGTTTTTGTGTTACTATAAGGTGTTAACATGTGTATGGCATTGGCGTGTCGGGGGAGAGACTAGGGCAGGGGCGTCCAACATGCGGCCCATGTGACCTAGAGGTACGGCCCGCGTGAGATCGGCAGCCAGGATCACAAGCCCTGCCACTTACTTGTGGGAGGGTCTATTCTCTGCTCCAGTCCTGTCTTCTCTGTGGGGAGAACGAGGGAGGCCGCGCCCCCTGCTGAAGTCTGTGAGCGGCATCGAGAGCTGTAGTAGGTAAGGGGGTGGGGGAGGTTGTTTGAATGAGTATGCCTGTGAGGGAATGAATGTGTGAATGAATGAGTATATGAATGAATGAGTGTGTGTGATAGCATGGATGTGTAAGTGCTGGAACCTAGGCATGATGGGACTGTGATTGCTGTTAGCAATCACACTCCTATCATGCTATGTCAGCCAGTACATGCTGAAACCTGCATATCATTGGGCTTAAAATGCATTTCTGGAGGTATATATATATATATAACTGCTAACAGCAATCACACTCCTATCAAGCCAAGGCAGCCAGTACATGCTGGAACCTGGGGATGATAGTAGTGGGATTACAGCCTCCCTATGCCATGCTACCACCACCACCCCCCTTACACATCCATGCTATCACATACACACACTCATTCACAAACATTTAAATACTCATTCATTCCATTAATCACACATACTTCACACATTAATCACAAAAACCCTCCCCCACCCCCTTACCTGAACTGCAGATCTCTCACTCGAAGACTTCTGCAGGGGCCCGGCTGTGCGAGCAACTTCTCTGGCCCCGCCCCCAGAGGAAGGAGGGGGGAGGCAGAGTTATGTGAGGACTGTGCTAGCTTCCTGTTCTCCTGCAGCTAGTAGGAGCGACGGTAAGCAGCCTGGCCCCAGCAGAATGAGGTCTGATTAGAAGACGACCTTGATTATAAGACGAGGGGTATTTTTCAGAGCATTTGCTCTGGAAAAAAACTCGTCTTAAAATTGAGCAAATACGGTACTTTTAATAAAAGTGTGGTTACACACTAAAATTGGACAAAAATTACTGGTCCATAATTTCAGTGGCCTTTTTGTTCGAAATCCAAAAAAGGGATTGTAAATTTTTGTATGGATAATTTAGTGGGATTTCTCCTCTATACCAAGGTTCTTGAATTGCTTCATTTCTCTGGGTTATACCTGCTTTGTAGTAATAGGACTGCTTGTGAGTAATCCTGAATAAGGGGTACACTTAAGCCTCCTTGCAGTTTATTCTTTGAGATCAGCTGGAATTTCAATCTTGGCTTCCTGGCTCCCCATATAAATCTATTAAAAGATCGCTGTATTATCTCCAACCAACTATAGGGTATACTCAGGGGGATCATCCTGAATATATATAAAAACTTTGGTAGAATATAATAGGGCTGAAACAACGAATCGATAATAATCGATAACGGAAATTGTTGTCGACGATTTCCGTTATCGATTAATCGAGTGATCGATTCGTTGTTGGAGCACTCGGCTCCTTTTACTTACCTCCGCGAGCGTTCCCCGCTTCCGCTACACGCGCTGCACTCTCCGCCTTCTTCTAGTTGCGTGTGGCTCCTTTCGCACAGAGCGGTTCGCTCTGTGCGAGTGGCTCCGTTCGCACAGAGCGGTTCGCTCTGTGCGAGTGGCTCCTTTCGCACAGAGCGGTTCGCTCTGTGCGAGTGGCTCCATTCGCACAGAGCGAACCGCTCTGTGCGAGTGGCTCCATTCGCACAGAGCGAACCGCTCTGTGCGAACGGAGCCACTGGCACAGAGCGAACCGCTCTGTGCGAACGGAGCCACTGGCACAGAGCGAACCGCTCTGTGCGAACGGAGCCACTGGCACAGAGCGATTCGCGGGGGTGGGGGTGGGGTTTCAGGGGATGCAGGGCAGAGTGGGGGTGGGGGGGCAGGCCAGGGTAGGAGACTGAGTGCAGGGCAGAGTGGGGGTGGGGATGCAGGGCAGGGGGTGGGGATGCAGGGCAGGAGACTGGGTGCAGGGCAGAGTGGGGGTGGGGGTGCAGGGCAGAGTTGGAGACTGGGTGCAGGGGCACAGTGCCAGGGCTGGGTGCAAAGTGCCAGGGCTGGGTGCAAAGTGCCAGGGCTGGGTGCAAAGTGCTGGGTGCAAAGTGCCAGGGCTGGGTGCAAAGTGCCAGGGGTGGGGCAAAGTGCTGGGTGCAAAGTGCCGGGTGCAAAGTGCCGGGTGCAAAGTTTCTTGAACAGTAATAGTCCACCTCTTTTCAGAATGTTTGGGGTTATTTTGTTTCATAAATATTGTGTTTGGGTTTTTGTACTTTGAAAATATTGTTTTTTTATTACATCATAACAAAATAAGAATGTTAATGTAAATTTTAAGTTGTTTTTTAACATCCAGTTCATTAAATTATTTTAAATAAACAAAAAATTTGCATATTGGTTTTTTTTATCCGATTAATCGATTAATCGAAAAAATAATCGGCCAACTAATCGATTATTAAAATAATCGTTAGTTGCAGCCCTAGAATATAAGCCTTAACTGTATTTATCCTCCCCCACCATGAAATAAATAAACTTTGCCATTTTTTAAGGGAAAGATTAGTTTCTTTTGTCAAGGGAAGGAGATTAACCATTTGAGATAGAGAACCAGTTAGATTTTATTCCCGACCCTATTACTCTACCCGTAGGTTTACCATACAGTGCATAGTGGCCTGTAGAAATTTCACCTTAAATCCAAAGGCATTCATTGTTTCGGCCATGTATCTCCAGCTGACCCTGTCAAAAGCTTTCTCAGCATCTAATGACAGGGTCAGCTGGGGAGCACCTTTTTTGTGCGTTGTCTTCAAATATGCCCACCAGGGCCCTCATGTGATTTACCGTAGATCTCCCTTTTATAAATCCCACTTGATCCTTATGGATCAACTGTGGCAACACTGCACTTAGTCTCTGGGCTAAGACTCCTGCGTATATTTTTATATCTGTGTTTAAGAGAAATATGGGTCTGTAGCTGGTTAAGTTATCTGGGTCCTTCCCTGCTTTTAATATTGGTACAATATTTCCTCGTAGGAGTTCTTCCGGTAGTTTCCCTTTGTCCATACCTTCCTTGAATGCTCGAACTAAATATGGAGATATCTCATCCAGAAACACTTTATAAAAGGATGCATCAAAGCCACCTGGACCTGGGGATTTTCTTTCTTTTAGTCTACGGATTTCTCTTTGTACTTCCTCTAAAGTTATTCTTTCGTTTAAACTGTCTATAGTCTGATTAGAAAGTTTAGGGAACGATCTTTCCAAAAAATATTCTTTTAATTCAATTTCTGTAGCTTTAGGTGGTAAATTATATAATTCTTCATAGAATTGATTAAAGGCCTGTCCAGTCTCATTGGGTGCTAGTAGTATTTTCCCTTTAAATAGAATTTTAGATATGATCTTATCTTCCCTTCTCTTCTTTAATTGGTAAGACAACATTTTATCGGCCCTGTTTCCTTTATAGTATCTTCTAGAATTCAAAATCATCAGGGCTTTATTGGTGTTTTCTAATAATTGGGAATTTATCTTATCTTTTTATTATTTTAATTCTATCTGTGTTGTATTTGGTAGGATTCTGTTTATTAAGCTTATTTAATTGAAACAAGGTTATATACAAGTCCGACAATTTCGCTTCTGACTTTTTCTTCACATAGGCACCCAATTTAATTAAATGTCCCCTAATGACAGCCTTGTAGGTACACCATAGGTTTAAAGCTGATGTGTTCTCTACGTCGTTTTCCATGAAAAAATATTTTGTTGTCTTCTTTATGTATTCGATATCAACCCCTTTTTTCATTAGGTTAGGATTTAATCTCCAATCTGCTCTCCATTTTCCTCTACTCTCATCAATATCCATTGAAACCAAATTGTGATCTGACCACGTGATTTCATGTATTTTTAAGTTTTTCGCCTTAAGTGCTAAATTACTATCGCCCAATATTAAATCTATGCGAGAGTACGCACAGTATGATTTAGAAAAACATGTAAAATCCTCTTTCTGTCGCCAAATATCGTATAATGCATGTTTTTTTAATAGCGATTGAAATCTTTGGGCTTGTGAAAGAAGATTTCGGTCTTTAATAGGTCCTTTTGGGGACATCTTATCTAAGTAGGGGTCTAGAACACAGTTGAAATCGCCCATCCATATTAAAAGGCCTTGTTTTACCTTTAATACTTTATCTAATAATTTAGTCAAATATTTAACTGGGGAATGGTTAGGCGCATATACATTGAGTAGTGTAAATAGTATATTGTTAATTTCTGCAATTGCTATTATGAATCTTCCCTCAGGGTCAATTTCTACATGTTTGAGTTTCAAATCTAGTCCTTTGGAAAATAAAATGGCCACCCCTCTTTTTTTATCTGTTTTCAATGATGCTTTTATGGAGAGGGAGAATCTTTGGCTATTTATATCAGTTTTATCCATAAGTCACCAATGGGTTTCCTGGAGGAAACAGACATTTATTTTTTCTTTCCAGAGTCTCTGCTGTACTATGTCTTTTTTTTGAACGGAATTGAGACCCTGAGTATTTATTGTGCCGAATCTTATCATATCTATTAAATCTGAAAAATAATTATGTAACCCCAGTAGAGTCCCGTACTAATAATATAATATAAGACAGAGATCTGAATCCACATATAAAACATTTAACACTTAAAAAATAACAAAATGGTAAGTGGGGCATCCCCTGATATCCGCAGTATATCCCCCTATTTTCGATGCGGATAGATATTGCCATCTTAACAATGGCCTTTAGAGTCTAGGGCTAATATTATTTGTTTAATGAGCTATTTGTATTTATCTAAACAAGAGAGAGGAAAAAAAAATATATTAAATATATGTGTGTGTAAATAAGTATAAATATATAGATATATACCCTTTATCACCCTTTAGTAGTCCCCAAGTGCTTCAAGATTCATCATAGCTCTATTGAGCGAAGTGCTTTCTGTATAATTCATATTTATACTAAACAAAATGCATTATATATTCTGGACTTCTTAGTGACGACTCCATGTAGTGTGCAAAACCAGTTAAGGTAATAACTTTTCCAAAAGCTAAAATTAAACATTTGTGTATTATAAAATAGGTATAAATATGTCAATATATTATTTGTCACCATTTAGTAATCCCCAAAGAATAAAAAGGATAATACTTCAAGGTACATCATAATTCTTTAAGCAATTCTAATGAAGTGGCCCACTGCAGAAAAAACTTGGACACCCCTGTTATAGGAGGATCGTACAGTGTGGTGATGGGTGGATTATAGGCGGAGCAATAGGCAGGATAATGGGTGAGGTATGGTGGACCAGGCTTTAAGCCTGTAGTGGTCCCCAAGATTTCTGATGGAGGAACAACAATATGTATGTGTGAGATTGCATTTGAGAGCATATATATATATATATATATATATATATATATATATATATATATATATATATATGTCGCAGTGTAATAGTGAATCACTATAAATCGATTAGAGACAAGGACTGTATGTAGGACTATTTGAAGCAGGGGAATTACATCCAAGGTTATGCATTTATGAGGCTTTTGAGGGCATTCTTGACATACATTTGCTCATCATAAAGGAGCCTTACTTGCTGTCAGCTTTGATCATTTCAGCAAATTATGGACATTTCTTATTGCCTTAATTATGTGCAATTTACTAATTTCTTGCCTGATTTGCTTTCCTTTAAAATGGAAATAATGTGATTCATATTTGATTACTTTTCATGTGAAACTTAAGATTTTAGGAGACTAGTGGTTCATGGTATAAAAAAAAACATATTTTACAATCTAAGTAGGTCTTTTTTTTTTTATAATTAGCTAATGAGTTTGTTGTTGTGGTTATATGTATTTTCACTGGTATTTAAGGTATAATATGCTTTTTTATGTATTGTATCTGTACCATGTAAATGTGAAGAATGCCTTTTTAACCCCATAGCATTAAAGTTGTTTTACACTTAACAATGGAAGCATTTTCAAGAATTTTGCTGTTATTTTTTTACGCACTTTCTCTTATAAATAGCTAGTATAAATGAAGCCCCCCCCCAAAAAAATGATTTACCCTTTTTGGTACACCTATTTTGGTTATTCAAACTATATGTTTTTAAAAGCTGGTATGCCTTTAACCACGTTCCCACATTACAAACTGTCTCACAGAGATTGTATACCAAAAGGAAAAGATCCAAAGAAGCCCTTCTATTATCAAAATATATATTACTTTATTATACAAAAATAAAAAAACACATACAGCATTTCAAAAGTTGGACAGAAAAGTCTTTTGAAAACAGATCCGAGCATGTGGAGGAACTATAATATATAGCATATATAAAGTGACTTATGTGCATATGGACAATGATATAAATAAAAAAGAATAAGGTGTTATCACATCAGTTACTCACTATGGAGTGCACCTATATCCATTATAACGTGTTGTACCTTTGCAAAATCACAAACATACACGGATAATCCGATAATCATTATCGATCAAAAATATGTCCATAAAGTGCTCTAGTGCTTACCCATTAGATAAATATGACCTCCACTTCCCCTACACCATTTCGGTTCTCCTTTCTCAAGGGGTCCCACAGAGATGTATTTTAAAGCACACAACTTAGCTTGTTTCATAAGGCTCATTCAACCATTTTTTGTGCAACTATTTCCCCACCAACCTATCACAACTTAACCCTGGCTGGAATAGGATATGTGGAGACTTACCAAAAGAAAAATTCAGTTTCTAGCTATGTCTGTTTTTTACTAGCGTGACATATCTGTACCGATATACACCTTGTCACAAAGCTTTACTTTGTGACTGCTCTCAACCATCATATTCCTGTCAAACCAGTAAACCAACTACACAGGATCATCTATAAATAGTTGGCAGGTTGAAATGAAATGAGGCAAAAGGAGGTTAATCAGGTGGAATCCAGTTTACAAATTCATAAGAAAAAAAGAACACTACAGTTAATACTATGCACATTTATTACTCCCACTCGCCACCTGAATACTCAAATGGTAAGTGGGCGTCATGGGATTTGTAGTTCACTTTAGCTGGAGTGCTGCACTTTCCCTGTTCTAACATTTTAAAAATGCAGTGCACAGTACTTAAAGATGGTGGAGGTTGCCTTTAGTTTCGTGACAACAAGGGTACAGCAGGAGATGGGGGTTCAGGGTGGATCAGATGCAATGAGAGCCATACTAGGTGAAAACAAGGGCTTACAGCAGGAGATGAGGGGGTTCAGGGGTGGATCAGATGCCATGAGAGAATCATACCAGGTTAAAACAAGGGTTTACAGCAAGAGATGAGGGTTTCTGGGGTGGGTCAGATGCAATGAGAGAACCATACCAGGTGAAACCAAGGGGTTACAGCAGGAGATGAGGGTTTTCACGGGTGGGTCAGATGCAATGAGAGAACCATTCCAAGTTTTGGTGTTTCTGAATACCTCTGTATCGAGGCATTGCAGCAACACTGGCTGAACGAAGAAAGTGATCATTGATCATTCTAAGCTCCTTTATCCTCATGACGGGTTAAGAGCTAATCAAAACTTATATCACGCATGTGAAGTGATTGCCCCCTAAACAACTGCAGTCAAATGTTTGAGAAAACTACCAATATGTATTTCACATCACTGTGGAGGAAATTTGGCCCACTCTTCTTTTAATTCAGCCACATTGAAGGGTTTTCGAGCATGTCAATTGGATTCAAGTCCGGACTTTGACTAGGCCACGCCAAAACCTTAATTTTGTTTCTTTTGAGTAATTTAGAGGCGGGCTTGTTTGTGTGCTTTACATCATTGTCATTCTGTATAACCCAAGTGTTCTTGAGCTTTAGGTCACTAACTGATGGCCAGAAATTCCCCTTCACCCAGGTCCTAAAGCAGCCCCAGACCATCATACTACTACCACCATGTTTGACTGTTAGTACAATGTTATTATTGTGGAATGTTGTGTTAGCTTTACGCCAGTTATAACAGGACTCATTTTATCCAAAATGTTCCACTTTTGACTCACAGAATATGATGGATGGTCACAAAAGAATCCAGACTAACATGCAAACAACTGCAATGGACTCTTGGAGGAATTGTAGTAGGCTGGCCACTTCTTGGAAGGTTCACCACTGTTCAAATTTTGTCCATTTGTTGATAATGGCTTATCACCGAGCCTTATCAATGGCCTTGTAACCACTTCCAGACTGATAGTTGTCAATAACTTAATTTCTCATCTGTTCTTATTTCTTTATCATGTGCTGCTTTGTGAGACCTTTTAGCCTACATCACTTTGCAAGACAGGTCCTATTTATCCCCTTGACGACAATTGACGGTCTGGGCACATCACGCAAAAACGTTCAGTTAGCGACAATTGACGTGCCAGGACCACCATGGCTTTAAACGGGTGTAGAAAGCGATCTACGTTCACTTTCTGCACCCAAACGGTGTTACTGTAATGCCTCAATGTCGAGGCATTCAGCAACACCAAGATCAACGGCAGACAACGTTTTAAAATTGTGTAGGTGAAATGCATCGGGGAAAAAAAAACCACAATTAGCCGGGTTCAACAATGAAAACTGCACATGTCCCAAATGTGACCGTTTAGCCCCAAAACAACCCTACAAACCCATACATGTGGGGCATCACTGTACTCAGGAGATGTTGCTAGACACACATACGGCAGCCTGTGCACGCCATGAAAACTATGAAGCAAAGACAGCCATGTAAAACTTTAGGTAAGTTTTCCAATACACTGCTACACAAACAATAGCTTGCTAAGCACACAACTCGAATTAGCCTACTGCCTACACAGTTATCCCACACAATGAAAACTGTGGAAGTTCCCCTTTAAGTTGTATAACTTTTCATGCATAATGGAGCCCGATTTACACTGGTGCGTCCTTTTAACCTTACAATTATATTGTGTACCTCTGCTGATGCTTCTGTTCATCTATCTATATCTAGTAATCTATGAAGTTTCTTTTACACCTAATGAACCTGTGTAGTAGGTATGCATTAGTTCGGCTGATCAGTAATATGCAAGTATCAGTATTTGCCATGCATATGACGGTATTTAATTAACTATCTGTTTTGTCCCATTCTTTGTAGGACACCTGGTTCTTTCTACACAGACCTAAAGAGGCTTTTATTGTTTTTGTTTTCTATTAACCTTGAACGTGTAGAGTTTTTTTTTCATTTTTTCTTTAGATACCTTGCCCTTTAGTATAGTGGATGCTTATATTTTGTGTTTCCTTTGAATGCACAGTGATAGAAATTGTCAATAAGTATAGGTATTTGATGACTACTGAATGCAAATATCTTGTTGATTGTAAAGCTATATACCCACCTTCCAAAATAAGATTTGTGTTGGCCACTCACTTGGTCTTTTCTCTTTTGCTTTTTATATTTCCCACTCATCCATAGTGCTTTATGTAATTCAGACTTGTTTTGTTCAGGAGCTCCGACTGAACAGCTGCGCAAAAAGTAGGCAGAAAAAATACAAGAAGCAAACAAGTTATGATTAGTAAGGCATTATTTTCGCTGTGAAAATAATGCAACAATCAAGTTTTAAATATGCATGAGCCTTTGCTTGTTGATACTATACAGTATTCAGAAAGTCTACGATCATTGTTACATGTGCTCATTATAGGATATTCAGAACTCTGCTGGTTTAATTTTTCACTTTTTATGTGACAGATATGGCAATTAATGTTTTTTTGTTTATGTATTTTATTTTTACTCAGGCATCATTGAGATCTATGTTAAGGCAAAAACAAACAGGGATTGCCCAGTGACATAATATACTAGGGATATTATAAACATTAACTGTTTGTTTTTTAGGGAACGATATGTTACAAAACAGTATTCTACTCACCACTTGGTAGATGGAGTGCTATGAATTTTAGGGGCAACCTTTTTGATTATAGATTTTTTATTTAAAGAATGTTCAAGGGCCAACAGCCTTGCTGTATGTTTGTGGAGTAGAATTCCGGTGTCTGGCACTTGGACCTCTAGAGAAAGAAAAACGTCATGGTGTCCTGATACACGGTGGTCTTCTCTCTCTACAGCAGTGTGGGACAGGCCATTGGGCACACCGGGCGGCGGCAGGGCCGGATTGACGCACGGGCTGATGGAGCTGCAGCTCCAGGCCCCTACCTTAAAATAGGCCCAGTCAGGACCGGACTGACTGGGCCTATGCGGCCGTCCTTAACGCAGGGCAAAAGGGGCACCTGCCCCTTAAGCCCGCAGCAACTGTGACCGGGCCTGCTACTTACCTGGCAGACACGCGTGAGCAGCGTCTCTTCTACCGCCAGGGGGACGCAGGAATCCAACGGAGTCACGTCACGTTCATCACATGACCCTGCTGCGCGTCTGCTTCCCCTGTGCAGTAGTAGAGCAGGTTGTCTGCGGAAGTCTCCGAGCGGCGCGTACATCATCAGTTCAGGTAAGGGGGTGAGGGAGGCTTTATGAAGGAGTATGTGAGATTGAGTGAATGAGTGAATTAATGAGTATCTGTGAAGGAGTGAGTGAATTAATGCATTCTAATTCTGTCTAATTCTGGGACTATACATTATGTATTTATGTATGAGTATATGTCTAGTGGCATGTGTATATGTGTTTATGTATTCCTTAGGGCAGTTTTTAAACCCAGTTCTTAAAGGACACCAATCGTCCAGGTATTATGAATCTCACAATTTCAATAGATTGTAATAGTTAGTAAATTCTGCACTGTTAGTCTGTCTAAAGGTTGGAAACTACTGCCTTAAGTATATTGTGCAAAGATGCCACAGGCAGGCTGTTTTGGTGGCAAAGATGCCACAGGCAGGCTGTTTTGGTGGCAAAGATGCCACAGGCAGGCTGTTTTGGGGGCAAAGATGCCACAGGCAGGCTATTTTGGGGGCAGTGACCATCACATAAATCAATACCAAAGTGAAACCGTCCGTGGAAACCCTCCGGATGCGGGTGTTGGTGTTGCAGGGCCTGTCCTGGTGTGTGTGTGTGTGTGTGTGTGTTTGGGTGTTGGTGTGGCAGAGCCTGTCCTGGTGTGTGTGTGTTTGGGTGTTGGTGTGGCAGAGCCTGTCCTGGTGTGTGTGTGTGGGTGTTGGTGTGACAGAGCCTATCCTGGTGTGTGTGTGTGTATGGGTGTTGGTGTGACAGAGCCTGTCCTGGTGTGTGTACGAACACAGAAAAGAACCCCAGCACTCCAATCAGCTTCCAATCCTTAGGTTACTTTATTCAGAGAAAGCAAAAAAAAGCAATGTTTCGGCCAAACAGGGCCTTTGTCAAGCTCGAAAGGCCCTGTTTGGCCAAAATGTTGCTTTTTTTATTTTGCTTTCTCTGAATAAAGTAGCCTAAGGATTGGAAGCTGATTGGAGTGCTGGGATTATTTTCTGTGTTCGTATACTTCAAGAGGGTTTATTCTGTCCCTTTTTTCCTGCTAGTACCCAGCTTCCTGGGAGTTGAGTGCTGAACCATTTTTTCTTTTTTAACTGTCCTGGTGTGTGTGTCTGGTGTTGGTGTGGCAGAGCCTGTCCTGGTGTGTGTGTGTCTGGATGTCGGTGTGGAAAAGCCTGTCCTGGTGTGTGTGTTGGGTTATCTGTTTCCTTAATTTACAGTAGGAACTATTTCATTTTTACTTATCCAGCGATAAAACGCCCTCCTGAATTTGTAGTGACTTCAGGAGACAAAACATTCAAGGCCCTGAAATCATTTAGTGGAAAAGATAAGGTACTGTGTTATTTACGCTATAATATTTATTTCAAGGATTAGTCGCACTAAATTGTGGCTTCAGGCTTCCCGTGTTGATTGACCAAGTATTATGCATGTGTATGTACATACATGTTTTTTTCATAAAAATGGGCTGCTCAGTCTGAAATGCCCGGGCCTATTTTTTGTCCCAGTCCGGGCCTGGTGTGGGAGATAGCTGAGTGCGTGAGTAGGACCCCGGAGGCAGTAAGTAGCGATGGTGGCTTTTTCTGTGTAGTGGGTAGGGTTAGTCAAAGAACTGAACTGTCTCCTATTAATCTCCCCTTTTCTGTCAATTTGATTCTTGTAAGTTTTTTTTTTGCCATATATTTTTGCATCTCTTTTAAAGATTTTCTTAATGTATCTCTTTTTCTGTGTTTTTCAAGTACCCCTCCCCCTTTTCTATCTTCTCCTTTTTTTGATGGGCTCTTTTTTTTCTGCCTACTTCTTGCAGTCTCTCTTCCCTTTGAACTCTCTTTTGTTGTATCTTTGATTCCCGTACCAGAATAAGGCAGAAAAAAGGACAGCAAGAGTAAAAGGGGAAGGGGGGGTATTTGAAAAACACAAAAAAGAGGAAGCGTTAGGTGCAGAAAAAGAGATATATAAAAAGAAGTCATATAAGAATCAAAGAGACAGAAAGGGTAATCAAAGGGAAAAGAAGTAGGCAGAAGAGACACTAAAAACATAGGGGGAGGGCAGAATATGAGAGGGAAGCTTGAAGGAAAGGCCTTCAGAGCTCAGCACTAGGCCTGATTCCCCAGCTTCACAGCCCTATACATCCCCTCAGTACCCTGATATCTGCTCTGAGGGAGGCTGCTGGTGAGCTGTCTGACAGAGAAGAGCCCCTGTGACCGGACATAGAACTGAACCTCATGACTCCCGAGGGAAATCCCTTAAAGAGTTATTCAAATGGAACGTGATGACGTGATACGCACGTAGAGGAGGTGCGTAGGAGGTACGGGCGAGATGGAGTAGGTGACCACGCGGCTGCCCGAGAATGCCGAGAACGCCGACAAGGAAGTCTGTCGAGAACGCTGACACGGCGGTATGATAGCCGGTTATGTGCCGGATAAGTGTGTGGTGGCTCCTGAAAAAATTACCCGTCACCAGCTGAACTTACAGTGGAGACGGGAGAGATAAGTGGGAGAACAGTATTGATTGTTATTTGCTGGATGGCTGGTCGATCTGCATATGAATATTATCAACGCTTCAGTGCATTATATAAAAGCTACAAAGAGAAGTAAGGAGGAAAGAAAGAGGAAGATAAGAGAAAAGGGAAGGAGAGGAGTAGAGAAAGGGAGAAAAAGGAAAAAGTGGAACGAATAATACAAATACTCCTACAGAACTTATTTAAGCAAACGAATTCATCTAAGCAAACAGAAAACTGACCTTACTTTAAAAATGAATAATGAGGAAGTAAACGTTGCAGAGAGACTGTATTGGAACTTACTGACTGAATGACTATAAATGCTATATTGCTATAAGCTGCATAATAATTGTAGCCTTTGAAACCCATAAGTTGCATAACGAGAAGATCAACATAGCAGAGAGACTTTATGGGATCTTAATGACTAAGCGATAATACACGCCATAATTCTCTAAAGCCTTAAGTTGCACAATGAGGATGCAAATTTAAGAGAGAATGTAATATGTTATATATTTACTGAAGTCTTAAAGTTGAACTGCACTGGATATTATTGTCTAAGTGATAACATATGCTTTATATACATATATATCATTTGAAGCCTACAATTGGAATAAGTGGAACTATTTGGCTAAACGATAATTAACAATCAAAATGGCTTCTAAAAAAGATGATGCACGATATAAAAAAAGGGAAAAACGTGATCTTGATCCAAAAAAAGAAAAAAAGATCAACACATTGTTCTCCCCACAGGCCTTTAAAAACACGGAGGAGTCGCTATTTCTATCCGATATTACCATAGATGATTCACATAGACAATCTCTTAGCTCAAGTTCACAAAAATCTCAAATGATTACCAGAGACTATCTCCAATACTGCATGGAAACTCAATTAAACTCATTTAAAGAAGAGATAATGAAACTAAGTAACGAATGGAAAAATGAATTTAAAAAACTCGAAGACAACTTTAAATTATTTGAGCAAAAATTTGATCACCTAGAATATGAAATAAGTACCATAAAGGAAGAACTTATAAAAAAAGACAACCTGATATCTATGTTAGAACAAAAGCTTAATGAGACTGAAGAAAGATCCCGCAGAAAAAATCTGAGATTAAGAGGAATATCAGAAGAGATAAAATTAGACCAAATAAGACTTTTCTTGAAAGAATTATTTAATGATATGGGAATATTAGACTTTGATAACGAAATTGCTATGGAACAAGTATATAGATGTGCAAAACCAAAAAGTATCCCGGAATCAAAACCGAGAGATATTATCATACGATTTTCCTCATTCTATATGCGTCAAAGAATCCTGAACATTTCAAATGTCTATACCCCAAAACTAGAAAAATTTAAACATATTTTTTTCTTTCAGGATCTCTCAATGGCCACTAGGCAAAAAAGAAGAAGTTTTCAAGAGATAACTAAAACCTTGAGGGATAGGAATATCAGATATAAATGGGGTTTCCCAGTTAAATTGATTATAAGATTAGATAATCAGGAAATTAGGTTGACATCTATGGAAGAAGCAAGGCAATGGCTAACTGATAACTCAAAATAGGCATCAAGCATGGGTAGTAATGATGATGTGAAGAATGTTTTTTTTTTTTTTTTTTTTTTTTCCTATATAGATAGTAATATTTAGATAATGCACACATAGATTAACACATATTTATATAGTCTATAGATCTGTTGGTGGAACTTGGTGAATTGACCTTAGTGGGTCATATCATTGGATTATGTTAGAAAAATGTATTAAATATAATTAGGCACTTGTTAAAACACATATATTTATATACACAAAAACACAAATATTTAATGAATTATTATTGATTAAGATAACCTTATTAATTTTTTATTAACACCGATAGTATCATAAGGATATTGCATTAATTCTTTTTTCTTTTTTTTTCACATATATAGATAGTAACATATGGATAATGCACATATAGATAAAAATATATTTACACTAAGTCCTTAGATCAGAGGGTGGAACTTGGTGAATTGACTTCACTGGGTCATATTATTAGATTGCATTAGGAAAATTTATTAAATATAATTATGCACATGTTAAAATATATACTATATAATTAAACAAAAACATATATTGAATTATCACTGAATACTTAAGAGATAATTTTATTAATTTCTTATTAACATTGATAGATAGCACCATAGGGACAGCGTAACAATTTTTTTTTTTTTTTTTTTTTTTTTTTTCCCCTCTTCCTCCCTTTACCTCCGCTCGCGCCGAATCCTCACTTCTAAATAGACGTACTATGATATCGGAGAATATAAGTATATATCTTCGATTATTACATAGTACTTTGAAGTCTATTAATGAATGTCTGTGTGTTATGAATGGGTATGAATGGGAGAAATATAGATTGTGGAGCCTCAATTCTTTTGTAAGAGAGATATGTAGTTACTATTTATGAAGGATTTGATGAAGATTATTACGTTAAATGTACAGGGACTTAACTCCTCACAAAAGAGGCATTCTCTATATAATTATCTGATTAACGAACATATTGATATCTGCTGTTTACAGGAAACACATCTGATTAATAAGGATATACATAGATTAACTAATAAAAGATATTCATTGATAGAATTCTCTTCTTTATCTCATAAAAAGAAAAGAGGGGTCGCTATAATTGTATCTAACAATATTAAGGTTGAGACTATCTATACACATAAGGATGTATGTAAATTGGATGATAGGTTATTTTCTATACTTAATATCTATGCACCTAATTCAAAACAGACTCATTTTATTAATGGTACTCTACAGACAATACAAAAATATATACAAGGTACTTTTCTATGCTTAGGCGATTTTAATTGTGTAATAGACCCTGAAATAGATAGGAGAAGTAAAAATTATATGAATAATTATAAACAAGATACCCTCTCAAGAATGCTAAGAGATATATTAGGAAAATTTCAATTATATGATGTTTGGAGGACTATTAGACCAAATGATATAGATTTTTCCTTTTTTTCATATAGACACAAATGCTTCTCAAGGATAGATATGATATTGACCAATGCTGAAACATTAAAAGATTGTAAAAACATTACTATAAATAATATTGTTTGGTCGGACCATGATTCTGTTTGTCTAGAAATTAATAAGAAATATAGACCGAGTCCCCGACCATGGAGATTAGCAGATACATTTTTTACATCTAAAGAGTCATGCGAATATCTGCTACAGAAGTCCGAACAATATTTTTTAGAAAATCTGACTGATGAAGTGAGCTTAGGAAATGTCTGGGGAGCATATAAGTGTGTGATGAGAGGATTAATAATCCAAAAGACTGCACAATTAAGAACTAAAAATAAGAATAAATTATCAGACCTGTATATTTCTCTAAGCAATTTAAAAAGAAAATGTAAGGAATCTCCTGATAATGTATCTATAATGAATATGAAGAAAATTGAACAGGAAATTAAAGAAGAGCTCATCTCTAAAGCTAACTATAATATAACTAAAATGAAGCAAAAATTTTATTATGTAGGGAATAGAGCAGATAAAATGCTCTCAAATCAATTAAAAAAACGTAATTTAAGAGCTAGAATATTAAAAATTAAAGATGGAAATAATTATGTATATAGTCCTGAGGAGATTGCCCGGGCTTTTGCCTCTTTTTACTCATCTTTATATAATATACCTAATCAGATCCAGGATAAAGACATTATTAGGGAATATCTTTCAACTATTAGACTACCAAAAATACTTGAGAATCAAATGGAATTCTTAGACGCGCAATTTAAAGAATATGAGGTGTATAGAGCAATAAAGGCATTAAAGAACAATAAAGCGCCCGGACCGGACGGATTTACAGCCTTATTTTATAAAAAACTTATAAAACAAATAGTACCTCAATTAACTAATACTTTTAATGAAATAAAGTTTAACAAATGTTTTCCAAATGGTATGCTAGAAGCATCCATTATCCCTATTTTAAAACCTGGAAAAGATAATACATTAATATCCAATTACAGACCGATATCTCTAATTAACACAGATACGAAAATATACTCAGCTATTCTTGCTGAACGCTTGAAGACTGTAATTCCACAGTTAATAGATAGAGACCAGACCGGGTTTGTAAAAGGAAGACAATCAAATGATAATACTCGTAAAATTATAGATATAGTAGAATACGTAACATCAAATAAAGTTCCAGCAGTTTTCCTTGCCCTTGATGCCGAAAAAGCGTTTGATAGGGTCAATTGGTGCTTTATGGAAGAATCTCTGTGGAAATTTGGCTTTGGAGAAGGGTTTATAGATTCAGTTATGTCTCTTTATACAAAACCTACTGCAAGAGTGATAGGCCAAGGATTTACTTCGCAATGGTTTGATATCTATAATGGTACTAGGCAAGGTTGCCCCCTAGCACCTCTATTATACATACTTACAATTGAATCTCTTGCAACCAGAATTAGGAATCATAGAGATATACAGGGAATTAAAATAGGTGATATGGAAAATAAAATTAGTCTTTATGCAGATGATGTCTTGATTTCTTTATATGATCCAGTGAAAACCCTAAAAATATTAATGGGAGAAATCCTAACTTATAGTAGACTATCTAATTATAAACTTAATACAACCAAGACTCAAGCTACGATGGTAGATATTTCAGAACCTATTAGAATTCAATTGGAGGAAGAATACGATTTTGTCTGGGGAGTTGATAAAATAGAATATTTAGGAATTATAATTCCAATTAAAATTTGTAATATTATTGAGAATAATTATAATACATTACGAGATGAATTACTGAAGCATATTTCGGATTGGAAGGGATTATTTGTATCTTGGTTAGGGAGAATGAATATTGTTAGATCGTATATAATCCCTAAATGGCTATACATACTTAAGATGATACCAGTTAGGCTTCCGATGCCTTGGATACAAATATTCCAACAGAATATAGAAAGATTTATATGGGCGGGGAAAAAACCTAGAATTTCAAAAAAAATTCTATATGCGAGTAAAAGAAATGGCGGTTTTAATGTCCCAAATCTGGGGAGATATGTACAAGCCAGTATGTTAACCCACACTTTAAAATTACAATATAAATATAGTCATAATGAAACATGGTTTCAAATAGAACAAGAAATAACTGGAATGACTAACCTAGAATGCCTTTTATGGCAACGCTATGATAGATCAATTAAAGTGACAAAAGATCTCCCTATTACAATCAAGAGTACAATGGAATTCTGGAATGCATTTAAACGTGGTATAGGCATGAAAAATAAAATCACACCCTTAGCTCCATTAGAAATACTTCAAGTTAATATTCCTCAGTTGAGTCTTAGAAATTGGAGTGGGTTTAGAAATAAACGTATAAAAGATATATTACTCTTAAAGGGCCTAAAATCGCCCCAACAACTCTCTGACGAGTTTAACATTGATGAGACCGAATTTTATAATGTAATAAGAATTGGATATTATATAAGGTCAAATCTATACTTTGGTAATACATCTAAAATATGTTCTCAGTTCAATGAATTATTCTCTCTTGAATTAATACCCAGGTGCTTAAAGAGATGTTATATACTAATCAAGGAAATGGAGTCTCCAAGTCGTATTAATGCAATGTATATGTGGCACCAGGATCTTAATATTCAACCGGACAAAATTCAATGGATAAATAGTCTATTAGAAATAAACAAAATTTTCCATTGTCTAAATATTATTGAAACACATTATAAAATTATGTTTCGATGGTACTTGGTTCCAACTAAATTAGCTAAATATCACCAAAAATACTCTCCAATATGTTGGAGATGTAATAAGGAACAAGGAACTTTTAGGCATATATGGTGGGATTGTATACAGATTGTAGAATCGTGGAAGGATTTATCTGTATTAATATCTACAATTATTGGAAATTATATTAATTTGACACCAGATAAAGCACTACTGCATTTAGGTATGACTAACATAACAATTAATCAAAGATCCCTAGTAATACAGTGCCTTATGGCAATGAAAATAAATATAGCGAGGAAGTGGCAACAAACAACTACAATATCTATTGAATCTGTTATTAATCAAATAAAGTATCAGTACTTAATGGAAAAAGGCTTTTTTCAAACACAACAGAGAATGCATAAGTTTAAGAAGATTTGGAAACCCTGGTTAAATAAATATCCTACTACATAAATATATAAAAACAGAATTGTTAAGAATAAAAAAGAATTAGTAACAGAAATGTATTAGATTGAAATATTATGAATTTTGAGCTCCTTTCGGGTATGATTGGTGGGTATGTTGATGTGATTGGGAGGCCTAAAGACTATTTAATTATTTAGGCCTTTTTTAGCTATTAAGTGTTGCCGTGACTTCTATGTATATTTATATATATGTGTATGTATATATGTATATATATATATATGTGCTGAATAGTGACTATAAATGTACAGTGTGCGGTTAGAGAAATGAGTCACGGTGTCACATTTCTGTATATTACTTATGTCAGTTTGTTTACATTTGTGATATAATAAAGTTTAAAAAAAAACAAAAACAAAAAAACAAACAAACAAACAAACAAAAAAAAAAACATAGGGGGAGTTTGTAAAACACAGAAAAGCTTGCTCCCGCCAAGAAAGACAGCAGCATTATTATTCCCATAATTCCAAGGAGGTGGGGTTGAGTGGGGGTCACGTTGTGTTGCACTGCGAGTTACATTTGGACAGGCTGAGGCTTCACATTTGTAATTGAGTTATGTGTGACTGTTTTTGTGTCTGAATATGTTAGTATGTGTGTCTGGATATGATAGTTTGTGTGTCTTGGTATGTGAATGTGTGTATCTGAGTATGCTAGTGTGTGTGTAAGTGTGGGTGTCTGTGTCCAGTTGTGTTAGTATCAATGTGTGTGTTAATGTGTCTGGTTGTGTTGTTAGTGTCTGGGTGTGTATGTGTTAGCGTGGGCGTCTGTGTGTCTGAGTACATTAGTGTGTTTGGGTATGTTAGTGTGTGTCTGCTTATGTGGGTATGTGACTGTGTGTCTTGGTATGTGAGTGTCTAGTTGTGTGTTAGTGTTGATTGTCTGGTTGTGTTGGTGTGAGTGTCTGAGTGGGTGTATTAGTGTAAGTCTCTGGATGAGCGTGTTGGTATTAGTGTGTGAGTGTCAGAGTGTGTCTGCTGGTGCGGGTGTCTGCATATGTTAGTGTGTGTATGTTTGTGTCTGTGAGAATGTGTGTTAGTGTTGGTTGTGTTAGTATCAGTGTTCACGTCAGTAAATGTGTCTTGTGTTAGTAGTGTGAATGTCTGGGTGTGTTAGTGTCTGGCTGTGCTAGTGTGTGGTAGTGTGAGTGCTCCTCCTGAGATCAGGATCTGGATCCACCCTTGTTTTCAAGATCACATTTTTATTGTGTTTTAGTTGCACAGTTTGTGCATGGCACATAGTATGTAATAGCACAAGAGAACAAAAATTTGAGATGGTCTCAAGTGGGGATGCTCCTTAAGGCAGGCTATAAAGCGACTCTCTGTTCTTGGTGAGCATCTCATATTGACCCACCCATAGGCCCGTCCACAATTGCTCGGAGCGTTTTCAAGGTGGTGCTTGAGTGGACTTTAAAAAGAATATATTGCCTTTTTATGGTAAACTAACCGTTTAATGGTTTAGGATAGTAGGGCTTAGCTGACATAGGAGCTTGTAATGTTAAATAAATAAGCTATACAGTTAAAAATCCTAAACAGCTAAACTGTAACAAACGTACAGCATTTTTAAAAAAATGCTTTAATGATTTATTTTTTTAGATGGATAGAATTACTCTCAGGCATTTCACTTCTTTAGAATTCTTAAATCATCATTATTTACAAATTGCTTAGCTTTACAGTATGTTCATTACTATTTTGGTTTTGGGCATTTAGTAAGGGAATTGAGTGATTCTAATATAAACACATTATTAATTAACCTCATTCACTACTGTTTTTGTTTTTTTTAGTGAAATACCGTAAATTTTTGCCCATTTTAAGATATGGGGGCTTAGTTAAGATTCTCCTTTTCAGTGTTTGATGTACCCACATAATTTATACATCCTTTTTTTCCGAACAATTAGGGGTTTCATTTGCAATAATAGAAACATGCATACAAATAATACTTTTGAGTGCTAGTATGTCAAGAGTACCCTAAAAGGTTGTATTTATACTTATTTATTATTATAAAGTTATATATTATTTATAGTTATAACGTAGAGCTAGGGCAATGGGATGTAAAGGTTTTTTTATTATCATTTTTATAATTTTATTTTTTATTTGTTGCACTCTCTATATATTTTATTTGTTGCAATATAGATTCCAGAGGCCCATAGAGGGATCTCTTTATTATGCTCAATATTTCTTTTTATTTACTTATTTATTTTATTATTTTAAGTATATATTTTAAAAATAAATTAAAACAATACTTTTTATTCATTTCTCTTTCACTTATGGGGAGAGGGTGAAACTTTATTTCTCACTCTTTTCTCTGCTCCCCCCTGCGCTGATCACACTGCGATCACCAAGCAAATCTGCATAGACTTGCATTGGGGATTGCAATGTGTGTGATTGGCCAGCAGGGGATATCCTGTCCTCTGATGACCTTCAGGTTTACGTTCAGCAGTGACATATCCGAAAAAGAATGCCCAATAGTGTGATTGGCATTCCTTATATGACAGTTTACCCGTGCTTACACCAGCAGCGGTTACAAACGTTCGGTCAGCAGGAAGCCAGAGGGGCCTCCAGGTTGTCAAACATCTCCTTGCCACTGCATGAAAGATAGGCTGTATCGGTATGTCCTAAGGGTCTTTATTGGACGTTTTTTTAGGACATACTGGTACATGTATAAGGTAAGGACAATTAATACTTGGGGGGGGGGGTATTATGGTATCCTCCACTCATCCAGTTGGTTCTGAAAATGTCCATCGTGACACGTCTGTCCCTACTCTTGGATTACTGCTTCCGTTGTTTGTTCTTTGCATCTCTTTTTTGCTGTAAGAGAGAGAGAGAGAGCAGTACAAATGTCTACCCTTGCGCCCCAAGCCCCAGGTTAAAATAAAAACATTTCAAATTATTTTCAGATTTTATTTATACTAGCTGTATATAATTGTTAATTTTTAATTAACATTAATGTTTAGAATTTTTGTTTATTTACAAAAATAACCGACAGCTAACTGAATGTCTGCACTTAACAAAGCAGCCTTCAGGGAATAGAGTATAGAATTACATCTTTACATACAGAGAAACACATAGTACTTCAAAGCGCTGTACAATGGATAAACATAAAAATAGTGCATAACAAAACAATTTGACTTACAGAAACAAGTACAATAAGCACAACCTCATGCATTACTACAGAGATATCCCCACATAACTACACACTGACACCCATAAAATTAGATCCCAGCTCCTACCCACAGAGTACCGTATTTGCTCGATTATAAGACGACCCTGATTATAAGATGACCCCCCCAAATCTGAATATTAATTTAGGAAAAAAGAAAAAGCCTGAATATAAGACGACCCTATAGGAAAAAAGTTTTACCAGTAAATGTTAATTCATCTAAACTATTTTTTTTTAATAAAAGCTATGATTGAGAAAAATATTTTGCTTTTATTTCCTTCTATTTTCCAACCTGCCCCCCAGTTATGCACATCTGGCCCAGAAATGCCTTATACCCCCTATATGCCACTGTGACCCATGATATGCCTTTTAACCCTATATGCCACTGTGCCCCATGATATGCCTTTTGACCCCCTATGTGCCACTCTGCCTCCAGAAATGCCTTATACCCCTATATGCCACTCTGGCATTTAGAAGGTTAAAAGGCATATTATGGGGAAGAGTGGCATATACGGAGGTTTAAGGCATTCAGGAGGCAGAGTGGCGTATAGAGGGTTAAAAAGGCATTTCTGGAGGCAGAGTGGCATTAAGTGGGTTAAAAGGCATTTCACAGAGCACTCTGCCTCCAGAAATGCCTTATGCCCCCCATTTAACACTCCCCCGCCCCCCCCAAACTTACCGGTGCTTCTGACTTCCCTGTCATGTAGCCGGGGCAGCGTGTAGATCCCACGCACTTACGCTGCAGCCGGAAGGAGGCAGGGCTAGCAGCGGGGGTTGTCCATTGCGCAGACTGTCCCCGACTGTCAGATATCAGAGTTCCCCGACAGGAGGATCCAGGTCCCCTGCAGCTGCGGGGGATCTGGATCTTAGTCCTCTCATAGTCAGACCTATTTGAGGTCTGATTATAAGACGACCCCGATTAAAAGACAGGGTAAAAACCTTGTCTTGTAATCGAGCAAATACGGTATCTCTCTTCCTGTAGCTGCAGGTTGATGGCTGGGATCCTTGCATAGTAACCACAATTATTGCCGCCTTCTTAATAGTAGTGATCTATACAGCTTCCACTTACTAACTGCAACATGTGACTTAAAAAGTAGCTTCTTACAGACCTATCATGTCATATGATAGGAGATAGGAAGTAGGAAGCGAGGATGCCCATTGTGGAGTCTATCTGTGCCTCTGCAAATACACCTGCAGCATGACAAGGGCCCCTATGCACCAGCTGGGTCCTCATTTGGGGTCCAACATCACCAGTGGCATCGCAACGGGGGCTACTGTGGCAGAAGCCTTGAATCTCACATCTATGGCCCCGAATCTCCAGACTATTGGGTTCCAAACTGCAGCCCACAGACCACATCCAGGCCCGCAGCAAAATTTGTTTGGCCACAGCTGCAGCTACAAAAAAAGATCTGCGCAATTAAGGCACAAATCTCCCATCCACTGCACGCCAGCAAGCAAGCATAAGCAGCAAGTGGGGGACCCCATAGTTAATCCACCGTTGCTGGCAGTGGCGAATTACAGAGATTGAGTGCTGCTGATTGGTCAAAGACTGATCGGCAGCCTCAGAAATATTAAAAAATGAAAATTATTGCATGGAGTAGGCGCCACCTGCCTTCTACCATATCATCAAAATGAAAGTAAAGAAATATAAGATAAATGTTAAAAAAAAAAAAAATTGTAAACAAAATTTAAGGGATCAGACTTTATGCCATTCCACACGTGATTGGTAAATTGCAAAAAAATATTATTGTTTTATAGAGCGCCATCATTTTCCACATCACTACAGGACATAACAAGTAATATACCTTGGGAGCAGGGCTCTCTCCACCTAATGTATCGGTTTGTCTTTGTCTGTCAATTCTTGTCTTGTCATACCCCTTGAATATATGTATAGTATTAAGCGTTGCGTAAACTGTTGGCGCTATATAAATAAAAGCTAATAATAATAATATACAATAATAACAATTTGCCTTACAGAAACACCAGGTCACCAGGGCTTCCTATTCTTGTAAATCAGACGTCCGGACGTTGACACCCCAGGGAGGGGCCACACGGGGCCCCTGCTGCAGTTCTCTGTGCTGCTGAATGCCTCGACATCGAGGCATTACAGCAACATCGTTTAAGTGAAGAAGCGTTTTAAATACCATGACGTGCATGTCATCGGTCATTAACTGAGAGTTTTTCCATGATGTGTCTGGCACGTCATTGGTCATTAAGAGGTTAAGGTATCTAAAAGGAGAGTGAACATCCAGGCATGATAAATGTTATGTTACCTTTGCCACATTCTGACACATATATCATCAGCATAACTATGATGCATACATTTTATGATTTCTGAAAGCTTCGTTGGTGGCATTCCCAGTGACCAGTGAAATAATAATATTCCAGAACTTACTGCCGGGATGGTCCAGTTTGGAGACATAATACATGCATTTATGACCAGACTGGCCTTCCAGCAAGCATCTTTCGTTGGTAGGATCGTTACAGACACCTTGGCAAGGTGGTGCTTGTCTGTGGCCTTAAGAAATCAACTTTCATGAACTAACAATGCACAGATAGCTATGTCAGCCTTAGTTCTGCTGTTCAATTTACTTTGGCGAGAATTGTTTCACTGTTGTTCTTGTGTGACAAATAAGTATTTCATCAAATTAAGTAGGCTTTCTAAATATATTGCTTAGAGGAATCAGTTTCCCTTGGTAACATACTGGAACCACTTTTGAAGATTGTTACACAGGGTTCTTGAAGATAACAAATACATTGGGTCTAATACAGACTTAATTTTGTATTGGCCATTAGATATTGCAGTGTTCATCAATCCTTGAAGGAAGTAATCTTTTGTGAAACTGAGGCTTCTTTACCTTAAGGCATTGGTTTGGCTCAGACTTTCTTAACCATTTCTGGTATTTTAAAACTTGTTTTGTCTCTGTCTTTCTAACATGCTGTAATACAAAGGCGGCTCTTTTTTTGGCTCATATTGTTTACTTTAATACATACCACATTCCATTGATTGCGCTTTGCTAGAATTATTTGCAGAATTGTTTGTTGAAGGTATTTATAAATCTTTTGTAAACAGTGCAGAAATGTGCTCATTGAACAATGCTATAAACAATGCACATTCGCTGCTTCTCATATATATATATATATATATATATATATATATATATATATATATATATAATTTATTTGCCTGATTATGAGACGACCCCCCCAAAATTTGAATATTAATTAAAAAAAAAGGAAAAGCCTGAATATGACTAACCTATAAGAAAAAAGTTTTCTTAGTAAATATTAATTCACATGTAAACTTCATTATAATGTTTTTATTTCCTTTTGTTTGCCAACCTGCCCCCCAGTTAGGCACATCTGCCCCACGGCTTGCTACTCTGCCTCCCAGATATGCCTTATACACCCATATATATATGCCACTCTGCCTCCCTGGCATGCATTTTACCCCCTATTTGCCACTCCCCCCATATATACCTTATACCCCTATATGCTGCTCTGCCTCCCTGATATGCCTTTTAACCCCTATATTCCACTCTGTCTCCCTGATATGCCTTGTAACCCCCTATATGCCACTGAAAACCATTAAACTCCGACCATGACCTTGAACATAAGAGGAGATGTATTTTTCAGAGCATTTGCTCTGGAAAAAACCTTGTCTTATAATCGAGCAAATACGGTAAATTGTAATTCGGGTATGAATTTATAACTCCTGGTACACCTGACTGTCAAACAACACCCCAATATGTGTTCAGCAACATCTCCCGAGTACAGTTATTCCGCCCATGCATGGGTTTGTCATGTGAAGTCATTGGGAAGTGTACATTTTTTTAACTTGGAACTTTGACATCTGGTCCTACTGCCCCCATGTCCTATTTGGGGCATCTTTGAAGCCAGTCAGTTCAATTTACCCCATCAAATCATATATTTTTAAAAACTAAACACCAAAGTTATTTCAAATGCATTAATTTGACCACCAGCGTTTGTCAAAATTTGTGGTGGTATTTGTGGTGAATTTGCTCTGAAGAAAACCTTGTCTTATATTCAAGCAAAACAATGTTTGTGTGTGAATGTACACATGTATGACATACCAAGTCATTTTGGACAATGCTATGCTTCCAACTTTGTGGGAACAGTTTGGGGAAGGCCCTTTTTTATTCCAGCATGACTGTGCCTCAGTCCACAAAGCAAGGTCAATAAAGACAAGGTGGAATGAGTTTGATGTGGAACAACTTGACTGGCCCGCACAGAGCCCTGACCTCAACCCCATTGAACATTGAGTAAAGACGGTCAAAGACGTGCAGCAGAAGTAGTAGTAGTAGGGCACTGGGCCTGGGAAGCAGACACTGGCAGATGATAGGAACATGCAGCCCTGTGGAGCAGGACTGAATTTCCACCACAATATTATAGAATTATTATTATTTTTTTGTCTAAAAAAGAAGGTTCCCCCAGAGTAAGCATGGTCAAAGACGTGCAGCAGCAGCAGCATAGTTCAACTTCAATACCGGGGGTCAACTGACTACTACTTTTTTCGTACATGCCTGCCACCAGCTCTGACCAACCCACGAACACTGGAATCACTCCTCACAGATATTTCCAAATATTTTATATAAAAATAAAAATTTAAAGTCATACCCCCTACTCAGGAATTTCACACAGTCAAATTTTGTCACCAATATTTATTATTCAGCTGTTAATTGGAGATAATAAAAAATATTTTGTGTTGTCCACAAATTAGAGGTTTGGCTGTTAATGTAAATGGGCAACTGTCTTAAACTACTCAGGAACAGATTTTAAATTTTAAAGAACTGAAAGATAGTCACATTGCGCGCAAGCCCAGTAAAATGCCTAATTTTGTCACCAATATTTATGAATGAAGAATAATAGATGAAATGATAGAAAGATAATAAAACATAGCTTGTCCACAAACTACAAGGTTTGGCTAGTACCATAAATGAGCAGCTGTCTTAATCAACTTAATTCTACTTAACTCTATATGACACACAGTAATCACTACAGCTTCTCCAACACACCATATATTTTCTGCACTAAACTAAACTTTTAATTAACTTGCAGATTGTTTTTGTCAATTTTGTCGAAGATCACCCTTGTTATTGTTGATTTGTACCAAATGTTTTTTTTGTTATCATTTGAGTTCGTACCAAAATTAATTCACTTAATTAAGTCTAATATTTTCTCCTGGAATGCAATTAGAAGCGCTATTGTCTGAGACCTGTTTTTTTATTTTTTCTACTTTTACCATTATTAATTGTTATTGTTAATACTAATAATCACTGTGTTTGATTTGCAGGAGACCAGACTCTAAGGATATGGGATGTGAAATCCCCAGTATGCAAATTGGTGATCCCAGCTCATCAAGCAGAAGTTTTGAGCTGTGACTGGTGCAAATACGATCAGGTAATGTATGGCTACCACTTAGAAATGTCCTTGTTTTTCAAAGAAAAAAGAACTTTGTCCATTAAAATATCAAATGCATCAGAAATACATTGTAGACATTAATGTTGCAAATGACTATGGTAGCTGGAAACGGCTGATTTTATAGAAAAATATCTTCATAAGGGTGCAAGGGGCCCTTTATCAGCAGCCATCATTTCTTTGTTCCAACGGCACATTGTGTTAGCTAATCCAATTTTAATTTTAAAAGGCTAATTGATCATTAGAAAACCCTTTTGCAATTACCGCATTTGCTCGATTATAAGACGACCCTGATTATAAGACGACCCCCCAAAATCTGAATATTAACTTAGGAAAAAAAAGAAAAAGCCTGAATATAAGACGACCCTAAAGGAAAAAAGTTTTACCAGTAAATGTTAATTCATGTAAACTATTTTTTTTAAATAAAAGCTATGATTGAGAAAAATATTTTTTTTGTTTTTATTTCCTTGTATTTTCCAACCTGTCCCCCAGTTATGCACATCTGCCCCCAGGCTTGCCACACCAATATGGCACTGTGGCCCATGATATGCCTTTTAACCCTCTATATGCCACTGTGCCCCATGGTATGCCTTTTGACCCCCTATGTGCCACTCTGCCTCCAGAAATGCCTTATACCCCTATATCCCATTCTGGCATTTAGGGGATTAAAATGCATATTATGGGGCAGAGTGGCATATAGGGAGGTATAAGGCATTCCAGGAGGCAGAGTGGCATTAAGGGAGTTAAAAGGCATTGTATAGAGCACTCTGCCTCCAGAAATGCCTTATACCCCTATATGCCACTCTGGCATTTAGGGGGTTAAAAGGCATATTATGGGGCAGAGTGGCATATAGGGAGGTATAAGGCATTTCAGGAGGCAGAGTGCTCTATTAAATGCCCCTTTAACGCCACTCTGCCTCCTGAAATGCCTTATACCTCCCTATATGCCACTCTGCCCCATAATATGCCTTTTAACCCCCTAAGTGCCAGAGTGGCATATAGGGGTATAAGGCATTCCAGAAATGCCCAATGCCCCCATTTAACACACACACGCACACACACACACACACACTTGCTTCCAATTTCCTGCTGTATTGCCGGGGCAGCGGGTTGACGTCTCCTTCCGCTGCAGCCGGAAGGAGGTGGAGTTGGCAGCGGGGGTTTGTCTGCGTCCGTCGCGGATACCTTCCCCGGCTGTCAGAGATCAGAGTTCCCCGCACCGGTGCCGGGAACTCTGATCTCTGACAGTCGGGGAAGGTATCCGCGACGGACGCAGACAACCCCCGCTGCTAGCCACACCTCCTTCCGGCTGCAGCGGACGTTGTCTACGGGGATCGCGTAGACGTCAACCCGCTGCCCCGGCAATACAGCAGGAAGCACCGGTAAGTGTGTGGGGGGGGGACACAGGAGGATCCAGGTCCCCTGCAACGGTGCGGGGGATCTGGATCTTAGTCTCATAATCAGACCTCTATTTGAGGTCTGATTAGAAGACGACCCCGATTAGAAGACGAGGGGTATTTTTGAAAAAAACCTCGTCTTATAATCGAGCAAATACGGTATGTTAGCACAGCTAGGAAATTCTTTGTTTTCCATCAAAACAGCTAAGTGACCCCAAACTTGTGAACAGTAATGTATATTTACTGGTTCTACATAATACGTTAAAATAGTTGAAGGACAGATGTAATAATCGGATTAAATGCGACTCTGTATCAAAATCATTTTTTTTAAATTTATTTTTCACAAAAATATATTATTACCATTCTCAGTCTAAGTGTCTTCCTCATTTGATACTGATTTTCTCCTGGCTGAAAACCCTACCACATACATAGGCGCCTAGAATTAATTTAAGCATCCCAGATTTATTGGTAACTCCCCCACCTTTTAACTTCCCTAGGCCTAGCAGAATCTAGCAACAGCTAATTTACTCTAAACTGCTCCCAGGTGAGGGTCTTTTATTATGATACATAATTTGCTACATATTTTTACATACAGTATATGTAGCAAATATTTTTTATAAACTATATTCTGCCCTTGCACTTGTTAACCATTTCTGTTTATTTACAGTGTTCTCATTTAATATAGTCTCTTACAGCTCTTCTTCACTTTCAACCTACTTGTTTGTCTTTGCATTCCTGCACCCCACATTTGAATCCCTTATGTATAGCTTGCCACCAAGATTGACATTACACCTGGCGTTGCCTGTAATCAAAATGAATTTACTCACTGTTAAATTCAAGGGTAACTACTCTTTCATAATCTTTCTGCAGCTTTTAACATTGTCAACCACGCTGTTCTACAGACACTTCATAGTCTTGGTCTCTGATTACACCGTCAATGTCTCCTTTTCCAGAAATACACCCTTTCCACCTTCCCTCTTGGAGCATCCCACAGTTCTATGCCCCCCTTCTACACTGTTTCCCCTGGCAAACTAATTTCATCCTTTGACTTAAGCACCATCTATATACTGGTGGCACTCAGATCTGCATTTCCTCCGATCTCTCTGATTCTTCTTTGATTGTGTCACTATTTGTCCCACCTCTGTCTTAGTCTTTCCTTTAACAGTAAGTCTTCACTGCCTCCAATGCTAACATTCTTTTGTCAGTCTACCTCAATGCCAATGATACAACCATCACCCCTATCCCATGCAGTTATTGCTTCTGTGTCATTGACCTGTCATTCACCCTTTACATCGTCTATTTCCAAAAACTTAAATCTTGAAAACTATTTGCTTATATTCTCCTCTTCCTAACCCATAATACACTGGAAGCTCTTGCCTGTGTACTCAATTTGATTACATCTTAGCTGTTTTCCTAATACTTGTCCCCATTACAATCTATCATGAATTCTGCTGTTATATTCCTTGCACACCACTGTAGTAACACCTAACCCATTGGCTGCCTTTACACTTTAGGATTCAATAAAAAATCCTAAATTACAAAGCTCTTTAGCAGTTTCCCTACCTACAATGCTTGCCCGTCCTCTGTTCTTATCCTTACCTGTCGTGTTCCTGTACAAAATATTTCAGGAGCTGCCCCTAGCATTCGGAAACCCCAACCCTGGTATATCAGACCCCCCCCCTAGTATGCAGTCCTTGAAAAAGAAATCTGTAGGACTCCTTTGTACCTCTGCCTCACTTTCCCTAGCCTCAGTCCTACTGTTGGGTGCCCCACCATACTGTCTTACTCTTCACTCTGTACTATGTGTAGTAATATCATATATTTAGACATTATTCACACAACTTTGCTGATAATATTTAGAAACATCATTTACATCCTAATTTTGAGGGCTCTCAAACTGTATGCTTTTTTACAAAAATGCTTGCAGTGAGTTTGTTTTCATCAGTGTTTTTGGATGTATAACTCCCATACAGATCTATTAACTAACCTCCTAATGTTTCTTAATTCTAATTTAATGATTTAAAGCATTATTGGGACATGCTTGTTAAAGCTTTTAGAATTGCACATATGCCAGTGGAGGTGTCATTGTAACATGAGCAGCTAGATCACATGTGAGATAGTTGTAAATTAAGTTGTAGTACATTACACAGAGGTCCTCATTGGAGTCAATGGAGTCTGCACTTGGAGATTTGGTGAGACACTTGGCAAAAATTTAATTTGTTAAATCTTCATAGCCAATTGGACCCATAATGCTCCTTGCAGCCGAAAGGCCATAGACCAAAACACCCCTGTGATATGTGAACAACAGCTTATAAGCAATAAGCTGAATCCCAGAATTACTTTGATTGGTAATATGTGAAAAAGAATGTATTAAGCAAAAGCAGAAAAACAACCAAAATTGATGAGAAGCTAAATAGCAAGTTTTAGTCTGACCTTTACTTTGATGTCTGGGGGGAAATTTATAGAAATTTAAGAAAACCCTATGATTTAAATTCAATTTTGTTAACATGTTAGATTTAAAAAGCAATATTTGCTCTGCTGGTTTATGGCTCCCCTTTAATAAGATTTTGATATTTATTAAGAATAGTAGTGCAAATTCAATACTGCTATACAGCAATGTATTTGGATATAAAATACCCAAAGGCTACCTAATATAATAATAAGGCTGCCATGTCCCATAGAAATTATTAAATTGAAGTAATTAACATTCAAAATCACATACTGCCACTTAGAGTTGTTGGTTTCCCATATACTAGGGTAGTATTCTATTAAAGGATTAAGTCCTGTAAATAATTCAAAACCCACACATAAATACAGTGTGTGTGTGTATGCATATACATCTACAAACAGTTGTTTGCAAAAGAAGGTACACCCACTTTGAATTCTATGGTTTTACTTATCAGAACATAATAATATTCATCTTTTTCTTAGCAGGTCCAAAAAATTGGTAAATATGTATTTTATATATATCTATATATATATTTATATAACATGACCACAGACAGGTGACGTGAATAACACTAATAATCTTGTTATCATGGCACCTGATAGTGGGTAGGCTATATTAGGCAGCAAGCGAACATTGATGTGATGTGTTAGAAGCAGGAACAATGGTCAAGTGTAAGGATATAAGCGACTTTGGCAAGGGCCACATTGTGATGGCTGGGTCAGAGTAGAACCAGAAGGCTGGTTCTGATAAAAAGGTGTCAGAGCGTACAGTGTATCACAGTTTGTTGGGCATATGGCTACAAAGCAGCAGACCAGTCATGGTCCAATGCTGACCCCTATCTGCTAGCGAAAGCGCCTCCAATGGGCATGTGAGCATAAGAACTGGACCACAGAGCAATAAAAGAAGGTGGCCTAGTCTGATAAATCATGTTTTGCTTTACATCCTTTACATCATAACTGGAGAACACATGGCACCAGGATGCTTCCATGGAGGCCCCATTAAACAACTTACTGGACTTAAAGGATCTGCTGCCAACATCTTGGTGCCAGATACCACAGTACACCTTCAGTGGTCTAGCGGAGTCCATACCTCCACAGCTGCTTTGGCGGCAAAAGGGGACCTACACAATATTAGGCAGGTGGTCATAATGTTACGGCTGATCATTGCGTACATATATATATGTGAATTCACTTTATTCGTAAACCCAATAAGCATCTTCTCAAAGAAGGGCTGGTCCTTTGTATTGCATAGTCAATGTAAGGTGCTTTAGCCAAGGTCCTCTGAACAATACATTATGCATGTTTCTTCTCAGCCCTTCCAGACACAGGTGTTCAAACTTGCTTAGAAGGACGCCAAGCACAACCACAGCATGGGGAGCGCTTAAACAGCTTGGCACCAGAACTCCTCTCCTTGCTTCTTGCACCAGCTCAATCGACCTTAGCATTGATGTCCTGACAAGAGCTGTTTAGATGAAAGCCACCTACAACAGTAGAACTTTAGATGAAAGCCACCTACAAAAAATAACTTAGGTTTTAACATTAAGACCTCTTGCCCTGCTGGCAATTTCTGCTTTAGGTGTTTATGGCTAATGAGAAAATTATATTGATTAATGTACTTTTCATGAATTCAGCAATATATTTTTTTCTCCGTTGAAAGCGGGATCCAATATGTTATTGTCTCCTGCAGTTACAAGACATGACTGTCCATTTCTCAATATCTACGTTCAGCAAAATGCCTTTGGGGAGCCTCCTAAATGAATTGAATGGTTAGATCTATATCCTTATATTCACTTCAGTGAAAATGAAATCACGTTGACCCCAAACAGATTCTGCATGAAACTTTGAATGTTAATTAAAAAAATGAAATCTATTTTAAAACAAAATGAAAAATTAATAATTTGTTTGATAGGAATGTGCAGATGATGCATTAAATTATCTTAAAAAGGCTGTCACATAATGAAATTATATAAGCTTTTCATGCTTTATCATTGTCATGATTATATTTTTCTCTGCACACACATCTTTTGCCACATTGGTTGTAGCCTCAGCATTTTACAACAAAGAAACTGGGCTAAAGAAATATGTGTATTTATTAAAACAAATGCATTCTTAAATGTGTTAATTAACAGTACATATAGCTAGGTAAATTTGTTGTTTCCTCAATCTTTTAAATTGTTGTAAAAATATATGTTTTAGGAACTAAATTTAGTCACTAATTGTGATCATACCTTGATAAAATAAAATCCTGAAGACCTCAACCTTCTCCCTATCCACTTACTCTCTTGAATTTAAAACCTTTATAGAAAAGTGCAGCTTAGAAGAAATCATTCCTAGCATTGCTGAATACTTAACAATACTAATACTAACAATTTCCAAATAGAATTGTTTAAACTTTAGAGCGCCAGCTACGTAACATAAGCCATAGTTAACAAAAGGGTCTTAGAACACTAAGTGATTCTTTTTTTTTTGATGCACTGCTTGCCCTGATCCTTTGAGTGCTGGGAGTCAGTCCACTTTTTTTACTTTTTACAGTTTGTTTATTCAGGATTTTTAAACTGTTCAAACATACCTAAATTAAGGCAACTTGTGATTACAGGATAAAGAGGTCAACAAAAAACATAATTTTCCCTAATTGTTACCTGTACATTCCATAAGAAATAGAGAAATTAATGAAAACTATATAATTTTCTAACACGCCACAAATAAATGTATCATAGATATGTAGTGGTACATACATGAAGATTGCACACTGAACCAATAAAATAATAGTACACAATATATTGCTGGGTAGAAACATACCGTAATATAAGGGGTTCAATTTCAAAATGTTGCTAAAGACACAAAATATAGTATGGCACTTTACAGCTTTTGCCGGCTACACCTCCCATCACCTCCATCATCATTCTGGCTATGGCTGATGGGAGACCTAGTCCACATGGACCTATGCCCATTTTTATTCTGTTTAAAATAAAAAGCACAACTTTTTATTAGACTTTAGTAATTCATTAGTTTTTACTTTGGGTAGGGTGGATTATAATGGTGATGGGGCATCTGTCAAGTCACAATACATTATCCCTGGATGACAGCAGGTAGGATCAAGCCTTTTACCAGTGTGCCAGCCAGCTGACACTCTATTTGTTATATAAACTTTAATGCATATGACAGCTCAGTGATCCCTCTAAATGTTCATGTGGCCCCCCTTGCAAATGCATGCAGAATCCCCTCACATTAATTTGACCACTTTCAAGTTCCTTGGTTTGCAGGAGATATGTGTAGCTATCTCCAGCTGACTGCGCCCACCCTATATACTCACGGGCTTTCAGCTTCAGTGCAGGCTCGGCGAGGGGTATGGGGGAAGGGGTCTCATGAGATTAGCTCTGCTCATGGATTCTTTGTTGGTAATGATGCCTAGGACATTAGACTATACCTTTAACAGGCGCTACAAAATATCAAAAGAATGGAAATAGTTTTATTTGTGAAATGTGTATAACATCAACTTTCTTTAGTAATGATACAATTAGCGCTGATACTGCATCTTCCGTTTCTTTGGAAAACTGCTATTTTCTGAGTCTTGTTGTTTTTACTGTAATTAGGTTGTGTAGTTTCCAAGAATTTGTCTGGGATGATTTGGCTCCATTCTTGAATTACATTAATAACATTTGTAGTTTTATCAACGATAAATGGCTTCATGCTGCTGCACAGTCACTTGCATCTTTCCCCCATAGTGTCACATCATATACAACAGGCCTTTGGGATTAGTGCGGAATAATGATAGAGGATTCTTAAAAAGAACCAGCAACTGGGATATTCCACACAAATAGCTCAGATAGTATGTTCCTACACAGTTGTGGAATTCATTGGTGGCTATAGAGAATTCCAATTTAATGATAACAGAAATACAAAAATGGAAGAAGCAAAAATGGAGTAAGAAAAATAACCACCGTTGTACGATTCTGTTTATATTTCATTTGCCAGGCTTAACAATGCTGCATCTAGGAAAATCTTAAAATAGTGCTGTCACCTCTAAACATGTAAACATGTATATGCTTGTTTTCTAGAACCTTCTTGTTACTGGGGCAGTTGACTGTAGTTTGAGAGGCTGGGACCTGCGCTCAGTACGCCATCCAGTTTTTGACCTCCATGATCATACCTATGCAATTAGACGTGTAAAGGTAAGCATTCTCTGACATTTCCATAGTTTAGTAATTAACACTAGGCCGATCTGATGCATTTTGTTACAGTGTTCATTTGCTCTGAGATACAGTGAATAGTAGATCAGTATTTGACAATTACCGACTGTGAAATCACTTATGCACCACTGTTACTATTCTCCTATTGTATTAGCAATAGTTGGCAATGGGCATGCTTCTCTGACATTTTAAGCCCCTGCTGCCAATATATATCAGGCCCTGCTCCCAATAGATATTAGAAACATAGAAAGTGACGTCAGATAAGAACCATTAGGCCCATCAAGTCTGCCCAACCTCTGAGTACTTTCCTTAGTACCTGGTCTTATCCCATATCTAGCTTGGCCTTATGCCTATCCCATGCTTGCTTAAATGTCTTTACTGTATTAACATCTACCACTTCTGATGTTACCTTTAAACCTTTGCCCCTCTAGCTTATGACTATGTACTCTTGTTGTGGCAGTATATCTCCTTTTAAATAAACTATCTTCCTTTATCTTGTTGATTCCCTCAATATTAGACCCTGCTGCTAATATATATTAATATTAGACCCTTCTGTCAATATATATATATATATATATATATATATAATATTAGCCCCTCCTGTCAATATATATATAAATACTGGACCCTGTTGCCAATATATTTTATATTGAAAAAAATGGACCCCAGGAAAGCATTATTTGCCACACTGACTGCAGATTAGGGGAAGACTGTCAGCGCAGTCTTTCCTATTTCTGACCGTACCGTGACATTGAAAGGTCCTCTCCCCTGTAATCATCCCCAGAGTCCCTTTGTCCCCTCATTCACTAAGCCACACCTCTTTTATTTACTCTCTGTAGTTCAGGTATAGATCAAATAAACAACACGTGCATGTATAGATCCACTGAATAAGACATAAAAACCCTGTATTTGCAGGTATACAATAATAGCATATTGGAAACCTATTGGAAACATAGAATAGGCAGGTATAGATCAACAGAACATACAAAGCCAGCACTGCAGGTATAGATCAACTGGAAATTACATGTAAACTCAGCACTGAAGGAATAGATCAAATAAACAACACATGGAAAAAGCACTGCAGGTATTGATCAACTCAATAAGACATACAAACCCTGTATTTGCAGGTATATATAAATCATGTATGGAAACATAGCATAGCAGATATGGATCAATAGAATAACACAAAAACTTTGCTTTGCAGGTATAGATCAATTGGAATTCACATCAAAACTTAGCATTAAAAGTATAGATAGATCCCTAATGTTTAGTGTTAATACCGTGGTGTGTTAATGTGTGAACATGTCTGTGTATGTTAGTGTGTGTCTGGATGTGTAATTGAATGTCTGTCGGGGTATTTTAGTGTGTGAACATGTGTTTTTGGGTATATTAGTGTGTGTATGTAGAGTTGTGTTTGAGTGTCTGGATATGATAGCGTGTGTGTGTGCATGTGTGTTAGTGCTAAGTGTGTGTTAGTGCTGAGTGTCTGTGTGCCTCTGTATTAACGTGCATTTCTGTGTGTTAGTGAGGTCTGAGGTAAGGCTCTAGATCCACCCCTGTTACTTGCAAAGTAGTTTAATATACTTAATATGAATTTATTTTTCAGAAGGCTGCATGAGAAACTGGAGAGTCCCTCCAGTGATTGCCTCCTTTTTCACCCCAGTCTCAGCCAAACAAAAATACTTTCAGAGGCTGTGCTTTATGACCTGCAGTGCACACAAAGAATCCAGGCAGTTAAAACATCATGTCAGAAATATAGATGCTATATACTAAAGTAAAATGCCTTTTCTCACTCTAAACTTAAAATAAAATTATATATCACCCCACGCTATTTGACAATGAATATATAAAGAACCGGACAACAGTTTAAGTATCTTGACTAGAAACAAGTCGGAAACTGCAGTGTGTTTATTATTGCAGTTTTAAATGGGACAAAAATCAAACTCTATTTTGCTTTAAGCTGCCGCTCTAGTGCATGAATAAATCCATATTAGTAAACAGACGTAAACGTGCCCTTTGTCATGGACTCTGTGCATCTTAGCCCTGAATCCATAGGATGCTTTGAGCAAAACAGCTGTCACCATGTAACTTTTAGCTATAATTGGTTTATGTTGTGTGCAGTTCCCACGGTGTGCGGGTGTTGGCAAAAAGACATAACTGATTTTCAATTTTTTTGTGTTTGTGTTATGATTGTTTGACTATGGTTGTTTTTGTAATTGAAGAATTAATGGCTTCCAGTAATTGGGATTGGTAAGCCATAAAATGCAAAACAGTTAAGATATATGACCTTGCCATGTTCAGTATTCACTACAAAGAGGCTGGCAAATCTCTCTAGCAAAAGGGACTGAAACCTAGGCAGCCTGATCCTTAGTGTATTGGTAAGGAAATGCAATGTAAAAAATGCAGGGTGTACCTTTCTGACCACTTTTTTCAGGGCATAATTGTATGTCCTAATGGCCAACAGGTCAAAACATCACTGAAATGTGACAGCTTTATAAGGAGAATTGGAATTTATGCTATTTTCAAAGCAAATGGTACTCACAGTTTCACCTATAACAACTACATAGCCAGTAGTTGTTCACCTATAACAACTACATAGCTACATAGCCAGCCAGAAAAAAATAACTATATCTAGGTATTTGCCCTCATATGCCTGGTGTTATCTGCTATTTTTGTAGTGAAATGGCTGAAAATGAATAATATGCATCACTGTTTCCAAACTTTTTTTTTTAAGACATGTAAAGGTAAGCATTGTCTGACATTTCCATAGTTTAGTAATTAACACTAGGCCGATCTGATGCGTTTTGTTACAGTGTTCATTTGCTCTGAGATACAGTGAATCTGTAAGAAATGCAGGGTGCACCTTTCTGACCACTTTTTTTCAGGGCATAATTGTATGTCCCAATGGCCAACAGGTCAAAACATCACTGAAATGTGACAGCTTTATAAGGAGAATTGGAATTTATGCTATTTTCAAAGCAAATGGTACTCACGTAAAATATTGGGTTGATTTAATTTTTTTTTATATTTACTCACTTTGTATTTTGTCAGTTGCTAATAAACTATTAACATGTATATTTTTGAAAGCATTATTACTTTACAGCATTTTTCACACCTGCCTAAAACATTTGCACAGTAATGTATATAAACTTTCATTTATTATGAGTAAAGTAAAAACATGTTTTCACAGTTTCACCTATAACAACTACATAGCCAGTACAAAAAGAAAAGAAAAAAATAACTATATCTAGGTATTTGCCCTCATATGCCTGGTGTTATCTGCTATTTTTGTAGTGAAATGGCTGAACATGAATAATATGCATAACTGTTTCCAAACTTTTTTTTTTAAGTGCTTTTTAGTTGGGCCTCAATAGTGATTAAAAAAGCTAAAAGTGCAGAGCAAAAGTATATATTTTTTGGAAAGTTGACAACCTAAAGTATTTTACTAGGGGCACTTTTTAAGCTCCCGCAACATATATGTCCAATCCCGCCCGCTCCCGGAACATATGTGTCCGATATTGCCCGCTCCTGTCACATATGTGGTCAATCCCACCCGCCCACTCCCGCCAGATATGTGGTCAATCCCGCCCACCCCCTTTCCTGAACTGCAGATTTCCCGCACACTCCTGCAAGGCTGCCTTCGCAGCGTCTCACAGCGTCTCTTCTCTTGGAGCCCAGCGGAGTCACGGGAAGTGACGTAAAATCACGTGACTCCGCTGGGATCCTGGGCGGAACAAGAGAAGACATGCTATGAGGGAGCAATGTGAAGGCAGCCTTGCTGGAGTGCACGGGATCACTGGGACCCGCAGGTACATTGTCTGACCACCCGCTCCCTCCCGCAACTCCCAAAAAATCTCCACTCCCGCAAGTTTTTTGGCGGGTCCCATGTGACCCGCATCCCAGTGCAATCCTCTACCCCCAAGTACAGTAATACTCCACATGCCATGCTTATTGGATGTTGCAGGGTTAAAATTGGCACATGTACATTACAGTTTCTCAACTGGGAATCATCTTGCTGTGTTCATGTCTCATGTGTGGCACAGAAGAGGTCCTTTTTTCAATTTTACCTCTTAAAACTATAGATTTGCAAACACTAGACAACATATGGTATGTGATTTAAGTGAAATTGGCATGTTCCATGCAGGTGATTCCACACAAGCTTTTTTTAAGCTTTTTTTTTTTTTAACCCCATAAAACTATATATTTCATAAAAGCACCCTGCTTGATGATTTGAAAGATACTGGATATGTGTGGTATGTCAGCATTAGTCGATGAGAGAACAAAACAATTTTACTAATTTACAGCTGAATAAGGAAGGTACCCTGGTTTTAGTAGAAGCAACCAGGATATACACTAAAATGCATCGGACTCCAGCAAAAATACAAATTTGTTTAGCAAATTTTTTTTTATTAAAATAGGTTTGCCATCCATGTTTTTCCTTCTGTTTTAACTATTGAATATGTACTTTTTAATGTTTTTCAGTTTTCACCATTTCAATCAAGCGTTCTGGCGTCGTGCTCCTACGATTTTACTGTAAGGTATGGTTTCCTGATTTGTTCAATAATATTGTGTGCCAATCGCTCCTTAACCATTCTACGTAAAAGGCTACTCATTTATCTTCATTTATCTTCAGATTGGTTATGTAAGGAAAGAAAGGGATTTATTTTTGCACCCCTTGTTAATATTTTTCCTGTTCCTCGCTCATTTATGTGTTCAATGAATTAGATGCTGAAGGTTAACCAAACAGCTCGTTTTAAAGAAATCTGCTCTGACAGGTGCTACAGTAAACATTTTCCCACAGTCTCAATGAATAACATGTTAGATCAACAATGAGTAAATTTTCTCTCTCCACCTGTTGCTTCGCTACGGTTCGCATAATCCTTCCCTTGCTGATGGGGGGTGGCCCAATGTTAACCAGGGTATTTAACATATACTTATTTTATTTAATCGGTTTTCATGTGTGTTGTATATAGATAAAAATAATGTGAGTAGTTTTTACCAATGGATAATAATGATTTTTCTTTTTAAGAATATTTTACTAATTGTATTGTCTTTGTTTACCAGCCACTCTTATTTGGAAATTAGTTTGTTTGAAAATCTGTTAACATATTAGTCCTCATCCTTTCAATTAAGATTTATTTAAGGCTAATGTTTACGATGACCTTGGTCACAACTTTTTCTTTTTGTATTGTTTGACTATACCATTTAAGTGAATAAAGAGAAGGCTTTTAATGGAATAGAAAATGAATGTGTAAAGAGATCAATGCTTTATAATAATGTACAGTTTGATGTTTCCCAAGGGAATGCATAGTTGACTGGCAAAATGTATTAATATATTAGCCCTAAGTACATTTGGCAGACAACACCTTTACTACTCATTATCCAATCCCTTTTATGTTAAAGAAGAATCCCCAATAATTTTTCTGTATCGTGTTAAAAATGAGTTCTCAAAAATACTGTATTTTATTTTTTAGACAGATGTGTAATTGTCATATACTGTATATGTGTTCAAGCTCTGGATAGACTGCTTATCATACTGCCTTATAGTAAATCTAAGTAATGTAAGAAATAGAAATCTATTTTTCCATTAGAGCCTCCCTTTAAGTAACCAATATTTTAGTTAATCACATATGTTTGTTTTCTTTGGAACTGTGAATGTGCTATATTACAATTAAGCAAAACTTTTGTAATATTAATTAACTTTGTAGATGTTTACACACATTTTATCTTACAGCATTTCAGGATGGAATACCCCTACCATTGAATGCTGTAGTAGTATTATTATTTACCCTGAGAATAACACAATTACTGCAATTATACATTTCCCAAAGCTTTACACCAATTTTAGCCTGGCTGTTACTCATTTGCAATAATGTGTTTCTGTCCTTTCATGATCTTTTGTGATCCTGAATATGAATTTGAAAGTGCCAGAAATGTGTATCACCTTCTTAAATGATCATGTTATTTATGTGCACTTAACCTTTTGTGACAGTTTTTGCTACTTCTGCTTAGGAAATAAAAACACTTATGTACTGATATGTGGCATCTTGAAGAGCTGCCGATTTTACTGTCTAAACCCTGAGCTAGGCTAATTTTTGACTGAAAACATAAAACAATAGAGAGGTGTCGTGTATTTTTTTAGTGTTAGGTTAATTTGGTGGGTGGTTAGAGAGATTTGGGAGAAGAAAATATATTTTAGTATATAGTGTTAGGTAAGTTTGGTAAGTGGATAGGTTATGGAGGAGGAAGAAATAATAAAAAAGCCACACTGGCAGCATCAGATATTGAGCCAATAACTGATGTGTCTAGTGTCAAATGAGATATTGAGCCAATATCTGACATGTCAGATGCTGCTGATGCCCCGGTTCCACCTCCTAAAATGAGGTGCATGGAATCTGTTCCTTTGCCTGACCATTGTTGAGTACCTCCAAATATGTTACGGCCTGAAATCTCCCCCCCTTATGTGATGTTGATGCAAGTGAGCCAAGTGATATATTTTTAGTTGTTTTTCCTATTTCTTCTTTTGAGCTGTTAACATCTGTACTGCCCAGTGTCTGTGAGCTGACCAAGGAAGCAAATATCAAACCTGGCACCCCACTGGCCTCTACAAAATTAGGACATTTTGTGCCTTGACCCTAATGATAGATATATATTTTTTTTTAAACTACATACACTACTATTGTTGCACAGACTGAATGTTTCAATTGATGAGTCCATTGCTCTTTTCAAATGCTCAAGGTATGGCATAAAGTTATACAAACCTTGCAAAAGGCGTACAGTATATACTGTGGCCTTCAGGATATATATCAGGGGAAGGATCCTTCTGGGTGCTTAGTGGGAAAATAGTGTGGGATCCGCTTTTGCATAAAGGTTACTACATTTGGGTGGATAATTATTAGACATGTGCAAATGGACAAAAAACGATTCGGGCAAATTTTTTGTTTGTTTTTGGCCCATTAGTTTTCGGGCAATAAACTACATTCCCTGCCCATTTGGAAATTACGTTTTTAATTTTGGAAATAACTTTGTTGCCCATTGCCCACAATCGCCTCCAAAATGGTGGAGCTGTAGTGACGTCCTTCCTGATCCTCCAATCTGTGAAGAGGACATCACCAAAAGCACCAACTGAGGGCAATATGGCGGCGAATGCGTCATCTCCCTTATCCTCCAGTAGGAGGTAAAGATGTCACTAAAAAGCGCCATCGTTTTTCCCTCAGATGAACTGAGGTAAACGTGACAGCTCTGACCTTTTGGAAGAAGTTCACGTCAGGTTATGGGTTATTTCCGTGGAGATGCAAACAAAGATAGAAGTTAGCAGATTAAGGATTAAAGATAGAAAAGAGAAGAGAATGGGGAAAATCAAGAAGATGCGGAAGTGCTTGGCAGAAGCAGAAATGGTCGGCAGAGAAAGTAGGGAAACATTCAGAAAGCCTGAGAGAGTGAACGAGAATTCAAGTGAGCAAAAGTGTGAGTGAATTTGGACCCACAAATACATGTATCCATGTTACCTTGGCAGTAATCCTATTAATGGGGTTAGTTAAACGATGGAGTTCCTACCTGTGCTTACTTTGTTTGGCAGCCAGGCTGGAGCCATCTCTATGGACCTCGGGGGCCCTGTATGACCGGTCATTCTGTCGCAAACCATAATTTTATAAATTTGCAATTCCTACGAATCCGAATGCATAAGTCTAAGAATTATTATAGTAGCCCAGAGTTACTTTATTTTTTATTTCTTTTTGACACAAGTGCCTGCGCTCTGGTCCTTCTTTGTGCTAGACAGTCTGTGGAGAAACCAGGAGAGCGAGTGACTCATCCTGATTTTAGTTTTGGCATAGAGATTTCCAAAGGTAATAAAGGCAAATACCAGAGAACAACTCCCCTTAGAAGTCTTGGATTATGTCTCAACTAACCTTGAGGGACTGGTGCCAAACTACAAAAGTTTGCCAGTTGATGAATTCTGGGGGAAGCTGTCCAAAGTACAATCTGTGGGTACAGGGAAGTTGCGATTCAAAGAGTTCTGCCATTTGATGAAACTGCTTTTGGTGCTGCCAAATTCTAATTGTGATGTCTAAGGAATTCAGAAGTCAACTGTCTCACAAAACTCTTGTGAATCTGATGTCTTGCAAAATTAACGAATTTATTGACAAAGACTGGTACAAGGTTGATATTTTCAGCAAAAAAAAACAGCTATTTACATTAGCAACTGTGCAATATGTAGTTAACTAATAGCTATGTTCTGTCATAATAAATTGTCATGTCCTTGTTCATACATGTTTGGTGGCTGGGGGCGTTGCAGTGGCCGGTGAAGCCACCTCCTTGAAATAACCTTTTGCAGGTTCGGATGTCTGATAAAAGTACTGTGTGAGTGCACTTTAATATGCATTCTTCTGAAAATAGGGTGCGGGAAAGGGGTAAGTGCATATGGGGGTCCTTTAGTATCTCCCCATTTGCAAGGGAGACACCATGAACAATTAAAGAGACCACAGAGCCTATGCATTAAAGTTTATGTGGTGGCTGTAGTGTCTCTTTAAATGTAATCAACTAGGAAGATACCAACGTTTACATAAGAATACTATATTATGAACAAATGATTAATGAGTAGTTTATAGTTTCTTATAGACTGATTCCATGTGCCGCAGAAAAAAAATGGGTATTAATGTGGCATTGACGTATTAAGTACAATTGCCAGTTTAAATCTGTGTGCGTGACAGCTGTTGTCTGTCGAGTGTGTCATAATCTTTCGGGACATTGTTGGCATTCGGTGCTAAATAAAATAATTAGTCTAAGTGCCTCAATCATTCAGTTGAAAAATGTCAGCGATTCTTACTAATTGCCAAAGTGCACAAATAACATTTGTCATTTAGTGATTTTTTTTTTCCAGAACGAAAGGATACCTCCATTAAAAAAATTGGTCTGTTCAGCATTGTATTTCTCCTCTAGTACTCCTCTAGTACTGATTGCTCAATGTAGTTTAATAGAAGGCCTGGGTCTGGCAGCTCCACATCATCAATCAAACAAAACCTGCAGCTAATTTACAGCTTATGTCTTCTTTGGATTTACAGTTTGCTTCACTGATCCATGACAAATAGACATTACTGCCCCTTTAAGTTGTGTAAGAGGTCTAAAATACGAGACCAGGTTATCAATAAACCCTGTTCTAAGCCTTGTATGTAGTTCTGTTCCAAAAAGCTGTTGGGATGAACTGGTATTTCATGCTGTGTTTGGTTTTTGCCAAACCTGGTGCTGTGCATTATGGCCAAATATCTCCATGTTGGTCTTGTCTGTCTGTTTTGTACTGTTCCAGAACTCCTGTGGTTGGTTCAGATGCAACTTTGCAAACCTAAACTATGCTGCCATGTTCTTTTTAGAACATGGTAACTCTTCCACACTAACAAAACTTGTTCAGTCTTTTTCCTAAATGTACTGTAATGAACTTTAACATTTAACATGTTGAGGCTTGTAGGGTCTGAGATGTAACCCTTGGGTTTTTTGCAATTTCTCTAAACATTGCATGATCTGACCTTAGGGTAAATTTGCTGGGACTTCCACTCCTGGGAAGCTTGGCAACTGTCTTGAATGTTTTCCACTTTTTAATGATCTTTCTCATTGTAGAATAGTGGGCTTTAAATTGTTTGGAAATGGCCTTATATAACCCTTTCCAGATTTACAGGCAGCAACAATTGCTGATGTCTTTCCTCTTGGCATTGTGTTATCACACACCTGAATGTTTTAATATCATCAAACTGCTAAAACGCTGGCTTTTTTAGAGGTGGTCACACTTGATGATAATTAATCGAAGGCATTACTTAGCATCTTAATTCATATGAAAGCACTAAGGATGTACTTAGTTTTTCATACATGGCTTCTCCATTTTGGCTTTATTTTTGTTGAATAACCTATGACACAGTGTAATATGGCATGTGTTATTGTTCATCTGAGGTTGTATTTACCTATTTACCTATCAAGACCTACTAAGTAACAGGTGATTGTTATTATATCCTGATATGTAAAGTCATAGGATTTAAAGAGTGTTTCTTTTTCACACAACTGTGCATACATTTAAACAAACTCAGATTACGGAATCCACAATTGTAACTTAACCCAGTGAAAAAAGAATGTGAATGTGTTATATTTAAGGTCCTGGGAACAGAAAAGAGTAGGTATGTGTCCCATAGTAGCAACCCTCGCCTCATATGCACTTTTTTTTTTAGTCTCTGCTGCCGCAAAAGAATGAAATGTTGAAGAGCTAAAGGCAAAACTAGATTCATTTATATAATGGCAGCTAGTTGCATAGTGCCTTTAAGACAATCAGTGATTTAGTCTGTTCCTTTGTATTGATTCACCAAGCTTCAAGCAGTGTGCGTTTTCCCCATTTCCTTTCCCTCCTACTCTATCTCTGCTTCCTACTTTTAAATCTCATTGTTATTCGTAGCGCTGGTGAACTGGAAAGATCTATCACTTTGCTAATTGCCCCTTTCAGGTAGCAAAAGCCAGAAACCCAATTGTGCTCTGTTTAATTGCAGCAGGATCCATGGCTTAACCTCTGCCAATGCTTAGTCAGCCTACTGTCTACAGTAAATTGTTTAATTTTCATTTATATCTAAAACCAGTTTCTAAAACGATATAGCACAGTGCAAGAGGACACATTATTTATGTGATCCGGCTTAATTTCCTTTACTGGTTTGGTGCCAACTAAAACAAAAATTCTAAGCACAGTTTGAGTTGGATAAAAAACATGTAAAGGGACAAATTTGTAGAAACGATCCCAGTTGGACATTTATAATACGCAAGTGTCGATATGTCAGCAGAGTATGTGGGGAGGGCGTCTAGCTTTTTTTGGTTGTTTTATTATTGCAGCTCTGCAAATCAGCACCGCAGAAAAAACTGAATGTGAAGTCTTCAATGGAATTAACTAGCCAGAGGGTAAGTGTAATGAAACAGAAAGCATTTGCCCAATGGCTGATACTTTTAGGTGGGAATAGTGCTGCCAAACATTGGCTACAAACTATATAATTATTACCCAACAGTCCCGTGAAACCAAAGGGAATTGTGCCCTGTAGAGCATAATGAAATCAGGCCAGACAATTAAATTGGGTTTCACAGACTCTGAATAACCCAACCACCATCCAAGTGTCTACCTTTGTGATGAGAGCTGCTTATTGAAATAGAGTAAATAACACAAAACCTTTACTTTTCCTCTCACTGATTTCTGGGCCTAGAATATTTTGTCCATTGAAGTGCTCTACAAATTCAGGAGAGCTTTTTATCTCTGCTTAAGTAAAAATTAAGTAGTTCAATTTATTCCCTCAATAAGTGCCAGGAAACAGATGGCCGAATACACACACACCAGGACAGGCTTTGCACTCAAGCACACACATACCAGGACAGGCTCTGCAACACCGACTCCCAAGCACACACACACCAGGACAGGCTCTGCCACACAAGCACACACACACCAGGACAGGCTCTGTCAGGCAGACACCCAAGCACACACACTAGGACAGGCCCTACCATGATGACACCCAAGCTTACACACACCAGGACAGGCTGTGTCACACCGACACCCAAATACACACACCTGGACAAGCTCTGCCATACTGACATCAAAACACACACACCACACACACCGACCCCCACACCCTTGTGCATTGCTCTCAGCCAGCCCCATATCGTATATTTATCCCACCCCCTTTTAGTATTGATTTTTGTGATGCCCCCACCGGCACCCTCTTGTGAATTAATACCCCCACACCCTTGCGTATTGTCCACCTTTACTATGATGTCAGCCATGACACCCAGATTGCATCCACAGGACCTGCTTAGTACCCAGATTGGAATCATAGGACTTGCCATCTTTGCCCCCCAAAAAGCCTCTCTGTGGCATCTTTGCCCCCAAACAGCCTGCCTGTGGCATCCTAGCCTCAAACAGCCTCCCTGTGCCATGCTTCTCCCCCACTTACACGTCAATGCTATCACAAACATTCATTTCCTCATCCACAAACATTCATTCCCTCATTCACAGATACATTTTTGTTTCTCCATTTTTGTTTTCGCCATTTGGATAAGGGCTACTCGACCCTAAAAAGTCAAATGAAGTGATGTCCACCCCCCTAAGTTGAGACAGGATTCTGGCTGTGAGCTGAGGGTAGTTCTGGGAATACAAGATAATCTATGTATAGGGGCCCATCTAATTCCCAGTGCATGTAAACCTGGTAGTTGAATAGCAGAGTCAAGATAGAGCACTCACGATTGTACCAAATTTATTTTAAACCCTGTGATGGGGTTCCAGGTGTCATGAGTTGCAAAAACAATGGGAGCGTTAGAGAGATTTTTGTCATCAGCAAAGACATCTGAATCCCTTCAAAAGCTTTCCGATTGCACAATGCTGTAATAAAGGGGTCCAAGCTGCAGGTTAAATTGTACATTTAAGGATCAGGTATGAAGGGTGACATACAAAGATGGCATACAAAGACCTTAAGTATGTCTTATATACTAAAAAGTTAGAGTAAAAGAAATTAAAAATGTTCTGTAATAAATATATTTATATTTTATCTATATATTTCTGCCAAGTATATACCGTATTTGCTCGATTATAAGACGACCCTGATTATAAGATGACCCCCCAAATCTGAATATTAATTTAGGAAAAAAAGAAAGTCTTCATATAAGACGACCCTATAGGAAAAAAGTTTTGCCAGTAAATGTTAATTCATGTAAACTATTTTTTTTAATAAAAGCTATGATTGAGAAAAATATTTTGGTTTTATTTCCTTCTATTTTCTAACCTGCCCCCCCAGTTATGCACATCTGCCCCAGAAATGCCTTATACCCCCTATATGCCACTGTGCCCCATGATATGCCTTTTAACCCTATATGTGCCACTCTGCCTCCAGAAATGCCTTATACCCCTTATATGCCACTGTGCCCCATGATATGCCTTTTAACCCTATATGCCACTGTGCCCCATGATATGCCTTTTGACCCCCTATGTGCCACTCTGCCTCCAGAAATGCCTTATACCCCTATATGCCAGTCTGGCATTAAGGGGGTTAAAAGGCATATTATGGGGCAGAGTGGCATATAGGGAGGTTTAAGGCATTTCAGGAGGCAGAGTGGCGTATAGAGCGTTAAAAAGGCATTTCTGGAGGCAGAGTGGCATTAAGTGGGTTAAAAGGCATTTCATAGAGCACTCTGCCTCCAGAAATGCCTTATGCCCCCCATTTAACACTCCCCTGGCCCCCCCCAAACTTACCGGTGCTTCTGACTCCCCTGCCATGCAGCCGGGGCAGCGTGTAGATGCCTACGCGATTCGCGTACACAACTTACGCTGCAGCCGGAAGGAGGTGTGGCTAGCAGCGGTTGTCTACGTCCATCGCGCAGACCTTCCCCGACTGTCAGAGAGAATTCCCCGCACCGGTGCCGGTGGAAGGTCTGCGCGATGGACGTAGACAACCCCCGCTGCTAGCCACACCTTCTTCCGGCTGCAGCGTAAGTTGTCTACGCGAACCGCTGCACACCGGGGACTCAGAAGCACCGGTAAGTGGGGGGGGGACGACAGGAGGATCCAGGTCCCCTGCAGCTGTGGGGGATCTGGATCTTAGTCGTCTCATAGTCAGACCTACTTGAGGTCTGATTATAAGACGACCCCGATTATAAGACGAGGGGTATTTTTCAGAGCATTTGCTCCTGAAAAAAACCTCGTCTTATAATCAAGCAAATACGGTATATAATTCAGTGAAATTCTTTTGGATTTGGAAATACATCAAAAGTATTTAAGGAGTACTTTAAAAGTGGATGCCTTGTGTTTACCCATAAATGCAGAGGCCTCCTCAGAGGAGAAGAGAAGCCTGCCAATTGGTCTTTGACAGCTTCTCTTTTAGTATAAGCAAGTTAGTGAGCAGGGACATTGGTTGCCTCATTTTTTTTTATAAAAATAATATAACATGTAAGTAAGGGTTTTGGCCCTTATTTGCTAGGACTTTTTTATATTACAAAACCAAAGCAATTTTCATGTCTTTACTATGTCTCTGGTCAACTGTAATTTCACTCTTTCTCAATTAACGTACCCACACAAATGATATTGTAAGACATTATTTTGTATGGATAATAGAAGAACAATACTTTTCTCAAACGTTTTTCCCCCTCAGATTTCACATGGTGGGACTCTGACTTCAATAGTGTTCATATATCTCAAAACAACCTCATACAACTATATATTGTTTAATTTTATCTTTTAGAATTTTTTTCATGGTAAATGATGGTATATACTGTATATAGCATTATAGAGATGGTTAAGAAAAACGCTTCTTGCGGGAAAAAAAAGCTTGAATTGGGGCTCAAAATATTGAAGAGGAAAGATACTGTTAAAAACACTCATGATGTGTAAAAAAGCCTGCAACCTATTATGCTTTTGTTATCAACCACATATTCTTCAGGTTTCACCCAGAGACTTGGGAAACCATAGTTGATTACTTGGCCAGCATATTATATTTTGACTGGGGGAATTGTGTTTGATCACTCCTACTCCTTGTGTAGGTCATGTTGACTCCCTGCCAAAATGACTCCTGGCTACATTCACTCCCTGCACTTTTTTGACTATTTACAGCTAGTCCAAGCCTCTAACCAGTTTGCCTTTTTTTCTTTACTACCTCTGGTACGAAGTGGGAGAACTAGAGCTCCAAGGACAACCTGGTAATTATTTGTTGGCACAAATGTTGCTTTTGATTTATTTTTTACAAAGATTGAGATAATCATATAAAGGTTTATTCAATAAAGAAGAAGTTGTTTTAGATTCCTTCGTTTAACTCTTGCTGAAGTGGCATCCTGTGCAGACTGAATTATTGCAGGTGTCTTTTCTCTTTTTTGCCTTCAGTTGATGTTTTGCATCCAGAACAAAATTCGTATATTGGCCGCACCCCAGCTTAACAGCTTATTATAATTTATTATAGTCTGTGCGAATGGTAGCCATTAGCTTACTTCAAATGAATGTATGTATGCGAAATGAAGGATGGGAATACAGAATGAAGATTGTGTAAAGTCCTGCAAACCAGTGATAAAGGGCTATATAACAGAGATTACACACACAGACCGTTGTACACACCATTTTCTACATGGAATAAGCTCTGGAGGATTTGTGTCGCAGAGTTCTGTATACAGTGGAGGGTTTTTATCTATGTTTTACCAACCATAACTGCTCCCAACTTGCTCCCAAGTCTTGTTAAGCAGAAAATACTCAGTGTCAGTTAACATGTGCTAAACTTATAATTGGAATTGGAATTCATGCAAAGTGTAAATTCTTCTAACTTTGTACAATGGCCGCTTGCTGAGATGGTCAAGTATATATTATTAAACCTGCACAGTATTAATCATTGAATATTCATTTTTGCAAAACACTAATATTATTAATGTATGTGTACTGCAAAAGAAGCACTATTAATAGACTGCCCTAAAAATTAACTAATTCCAAGTTTAACACCACTTAACATTGATGTTAAGTATTTAAGTAACTCATTATTTTTCTGAAGAATAAACCTTAGTACATAATGTGAAATTTTCTGGACAGATTTTCTTAGTTTAAACCATAACCAATCTTTATTATGTCTTTTTAAAGGGGCCGTTTACTGTCCCCGATAACCCCAATAAATGCATATGTGAGTGCTTTAACCCCTTTCTGACCTAGGATATATGGGATATGTCACAAAAAACGGTCATATAGGACCAAGGACATGTCCAAGGACTATCTTTGCAACACCAGATTGTCAAATGACAGCCTGGTCTCCCCTCTGGCAGCTGGGGCAAAACTTGTGGCAGTGAGTTGTCAGAGTTGTCTTAAGTGTCGTTACATTCAATCCCTGTGATGGTGGGATGGATTTGCTGGGTCTGTAGTGCCTGTATGTATGCTGCTGCCCAATGACAGAGCTGTCACAGAGCTGCACGCAGCAACCAGAGGGCTCCCTGTAGGATTCCCCTGACTGCTGTAGAAGAAACCCCCAATGAAGAACCCTCTGTTGCATATGGGAACCCCCTGATTGCAGAGCAAACCTAACATGTAATGTCACCAGAGACATGTGCTAACAGAGATCTCTGTGGTCATAAAAGACCTCAAAGAGTGTCTTTCTTTTCATCAACATCTGCTTCTAATGGATAATTCACATCTATGACCACTTTTGTAGTCCCACGATGTTAAGTTGGAAAAATGTGCATCTTGTACTATAATGCACTATAATGGCCAAAATAGAGAACAAACCTAGGCATACAGTCGTGGCCAAAAGTTTTGAGAATGACACAAAATATTACCGTATTTGCTCAATTATATAACTAGGTTTTTTTCAGAGCAAATTCTCTGACTATAGAGGTCTGACTACAAGACTAAGATCCAGATCCCCCCGCTGAAGGGGACCTGGATCCTCCTCTCTGGCAGCCAGTGGAGGTCTGTGTTATGCACCGGCATCACAGATCCCTCCCGTGCTCCACCGTAGAAGCCTCCCTGGAGGTGACCTACTGATGGCTACTCACATGGTGTAAACATACAATTTATTACCTATATTATTTGATATGTAAATACTGATATGTTAAATGAGTGTACTAAACTTGTAACATTAGAGATTTTGGATAATGATGGATCTGCTTTAAGATCTTTGCTTTAGATCCCAGCAAAACAATCCCCCACCTAGGAATGGTTGACCTGAGGGAAGGGGGGCAGCGGGCCTGTTGCTTCCTAGGCCAGTCTAAAATTCTTTAAACAAGACCCCCCACTTGCAGAGTCAGCAAAGTGGTCATGTAACGTAAAAAAGGGCTCTAATGAAGGTAGGAGTGTGATGGTATGATTTGTGTGATAGAACGAGTGAGTGTTGGCATATGTGTATGTGTGTGTGTTAGCATGAGTGTGTAATTTTGTGCTAGCATGTGTGTCAGTGTAATAATATACATTCAAACTGATGGACGTCAGTGCAGCAAAAGGCTTCTTACGGGAGAAGCTCACTGTTGTTGGCTTTCACATTGTATTGTGCAGTTAGTAAAAACTGCAAGTCATACATAGTAAATCAACCCCAGATACAATTAGATATTTACAAATAAAAACACTATTGTACAGTCCTTAACCCCTTAATGACAAAGCCCGTACATGTACGGGCTCACAATGCATTGTTTTCAATGGGTTTAGGGACCGCCCATTGTCCTTAAGGGGTTAACCTATGCCCCCAAGGGGCTCATTTCAGTTGTTGTTAAAGTTGGAATGAAGGACTTATGACGTGGGCAGCTCAACCCAAGCATTCTGAAATGACTATTCCCTACCTCAGAACACAAAAATTGCTTTCTTGCATTGCCAAATATTGATACTGCAGGTTACATGCCTCGTTTGTTATGTGGGGCATTCCATCCTTGATTAAAAAAAGTGTCTTATATTTGTTGACTAATGATGTTCAGCGGAAATATTTTTAGATATACCTAACTCATATCATTAGATCCCATTATTGAGATGTGTGTTGGTTCCACTCTTCATGGTTTTGTATTTTTCAGTGCACACATATTGTCAATGCGTTTTTTTACCCATGAACTCTTTACAGCTATATTACTTCCCATCTACAACTACGATCATAATAAAAGTTGTTATATTTCTTTATTACAGCATTTCATATCTACTCTGTTTTGTGTGCTTCTAGTTTTATTGTTTTACTGATTGTTTTTACATGCTGTTTTCTCATACAATGTGTTCTTATGGACATATGATGACCCATGGTTCCTTTTCTCTATGCATCGCTACTATCATTTACTGTGATTATATGTTTACTCTTTATTATGGTCCTGTCACATTTGATGCTTTCTAGCTGGTGCTTCAAGCAGCAAGGTCTCTTTCTTCATATCAAACACTATACATCCTGTATACAATATTAACAAAATGGAAAAAAACGGCATCCCTAATAGCCTAAAAAGTCTAACATTTAAAGTGCATATGCTAAGAAAATCTTACAGAATCACAAAATCTGTATGATTATTTTTTTTTTAAATGTGGAAATTGTAGTCAGGCAAAGAGGAAAAGCTAGTCCTCCAAAACATTTTTTGTACTCTTTCTTCAAAATGGACATGAAGGCATTAATGCAGGTTATAATAGACGGCCTTCCAAAGATGCAACATGACTGTGCTCAATGCACAGATTGGGGCTGCTGCCAGAAGCTTTGTTTTATTTACAATTACAATTATGTTTTTACATGTATTAAACATGCTTTGGACGTGGCTGGATTTTGCACAGATGGCTGGATGTTGACAACCCTGAAGTTTTTCATGGAACACAGTAATACTGTGCTAAGCAAACCCTGCAACCCTGTTTGATTAATTTGTGCTGATTTTGTGTGTTTGTTGAGGTGACTCAGTAAGGAACATTTGAAATTATTGTTTCCTTTTGAAGATTATTTTTCTAATACAATCAAAGTGAAACGTAGCAATAGCATAATGTACTTTGTGTTTGTGATTTTAAATATTAACTAATAATAAAGAGTAAACAACGTAAAAAGAAGATGAAAGAAATAAGCTGCTAAGTGTTTATTTTTAATCCATCTGCCAGTTGAAGTTGATAATTTCCATTTCAGGCCAACTTGCTTCTTGTCTAGTGTATTTGTTTAAAGAAGTAGTCCCAGGTTTATAATTAATGCTAATTATCCTTGAGTCATTAATATATTGTACATAGATTAATTGACACACCCATTACATAACTCTTGCTAACAATTAACAATTTAAAGCAAAACACTTGAGATTTTAAATATACTGTTTAAAGGGATTTTCCCACAACTACAATTATGTGTAAGTAAAAATTATTTTTAATTTATAATTATTAATTATATGAAGCAAAATTTGTTCAGCTGTTGTATAGCCTCAAGCTTGGTTAATTCCCAAAGCTAGTTTGTAAGGTGTAATGAATATAATGTTAGTTTAACAAATGCAATATATTAAATCATATATCTATCTATATATATTGTCAGATATTTTAGGCTGGAAAACAAGTATTTTATATTCATGTATTTTATATATATAAATGTGTGGTCGTACATAAAAATACAGCAGGATTGAAAAAGTGAAAAACAAAATAAATGTCCTTGGCATATCCTAATTGCCTGCTTTTTGTTTGTTTAAATTATAGCTGCGTTGGCCAGTGTACAGCTATAACCAACATCTAGCTTGCCCCAGCTCTTAAGGAGTAGTGGAAGTTGGCATCTACCTGACTAAAGCTTACTTATTTATTCTAAATCTTACACTTGTTTCCTATGGTTTTCTTATATTGCGAACAAGTCCATTTCTTATATTGCGAACAAGTCCATTTCAATCTCAATGCCTTGAGAAACCAAGATCCAGATTTGTCTATGCCTACAGTGTACCACCAACTGGCCTTCCCACCTTGATGGCATTCACCCCCGCGTTCTAAGGGAGTTAAGTAATGTAATAGACAGACCCCTATTTCTAATATTCAAGGACTCTATAGTGACAGGGTCTGTTCCCCAGGACTGGCGCATAGCAAATGTTGTGCCAATATTCAAAAAGGGGACAAAAAGTGACCCGGGGAATTATAGGCCTGTTAGTTTAACTTCTGTTGTGTGTAAACTGTTTGAGGGTTTCCTAAGAGATGCTATTTTGGAGTATCTCAATGAAAATAAGTGTATGACTCCATATCAGCATGGGTTTACAAGGGATCGGTCCTGTCAAACTAACCTGATCAGCTTTTATGAGGAGGTGAGCTCAAGACTGGATCGGGGTGAATCGCTGGATGTCGTATATCTTGATTTTTCCAAAGCATTTGATACGGTGCCACATAAAAGGCTGGTACATAAAATGAGAATGCTTGGGCTGGGGGAGAATGTGTGTATGTGGGTAAGTAACTGGCTCAGTGATAGGAAACAGAGGGTGGTTATTAATGGTACATACTCTGAGTGGGTTACTGTTGCTAGTGGGGTACCACAGGGGTCAGTTTTGGGTCCTATTCTTTTTAATATATTTATTAATGACCTTGTAGAGGGATTGTATAGTAAAGTATCAATCTTTGCAGACGATACTAAGCTCTGTAACGTGGTTAACACAATAGAGGACAGTGCACGATTACAAATGGATCTGCATAGGTTGGAGGCTTGGGCTGGGATGTGGCAGATGAGGTTCAACACAGATAAATGTAAGGTTATGCACATGGGGAAGAAAAATCCAGGCTGGGAATATGTATTAAATGGGAAAACACTGGGGACGACTGACATGGAAAAGGACTTAGGAGTTTTAGTTAACAGTAAATTTACCTGTAGCGACCAGTGTCAGGCAGCCGCTGCTAAGGCAAATAAAATCATGGGGTGCATCAAAAGGGGCATAGATGCCCACGACAAGGAAATAATTCTACCACTGTACAAGTCACTAGTCAGACCACACATGGAATACTGTGTACAGTACTGGGCACCAGTGTACAAGAAAGATATAGTGGAGCTGGAGAGGGTTCAAAGACGGGCAACCAGAGTAATAAGGGGAATGGGAGGACTACAGTACAGGTTATTTAGTTTGGAAAAAAGACGGCTTAGGGGGGATTTAATAACTATGTATAAATATATAAGGGGACAGTACAGAGATCACTCCCAGGACCTATTTATACCCAGGACTGTATCTATAACAAGGGGACATCCTCTACGGTTGGAGGAAAGAAGGTTTCTACACCAGCAGAGACGGGGGTTCTTTACAGTAAGAGCGGTGAGATTATGGAACTCTCTGCCAGAGGAAGTGGTTATGGTAAACTCAATAAAAGAGTTCAAAAGGAGCCTGGACGTGTTTCTTGAAAGCAATAATATTACAAGTTATGGATATTAGATTAATAGGGACAGAACGTTGATCCAGGGATTTATTCTGATTGCCATATTTGGAGTCGGGAAGGAATTTTCCCCCTGGTATGGGGCAATTGGCATCTGCTTCATAAGGGTTTTTTGCCTTCCTCTGGATCAACACAGTAAGGACACAATATGTATATAGGTTGAACTTGATGGACTTTGGTCTTTTTTCAACCTTATGAACTATGTTACTATGTTACTAAATGTCAATAAATTTGGATCTAGGAGCCAGCCAAAAAGACAGCTTTCGACAGCAGCTCTAGTGTCTGCTTTTTTTTCTTCAGCAGCTAGTTTCTTTTAACCTTTCTATAACACTTGTGTATATAGTAACATAACAGCCAGTTTGTTTCCACCACTCTGCAACAGTGGTGTATATAGCCTATATTGGAAACTGTACTGCATAGCTCATCCTTCTGTTGTTTCTGTTCAAAAAAGCTAGGAGCCAGTTTTTATTTTTCTTCCCTAATCGTGTTTTTATTTTCTTGGTGGCCAGGCTTATATACACACATATTCGCATTGACTGACACTAAAGTATACATACACTGACTCTAGCACTATATATACACACACTGATACTACACACACAATGACTCCAGCACTATACATAGACACGCTGACTCCAGGACTATGCATATACACACTGACTCTGACAGTCTAGTATGCACACACACATACACTACTCCCACTCCCTCTCACTTTGTGGAGACCAGCCATGTCGCTGCCTATACTCTCCCATCATGTATCCAGCACCCTATATTTTCCTGCAGGGGTGTGGTGAAGTGAATGCCGCGAGGCACCCAGTGACGTTACATAACACACATTACGTGACCCCGCTGGGAGCCTCATGGAACCCGCTAAACCACGCTTCTGCAGGAAAGCATAGGGTGCCGGATTCATCATAGCAACCCTGTAAAACCCTGGGGGCTTGTCGAGCACTGGCTTACATGGTGCTTATAATAAAGAAACGCAAACAAATGATTTAACAGTTGAAATGAAATCTGCTGCTTTCTCTTCTAGCATACAAACGGTGAGCATGTCTCTCTAGAACAAATGGTTTGTTAGGCTTTTTCAGATCTAGTTCATTATGTGGATAATAACATATAACTCTATTTTATCCATAGGTTGTGGGATTTTTCAAAGCCCTCTCCCCTGCTTCAGATTGTGGATCATCATACAGAGTTTACTTGTGGCCTTGATTTCAGCATCCACGAACCTGGCCAGGTAATTGATTTAGCAACTGTACTATTAACCTTACTTACTTGGCTGTTTTCTGTTTTGTTTTTGTAGAAACTGTTCAGTTGTTAGAGACCTAAGGGAACAGGCATTAAAAAGAACCATTGCTCAAAGTATAAATTTAAGTTCAGCTGCATTTATTTATAAAGCAGTCACTGCTTAGTTTAGAAAAACGGCGCCTCAAAGGGGATATGATAGCATTATATAAATATATTCGGGGCCAATACAAACCATTGTGTGGAAATCTGTTCATAACGACTATGCATACAACACGTGGTCATGCGTTTAGACTGGAAGAAAGGAGATTTAGTCTAAAGCAGAGGAAAGGGTTTTTTACAGTAAGGACAATAAGGACGTGGAATTCTCTGCCTGCAGAGGTAGTTTTATCGGAGTCTGTACAGACATTTAAACAGCAACTGGATGGATACTTGGAAAAACATAATATTCGGGGATATAGGGGCGGAGTCAGCGCTCAAAGAAGATGGCTGCTTAAGCCGATAGCTCTGACAGCCGTTCACCCTATTCTAATCTCCGTTACGCACTACCCCGCTCATGAGGAAAACTAATCGTACTGGGGGCACCCCCAGAGCTCTGGGAACCCGGGACAGGTCGTCAAACCCGTCTGTGCGGTCCTATTTTCATGAAGTGCCGGATCAGGATTCCCGGGATTCAGAGGCCAAGATGGCGCCTTCCCCGGCTAGCCAGGCCAGCGATCTTTCCGAGGTCGGCCCAATTGAACAACACCTGGACTTACCTTCTCTGCCATCCGTTGACTCAGCGTGGCATGACGCCCTCAAATCTTTGCCGACCAAAGCAGACCTGATGGCTGTCATCGATTCAGCGCTGGAACATGCTCTCCTCGGCGTTCGGGCCGACCTCGTGGTCATCAAACATGACCTGAAACAGATTGGAGACCGAGTGGTGACACTGGAGGAGGGCCACTCGGCTGTCCGTGAGCGGATCGATCACCTATCCACTACCATTCACACACACACGGACTCACTCAACCACTTGCAGCGGCAAGTAGAGGATCTCGACAATCGGGGCCGACGTAACAACCTCCGGGTGCGGGGGTTATCCGAAACGATCCCACCAGAGAAGCTCCGTTCGTCTTTGCAAGCTCTCTTCAACTCACTGCTCCAGCTACCAGACGGCTCACCCATCATCTTCGATCGAGCTCACCGTGCTCTTCGCCCGCGGGGCCCTCCGTCTGCGCCGCCGAGGGACGTGGTCTGTTGCCTACATGAATATGGGACCAAGGAGGCGATCCTTAAGGCCTGTCACGCGGCTGGCAGTGTGGAACATGAAGGAGACAAGGTCTCTATATTTCAGGATCTGTCCCCAATTACCCTCCAGAAGAGGAGGATACTCCGTCCCATCACTTCAGCTCTCCGGGATGCAGGGTTCCCCTATCAGTGGGGTTTCCCCTTCATGCTTATAGCACGACGTAATGGTACAGCATCCATCTTGAAACAACCCTCCGACTTACCATCTTTCCTGGAGGAGCTGGATCTACCACCTATTGAAGTCCCCGACTGGGATGTCGCTTCACCGACGCTGCAACCACTCTCCAATTCGGCGGACTTTGTTTTTTAGTTCGCGTTTTATTATTTTGATCGTACGGTTTTCGGCGCTTTCGTTTTTCTTTTGTTTACTTATCATACACGCTACGCATTTTCACTCATTTGCCTTGCTAGTGAGGGTTCATCCCTCATTGAGCCCTTTATGCCTGTCATACACACACACACTACACACCTGGGGTGATCTTTGCTCCGTTTTATTGTTATATGCACTGTCTTGGCTACCGATATATGCTTTTCTGACATGGGGCCTTGTAATTGTGTTTTGTGACCGTGTTTTGCAATACACCACCCTCTGGGACCCCACTGCCTTATTGTGTCATATCCATCTCCGTGGGGTATTTTCCTCCTTCTCGGGTGGACGGCGCAGTAGCTGTTTTCCTTCTTTTTCATCCTTCTCTACCTCCCTCTCCCTGTTCTTTTCCCCTCCTCCCCTTTCCCCTTTCACACCTCTCTTCGAGCCACCCCCCCCTGAGCTCCCCTGTCCTCTAAGGACAGTGACCTAGGGACTCTGTGCAGTCCTGCTGCTCAATCGTACTTGACACTCTGTGTCGCTGATTTCGGCGGGTTGCCGACCTGTCTGAGACCTACGCACACATGTTACACGTTTCTCTGTTCTGTTAGTTTTTTTAATTTTTCTTTCTTTTGTCTTCTCTGTTTTGGATTGTCTGGGCTGACGGGGTTTCCCCCAGACTCGACTAACCGTTAGTTGCTATAATGTCTTCTGCTCATTTACGCTTCACTACCCTCAATATGAGGGGCTTGAATAAACCAGAACAACGCTCTAAACTGTGCTCCTTTCTCAGGTCCTCTAAAACTCATATCGCTTTCATTCAGGAGACTCACTTTAGGCGTGGTGCCGAACGCCGGCTGCTGGGGCAGCACTTCGCTCATTCCTACTTTTCAAGTTCGTCCTCCTCGAAGATGAAGGGGGTAGCCCTCTTTATCCACAAGTTAGCCCGGTTCCAACCTTTGGAGGATTGGAGCGATGACGAAGGGAGATGTATTTTTGTGAAGGGTTATGTGGGGGCGCAGAAAATTACCCTGGCAAATATATACGCTCCCAATCGGATGCAGGGTAAATTTCTCATTTCTATCCTTACTAAGCTGGCAGACTTCCAGGAGGGAATCACTGTTCTAGGTGGGGACTTCAACATGGTTTTTGATCCTATAGGTGACACGTCTTCGGGCAGGTCCCATATTCCGTACTCAATGATCCGTAAAGTCCTCAAACATCTTAAACTGAATCAACTCACGGTCACAAAACACAATTACAAGGCCCCAATATGCAAGGCGGGTCTTACACCCGGATGGCAGGGACTATACTCATTTTTCATCGCCTCACGTTGTTTACTCCAGAATTGACACCTTTTTTATATCCCATTATCATCTTCTCTCCCTGCACTCTGTTGAGATAGGCCCTTCCACTATAAGCGACCACGCGCCTGTGTCTCTGTCGCTTTCTATGTCCGCACTCCCCGCGCCTCAGTGGAGTTGGAGACTTAATGAGTCCCTACTGGATGACCCTCATAATGTTTCCGCACTGTCTGCCCATATCTCTGCATATTTTGCGGAGAATTCCACCCCAGATGTTTCGGAGGCGGTCGTCTGGGAAGCCCACAAGGCTGTAGTGAGGGGTCACTTGATCGGTATGGGGGCCGCTGCGAAACGCTTGCGGTTAGAATCCATCTCGTCCCTCACCAAGCAGATATCACAGCTGGAAGTTAGGCATAAATTGACGCTTCATCCGTCCCTGCAACTTCAACTTACCACCCTCCGGGCGCGATTGGCATCTCTATTAGACTCCCGTATTAAGCGCAATTTCTTGCTGACGCGCCATAAATTTTACGAATTCGGGGACAAGCCGGGAAAATTGTTGGCTAAGGCCTTGAGGGCTAAGAGGGCCCAGGGCCACTTGCACAGGATCCGCGATGGGCACAATCGGTTACACTTCCACTCCCACAAGATTGCTGAATGTTTTTGGCAATATTATTCCTCTCTCTATAACCTTCCCCCTAGCTCGGACCCCTCGACGGATGTCTCTCGAGCTACTACTGAATTCCTAGACGCACACCTCCGGAGAGTTCTTACCTCGGAGGATAGTAAGGCCCTTGAGACTCCGTTTACGCTCTCCGAGATCGAATCGGCGATCAGAGGTTCACCCTCAGGTAAGAGCCCTGGTCCTGATGGTTTCTCTGCCGTCTATTACAAGAAATTCCTTCCCCTCCTGGGACCCCGATGGGTCTCTCATTTTAGTGCTCTAGCTAGGGGAATGCCCTTTGATCCTCGAGCCCTCGATGCCAGTATTGTAGTCATCCCCAAGCCTGACAAAAATCTGGACCTCTGCAGTAGTTATAGGCCGATTTCCTTAATAAATGTCGACGCCAAACTTTTTGCTAAAGTACTGGCTAATCGCTGATTCATCCGGATCAGGTGGGTTTTGTCCCGGGGAGGGAGGCGCGGGACAATACCATGAAGGTTATAGATATTGTTGCGCATGCCCAGCACTTCCGAACCCCTATGGTCCTTCCCTCCATGGATGCCGAAAAGGCATTTGACCGAGTCTCCTGGTCCTTCCTTTTTAGGGTCCTGGAGGGGATCGGTCTGGGTATGCATTTCCTGACCTGTGTCCGAGCCCTGTACACCTCCCCCATGGCTCGTGTTACGGTCAATGGTATTCAGTCCAGGGGATTGACCCTGTCTAACGGTACGCGCCAGGGGTGTCCGCTTTCTCCTCTCCTGTTCCTCCTGGTGGTCGAACCATTTGCTGAGGCGGTGCGCTCCCATCCAGAGATTAAGGGCATTGACATTGCGGGTCACTCCCATGTGATCTCGCTGTTTGCGGATGACGTCCTTGTGACGCTCTCTGATCCGACCCGATCTCTCCCTGGGCTGTTGTCCCTGCTTGAGCAGTTTCACTGCCTCTCAAATTACAAGATCAACCTGTCTAAGTCCGAGGTAATGGGGTTCCATCTTCCACCAGGCGTTTCCCATCATATCCGCACTACGATGCCCTTTCGTTGGAAGGAGGACTTTATAAAGTATCTTGGCGTCCTTATCCCTTCGGACTTGCATAAAATTAAGGCCCTGAATTTCGACCCCCTTCTGGCTACACTCCATGCCGACCTGACTAAGTGGGCATTCCCCCATGTGTCCTGGTTTGGCAGGGTGAGTGTCCTTAAAATGAATGTCCTCCCTCGTTTCCTCTATCTTTTTCAAACGCTACCCATCTCTCTTCCCCGCTCTTATTTTCGCAAATGCCACAGTGCCTTCATCCGCTATATTTGGAGGGGGAAGCCTGCACGGCTTTCCTTCTCTTACCTGACGCGGCCCAAGACGTCTGGGGAGATGGGTCTTCCCGACCTGGAATTATATTGGAGGGCTGCCCACCTCCGTCGCGTGGTCGAGTGGACTATCGGCTCCAGTCGGCCCTGGCTTCAGGTTGAGGCTGCGGCTCTTTCGTGTCCCCTCGCAGTTCTCCCATGGATTGCAGACCCACACCGATGTGTTTCTCTGGTGCCTCATCCATTCATTACGCCCACCCTGAAAGTATTCAAGGGAGTTGTGCGGCTTGGTGGCATCTCGTCGGCTCCCTCTCCTCTATTTCCTATCTCGGGGCATCCAGATTTTACGCCTGGAGGGGATGCTTGCCGGATGTCGACCCTCCGCCCTCCTTCTGTCTTTGTTCTTAGAGTGTGCCATGTGACTCAGGGCTCCGCCTTTCAGCCGTTGGAGGACTTGACGGGCCTTGCGTCCAACCCTTTTCAGGTTAATTTCCTGTACCACCAGGTCAAACATTTCCTAACGTCCTCCGGCGCGCTGGCTGGTGGATCAGGTGCCCTTACTGCATTTGAGCAACTGTGTCTGGCAGACAAGGTACCTCCGCACCTTCTTTCTGCCCTCTATGCCATACAGCTTGCGCTGGAGATCCACACTAAGCCCTATTATTTTAGTCTTTGGGAAGGGGATCTCGGGATCTCCCTTTCCCTCGAGGAGTGGGAACGGATGCTTCTGATTGCCCACAAGGGGACCGTCTCTAGCAGAGTGCAGGAAACCCTCTTTAAACTCATTACCCGATGGTATAAAGTTCCCGTTGACCTTCATAGGTTTCTTCCCCAAATCCCCCCCACGTGCTGGCGATGCCATAACTCCCCAGGTTCCCTCTACCACATCTGGTGGTCATGCTCGGTGATACAGCCTTTCTGGGATAAGGTATCCTCGGTCATCCGTGCTGTGGCGGACCCGTCTTTCGTGGCCACCCCAGCTTCCGTGCTTTTGCATCATAACACTGTCCCATACAAATCCTACAAAGGTTCCATCAAATTTCACTTAATTAATGCTCTCACTACCCTTCCCAGATCCTGGAAGTCTGCCAGTCCTCCCTCTATGTCTGCCTGGTTTCGCCGGGTTGAATTTATCTATCAAATGGAGGTCCTCACAGGGGCTGCTAGGGGCCAAGAACACTCGGTTGGGCTCCTTTGGTATCCCTGGCGTACATATGTCTCTCCCCTAACTGACAGACCTGACTCAATGGGGCCTTGAGCTTTTGTCTGCCTTCCTCGCATGTGTGGGGTTTCTATTGCCAGCCCATTCTTTCTCATTTAGTTTTGTTTTATTTTCCATGTTTTTTATATTCGAGTTATACGCGTTATTACGCGAGATGTTCTTGTTCCTGATATACCTGGAGCTTAGAGCCGCCTGGTTTTGTGACCGGGTCCATTCTCACCCTCCATCTGTATGTATCCTCCAGGTATTTTTGTTATTTTTGTTATTATTATTGTTATCAGTGTCAATCCGCTCATACTCACTGTTTACCAACTGCGACCGTCTTTGTAGCACTTATGAATGATGGTTCCTCATGACACATTATGTATATGTCGGAGGTATTGCACTCTAATGCTCGATTGGGCAGGGGTTGTCCTGTGCCTTGCAGTTTATCCTGTTTCAAGTACACTCTGACTGTATAGTGTTGTTATTATGATTTTGTGTTATGTCGTATTCTTTCTTTACAATAAACGGTGAATTGAAAAAAAAAAAATATTCGGGGATATAATCTTTAATTATGGGGAAACAGCTTATTGATCCAAGTAGAAATCTGACTGCCATTTTAGGGTCAAGAGGGATTTTTTTCCCCCTGGTTAGTGCAAAATTGGAAAGAGCCAAACTGGGGTTTTTTGTCGTCTTTTGGATCAACAGCAACAAATTAACAGATATAGCAAAGGCTGAACTTTTTTCAGGCTATATAACTATGTAATTATGTAACTAACACTCCTAATAAAATGCCTTTATGTTGCATGGATAATGAAGGAGAAAACATTGCCAATTACAATTCCAGTGTTTAATTTTTTTAGTCGGTTTCCAGTAGTATAAAAACAGTATAAAATGTATTGTGTGGCTTAGATTGCTAGTGCATAGCTAGCTTTCAGTCATACCTTCTGTGGTTTGCATTTTCGTTTCAACAGCTTATGTGTGTTGCAAGTGTAATTGGGCCTACAGAACTTGTGAACCTAAGCAATGAGGATTTTATACATAAATATTTTCAGGTATCTCAGGTGACGTGGTAGAAGGAGGGTTATTTTTTTACTCTTGTGAATAGTTAGTGTTATATGAAAGTGAAACTATAAATCAGCAGCAAAAGGGGTCATTCTTTCCTACAATGACTCAAATGATGTTCACTATAATAAAATAATAGGCACGTTTTATATGACACTCGATGGGTTGAAACATCAGTGCAGACAGCCAAAACCTTTACAAAAGCTGTACAAGGCAGAGGGGATGAAGTTGGCTGCTGTAGTAAATATTGTGCAGAACATTTGTTAGCAGATACTTTTGGTCATATAGTGTATGTGGACACCCCTTATTGAGTTTAGGTGTTTCTGCCACACCTACTGCTAACAGAGGTATACAATCAAGCACATGTCAGCTCCATAAACCATGGCAATATATGAGTCATACTGAAGTTGACCTTAAAGAAGGCATGCCACCTGTTCCACAAGTCAGTTTGTGAAATTTCTGCCCTGCTAAATTTGTCCCAATCCACTATAAATGCTATTTTTGTGGAAGCATCTAGAAGTAAACCAACAGCTCAGCCATGAAGCAGTAGACCACACACATGCATAGTGGAGCTGCCAAGTACTGAAGCTTTGCTAGTTTAATTTAGTGAACTTGTTCGCTTGCAAGCACTCTCAGTATAGTGACCCTTTTTACCATAAGAGTAAATGAGAAACCCACAGTGTTGAGTGTTCCTGTTCGTTTAGTCATAATTTCCCTTTGTGGAATGAAAAGCGTGGAATAGGCTAGATCACAGATTCAACGTGACCTCCTCCTGGCTTTCTACTATTAATCATTTATAATAGGAAACGCTTCCTTTAACAATAACCTCTCATGCTAGTAATTTACATATACAAGATAAGTCTTATATACACAGAACTTTGGTTCCATCACACTGGCAACTCGGTAAAATATCATATGACTTATTTGTCGCATTTAAAACAGACACATTAAGGTGTTAACCAGCCTCCATCACTTCAGTTGCTGTGCTCAGCCTTTCAAATAACAGTCTGAACCTCCCAAAATGCCATAACGTATATTAAACATTAACTTTTTTTATAACATTCTCAATCTTCTTGCTCTGTATAGGGTAATCCCCAATTTTATTATGAGAAAAAAAAAATCAAGGGAATAAGATGGCTGGGTTTACAGTTATGACGGGAACGACCTGTACCCCGACTGGTTACACCCACTAGACAATCCTTCCTTCTCCCCATGGCCACTGAGAACACGAAACTTCAACCGTCAGGCAGGACTAGCGTCAAAGACAGCGGAAAACATAGCTCTTTGGGAATCTCGGCGGCAATGTAGTATACAGAATCATAGCAATATAGTGCTTTACCGCCCTGACAAGGGAAGCACCGAGGCTTACCCCAATAACAAGACAGGACTCGTATTGAGGTAAAACAGGAACTAAATTTATCGAGGAAACAATCACCACCAGCCTCCAAGAGCCTTTCAATAGGCTGGCGGTGAATAATGACCAGCATGCATCACACAATATGCAGATCATATGCAAATTAGCTATAACAGAAAACCACACCAACTTACTCAATCCTGCCATCAGAACCAATAACATTGGTCAGACATGCAAGGGGAAAGGGGGAAACTGAGATCTAGAGAGCTCTGGCTCTCTCACTGTTGCAACCCTTTACCCCTAATCAGGTACAAGGTGACTTAAACATAAATCCAAGCAAGGGAACAGATATTGCAATGCAATTAGTGTCCACTGTCGTCTTCTGAAGTCTGCAATGCAATCCAGCGGTCCACGGTCTATAATGGGAGATACAGCCTCCAGGCGCCCCCCAAGTCATGGAGGCTTATGTGACAACAGTTATGACCATGGTACCCCTAGGCACAATTACAATATAGTTTGCTACTTTATTCTGTAATCCATGAACACCCAGACAGCAAGGCTGGCCCTAGGGTTTCTAGTGTTCTAGGTAAACATTATCTCCTGCATACCCTTCCCTGCATATACCCTCTTCCTAACATGGGGGGACCTGTTAGTGTTTGTGTGTATAGTAGGGCTTACTTAGCAAAACATTATATACCAATATGGTATTTCATTATATTTGTTTCCCAATGTACGTGCAATTAGTGAAACAATTTATAATTTGTATACAGCAACACACCCGAGTACAGCAATACCCCATATGCATGGATAGGGCATGTTTTCAAACTAGGAATTTTGAAAGATCACTTTTTCTAGGTCCATGTCTCATTTGAGGCACATTAGAAGTCTTATATTTTGAAAACTAGACAGCACAGGGGCATATGGGCATAGTCCAGCTGATTTCACACCAACATCTTTCAAAATTGCTGTACCACTCGAATGAAGAAACACTCAGCCCCTTCCCTGAAGCTGCCAGCAATCATAAGGATTGAGCCATCTGTAGGAGTGATCAAAGGCTCGGGGGGCTATGTGCTTAAGCAAAATTCCAAAAGGTTGGGTCTGTGGCCATACTCCACAGACTCAAAAATGCTAAAGATATTTATTATATATACATAAGTGTGTAAACAAAGAATGTTAATGTGAACTATTTCTTTTCCATGTAAATCCTATATTGTGTTTTAGCAGAATCATAATATGCCAGTTTTTCAAGTATGAAGATTATGCAAGGCTATCTTGGAAAAAAATGCAGAAAACATTTTAATGCTTTGTTGCCATAGTGAAGGACAGTGTACATTTATAAATGACATATTGGGTATAAAGAATGGGAGCCTTCTGTATAGGAACATTTCCTTCAAATACACACCAGACTTATGCAAATGAACCAAAACTATTCAGACTACTTTTTCATTTTGTTTTTGATCCATTTGTTTTAGGACAACAAATTTGTTTCCTGCCTTTTGGGTTTAGATGAAATTCAGAGGGCTTTTCCATTCAGAAACAAAATTTATTGTCATTCACGTTCACTCACGCTCTGTCACAGTCTCTCAGACTCTTATACACTTTTTCTCATGCTCTCTCTCCCTACCTTCTTAGCCGACCAATTCTGTGTCGCTGTCTCCCTTTCCACAGCTCTGCTTCTTCTTTTGCCTCTTCTTATTCTTCTTTGTCCAATTCTCCGTGGTATCATCCTGGTACTTCTGCAAATACTTTTGCTCCGCCCTTTTGTGATAGTACTTCAAGAAACCCGAATATTGCAGATGGATTCGCAAAGAAAGACTTCTCTTTTTCTGCGTTTGTTGCATTGGGAGTACCTCATCGTTTTCTGACACTTGTACAAATTCACGAAATTGGCAAATTTTGTTAAAATGAAAAATTTGTATGAATCCGAATGTAACAATGTATCAAAAATGATTTTGATGTATCAAAAATAGTCTCTATACAGTCACATTGAATTATTATGTTAATTTCTCTCTCTCTATATAGATTTTATATAATTTAGTGCTTTTATAAAATTTATGTTGGTCTACAATAGGGGAAGATTATCTACACAGGCATAAATATTTTATTTTTAGCTGTGTAATTGATTGTGTACTTTTTCCTAATATATTGCAGTGTCAGAATTATGACTAATAGGCTTTTGTGAAGCAATGATCCAGGTTTTCTTCATTATTTTTTTTTTTTTTTTTTTTTTTTTTTTTTTTTTTTTTTTTTTTATTACATAAAACAAAAACAGGACATATAAATGGTTGTTGATTTAACATATATGTCATACTTATTACATTCTTTAAGAGAGAGTGCAGGTCCGGCTAGTAGAAGTTTTTAGAGAGAGATCAGGAATTATATTTCGTTTAAATGTTCAGGGGTATCTCAAGGGATTTTGTTATTACATTAGATATATCTTTCCACATTTTTTTTACTTTCGTTGATGAGTTTAGGATCCAACTAACTTTTTCTTCCATTATTATTTGGTGTTTCACCTGTGAAACTAATAAGGCTCTAGACAAGTCTACATCTTGTTTCCAATATTTAGCAATTATTTTTTTAACTGCTAAAAAACACTGTATCGTAAACGTTTTCTGGGTCGCGGTAAGAGAAGGCCAACTTTGATGTATCAATGCTGTTGTTGGTTCTCTTTTGATTATAATATTCATAGTGTATTTTAGAAAATCAAAAGCTATGTCCCAAAAATTTCTAATTTTTTTACAATGCCACCACATATGCAGATAGTTTCCTTCTTCCATTCTGCATCTCCAGCATATACTAGATTGTTGAGGATATATATGGGATAGTCTTTTAGGAGTTAGATACCAGTTATTACAAAGTTTAAACTGTAATTCAAATAAAGACAAATCTCTTACAGCCTTGGAAACATTTTTGAAAGCTTTATACCAATCCTCTGGATTAATCTGAATTTTTAGTAGGTTTTCCCATTTTTTTATAGTTTTATATTTTTTTATCGGATACTTTTCTGCTTGAAGGGCATCTAGGAATCTTGAAGCACCTTTTTTCATTTTCTTTTGCTCTAATATCTGAATCGCTTTAATATTTGCTGATTCATTGTCTAAGATACAATGATTTTTTAAGAAATTTTTAACCCTTAAATATTTAAATGTATCGTCATTTGATAAATTAAATTCAGATTTTAATTGCTCAAAGGGTTTCACACTTGTCTTAAGTACCAGATCTCCAATATAGTTAATTCCTCTTTTTTTCCACTCCGAAATAGTTAGGTCGGCCATACAATGTTCTAAAATTTTAATATCAACTTGTCTGGTTAATTTATTCCAGAGACCTAATTTAATTTTTAGTTTTGTCCAGCTAGGTATTAGTTGGTTCAAAATCATATTATCGCTGGTTATAGATATTTTTTTTTGTTTGCTTTCTTTTTGTATCCCCCAGACAATATAATTTAAGTCTCCTTTAGTGCAAGATTCTTCTTCGATTTTATACCAAGTTTCTTGGTTGGCATCATCAAGCTGCATCCTAAGAATATGAAGGAGGACATATGTTTGCTGGTGTATTTTAAGAATTGGAGCTCCTGTACCTGCCTGCGAGATCTTCTTCGCCATTATATCCATACTGATCCTAGGGATTTTCCCTTTCCAAATAAAATTATTAAAACTAGATTGAACCATATCTAACCAGCTGCTTGGAATTATTAAAGGAATTAATCTAAATAGGTATGTCCATTTTGGTAGAAGGTAAGATTTTAAAGCATTAATCCTTCCCCACCAAGAGAGGCCAACCTGACTCCACTCTTTTAAAATTTTATTAGTGAATTTTATTAGTTTTAATACATTAACTTCCATAATCCTATCTATATTCTTGGGGATCTTTATACCTAAATAGGTTATTTCTTTTTCAGAATCGTTAAATTGGTATTCTTTTTTAATTGAATTTTTTGTTACTATATCTATATTTCTATATTGTATCATAGATTTGTAAGAGTTTAGCTTATAGTTAGAAACTTTGCTATATTTTGTTAATTCAAGCATTAAGCTCTTTAAAGATGTTAAAGGATCTGTTAAAGTTAGAATAACGTCATCAGCATATAAAGAAATTTTTGCTTCTTGATCTTTAATGGGATAGCCTTTAATCTCTCTATTGTTTCTTATGTTAATTGCCAGAGGTTCTATCGATAAAATGTATAGTAATGGTGACAAGGGGCATCCTTGTCTTGTACCATTTTTTAAGTAGAAATAATCAGAACAGATATCTGAACCCACTATCCTCGCAGAAGGATTTGTATATAACATTTTTATGGCATTCGATATCCAACCTGTGATCCCAAAGGTTCTTGCTGTTTGTTCCATATAGCTCCAGCTTACCCTGTCAAACGCCTTTTCGGCATCGAGAGACAGGGTAATAAGAGGTAAGTTTTTTTTATTGGATCCGTCTATTATGTCTATAAGACGTCTTGTATTATTTCCAATATCTCTATATGGAACAAAACCAACCTGGTCACGGTTGATTATAGTTGGTAATATTTTCTGGAATCTATTAGCCAAGATTGAAGAGTAAAGTTTAATGTCTACATTGATCAATGAAATGGGACGGTAGTTACCAGTATCTGTGGGTGATTTGTCTTGTTTTAAAATAGGCAATATATTGGCAAATAACATCTCATCAGGGCACTTCCCTTCTATAGCCATTTGGTTAAATGTTTTTGTTAAATGAATGGCTAGTTCAGACTTAAGTGTTTTATAGAAAAAATTTCCGAAGCCATCAGGCCCTGGAGTTTTATATTTTACCAGATGATTGATTACTTTAGTTACCTCATCCTTTGATATAGGTTTATTTAACAATTCCCTTTGTGAGGCTGTTATTTGAGGGATGTCGGTATTATTTAAATAGGATATAATGTCATTTTCTGGAATGGATGTTGGTAAGTTATACAAATCATGGTAAAATATCTTAAATCTATCCGTTATGTCGTCTGGAGTTAAATAGGTCACGCCATGGTCTATAATTTTTGTTATTTTATTCTTAGCTCTGGTCTTTTTCAGTCTATTAGACATAAATTTATCTGTTCTGTTGTTTCTATAGTATAATTTGACTTTCAATTTCTCCATATTTTTAATTACTTTGTCCATCTCTATTTGATTAATATTCTCCTGTAACATTTTGATTTCTTCTGATTTACTTTTAGTAGGGTTTTCCTTGTTAGCCCCTGATAACTTATATAAGGTTATATAAAGATCTGCTAAAGCTTTATTTTGTTTCTGTTGATTTTTTTTTAATTTTATAAAGTGCCCTCTGATGACGGCCTTATATGCACACCAAATAGTTTGTGCAGTTATACCTTCTGTTTGATTTTCTTGGAAAAAATGTTTTGTTGTCTCCAGAATATAATCTTTATTAGCATCCTTATACAGTAAAGAATCTTCTAGTCGCCATGTTTTTTTCGGTAACAATAAATTTCTGTCATTAAACTCAAAAAAGACTTGACTGTGGTCTGACCATACGTTGTCTTTTATATACGTTTTTCCTATTAATTTTTGCATAATAGAGTTGCCTAAAATTAAATCTATTCTAGAATAAGAGCAATGTCTTTTTGAGAAGTGTGTGTATTCCCTAACACCTGGGTGCATTAACCTCCATAGATCGTAGAGGTCATTTTTTCTGATTTCATTACTCATTGCTCTTGCTTCTTTTTTTAGTCTTTTGTCTACCATATTTGGTCTCATTAATTTTTTGTCCAGATCAACATCCAAAACACAATTAAAATCCCCTGTTATCAGGAGATTACCTTTTTTAATTTTTTCTATTTTTGACATTATTTTGGAAAGAAGATTAGACGGAGCCTTATTAGGTAAGTAAAGATTTACAAGTGTAAATGTTATTTCATTTATATTTACTATTAGGATGATATATCTACCTTCCTTATCCCTTTCTTGGTATTGAATATCTATATTTAATAAATCAGAAAAAATAATTGCTACTCCCCTTTTTTTTTGAGTCGTAGAAGCATGGACAAATCTTGAAAAAAATCTCCCTCCCCATTTTCTGTTGTCATTATCTAACCAGTGGGTTTCTTGGAGGAAGGCAATATCAATTTTTTCTTTTTTTAGAAACGCAAATATTCTGTTTCTTTTAAATGGTGTATTTAGACCCTGAACATTCACTGATACGCCTTTAATCATCTTTTACAAGATGTATAAAGGGAATATTTCCTGATCTCCCCCATCCACAGTCCTCCTGCACTCAATTAACATCAACCATGTAGCAAAAGACAAAAACACATGACATTTAAAAACTAGTACCTTGAGAATAAATTCAAAGGTTCTCTCCAACATATTGGACATGGCTCTTACTATGCGAGTCATGACTCTACGAAGATAACTGAGCAAAAGTCAGCAAATTCGGTCCTGAGATCCAAAAAAAAAAAAAAAATGGAGCTCATGGCAGGGGAGATTTAGGGGATTAAGCAATGAGTAGTAGAGAATGAAGGATTATTCAGATATGGTAACCATTATGTAGACAAAAAAAAAAACAAAAAAAAAAAAAAAAAAAACCAAACAAAAAAAAAAAAAAAAAAAAAAAAAAAAAAAAAAATTAAATAAAAAAAAAAAAAAAAAAAAACTCTGTCTTATGAAGACATCCTAAATAGTCTACATATTATAGTATAGTATTAACCACAAGGAGATAGTTTTGACATTGATCATACGATATGTCAAAGGTATAAATCAATTAATTTCTAATGTTATAAAATAGAATAAGAAAAAAAAAAAAAAAAAAAAAAAAAAAAAAAACAACAACAAGATTATTTTGCATTAGTGCCCTCATAATGTGATGAGGATTATTCGCCAAGCAATATCCCATGTAATAAGATGTATATAATAGTGGTATCATTATATTAACAATTATTCTTCATTCCTTGATACCGTATGTGATATAATTATAATTATAGCCTAATAGTGTTCAAGATATACATTGGATATTATACATATAGCTCTCCAAAAAAAAAAATAATAATAGTGTAAATCAGTTAATTTCTGATATTATATAGAATAAAAAAAAAAAATAAATAAATAAAAATTTTAAAAAAAATAATAACAAATAAAAAAATAAATAATAAAATAATTAAATAAATAAATAAATACTGGAATCGTTTTATACTAATACTCTTATGATATATAAACAACTATTCTTCATTCTATGGTATCGTGTGTGATGTAGTGGATAGTATAATTATAACCTAATAGTGTTCAAGGGATACGTTACATATAACTCTCCAAAAACATTGTGTTTAAGATTAATAGAGAAAAAAAAAAAAAAAAAAAAAAAAAAAAGATCCGTGTATTTATAGTAATAGTGTAAATCAGTTAGTTTCTGATATTATATAGGATAGGAAAAGTGCTGGGATCGTTTTGTACTAGTACTCTTGTGGTATGTAAGCTACTATTCTTCATTTAATGATACCTTATGTAATAAATGTGTAATATAGTTATAGCCTAATGGTGTTCAAAAAATACACTAAATATTGTGCATATAGCTCCCCAAGAACAGCTATATTAAAATGTGTAAATAAAAAAAAAGAAAGAGAAAAAAAAAAATAAAAATGTAAAAAATAAATAAATAAAAAAAATAAATAAAAAAAAAAAAAAAACAACAACAACAAAAAAAAAAAAAAAAAACAACAAAAAAAAGAAACAGTGTAATTGTGGTAATAGTGTAAATTAATTAGTTTCTGATATTATGTAGAATAAGAAAGGTGCTGGAATCCTTTTATACTGATACTCTTGTAATATGTAAACTACTATTCTTCAATCAGTGATACCTTATGTGATAAGTGTGTAATATAATTATAGCCTCATAGTGTTCAAGAAATACATTAAATATTGTGCATATAGCTCCCCAAGAACAGCTATATTTGGAATTAGTAAAAAAAAAAAAAAAAAAAAAAAAAAAAACAAAAAAAAAAAACAAAACCATCAATAGAGCTATAATGTGTTCCCCAGCAGCCTTAATACTCTACTTTATAACATTATAATGATTATATAGTTATATGTTTTAAAGTGGCGGCTTCATAAAAGTTTTTTTTGTTCCAACCAATTTTTCAATTCTGCAGCTTGGTAAAAAATAGTAGGATGACCTTCCCAGATAATCTTAACTTTCTTTGGGAAGCCCCAACTATAAAGGATTTTATGATCACGTAGAATTTTTAATTCTTCAAAAAAAGATCTCCTCCATGCGCGGGTCTGAAAGGATAAGTCTGGAAAAATCATGATGTTTTTATATGCATTATCTTCTGTATTCCTTTTCCTATTTGCTTGTAAAATAAGTTCTTTATAAGAAAAAGATTGAAAATAAATAATAACGTCTCTGGATGCTGCTTCAGGGGCATTTTTAGGTTTGTTTAAGCGGTGATATCTTTCCATTTGAGTATTAAGTTGCTGAGTATCTTTAACCATAACTTTAAAGAACTCTTTTCTGCGTTTGTTGCATTGGGAGTACCTCATCGTTTTCTGACACTTGTACAAATTCACGAAATTGGCAAATTTTGTTAAAATGAAAAATTTGTATGAATCCGAATGTAACAATGTATCAAAAATGATTTTGATGTATCAAAAATAGTCTCTATACAGTCACATTGAATTATTATGTTAATTTCTCTCTCTCTATATAGATTTTATATAATTTAGTGCTTTTATAAAATTTATGTTGGTCTACAATAGGGGAAGATTATCTACACAGGCATAAATATTTTATTTTTAGCTGTGTAATTGATTGTGTACTTTTTCCTAATATATTGCAGTGTCAGAATTATGACTAATAGGCTTTTGTGAAGCAATGATCCAGGTTTTCTTCATTATGAGGATGCACATACAGAAGTGAATAATAAAAAGTTGTCCCTGTCACCCATTCCAATTAGAATCCCATCCCTCATTGATTACTAATTGTATGAGGTTTCAGATCACTGAAACAGAACAAAGTATAGGAAAGATGTTTCTTCCAATTCCAAGGATTATATCAACAAAAAGCAAAAACATTTGTATACAGGATACAAATCCCGTGTACCTATTTACTAATATCAGTTAGTTATTTGGGATATAAAATGTATTTGTACCTGGCCTCTCCTCTAACTGCAGCTTGCTAGGTGCTGATCTACAACTCTCATGATACTTTAGAAGAGTCTGCCACAAAGCTGGATTTTGCACAATGATATATGTGAAGGAGTTGAGACCACAACTCTCCTGCCAACACCCCCTTTCGTGAATAACCCAGAAAGCTGAATAGTTTTGATTTCAGCAGTGTTTTAGGTATCCCCGTGAACATGACTGCATATGGAAGTATTTTGTAAGTTCTTTCATATGCATCTATTTAACCTGCAAAATTAAAAACCATATAGAGAGACTGGAGTTGAACACCATAAAAATTATAGTGCAAAGCTTACAGAAACAAGAGTGAAATTTGCATTACATATTATTATTATACTTTTTTAATTAAGCCTGGTAGATACAATTCACTTGGAAACCCCCGTTTCAATGAAAAATAAACTATAAAGGTTCATATGAGTTTATGCAGCATGGCCGAATGAATGTGTCTTTAAAAATGTGAGCTGTTGGCTTTCGCTGACTGTGAATGTGCATTGATCTTGCAAATATTTTTCAATAAACAAACGTGCAGTACATAATGGTACATTTAATTTTCTAGCTAGCTCTAAACTTTTTTTTATTGTATTATTATTTACATGCCAATACGTCAACTGTGCATGGCAGAATAACATTAATCTTAGACTCTTAATGTTGGATAAAGCCTGGCCCAAATATAAATTAATAATCCGGAGAGAACAAACTAGTCTGGCTTGAAAACGAAAATTTATTGTGATGATAATTTGGAAAAATCAGCATGTGGTGCCTTACCCCAGGACATACACATTTTTTCCTTATGATAATGTTTCAAAACTGGAAAGACAAAACACATCCCTTGACTGCACAAGTAGTATATATATATATATATATATATATATATATATATATATATATATATATATATATATATATATATATGTATATACTATTTGTATATATTTTTGATATTGCATAAATGAATCACTCTCAGATCAAAATATGATATCTTAGGTGAGTGATGACTATGGGATCGGATCTATGACAGCTCAGTGTTGCACTAGCCTTAAAGAACAGTGAGGTGTATATGGTGCTTTCTAATGAGAGACTTTTTATCATGAAGTTGAATGAAGTGATCATGTATGTTACGTTAGAAACAATTTAATACATTTGTGCCTTTGTAATGTGCTACACAACAAATCAGCAGTTTTCAATAGTTTTTGTTATTAGATTTGCTTTAATATCTGCTATATTCTGCTTTACTTTTCATTAATCAGTTGAGCTTTTTATGAATGTCAAATGTTTTGCAAATTTATATAAAATTTTATGAAAGAGATCTCAATACAGGGCACATTTTGTATTCTTTAACTTTTTGACCTACACATGCAGAAGCATACCCACTAAATGCATATTATGCATACCCACTAAATGTTAAAAAGTATATTGAGTAATTCAAAAGAAGTCGGTTTTTTTTTTTCAACAAAATTTGGAGAAGGCGGTTTGCTATAAAACAGTGATCTGGCAGCCACTCACTGCTTCTGCTGTGAGTCCCACGTGGTTTTTACCTAGATCAATAGAGGGAATCTTACCTGTATCCTCTCTACCACTTTTGAGCCAACAAAACAGTAAGTGGTGCAAGATGGCCTCTTTAGCACAAAGCATCAGCAGATTAGTAGATACACCTCATTTTATTTGCAAGTGGCAAATGAACACTAAAGTCGGTTCCTATGAGACAAGCTAAATTTGTTTTAAACATTTACTGGCATTTTAAATAGGTTATTTTAAAGTTTTAATTTTAAAAATCAATAAGCTTGCCGTATGTGTTTTCATGAAGCTGTGATAACAGAGCTGGGTTCACAACCCATCTCTACCAAGTAACAATTGTTCCAAACACCCTACTTCCTGGTCAGGTCAAACTGCTTGTCCTCCATAGTTAATGGGTGTCAAACCAACTGTTACACTATGTATTTAAGTGTTCAAGGTTTATGGCTTATTAGTGGTATTATGCTTAGTATATTGCACTTTTTATCCACCTGTATTGGGGATAATAATCTTTTGTGCTTTCCATTAAGTTATGTAAAGACTATGTAAAGATGTTCAATGAGAAATACTAGTTACTTCCAGTCATCCTGCTGACAGTTTCAGTGAAAGAACTCTCAGCAAGATAAGGGCCTTGAGCTGAAACTGACTTTTGTGTGAATTATTATAGAAATATTGGGAAATGAAACAAGATCTGTATTTGCTTCATTTTACCAAAACACTGTATAAGTATTTGCAGATAATTGATTCTTTAATAAAAGGTCTCAGTACAGTTTTTATAGTGTGTATATACGCCATGGGACCTTTTTAATGACTCAGTTGCTCGAATTATTTGAGTTGTTTGATTAATTGGTGGCATTTGAGACTCTCTGCTCTACCAGCAAAGGGAGACTATATAGCTGCTCCTTACCAAAGGGTGTAACTATAAACATTAGTAATAACAGACAGTTTTCAGTACAGTAACTCATAGATGGACTACATCTGGCAAACCACTTATTAGAATAGAATTCCTATCATACTTGCTGCTCATCTGTACAGGATATATATACTACTCTCTTCTCAGGACTGCCCTACAATCAACAATTGATTGATCCTCAACTTCTGGGCTCACCTTTGCGGCCACAGTTATTGTGCTTCTTAAAGATGAATGGTGCTGGGTAAAGTGTGCTGTGTAGTTATGGAAATGTGGTAAGTCTCTTTTTGGATGACCATGTTTCCCACAAGTTAAGTGCCTAAACACAAAGAAGCCAGAGGTTACTCAAAGATCGGTGAACTAGACAAGAACTCACACTCTCAGAGTGTATCTGTTAAGTCAGCAACAATTGTATATGCAATTTAACAACCCAGTTTAGCCAGATAGCTAATTAATTTACCCTTGATAGCTCAACTCATCATCATCTTAGTATAACCCAATAGCTGAACTTGATGGGGACACAAATTACTTCTGTCCATGCTTGACTTCTGAAAGGGAACAAATGACTTGCCCATAGACTTGGTCATGGTAGATTCCATAAATCAAAACCCCAATCAACTGAACTCCACAGGGCACTGAGTAATGCTATGTCCATAAATACCCAGTTACCTGCTATATTGATTGGTTAATCATAGCAACATTTCCTAAATCTCTATTCAGCTATCCTTTTCCTGTTTATAGTTATGTTCTGGTTTTCTAATTTTAGACAGGAAAATGTGCATATGGTAGTTTCCTTTATCCATACCACCACGAGGCAGGAATGCAACAATTTATCTCCAGTTCAGTGGAAGTTACAGATCTAGCTATTAACATTGGTAAAGGACATGCTTGCTGAGGGCAAAACATATATTTTTTGCAGAAAGCTGAATATGGGAGAAAAATAAATAGGGTACTGTAAAGTCAGGTTCTTTTGCTGCAAACACCTACTGCTTTTTTCCTCCAACTCTTATTTATTGAAATATTTCACAGGTGTATAGATATCACAGCAATGTTAGTTAAAGCAGGGCAAACAGTACTTTTCTTTGTATGGTGTCACCCTGCATTTTAAACTTATTTGCTTAGTTGTAGGGGTCCAATGCATTCTCCATTGGCAGTTGGGTTCAGGATTGAACACAGTCGATACTAATAGCACCCTACCCAGATAGACAGTCTAACATAGTAGGTGACAGGCAGGGGAGGAAGAGATCTGCAGACCGAAGAAGAGTTAAGGTTTTACACGTAACAGTAGTCGTAAAACAGTAAGCTCTTTTCACTTTTATACTAAAATAAGTATTTTGAGGCCCCCATCCCAGTTTGTGTACCACATGTTGAGGAACTTTTCCTTATGTTAACGATATATTATAGCATAGTCATACCTGGAAACGTTCTAGGTTCGGAGTGGAAGATCCAGGAACTGGAGCTGATCATCGGGTCTCCATACTCCAGGGCAGTGTATGATCCCTTTTCTAGTATATTGGTGATAGCCCTTCCAATATGCGCTGCCAGTGCTACCGCCCTAATACATCCTAAAATGTTTTTTTTAAAACTTAAGTTTAGTATGTGTTATATCTCTGTTGACTTTAGGCCCACATAGAGATAAAACATGTTAAACAAACTAGTCTGCCCGATGGGCTGCATGCATTCCCACAGTTCTCTGGACGATGCCATCTGGGATTAAGCTAGGATTCAAGAGAAGGTAAATCTTGGTTAGTGATGCATAACCCAGCCAACCATATTAAAAACCATCAGGAACCATCACCAGTAGCATTCATGTAAAATTATTTGTATATATATTCTATTTTGATGCCATAAAGTACATATAATGTGTCATACTTACCTGTGGCCGACATTATCTACACATTTTTGAATGGTTTACTTCAATGCATCTAAAATTTACTTTTGCAATGGAAAATGTTGTCTTCACAGCTTTCACGACATCCGAATTAATGAAAACTAGTTTTTTTGAAAATGTTTAGTTATCAAGTACTTTATTTATTTTTTATTTTACTTAGGGGGAGAACTAGCATATTGTTTGTTTTCAGTCCAAAAATGCATTTCCTCAGTCCACCTGTGTTTAGCCTATAAGAACCAATAAGATTCTACTGAGAGTTAGAAATGTGAATTTAAAGGGGGCCCTCACATATCATATGTATTAAATTCCATATGGCTGGAGTGTCTTTTTAATTGGTGAAACCTTACAAATCCTTACAACAAGCAAAAGATGGTGCTCCATATGGTACACATAATGTGTGTTCCTTAAACATGTATATTGCTAATAAGTTAACCAAATTACATAGATTTATTTAGTGTATATAACTATAAATATGTATAATTAGGGAAACACGAAAGATTCACTTTAACTTTTAACATGTCATTTTGTCACCTTCTCTTCAATGTGTTTTAAAATCACCCACTACCTTTTCCAGCACACCATCTCGTCCTCTCTCTAGGCCAGATTCCCCATTTTGCCTGGTGCACAAAAGAGATAATTCTACAAAGATGCAGTAGGAAATACTGGTGTAAAATGAACTGCAATTACCTGTTTCTTTTACTCATAAAACCTAAATACCTGGTCACTGAAACAGCATTTATCAATATAATAAGTAAATAGTTGCTATTTCACCCAGGGGCGTACCTAGAGTATTTGGCACCCGGGGCGGATCCTGTAAGTGGCACACCCCCCCCCCACCAAATGTAAAGACATCTACAAAATTATGTTAAGAATATTTATTGCACCAATTTGTAAACTGTATTTCAACTGTAAACAACAAGAAATCTGAAAAAATAAGTCAGCCAGTACATGCTGAAACCTGGCTAGCTGTCCCCCTTGTGTATTCATGCTGCCATCAGTATGGGGTCTGCACATCACTTACAGCCACCCTGTACCAGCGTGTATTGGCTGACTTGGCATGATAGGAGTGTGATTGCTAACAGCAATCACAGTCCCATCATGCCTAGGTTCCAGCATTTACTGGATGGATGTGTAAGTGCTGGAACCTAGGCATGATGGGACTGTGACTACTGTTAGCAATCACACTCCTATCATGCCAAGTCAGCCAGTACATGCTGAAACCTAGCTAGCTGCCCCCCTTGTGTAGTGATGCTGCCAGCAGTATGGGGTCTGCACATCACTTACAGCCACCCTGTACCAGCATGTACTGGCTGACTTGGCATGATAGGAGTGTGATTGCTAACAGCAATCACAGCGAGCACAGTCCCATCATGCCTAGGTACCAGCATTTACTGGTTGCCTGGGTATCATGTCAAGTCATATTGCTAATTTTGTCCAATTGTGTGTTACCTACTTTTATTAAACATGTGAGTTTTTATTATTATTTTTAAAGGTGGGGGTCATTTTCGGTTTTGGCTAAGTGAACCCTGAATGTTTTGGTCCAGAATTTTCATTTTAGTTCATCCCTAGGGAATCTAGGGAATCCTGAATTTGTAGTCGCAAAACTTTCAAGGCCCAGAAATCAGTGAGAGGAAGAGTAAAGGTTTTGTGTCATTTTACTTTATTTTAATCTGCATATTTTATTAAAGGCCATATTTTTTGTCACAGTGAAAAATGAGTGCGGCCCGCGCACGTATACAATTCTGATGAAGTGGCCCACTGCAGAAAAAACTTGGACACCCCTGGATTATGCCCTTTGTACATGCGCCCCGTTTTCTTTGATTTTTTTACAGATATGATTCAATATGTAAATTGAATTTGTTGAAAAAAAATTGTTGGGTAAAAATCATGTTTTTTTTGGGGGGGTGGGGGGGCCCTTAACAGATTCTCGCACCCGGGCCCTGAGGCGTCTAGTTACGCCCCTGCATGTACCTGCTATTTTTTGTACATAATTGGCAAACACATTCCTACTGTTTCTATACATACTGGTGTGTGTGTTACAGCTATATTATTATTAGTATAATCCTGAGCTCCTGAAAAAAAAACATTAGAATAGAGAAACTAGGGAATATTTGGCGCAAACAAGACACTGTCCCTCCTAAGGAAGAACACTTGGGAGGTATGTTAAAACTTTAGATTATATTCCAGGATTAGCAGCATACCTGGGAGATTTTTAAATATGCTAACTCTGTTACTCTTCAATATATAATTAAATGCTATTTTAATTCTGGATTTAACCCCTGGTCCCTAATGACATTACAGTGGATATAAAAAGTCTACACTGGAGGGGGGACAAAGGAGGGTGAATGGTACGGGAAGTCCAGAGAAATTGGGGAATCGTGTAATGGGAGAGGAGGCTATTTTCATGAGAAACCCAGACTGGCCGGTTTGTACGGCCGTGGAACATCAGGGTTTGTGACAATATACAGGCGTCATGGTATGATTGGAGATGGGGCACACCCAGACCTCTGTGGAGATGAGGAGCAAATCTAGTGGGGAGGAGTGCAAAAAGTGAGCAACATATCTAGGAGCCCGGGACCCGGCAGCCAGTGGTGAATGAAACCCATATAGAGGAGAGCCGCGCCTGGCCAGAGACCGCATGCCAAAAATAAAATACATAAGGAAAACAGAAACAATAACTGTAATAAGAACAGACGGTCACAGAAGGGACCAAGAGTAGTAATTGGTGTGCTAACGTTGTAAATAGCACCGTTGGGGCGGAACAAGGTGCTAACGCCAAATTACTATTAACATCACCCTACAATAGTATATTAAACAGCCAGTTACAGGCCAGGGAGAAAGAAATAATAAAAAAGAAAAAAATTATCCAAGAACATAAATAAATAAAAAGTCCAACTTAGCCAGACAAGGGTGAGCCGCCGAGAAGACACTTGGTAAGTCGAAGGCAAATGGTCCAGTGAGCAGTTCAGTGGGATGAGAGTCCAAACTGACCCTTGGAGACAGAGAGCCCAGTCGTGAGGGAGACCGGATCAGCAGAGTAAGGTGGACCGTGGGCAATCCATGACGTGCAGCCCCGGACAATGGGGCTGAGAGCGTAGGTGAGGAATAACCTCACAGGTAACGGCAGTGGAGATTCAAGGCTTCACGACAGGTGTCCAAACTTTGCGTAGCTTCCTCGGAGGAGAAGTGTGCTTGTGTGCGGTGGAGGATGAAGTGGAGTCGAGGACTTGCTCAGGAGAAAGATCCCAGGAGTGAAGTAGTGTGAAACCCTCCTCAGGTGAAGTGATGGTGTACGTAGAGCCGCTCTGGGACACAATGAGATGGACCGGGTATCCCCAGCGATAGGAAATCTGATGGGTGCGGAGAAGAGAGGTGATCGGGGCGAACAGACGTCGGCGCTGGAGCGTCAATTGTGAGAGATCAGTGAGTAGGAGGATATCACGGAAGCAATCAGGTAAGGTCGGTTTGCGGCGGGCAGCCTGCATGATGCGATCTTTAAGATCAAAAAAGTGGACCCTGGTGAGTACGTCCCTAGGCAGGTTGGACTGCACAGATTTCGGACGGGCCACACGATGGAGACGGTCTAACCTGATGTCAGGCGCTGGGTCCTCCTGAAGCAGGGCCTGGAATAGGTCACGAACAAATGAAGGTAGGTCTGCTGCGGTGACTTCTTCTGGGATGCCCCGAATGCGGGTGTTATTGCGGCGGGAACGATCCTCTAGGTCCATGACCTTAGTGCGAAGCATATCAAGATCAGCTTGCAAGGAGATATGACCATCTGCAAGGGCATTGTGGGCATCTGAAAATTCATCCATTTTTCGTTCGATATGGTCAGTGCGCTCACCCAGGTCGTCCACATCGCGGCGGAGAGAGGAGGGGATGTCCTGTAGGTCCTGCTTGAGTTGTCCGCGCATCTCTTGCAGGAGGATTTTGAGGACGCGTGAGGTAAGGCCCTGGTCATCCGAGTCGTCCGGCATAAGCCGCGTGATAGATGCAGATGGAGACGGAGGATCTGACCGCAAAGGAGAGTGTAGGCACGCGGAGGCATCGTCATCCTCATCAGGAGCACGCGGTAGGCCCGAGGCCTTAGAGGGATGCTTCTTCCGGGCTTTAGGTTCAAAAAATTGCGGCATCGCCATAGATTTACGAGAGCGAGAACCAGCCATATATCAGGAGGCTATCCGCGGTGAAAAGGAGGTAGAAGGCACTGCGGATGGATGCAGATGGCGGGCAGGAAATCTCTCGAGCGGCGGAGCTCGCACCAGAACGCCATGCAGACCACGCCCCCCAATGTGAGGGGTTTTTTTAGGTTTTTTTCCCCCTCCAATATTTCAGCTTGTTTTGCAATTGAATTGTTCGTTATAGGTCACATTAAAGGTGGAAAATGTTCTGACACAATTTATCTTTGTCTCATTCTTTAAAATCACAAGAATCCTGGTATATTAACAGGGGTGTGTAGACTTTTATATCCACTGTATATAAGCTTAGATAGAGATCAAAGGTTGCTTTCTTCACTCAAACGGTGTTACTGTAATACCTCAATGTCAAGGCGTTCAGCAACACCAAAATCTGCCACTGGTATCCCATGTGGCTCTTCCCTGTCATATACAATTTGGCTGAGGAGGAGATTAACAAAAATCAAGCAACATGTTTCACCCATTTAGGGCTCCGATCAGCTGTGTTTGGTAGTTGCAATATCCTCCGAAAATAGCTTCTGTCCCTCTTACTTCCACATATAGTACCGCAATCTTACTACCTCCATGTTAATTTGCCCAACATGTATTGTCAAGAGCTCACAGGAGGACAACAGAAGAACCATATCACATCACTAGCCTTATTATTAGGTAGAAACACACACACATATATATGTATGTAAATTGAATTAAATTCAAAGATGTCCCAAATAGGACATGGGACAGAAGAACCAGATGTCGAAATTCTGGTTATTATCACTGTAAATGCCCACGCCCAGCAAGTTTTCCCCTGCAAGAAGGGACTTCTGTAGTTCTATTTTAACCAGTATGTAGCTATCTGGTAGAAATGTGCTGTAGGGATCTTTAGTAGGGTCACTTTGGTAAAGACAGTCTCAGTAGAGTGTCAGTAGCGTATCCTAAAGAGCATCAGTGAACTTAGTTGGCTCCATATATTTAAGTCGTTGAAGAAACAAGAGGAAGTATGTGGGGTGGTAGTTTGACAGACTCCTAAGACTGCATTAAAAAATGGGAATTACAATGGCATGCTAGAAGGAGGCTGGGAAGAATTCCACTGGAGGAACAGATCGAAGGTGTTAGGGTATGTACAAAATAGACCAGATAAGATGAGAGGGAATGAGACGAGGGCAAGAGGAAAGAAGTATAACAGAAACCTCATCTTCTGTGACTAGGAAGAACTGGCTCGGGGTAAAGGAAGAATAAAAGTGGGAGTTATATTAAAAATAATTTTCATATGAGAGTCAAAGCATGGATGGGCACAGGATAGCTTGTTGACATTTAACATCTTATTGTGTCAATCTTATATTTAACCTGTGTGTGTGTCAAGAGACAAAATAGACTTTCAATTATGAAGCAAATGTAAGTAAAGTTACCAAAAACCTAGTGCTGTTCAGTGGTAGTTTCAGAACACTTCATATGGTGTTTCAACAAATATGTGTTAATTTAAGCATGGGAACGTAAATGCAAGTATGTAGATAATACACTTCTATTCATTTACTCAGCTGATGATTTTGTTCTCCAGATTTTCCAGATTCTATAGATTACAACATGTGTGTATGTAGGTACACATGACCAAAAGTATTTGCACCTGGCAATTACACCTATCTGGGCTTGTTGGACCATTCTAAAACCATGGGCATTAATATGGAGTTGCACCCTCCCCTTTTTTTTGCACCCTTTACTCTTCTTGAAGGGCCCATTCAGCCAAAAGAGCATTTTTAAGGTCAGGCACTGATGTTGGGCAAGAAGGCTTGGCTCGCAATTGGTCTTCCAATTCATCCCAAAGATGTTCAAGAGGGTTAAGGTCAGGACTCTGTGCAGGCCACTCAAATTCCTCCATAACAATCCTGCCAAACTATGAATTTTGCTTTGTGCACAGGGACACAGCTATACAGGAAAGGGCCTTCCCTTAATTAGTTTGAAGCATACAATTGAATAAAAAGTACTTGTATACTGTAGCATTAACATTACCTTTCACTGGAACTAACTGACGTAGCCAAAACCCTGAAAAATATCCCTTGTTTAACAAACTTCGCATTCTTGTAGGTAGGGTAATCCTGGCATCTACCATCCCCAGATTCACCGATCAGACTTCCAGATAGTGAAGCGTCATTCATCACTCGAGAGAAGGTGTTTCTGCTGCTCTAGAACCCAGTTGCAGTGTGCTATACACTGCTCCAGCCAACACTCGGCATTGGGCATAATGGTCTTTGACTTGTATGCAGCTGCTCTGCCATGGAAAGCCATTTCATGAAGTGATGAACGTACAGTCCTTGTGCTGATCTTTCTTCCAAAAGCAATTTGGAACTCTGTAGCGAGTGATGCTACAGAGGACAGACAGTTTTTTTGTGCAAGGAGCTTCAGCACTTAGTGACACTGCTCTGTTGGTGTGCATGACCTACAACCTCATGGCTGAGCTGTTGTTACTTACTACACAATTGCACTTCACAACAATAGCACTAACAGTGGACTGGACAGATCTACCAGGGCAAACATTTTGTTCTATAACACTGCCATGTTTAAAGTCACTGAGCTCTTCAGTACATTACTTGTCAATGGAGATGATATACCTATGTGCTTTATTTCACAAACCTGTTATCAATGAATGTAGCTCAAACGCATGAGCTTAATATCTAGGAGGGATGTCCACATACTTTTGGTCATATAGTGGATATGTATAGATAGATAGAAATGTATTAAAACATTTTTAAAAATGACACATGGAAAATCACCTTCCTCACAGCATGATTATGATGCTTATACGTTTTATCATCAAAAATCATCAACATTTTGGAATTTAAAACTTTGTTTTGTCTATCTAGCCTGTGATGTGCTGCGTACAGCCCATCATGTGCTAAGTGTGCAATCAAAATGTACCACACATGCTATGCAAATGTATCAAGGGTACAGGAGCGTTTAAGAAAGTATTGAAAATAGGTAAAATATTAACTTGAGGAGGGGTGAACTTTTACCATTATATCACAAGATCAGATTCCTGTTTGGCATGGATATAGGTTTCCCTTGGTAAAGGATAAACTGCTTATATGGTTGCCACCTAAAAGTAACAAAACTATGAAAATTAGACTGGCATCACAGAAGGAAAATGTGTCCCAACCACCCAGCACTCAGTGTTAAACTATGCATTTATGAATAGCTTAACTCGTCGTGAAATTTATACATAGGGTTCTCTAAGTAAAATTTAGGCTGTTTATTTGTAAGTTTTATTTAAGTGTGTGACCTCCTGGAAAGAAAAATATTTCTGGACTGCTCCCTTACGAAAAAATTACTGCAGTTTTTCTGAAGTAATACTGCAGTTTTTTGGACATGAAAAAACTGCAATACTGCACTTTTACTGCAGTATTACTGCACATTTACTGCAGTTTTACTGCATTTGTACTTCACTGTACTGCAGTTTTACTGCAGTTATTTTTGTACGGAAGTACAAATGCAATAAAGCTGCAGTACATTGAAGTACAACTGTAGGTTTGCAGTATAAAAAAAAAGTGCACTAAATGTGCAGTAAGACTGCAGTACAGTGAAGTACAAATGCAGTAAAAGTACAGTAAAAGTGCAGTATTGCAGTTTTTTTATGTCCAAAAAACTGCAGTATTACTTCAGAAAAACTGCAGTAATTTTTTCGTAAGGGCTGGCACTTAAAGAAATATTTTGGTAGTTTCATGGTGATTCATTTTAGAACAAGGTATGCATATTTGTTTTAATAATCAGATTTTTGTTTGTTTTATTTTCCAGATAGCAGACTGTGCATGGGACGAAACTGTGAAGATATACTCCCCATCATGTCTGTCCTTACCTTTGTCTTAACAGTTTTTTTCTAATTTCAAAATCTGATTAGGAAACATTCTGTATCCACTGTCATTATGACATAACCTTTTTTTTGAGGAACTGAAAATCTTTTACATATCTGATTTGTTTAAATGTTATTTTGATCTTGGTAATAATACCCTTTTTAAAAATCGTAACATAAATATTGAAACAGCTAATATGAATACAATATTTAGTCATGCCTCAAAACCATTTAACTGATGTGGCAAATGTGCTTGTTGTTGCCATGGTAACATAGTTCTACCATTTTCTCAGTACTCTTCTACCGGAATGACATTACTGTGGACATCAGTTTGCGTGCCATTTGACACATAAGGGGAGGAGGCTAGAAAGATAGTAAATATTTATTTTTTAACAGTAAATATGACTAAAATAACTGTATTGTAGTGTGAAAAGGTTAAACAAAATCACTATTAAAGGCAATACTTTATATTAAATCCAAATAAACAAAATAAGTAGCAGGGATATTGTGTGCCTGTGTTATTATTTTGGGTGGGAGTTTAATGCAATGATGGACATATTATGTAATTCATTCTAATGAGCTGTGTTTCCTGACCTTTTATTCAGTGTTAGATTATTTTAACTGTTCTAAAAATAAAGTGGCAGTTTTTGACAGATATTGAAGTGTATTTTTCTATCAAATAAAAGTTGTTAATATGTGTGTATATGTATGTATATTTTGTCTACTTATAAAACATTTACTCAAACCCCATCGATGTTAAATGTAGAGTTTTACCAGAGTTAATAAACAATTCAATGTAGCATAACTGTTGCAAAAGTATGCAACAGTGAGTTTTCTTGTTTATTTAAAATTACAACTCCCATGAATGTCAGAAAATGGCTGATCATGGAAACATAGCTAACAGGTGACTATTTTTCTTGTACCAATCATTAAATGCCTCATTATAATGACTGGCCCATTAAACGAGGGAGGGAAGTGTATAAAAAGTGATCCTGGTGCAAAGTTATAACTACCAGCTTTTATTACCCTTTAATAGCAGAATTTTAACATTCTGCATGCAGAACTATTGACAGACGGTTTCTCTTTTTAGGGCCAGAAATCCTTTTAAACATAAAAGGGAAAAAATATTTTGTATATCCAATTCAGAATCGCCTGAACCAGATATATACTGCTCAATAAACCAGTATTTTCTGCATCTGTAACATTTTAGTCATTACTTTTATTCTGGAAGTGTAGCTTGAATAGTCTAGTAGAACATAAGGAATTCCTTTCTAAATTCATACATTAACATTCTTTATAGAATCTACTCATGCATGCTTTTTTTGTCCAGTATATATATATAGTTCTTGCAAATCTCAATTGACTGTGTTGTTCGAATCTCTATCTGATTTTTACGGCTGAGGAATAGTGAGGTACTGACTAGCATTCAGAGATTACTGTCTTTCAGTCAAATTATTTAAAATAACCTGAGAATGTGGGTTAACCCTTTAGATGTCTTGTTGCAGACATAAACTAATACCGTATTTGCTCGATTATAAGACGACCCCCCAAATCTGAATATTAATTTAGGAAAAAAAGAAAAAAGCCTGAATATAAGACGACCCTATAGGAAAAAAGTTTTACCAGTAAATGTTAATTCATCTAAACTATTTTTTTTAATAAAAGCTATGATTGAGAAAAATATTTTGGTTTTATTTCCTTCTATTTTCCAACCTGCCCCCCAGTTATGCACATCTGCCCCAGAAATGCCTTATACCCCCTATAGGCCACTGTGCCCCATGATATGCCTTTTAACCCCTATATGCCACTGTGCCCCATGATATGCCTTTTGACCCCCTATGTGCCACTCTGCTTTCAGAAATGCCTTATACCCCTATATGCCACTCTGGCATTTAGAGGGTTAAAAAGGTATTTCTGGAGGTAGAGTGGCATTAAGGGGGTTAAAATGCATTTCACAGAGCACTCTGCCTCCAGAAATGCCTTATGCCCCCCATTTAACACTCCCCCGCCCCCCCCAAACTTGTAGATCCCACGCACTTACGCTGCAGCCGGAAGGAGGCCTGGCTAGCAGCGGGGGTTGTCTGCGTCCATCGCACAGACCTTCCCCGACTGTCAGAGATCAGAGTTCCCCGCACCGTTGCATCTACACGCTGCCCCAGCTCCACACCGGGGACTCAGAAGTACCGGTAAGTGGGGCGGGGGGGGGGGGACAGGAGGATCCAGGTCCCCTGCAGCTGCGGGGGATCTGGATCTTAGTCGTCTCATAGTCAGACCTATTTGAGGTCTGATTATAAGACGACCCCGATTATAAGACGAGGGGTATTTTTCAGAGCATTTGACAAGAAACTCCAAATACAAACATCAGAATAAAAGTAAAACGTGGTTTATTGTGGCTTTTCTTTAACCCCTTCGTGGCAAAGGCCAATTTCATTTTTTGTACCCTTTGTGACAATGGCCGTTTTAACATTTCTGCGCTGCTCGTGTTTAGCTGTAATTTTCTTCTTTCCCGTTTACTGAACCCACACAAGTGATATTTTTTTTCCAGGACAATAAGGGCTTTCTTTAGATGACATTGTTTTGATTGTATCATATTATTTGCTATAAAAAAAAAAGTTTAAAATATGGTGAAAAATTAAAAAAAAAATGATTTTTTTTAAATTTTAGTTGAAAAATCTTTTACTCATCTATAAAAGGTAATGAAAAAACTGCTAAATAGATTCTACTATTTGTGAGTTTAGAAATACCCAATGTTTTTATGTTTCTTTGCTTTTTTCTGCACGTTATTGGGGAAATAAGTACAGGTAGTGTTTTACTATTTCAAAACCATTTTTTCCAAATCTGGTAATTCTTCCCCTATGTGCCATTTCAGGTATCTTTGAAGCCGGCCAATGCAATTTACCCCATCGAATCATATATTTTTGAAAACTAGACACCCCAGGGCAAAGGGCCCCATTTGGGGCATGCACATTTTTCAATGTTGAACTTTGGCATTTGGTATTCCACTGCCCATGCCCTATTTGGTACATCTTTGAGCCCGGCCCTTTCAGTGTGCCCAATAAAACCATATATTTTTGAAAACTAGACACCCCAGAGTATTTCAAATGCTGGTATTTTAACTCTTTCCATGCACTAATTCTATCACCAGTCTTTGTCAAACTTTGTGGTAGTTATTTTTTTGTATTTTTTTCACACACATTTTACTTCAGGTATGAATTAACAGGTCCTGGTATATGTCACTATCATAAAACATCTCCTGAGTATAGCAATACCCCACATGAATGGGTTTGCCTGGCTTTGGGGGGATTTTTCAGTGTTGAACTTTGGCATTTGGTGATCCACTGCCCATGCCCTATTTGGTACATCTTTGAGCCCGGCTATTTCAGTGTGCCCTATAAAACCATATATTTTTGAAAATGCTGGTATTTTAACTCTTTGAATCTACACATTTTACCACCAGCATTTTTTCAAAGTTTGCAGTAGTATTTATTGTGTGTATTTTTCCCCACACACCTACTTTATGTATGAATTTACAGCTCCTGGTATATGTCTCTGTCACACGACACCCCAATATGTGTTCAGCAACATCTCCTGAGTACAGTGATACCCCATGGGTTTGTCAGTTTTTTTCTATGTGTGGCCTGATCGAGGCATTTCAGCCATTGAAGTTTAGGAGGTGATCGTTAAAGCGGGCGTCCGCCGCGGGGAGGGGCCACACACGGCCCCTAGTGCCGATCGTGGTGTTGCTGAATGCCTCGATGGTGTCAGCTTTAGAAAAAAATAATGGTTTGATGGGGTGAATTGGAGTGGCTGGGTTCAAAGATAGGGCATAAGCACAGACTGACCAAAATGGGAAAAAAGTGCACTTCCCAAACAACTAGAGAAACCCATGCATGGGTGGATCACTGTAATCAAAAGATGTTGCTGAACACATATTGGGGTGTTGCTTGACATATACCAGGAGCTGTAAATCCATACCTGAAGTGCATATTTTAGTGATAAAAGAACACAAAATAAATTACTACCACAAAGTTTGTCAAAGGATGGTAGTAGAATAACTGCATGGAAAGGGTTAAAATACCAGCATTTGAAATACCTAACACTAATGGGTCACATGACACCGGGGAGGGGAAATGGCTAATTGGGCCCAATTTGAACATGTGAGGGGTGTACTCACTTTTGTGAGATACTGTATAACTCTATTCTGTAGTAAAACGATTATTTAATCGAGAAGATTTATATAATCTGTACGCTGATGGCTAAATCACTGAAATCACCATCTATTTATTCATAGAGAGGGACAGATTGTTCTGAGCAAGGTATAATCTACCTTTGCACATCTCTGTGTTTAAACAACACACCATCTGATAAACCATCCTTTAGTACAGCATACTGACTGCATAGTTTGCTGAGAGGGGCTACTAACATGCTTCAGCTCTTCTGTGTGATTTAGTGTGCTTTCCTCCAGTCATCTATAAAATCATGCCATTTGTAATCTTCCGTTTGTCATTTCTACTGACTCCACTGGTTTTGCTTTTAATTTTTACCAACAAGTGATGACGCAGCATTTTATATTTTTCTGCTGGAAGATTTTCCATGCTGCTTATTGTCCACATATGCTAACAGCACAGCTCTGATTCACTGATATAATTCTCAAATGCCAATATTAATTATATAAGTCAAATGTTTTTTAAAAAAAAGAAAAGAACATGCAGCGTTCACGCCTGAATTAAAAAAAGTTAACTTTAATTATTAAACTGAACTAGTACACTCGTATACATGGAGTTTATTCTAATATCATAGTGACACTAGGTTCAGTGATCAGTTAGGTAGATAGGAACTCAACACATCCTGAAATAATTATTCATGTTGTCACTTCTGAGCCCTGCAAAAAACCAACAACAAAAAAAACTCAGATTGTGTTATGTTTACACCGAGGGTGGCAATTGTAAAAATCAGAATCTAGTTGTCTAAAATCTGACAATCATCAAATTTCATTTACACAAATAAACACATATTTCAATATTGTACATGTATTCTCTGTTTTAACATTTGCAATATGAACCAGTTGATATGCATTATTTGATTTTACACATTTGATTTGCCATCATTGAAAATAGCTCTATAGTATTGCAATTTTTATGTGCCCTTTTATTAATGGTTCTAGCACTTCTATTGTTGCAGTGCCATGTGATATTGTAGACTAGTAATTAGATGGAAAATGTACTAAATCTGTAAGTTGGCACCCACAGAAAATGTATAGATAATTAGTTGTGCTCAGAGTATATGAATGTATTAGTAAAACATGTAGAATATTATGCATTATTCAGACTTAGAAAGGCTTATGTTTTTGGATCATATATTTCACATAATAAATCGGCCATTATGAATATGTGCCAGGTTGTGATGTACATCCCTAGAACAAATATGCTATAGGATAAAGAAGCACATACCTCAAAACTATTGATCTAATTATCATTATTATTTTTGCCTTTATGAAGTAAATAGAGTGATACAGTAAGTAATTCAATGGCAAACAGAGGGTACAGGAGACTTGGAAGTGCCAACTCCATTACAAAATGAGGGCAGATGGGTGCAACATCTTCCATAAAGGTAAATGTAGATGACTGTGTAGTGCACAGAGCTGTGGTCAGAGCTGCTGCCAGGTCCCTCCTTATTTTAGCATGCAAGTCCATGAAGGATAACTGTGCAAAGGTGTACTTCACCTAGGATACTAGAAACCCTAAGGGATAGTTATATATGAGCAGGAGGGCAATTGTGGTAGTATTGCAACTGCCCATTCAATGTGTGGCCAGCTATAAAGGAAAAACTTCAGCAAAGTTGATAAGTGTACACACTCATGCTAACACCACTGTCGGAGAATTTTCGAGTACTTCTATACCTTGGGGTTCCAAATTATATAGATATCTTTACCGAGCGGCTCGAGAGAAATCAGTCACACAGATAGGCGTGTAAGTACCAGAAGATCTCTGATTTTATTGCGTACAAGCATATATATTTATACCCACCTAAAAAGTATTTGGAATATCCCTTACTTAAGCATAATCAGGTTAAATCAAGATTTCTGTCTTAGATCATGGGTTCCTGTTTTGCTACTCGAAACTCACACATAGACAGTTTCTAATTCAATTTTTAACCATCTGTAACCAGTGAAAGCTGTAAAGACCTAAGGTCAATAACATATGACTCATATGTAGAACACCAGTATTCTTCCACAACCACACACTACTGCCACCATGTTTGACTGTTGATATCATGTTCTTATGGCGGAATACTGTGTTAGCTTGAAGCCAGATGTAGCTGGACCCATGTCTTCAGAAGGTCTACTTTTGACTCATCAGTCCAAAGAATATTGTCTCAAAAGCCTTGAGGGTCATCAAGAAGAAAAATGTGAGATAAGTCTTTGTGTTCTTTTTCATCAACAGTGGTTTTCACCAATGATGTGATTTTAGCACAGATTCTTTCTTATTTTGTAATCGTAAACACTGATCTTAAGGCCTGCAGACCTTTACATGTTAGTCTAGGTTCTTTTGTGACCTCCTGGATGAGTTGGAATTTTGGTTGGTTGGTTCACTTCTGGAAGGGTTCAACATTGTTCCAAGTTTTCTCCATTTGTAAATAATGTCTCTCACTGTGGGTCGCTGGTGTCCCAGAGCCTTAGAAATGGCTTTGTAACAGTTTTACAGACTAACAGATGTCAATTACTTTATTTCTCATCTGTTCTTGAATTTCTTTAGATTGCAGCATATTGTGCTGCTTTTTGAGACCTTTTAACTTGCTTCACAAGTCCTATTTAATTGATGTTTAAATTCAACAGGGCTGTCAGTAATCATACCTTGGAGTGTCTTATGAAATTGATCCCAACTATCAATTTAATTTGGTTAGTAGTGTTTGATAGTGTTTCCTTCTATACATGAAATCAATTAAATTCTACAGTTTGTGTTTACTAAGGTTATCTTTGTCTAATAATCAGATTTAAGTGAGACAAATATGGAAAAATAGGTGGTATCTGGAAGGAGGCAAATAAATTTTAAGAGTACTATACTGTATAGCTCATTTATACTGTAAGCAGGATTTGAATATCTCACTTGACAGAATGCAGTTTTATATTGGTAGTTTGCATACACTAATTAAAAAATGAACCGGCACCGTGCCATGGGGTTAAATGAGCTAAGAAAGCGATCAAAGATCACTTTGATAACTCAGCTACACAAGGCATTCGGCAACACCCAAAAATATGAAGGGGTGATGTGTGATTGCTCTCCGGAGCCGTGCCCTTCTGCTCCTTGGAAACAAAGTAAAAAGGGTTTTTTCATCAAAGAAAATTGCAGGGCAATAGAGCCTATAAATATATAAAATAAAACAATATAAAAATGAAATAACACTTAATAATAATAAAAACTTCAGTGATGTCACCATGGCACCAGAAGCCTCCCAAAAAATAGGCCATCATAAAAAAGCCCACCATCTGCTCCTACTGGAGCACCAGCCCCATCTGTAGTACCCACATTTATGCTCAGTCTATGGCTAGGCAAAGCTATGAAATTATCCCTCGTTTCATTATCCCACAAACTAGTGCAAAAATAAAAAAACAGCCCGGCTTGTAAGAGTTTAAGAAATGATAAAAGTAATATGTGCATGCAAGCATATTCTTCAGGAATCCTGGACTCGTTAATTATACTAGATAATTATACATACAGAAACTATTCATCACAGATGTAGTAGTCCCACTATGACTGTAATAAAATGTTGCATGCGTGCTGTTTTGAAATCTTCATATCTATTAATCTGTGGACACATTATGTCCCATGGCAAGTCAATCAAGGAATGACTGGTCAAACTTCATACACACAATTTCAAGATTCTACAGCACTTTGAATTCAAGGGGTATGTACACTCTGCCTTGACAGCAGGCCCGGACTGGCCATCGGGCACACCGGGCGTTTGCCCGGTGGGCCGGGCCACGGCAGGGCCGCATTGACTTAGGGGCTGATGGAGCTGCAGCTCCAGGCCCCTACCCTACCTACGGCCGCATTAACGCAGGGCATAAGGGGCACCTGCCCCTTAAGCCCGCCGCAACTGCGACCGGGTCCGCCACTCTAAGGGGCCGGGAAGTCCCCACCAAGGCCGGCCTTACGGGTCTGCGGCCGCACAGGGTTTAAATTAAAACATCGGGGTTTTTTTAACTTTATTTAACATCCTCCATGTTAAATAAAGTTTTTTTTAACAAAAAACAAAGATAACTCCAGCTCACCATTTAGATGTTTTGCAGAGACGCTTCAAATTGCAGGGAGCACGGGATAGAAGGCCGAGCCATATCCTCGGTTAATCCAAATGACAGTTTAGATAGAAGATCCAGCTCCACAAATAAGGGTTAAAAATTCAAAATTTAATTAGACCAGTTAAAACATGATAGACAAAAAAAGAGAAAAAAGAGAGATGTGCTCAAGTGATTGAGAAAAAATACGCCAACGCGTTTCAAACCTTACGGTTCTTAATCATGGCTCCATGATTAAGAACCGTAAGGTTTGAAACGCGTTGGCGTATTTTTTCTCAATCACTTGAGCACATCTCTCTTTTTTCTCTTTTTTTGTCTATCATGTTTTAACTGGTCTAATTAAATTTTGAATTTTTAACCCTTATTTGTGGAGCTGGATCTTCTATCTAAAGTTTTTTTTAACTTTATTTAACATGGAGGATGTTAAATAAAGTTGAAAAAAACCCCCGATGTTTTAATTTAAACCCTGTGCGGCCGCAAACCCCTAAGGCCGGCCCTGGTGGGGGCTTCCCGGCCCCTTAGAGCAGGACTGGCCTTTGGGGTGTGCGACCGCACAGGGCGTCACACTCTAGGGGCCGGTCCGCACCGGGTGCCGCTCATCAGGGGGTGCCAACTTGCGGCACCCGGCACCCCTCCAGAGACGGACAGTAATGTCCACCGCTGGAGGAGCAGGCTCGCAAGGGAGCGGTATCGGAGGTCTTTAACAGACCTCCGGTTCCCTTGAGTGATTTTAAGCCGGGTTCAACCCGGCTTAAAATCACTCAAGGGAGCCGGAGGTCTGCTAAAGACCTCCGATACCGCTCCCTTGTGATCCGCGCGGCAACAGCTGCTGTGCGCCGGGGTTTGTTGTTAGATCCCGGCGCACAACACTGAAGCCGCGCCCACCGCTGTCCGTGCCCTCTGAACCGGAAGAAGACAGAGAAGACAGAAGAACTGAAGAAGAGGAGGAAAAGGAGCTGTAAGGAGCTGTAAGGAGAAAAGAGGAAAGGTAGGAAAATATTCAGTGAGAGTGGATTAGTATATATGTGTGGATTGGTTTATATGTGTGGATTGGTATATATGTGTGGATTGGTGTATATATATGTGTGGATTGGTATATATGTGTGGATTGGTATATATGTGTGGATTGGTATATATGTGTGGATTGGTATATACGTGTGGATTGGTATATACGTGTGCATTGGTATATACGTGTGGATTGGTATATACGTGTGGATTGGTATATACGTGTGGATTGGTATATAGGTGTGGATTGGTATAGGTATGGATTGGTATATATGTGTGGATTGGTATATATGTGTGGATTGGTAAGTGTGTGAGAGTGATGGGTGTTATGCTGTACCATTTCCAATGTCTTTTTCATGATCTAATTATGCTCTAAAAGTACATCATAACTCCCATCACTCTATACTGTTCCATACAGTGGCAGAGCTGGGAGGCAGAGGCCTTGCACCCTCACCGCAGGACTCCTGAAAGGTAAGTGAACTTCAAAGAGGGAGAGGGTAGATAGTTAGGAGGGGGTAGATAGGGAGAAGGGCGTGAGACGGGGGAAAGGGGGTAGATAGGGGGAAAGGGGGTAGATAGGGGAGAAGGGAGTGAGAAGGGGTAGATGGGGCAGAAGGGAGTGAGAAGGGGTAGATAGGGCAATCATACTCCTATCATGCCAAGTCTGCGAGTACATCCTGGAAACTGGGTATGCCTGGGCATGATAGGAATGTGATTGCTGTTAACAATCATATATATATACATATAATATTGTTTTTTAATTGTTTTGTCATATTTTGGTGTGTTACTTACTTTAAATAAAAGGTTTTTTTTTTATGGTGTGGGGAGGTCATATTCGGTTTCGGACAGGTAAATGCTGCATTTTCGGTTTCAGTCCAGAATTCGTTTCGGTGCATCCCTACTACTAAGCCAGACAATGAAGTGGTAGGCCTACACCACAACAATGTTTGGCGTAGTATATAGTGATTGGGGTTATGCTGCACTATTGTCAATGTCTGGCTCAATTTATAGTGATAGGGATTACACTGTACCACTGTCAATGTGTGCCTCAGTATATAGTGATAGGTGTTATGCTGTACCACCGTCATTGTCTGCCTCAGTATATAGTGGTAGGTGTTATGCTGTACCACCGTCAATTTCTGCCTCAGTATATAGTGATAAGTATTATGCTGTACCACCGTCAATGTCTGCCTCAGTATATAATGATAACAGTGAGAAGAGGCAGAGGTGGTAGATAGTGATACAGGGGGATAGATAGTGAGAAAGGGGAGTTTTGTTACAAGTTTTTATTCCTTTCTTTTTTTGGGATGGGGGGGCACCAGAGGAGTAGTCCGCACAGGGCGCCAGAACACCTAAGGCCGGCTCTGCCTTAGAGTGGCGGACCCGGTTGCAGTTGTGGCGGGCTTAAGGGGCTTTGCCTTAATCCGGTCCTGACTGGGCCTATTTTAAGGTAGGAGCCTGGAGCTGCAGCTCCATCAGCCCCTAAGTCAATCCTGCCCTGCCACAGGCGCAGTCGCAGTTGCTGCTTGCTCTGGCAACAAGGTAAATAGGGTGAGGGAAGGGGCTGCAGTGAGAAGGGGCAGAGGGGGGTTAGGTAGTGAGAAAGGGGGAGAGGGGATAGATAGAGGCGGTACATATTGAGAAGTGGGGAAGGGGGTTACATAGTGAAAAGGGGGAACATAGTGAGAAGGGGCAGATAAGATGATGAGAGGGGGTAGTGTGAATGCGTATGAGAATGAATGAATAAATGTGTGGATGAATTGTGTGAATGCGTATGACAATTAATGAATTCATGTGTGGATGAATTGCTTGAATGATTTGTGAGACTGCATTAATGAATGTGTTAATGATTTGTGTGAATGATTAAATGCAAAGATGGTACATGAAGGGTGGGCTTTAACAATAAATAAATAAATAAATATGGGCTGCTCAGGCTTAAATGCCCGGGCCTATTTTTTGTCCCAGTCCGGGCCTGCTTGACAGGTAATATTTTCGATAGGTATAGTCTAATTAGAAGACTAATAAATCATACTTGTAATCCTATGAATGTCCTTTTACCTTGTAGCATCTAGACTTGATTTTCCCAAGAAAAGCTATCCTTGTCCTCTAAATTTAAAATAATAGACACAGCAAGGGGCACATATACATGAGCAAAATAAAAATAAAAAATAATAATGCAATGTTGTATAAGTAAAATATCAAAAATTATATAGATTAATATCGCCCACAAACCTAGGGTTTGAAGCAAACTCATCAAGATGTATAAAGAAAAACCTCTTAACAGAACTCCAATGGTACAGTATCACCAGGGCCGGCCCAAGACATAATGCCACCTGGGGCGAAGTTTAAAATGCCGCCCCCCCCTGCCGACGCCAGGGGTCATTATCTACCCTTCCTCTCCCTACCTTCTCACTATCTACCCTGCCTCCCTATTATCTACCCTACCCCCCCTTTGTACTTCACTTACCTTACCTGTCAGCAGTCCTGTGGCGAGTCTCCCTGCTCTGCCACGGTGCGCGCTGCTTTACTGCTGAGCGCCGGAAATGACGCCATATTCCGGCGCTCAGCATTACAAGCCGGCACCAAGACCGAGCTAGAGGGCTTGCAGAGGAGAGAGAGGGGCGCCGAGCTCAATAACATGAATTAAGTCCCGCTTCTCATCATAGGAATAAATATGAATCGTTTAGTATAGTAGTCCAGATGATCTCAACTCATTTCGTAAAGTTCATGCTTGGTTATTCAGGAGAAAAAATTATAGTGTACGACCTGCTAACTAATCTATAAAAAAGTATATACAGTTGAGTTCTGTCTACTGTCTCTTTATATTGGCTGAATGCTTCCTGATGAAGCAATTGAGCGTATCAAAGCAGCGTATAGCTTCAAGGGAAGGCAGTGTGACCAGACAGCTCACCGGGTCCCACCTTGCACGAAAAGCCCTGAAGCTCTCAGGGATGCTCTTCAGTCCCAGATAAAACGCCGGATCTGCCTAGGATCTTAAGTACTGCCCACTGCAACGCATCAAGATGTGGACCACAGTGCTTCAATGCAAAGCCATGTACACTGTTATAAAAAATGGAGTAATAAATAGTAGCTATACAGTTATATGTTGAAAATTACATCAGTGTTATAAATAAATAAATATATGCTATCTACAATGTACAATGTAGAAAAAAATTATCTAAATATATAATGTCAATTATACCATAAAATATTCATTATAAAATTTAATTAACTTCAGTACATAAAGAATATATTTTTCCAATCAGTAAATCATGATGTATGGGTCTCATTTGAAATAAATACATTTTGCATCTCATTTGAAATTCAAAAAAGCGAACAATTAAAATAAAATACATTACATAATTTATGGTTATATTTAGGTTATAAATACCGGTACATATAATAAAAATGAATCATGAATAAAAATATATTATAAAAAAAATTATAGAATTGGAAGGTATAGTGTGCAAAACTGAAAATAACATTAGCCAATAAATGCTAAAATAGTCAGTATTGAGTCTATCTTTTTGAAGTTCTTGTATTATACCCCCCCCCACCAATGGGGCAATACCAAATCAATGCCTATAATTTGTAAATCAGAAAAAAATGAAAACGCTACAATTGTCACAGTGTTTGGGAACACTGTGTTTCTTATTTTTTATTACGTATACCACAGAGATGTTCTAAACCTTTTATTTTAAGTTCTCTGGTGGCTTGACAGACATACTGAATGTCACATTTGCATTTCAACAGGTAAATTACATTATGTGATTTACAATGGATAACATTTTTTATTTTATATTCTTTTCCAGTTAATGTACATTTAAAAACATACAAATATGTCATCTTTTTCTGTAATTTACATGTTTTACCCATCTTACATCTTCTGCATCTATGATGATTTATGACTGGTGTTCAAACAAACATTTTATATTACTACTTAAATAAGATTTGTGTTGACTCCAATACTGTATTAAATGACTATTTTGCCTAAGGCATTACAAAGAGTTTGACAGACACAGTTGTAGTTTCAAAGGCCATAACTATTCACACATACCCTGACAAATTCACAACTTGAAAATCGGGAAATTTTTAATTCTATGCATTAATGACCCAGTTACATGTCAAAACATGAATTTTGTTGTCTGTTCCTACTTGTGAATTTAGCAAAAAATATGTACTGCTACATATGCAAAATTCCAAAGACACTGACTACAATGTCAAAACAGTGTATAGATGAGCACATTAAAATGCCTGACATGAAAACATATCAGAGCTCGATAGGAACATATTTCCTTAACCCTATATATACCAAAGCATAAAGGAGGAGCTCTGTGCATTTGAAATCAATTACAGTCATGCAAGTAAGTAAAACATAAATTAAAATTTAGTTGAGCATAAAAACATTTGAGCATTATTGTCCATGTTTATATCTGTAATTATATTTTTAAAAATGGTCAAGCTTCCACATTAATTATATCAGAAACTCTAATCTTGTAATGGTTTGTGTTCTGTATTACTGTTCAGTGTGCACATCAGTTAACTAAAGTGCTACGGATATGCCTTCTTCAACCAGTGGTTCGCCATAGGTAGCATGTATTCTAGTAGCTCTCGACACACACTGGCCTTATTTAATAACCCACCTAAACCTTAATTGATGCTAATGGTGGTTGAAATTGCATGGTTTACCATTGAACTCCCTAACTAGACCCTAAATAGCAGTTGTGGAATCTATACTGCGTCTGCAACCCCTAAAAGTTACATCGAAATCAATATAAACAGATTTAGGCAAAAGGAGTGTTCAGTATTAATCCAATGTAAAGGGAAATTCTGTGAGGAAAATATATTTTCTATTTGAGAATGAAACCCAATGTTATGTACAGTAATGTAGATTAGTATTAAGAAAATTGTGTTTTTATTTGTTTGCTTTGATAAACATCATATCATGTACTATTTTGGGTGACTTTGCCTCTCCAAACACCACACTGAGCTGATTCTTTATGGCAATACTAATAAAGTCTATTCCTCCACATCCTTGCATTAGGCAAAGTCCCTGACTGTATGATTAAGATTGAGCAAAGACAACAGAGCTAGAGCACATGCAACATTCGATAAACCACCATGTTTGTACGTCACAATAAGTGAATGCATTATTTTTGTATAAGACTGGAGAGTGCCTGTTGATTTGTGCAAACCGCTTTTGACACACACACACACACACACACACACACACACACACACACATACACACATATATATATATCACAGCTAACATGGACATCCATAAAAAGCCACAATAGAAACTGATGAGCTTTAACTGTGGTAACAACATCTGCTAACATCAATTAGATGTTTTTATTTGAACTACTTATAGATGCAGTGGCTAAGATTCTTTGAACATGCTTAAAGCTTGCAGTGTTCAATAATTCTTAGAAGGGCCATTGAATCATGCCAGCCATGTCTAGAGAATGTATTTATGTCTATTCTATAACAGCCTATCGTAAAGAAATGTGGTTAGTCTCAAAACATAAAACAATTGAGTTTAAATGATATCATTAATCCCTAAAATAACCCTGAAAAACGTTCAAAGCAGTCCTTAAAATTGTTCATTAATCATAAATGGCTCTCATTAAATGAGACTGGCTTAAACTGTATCTAGCAAGAGTGTTTCTTTAAATATATCTACAGAGGTTCCACACTAGATGCACAGCGGTATATTGTGCCAATATACCTAGAGCTGGGAAACAGAAACTTGGACAGAATATCCGAGATAATAATCCATAACAGAAGAGTCCTTTAGCTCTGTAGTGCTAAACTACATCCATGCAGTGACTTGCGGACACTGTAAGGATAGCAGTGAAGCACTGCCGCAGTGCCCTGAGACAGAGAGGAGCTGTCCTCAGCACCAACACAGAAACGCCTTAAGGAAAGGGATTTGCATTCGCTGCTTTTTATACCGCTGCCGGGCACCCGGATCATTTATAAGAAATAAAGGGACGTGAGATTCACAGCGCATCAACACCCAAACTCACTTTGAAAGATCAACGACGAAACAAGTTCGGAATCAACACGTATTCGGTACGAGCTGACCCATTCGTTGCCAGGGAGTCTATTAACACACTTGCAAAATAGGTGCCTACATAAAGGATAGGATATTTAATAAAGTGTTTTATGGAGCTTCTATTTTTACTTCAGGCAACATTAATGCTTGAAATAGATGTGAATACAAATTAAAGGGTTTTAAGTAACATACACACTAGGTAGTGTTTTGTGTGATTTACCCACCTTCAGTCCTCCACGTGTCCGTTCAGCCGTCATAGTATATACTAATAAGCACATTCTGCATGTTTCATATAATAATATAATAATACGAACTGTTACTAGACTGCGGCATGGATTGGGATTTTTCTAATGCATAGAGTTAATGGTTCACAGGAACTGCTGGGTCTACAATAATACCTACTGACATTAATGTATTATTCTTTTTACAAACTGTGACCAATTTAGCTTATTCTAATACACCACTGCAGTATCTGATAGTTTAACTTTATGCTCTAATTACATTGACATCATTCTATAATAAAAACAAGTCATTTGACTGTTTTGTTGTCAAGGATGTCACTCAATAATACACTGCATAGTAAATTAATATAGGGAAAAAAGTAAGTGATAAGATAAGGATACATACTACCCCCCACACATCAATTTACACTGAGATGGAGAGCTGGGGGATATTTCATTCAAGATTAACCTATTGTTTGAATGGACAAAGAGCAGACTACTGCAGTATTTCATTTTTATTTTAATTCAAGAGTTAACATAACACTGTTCACATCTCTATACAATATCAGTGTTTCAATGCATAGGATAGATGCATCATTTAACCCTTGCCATACATAAAGGACGATGGAACAGACCTATGTTCAGATGCTTGTGCAAGATAGCTGGTTTTCTGAGGCTTAATCGGAACTACTGAATGGGTTACTTAAATGGTTAATGGTGAGATATATTGGTGTCAATGGCGACCCCCTATTGTCAAATTAACTTGTCTTAAACCGTCTAATTCTCAAGCTATCTTTACTATAATCTGATGAATCGAAAGAAAATGTCTCACTATTAGTTTCAAACATATAGAAAAATGACTTCTAAAGTTTTGCGTTGATTAGGAAAGTTTAAATAAAATACCCAATTTTATCCCAGTTTACCATTCCTCCTCTTTTGCTAACAGTGACTCATTAAGCCAACAGAAAAAAATAGCAATCTCCATAAACTACTCACATATAATTAAGTAAATGGAAACAGCATTTGTACCCTGGTCCAAATGCGTCAGTGACTCTGGATCCCGTATGGGGGAGGGAGATAAAATACTCCAGAGAGGTTTCTCTGTTCACTGATTTTTTTTTCTGTACCCCTCTATTGATCAGTGATCAGTTTCATCCAGGGAGTTAGTTTTTCCTCCTCCAATCTTCATCCTACTCAGCATTACCAATAGGGTGGTTGGTGGTGCTATCCAGAAATACAAGAAAAGGGATTGACTGTGCAATGCTGATGCACTGAGTCACAGGCAGACCGTAAGACATCAGGGGATTCCCCTTGCAGACTCTGTACTCGCAGCGTAGGCAAACTCTTCTTTGGTGCTTTAGGTGCTGAGCTCAGGATGCAAATCTGCAGAGGACGACTGCTGGGGATCTCAGTGGCTGTAGCGCATGGGATCTTCTCTGGCTCTCTAAACATATTACTGAAGTTTCTTATTAGTAGGTACCAATTCTCCTTCCTGACTCTGGTGCAATGTATGACCAGTTCCATTGCAGCAATTACCTTAGAAGTGCTAAGACGCTGGGGGAAGATCTCAGTCCCACCATATGGGTTGAGCTTGGCTCGGATGTTTATTGGGGTGACAATACTTTCCACCCTACAGTCCAGTCTGACCTTGTGGTCCTTAAGGGGTCTCAGCCTGCCTATGTACGTGGTCTTCAAGCGATGCCTGCCCTTGGTAACCCTGCTGATTGGAGTGCTGGTCCTGAGGAACGGGTTACCTTCCATAGGGGTCCTGGTAGCTGTATTCATCACCACTTGCGGTGCTGCATTGGCAGGTAAGTCACCAATGGCCACTATGGTGAGCTTCAATCTTTTACATGAAGTTACAAGAATAAATGGAGTAGTTGTGCCCTGGTTTACTATGACAGAGATGTTACTTCAACAAGTATTTCATGTGTCACCTGCCCTTATAATGTCATTTTTAGACTATGTAGGAGTTGTCCAAGCCTCAGGTGGTTTGCATGGTGATCATCAGATGACAGCGCTAAAAGCAATCCCAGAAGCCCTATTTGGCAGAGTTACAATAAAGCACTTGGAAGGAGTTAGACAATGCAGTAGTATTAACTGAACGTGTATACCGGGGAAGGGAAAAGGAGGGCATGTTATCTGCTTCTCAGCAATCTCGACTTTAGACTCTTTGTAGCAGACTTTAGGAACTTCTCTTGAGGTCATGATCTTCATAAAATGATGCAGTCTGTCAAAGCTTGTCGATCATTGATCAATTGATTGGCAGCGAGAGAGCACCAGCAAGAGATTTCCCCAGGATGTGGGGAATATTCATTAATAAGGAAATCTAATTTTCTCTCTGTAACGTAAAACACTCCTGAATCTGATATGCCTAGGATGTGGATCAATCCGTTTTTTAACCACGTTTAATGAAATATGTATTCGAAGTGGATACCATTATTTGATAAACACATAAAAAAGATGAAAAAATACCAGTTTGGGACCCTTTTATCTACAAACTGTATCAATCAAGTATGGGTTACAAAATGTGCTACACTTGATCTTCTGCCATAACACTTTAATAATTATGTCTGTTTAATTTAAGGCAAATTTGAGGCTTGGAAATTATATTCTAGTCACTACCCCCTAAAGGTGTGCAGTATTTGTTCACATGATACATAAATCATTGAAAGGCACAAGTGCTTACTGATGCAAATTAAATTGGTTATAATTTAATCATGATAAAGCCCAGCATCGTATGCATCCATGTTTTAGATAACATTTGCATTATGAGTGAATGGGATGTTGGAATATAATTAACAAGAGTTTATTAATTTTCCAAAATTGTGGAATAACATAAAAAAAAGAATTTCATTATGTTATCTTTAAAATAATTTAAAAAATATAAGAAAAAACAAACATGTAGTACAAACTCTTTTAGTTATTTAGTAAATAATAGACAGATTTACATTTACTTTCAGATTTCAAGCTGGCTTAGTATGTGCAGCAGAACTTAACTGTGTGAGACTCACATTTCTGTAAACATTGTCTGGGGACCTAAATGACCCCAGTGAAGTTGTAAAACAGGGGGTCACAAACAATCTGAAATGAATGGTTTTGCTAGTCATATATAACACCATGTGGTCCAGAATTGCATTAAATGCATCAATAGTTTATTGTTTTTTTATTATTGATCTTGACTGAATGCACAAGACACGGTGTGTCAATAAAAAATAAGTTACCTACACCTTTCCCAGAGAACTATGATACGTTATTAGTATCTTTGAGATATACCGTTTTATATATATATATATATATATATATATATATATATATATATATATATATATATATATATATATATATATATATATATATATATATATATATATATATATATATATATACAAAATAGCAATTTATAGTTGTTACAAGAGATAAGAGCAGAGAAACAACTAGTTGCTTCCTGAGTTAAAGTCTGGGTTATAAATTTGGTTTTCAGTATGGGAAGGCAAAGGGTAATCTCACAAACCATGGCAGCTGATGTAAAGTGGTATCCTCTGGACAATATACTACCTCCAAGGTGTCTTAGTGTTTGCAATGCAAAATAAAATCAAACTCAATTTTAATGGTTAAAATTTACCTAAAATATGTTTTGAAGAAGATATTTATTTCAAAATATGTTGAAAATAAAGAATTGAATGTGAATTCCCATTATAGTATCCAGAGGTATGTTTAAATACCATTACATAAAAGAGTTAATTCAGTTTTAAATATTTGTTAAGTTGTATAGTTTATTTTGCATGACAGCTAATAAGCTCCACATTGTTGGTAAACTATATACTGTACAGATAAAAATAAAACAACTACGGTTGCTGGAACAGATTGACTGGCCCTGTGTATAGTTAAATAAGTAAGATTTTTTCAACATCTCCTCACTAATTTAAATATGCATAACACAGGGCTAGCTTAGATCTTTTTGCTATGGACAGAGATGGACTGGCCTACCATTAACAAAAGGGGCCAGCTGAGCAGCACTGAGGCCACTCCGATGTCTTACTTTCCCTAGGTGAGAAAAGAGAGATTCTCACACAGTGTGCGAATCCCACAGCAGTAAGTTGCGGGCCAGAATTAGGCGGTTGTCTGCCAACATAGACATCAAGATGGCCCAGTATTGCTCAGATGACCCCTGGACCAGAAAAAAACCTGCAGGTGAGGTAAGGGGGTGAAGGAAGCTGAATGGGTGAATGAATGAGCAAATGAGTTAATGAATGAATTAATGTATAAGTAGAAGCACAAATGGCACAGGCAGGCTGTTAAGGGGCAGAGGTTCCACAGACAGGCTGTTTAGCGGCAGAGATGTCACAGGCAGGCTCTTTGGCACACATACAAGCTGTTTTGTGACAAAGATGACACAGACAAGCTGCTTGGGGGCATAGTCAAGCTGCTTGGGTACAAAGATGGCAAATACATGTTTGGCCGAACAGATGGCACATACAAGGTGGTGGCAAAGGTGGCACTGCGGTACATGTTGTTTGTGATGGTGGAAATGCCCCAGTGCAATTTTCACACAGGAGTCTTGTGGTTTCGCCCCTGGTGTGGTGTGTTGGCACATAAGCTTAAGCGCACAATGAAGTATATGGGCTGGTGTACAAACATTCCCAGTCCGCCCCTGGTTGTAGAAACCTGTCAGTGGTCCTTTTTAATGGACAGTGAAGTAATGGGATTTAAACCACAACTATTTTGCCAGCTCTCCCTTTTGTAAATTAACCAACCATTTTAAAGGCTGCTACATTTACATACCAAGACCCAAATAGAAACAAGGAGCTGGTAAATGGAGGGAAACTAATACTACATTTTTGTGTACCTTTCCAAATGGTGTTTAGTGATATATATATTGATTATATTGGGGGTTTTTTCTCCTTATTTCCATAATAACCCAAATGAAACTTTATTGAACCAATGGTATGATGAATTCATGACCCACTGGCATACATATTAGAATGGGGAAGAGGCAAAGGATGAGTTAGAAGTATATATATGAGAGAAAGAGACAGAAGGCTCAGAAAAGGATAAGCTATAAAAAATATAAAGAGAGACCTAAGCTCAGATATATAGAAGGATACAATAGTGTGATCGTACAGTATAGAAGGAAGTAATGAGAGCAAAGTAGGAGGAAGAACAACAGACTAAAAGTACAGGAAAAAGTATTGAGTATGGGAAGGTCAAGGGTAGCTGACAGCATAGTTAAGACCTGGTGATGAGCTTACATAATGGTCAGATATATTTTTCTTTTTCCATTTTTATTTAAAATACAATTCAGTTTCAGTTCAGACAAAAATCGAAGGGCATTTTACAATTTTGATAAATATGATACTTGATAAGACAACTCTCTGACCCCAAGGTTTGGAAGAGATTTTTAACTAGAGTGGGGGGAGGGTGAAGTTAACATTAAAGGGGTAGCTAGAGGAGGGTCAAGGCAGGGCTTAACTTTGGGAAGTTGAGAAAGGAATGGTGGGATCAGTTTAGATAAAGAAAAAGCTAAACCGGAACATGTTGTGACACATAGGTTAAAAAATAGCTTGGTGGTGATATGTACAAATGCTCATAGTTTAAGAAATAAGATCCCTGCACTTACTGCATTAGTGACAAGTGATGGGGATTTAGTTGCGATTACAGAGACCTGGTACAATGAACAAAATGACTGGGATTTGCCATACCAGGATACATTTTATATAGAAAGGATAGAGATGGCAGAAAGGTGGGAGGTTGCCAATTATGTAACAAAGCGGTTGTTCCCATTCGTATGATCTATAGACCCCCTGGACAAGCAGAGGAGCGTGTCTATCTACTACTTAAAGAAATGACTAACATGTCAATGAAAGGTGAGGTTATCATTATGGGAGACTTTAGTCTCCCTGATGTAGACTGGAAAAAACCAAACAGCTGGGTCATCAGGAGTAGAGACATTCTAAATTCCTTACAGGGACTGTGTCTAAAGCAGTTGGTAGAGAAGCCAACAAGGATAGAAGTTGTGCTGGATTTACTATTTATAAATGGAGACTTGACTTCAGATGTCACTGTAGGAGAGTGTTTGGGCTCCAGTGATCATAAATCAGTGTGGTTTAATAGTGTATTTGCTCGATTAAAAGACGACCCTGATTATAAGACGACCCCCCAAAATCTGAATATTAAAAGTTTTACCAGTAAATGTTAATTCATGTAAACTATTTTTTTAATAAAAGCTATGATTCAGAAAAAATATTTTGTTTTTATTTCCTTTTATTTTCCAACCTGCCCCCCAGTTATGTATATCTGCCCCAGAAATGCCTTATACCCCCTTTATGCCACTGTGCCCCATGATATGCCCTTTAACCCTTTAAATGCCACTGTGCCACATTATATGCCTTTTAACCCTCTATATGCCACTGTGCCCCATGATATGCCTTTTGACCCCCTATGTGCCACTCTGCCTCCAGAAATGCCTTATACCCCTATATGCCACTCTGGCATTTAGGGGGTTAAAAGGCATATAGGGAGGTATAAGGCATTTCAGGAGGCAGAGTGGCATTAAGGGGGATAAAAGGCATTTCATAGAGCACTCTGCCTACAGAAATGCCTTATGCCCCCCCATTTAACACCCCCCCTCAAACTTACCGGTGCTTTGGAAACCCCGGTGTGTAGCCGGGGCAGCGTGTAGACGTCAAAGCGATTCGCAGTGGAAGTTGTCTACGCAAATCGTGTAGACGTCTACACGCTGGCCCGTAAATTGGGGGGGTTAAATGGGGGGCATAAGACAGGAGGATCCAGGTCCCCTGCAGCGCTGCGTGGGATCTGGATCTTAGTCTCATAGTCAGACCTATTTGAGGTCTGATTATAAGAAGACCCCGATTATAAGACGAGGGGTATTTTTCAGAGCATTTGCTCTGAAAAAAAACCTTGTCTTATAATTGAGCAAATACATTATAAGGAGAGAGGTTACCATGCACCACACTAAAACCAAGGTTTTTGTTCTTAGAAATGTGGATTTTCCAAAAATGGAGAGACTGGTAGGTGAGTCTTTGATGGTCTGGACATCTTTAGATGGAGTCCAGGTGAGGTGGAGCCATTTAAGAGATGTCCTGCAAAAGGCAGCAGAACATTGCATCAGACTTGTTAGCAAAAGTAAAATAAAAAGGAAGCCACAAATATGTTGATTGAGAAGAAGTGACCTTTTTGGAAATATGAACAGACACAAAATGAAGAAGATGGAAGCAAATACAAGCCTAAGCTTAGGGAGGCAAAGCACATTAGAAAATGCTCCAAAGCACACACAGAGGAGAAAATTACAGGGTTAACAAAAAAAGAGCGATAAAGTCTTTTTTTTTTAGATATAAAGGTAAGAGAAGAAAATATAAATCAGGAATAATTAAATACAAATGAAGGGAATTATGTAAATGAGGATAAAGAGCTAGCCGATTGCTTAAGGAAATACTTCTGTTTTTACACGGGAAGGTGGTGACACTGTTGTCCCCTAGTATGTTTACTTCTACAAGCAATAGCAAGCCTCTTCCCTCCTGGTTGAGCACAGTTCATAACTTTAGGTGTTGCCACCAGGTTTGCATGTGCTGCAATTATATTCATGTGGGCAAACAATTTTTCTCCACGGTCACTAGAGTACAATTTGACCTAAAAACATATGCCAATTGCTGCACTAAAATTTTGTTTACCTTATTACCTGCACTCTCTGTCAGATTCAGTACATTGGTTGGACTGGCAGACAGTTTAAATGCAGTATGTGTGAACATTTGCATTCCTTTAAAAACCCCATTTTCAGTCCCATCACGAAGGACCAGCCAGGGGAGGCAATAAGCATGGCCTATTATGCCAACGAGAAGTTGATAGCATATCTGGGGGTATAAGGCATACCTGGGGGTATAAGGCATATCAGGGGGCAGAGTGGCATATCTGGGGTGTATAAGGCATATCTGGGGGGTAGAAGGCATATCAGGGGGCAAAGTTGCATATGTCGGGGACAGAGTGGCAAGCCTGGGGACAGATGTGCATAACTGAGGGGCAAGTTGGCAAACAAAAGGAAATAAAAACAAGAAATGCATTTTTTCCTCAATCATTGTTTTTACTGAACAAATAGTTTACATGTGAAATAATATTTACCAGTAAAACTTTTTAGGTATTAAAACCTAAATAGCTTTAAAATAGCTTTTATTATTATGTCATAGTAAAATAAGAAGGTTAGATAAATGCCATTGTGATCAATAGGTAAAAGTGTTGTGTGCAACATGTAATGTAAATGTAAATTAATGTAAATTTTAAGTTTTTTATTCTGCTGTTTGTTTCTAACACCCAGTTTGTTCATTAAATAATTTTAAATAAACAAAAAAATTGCATATTGTTTTTTATTAGATTAATCGAATAATCGAAAAACAAGAGAAAAGAGCAGTACATAGCTCATCTGACCTCATCCCAGATCATGACAATGTGGTAATGCATCAATAAATAAAACAAGGTCCACTGAGCATCGGAATAATGAGTATGCAATAGTAAACAAAACAAACATTCCAAAAGACAGAATTTAAAAAAGGTCAGAGGAAAACAAATACAAATGTATACAAAGAGAAAAAAAAATGGGAGATGTATCAATGGTAATATGCACTCTGTCCATGGAAGGAAGGGACGGAGAAAGAGTGAGGAAAGAAGGGAAAAAGAGAGAAAAACAATTAAAGCATAAACAAACTAAATATGGAAATCATAGTGGACGGACGGCTTTCAAACCCCAAGGAATACGCATACCAGGAAGCAGGAAACCAGAGGGAGTATTACAAAATGTATTAAGATAAAATTGGTCCCATCTGTCCCAGGTCGACTGAAAGACATGCGAGATGCCCAGCGCCGAATGTGCCATGCATTCATACGTACGAGTAGTGGCCACAGAATATAAAACCTCCTGTAGGAATGGAGGCACAGGGTTTCTCCACCTTCTGACAATACAACTTTTAGCTGCTAAAAGAACATGAACCAGGAGTTTATGACACGGCGAGCTCAGGTTATGAGGGAGCATATCCAGGAGGGGGACCGAGATGGAACTAACAATCGGGACTGCAAGCAAGTTGTTAATAAGCGCAAAGACTTCCTACCAGTTCGTCAACAAATTCGTCAACAAAGGACAGCCCCATCATGCATGAGCCATCGTTCCTCTTTGACCACAAAGTCTCCAGCATCAGGGAGAAGCCGATGGAAAAATCCTAGATAGCTTGATCTGTCTCAAAATGGATAGCATTTTTAGATACTCCTTTCATCGCCTCCAGGGCTGTATACCACTCCTGTACATCAAAAGAACAATTAAGCTCATTTTCCCACGCTGCCATGTAGGGAAGCTTAACATCGGATCTACAATCTAATAGTAGCAGGTGGAGATAGCTTTAGGTACTGTGGGAGCACAAAAACACAGTTTGATAATCTGAGGCGAGAAGACATCGAAGGAGCAGGTTTCCAATATTTCTGGATAATGTTGCGGAATTGTAAAAACTTTAAAAAGTCCTTATTGGGAAGGGAGTAGTCAGTCCTCAAGTCTTGAAAAGAATGAACGTGATCATGCGAAATAAGGTGGCGTATTGACTGTATACCAGCTCGCATCTAGGAGTCAATAGGGAAGTGGGGTAGGAGGGAGCGCAGAACCGTGATGGGGGCATGCTCAGATAATGTTGATGGGAAACCAAGGAGTGATCTGTATTTATCCCAAAGGGTCAGCAACAGTTTTGTGGTAGGTAAAAGACGGGGGAGGGCTGGGCGAACAAATCCCTTAATACCAAAGGACTTGCAAACATATTTTCAAGATCAACCCATGCCACCTGTGCAGAGTCTGAAAATAGCTGGAGAGCATGTGGGAGGGTAGCTGCAAGGTAATATTTCTTAATATCTGGAACCCCCAGGCCACCTAACATCCTGGGGCGCTGTAAAATCCGAATCAAGAGCCGTGCTTTTTTTTTTTAACCCCAGATGAAGGTAGACACCGTCGACTGAACTTCCCGTAGGAAGGTAGGTGATACAGGTACTGGCAGAGTTTGAAATAAATAAAGCAATTTCGTTAGAGAATTCATTTTGAAGGAGACAATTCTACCAGTCCATGACAATTCCAACTTAGACCATCTCTGGAGATCTCCCTTATTTGCCCGCCAAATGTATTGGTAATTTACTTTAGCAAGAGTGTGGATAGATTTAGTGAGTTTAATTCCTAAATATGTGAGGTAATCAGATCTCCACCCATACGGGAATGCTTTTGATAATTGCATGACCGTCTCTGCAGAGAAACCTAGGTTCAAAGCTTGAGATTGGCTCCAATTGATTTTATAGTACAAGATGTTGCCAAAATCCTCAAGAAAAGAATGTAACGTTGGTAAAGACGTCAGAGGATCTGTGAGTGGCACACAAATCCCTTGATATCCGCTTTTGACTGTACCGCTATTGCAAGGGGTTCCATTGCCAATGCAAACAATAACGGGGAGAGAGGGCAGCCTTGTCCCGTGCTGTTAGAAATATCAAAAGGCCGTGACAGAAATCCAGCAACATGAAATCCCAGTGGAGCCGATCAAAGGCCTTCTCCACATCCAAGAAGAGAAGGAGGCACGGCCGCCGTTGAAGATGTTTGCAATCCGGCGTGTGTTATCAGAGGGCTGACGGCCCTTAATGAAACCCACTTGATCATTTCGAATCAGAGTTGGCAAAAGGCAGTTCAGACGCTCCGCTAGAATCTTAGAATCAGTTGGGGTCTTCCCTGGCTTGGGTATTGTAGTGATATGCGCTTCAGCCATCTCTGAGGGAAGTGAAGAGGACTCCATTAGATGTGTATAGAGATCACAGAGATGAGGAGCTAGAACATGTTTACATTTCTGATAGTATGAAGTAGGCAAACCATCAGGACCAGGCGTCTTGTGTGCTTTGAGAGCAGATATAGTTTGAGTCACTTCTTCCACTGTGGGAGGTTTAGTAAGATGGAGCTTGGGTATGGGGAGGGACACAAGAAAGGTCTTATGGTTGTGGTGTGTGTTGATGGGATTTTAAATTTGTAGAGAGCAGCAAACGGATCCATGATGCGTTTAGGATTATATATCCTTCTGGTATCAGGCGTTTGTAAGTAATGAATCAATGAGGAGGACGAGTGGGTCCAAAGTTTTCTTGCTCATAGAGTGTCTACTTTATTACCTTTGGAGTAATAAGTCTGATGAAGCCGTCGTAAGGCCGACTCAGTTTGTTGAAGATTAATTTGAAAATTAATTGATGTCCAGTAACTGACAATGTACCTTTCCGTGCTGTGATGGTTTTAACATTGGATTAATAAAAGCTATGTTTTAGCATTGAAGACTCCAGACTCTGTTCTCCTATCTAATTGGGGATTAGCTGCAGCCCAGTTTATATACTTTGTTTAATCTCTATTTTTGTTCTACTGCCTTCTTTCTTTATCGGCTGCTCCTTCTTCTTACTTCGTCCGCTTCTCCGTGGACATTTGCAAATGTAGAAACCCATTAAAAAAAACATTATGGTTTTTTTTTTCACAATTTGGTGCAGGTTAGAAAAAAGCTGCATGTATAGGTATACACAGTTGTTGCAAATAATATTTTAATAATGTTTTACAAGACATAAGCTTTACATTATCAGTGGTAGGAGCTGGTGCTTATACACATATACTATATCATTAAGATGGGTTCTTTGAAGCAAAGTTCCCAAATCAACTTGTTCTTAAACTATTTCTATTATTAGATAACTTCAAATCATGTTAGGTTACTTTAATCGACTCCATTCTTTGTATTATTAGTTTTACACTTCATGGCTCTTATCTTTTATATTGAAGACACATGCCAGTGTTGATTTTCAGAAGATTTTCAGAGAATTAAACATCAGATAAAATTGTTAACTCAGTTTTATTACAGTCCTTAGTCCTTAATAGAAAAAAACATGACAGTAGCGCATGAATGAAAGAAGGAGCACTTAATGTGCTTTATCAAAAGCCATGGATTTTACTATGAAGGGCTCAAAAGTGAGTATAATTTTAACTGGTGTATACTTGTTATCCTTGAGCAATTTGTTGGCTGTATGTGTTGGGAGTTAGGATCCTCCCTCGATCACAGCTTGAGCACCCACTGAGAGACTTTTAAATTATAAATGAGGACTGAGCTGGCAATAATCTGATCATTCACGTTTCTTTTAAGGATATCACCATTTTTTATGTTCTGTGCACAACCTCATAGCGGATGGAACATCTGTGATCTCTGTTACAAGAGACAAGCGGAAAAAAGCCCATATGGAAGTGAACTGTAACCTTGTTCTCTGGAAAATCACCACTGATGCATACTTCATCAAATGCATTTGTGTTTACCCACTCAATACATAGGTGCAGAGCAGCTGAAAAATCTTTGAAAAATTTTCTTATAGATTTTTTTCAGTTCAACTCAGATGGTCCATCAGCAGCTTGTTGAGTTGAATGTTAAAGGCACACTCCATCCATCATATGCACTTTGATGCATATGATAACTGAGGGCTCTTATTAAATTTACGTGGTGGCCCCCTTGCAAATGCATAGGGGGATTCTGTAGAATTTCCCCATATGCATTTGCCCTTTCAATGCCTACCAGCTATTTTCTATGCAGGAGATGTGTTCTGACATGTAGTATACTTACCTGCAGCTAGCTCCAGCACTGTATCAATTAATGTTGCATGGGGTTCCCCCTTGCAAATGCGACGAAAGCAATTCCATTGATTTCAGTGTAAGCGCCTTTGTGCCGATGATTTGCTCATTCAAGTACCCAGTCAGTGGTGAGAAACATACTACAAAGGAGGCATTATGCTGCAGTCCTGGAGCTGCTGCTTCTCCCTAATGTAAATGTTTTTATTTTTTTAACTTCCAAAGAATGCTTATTAAAGTACTTGTAATGTATCTTTGTAATGCTGTTCCATTAAACAATGTAGTCACAAAAATTAGTTTGAGAGGTCAAAACCAGGACATGTATTCAAACATTAACAGTCAATTGTACAATATTTGTATTCACCGTTAAATTCCCTGATGTCTTAATTCAATAAATGTTGACTGCAACTGAGTTTGCAAAATTGTATGCATTGGAAAAGATGTCCAGACTGGCTACTGCCAACATGACTTCACACTCAACTACAACTCAAGATGACTCAATACCGTCTGACTCCTGCGGGTTAAAAGCAATTTTGTGATTCGTTAACCCACAAGTGATTGACTAGTTAGAACTGATTTGAAAACCCCCCATAAATCTCAAATAGATTAATTTAGGTCCCCAGGACTTCTCTGTTTTGTATGAAATACAGTTTTACCAAAAGGAGACTAGATTTAATTGTTGTCCTGTATACTGAACAGCTTTCACTAACATTTAAATGTATCCTTAGTATAGCATGATACAATGGACTTGTTTCACTACTTACTTTTATTAATAACGTACAATTGCTCAGATGTTGCTGCGTATTTTCAATTCAAATAGAAATTTGTTGTTACAAAGTACTTGTATTCATACAAAAACTGATCCATTGTTTTGTTTCCTTTTCTGTTCAAAACAGGAGCTGGTGATCTGAGTGGTGAGACAGTAGGATACATTACTGGAGTGTTGGCTGTGTTAGTACATGCTGCTTATCTAGTAATTATTCAGAAGACAAGTATTGATAGTGACTATGGACCTCTCACAGCCCAGTACATCATTGCTGTTACAGCCACCCCTCTGCTGATTATATTCTCTTTTGCCAGCATGGACCTCATTAATGCTTGGTCTTTCCCTGGTTGGAAGGATCCAACTATGGTATGCACATTTATTGCATGTACTCTTATTGGTTGTGCCATGAATTTTACCACACTTCACTGCACCTACATAAACTCTGCTGTCACTACCAGCTTTGTTGGTGTGGTCAAGAGCATCGCCACTATTACTGTCGGCATGCTGGCTTTCAGCGATGTCGCACCCACTTCACTTTTTATTGCAGGAGTGGTTGTCAACACTTTTGGTTCTGTAATCTATTGTGTAGCCAAATATCTTGAGACTAAAAAGCAGATCAACTATGAAGATCTGGAAAAGGAGGCTACTAAGGAAGGCAAACTAGAGAAGACTGGAGAACAACCACCATTTGTAATGGAAGAGATTTCACAGGACAACAATATTGAAAGGCAAGCAGATGAAAAACCACCTACTGTCTGTCCGACTCAAGAAATTGAGTCTGAGAATTCACTAAAGGCAGTTTTGCAATCACATGAGCCAGTAGGATCTTACCCTAATGGAGATAATAGGGGTTCTTTAAGGGATGCATATCTTGGTGTATGGAGGATGGTGAGGGGCGTAAGATTTTTGAAGAAAGATTACCTGATAGAGAATGAGGAACTGCCAAGTCCATAATTGTAAAGTGGATGTTAATTGTTGATAATGAGAGTAGCTAACTTTTTATGCTAAGAGCCGTGAAAAATAAGTATTCATGAAAATGGTCTGTCATATAAACGACATTCATTTGTAAAAGTATTTCATTTGACTTAAAATTGAATTTTCTAACTGTTATAAAGATCATTGTCTTATACATTTCATCATGAGTTTTAATCTAAGTTAATTGAAAAATATGCAACAATCAAATTTTAAACATCTTACGTACTATGAAGGAAGGAGATGCATGATCACCAAAATAATCATTTATGTAACTGATTGATGAAGATTTTTGTAAGGTTCCAACAATTGTACTTGATTGCTTTTTATGATCCCCTTCACATTTTAATTACATTTCTCAGTTGTATTATACTATTACTGTTTTTAAGAAACTTGTTTACTAATTACTACTCGCAATTTTTTTGCGAGTTGATGGATAACACAGTTTACCGTTATATAGTTAATATTTCTGTAGTTTTTCTTTCTCAGGCATGTAGCAAGTGCTAGATGTTCCTGTAGTAACGGAGAAAAAAGGAAAATTTTAATTATTTACGAACAAACAATCATGAGACTGAAGATATTGAATGGAGATCTTTGGAAGGAGAAGGGGCACAAAGTCTAAAAACTGGAAACTTAAAAGTTATGACAAAGTTGGATAAATACCACACAAAATGTGTTTCCTAAATGCAGGACATAATGAAAACTTGAACAGGGGGTAAATATTCTACCCCCTTTACCTACCAAACATAATGTATTTTTTATTTATTTTAATGCTCATTATTTAGGGCTGGCAACCACAGTGTGCATGTAATTTGTTATAGTAGGGCAGTGTAGATTATATACATATCTAATATGTAGTTTATGTTCCAAATATTTTGGAACATAAATGGCTAAAATGTTTTGCACGATTGTTTTAAATGAGTTCATCATTAGGAAATACTCTCTGCACAGAAATACATAAATGGTAGGAGGTGTGAAAAATGTGTAAAATAAAGTTGCACCTAGCATAGGGAAGAAAATAAAAAAATTACCATGAGCTTTGTAGAGTGACAAAGGCATTATAGGTATATTACACCAACTGATTATTTTATTGCCTCCAAATGTGCTCCTGTTAACAAAGAAAATGTTGATGTGGTACATGTCAAAGTGGCAGAAACCTGGTGTAAAAAGGAAGACTAGTTTGTTGGACCAATATTAATACTAACAATTCTTTTTGTATTAATACAGGGGTGGCCCAACTTGCTTTACGTAAGAACCATATACGATAGACTTTAGATATTTGAGAGAAACTCACACTCCCATTTTCTCTCATGCTCTCTCACACTCCCACTTACTCTCTCACACTCACACACTCACATTATAACTTACTCACTCTTACTCATGCTCTCTCAAACTCTCTCATGCTCTTACTCATTACACACTCTCAATGTCCCCATACATTCTACACCAACTGTTTCCATGGCCCTGTCTCCTTTCCCACAGCACCGCTTCTTCTCTTGCCCCTTCTTCTATCTTCTTTCTTCATCCGCTTCTCCCTGGTATTAGCTCTGTTCATCACGGCTTCCAGAGCTCTTCCTCAAAACAGTGGAAACTCCCCGGCCACCCACACCCCTGATTGGAGGAAGGGAGAGAGGCTGTCCACATGGTGCTCGTGATGGCTCCCCCCTTTTGCGGAAGTACTCTAAGAAGCCAGAATAATGCAGATGGATTTGTCCCCTGTCCCTGCTCTTTATATGAATTACTAAGAGAACTAAGAGAAGAAGCAGATCGGCAGAAAAGGAGACAAGGACACAGAAGAGATCTGTAGGGAGAGAGTAGGGAGACATTGAGTGTGTGAGATTGTGTGGGAAACAGTAAGTGTTCATGGTCGCATTTGCAGGTCTGTCTGAGGTCCATATGAGATGGCATGAAGTTATATTGGTCATGAGCTGTGGTTTGGCCACCACTGTGTTAATCTCTTGTGGTGTGCTGCATGAATAAATACATAGAAGACCCCTACACATGAAAATGTGTATTTTAATGACAACACTAATAATACATGGAGGTGATTACTGACAAAACTACAAACTGAATTTTTCAAAGCATCACTTAACCAAAACACACTGAATTTACATATTGCTTTCTTTAATATTGGATGTTCTCATGGAATCCACTTGATATATATGTTCATGGAGTTGGAGCTCTATTGCGCTATATTGACTATTACGTATAAGTAGGGTAAGCAACACTGCACAGGAAGAACTTATGCCCTGAAAATGAACATGCTGCACTGTGCAAAACTACTAATTATACTAAATTATAGTAGCCCTCAAGGCTATGGTATGCTGGATGCCAATTACAAATAAACTGTAAGGTTTAATATTGTATATTCTAACTCCAACTGTTAGCTGCATTGAAGAAGGTCAATAACAATCACACACACACAGGTTTCATCAGCACCAAATGTTATTTAATACAGTAGTCCTAAGGCACACTGACAGGGCAGGATTTTGTAATTACCACATTCTATTTCAATACAGAGATTCAGAAAACCTGGACTGTTTAAAAACACAGATGTAGCGGACAGATTGGAGCAGAATCCTTTAAGTCTTGTCAGTTTTTTTCTCTTTCAGTATGCAATTGGCTGCGTCTCTTTCTATGTTGTTTGACATCAGTCTGTGTATGTGTCTTCCTTTGTCTGAGTATTCCCACCTCTCACTCTTTAACATCTTGCATACTTCCTATGCATCTGTCACTACGTTCGTGCTTGTCTTTCATCTAGACCAGGGGTCTCCAAACTTTTCAGTCATAGGGCTATGCTGTATATTTTACACATTTGTGCAGGCCAAAGAAAGTTTTATAAATGAATGAATATGTTTTATTTGGATTTTTTAGGATTTGGATTTTAATGTGCTTGGTATGATTCAGAACAAAAGAGAAATGTGACAATTACAATTACAAGAAAGGATGCTTTGCTTACAGCAGGTATTGCAGGTATAGATGAAATGATAACCACATAGAAACATAGATCAACTGAATATCTCATGCAAACCCTGCATTTAAGGTTTAGTTCAACCAAGAAAAGATTAGCAGATATGCCTATAACATTTTTAATAAATACCCTAAGAAGATCTTACAAGTTTAATTAAAATAAAGTGTATGTATGTGCAAGTGTATGGTTTTGGAGTGGCTGTGTGCATATGTATTCACAAGTTTATGTTGTTGGAGTGGCTGTGTGTTAATGTATGTAGATCTTGCTACCCACTTCAAAGACAAGATCGAGACTACTAGACAAGACCTCTCTTCTTTACAACCCCCTTCCTACACCACCCACCACTCTCTCCACTCATCCCATCCTAACTGCCTTTTCCCCTACAACTGAAGAAGAGATAGCCACTCTTCTTTCTTCCTCTCACCCAACAACCTGTCCCCTTGACCCCATCCCATCACACCTCACAAAGTATCTATCTCCATCCCTGGGTCCATCACTTACCTATTTAATCTTTCTCTATCATCTGGAACTGTACCAACCTTCAAGCATGCGCTAATCACACCCATTCTAAAAAATCCTTCTTCAGATCCCATCTGACTAACTACCGCCCTATCTCTCTGCTTCGTTTTACCTCTAAGCTGTTTGAACGGATTGTGTACAATTGCCTTACTAACTTCCTCTCCTCTAATTCCCTCCTTGACCCACTACAGTCTCGTTTCAAACCCCATCACTCTACTGAAACTGCTCTAACAAAAGTCTCCAATTACTTGCTCTCTGCCAAAGCAAAAGGTCACTTCTCCATTCTAATACTATTGGATCTCTCTTCTGCTTTTGATACTGTTGATCAACACCTTCTTCTTGATTCACTTGCTTCTATAGGCATTCAAGATACAGCTCTCTCCTGGATCTGTCTAACTGCTTCTCTTGCAAGACATCATCACCCCTTCCACTGTTGGTTGGTTTCCCCCAAGGTTCAGTCCTTGGCCCTCTGTTGTTCTCTCTTTATACTTCATCTCTTGGCAAACTATTAAACTCATTTGGCATCCAGTATCATCTATATGCAGATGATACCCAAATCTGCCTCTCTTCTCCTGATCTCTCTTCATCTCTCATATCCCGTATTACCAATTGCTTGTCTGCTATTTCTTCATGGATGTCACAATGCTACCTCAAACTTAATCTTTCTAAAACAGAATTTGTTATCTCCCCTCCTTCCATCTCCACTCCACTACCTGAATTCTCTATCACCATTAACAACACAACTATCTCTCCTATTAACCAGGCCTGATGCCTTGGGGTCATCCTTGACTCTAACCTTTCCTTCATCCCTCACATTCAGTCTCTTGCCAGATCCTGCCGCTTGCACCTAAAAAACATCTCTCACATCTGCCCATTCCTCACCCAAGAATCCACAAAAACTCTGGGTCATTCACTTAGCTTTTTCTGTCTTGACTACTGCAACACTCTTCTGGTTGCCATTCCACTGTCTCGACTCTCTCCTCTACAGTCCTAAATGCTGCTGCTAGGCTTATCTTCCTTGCATGCCGCTCCTCTTCTGCTTCCCCACTCTGTGAAACCCTCCACTGGCTCCCAATTACCTTTAGAATTACATTTAAAATCCTAGTACTAACATCTAAGGCCCTCCGTAACATTTCTCCTCCATACATTTCTGCCCTCATAAGCAAACACTCTCTACTTGATTCTTACGTTCTTCCCATCAGCTAAGGCTCTCCTCCCCACTTATGACCTTTTCCCGGATACAAGATTTCACTGCCCCATATATCTGGAATCTACTTCCACGGAACCTTCAGCATAAGTCCTCCCAACATTCAAGAAACATCTCAAAACTCACTTCTTCAGAGAAGCATACCATCTTAGCTGATTGAACTTCCTTGTCATTGATACAACCACCACACTACCTCTCACCCTCTCTGTGCCTTATGTTTGTCACCCCATTCCCTCAAGAGTGTAAGATCGTCTTGTCAAACCCCTTGAATATATGTATTGTATTAAGTGTTGCGTAGATTGTTGGCGCTATATAAATAAAAGTTAATAATAATAATAATAATACAGTATGTGTAAGGTGTTAGATTGTGTGTGTGTAAGTGTATTGCACCAAAATTTCCCTTCATGCCCTCCCTCAGCATGCTTTGATTCATATTTTTGTGTGTATTTAACATCTTACCTCTCAGTCCCTGACCAAGTCTGTCAGTCTGCCTGTCTGTAGGTCTGCCATGTGGTCTTGTTCTGAGTGTCTACTTGTCAACACTGATGTCAAATTCTGTGCGATGCTGACTGGAAGAGATGCAGTTGATCGGAGATCAGTTCCTCGATCGGCACAGATCTCTTTGACAGCTGCGGCCACACATATTTGCATGGCCTACATTGAGAACGGCCCAAGGTGAGGCAGCCTACTGAGAAATTTCAGTCTGGCCCTGCCAGCTGGGCAAGTTGATGCGGGCCAGATAAAAACTTGTAGTGGGCCAGATCATAGTTTGGAGACCACTGTTCTAGACATAAGGGCTTGTTTGCCTCTTTCTTATCAGCAATGGAAGGCTTGCTGTGTCTCTAGTTTAAAGACGTTTGCGTATAAGATCTAAATTACTAATCCTCACAGATGCAGAGATATTAAAATGCATTTATTGAATATTTTCCTTTACAACAAAAGACAGCATGGGTTGGGCATGGGTAGGACATGGACATTGCTGAGGCAGACTAGAGTTTAATAGGAAATAGACTGGCTATTTTTCGACAAGATTGTTTGCTGCCTGCTATGTTCCTGATAAGTGTGCCTTATGAGAAATGCAGCCCAGGTGGTGCCCATTGGGAACAAAATGTCTTGCTTTACACACTAATATTTCTATGGTATAGGTCAAGGCACAAAGCAAACAAAAAGCCTGAACTATAATAATAGATTATAGTCATAGGTAATTTTACCCCCTTTTGGTACCTCAAGTCCCGGAGCAATTTTGCCATTTTTGCGCTATGTCGGTTCAGCGATTATTCTCTTTTCCTATGAATAGTGTACCCATGTAAACTATATATTGTTCTTTCAAGGAGAGATAGGGCTTTCTTTTGATACCATAGTTAGATGATTAGCTGAAAATTTAGAATGAGAAATCTAGTAAAAACTAGTGAAGATTAGAAAAAAATACCTAATTTTTTTTTTATAAATTTCCCTCTGAATACTCGCAAAATTAGATAAAGTGATGGAAAATCGCCTCCAAGTTTATCAATTCAGGTGTCCTGATTTCAGAAATACCTAATTTATATAGATTTTCCATACTTTCCCAACACTTGTAGGGTCATACTATAAGGTGTACATTATTCGTAGAGTTTTTATGCTTATGGCTTAACGGGTTTGGGGGTTGTGAAAGGGGGCAGGAATGTTATAGATGTTGTGTTAGGAAAATGGGATTTTTATTATTATTATCTTTTTTATATTTATATTTTTTATTTTTTTTATTTTATTTTTTTAAATATTTTTTTATATATTGTTTTAAAAAATGGTTAGAGGTCCTCTTAGGGCCCTCTTGAACATGTTATTAATGCCAGTGATGTCACAATGACATCACTTAGTTCACTTTATTGTTTTTTAATTATTATTTATTCTATTATTTATGATTAATTTTTTTAAAATTACCAACAATTTTTTTTCCCATTTCATTTTTCAGCATGGGAGGAGGGTGAGAAACATGGTTTCTCACTCTCCTCCCTGCAAAGATCACACTGTGATCTCTATGCAAGTCCCCACAGACTTGCATAGAGATCACAGCGTCTGTGCCTCGTCCGAGGACAGGATATCTGGACAGACCCTGCAGGGGATATCCTGTCCTCCGATGACCTTCCGGGTGACATCTGCAGTGACGCAACCCAGAAGGGAATGCCTGATCGCGCGATCTGCGTTTAAAAATTTAACAGTTTTCCGGTTTTCATGCTGTTACATCAGATCGGATAGCAGAAAGCTGGCGATGCTGGCTTCTGCTGTCAGGGGGGAGTTCAGGCTGTCAGGATGTGTCCCTGCCGCTGCAAGAAGGGCAGGATGTACCAGTACGTACATAGGGAATTCTTGGGATGCATTTTTTGGATGTACCGGTACGTCCGTAGGGCACTGAAGGGGTTAAGTACTATTCTTTCTAACAGTGTAGATCTATAGCTACTTAAGGAATTTTGTGTCTGCCAAAAACCCTTAACTTAAAGACTAAAAACAATGGTTTTCCCTTGAAATGTTTTGTACAATAGAAAAAATTATTTATAATGGACCATCTACTTGTATGGAGTGGCTGTGGTGCACTGGGCTTTTGTTTTTAACTGCACACCTAAGTAAAAAATTTACCATTTATCGTGACTGTGTTGATCTACATGCAGATAATTAGATTGTGTATCAATATTTATTGGAAATGAGCATGTGAGAGTACTCATACTATTTCATACGATTTCAGTTATGTATGGATATGAACTCATGTTTACTCTTTTTTTTTTTAAATGCAAAAAATATTGTATGCAAACAGTATATTATTTTAGAACAAAATACAGTATAAAATATTATTTTTGCCCTACATGTGCCTATTTGTGTAATGTCTCACTAAATATTTTTCTATTAGGATTCTATTAATGTGTAATCCATTCATTCTCAACAGCGACAGGAGTGTCTCCAGACCTTGTGTTTTTCTGTAGATAGCTCTTAATACAGATCTCACCAAATAACACAGCAAACAGACAATTTTCTCTCTTCTGCATTTTAGAGCATCATCATTCACCAAATAATACTAGTTGTTACAGTGTAAACCAAATTATTATTGCCCTACAAAGAGCAGTGGCGTCTCCAGGTTTCATATTTAGGGGGGGCACATGGGGGGCCAGGGACCAAAGTAGGGGGGCCAATTATAAAACGGTACATATACACTATATATATATATATATATATATATATATATATATATATATATATACACACACACACACACACGTTAGACGTGCATTTTTAACTACATAATATGCACTTATCTCTTTGAAGTAAAGACTGTGATTAAAATATGATTTCAAAATAACAGCTTAAGTGACAGTTATTTTTCATTCTTTAATATTAGCCCCTGCTGACAATATATATAAATATTAGACCCTGCTTCCGATATATATTAATATTAACCCCTGCTGCGGATATATATTAATATTAGCCCCTGCTGCGGATACATACTTATATTATACCCTGCTGCCGATATACATAGAAATTATACCCTGCTGCCAACATATATTAATATTAGCCCCTACTGCCGATATATAGTATTAGTCCCTGCAGCCAATATATATAAATATTAGCCCCTGCAGCCAATATTTATTGATAATAGGCCCTGCAGACAATATATATTAATATTAGCCCCTGCTGCTGATATATAAACATTAGTCCCAGCTTCCGATATATATTAATATTAGCCCCTGCAGCCAATATATATTAATATTAGACCCTGCTGCCAATATATTTGCCACACTGACTGCAGATCAGGGGAAGACAGTGAGAGTCAGTGCAGTGTTCCCTCCTTCTGACTGCACCGTGACATTGAGAGGTCCTCTCCCCTGTAATCATCCCCAGAGTCCCTTTGTCCCCTCATTCACTAAACCATAGCGCTCTTTTACTTACACCCTGTAGTTCAGGTATAGATCAAATAAACAACACATGGAAACAGCACATGCAACTGAATGAGATTAAAAAAAAACTTGTATTTGCAGGTATACATAAATAATGTATGGAAACATAGCATTGCAGGTATAAACCAACAGAACACACAAACCCAGCATTGCAGGTATATATCAACTGGAAATCACATGTACACTCAGCACTGAAGGTTTAGATCAAATAATCAACACATGGAAACAGCACTCCAGGTATTGATCAACTGAATAAGACATGCAAATCCTATATTTGCAGGTAAACATTAATAATGTATGGAAATATAGCCAATACAGATGAACAGAATGACACAAAACCCAGCTTTGCAGATATAAATCAATTGGAAATTACATATAAACTCTGCATTAAAGGTATAGATAAAACCCCCTAAATTACAGGCATAGATCACTGGTCACACACCCCAAAGCCAGCCCTGGTGTCCACACTGCCCACATAAAACCTGACCAGCACCTAAGTTACACATTATGTCAACTTTGTCCCCAAACAGCTGAACGTACGCCGTTTTTGTCCCATAAAGACCTCTCCCTCCCAATCTATCCTATCTACCCCCTCTCCCTCCCAATCTATCCTATCTACCCCCTCTCCCTCCCAATCTATCCTATCTACCCCCTCTCCCTCCCAATCTATCCTATCTACCCCCTCTCCCTCCCTATCTACCACATCTCCCTCCCTATCTACCACATCTGCCTCTCTATCTACCACATCTGCCTCCCAATCTATCCTATGTACCCCCCTCTCCCTCCCAATGTATCCCATCCACCCCCATCTCCCTCCCAATCTACACCCTCTCCCTCCCAATCTACCCCCTCTCCCTCCCAATCTATCCTTATCTACCCCTTCTCACTTCCTATCTACCTCTTCTCTCTAACCCTCTCCTAACTTTCTAACCCCCCCTTTGAAGTTCACTTACCTTGGGCTTGTCCAGCGGTGAGATCGCGAGGTCTCTGTATCCCTGGTTCTGCCGGCTTCACTGCTGGGCGCCGGATATGACGACATATACCGGCGCTCGGCTTGAAATGCCGGCACTGCGAACCAGGAAGAGGCCTCGCGGTCGCGGAGAAGAGTGAGAGGCGCCGAACGGTTGCTGAGAACTTATTCCTCAGCAACCGCTCGGCGCCTCTCACTCTCTCCTCCGGGTCTATTAAAAAAAAAAAAAAAAGACGGCGTTTCAATTGGGGGGGCACACCGGGGGGCACAGCATGATGTAGGGGGGCCATGGCCCCTTCTGGCCCCCCCCTGCCGACGCCACTGACAAAGAGCACTACAACATTTTGCAAAGTATAGCTAAAATGATGGTAAAATGTCGAGTATAATGTATAATGTCCATATAAACACAGATCTGTATTATGATATGTACTTTGAGTACTCAACTTGACAAAACTTTTAGTATATATACAACTACCTATATTTTTCTTGGGGGTATATATATATTTATATATATATATATATATATATATATATATATATACATATTTATATATGTACACATGTATTTGTACACATACACACATATACATACACACACAACAAAATTTAAATAAAAAATACAAGTGGTTTTCAGGGTAAATCATTGTTTATTGCTTTCAAAGGACAGATATTATTGGGAAAGGGGGTAACAGACCCCAGAAGTGAGAGATATAACATGATAGGCTATGTAACCACAAGAGTTAAGGTGGGAATACCACCTCTTCAACAGCACTGAAGATGGTTGAATGGTGAAGAAAAAATGGGGAGGGTTAAAAGCCTGGGGCTTTCCTCTCCCAAATGTAGTAGAGAAACAAACTGCGAACTGAGGTGAAAAAAGAGGGCGGGAAATAAATCAAGAGTGTTTGGGGAAATAATAACTGTGACAAGACATTCATTTTCAAGGTGTTGATCTTACTCGTCCATGAGACAGACAACCTGGACCAATGATTTAAGTTCTTTTTTTCAGGAGAGGAGCAAAATTGAATTGGTAGCTTTGCGAAAGGTCCCTGGATAACCAGGTGCTAAGGTATTAGGGGCACTATGCAAAGGAAAAGGAATTCGCCATGGCTTGATGCTCACGGGTGACAGGGAGATATCCAGAATCTCAGATTTAGAGTTGTTAATCTGTAAATTAGAGATTTCCCCATAGGTACAGAATTCCCTAATGATAGCCTGTAGGGTGATTCTGGGTTGGGTGATTGTGACAAAAGGTCATCAGCATAGCCAAGGACCTTATCGTCAGTCACGAATAAGCAGAGACCAGTTACATCCAGATTGTCACAAATGGCTTGTAGGAAAGGCTCTAATCAAAGCCCAAACAGAAATGGTTAGAGGGGGCAGCTTTGCCTCGTGACATTTATAAAGGGAAATGAGTCTCATAGAGTAACGATAATCCAAATGTTGGCAGAGGGGGCAGAATATAGAGAAAGAATCTAATGTAAGATGTTTGGTCCCAAGCCCATGTGTCAAAGGATTTCTGTCATAAATGTTAAGTCCAGTTTTCTCAGTCGGTTGAAAGGTGGATTGCCTGGGTCTGTGATGTTCTAGCACGATGGATAAGATCAAGGGCACAGACAGTGCAATCATGAGCCTCACGGCCTGGGATAAATCCAACCTGGTTGAACAAGATAGGGCATAAACCTTTTTAACGCGCTTTGCCAGAATCTTAACAAAGAGTTGGACTAAGTTAAGCGGCAAAATAGGGTGGTAGCTCCACAAAGTTTGGGGTCTTTGCCCTCCTTTGGAATGAGGGAGATTGTGGCAGAGAGGGTGTGATTGTGTATGTTATTGCCCTTTAGGATAGAACTGAAAGATTGTGGTTTTCAATTTTGCTATCAGTTTCACCAAAGACTGTTGGTGGCAAACAGTGATATAAAACTCAGTAGTTAATTTGTATCCTATCATATGCTCACTTGACATGCTCTGAAAACAATACGGTATGTTCTGGTGCTTGTACTTGCATTAAGCAAGAGCTGGAGGATCCTGGCCACTTGGCGGAATTAATAAAAGCTTTCATTACTGACTTTTCATTTTGAATTACAGCTGGGACCAACTAATTCGTGACAATCTTCATCAGGAAAACAGTAGCAGAATTCCAAATAATTGTCAATCTTTGTTTTAGTATGTTAAGTCTTGGCTATTATGGAGTCTAAATTACCTCTTTGACTTTCCAACATTTTCATTTTATTCTAAAACTTGATTTATACAGCGAACTGACTAGAAGAACAAAAATCCTTCAAAATGTTGTTTCTTTCTGTGCTATTTAGGGTTGCATTATTAGAAGCAGATGAGGATTGCAAGCCAATCATATCATTTGGCTAAATATTTAGATGCCTCTTTAAGAAAAATGAGATGATATATCTGGAGCCAAGCTCAGTATTACTCCATTGTGGTGATATAATAACAATCTGTTGCAATTTGGAAAGTTAAAAAATAGAAAGTGAAATCATGCTTGTTAAACAATTTTTTTGTGTGTTTGATGATAACATTTCTGTTTTATTTTAAAAATAATAATCTTTGTTTTTAGATATTGTTACCCAAATTATTGCTATATAACTTCAAATAAAATGCTTACCTTCAAAACTGCAGTAAATAGAAAAATGATCTTTAAAATATTCCTCTATAAGAAAATGTGATAAAAAAACATTTTGATTATTTAATTTTGGCAATTTCCACCGTTAGAATTTAAATATGCCGTAATTGACATAAATTAACTATTTACGTTCAAACAATAAAATAAATGTTATAAAAACAAATGCCAAAAATAATGATAAAAACTTTTCATCTACACAAAAATTACTAAATCAAAACAGGACAAGAGGAAATACTAACATGATGACAATTTTGCAAGTTTTATGTTTTCTTTGGGACCTAGTAGAAGTTACACTTTTTGCCACAACTGGGACAAGACGGTTAAGAGCTGACACTTTATCATCAAAACTAAAGATGCTTTTCTGCCTGCACTGTCCTCATCTTCAATGTCATTGTCAATAGGACCCAACTTCAGAACTCAGAAGGCAGGCAACATCCTTCAAATTTAGCCCAGTTATGGATACTTAGTCAACTTTGTTTCCAGCAAAAGAGAAAAGAACAAATATTAATTTATATATCCAAGAGAAATTGTTGTTGAACATGCTAAGAAAATCCTATTATTCTATGTAAAAGGTAAAGTTTTCAGCAAAGTTTATTTTGAAAATTGTGATGCGAGGTTCATGAGAAGCACTGATTTCTGATCCCATTCAAGGAACTATAAACAATTTGCACAAATTAAAAGTGTTCAGTACCTTTATGGTGAACAGGTTACTTAAAAAAAATCTTATATTCTATAAATGAACCTTACAATCTTTCTATATCTATCTACCGTAATTGGCCTGAATATAGCCTGCACTTTTTTTCCCCACCTTAGGTCTTTAAAGTGGGGGTGCAGCCTATATTCGGGGTTTAGCGCAGGGATGCACAGTTTGCATAGCCCAACGCCCAAGACATGCAGTTTCCCGGGTGCCGGGCGGGTGTTTTTTTTTCTTTTTCATTTAGCCCTGCTGTGAGTAAGCAGGAGGGTTGCAGGGGACCTGGATCCTCCTCTCTGGCATTCATGGACGTCTGCATGATGTGCGTAGACAACCTCCGCTGCCAGAACTTTTGCCGGGCCTTCTATGGTGGAGCACCGGCGTGACATAATGGTCTGGCGCTCCACCATAGAAGTGCCGGCAGCTGAGGTTGCCTACCCGTATCGTGCAGACTTCCTAGAAGTGCCCACCCCCTGACTTTCCAAATCACTTATCGCACAGACGTTCACCGTCCGACGCGCTAGACACCAGGGAGTCTGGGGGTGCATTGGTAAGTCAGGGGGGTGGCACTTCTAGGAGGTAGAGTGGGATATAAGGGGTGCAGAGTGGCACTTCTATGGCGCAGGTGGGCAATTATAGGGGCATAAAGCATATCTGGAGGTCAGAGTGGCATATCTGGGGCATAAAGCATATCAGGGGCAGAGTGGCATATCAGGGGTTATAAAGAATATCTGAGGGGCAGAGTGGCATATCAGGGGGCAGAGGGGCATATCTGTAAGTAAGGTGCATTATGTATTAAGGGGGGACCTTAAAATGGCTATTGGTTTTCTGTTTGTATATAACATATGCTGATAGATACCAAAAATGTTAAAATACATATATTCCTGTTCATTAGACAACATACTGTTTTACCATTCCGCTTAATGCGTATTTTTTCTTTAAAATAGAACCAAACTTACGGGTGTGGCCTATAGTCGTGTGGGGCCTATATTTGAGCCAATACGGTATAGCTATTTATACACACACACTAGGTGCACCAAGGAATACTGTAAATAATTCTGTCTCATATAAAGTTAAAATATAGTGCTGTTGTGCATTCCAATCATCTATGTGTGTAGCTTTTTATTATTTATTGCCTTCAATGTGGTGTTCTTTTATGTATCCAAGAGAAATTGTTGTCGATCATGCCAAAAATTCCTGTTATTCTATCTAACAGGTAAACTTTTTCACTTTATTTGTTTTGAAAATTGTGATGTGAGGTTTACCAGAAGAAAGGATTTCTGATCCCACTCAAAGACCTATAAAAAATTGGACAAATTAGTGTCAGTGCCTTTCTACAGGGCCGGACTGGGAATGAAAAGCAGCCCTGAAAATATTTGGACACCAGCCCAATGTATTGTATTGCGTGGTCAAGCTCTTGTGCCCACACACTACACCCCTTACCATCAATATAGCTATAAATCATTATTTCTAAAATTATATTACATTGTTCCTTTATGATAACAGAATGCCACATTATTATTAAAATTCCAGGAACCAAAAGGTACAAATATGTACCTGTGAATAGTCAGAATCTTAACTCCTTGGCATCCATGTGTGTTGGATAAAGATGACATCAGTGCTAAGGCAGATAATATAGGATAGAATCTTATGTGATGGGATTGGGAGTATATCAGTACACTAAAAAAAATAATCATACACCTGAAGCCATAATTTAGTGCCACTAATCCTTTTTAATAAAATATTCAGATTGAAATAGAGTAAATAACACAAAACCTTTACTTTTCCTCTCACTGATTTCTGGACCTAGAAAGTTTTGTCCTCTGAAGTGGATTTATCTCTGGATAAGTAAAAATTAGGTTTTGCCACACTGACACCCAAACACACACCAGGACAGGCTCTCCCATACCGACACCCAAACACACACACCAGAACAGGCTCTGCAACACTGACACCCAAACACACACACACACCAGGACAGGCTCTGACACACACACACACCAGGACAGGCTCGGTCACACTGACACCTAAACACACATACACCAGGACAGGCTCTGCCACACCGACACAAACACACACACACCAGGACAGGCTCTGCAAAACCGACACCCACATCTGAATGGGTTAAACTACAAAAATTAAGAAAATGTATTTTCCGCACTGCTTTGTCATTGACCCCCCTTTTGTGTTTTTGCCCCCTTGTGGATTGCCCCCAGCCACCTCCCCTTTTATATTGATTTATGTAATGGCCCCCAGTCAGTCCCCTTTTGTGTATTATCCCCAGCCTTTCCCACATTGTGTATATATTCCCCCAGCCAGCACCCCCTTTAGTATTGATTTATGTAATGCCCCAGCCTTCCCCCATTGTGTATTGTAGCCCCCATCGCCTTGTGTACTCATGCCCTCCCCTTTTGTAGTACCATAGCTTCCTGTCTGCTCTGTTCTCTCCTCCACGGGATTGCCTGCCACACGAGGAACTCTGATGACTGTGTGACCTGGCCCCTCCAGTGTCACGTTGCGTCTTCAAGGGGGCAGGACGAAGAGCCTCACTGAGGCATAAGGCGGCATGGCACACAGAAGCCGGCTGCTTAAAATATTTTGTGTGGCCGTCGGAGGCAGCTGTGTGGACGCATCACACAGTGCCTGTGCTCTGCCGGCCCCGGACCCTACCTTTCTAGAGAACAACTTACAAAAAAAATAATAATCCTATATTCTATAAGTGAACCTTACAATCTTTCTATGTATATCTTTGTATATTTATACACACACACACACACACACACACACTAGATGAACAAATGAACACTTCTGTAAAGAACACTGTCTCATACACAGTTAAAATATAGTGCTGTTGTGCATTTCAATCATCCATGTGTGCAGCTTTTATTAATGATAATTGCCTTCATGTGGCGTTCATTTATGCTTTCCCCAGCACTATAATTCAAGCTCGGTAAGCAAGACAACCAGGCCACTAACTGACTGATTGTTCAATTTACCATATATGCATAGCTATAAAAAATGCTATAAATCATGTTCCTCTTTGATCAAAACTAAAAAATGATAAGATTGGCAAGTTATGAAATGAATAATACTCTTGGCTAACAAAGTGTGACCAAAGTGTGCTATTTCCCTCACATTCAATGGAATCAATGGTGACATATATATAATATATAATAATAATATATATATTGTGACAGGAAGGCCAGTACAGTAGTGGATGGGTGGTATATATGCCCTGCTTTGGCTAATTTTGTGTGTCCTTATATGTAAAATTAAAGCCCCAGGGAAAGAGAAGCACAATATAAAACTACAATATAGGAAGAAAATTGTGTAATGGGTCCCTGGGGTGGAGTATCCAGAAGAGCAGGGTGGGCTGGTGCTCCAACAGTTTTTAAAATCCAGACCAGGATTTACAGGTGACCAAGTATAGCTCACCTGGTCTAATCAGGAGGGTTTAAAAAGCCCAGCTTGGTTCAATTCACTCTCTCTTCTTATTGCCAGCCAAGAGAGCTGCTGGACAAAAAAAGCCTTGCTGGATTTATTTTGTTTGTTTGGCGTGTTTTGTTTAGCTGCTGATTTGAAGAAAATAAATATTTAAAGTCTATCTGGATCTGGAATTGGCTTTTATATTACCCTAGAAGACAAGTGATTCTGAAAGATCTCTGACTAACTCCTTGTGCTTCAAAGGACGTTCAGTTACAATATATATATATATATATATATATATAAAGAGGAGACAATATACAGGGTTCTTGTTGTGCTCCTTGTGGCAAGATCACACGATTTCTGCATCCAAACCTTATCTTGATTACAAGAGGGAGATTTCATGAAGTTTTTATGTTTAAAAATGGATTAATAATGCTGTACAAAATATAGGCTACAAATGAGCCTAAAATAAAAACTATATTTCTGCAAAAATATTGTTTAATGGATAGGGCCTATAGTCAATATGACAGAATTGTTCCAAAATAGCAATCGAACATATATTTAAAAATACATTACACTCTATAGATATGGTTATAACCTATAAGTTTTGAAAGTTTAAATTCTTAAAGACTTCTTATCTGAGGATTATAATAAAAGAAATATGTGTGTCAGTTGGTAGTGCCAGCTCTGAAAATATTAAACATCTACAGTAGAAGTATCCAAGGAAACATAACACTTCCTGTCAGAAAGCATCATAAAGGAGGTTCAGAAGTAAACCCCATAGAACATTTTATTGTGTATGTGTTACTCTGACAATATTCAATAATCATAGAAGGCAGAAAGAAAACTAAATAGAACAATTTTATCACCTTTGTGGAATGAACAGCATACTATTAAGTGTAACATAGTAAATGGCGGAATTTGTTGACATTCAAAGTTGATGGGAAACCCAAGAGGATTATTTACCAGAGAACATAACGTTTACTGAAAATATGTGAAACATTTACTACAACCAGATAAGAAAAATATGGGTCCCTCATTTGCATATACTTGCTATTTCAAGTAAAATTGTAAGGAAAAGTTTGCATACCCTTGGAAAATTGGTAATATATGTACCATTTTAAAGAAAACATGAGTGAGCAGGCAAAACACATTTCTTTTACACACTCAGCTTAGGGTCATTGTAGTGCAGGAAAGTCCAGAGTCAACGATGTGCAGCTTTCGTGCAGAAAAATGCAAATTGTCTACCAGTATTTTTTATAACATTTATCTTACCTGTGCCTTTAGAGCTCACACTCCCCAAAAACATCAGTGAGTCACCACAATGCTTCACAGTGAGGATGGTTTTCTTTTTGCTATAGGCCTTGTGGACCCCTCTCCAAACATAGCACTTATGGTTGTAACCATAAAGCTCTATTTTTGCTCCGTCATTCCAAATGACAGTGTGCCAGAAGCTGTGCCAAGGTGTTGTCAGGCATATTGTAACTAGGCTTTTTTGTGGCATTGGCGCAGTAAAGGCTTCCTTCTGGCAACTCAACCATGCAGCTTATCTTTGTTCAAGTATTGTAAGAAATGACCAAATTTTCCAAGTCTTAATAAGTGATTGAACAGTTCTTATATCCTTCTCCATCTTTATAAAGTTCAACTACCTTGTTTTTGACAGTTCTTTTCTGCTCCCCATGGCTCAGTATCTAGCCTGCTCAGTGCATCCTCGTGAGAGCTAACAAACTCATTGACTATTTATACACAGACACTAATTGCAATTTAAAAAACCACAGGTGTTGGAAATTAACCTTTAATTGTCATTTTAACCTGTGTGTGTCACCTTGTGTGTCTGTAACAAGGCTAAACATTTAAGGGTATGTAAATTTTTGATCAGGGCCATTTGGGCCATTTATATCTGTTATCATTATGATTTAAAAATGAGCCCAATCTCACATTTACCTTCCCTGGGCATTTCCTGGCTAGGTAGATTAGCTGCCATTAAAATGATGATACTACCCAAAATACTATATCTGTTCCGCACTGTCCCTATTTATCTCCCATTGGCTTACATTCAAAAGCTGCAAAATATTATAATGCAATACATTTGGCAAAAAAAGAAACCAAGGGTGAGGGCTGACACCTTATTCCTACCTTTGCGAAGTGGAGGTGTTGGCTGCCCATCTATCCTCCAATACTATAGGGCTACCTTATTAGATCAAACTAAATATTTATGGGACCAAGATATCTCTAGATTATGGGTAGGCATGGAAATGACAGAGCTGAACCCCTTAAAACTCCGTGATGTTTTAGGTGCAGCCTATCTGTTCCGAACCGCCCCGTCATACTCTCACCCCACTTTGAGAGCAATATTACAACTTTGGCATCGGTTTATAATCCCTAACAAATTGTTCCAAACTGACCCATTATCTTTACCTATTACCACTATGGAAGCAGTAATTCCCGATTTAAATTTATCAGTCTGGAGCTCCAGAGGTGTCCAGTGTCTTTCAGACATCTGGAACGGTGATAGCATGGTTTCTTTTGAAACCCTTCATGACAAATTCCTTATTAATAACGCGGATTTTTATAAATACCTACAAATATGCCATGCGCTTCAACCACTTATACTACGCCCCACCCAATCTGACTCTGACTTATTCATATGCGACAACGTAACAAACATCACAATGGTGCTATTCCCTGTTAATCAAGACATATCTAGATCATCCGGACCCATACAAACTTAGGTGGGAATCCGAGCTTAATTCTCAATTCACTACAGATCAGTGGCAAATTGCACACACGGTCATACTGTCAGTATCTAAATGTGTCAGCCATCTAGAAACCTCAAAAAAACTGCTATATCGATGGTATCTTACGCCGTCACGATTAGCACAATTCAACCAGACTCCAAATACATGCTGGAGATGCTCAGATATAGGCACATTGTTGCACATCTGGTGGACATGCCCCAGACTACTTGCCCTGTGGAGGAGGATGGGTAGATTTCTATCAACCCTATGTGGGTTCCCAATTATTCTGAATGCCCCTTTGGCGTTACTTAATATTGACATAGACCAATACTCCTACTTTCATAGAACGATTATTATGCACACACTGATCTCAACAAGATACAATATTACTAAACGCTGGAACACGAATTCGATACCCTCTCTTAAAGCGATCATACAAGGAATTAACTCGAACTGCTGGCATGAGTATAACATTTCTTCTGCCCAAAATAGGACCAACGACTTTTATTCAACATGGGACATATGGCTAACCAGCACACACAATACAGTTCAACTACTGTAACCCTTCACACCAAAATTCAGAGGCTACCACCCGGTCCTTCATCATACACTAAAGTATTATATGCTGATCACAAATCTGTATACTTATAAGTATTGGATATTCTTAGGAGTGCAAATTCCACTTATATCTTATCTTCATTTCTTATTTTTCTTCTGTTACCCTTTATTTTATTTTTTTATGTTTTTCTGGAATTGTTTGACACATTCTCCACGATGTAAACAACTCTACTTATGTACCATGTATACCTTACTTCAGCATTGCCTATCTACATGTATAACAATATGTAACAAAATTTTTTTTTTTCTTAAATGAAAAATTTAATAAAAAAAATGTTATAAAAAAAAATAAAAAAATGAGCCAAACAAATAGCTAGCAACTTTTGCGCCTGAGGCAAGAATGGAAAATTGTGCCGCGCAGCTATTTTTTTTACAGAGGTTATTTTAATTTCACTGCCCTTACACACTGCCTTTACACACACCTGTCCATAAACACACATATAGACTGCCTTTACATACATCTGCCCATTAACACGTATATACACATACACTGCCCTTACACACACCTGCCCATAAGCAAACATATACACATACACTGCCCTTACACACTACTGCACTTACACATACCTGCCCATTAACACACATATACACATACACTACCCTTACACACACCTTCCCTTTAACACACATATACACATACACTGCCCTTACACAACCCTGCCTTTACACACATATACATACACCAGCTTACAAACATACAAATACCTACCCTGCTCTTACACACACACTGCTCATACACACAGCTGCTTACACACACATATATATATACACATACACTGCCCTTACACACACTTGCCCATACACACTGCCTTTACACACGTGCCCATAAACACACATATACACATACACTGCCCTTATACATGCCTGTCCATACACACTTGTATACACATACACTGCCATCACACTCCCCTGCCTTTACACACACATATACACACACACCAGCTTACAAACACACAAATACCCACACTGCTCTTACACATACACTGCCCATAAACACACACTGCTCTTAAACATACACACATATACACAGTCCTTACACCCCTTTCTCCCCATCTCTTACTTTTCTCATTTTCCATCATTTTCAATCACCTTCCATCATCCATCATCTTCTATCTTCCATCCTGTGGTGGGAGCATGAGGTCTGTCACTCCAGGCTCTGCTTTTGTGCTCCCTCATCACTATGCGCCGGCTACTGATGCAGAGCGCCGAGGTGACATCATATCCCAGTGCTCTGCATCATTTGCCGGCACACTCCCTAATGTTGGGCCGGTTAGAGGGGGATTGTGAACTCCCCAACCAGCCCTGCTCATCGGACACCTCCTCCCCAGACCAGCGCTGATGGTGCCTGGGTGCGCACTGCCCACGGGGGTCCCTGTTGAGCAGGGCTGGTTGGGAGAGCACAATCGTGCAGCTACCTTGGTAATCCCCTGAAGACTGGCCCAGGGGAGGTGGCCTCTCTGCTCGCCCCCTCCCTTATAAATACGGTATTGCTTTTTTAGAATGTTGGGCCCCTGGGCAACTGCCCAGTGTGCCGAATTTGTTTGGATGGAGACCTCCTGTCTGGTAACCAGCTGCTGGTGCTTTTGACTCCCTGGTGTGTAGTCAGGGCGGTGGGTAGACTTCTACGCGATTCGCGTAGGCAACTTCTGCTGCAGCTGGAAGGAGGTGCCGTTAGCAGCAGGGGTTGTCTGCGTCCATTGCGCAGACCTTCCCCGGCTGTCAGAGAGGAGAGTACTCCACAGTGATGGACGCAGACAACCCCCGCTGCTAACGGCACCTCTTTCCGGCTGCAGCGGAAGTTGCCTACACAAATCGCGTATACGTCTACCCGCTTCCCCGACTACACACCAGGGAGTCAGAAGCACCGGTAAGGTTGGTGGGGGTGTTAAATGGGGGGCATAAGGCATTTCTGTAGGCAGAGTGTTCTATGATATGCCTTTAACCCCCTTAATGCCACTCTGCCTCCAGATATGCCTTTTAACCCTCTTTATGCCACTCTGCCTCCAGAAAAGCCTTATGCCACCCATACAACACCCCCCCGACTTACCAGTGCTTCTGACTCCCTGCTGTCTGGTGGGGGCAGCAGGTGTTCCACCAGAACCTCTATGAGCACCGGAAGGTCATGTGATGCCGGTGCTCCTCATTGAAGCTACGGCGGAAGTACAGGGTAGGGAGACAGGGTTCATAATCTGTGGGTAGCAGGCTTGCTTTCAGTCCTCTCCAGGCGCCCCAGTGATGGACAGTTCCATCACACACTCCATCACATATCTCCTTTTTTCTGGGGGAGACTGACATCTGATAAGACCCCACACGGTTTGACTCCGAAGTCAGACTGTATATCTGGACCACCACTGCCAGCCACAAATTGGTACTCCCCAAAACAATTTAACAAAAGAGCAGTACTCACCCAGCTGCACTCTGCTTCTCCCAAATAACATAACTGCCGCTGGGAAGAAGGGCCAAATGTGCCTTCTCCCTGGAGTCCTCCCTGCCGCTGTGGAGAAAACAGAAAGGCTGGGGTCCCTTCGATATGGGGTTCTGGGATAACTGCCCGGCACCTCTGGGGACTGCAGGTTGCGACCTTAGTCCAATCCACCTGCATGGTACAAATGTTTGTATGATCCACTGCGAGGGGAGGGAAGCCACATGCATCCCCTCCTGTATACTCCATCTGCTGGGGAGAGATGTCGATCTACCTCTCTCCCATTGCCAACACTTCTGCTGGGGATATAGGATCCATATATATCACCACCTCCTGGCAATTTTGCGGGGGTAAAGCCAATGGAGCTGGGGTCACAGAAGAGAGCGGGCACTCTGCCCCAAGGGTAGCACTTCAGTAAAATCCAGGGGCACCACTAACTCCTTGGTTGCTGCGGTCAGGCTTGGGAACAATGGGAAGGGGTGGGCAGAGGCCAGCAGTGCTCTGCCTCGATGCCAGCAGTTCAGCTGGGGGATCTGGCTGGGGCATGCAGGGCAGGTCTCGGTCAGTTCCTGGGCCATATTGCGGGGAATAGGGCAAAGGGTCTGGGGTGAGGGAAGGGAGTGGGCAGAGGCTGTTTGTGCTTCTGGTGGGGGCACAATACTCACAGGATCCACCTCCTCAGGGGCACACTGCTGAGCAGGGTCAAAGAGTCCTCGGTAGGTCTGCTCCAGGATCCATTCTTGGTAAACCAAATAATCCAAAACAGCCCACAGGTCTGGCAGGTAACAGGGCACATCTGCGAATCCCTTCCCTGAACTCCTGGATTTCCTCGCTTCTGATACTTCCATGGGCTCCCAAATTCTCGGTCCACCTGTAGGCTATCCATTATCAATCCCGGGCCGCCAAAGTCATCGCCCTCTGGCAGGTAGTCATCCTTCAGCTCTGGACACCACTGTGCGGCTTGCCAATACAGGGCCCGGTATCCACAATCCACACTCATTTCAAGTGGAAGCAACTTCTCCAATTCAGCCACCAAGTCCTCTTGAGGCTGCTCTTACAGGTACGGCATTCGCCAATCTAGTTGTAGCACGTACCATTCCTTGGAGGATGAGAGCCTCCATCCAGGCATTCAGGTAGCCCATGACTCTGCTGCGCACAACACATCCTGTTGTGCTGGAACCATCTTTAGCTTGCTGCTGGTATACCCGCTGGTACTCTGCTGGGAGGTTTGCAAGGTGTATTATTATGTCTAAATATAACTTAATTTTAATGGGTTTATTTAATTTTATTTTAAAGTTATATTTATTATTATTTACTTTATTATATTTATTTAATGTTGTAGTGCTACCCTACCCAGCTATACCTATGTGCACTAGCATACCTAGTTTAGCTAAATTTGATGGGACAGGAAAAAAGCAGGACTGTCCCTGAAAAACTTGGGTCTGTTGGCAGGTATGTGGATGGAAAAATGTTATAAGGTGAAGTGTGAGTTATAGCGTTAATGCTAGTGAGTGTAGAAGTGAAGGCCAGGGCAAATAACAGGAGGAAAGGTCCTTGTGATTTGTGAATTGTACGTGTGTGTGTTATGTGTGTTACGAGTTATGTCACTGTGTTATATATGTTATGTGTTATGTCATTGTGTTATATGTGTTATTGTGTGTGTTTGGTAGGTTGTGTATCAGACGGAAAAAAATGAAATGGAAATGGAAAAGGAAATGGAAAAGGCGAATGAGTGGGCAATTGGCGACCCACTCACCTGTTTCACCCCAGGGCAAAGCATCCAAACAACTGTCGTTGGCAGCGGACTTCCAGCAGACACTAAGCCCTAGCGTAAGCTGGCTACTCCGGCAGAGGTAGCAGGCGTTGCCACACCGCAAACAGACGCAGCCAAAGGGGAGAAACTGCCCTTACCATTAGGGACATTTTGGGCATGACACTAGCCAGGAAGCGAACTGGCAGAAAAGAGACGCTGGCAGCACCACCAGCAGCAGCAGCATTGGGAAAGGCGAATGAGTGGGCAATTGAGACCCGCTCACCTGTTTCACCACAGAGCAAAGCATCCAAAGACTGTCAGTCCTAGGCGTTTGGGAGTGGACTTACGGAACTCAGACACTAGGCCCTAGCGTAAATTTGCTACACCGGCGGAGGTAGCAGACGTTGCCACACCGCAAACACGTGCAACCAGGGGGAGAAACTACCTTGAACATTTTGGACATTTGAGGCATGACACTAGCCAGGAAACGAACTGGCAGAGAAGAGACGCTGGCACCACCACCAGCAGCAGCAGCAGCAGCATTGGGAAAGGCGAATGAGTGGGCAATTGGCCACCTGCTCACTTGTTTCACCCCAGGGCAAAGCATCCAAACAACTGTCAGTCCTAGGCGTTTGGGAGCGGACTTCCAGAACTCATACACTAGGCCCTAGCGTAAATTGGCTACACCGGCGGAGGTAGCAGGCATTGCTACACCGCAAACAGAGGCAGCCAGGGGGGAGAAACGACCCTTACCATTAGGGACATTTGAGGCATGACACTAGCCAGGAAGCGAACTGGCAGAAAAGAGACACTGGCACCACCACCAGCAGCAGCATTGGGAAAGGCGAATGAGTGGGTAATTGACGACCCGCTCACCTGTTTCACCCCAGAGCAAAGCAGCCAAAGACTGTCAGTCCTAGGCGTTTGGGAGTGGACTTACGGAACTCAGACACTAGGCCCTAGCGTAAATTTACTACACCGGCGGAGGTAGCAGACGTTGCCACACCGCAAACACGTGCAACCAGGGGGAGAAACTACCTTGAACATTTTGGACATTTGAGGCATGACACTAGCCAGGAAGCGAACTGGCAGAGAAGAGACGCTGGCACCACCACCAGCAGCAGCAGCAGCAGCATTGGGAAAGGCGAATGAGTGGGCAATTGGCCACCTGCTCACTTGTTTCACCCCAGGGCAAAGCATCCAAACAACTGTCAGTCCTAGGCGTTTGGGAGCGGACTTCCAGAACTCAGACACTAGGCCCTAGTGTAAATTGGCTACACCGGTGGAGGTAGCAGACGTTGCCACACCACAAACACGTGCAACCAGGGGGAGAAACTGCCTTGAACATTAGAGAAAGAAAATTAACTTTCCAAGCTAAGAGCTGGGTAACCCAACTTGGGCAGATTGAATTTAAGAAAGGCAATCTGCTCCATCAGATGAGGTGCCATGCGTGAGCGCTGTATGAGACTCAGTATGTTTCCAGTCATAGAAAACACGCGCTCACTTTGAACAGTGGTTGGCGGACATGATAGAAGCTGCTGCGCAACCCATGAGAGTGCAGGCCACACACTCTTCTTTTCATCCCAGTAGCTAAGAGGATCAACATTAGGTGCAGAAGGAACTTCACAGAGGTAAAGTTTGACCATTTCAGCAGCACTACTCTCCTTTCTGCTGCTAGCTCTGTCAGATGGTCCAACTATACTCCCAAGTGCCTCTTCCCAAAACGCAGCTGCTCCACTCAGCTGTGTTGTGCTGCTTGTGGCACTGCTGCTGATGCTGCTGCTAGGAGTAGCATAATCTCTTCCTCCTCCTGCACCTCTCCCTCCTCGGACAGCATTCCCATTTTACGCTGCCAGTCACGCACCTTGTTGACCAATTGCTCCCGGTAGCTACTGAGAACATTGAATTTCAAAGCTAGCTTTCCCTTAATTCTTGGATCGCAAAGGCACGCTAGCATAATTTCAGGACTGTCTTCCATGCGTTTGCGAAGGTGTACTTTTAGCAGATCCTTCAGCTTCCTGACTATGGCTGCTACGTCAGGATGTAGAGTGCCACCTTGAACAGCCTCACGGTTTTCAAGGAACACATCCATCTTGCTGCCTAGATTACCTGGGCCAGACTGGCAGTGTTTGATCTTAAATTTTCAGTGGCATCCCTGAATGGTTTAAGGACTGCCACTAGCTGGGCGATCACTGTCCAATCCTCCCTATTCAATGGAGATGTAATCCCAATATTATGCTCTGAGGCAAGATTATGGATTGCCGTCTGCTGCTCCAAAATCCTCTCCAGCATGTCTAACGTGGAGTTCCACCATGTACTGACATCCTGACGTAGGCAGTGTACGGGAAGACCTGACCTCTCTTGCTCTTCCCTCAAAAGTTGGCTAGCCTTAACACTATGATGAAAGTGCCCAGCGATCTTTCTGCAGCGGGACTGAACTACTGCTGCTACATTAGTTCCTTCTGACATTGCTGCCTTCACTACAAGATGGATGATGTGGGCTGCACAGCGCACACCAACAATATGACCATCTCGCAGCGCTTTCACCATATTGGCACCTCCGTCAGTTACCACAAAACCAACTTCAACATTGGTGCCTGCCTCTGCTCCCACCCAAAGGCTAAACATTTTCCTCATCGCATGCAGAATATTTTGGGAAGTGTGCTTTTCATCCATCACTTCTGCATGGAGAAGGAATGATCGGTAGCCTGCTGCAGCAGCTTCCTTGGGCACACCGGGCTGCCACCAGTGTGCTGTCAAAGAAAGAAAGGCATGCTGCCCACTAGGTGCACTCCACAAATCTGTTGTGAAATGAACAGACTGATCAGCAGCCTTGGAAAGCTCCTCTTTCACTGCTGAAACACAGGACCGATACAATGAGGGGACAATGTTCCTGCTGAAAGTGGAACGTGACGGAACTGTAAATTGTGGAGCCACAGCCGCCATCAATTGTTTGAAAGGCTCCCCTTCAATCATAGAGAAGGATGCCCCTCCAACAGCAATGAACTGACCAATAAGTCACGTTACTTTATTGGCCTGCTGTTTGGACATTGACCTTTTTGATTGGAATGCCACAAATTGTTCCAGGGTGGGCTGGACATGCAGTGCTCCAACCTGCCTTGGTCTCTGGCTGCCAGCACTAACTGCTGCTGCTGCTATTGGCTCAGAAGCAGCTGTTGGGGTTTTTCCACGGCCACGAGCTATGCTGCCTGCACTAAGTTTTACTTCTGCATCTTTTCCCAATAGCACAGCGTTGTGTTGAGTGCTGAGGTGATGCTTCATGCTAGCACTGGTAAAATGGCCAGACACTTTCCCTCTGCTTATTAGCTTCCCACAATGTTTGCACTTTCCATAGCACCCTTCTTCAACATTTTCAAAGTGCTCCCAAATTGGGGTGCGCATACCCTTGGAGTGTGCCTTTGGTGCTGCTTCTACTGCTCGGGGTGGATGAACAGAGGCAGAACTAGTGGTGGTGGGACTGGTGGTAACAGTACTGGCCATAGCGGGACTGCTAATTGCTTTAACTCTAGATTTGGTAGGTTTTGCTGCTGCTGGTGGTGGTGATGATCGTAGCGGAGAAGGTGGAGGCTCAGGGGAAAATTGTGCACTAGTCATTTGGACACTGCTCCCTGAGGAATCTGATTTCTGACCACTCATCTCCTCTACTTCCTCTGGCTCATAGTCTAGTTCTTCATTAGCCAGATCAAATGGAATTCCTGCTAGGCTGGAGCTAAGACTGATATCATCGTGACTAGTAGTAGTGCGAGCAGGAAGAACAGACTCTGCACTTGGCCTCTCAGTCTCAGGCTCCTCTGCTACCTCGCTAGGTGGAGTTCCACTATGTGTAGCCCTCTCTCTAACTGTCTTTCCAAAAATATTGTAAGGACTTGGTGGCTTGCTAGAGGTACTAGGAGGACATGGCGTGGCGGTACCGGTGGGAACAGTAGGCGCAGCACTAGTGGTGGTAGAGGCGGTAGAGGTGGTGGTGGTGGTTTTCCCTACGAAGGAATGAGATCGCTTTGGTTTGGGAAAACCCCTCTGAGTCTTGCTGCTAATTTGGCTCTGCTTGGTACCTTGCATTCTGCTTGTGGATGGGGAAGATGCTGCTTGGGGCAAAAGGCACTTATTTTTACTCACTGGGCTAGTAGAAGTACTAGTTGTGCTACCCTTTAACTTTGAACGTGCTTCTGGTGCTTTAGGCTTTCCGTAAAGAAACATAGAGCTTGTGGGCCTAGCCGCACTACTACTGCCTGCTTTTGGTGCCTTTCCTTTACTTGATGATCCTTCAAGCAATGCTTCCCCAAATGATAAGCTAGAGCTTGGCCTACTTGGCCGGCTAGACTGACGCAAAGGCTGCATCTTAGAACTGGTGGTGGTGCTGGTGGTGGTGGTGGTAGATGGAGCTTGTCCCTCCTTAGTCCCAAAAGGAGGATCCATTTCAAATTTTGTGTTGTGTGTGTAGTGTAGTGTTTAAAAAAACTTAAAAAAATAAAAAAAAAGGGATAAAAAAATTAAAGACTTTGAATTTACACGGGCCTAAGAGCCTATCCTACTACTATGCTAAACCTAAAGCTATATTTCTTAGTATTCTAGTCTAACTCTAGGCAGACGCTCTCAAGCCCACTAAGCTAAAGTGAGGTTAAATTATATATAATATTATATTATTAATAGATGTTAATCATGTTATATAATAATTAATATTAGAAGAATTATTTATATTATGGATTATAGATAGAAGAATATAGATTATGAATTAGAATTTAGAATTACTTATATTATAGATTATGAATTAGAATTTATATTATATTATGTTATATAATGTATTATAGATTAAGATTAAAGATTAGAATTATTTTAGTACTACAGCTAGTAGCTTGAAGCTTTGCTTAGTACAGTTGTTGTCGTCACACAGTCAATCTTTCTTGAAAAGAAATTAGAAATAAAATAAAATGTCACAGCAAAACAGTTAGCTTCACTGCTTGCTGAACAAAAACACACAGCACTTATGCGGGTGCACTCACTAGCCCAACAAGTTCACTTCACTGATGGACTAAGGTGAGCAAAACACTAAGGGTACTTTTAATAAAATTAAAATAAAATGTAAAATAAATGAGAAAATCTTTGCAAAACAGTTAACATCACTGCTTGCTGATCAAAAAAGAACACAGCACTTATGCGGCTGCACTCACTAGTCCAACAAGTTCACTTCACTGATGGACTGAGGTGAGCAAAACAAATGAAATAAAATTAAATATTATTAATTAAGAAAAAATGACTTGGTCTCTTGCTGTTGCTAAAACAAAGCACAAACTAAAGAGCTGCAGGACCAGTACTAATACGATTATCTGAACTATAAGCTAGTTGTAATTAATTATTAATTTTATTTATAGCTAATTAACTATTAAGCTAGCTAAAATGAATTGGAATACTGAATGATTTTAGATTAGAATGCTTGGGCTGGGGGAGAATGTGTGTATGTGGGTAAGTAACTGGCTCAGTGATAGGAAACAGAGGGTGGTTATTAATGGTAAATACTCTGAGTGGGTGACTGTTACTAGTGGGGTACCACAGGGGTCAGTTTTGGGTCCTGTTCTTTTTAATATATTTATTAATGACCTTGTAGAGGGATTGTATAGTAAAGTATCAATCTTTGCAGACGATACTAAGCTCTGGTTAACACAATAGAGGATAGTGCACGATTACAAATGGATCTGCATAGGTTGGAGGCTTGGGCTGGGATGTGGCAGATCAGGTTCAACACAGATAAATGTAAGGTTATGCACATGGGGAAGAAAAATGCTATGGGGCAATTGGCATCTGCTTCATAAGGGTTTTTTGCCTTCCTCTGGATCAACACAGTAAGGACACAATATGTATATAGGTTGAACTTGATGGACTTTGGTCTTTTTTCAACCTTATGAACTATGCTACTATGTTACTATGTTACTAGTAGATGTCTTGAATCTGCACAGTACACTCTACACTAGTATACTATTACTAACTATAGTATCTATAACTGACAAATATATATATAATTTTATAATGTATTCAATTATTATTAATAATATATTCTATTAAATTATTTATAAATTCTATTATTTAATTTATCTAAGCAGGACAGGCAGTAGGCACTAGTGCCAGCCCAGGGCAAGGGCACCCCAGTGCCAGTGAGGCACTGGGTGCACTGTCAACTCAACAGCACTACACAGTTGATGACAGACAAAAGCACTGAAAATAAATAAATAAATAAATGATTAAATTAATAAAATTATTAATTCAGTAGAACTGAACACAGTACACTGTGAGAAATGGCAGGCTGAGGCTTACCAGTCTCACACAGAACAGAACAATCTCTCTCTGTAACGCTCGGATGCAGCACAGCAGTGTTGCCAAAGCAGTCACAGCAAAAAATGAATGGATCTCTCAGGCAAGCTCTGGTCTTATAAAGGTGGTTTCAGAATTCAAAAAACAGCAGCACAGGCATTGGACGAGACCCTTAGCGTGACGTCACAAGAGTGAGCTGATTGGAGAGACGAGGATCAGCTCACTCCTGTTTGAAATTTTGGCGGTTGCGCGGCGAAAACGAAGACGATCTTCGATTCTTCGTGGTTGTGAGTCTTCGTCTTCGCCTACGGTTTTCCGGCACTGTATTCTGTTCTACGTTCCTTCGGAACGAACAAAAAAATGGCCTCTTCATGCTCGTTTTCATGTTCGCCCGAAGACGAATGCGCAAGTCTAGTAGTAGCTCCCAGAGATCATCCAGTATCCTCCTGTTGTCCCCAGAATAACTTACAGCACCAGCCAGCATGCACACCTTGGAACACTGCTATGTGTACCCAATAAGTAGACACAACTACCTTGAATTGAGTACAGCAGGAATGAACAGTTTATTGTTGTAAAACATAGACTCATATAGCCACAGAACTTCATTAACATAAATCAACATTGATAAACAGGTACATGTAGACAACCCAACCTTTAATCCCCTTTAGCTACTGAATCTCCCCCTGGCAGCAATCCTGTTAATGAGATTAGTTTACACAATGGAGTTCCTGTCTGTTTGGCAGCCAGGCTGGAGCCATCCCTGCCTACCTTGGGGCCCTGTATGACAGGCCATTCTGTAACAATTACATATGCTGGACGCTGTATGTATGCCAGTTCATCTCTAGCGGCGTGGACTCTATTCCCTTTGGACTACTACATGAATAGCCCCATCTTTTGTTCTACCAGCATTTGGATTCAGTCACTGCTTGTACATCCATCTTGCATTACTGTTCCTACTCTAGCATTAAACGCCATTATTTGCAGAACCTACTTCACTGCTTAGTGTTCCTTATCTGCCTTTTAGTTGCTCCATTTGTATTATTGGAGCACATATTGGTGTTCTATTTTAGGTCATCTTTGCACGGGGTTTATTCCTCTTCTATGTTATGTTTCCCCAGTTTTTGTGTAGTTTTTGGACCCTGCAGCAGTGCGACCTTTTTTCTATAGGTCACCACCCCTTACCCTCACTTTTTGTTCATATGATTACTAGCCTTAAATAAAATCATATTTTCAAAATCAGTGCATACATTTCACAATTTCTGCAAGGGTATGCACAACTGTATAATCTTTAATAAGTTTGAAAATGCATGAAACTGGCTATTTTGATATAAATATACATCTCTTCAGCAGGATAAGAATGACTCTGGCTCTTGCAACTGGCTATTAGAATTGGTTTTAATAAATGATTCTGTACACTTATGGTGGGTCAAAAATGATGAAAGCCCTCAACTGTATGCAGTAGAATTGTGCATTCAGATTTGTACAAATTTTAATTTCAATGAAAGTTGCCAATGAAAATGAAGGACAAAGCTGAAAAGTTTTTTTCTCACATTCTCTCTCTCTCGCCCATGTTCTCCCTCAGTGTCTCTCTATCTTTTCCTGTAGCTGTCGCCACTTCTTGTTCAGCTCCTCTTTTTGTTTTTCTCCAATTCTTGGTCTTCTCTGCGTCTTGTTCTTCTCCTAGCTCTCAGCTGCATTATACTGGCCTCTTCTAAGTGATTCTGCAAACAGGGCAAAGCCTTCGCCAGACCATCTGCCACATTTGGCACATGGGTTAGAGGTTGATTTGTGATGTCCATTGAGGCTCTACCCTGTTACGGTAGTACTCCAAGAGGGCAGAATAATGCAGACAGATCTACGGAGAAAGATAAACTTTTCTTCTCTTTCTCCATGGATACTTAAGCATTATTCAGGCTTCCTATAGTACTTTCCTCCAATAATGGAAAGTGTGTGCACACAACCCCCCCCCCGATGTTTTCATTTAAGTCCCGGACAGGGGTGCCGAGTGGTCGCTCGTGAAGTTTTCAGCAACCGCTTGGCGCCCCCACTCTCCGTGACTCCATCGCGGTGCCGGCGTTTCAAGCTGTAAAGCGCGCACCGCGGCAGAGTGGGAAGACGGACGCCTCGCGCCTGCACCGCAGGACTCCGGCAACAAGGTAAGTAGGGAGAGGGGGGGCAGTGAGAAGGGGCAGAGGTGGTAGATAATGAGAAGGGGGAGAGGGGTTAGATAGTGAGAAAGGGGGAGAGGGGGTACATATTGAGAAGTGGGGAAGGGGGTACATAGCGAGAAAGGGGGGGAAGGCAGTGAGAAGGGGCAGAGGTGATAGATAATGAGTAGGGGCAGAGGGGGGAGGCAGTGAGAAGGGAGAGAGGGGTTAGATAGTGACAAAGGGGGAGAGGGGATAGATAGTGAGAGGGGGTACATATTGAGAAGTGGGGAAGGGGGTATATAGTGAGAAAGGGGGAAGTCAGTGAGAAGGGGGAGAGGGGGTACATAGTGAGAAGGGGCAGATCAGAAGGGGAGGGGTAGATGGGAAGAGGGGTTAGTGTGAATGTGTACGAAAATGAATGAATAAATGTGTGGATGAATTGTGTGAATGCATACGAGAATTAATAAATTAATGTGTGGATGAATTGCTTGAATGATTTGTGAGACTGCATGAATATGTGTAAATGGTTCGTGTGAATGAGTGAGTAACTGTGTAAGTGTTTATGTCTGTCGTGAATGTTTAAGTGATTTGGGGAAATGCAAAGATGGTACATGAAGGGAGGGCTGTTTGCCGACAAAGATGTCTTACACTGGGCTGTTAGGGGACGAAGTTGGCTCAGGCTGGGCTGTAATGTGTGTGTAATCTTGGTGCTGATCAGGTTCAATGTGGGCAATGTGGACACCAGGGCTGGCTTTGGGGTGTGCAACCTGTGATCTATGCCCTTAATGCTGAGTTTATATGTGAATGCCAATTGATTTATACCTGCAAAGCTGGGTGTGTGTTATTCAGTTGATCTGTATCTGGTACGCTCTGTTTCCATACATTATTATTGTATACCTACAAATAGAGGGTTTGTATGTCTGATTCTGTTTATTTGATCTATACCTTCAATGCTGACTTAACGTGATTTTCAATTGATCTATACCTGTAAAGCTTGGTTTTTGTGTTGATTCTGTTGATCTATACCTGCTATGCTATGTTTCCATACATCATTTATGCATATCTGCCAATATAGGGTTTGTATGTGATCTATACATGCAAGTGTTGTTTATATGTGTTTGATCTATAGTTCACAGGGAGGAAGGAAAGGAGAGGTATGGCTTAGTGAATGAGGGACAAAGGGTCTGGGAATGATTTCAGGGGAGAGGACCTCTCAAAGTCATGGTCAGGGTGAGAAGGGGGAGAAGACAGCACTGACTATCACAGTCTTCCCCTAATCTGCAGTTGGTGTGACAATTTTTTTTGTTGGTGTGGTAGTGGAGGGAGTGATTTCATGCTAGGGAGCGTGAAGCAGGGCCCAAGGAAATGTCGGTGTGGCAGAGCCTTTCCTGGTGTGTGTATTGGTGTGGCAGAGCCTGTCCTGATGTGTGTGTCTGGGTGGCAGAGCCTGTCCTGATGTGTGTGTGTGTTTGGGTGTCGGTGTAGAGCCTGTCCTGATATGTGTGTGTGTGTGTGTATGTGTGTGTGTCAGTGTGGCAGAGTCTGTCCTTGTGTGTGTCTGGGTGGCAGAACCTGTCCTGGTGTGTATTTAGTCATCTGTTTTCTGGCCCTTTACTTTCTGTAGGAATAAATTGAACTATTTAATTTTTATTTATCCAGAGATAAAACGCCCTCCTGAATTTTTAGTCACTTCAGAGGACAAAATGTTCTAGGTCCAGAAATCAGTGAGAGCAAAAGTAAAGGTATTGTGTTATTTACTCTATTTCAACCTGCGTATCTTATTAAAAAGGATAAGTGGCACTAAATTGTGGCTTCAGGGGTTCCGTGTATGATGACTTTTTTTAGTCACATCGCTCCGCCTAGAGAATTGGCCGCAATTCAGTTGGGGTGGTCTGGGGTCTGAGTTTCTTCCCTGCTGTGCTGTGAGTCTGTGACTGACAGACTCACTTGTTGTGAGGGTGATCTGACCAGCCAAGGCCCAAGGAGTTCTCTATTAAGTTTGTATTTTTTTTTACCCTGCTGTCCTAATCTATGATGTGCCTTACTATAACCTTTGAAACCACCATGAACCTTCATACACACAGCAGCAGGGCCGCAATCAGAGGGTTCCACTGGTACTGGTGTACTTGGCAGGCCATGCAGGGGGCCCAGCATCCCTACTCTATTACTACAACAGGCACGCCAAGGACACTGTTGTGGCATGCAGCCAGAGGTAACCAATTGGTACATTTTTAAATTGGCCCAAAATAAATGGAGCAGGTTTGTTTCACAGCTGTCTTGCAAAGCGTGTCAGCTATTCATGCTGATCTCTAGAATATTATGTGACTGAAACAGAGGTTTGTAGGAACAGACCTTGTGCTCCCACCACAGGAATTAAGAAAGCTAAGAGATGGGGAGAAAGGGGAAAGACAGATAGAGAGGAGAGGTTTGCATACAGGGCCTATTTGAAGGGAAAATTCTCACTGCAGCAAAGTTATTTCCCAAGTACGGAGTGAGAGTGTCTATTATTGTATTTAATTAAATGTTATTATTACAGTAATACATTTAGATGTTTATTTAATGAACACATTAAGCCATTTTTTCTAGGTCCTAAAGGTAATCGAATAATCATAACTACAGTATATGTAGATTTTGAAACTAGTTCTCATTTAATCGTCTATGTACAATATTTTGAAATTTTTATGGAAATAAAAATAAATTAATAAAGTTGTGGTATGTCTTCCCATCAAACATGATCAAAGGTTCTATTCATATCAAATGAGATAACAGATGCAAAGAATCAATACAGCAATGTTAATGTATCAAGCAAATTATAAATTTACTTTTATTCAAATATGTTGTCCCTGCAAAGTACTGCCCAGCAGTATGTAGGTCGCATAAAAAAACAGACAATCCAATTAATTAATCATGGCAAATGACCTACTTCCCCTTGCCATGATGCGGCCATGCATGCCCCTCTGCAGCCCCTGCTGTCCTCCAGCCCCTTGCCATACGTGCTACCGCTGACCAGCAGCCCCTTACCATACTTGGCCACTGCTTACCTGCAGCCCCTTGCCCATGCTCACCTGTGACCCCTGCTGCCACACGTGCCCCTTGCCATACTTGCAGCCTCTGCTGCCCCACTTGCCCCCCTGCTGCCCCCTGTTCACATGCAGCCCATTGCCACACTTGCTCCTCTCACACGTGCTCACCTGCTGTCACACTTGCCTGTCTGCTGTCACACTTGCCTGTCTGCTTATCTGCTGCCCCTTGCCACAATTTTTTGCTGCCTGCTCTTTGCAGCCACAGCTGCTCCCCACTTGTACAGTATGTGCCTGGTGAAATCCAAATGGCGCTTTCTAATTCTGATGACCTAGGCAACCTAGGCACTCTCTTTTCACCCTGCGCCTCTGCTACGTCATCAGTATTGGATGGTGCTGCAAAGGAGATTCTATTGATTGTGTTTGGATGGAGAGCCACAATGAATGTACAACGGGACAGTGGTGAAAAATTAAATCTGTATGTGTATGTGTATGTATGTGTGTGTGTGTATATATATACACACACAGTATCTCACAAGAGTAAGTACACCCCTCACATTTTTGTAAATATTTTATTATATCTTTTCATGTGACAACACTGGAGAAATGACACTCTGCTACAATGTTAAGTAGTAAGTGTACAGCCTTTATAACTCTGTAAATTTGTTTTTTCCATCAAAATAACTCAACACACAGCCATTAATGTCTAAACCTTGGCAACAAAAGTGAATACACCCCTAAGTGGAAATGTCCAAAGTGGGCCCAATTAGCCATTTCCCCTCCCCGGTGTCATGTGACCCATTAGTGTTACAAGGTCTCAGACAGGCCAGGACAGGCCATCGGGCACACCGGGCATTTGCCAGGACCGGACTGACTGGGCCAATGCGGCCGTCCTTAACGCAGGGCAAAAGGGGCACCTACCCCTTAAGCCCGCAGCAACTGTGACCGGGCCCGCTACTTACCTGGCAGATGCGCGCGAGAAGCGTCTCTTCTACCGCCAGGGGGACGCAGGAATCCAATGGAGTCACGTGACGTACATCACATGACCCTGCTGCGCGTCTACTTCCCCTGTGCAGTTGTAGAGCAGGTTGTCTGCGGAAGTCTCCGAGCGGCGCGTACAACAGTTCAGGTAAGGGGGTGAGGGAGGCTTTATGAAGGAGTATGTGAGATTGAGTGAATGAGTAAATTAATGAGTATCTGTGAAGGAGTGAGTGAATTAATGCATTCTAATTCTGTCTAATTCTGGGACTATACATTATGTATTTATGTATGAGTATATGTCTAGTGGCATGTGTATATGTGTTTATGTATTCCTTAGGGCAGTTTTTAAACCCAGTTCTTAAAGGACACCAATGGTCCAGGTATTATGAATCTCACAATTTCAATAGATTGTAATAGTTAGTAAATTCTGCACTGTTAGTCTGTCTAAAGGTTGGAAACTACTGCCTTAAGTATATTGTGCAAAGATGCCACAGGCAGGCTGTTTTGGTGGCAAAGATGCCACAGGCAGGCTGTTTTGGGGGCAAAGATGCCACAGGCAGGCTGTTTTGGGGGCAAAGATGCCACAGGCAGGCTGTTTTGGGGGCAAAGATGCCACAGGCAGGCTGTTTTGGGGGCAGCTACCATCACATAAAGCAATACCAAAGTGAAACTGTCCGTGGAAACCCTCCGGATGCGGGTGTCAGTGTGGCAGAGCCTGTCCTGGTGTTTGTGTTTGGGTGTCAGTGTGGCAGAGCCTGTCCTGTTGTGTGTGTGTTTGGGTGTCGGTGTGGCAGGGCCTGTCCTGGTGTGTGTGTTTGGGTGTCGGTGTGGCAGAGCCTGTCCTGGTGTGTGTGTGTTTGGGTGTCGGTGTGGCAGAGCCCGTCCTGCTGTGTGTGTGGGTGTCAGTGTAGCAGAGCCTGTCCTGGTGTGTGTTTGTGTATGGGTGTTGGTGTGACAGAGCCTGTCCTGGTGTGTGTGTATGGGTGTTGGTGTGACAGAGCCTATCCTGGTGTGTGTGTGTATGGGTGCTGGTGTGACAGAGCCTGTCCTGGTGTGTGTGTGTGGGTGACAGTGTAGCAGAGCCTGTCCTGGTGTGTGTTTGTGTATGGGTGTTGGTGTGACAGAGCCTGTCCTGGTGTGTGTACGAAAACAACCCCAGCACTCCAATCAGCTTCCAATCCTTAGGTTACTTTATTCAGAGAAAGCAAAAAAAGCAACATTTCGGCCAAACAGGGCCTTTGTCAAGCTCAAAAGGCCCTGTTTGGCCAAAATGTTGCTTTTTTTGTTTTGCTTTCTCTGAATAAAGTAACCTAAGGATTGGAAGCTGATTTGAGTGCTGGGATTCTTTTCTGTGTTCGTATACTTCAAGAGGGTTTATGCTGTCCCTTTTTTCCTGCTAGTACCCAGCTTCCTGGGAGTTGAGTGCTGAACCATTTTTTCTTTTTTAACTGTCCTGGTGTGTGTGTGTCTGGTGGTGGTGTGGCAGAGCCTGTCCTGGTGTGTGTCTGGATGTCGGTGTGGCAGAGCCTGTCCTGGTGTGTGTTTGGGTGTCGGTGTCGCAGAGCCTGTCTTGGGGTGTGTGTCTGGGTGTCGGTGTGGAAAAGCCTGTCCTGGTGTGTGTGTTTGGTTATCTGTTTCCTTAATTTACAGATTTTTACTTATCCAGAGATAAAACGCCCTCCTGAATTTGTAGCGACTTCAGGGGACAAAACATTCAAGGCCCTGAAATAATTTAGTGGAAAAGATAAGGTACTGTGTTATTTACGCTATAATATTTATTTCAAGGATTAGTCGCACTAAATTGTGGCTTCAAGCTTCCCGTGTTGAATGACCAAGTATTATGCATGTGTATGTACATATATGTTTTTTTCATAAAAATGGGCTGCTCAGTCTGAAATGCCCGGGCCTATTTTTTGTCCCAGTCCGGGCCTGGTCTCAGGTGTGAATGGGGAGCAGGTGTGTTAAATTTGGTGTTATTGCTCTCACACTCTCTCTTACTGGTCACTGGAAGTTCAACATGTCACCTCATGGCAAAGAACTCTCTGAGGATCTGAAAAAAGAATTGTTGCTCTACATACAGATGACCTAGGCTATAAGAAGATTGCCAAGGCCCTGAAACTGAGCTGCAGCATGGAGGGCAAGACCATAGAGTGGTTTCACAGGACAGGTTCCACTCAGAAGAGGCCTCGCCATGGTCAACCAAAGAAGTTGAGTGTACATGCTCAGCGTCATATCCAGAGGTTGTCTTTAGGAAATAGACGCATGAGTGCTGCCAGCATTGCTGCAAAGGTTGAAGGAGTGGGAGGTCAACCTGTCAGTGCTCAGACCATACGCCGCACACTGCATCAAATTGGTCTGCAAGCCTTTTCTAAAGATGATGCACAAGAACGTCTGCAAACAGCTTGCTGAAGACAAGCAAACTAAGGACATGGATTACTGGATGGTGTCTAGCATGTGTGGCGGTAACCAGGTGAGGAGTACAAAGACAAGTGTGTCTTGCCTACAGTCAAGCATGTTGGTGGGAATGTCATGGTCTGGGCCTGCATGACATTCCTTGCTACAAAAAACAAAATACTGTCTACGCTTCTCACCCTAATAAAGTTGGCAACAAATATATAAACATAATATAAATGAGAGGTTTTGGTTATATGAATTGGCCAAAGCATAATTAAGCTCACCCGCCACGTCAAGGCACACTCTCAATAGGGTGAGATCCTACTCTCACCTCCTACAGTGGGCACACAAAGCAGTTTATACTGCTACCAAAACCTTATTAATGTGTTGGGGGAGGTACAATTAAACCTCCTCCCATTTAACCCCTGGACAGCAAGCTGCAATCAAAACCTCTCATTTATATCATGTTTATATATTTGTTGCCAACTTTATTAGGGCGAGAAGCGCAGACAGTATTTGGTTTTTTGTATACGTTGTACAGCCAACACACTGTATTTGCAGCATGCTCACACTGTTTGATAGGCCTCATATTATACATTTGTATTATTTGAGCCTGAGACTAGCTTAGCGCACCGACATTTTTTCTTTTCCCTGTTTGCACATATTTGAGGTTGTTGGCTCCTCATCAGTCTGGTTGCAGCTTGCTGTCCAGGGGTTAAATGAGAGGAGATTTAATTGCACCTCCCCCAACACATTAATAAGGTTTTGGTAGCAGTATAAACTGCTTTGTGTGCCCACTATGTAGTAGTGATGGGAATTTCGGATCATTAAAGTGAATCGGATCATTTCGATTTGTTCACTGAAATGATCCGATTCATGATCCGAATCTTCGGATCACTCAGTGTGCCTGCATGGAGTTACTGTTTTCCAGTAACTCCGTGCAGGCACACTAACGATTGGCCCCGCCCCTTTCATTATGAATCCTCCCCCCTGCCTCCGGTGATGTCAATGAAGGCAGAGAGTCGTTCAAAGATTCGGATCTTACAGGGATCCGAATCTTACAGTGATCCGGATCACTGTAAGATCCGGATCACTGTAAGATCCGGATCATTGTAAGATCCGGATCTTTGAACGACTCTCTGCCTTCATTGGCATTCTAATCATTCAGAGAATATCACCATACTGTTATAAATAATACATTAATAATCACTGCCCCCAGGATTTACATTCCCGTTTACCTGCAACTGCACCTTAAGCTAACTTTATTAAATTTATTAAATTAACCCTCACCATTAAATTAACCCTAAACACCCCATAAACCATGACTGCCCCTAAAATTAACCCTTAACACCCCATTAACCATAACTGCCCCCAAATTAACCCTAAACACCCCATTAAGCATAACTGCCCCCAAATTAACCCTAAACACCCCATTAAGCATAACTGCCCCCAAATTAACCCTAAACACCCCATTAAGCATAACTGCCCCTAAATTATCCCTAAACACCCCATTAAGCATAACTGCCCCTAAATTAACACTAAAGACCCCATCAACCATACCAATTTATTAGGTAATTTATCTGGAGTACATGCAATTAATTTAGGGGCAGTTATGGTTAATGGAGTATTTAGGGTTAATTTCAGGGGCCGTTATGGTTAATGGGGTCTTTAGGGTTAATTTCAGGGGCCGTTATGGTTAATGGGATCTTTACGGTTAATTTCAGGGGCAGTTATGGTTGATGGGGTATAAGGGTTAATTTTATGCTGATGACTGAGGGTTAATTTAATTAATTTAATAAAGTTAACTGTAGGTGCAGTTATAGGTAAAGGGGGGCCAAGTCAGGGGAATCTAAATCCTGGGGGCAGTGTGAACATTATTAATGTATTTATTTATAAAAGTATGGTATCAGTAATATTCTCTGAATGATTCGAATCTCTGTAAGATTCGGATCCTTGTAAGATCCGGATCCCTGTAAGATTCGAATCATTCGACTCTTCGGATCATTCGACTCTTCGGATCATTCGACTCTTCGGATCATTCGACTCTTTGAACGACTCTCTGACTCTATGAGTCATCGTTCCTGTGTGAATTAATGAGCTGTAACCTGACCCCAGAGTCTGTGTCTGAGTGCTCTGCAGATGACTCACAGCTCTAGGATCAGGTTACAGTTGCATGATTCACAGACTGAACCGCTACAAATGAATCGTTCAGTCTAGTGAACCGATTCATCCGGATCACTAAAAAGAACCGGATCAAATGAACGATTCGTTCATGATCCGGACATCACTACTATGTAGGAGGTGAGAGTAGGATCTCACCCTATTGAGAGTGTGCCTTGACGTGGCGGGTGAGCTTAATTATGCTTTGGCCAATTCATATAACCAAAACCTCTCATTTATATTATGTTTATATATTTGTTGCCAACTTTATTAGGGTGAGAAGCGCAGACAGTATTTTGTTTTTTGTATACATTGTACAGCCAACACACTGTATTTGCAGCATGCTCATACTGTTTGGTAGGCCTCATATTATACATTTGTATTATTTGAGCCTGAGACTAGCTTAGCGCACCGACATTTTTTCTTTTCCCTGTTTGACATTCCTTGCTAACAAGATTAATGCAATGTTCTGCAGCCGTGAGCAGAACATCTCAAATCTTTCCATTTCTCCTGGACTCCACTTAAGATGCCCAAGACCATAAAAGATTTATCTTTCCATTTTAGAAAAAGCAGCCTTTCTACAAAACGTATGTCCTTTTATTAAACCACTCTGATGATCACTGGAGCCGAAGTGACATCTGAAATCAAGCAGCCATTTGTACATACTAAATCTAGCACATCCTCCCTCATGTTGGTTCTTTTACCAGTAAGACACAATCCATGTAAAGAATTTAAGATGTTTCAACTGTTTTACAGTCTACATGAGGAAGTTTAAAGTCTCCCATAAAACCAACCTCACCTTTTTATTGTCATCTTAGGTATTTCTCCAAGGTGCAGATTATTAAGCTCCTCTGCTTGTCTAATGGAGTCTGTATATCAAGTGTGTGCAAACAATTTTTTTGTTTCCAAGGTCCCAAACCCTTCCTGGGCTCTCTATTTTATCAAATCAACCTTAAGCTATTTTCCACCATAAAATACAGACACAGCAAGCTGTGGAGAGGAGTTCAACTCCAGGCAGACCACTTAAAGGGGCGGCCATGCCTGGCAGTTTCCAGGGCTGGGGCTGAATGTGAGTGTGTGTTAGTATCACTCTCACTCTCACTCTCACTCTCACTCTCACTCTCACTACAACTGACTTCAGTTTAAGGTTGCATCTCTGCTTATCTTTCACCAATAGAAAGATATACAATACCAACACCACTACTGAGGAACGTGTTAAAAGTAAAATGTTGCCGGGAGGCGGGTCCTTGAGATGGCTGCTTTTTAATCGAGCTCCTCACCTTACCTGACAATCCATAACCATCCATCCTTCTACGAAGGTATTTTTTGAGAGCCACTTACTTCACACTGGTGGTTTATTTACTGGGCACATGAATCAGGTTTTATTTTGTCCATTTTTTTGATTTTGGAGCTGCATTCCCCATTCCACGTGGTGTGGCCTGGAAGTCAAGGCCTCAATAGAAGCCGCCGGCCTGGAGTGGAGACTACTCTGCTCTGCCATTTTATTCTCTGCCTGCTACGGTAAATTTTTTCCGCCGAGACCCGTCCATTATCTGCTCTGACCAACAGCAGCCCGCGTAAGCCGAATAGCTACCTTCTTCGTTCCGCCGTGCTGCTGCGGGAGTCCGGTTGGGCCCCCGCGCGGTTGGTGGCGTTGTTGCGGGACAGCGGAGCTGGAACGGCGGTCTTGGTTGGAGATTACCTTTCCCGGCTCTCTACGCTGCGGATATCACGCTGGGCAGTGGCTCTTGGATCCCTGGGCGGACGACTTGAGCGCGGCTACATTTAGATCTTCGGTGCCGCTGGAGGACCGGTGAGGTGGGCCTACCCGGCTCTCCGGCAAGTACTTTGTATTTTTGTTTGGCTTAGTTGCCCCTTATTTTTTGTTTATGATATGACCTGGTATTAGTTAGATGGGGGTACGGGTGGGTTTTAGTTAGGTTGGGTGGTGGGGTTTGGGACTTGGGCTTTGCCACATTTGGATCGTCTCCACGTGTTGCGCTATTGAGTAGATCTGCGTCTCCTACTCCTCTCCTGAAAACGGGACTTTCTGCTACCTGTGTGCTGCTGCACCTTGCACCTAGATAGATAGGGGTTCTGGGTGGGCTATAGTTAGGTTGGGTGGTAGGGTTGGGTGGTAGGGTTGTTTTTTTTTTTGTTTTGTTTTTTTTTATCCTAGTTTGGTTGAGTGGCTTGGGCCCGACTTGGAAGTGGTGTGCGTCGCATGTGGAGGAGAGCTACGATAGGCGCCATTAGCACAAGGCCCTGCATCAACGTGACTGTCCACGGACCACTTTTTTCTTTTAGGCTTGCCAATTAGTTAGTTTATGGGTTCAGGTGGGCACTAGTCAGGTGGGGAGGCGGGCCTTGGGCTTCTTTATTTACTATTCTTTTGGGGTTTGTGTTCAGATTTTTCTTTTCTCTGCTGTTGGGATACGCTCACTGTTTTTGTGATATATCATTACATGTATATGTGCTTGGGTATCTCATCCCACCAATTGTTCTGTGTATAGAGTGTGGTTTTGTGTCATATCCTCTTGTGTTCTTCTATTCTTTCCTACTCTTGGGGGTGAGTTCCTCACAGCCCTTATCTACACATGGAAAAGTATATGGATCCACCACCTAAATCATCCACCAGACAAAGCAAGGCAAGAGATAAGTCTACAGCGTCTTTCAAACCGGTGCCACCTTCTGGGTCGGGTTCCACTGCAGCGGAGGGGCACTCAGTGTCCGATGCCTCCTCAAAAGACCCGCTGACGGCTCAAGACCTTGTTGGTGTCATTTCTCCACTCTTAGATGCAAAGCTTGAGAAACTGTCTGACTCCATCAATGCCGTTCTTGCTGAGTTGGTCTCTCAGGGAACAAGGATCACTTCTCTGGAATCCAGGGTCTCTGACATAGAGGATGGGAACGTCTCCATGTCTGCATCCCTCCGCTCACAGGATCATTTACTCACGTCATTACAAGACCGTATTGACGACCTTGAAAACCGCAGTAGACGCAATAACTTGCATTTGGTTGGCCTGCCTGAGGAGGTTAAGGGCACGGCGTTGCACGACCTTGTAACGACTTGGCTGCCGAAGTCTTTGGGCCTGGCGCTTCCTCAGGGTGAATTGATCATCGAGAGAGTACATCGCATCGGTCAACCACCAGTTTCTACCACGTCTCGTCCTAGAGCAGTGATTTTTCGGGTCCTCAACTATACTGACAAGGTCAAGATCCTGGACGCGTATAGAAAGGTCACGGGTCTTTTTTATCACAAACACAAGCTGTTACTTTTCCAGGATTTTTCTGCAGCGGTAACGGTCAAACGACGCCAGTTCTCCGAAATCTGCACGGAACTTTACAACAAGCGAGTGAAATTCGCTCTTCTCTATCCGGCTAAGCTCAGGATTACCCATGAGGGGCAGGCCTACTTTTTTGACACTCCTATGGCGGCCAAGGAATTTCTTCGCGCTGGATCCAGATCTTCTCCCTCTCCGGATGATGGTTCGGCGGTGCCTGAGGCCTCCCCCCCTTCTCCTTCTCGCTCTCGCCCTGCTACTCTGCCTCGCTCCTCTCCGCCTGTTTCCCCTAGGGCTCGAGATCTCTGAAATCCATTGGTATTTGGATATGTATCCTCTGGTTTACCTTTATTGGTTACTGTACGCTGTTTTGTTGATTCTCGATTATTCTTATTTTTTTTGGTTACTCTGTTGTGTTTCTAGGCACAAACTTATATGTGCCGAGTTTCGGTTTATTAAAAAAAGGAAAAAATGGGAGAAGCATAGCACGTTGCAACTGGTGATGTATGGTTTTATTTTCTGTTTCGTCCGCTGGGCACTTGGGGGGGCTGGCTGGGACCCTCCTGGGCCGCCATTTCCAGGTTCATTTTCTGTTTTATCTTTTCCTCAGCGGGGCATCGGGTGACCTCCTGGCCTCGTTGTTCTTGTAGTTATGGTACGATCTGATAATAGCTGTGATGCGCCTTCTTCCTTGCGGATTGTATCATGGAATGTTGAAGGCTTGAATACACCTGTTAAGCGTAAAAAGGTACTTACCCATCTCAAACGAATGCACCCAGACGTTATTTACCTCCAAGAAACCCATTGGTGTGACCGTGTTAAAAATGAGCTGAAAGCTCCGTGGCTTCGAGCTTGTTATTCTGCTATGTATACTAAGAAATCTAGGGGTGCCACCATTCTCCTCTCTAAAAGGTTGCCCTTTGTCATTGAGTCCGAGATTGCTGACCCGGAGGGACGCTACATTATTCTTAAGGTTAAATTGTTTAATGAATCTTTTACCTTTGTCAATCTCTACGCCCCTAATTCTGATCAGCCCGCTTTTCTGGCCAAACTTTACTCACTGTTGCTGGAGATTTCGGCCCCTAACGTTATTCTGGGGGGTGACTTCAATTTAGTGGCCAACGTTTCCCTAGATGTGTCTGGCACTTCCTCTCGCCCTATCGGGCTCTCCTCCTTACCCGTGTTGGATCACCTTCGTTTGCGGGATGCCTGGAGATTTCTTAATCCGACGGACAAACAATTTACGTTTTACTCCCACCCCCATAACTCCTTCTCCAGGCTGGATTACCTGTTCTTACCGGTGTCGTTTTTGCGCAGGTTGAAGGGTGCTCACATAGGCCAAATAGTGATCTCTGATCATGCCCCTATCTGGTTAGATCTCTGTCTCGCTTCCCCGTATCAGGTGTCCCGTAATTGGAGGTTTCCTACTTATTTGTACACGTCTGAAGCGTTTAAACAATCCCTGATTGCGAAATGGAATGATTATGTCGATGATAACCGTGAACATCTTGACGACCCTGATTTGTTTTGGGGTGCTTCTAAGCCGGTTCTGAGAGGGCATATCATTGCTTATGTTGTGCGACGCAGGAGAGAGGCTGAAGCTAAATTAGTCCAGCTTACTGACGATCTTTCCAGGGCGTATGTTGCACATAAAACTCACCTTAGTCCAGATACCTTGAAAAAATATAAAGAGATTAAATCCCTCTACGATGCCTGGGTTACTGAAAAAGCTCAGCTTTCTTATAATTATACTCGTAATACTTTTTTCCGCTGGGGCAATAGGTCTGGCAAGCTTCTGGGCAATCTTATCCGTCACTCTAAATCTAAATATCATGCTGTAACCAGGCTTCAGGATTCTTCTCAGTCGGTTGAGACCGACCCTGTTAAAATCACTCAACTCTTCGCTAATTACTTTGAGGATTTTTATTCTTCAGAACCTAATGACCCTGATGAAGCGCTTCAAATGTTTTGGCGGGCTAATATTCCAAAACTGTCACCTGCGGACCGTGAGCGTTTAACTAAACTGTTCACCCCGTCTGAGATAGCCACTGCTATCAAGTCCCTTCCTAATGGCAAATCCCCTGGCCCGGATGGCCTGGGAGCCGAGTATTATAAACTTCTCTCTACGTATCTACCGGCACACCTTGCTGATGTTTATAATGGATATCTGCAGGGGAAGGTCCCCCCGAGGGATTTCACGGCCTCCCGTATCATAGTCCTTCCCAAACCACACAGGGACCCTACTTTGCTCTCCTCCTATCGCCCTATTTCCCTCTTGAACCAAGATCTCAAAATATACACCAAGATTATGGCCTCTAGACTGCAACCTATTCTAATGGCACTCACTTCTCCTTCTCAGACCGGATTTGTTAAAGGGCGCCACTCTACTCAAAATATTAGGGGCCTTATCTCAGCTATTCTTACTGCCAAACTAACTAACAGCAAGGCCTCTATAATACTTAGTTGTGATGCTGATAAGGCGTTCGATAGAATTTCCTGGCCATACCTTGTTAGTTTTTTCAAATACCATCATTTCGGGTTGCCTTTTGTACAAATGTTTCGAGCGTTGTATCATTCCCCGGTGGCTCAGGTTGCGGTGAATAATATGAACTCTCGCTGGTTCTCCTTGGGTAGGGGTACTCGCCAAGGCTGTCCCCTGTCCCCTCTACTTTTTAATCTGGCGATTGAACCTCTAGTTCGTGCTATTGAGCGTTCCGCCGAGCTTGAGGGAATCAGGGTGGGTGTTGTCGAATTGAAGGTTGCCGCCTTTGCTGATGATCTTTTGTTATATCTCTCCAATCCCAAAGCGGCGATGCCTCATCTGCTTACCCTATTTGACCAATTTCATAAGGCCTCGGGATTCTTAATCAATAGGCTTAAGACCGACGCGCTTCCCATTTTCCCGCAGGCTAAACGTGGCTGGGGGGGGGCGTTCCCTTTCAATTGGACTCGACTTCCCTCCTTGAAGTATCTAGGTCTTACCATCCCTATAAATCTGGCACATCTTTACAAACTAAATTTTTCCCCGTTGTTGCGTCAAATGGAAGACTCTTTTAAAACTTGGTCCAAATTTAATCTCTCCTTCTTAGGTAGATGTCACTTATACAAAATGGCCTTTTTCCCCAAACTACTGTACCCGATTCACATGTTGCCCATTACCTTGAAGAGGAAGGATGTCCAATATCATAATGCGCTGCTGCGTAAGTTTCTGTGGTGCAACAAAAAAGCTAGAATTTCAGCAGCCGGCTCATAACGGGGGGGTGAATTTGCCGAACCTATTAGATTATGCTCTGGCCTCTAACTACCGCTTTGTGGCAGATTGGCTGAGTGGCAGGTCTAGGTTCACCAATGTGACCCTGGAGCAGCAACTCTTTCCTGCCATTTCTTTGGCCTCTCTCCTGCATCAGCCTAGAAGTACTTTACCTCCCGATGTGGTCGCTAATCCGTTGAAGGCCTGGGAGCGTGTTCGACGTCGCCTGGGCTTGGAGGTCCATTATTCCCGGTTCTTGCCCTTGGTTCGCAACCCGCAGTTCCAACACGGGAGGGAGGATGTTGTCTTTAGGAGACTCGCCCGGGTGGGTGGTCGGGTCGTTGGTGACTTCCTTGACCCGCGAGAGGGTAAACTGTTGACGTTCTCGCGGTTCCAAGCTAAATTCCCTACTGTTCGAATTCATCCTATTCACTACCTCCAGCTCCGTAACTATGTTAATGCGCTACTTCCCCACCTCTCTGGGGCTAACTCCAACCACCCCTTAGACCGGATCACGATATCATCTGCCCCACTGCTCACTATGTCTACAATCTATAACCTGCTTCGCCCAATTATCGATTGGGAGACCCATACGGCGGGCATTGCCTCCTGGAAAACTGATTTTCCAAATCTGTGTCAAAAACAAGTTCTCCAGGCATACTCCCGCAATTCCAAACTCTTGGTGTCTAGGGATTATGGTGAAATGTTCCTTAAAATCCTGCATAAAGCCTATGTCACCCCCAAACTCCGGTTCTTAATGGGTTTAGATGATCATTCCCGATGTCTGAAATGCCGCTCACCTGGGGCGGATCTTCTTCACGGCTTGTGGTCCTGCAGTTCTATTGTCCCGTTCTGGAATGCCCTACAGTTGTACATTACAGATACTCTGGGCATTCGTTTTGTAATTTCTGTTGAATGGGCAATTTTTGGTATGATCCCTGATCCTGTTCCTCCCTCTGCAGCAAGAGCTAAATCTCTCTTGCTCACTATCTCGGCAGTGGCCAAACGGGCAATATTGTCCCAATGGATTGCTCCTCAGCCACCTTTACTGCCTATGGTCCTGTCGCGATTACGCCTTCTGTTTCAGATGGATTGGCTTGAAGCCGTTCTCCATAAGGAAAGCAAGGTTAAATTTCTGTTTAACCGTTGGTCCCCATTTATCGCAACGCTGGATAGTGATACCAGGTTGTCGTTATACCAAACATTTAATACCACAGAATGGTACTGCCTTCAAGTCCTGAGAGGTACTCTCCCTGTCCCGGGCTTTTGATCTTAATGATGGGCGGGATGGTTGCGTGTTGTGACCTGTGGTTTTGCGTCGGTGGTTTTGTACCTTATGTTTGCCTTCATGAATGTCCTCCACTTATCCTTACTTTTGGTCTCCTGGATCTTTGTTTGTACTGTATGTTATACTGCAACTGTACATCACTTGTCTCTGTAAATGTCAAGTTTTGTTAACATGTCAAAATGTCTGGCTGTAAACTTATTCTCATGTTTTATGCTTTGTCTTCTCCGTGGAATAAAGAAGTTTAAAAAAAAAAAAAAAAAAAAAAAAGTAAAATGTTGAAGTTATGGAAGCACTAAAAGAATTAGAAAAAAACAAGTAAACCAGTCAGTGGATGCTATCTGCAAATATCATCCCAGTAAGTCTGGATATCAGGCATGCAAGGCCAATGCATTCGTGGTCCAGGTTGGAACCAAATCTGTTTAAAGTTGAAATCTCAATGTCTGAAACCTTGTATAATAATATCTATATTCAAATTCAAATTAATCAATTAATAATATTAATCAATTGACAGATAACCTGTGCCCCTATTTTTTGGGGGGGGCTGATTTCTTATCCTTTATGGATGTTTATTCATTCTTTCCTGATTCTTCTCTTCTGCTTTTAGAATTGAGCTCACATAAATGCAAACAGACTATCAGCTGTTCATGAATTAACTTATATGTTCCTGCTTGGCAATTTGGCCCGCAAGAAATTGGAAAGCTGTTCAATTAAAGCACACTAATGTTTGCAATTGCTTGAAATGTATGCAGTTGTTATATCATTTGTGCATCTAAAAAAATGTACTTTGAAAACTATAGAGTCTACATCTGGAAATAAGTTATCTTGGTGTATACAGCAATTTACTTCTGCTTGATAAGACGAAAAGAAATTACAGATTCCAGTAACAGTTTCAAGTAAAATTGTTGCTTTTCCCTTCAAGGTCAAAACCATTTTTGTAAATTATTCTGTTTACAGTTTAATCTACAATTAAAGTAAAACCTACAGTATAAGTTTGTAAAGCAGATATTTTTATATTTTAGCACCTGGCCCTGAAAAAGTTATGTTAGAGAAGGTATAATATTTGATTTTTTTGTTCATGATAAAAATAGGTTAGCACTTAGCAGCTAAAACAAACACAATGCATCACATTTAGTTTACATGTATACATTTTTATTTATGGTGGTACTGGGAAAAATTCAGTGGGATCCACTAAAGTAGAAGAAAATGCATGTCTGAAAAAAACATTTTCTGCAGCATAGTATAGCATACCTTTCCATGAAACATATTAACCATTTAAAACATCATTGACAGCCAAATCTTTAAATGAACATGCATATAATTAATTCTCATCCTGATTATGGGACAGTCCTTCAGCTACAGGGGCACAGGCTTTTGAGAAGCCATTTAAAGATACAGTGGTTTGAATGAGTGAGGTAGATACCATAGGAGTTGTCTAGGAATATTATCTGGAGAAGATGGAGAGAGGAAATAGTCCCCTGGGCCTCCAGCATTAATATCTTCACCTCCACATGAGCTATGTTTAGCAGGTATGTGTTGATGGACTTGCAGCTTGAGTGAGGGTGGTGGTAGAATTGCTACTGAGACATGGAGGGGCGCTTTTTTTTAATGTTTATATTATTTATTTCTCTCATACATTTTTTTATGCCAGTGATGCCATTGTTCCCTTTATTTTTTATTTATTTTCTCCCATTTTTGGAAGGGTGAGAAACAACTTTTCTCCCTATTCTCCTCCTGATCTGTTTGAGCTGATCACAATGTGATCAGCAAGCAAGGCTCCACAGCCCTGCATTGTCGATTCCATAATTGCAGAGGGGAAGTAATGGGAGAGCCCAGCAGGGTCTAGAAAGACCCTGTTGAGGCGTTCCTGTCCTAAAGTGACCTCTACCAGAAAGGAATGCCCGACTGAATGACTGTATACCAGTCGTTGAATACCTGTATGTCCTAATGGGCTTTAAGGAAACTGAAGGGGTTAAAAGAGTTTTGGAGTGTTCTGGCAAAACTATTAGTAGATATATTTAACCAGTCACTATTGAAATGAGTAGTTATAGAACTACTTGGAATTAGCTAATGTGGTAGCATTTCAAAAATGTTAGCAGGCAAGACCAATAAATCAGTGAGAAATTAATGGAAGCCACATTAATTGAAAGAACTGTTATATATCTACATGTAGATGGATTGCAAGCTAAGCACATGTTTACTGGAGGGAGATCTTATTATAAAAATATAAATTTTGCCCAATCAATGAGGAATGACCACACAACACACTGCAATTTGATCAAGAAAAATAGTAATACTGGACTTACTACAGCAGAAAGAAAATAGTTATGTGTGCAAACATATATGTATATATGTGTGTGTAAAACGAGTTTATTAATCAATAAATCAATATCACAGCAATCAATGCTATAGTGTCAAATGTCAATACAGCGATACATCACTGTATGCCAAGTATGGTGAGAAAGAGGGTAGTAAGAATATTGAAATAAGGGAGAGAATTAAATAATTAATGTGTGGATGAATTGCCTGAATGAGGGAGAAAATTAATGAATTTGTGAGAATGCATTAATGAATATGTGTAAATGATTTGTGTGAGAGAATATATGAGCGACTATAAAAGTGTTTGTGTGTATCATAGATTTATAATTGACTTGTGGAAAGGCAAAGATGGCACAGGCAGGGTGTTTGAGCCTTTGGAACCAAGATGGCACAGGCAGGGTGTTTATCAGACAAGGATGGCATAGGACGACCTGTTTGGGGACAAAGATGGAAAGTCCTATTTGTGTTATCTGGGTGCTGGTCAGGTTCTATGTGGGCAGTGTGGATGCAAGGGTTGGCTTTGGGTTGTGCAACCTTTGATCTATGCCTGTAATTTAGGGGTTTTTATCTATACCTTATGTTGAGTTTTTATGTGAATTCCAATTGATCTATACCTGCAAAGCTGGGTTTGTGTGTTATTCTGTTGATCCATATCTGCTATGCTATGTTTCCATACATTATTTATGTATACCTGCAAATACAGGGTTTGTATGTCTTATTCAGTTGATCAATACCTGCAATGCTGTTTCCATGTGTTTATTTGATGTATACCCTCAGTGCTGAGTTTACATGTGATTTCCAGTTGATCTATTCCCGCAATGCTGGGCTTGTGTGTTCTGTTGATCTATACGTGCAATGCTATGTTTCCATAGATTTATTATTGTATACCTGCAAATACAGGATTTGTATATCTGATTCTATGCCTTCAGTGCTGAGTTCACATATGAATTTCAATTGATCTACACATGCAAAGCTGGGTTTGTGTGTTAATGTGTCGATCTATACCTGCTATGCTATGTTTCCATACATTATTTATTACTTATGTATACCTGCAGTTGATCTATGTGCTGTTTTATGTGTTTATTTGATCTATACCTATTTTTTGGAGGGAGTGATTACATGCTAGGGAGCGTGGAGTGGGGCCCAAGGAAATGCTTGCGTAGGGTCCAATTGTTTCAATATAGAATGTATTGGCAGCAGGGGCTAATATTTATATATATTGACAGAAGGGGCTAATATTAAGAGTTATAGGCAGCAAGGCTAATAGTTTTATATATATATATATATATATATATAGGCAGAAGAGGCTAATATTAATATATATCGGCAGCAGTTAAAGAAACTGACAGTTCAGCTGTTATTTTGAAATCATATTTCAATCATAGTCTTTACTTCAAAGATATAAGTACATATTATGTAGTTAAAAATGTATGTCTAACGCATATATAGTGTGTCCCTGAATCACAGAAATAAAATGTGGTCACCCTACATCAGACAAAGCAACAGGGTCAGGGCTGGGGATAAAAACCAGCCCTGGAAGTAACTGAATATCAGCCCCATAATTCTTGGTGCCATTATTGTGTATATGGCACATGTATGGTCCCAATCAAAATTTTCTTTTGTTAAGAATAGGGACAAATAATGCATTTATGAAGTATATTTGAAGAACAAATTAGTCAATAATAAGATGCATATGAAAACAGAGTTCTTAATATCACTGTGGCCCATGACATCATGCCATAGGCTTAGACCATCTAAGAGAGTGTCTGACTCTCCTGAGAACTGACACATTTATAAATTTAATAAAATCCTAATTTCTTTATTTCCAGCGACCTCTGTGATCTATGCAACCTAGTCTATCTGCTTTAGTCATCCCATTTTAACTCTACAGTATGTCCATTAGGACCTGCCCCAGGTGCTTAGATTGCACCCACAAGATTTGCCAAGCACACAGATTGCACCCACAGGATTTACCCAAATTGCATCTACAAGATTTACCCCGCTTCCAAACTACATAGTGACCTCCTCTCATAGTCCCAGGTCTCCAGTTGATCCTCCTTTATCTTGCCATTTTCTCTCTCTTTCTCCCATTTCTCTCTTTTTCTTTTTCAATTTGACCCCCTTCTCATTATCTCTCCTTTGTATCGCTTACCCTTCTGCTTATCTCTTCACTTTCTTTTTATCTCTCTTTCTCTTATGATGATGATGATGATGATTATTTATTGTTTTTTATATTCCATAGTGGTGTACAATGGGTAAGGTGGGCCTTGGTCAAACAAGGTTACAATCTAGAGGGAGTTAGGGTGTTTTACACAAGGTAAAAGTGCCACTGTTTAGGATGGACAAGCCACACCAGTGGCAGGAGAGAGATTAGGAACGCTGAGCTAAAGAATTTTGGAGGAATGGCATTGTAACGGGTTCACCAAGAGAGCTGTAGTAACTCCCAGAAATCACCCACATGTATCCTCCTGTTGATTCCGGGGACACTTCCAGCACCAGCCAGCATGTGCACCTTGGAACCCTGCTATGTGTACCCAATAAGTAGACACAACTACCTTGAACTGACTACAGCAGGAATGAACAGTTTATTGATATAAAACATAGACTCATATATCCAGAGAACTGCATTAACATAAATTAACAGATACATGCATACAACCCAACCTTTAATCCCCAGGCAGCAATCCTATTGATGGGATTAATTAAACAATGGAGTTCCTTCCCGTGCTATCTTTGTTTGACAGCCAGGCTGGAGCCATCTCTGAGTACCTTGGGGCCCTGCATGACAGGTCATTCTGTCACAGGCATTAACATGTAAGGTTGTAGGCATCCTTAAACAAGTGGATTTTGAGGGATTTTTTGAGGGACCGAAGGCAGGGGGCAAGACGGCATTTCAGAGGATAGGGGCAGCCCTTGAGAAATCTTGCAAGTGTGAATGACAGCTAGAAATCAGAGGAGAGGACATGAGATCATTGGAGGAGCAGAGGGACTAGTCAGGAGTGTATTTCCTGTAGAGATGAGTGATGAGATGTAAGTAGGGGAACCGCTATGTGCAGATATTTCATATCAGATATCAATTTGATTATTGAAGTATGTGGCAAAGTCAGAGGCATTAAGGTTTACGTGGAAGTTATAGTTATGTCAAAGAAGGGAATTGAAAGTACTGAAGATGCGTTTAGGGTTATGAAACGGGGAGAAGATGAGGGAGGTAACGTAGGTTTACTTAGCAAAGGTGAGAGCAGAAGGAACATAGCATTAATTTATAGTACAGAAAGTCTATGGAATGAGACTTCCACCAACTACATTCAGCAGTGTGGGAACGATGTCGAAGGTGTCAGGTTTGTAAATGTGCACGTCCTGAAGAGCGAGTAGTAGCTGAAGCTGCATCCCCAAGAGCAGATGTGAGGGTGAAGTTATAGAGCGAGATTGAGCTGTTAGGGCATGACATGTTTGAGATAGGAGGGAATAAATTGGTTAAGAATTTCTGAAGGTTGAGACAGCTAAGGTCTCTGGTTAAGCGAGGTTTGTTGGGTGGATGGGAAGGAGTAAGAGAAAAGGTGAGAGAGCATGATTAGAAGTGATGGTAAGGGGTGGGGGCTTAGAGAAGTTAGTGAGAGAGCACATGGTAGAAAAAATGAGGTCCAGATTGTGACCATCATCATGAGTAGGGGAGTAAATATGCTGTGTGAGATCAAAAGAGGAGGTAATGGAAAAGAATCCATGGGACTTGAAGGGGTGTCAATTGGGATGTTAAAGTCTCCAAGGATGACTAAAGGAACATCGGAAAAGAGAGAGCAGAAGTCATGAGGAGAAGTGGTCAAGAAAGATGTTAGCAGGGCCAGGGGGACAGTATATAACAGCATAAATGCATAAGGAGATGGGTGTCACTCTCTACTCAGGCTGCGGAGCTGTATGTCTTTTGTTTCCCTGTCTTGCTGTGATCCATTTCTGGATTTCTGTATGTTCTGTCCTGAACCTCTGATTCTTGGATTCCAGTCTTGCTCTTTGCTTCAGCTCTGTTTCCTTTATAAGGTGTGCCCCACCCGTGTGCTCTGTTTGTCTCAGTCAGTAGTCTACAGGTATGTCTCTCTGATATGTGTTTGGAGTTCATGTTTAGTTCTTCCGTAGGCAGGCTCTAGCGTTAGGACCCACCGTCATTGGAGTACTTTGGCATAGTGGTGGACTAAGCATACTATGGCCATAAGATGTGACGGAATCTCCAATAGTTATCATATAGTCTTAAGCTAGTCCTGTTTTGTCCTGTAGTTTCTTTGTATTTATGTGTTGCCTGGTCAGTCTAGTCAGCTTTGTGCCTTGTTGTCCTGTCTTGAATCCCCGGTACAGGGGTGTCTTGTCTTGTAACCCCGGTAGAGGGGTGTCTTGTCTTGTAACCCCGGTAGAGGGGTGTTACGCTGGATCAGGCACCACAGGAGGTGGACCCACGATGCAGAAATGTCTCCGAAAAACAAGCCGGGATCGAGACAGGCAGCACAGGAGCGTGGTAAATACAATAGCCGGGGTCGGGGCAGGCAGCACAGGATCAGGTTCAAATGACAAAGCCGAGGTCGGGACAGGCAGCGCAGGATCAAGGTCAAATAACAAAGCCGAGGTCTGGTACACGTGGAGATCAATCAATAAACAGGAGCACCCAGAGAACATTAACATGGACTCGTTGAACGGGCAAGGAAACAAGGAACCAGGAAGGTTTAAATAGAACCAATGGCGGGAGAGCAGGTAAGATGACGTCATCGCGACCGGCGCAATTAGCGTCGTCGCGATGGCAACAACAAACAAAACTTCCTGCCTGTGTTACCTCCGTGAACGACACGGAGGAGCCACACAGGCAGGGGAGGAAAACAACCTCCGTGGACATGCAGCGGCGATCAAACACTTGATCGCCGCCGGCATGCCCGCGGCGGTACCCAACGAGATCCTCTCTGCCTGTGTTGCTGCCGCGAGCGACGCGGCAGTGCCACACAGGCAGGGAAGGTAAAACCACCTCCGTGGACATGCAGTGGCGATCAAACACTTGATCGCCGCCGGCATGCCCGCGGCGGTAAACTACGAGTTCCTCTCTGCCTGTGTTGCTGCCGCGAGCGACGCGGCAGTGCCACACAGGCAGATGAGGTGCTGGTCGGGTACCGCGAGCATGTAGCGGCGGATCGGTTTTCCGATCGCCGCTGATATGCTGCGGCAGCCCGAACAGAGCTGTCAGGAACCGGGAGGCGTGCCTGCTCAATACGCACGCCCCCTCGTGTGCGTGTAGAGCGCACGTCAATACACGAGGGGGACGTGCGCGAGGGACGCCGTGGGACCCCGGCCGGACAGGTAGGTGTTACAAGGGGTGTCTTGTCTTGTAACCCCGGTAGAGGGGTGTCTTGTTTTGTAACCCCGGTAGTGGGGTGTCCTGTCCTGTTCATGTCAGATCTTGAGTATTCCTTGTCTTGTTCCCTGTTGTGCCCTGTATCATGTATATCTTATCTGGTTCTGCTTCTTGCACTGTCCCTCTTGCTTGCTATGTTTCTCCTGTACTCTACTTAGCTTCCCTACTCTCAGCCTGCAGCATCCTGCACATGATTCCAGTGCTATGTCTCATGCCTGCTCCAGGGTGCCTGCAGGATATCTCCAAGTTCTGTTCTGCCATCATCTGCTGCTATGTCAGGGCGCTGGTCTGTGGCTGCACAACCCTAGTTGCCCACCAGGGGAGTGCTGTCAGCCTGCACCAGGCCCTGTCCAACTCCTGAACACAATCTTTGGGCGCTCTGGGTCTTTACAGTCATCTGTATGGGCCTGGTTCGTGACAATGGGATTAAATAATCCGACAGCATGGATCTGGATCTCAAATGAGAAGAAAGAGAGTGATGGAGCAGAGGGAATAGGTTGAAAAGTACAAGTTGGGGAGAGTAGACATCTTACACAACCACCCTTTCTGTCATCAGGTCTGGGAGTAAGGTGGAAGCCACCATAGGAGATAGCAACGGGAGAGGCAATGTCACAAGATGTTAGCCAGGTTTCAGTTAGAGTGACAATGTTCAGGGAAATAGAGGTGAAGTGGTGGTGTAAAGCTGTTTGTTACATACAGAATGTGCATTCCAAAGAGCAAAGGTAAAAGGAGGTTAGGAGGAGTGGCAGGGTATATGGATGAGATTATTAAGGTTTCTGGGAATTTGATTGGCAGAGGAAGCAACAAGAGAGGCACTAGATTTGGGGAGATATCCCCAGCTGCTAAAAGTAGAAGAAGAGAAGGTGGGAATAGGACTTGTGTGTTAGCGGAGAGATTGCTGGGAGTGGGGGGTGAAGGTGAAAACTGCCTGGGATGAGAGAAGAAAGTAATGAGGTAGCAATACAGACATAGTGTGGAGGTGTTGGTGTTTGGAGAGAGATAAAAGTTCTACTGACAAAAGATGAGATTGGGAAGAGGAACAAAAAGATTGTGAACATGGTAAATGCAGAATGATGGTGATGTGATGGGAATGGAATGGTGGTGGAGCAAACAGAATAAATAGTAGGCAGCACTTGTTGACAGTTCAGTGCAGTATTGATTGAAGGGAGCCTCCAAATTCCTCTTTGTCCTTTCTTATTGCCCTCCTTGGTAAACTCCATTGGTAAACTCCTATTCAGCGGCACCTAGTGTCACGATCCCGGCCGGGGTACGTTGCGGGGGGACTCACAGCGTCACGCTCCTGTACGGAAGAGCGTTGCCCGAGTACCCGTTGCGTCACGGTCCTGTCCGGGACACGTCGCCCGGGTGCTCGTGGCGTCGCGCTCCGGTGCGGAGTGCATCTCCCGAGTACCCCCGAGTGGCGGGTACTCGATACTTACCCCTCCCGGGACGATCCGGTAACACTGTGTCCTCATACGCGGCGGTTCACAAGAACGAAACGCCGCACAGTGATGGACACCCACGGCATTACCGGACACGCCCCCTTCCGATCCCATACCCCTGTGGAGGAGAAGCAACGTCCATTGGACGTCGTCACGGTTGGGGGCGGGATCTAGAAGGGCGGCTAGTTTAAAAACTGAGCACTGATGCCTGTTCAGTGCTCAGTTGTTTTTACAACTAAGCTGTATGCTTACCTGGTGCTGGTATCTGATGATTTATGTTGATTCCTGTTACCGACCTTGGCTTGCCTTTTGACCACGTTGACCTCTCTGCTCCTGACCCGGATTGCCTGACCACTCTCTGCCTGATACCCGGTACCGACCTTGGCTTGTTTACTGACCACGTTGACCTCTCTGCTCCTGACCCGGATTGCCTGACCACTCTCTGCCTGATACCCGGTACCAACCTTGGCTTGTTTACTGACCACGTTGACCTCTCTGCTCCTGACCCGGATTGCCTGACCACTCTCTTCCTGATACCCGGTACCGACCTTGGCTTGCTTACTGACCACGTTGACCTCTCTGCTCCTGACCCGGATTGCCTGTTTTTTCTCTGCCTGAGTACTGGACTATCCCTAGTGTTGCCCTGTGCTAGCAACACTGCTCCTGCCTAGGAGGCATTCATACCAGCTTAGGTCCGATAAGAGACTGATCCATTGTATCCTGCATCCTGGTTTCCACACCTGTGCAAACGTAACACCTAGGAAAGTGGCAATTAGATGGAAAGTGGCACACAGATGCTATGTGGCCTGTGCCTCCAAAGTTAGATCAAGTATAAAGGGTGGCTGATTGTTAGGTATTTACTAATTGATTAATTACCCCGCAATAAAATCAGACACATGAGAGGAGAGGATAACTAACAACATACTAATAATTCAAGATGGACAAACAAAGGAATGATACAAATGCAAAAGGTGGAATAGTAATTAATTAAGCAGGGCAGCCAACAAAAATGTAGATAACAAACAGGGTAAAGGCAAAATATATATAAATCGTTAAATAAGTAGATGACATTGGTCAAGATAATCGGCAGCAGAACCAGTATATAGAGTCCAAGAGAAAGTCTAAACCTCATAGAGTTACACAGTTCCAAATAGCTCAGAACAGCCGGTAAACATAAACACAGTCTAGTAAACTAGCCGAGAGTCAGTGTTACAGGCATCATTTGCAAACCCAAAATGTCAAGCACAGGAATCAGGAACATCATTTAACAACACGGCATGAAAAGCATGTCAGGCTTAAATAGAGAGTTTGATACCAAACAAGGATATGCCACTGATACACGTGGACAAGCATAAAAACAGCCCAAGACACATGTGCACATCTAATAGGCCGCAAGCCAAGGACAGCCCAGTCGCAGATGGACACCAATAAAAGATGTCCTTTATGCCTGTGCATATTTTTATGAAAGGTCTGATTGCTTTTCTGGTTAAGCATAACATAAAGGGCTACAACTGTTAAAAAGACAAGTTATATTGGCAAGTTGATCCAGGGAGTGATCTGATTGTCACTATGGAATCATTTTTTTCCCTGTTGTGGCATAATTGGTAATTGTCCCATGTAGGGTTTTTTTTGCCTTCTTTTAGATGACCTTTAGAAGTAGGTATGTGTGAAAGGTTTAACTCGATGGACTAAAGTATTTTTCCAACTTACTATACTATGCCAATACTTGTTATCTGGAATGGGAACCAGGCTCGGGCTCTGTCAGATACCAGAAACCTGACAAAGATGCATAAGTTCATGAATGCTTGGCATGTGCATACAGCTATCCTGAAGAACATATAAGGAAAGGAATAGGCAGAACTGGGAGACTAGTTTGCTTCTTGTGGTTTTACAATGCCACCCTCTACGGTTCAAAAAGCTCTGCTCTAAACTAAATTCTATTTAGGTTCACTGTATCCATTCTAACAATGATATTCGTTCTTGTAGTGAAAAGCATTGTAATCATTAGCATTATATCTGTCCCTTCGAGGACAGAAGGACAACATTGTTTGAGTTAACTACATTTACATATTTGAGTTAACACCATGTGGCAGATGTGTAATAAAGTTGGCAGCAATACTGTTCATAGCCATGTTTAATAAATTTATTAAGAACATTACATAATTTAATTAGGAAAATTGACAATTACACATTTGTCAATTAGATAATTTGAGAAGACAAAAAGCACAAAAGGCAAACATTAGGAAGACATTCCACTGGTTCCCTTGGGCATAGCTGACAACAGAATACAAAAGAGGCATAACCCCCACTCAAATTATGTAAACTGTCTGGACTGTGGGTGATCAAAAATAGAGAAATGTATTTCATTCTTGCTAAAAATTGAAGCACAGCACAAACACACACAATACCAAGCCACACAGTCTGATGTGCTTCATCCTTAAAAGGACTTGATCACAAACTAACCAAAGGAAACAGTGATATATACAGTTGTGTGAAAAAGAAAGTATGCCCTCTTTAAATTCTATGGTTTTACATATCCGGACTAGATAACATTCAACTGTTCCTTAGCAGGTCTAAAAGTAAGTAAATATAACCTCAGATGAATAACAACAAATGACATATTACACAATGTCATGATTTATTCAACAAAAAGAAAGGCAAAATGGAGAAGCCATGTGTGGAAAACTAAGTATCCTCATCGTTGTAGAATTTTGGCCCACTCTTCTGTACAATGTTGCTTTAGTTAATTGAGGTTTATAGGCGGTTTATTGTGGCTTGTTTAGATGCAACTTTGCTCCTATGTTCTTTTTAGAGAGGAGTTTTCTCCTAACATCTCTTCCAAACAAAGGCTTGTTTAGTCTTTTTTCTAATTGTATTGTAATGAACTTTAACATTTAACATGTTAACTGAAGCCTGTAGAGTTTAAGATGGAAGTCTTGGGTTTTTTGCAATTTCTCTGAGCATTGCGCAGTCTGACCTTGAGGTGAATTTGCTGGGACATCCACTCCTTGGAATCTTTTCCCACTATAGAATGATGTTTGGAAATCACCTTATAACAGTTCCCAGATCGATGGACAGCAATAATTACTTCTCTAAGATCACTGCTTATGTCTTTCCTCCATGGCATTGTGTTAACACCCACTTGCATGCCCCAGACCAGCAAAACTGCTAAAACTTTGACTGATGATCAATTAATCAAGGGCATTTGATTAGCATTACTACTTAGCATCTTAATTCCTATGGAACCAGTAAGGGTAGTTTTTCACACATAGCTTCTCTAGATGATTGTTATTGTGTCCTGATATGTAAAACCATACAATTCAAAGAGGGTGTACTTTCTTTTTCACACGACTGTAAATACATTAACGATAAAACAAGTGGTGAGCAACCACACCTCATGTGGGCAATGGGAGCGGAAAAAATTTGCTGAAGCTAAATGAAGACATATGTGTTAACCCAGTGGACACTAGAATTCTCAAGTAATGACAAAGAAAAAAAAACTAGCTATTAATTAAAGAGACATACTATGAAAATAAATTGTAACTTAGTGAATATGTAAACACATAAACAGATAAAGCTTCATATGTGTAAGGAAAAAACCCACAAAAACATTTAAAACAAAGTATTATTTTAAAAACAGGAAATTAATATGTGTTCTACTAAATGACACGAAGTAGAGAATGTTATTCATAAACATATTACTTGTTTAAAAAAATGCTGAATATCCCAATTAGAATCAAGACTATGTGGTTTCTTTTTTATGACTGTAGAAGGGAACTCATGTATGAAGAAGCGGGGATGATGCTACGGGAAAAACAAACAGACACAAACACACCACTGACCACTTACCCAAATAAGACACAGACAACTGTATATGTGTAACTTACCTGACTGCTGGTTCCTCCGGGTCCGCGGATCTTCAGCCGCCGCGGAGAAGAGGGAGACCGCCGGCTTCATCACAGCGGCATCAGCCGCCACGGAAGAGGGGGAGACCCCCCACCTTGCCGCAGCAGCCTCAGCCGCCACGGAAGAGGGGGAGACCCCCCACCTTACCGCAACCGCCACAGCCGCAGCGGAGAAGGGGGAGACCCCCCGCCCTACCACAGCAGCTTCAACCGCCGCGGAGGAGAGGAAGACCCCCCTCCTCCGCAGGACAGCTTCTGCCGCCGCGAAGACGGGGAAGACCCCGCAACTCCACACGGCAGCCGCCGCCTTCTGGAGACTGGTCCGGTCCTGCCGAGCGTACACGCTCTTCTGCACGCCACCTAGTGGCGCCAGCCGGTACTACCGGTCCTTTTAGAAATTTGAGATCTCGCCAACCCCAAGATGGCCGCGGACCGGAAGTGACGTAACGGCATTTTGAATTCATGGCGGGAAAATGCTAATTGAAGTCTGCACTTCCTCTTTCTATTTAAGAGCCTCTGAAACCTTCCAGCCTTGCCTTCTGATGGTTGTACCTATCTTGTATAGTGTCATCTCAGTACGCGTTCCTGTTACCGATTCCTGGCATCTGACTCCGGCTTACCTCACGACTATCCTGACTTCTGGCTTCCTGACCTCGGCTTACCCTGCAACGATCCTGACTTCTGGCTTCCTGACCCTGGCTTGCTCATTGGCTATTCTATACGGGACTCTGGTGTTCTGTCTATTGGACTTGCACACGCTGTTCTACCTGATTACAGGTTCTACCTTACGCTGTGCGTGACAATATGGATGTAAATAGGCCACAGCTTTATTGACCAAAACAAAAACCATACTGTGTTAGCCTATGTTAAGAAAAACACACTTATAACATAACATTAAACATAAATAATTTTACCGACAACCTCCAGAAAAAACTAACACAGTACCGATGATTAACTCCGTCCTTGCCGGCCCAACTTCCATTCTTGCAACCACCGAGGTACTCACCCCCCCCCTCGTCCAATACAATAAAACAGCCTATGTGCTGCCATCTACCAGTGCTTACCACCAGCCGACCATAAGCTCGGTGGGCACGACCAAGGTCATTGACCTTACCACAAGAGGTTAGGGGAGGATTGAGACCTGACTTCCGTCCTTAACACCACTTTTCATAACCATCATCAACAACTCCTGACCGGCAAGGACACGCCACCCGCCACAGACCCGCTGTCTTAACCCCTTAAATCAGCGGGGGCCCCCACACAACAGAGCCATGGCCTGCTCAACCGCTTCCTGCAGAGCTAGAATAAAGAGATCAAGCCCGATGTCATTCAAGTGGACACCGTCACTGCGAAAAAACATCGCAGCATCTCTCTCAAAAACCCGATGCCGCACCGGGATACCACGAATCCCAGTAACAAATTTAGACACCCACTTGTTAACCTTGATTCTAGACCTCTCCATAGCCTTCTGATGAAGGGCCTGCCGCCAATAATTCCTGGGAACCAATTCAGACCAAACTATCGTAACGTCGGGGAACAAGACCCAGGTCGTTACCCCCAAGTGGATAACTAGGACCGAGGGAGAGGCCTAAAAGCCTAGACAGCTGAACTAACTCAGGGAGAAGCTGTACCCACCGCATCCCCCTCTTCCCAAACCAGCGCACCTCAGCCTCTGATGGAGAAAGACCTAAGTTAGCCCCTGACGGCCTCACCATGGCCCATGGTCTCCGCATCCGCAGCCCCACTGGCACCTCCACCGCCCTGGGGGCCACCGCAGCCCCACCAGCACCTCGTCTACCCTGCGGGGCCACCGCAGCCCCACCACCACCTTGTCTGCCCTGTGGGGCCACCGCAGCCCCACTGGAACTGCGCCTACCCTGGGGAACACCCGCAGTTCCCGGAGATGAAGTCCCTGGAGGGGGGTCCACCGCCCCCCTCCCACCTATCCGACCACCAGGAGAAGCCTCCGCAGCCCCACCAGACTCGGAGGGCTCACCAGACACCGCTGCGGTGGTGGTGGCGGGGCTGGGAGCGGAGCTGAGTGAACAGCTCCCTAATCGCCATGCCACCGTCTCTTTCCGCATCAGCCCTAAGAGCAGCAAAAATACCCTCAAGATCCATGACTCCTAGGCCGTATCCTAAGCTCAGCGACACAAGGTAAGTGACAGCTAGCCGGTTATCAAAATGGCAATGACCCAGGTCACCCAAAGGTCACCCTATATCACCTCTGACTACCCACCCCCTTGACATGAACCCACCTATCACTGCGCACCCACCCACGCTCATACATGTGCCCTGTACATTAAGCTAGCTAAATTCCCAGGGGCCTTGCTTCCTATCTCCTTTATCGCAGCTCAGCTTCTTTTCTTTATCTACTATTTTCTTTGTTCGTCCACTTCTCCCCGGTATCAGCTTCAGGAGTACTCCAGGAGGCCTAGTCAACAGAACTGATACCAGGGAGAAGAGAACCAAGAAAGAAGACAAAAAATTATATTGAAAAAATGAATAGATGCCTTATTAATTTTTAGATACAGTAATCACAATAAAGTTTACTTCCCAACACTTCAAACATAAAATCAAGTATACTGTATATTCTGTAAAGAAAAACAACAAAAAAGTACTGAAATTTTTTTTACCTGAAACAATAAACATAGGTGCGCTAACAAGGACAATGACTCAAAACACAAACATGTAAGTATATACAATAAACACCATGCACACACACACATGCACAGCTTGTTGCCAAGTAATCCAGGTACCATAACCAAATACCAGTTAAGGAAGGGACATACCCGGATGCCCCCACCCTGACCTGAGGTTCCCAGCACTGACAGCCAAGAACCTCCCACCAGATGTTACCAACAATTCACTTACCACCACATTAACCCCCTGGATACCTGGCAAGCTGCCGCCCCACAGACTGTGACAAACAACAAAAAACAACATACAAAATAAAGGGAGGGAGGGTGGGACACGCAACCAGGTAAGCTAACCACAAGAATGGTTCCTGAGTCCGGGAAACAGCCACTTATATAATCTATCCCCAACTCCACCCCCAAATTTCCCGCCAAAAAGGCCTACCCCTCCTCCGCACAACAGTCAGGGCCCACTATAGCCCATGCTGGCCCCCCCGTGGGCATCATTCTTGTTACCGCAATTAGTGCGATCTATGTAAAACTGGGGGGCCTGGGCCCTAATAATTTTCAACACCAAATCCTCTGAAAAAACTAAATATATATAAATAAGATGCCAAAATACCATAGTAATGCGGTATGCAATGATACTTTGTTATTGGACTAACATAATATTTTAAAAGACTAGCTTTCAATTTTCCTCTGTTCCTCAGGTCTGAAGCGATTAATTTGCTTCTTTATTGAGGCTGGATTAGCCATCCAGTAGACAAGATGCCAAAATACATAAACATAATACTTAAAATACACGCTTTCTGGAGTTTTCCACTCTTCCTTAGGTATTGCTTCAGACCTGAGAAAGAGAGGAAAACTTTTGAAAGCTGTTCTAACAAATCAGCTGGGGGGGGTTTGGAATGGTACTACAGGGTTTATTCAAAGAGCATCTTTGTTTGCCAAAGTTGCATACACTTATAGGAGACATTTATCTTGGACTGAAAGGACCAATGAACTTTGAAAGGACCAATGACTTTGGGTCCCAATATCTTGGAACCCTGTTGCAGGCGGAGATTGCGGGTGGACAACCAAACCAGATCCCCATGAGAAAACACAGGATTCGATGAGCGCATCTTGTGCTTTCTTTTGGATAGCCATGGCTCTAGAAATGGTAGCAGAGATTTTTTTTCCAGTGGTGGTTGAGGTCCCTAACATGATGATCGGCTACAGGATTGTCAGGTGGAAGGAAACCGGGGGGCTAGAGATGGGGTTCATAACCCAGAGCCGCACAGAAGGGAAAAACTTTTAATGATTCATGGGAAGAGAGTTTGGCCAGAGGAAGGAGAGATGCCCAGTTCGACTGATCTGTTGAGACATACATGGGTAGATATTTGTTTTAGAATCTGGTTGGTTCTCTTGGCTTGTACGTTGGATTTAGGGTGGTAGGCAAAAAAATTTAATTGGATTCCCAGGTGAGCACACAGGGCCTTCCAGAATTTAGGCGAGTTATTTGGCTGTAGGTAATTTGGACAAAAGTACAAAGTGGGCTGGTTTGGAAAACAAATCAACAATCACTAGTATTACGGTCTTCCAAGTACCATCCAAGGCAGCAATGGAACTGCTAGGAGTTTTACGCAACAATGGAATCCCTTGTCTGGTTGTCCATGCTTGATCAATGAAATTACCTGCTGCATCGGCATCAATGAAAGCTTGTGTGGTCACTTGGTGACCTCCCCACTACAGCATGGTAGGTACCATGAAACATGAGAAGGTCTGAGGCAAGGGAATGGCAACACTCAGTGGATTGCCTCTAACATCCACTAAGCTCAGGGGTTTCCCGACTTGTTGCCGCAATTGAATGCTTAATGCCCCTGCTGCCACAGTAAAGACAAATGAATAAGGAGCGGCGGTGGTAGATAGAGATGGTTAATGAGACATGGGAAAAGAGGCAATCAGAACCAGAGAACAAACGGGGCACTCCGCTCGCTGTCTCCTTCTTGGCATCTCTCTTGATTATGGGTGTCTTATTTAAGATAGAGAGCAATACAGTCCTCAAGACTCTTGGGAAGGTCTCTGTACGTGAGAGCGTCCTTAATAGGTTCATTCAGGCCTCGTTGGAACTTACACGATCATTACTATAGATTAGACCTTTGTCCCACATGTTAAACTAAATACGTCAATACGTTACCACATCCCCCATGTACGGAACTCCCCACAGAGGTGGCTGAGAATCCACAGTTGGCCACGACGGTAAAGGCCTGAATACACGTTAGAGTGCAGTTAGGCCTCAATTGGAGGTGGTCTCCCTTTCTAACCTGGCTTCTCGTTCCTTTCAGAGATGGCATTCTATGGGCACAGACACAATAGATACATTTTAGATCTCTTTAATAAAACTATTTGGCCTTATCAGGAAAATGTAGACGGCCATATCTATTCCAGTCTTTCACTATATGCAGGCAAAAAATTCACAGGTGATCAGATATATCATGGATAAGGACTGGGACAATTGTCTTGACATAATCCAGACAACTGCACGTAAAATACGTTCCACCAGGTTTCTGGTTAAGGCATTTTCCGTCTGTTGATCCTGCAAACATCTTAAAAATCATGACATATGTATGTGCCCTACTGCCTTCAGTGACTTATAGAGACGTACTACAAGTTGGGACACTACGCCTATTATTTACCGCTGACACAGTTTAGGCCGGGTCTCAGAAATACAGTGGACTGTCCTAAATGAAAACAAACAAAAGTTTACCTCTACCTTTGTTTGTGGACATGCCCTGTTATAAAGCAATTTTTGGGGGACGGTGACACCTTTTTTTATCTGTCACAAATTCTATAAGCAGTGGCAGGTAAAACAATGGATTCACGCAGAATGCATGTCCATGTTGTTGTCACAATCCATATATTACCTTCTATTTAGCGTGGACTGGGTGGAAGACGAAGAAATTATTTACGATCTCGCAACCATAGCTACGTTGCATCACTGGAAGGGGAATTGAGACTGCCTATAAAGTCAACCTTTGAGTTTACCTCTTGGCACTGTATACAAATGTTATGGGGTAGACCTTGACAGTGACAATGACTGGACAGCATGGGTTTTATAGCTTGGGTTTTATAGTTTATCTTGGTCTCAACAGCTTAGTTAGGTTTCAGGCAGGGGGGCACCGGGGGTGGGAGGAGTTAGGTGGGAGTTTACTGTTGATTATTGTTATGTTGCCAATTTTTGTTTGTTTCTAAACAAAAAATGAAAAAAGGAAACTGTATGTCTAGCCCCTATCCTATGTTGGTTGTTGCTGTTTATTATATCTTCAATCAGCATGGAACTATCATTGTATCATACCTGAGAGTTATTGAGCATCAACCAGTTTGTTATACAATAACCTCTTGTACGGTCATGTATCTATGGGTTTTTTTCATATGCGTAACAATTACATAAATATAATACAACAATTCTTTTTATATTAGAATCATGTTGTGTGCATCTTTAATAATGACTATGTAAGGTGCATTGCCACACATTATTTTAAGGTTAGTATTCTTCCTTATTCCAATTGTGCCAAATCAAGCATTCTTTGCTCTTAATAAATCTATTAGATAATTTTCACATATCTTCCAAGTAATCGGACAAAAAAAACCAAGGTTATTATAAAAGCACCAGGCAATAATGTACATCATTTACAGAAGCATATTTTCTCTCAAGTGTGTAGAGAAGTTTTTTCTTTTACTTAATTAATTTATATTGGATACTTTCAGATAGGGCAAAGATACCATAAATATAATACGATACAATTTTATTATTAATTCTAATAATAGCTTTTGCTGCACTGAGAAATTTCTGCAGGAAATAAAAGTTGTCTTTAGTGGCTTTTTGAAATTCCTATGTGATGTTGTACAAGGCAGTACGCCAATTCACATTTTGGCTCTTTATTCAAATTTGTTAATTTCTGTAAGTGCAGTGTTATAGTCTTGGCATATTACCCATCTGTGCGGTCCACTGTCAATGTAACCATTATTAGAGCATATCTAATTTTTTTTAAGAAACAAGTTGTGCTTGGAAGGGTAGCATTTCGTTCTTTTAAAAGGCATTAAAATGCATTACATTAAAATGCAGACTTTTACACTTTTACAGTGACAAGAGAGGTGTTTTTATGGACACAATTTCATGCACCAAAATGGTTAAGGCTACTGTATTTTGGAAAACCCTATGTGTAACTACAGTTAGGAGCAGCATGTTGTTAATGCCATTTTATTACATGTGCAGTGTCAAAAAGATATTAAACATAATTTGAACTACTTTGGTAGATCTACGAGCAACTATATTATTTAATACTTGGCCATATTGCACATGTTTTCCTGTATGTGTACTATAGCTGTATTGTTTCTTTTTGGTCAAATTGTGTTTTCAAATGCACATTCCCAGTTTGGTGGGATTCTGTTCCACTTATTTACTTTACTGAGATACTGGTGAATATTTCTTACATTACAACTAAACTCTATAGATTTAGTTTATAAATTAATTCTAGAATTTAGAGAACTTTACCTATTAAAGCCTCTTAACTTTGTCTGCATATGATGAGCCATTTTGGACGCTACCTATCTTTACAACATATAAATGAAAACTGCCAATAATCGGTAAGAAATAATAGCCAATATCAAATTTACAGCAACCTGTGTCATTATCAAAGCATCATGCTTGGACACATCAAGTACATGAAAGGTTTTACTTGGTGAGAAAAGGTATGTAAGAAATGGGGGTGAAGGACCTGGGACCCCTGCAGCCCAATCATAGGTAAGGACCACACTAGTGATCTAGTCTCATCTGATGCCATAAATTCCAGCCACTTAAACCAGGTTGTATTGTAAGAAGGCATCCTGTTAGGTCCATTTCTCTAACTTATAAAATGTATATTATATATAATCTAATGTCAAATTTCACTCAAAATTCAGCATTGCAATGTGTTTGAAAAAAATTGCCACTGAATTAAATCGAACTTCAAAAATACTATACAATAATATAATTTATTTTGATTACAGGCATTTGTGAAAATATGGGTCATTCTTAAGAAAGCAATGAATTCAAGCGTAGTACTGTAATAGGATGCCACCTTTGCAGTAAGTCAGTTTGTGAAATGTCATCCCTGCTAGATATTTCACAGTCAACTAGTCAACTGGACAGTAGAAAGGGGAATCCCAAACGCCATTGGGGGTGAACTAGAATGGGAATTGTGAACCAGTCCTTCTCATCCAACATCAGTGCCTGCTCTCACAAATGCTCTACTGGATAAATCTTGAGGAAAGTCCTCCCAGAAGAAGCTGATATAACTGCAAAACTTTTGTCCATATAGTGAAGCACTGTGTGGTCACCTTGAGGGATTCACCATCTGTGTATATCTATGTCCCTGTGCATCTAAGCACCTACACGGTCGTGTGAAAAAAGTACACTCTATGGATTCTATGGTTTTATATATCGGGATATACCGTATTTGCTCAATTATAAGATGACCCTGGTTATAAGACGACCCCCCCAAATTTGAGAAGTAGGGAGAGGGGGTAGATAGTGAGAAGGGGTGGGGGGGAGATTTTTTTCCTTTCTATTTTTTGGGGATGGGGGGGCGCCAGAGAAGCAGTCCGCACAGAGCGCCAAAACACTAAAGGCCGGCTCTGTATATAGTATGTGTGTGTAATATATATATGTTTGTAAACAGGTTTAGCCTTATTAGTCCAGTAGACATAATGTAAAAAAAAACCAGTGTGTTGCAGTATGCAGCGATACCTTTTTTTATTGGATTAACATAATACTGTATTTGCTCTTTTATAAGACAAGGTTTTTTTCAGAGCAACTGCTCTGAAAAATACCCCTCGTCTTATAATCAGGGTAATCTTATAATCAGACCTCAAATAGAGGTCTGACTATGAGACTAAGATCCAGATCCCCCGGAGCACTGCTGGGGACCTGGATCCTCCTGTCTGTGCAGACCTTCCCGACTGACTGACAGCAGGAGGGTGTATGCGCAATGGACGCAGACAACTCCCGCTGCTAACCGCAACTCCTTCTGGCTGCAGCAGAAGTTGCTTACGCAAATCGCGTAGACGTCTACCCGCTGCCAGGACACCACACCGGGGAGTGAGAAGCACCAATAAGTTTGGGGGGGGTGTTAAGTGGGGGGCATAAGGCATTTCTGTAGGCAGAGTGCTCTATGAAATGCCTTTTAACCCCCTTAATGCCACTCTGCCTCCAGAAATGCCTTTTAACCCTCTATGCACCACTCTTTCTCCTGAAATGCCTTATACCTCCCTATATGCCACTCTGTCCCATAATATGCCCTTTAACCCCCTAAATACCAGAGTGGCATATAGGGGTATAAGGCATTTCTGGAAGCAGGGTGGCATATAGAGGGTTAAAAGGCATATCATGGAGCACAGTGGCATATAGGGGTATAAGGCATTTCTGAGGCAGAGTGGCAAGCCTGGGGGCAGATGTGCATAACTGGGGGGCAGGTTGGAAAATAAAAACAAAAAAAATTATTTTTCTCAATCATAGCTTTTACTTAAAAAAAAAATAGTTTACATAGTTTACATGAATTAACATTTACTAGTAAAACTTTTTTCCTATAGGGTCGTCTTATATTCAGGCTTTTTCTTTTTTTCCTAAATTAATATTCAGATTTTGGGGGGTCGTCTCATAATCAGGGTCGTCTTATAATAGAGCAAATACGGTGTTTAAAATATAAGCTTTCGAGAGTTATGCTTTCTTTTTCAGGTCTGAAGCAAAAATAATCAACATGACAGAGGTTACCACTTAAAACAAGTGATGGTGTTAGAGAAGGGGGGTTGAGTGGGGTGTCATTAATGATGGGCCTATTATATATAAATATAAATAATAACAAATCACTAAGGTTTGTATTAAATTCACTTCTAAAAGTAGCAATAAATACAAGACATTTCATAGACAACACAAAAACACTGCAAGACTTAATGTAATTTGCTTATGACATTTCTGGAAACGGTATAAGATCTATCAAGTCATGATTATGGTTGTACGTGGATAATGACATACCGATCTTAGCTTTGTTCTTGATTACATGGATATCCATCAGGAGGCCATCAAGCCAGATGTAACCGACACATTATTTTTCTACTTTGCTAATAAAAACCATAGAAACTGCCTATTATTCTGAATTATATAGGGTTATTGTAACTGGCAAATTGTCTACAGTAGCAAACAGGTAGCTCCCCATCTTCCGTGAAAATAAAACTCCTATGACATTTTCCAGGTGCAAGGCTGTCTCTCTATTAAAATGCTTCATAATACCAATAGAGTTAGTTCTAGAAACAGCTAGACAGTCACCTGCCAAATACTCATGTTCTTTTCTAGGTCATTGTCCTTAATACCAGAAACTATTTTACATACCTTTTATCTAAGATTGCAGTTATATCAAAGCTTTATCTGGAGCCTTTTGGCCATCCAGAAATGTCTTACATTTGCTTTATACTAGCCCTGCAGTACATATTTTTTCTAGGTACAGAAAATACTAATAAGCATATTATGTAGAAATATCCTCTTTTAGTTAGTTTCTCATTACTATATACCTTTTAAGGATTTTATTTTATTGTAATCTGAGGGTGAAAAATTACACATGGTTCATAGAGAGAGACGCCAAATATAGAACACTGGAAAATTGCATACTTCAACTTTTCTCTTGCAATAAAAATAGCTATACCACGACTTGCTTAACCAAGATGAAAAGGACACCGAAAACATACAAAAGGCCAAGGTATATGTTTTTCAATTTTATTTCATGCATACATTTTAAAATGAATAAACCCTGTCATGGTCATCATTAAGCTTACCAGAAAATATATTTCTGTGGGTTTCTATATTTTCACAGGCTTTCCAGCCAGATGAACACAATGCACCAAAAAGTGGCATGTAGAATCCAATTGACTGCATTAAGCATCTGTTTTTGTTAATGGGAGAATAGCCTAAAGTTACACATTTGAACTCCATGCATCACAGAATTAAACGCACCCACTGCACTACCGAGAAGCCCACACTAATAAAATAATTGCTAATCATTCAGTTCCATTAACCCTGACTATGAGGAGGAACTGCACGCTCTACTCAGTCTTAGTTATATACGGTATATAATACTTAACCTGTTATAACTTTACACATATTGATGTAAGATGAATAAAAACAAAAATCCATCACCATCTCATCTCCATAAAACATATTATATTTTAATTGTAAATTTTTATTTGTACTGAAAAGATTTTCAATAAACCGTTAACTTTCATTTGTCTTTCAGAATAATAAATCTAGAACCAAAACATGAAGCCATTTAAAGAAATTTATATAAATCTAGCACTCGCCACCCAACCCTACCTTGTCCAGTCGCCCCAATCATATCCCAGTGTAGAAGTGACAATAAAACGAGATTAAAGAGGGAAACAAAAATCAGACCCTCTCCTGATAAATGCCTGTTCCGCATCTTATGTAATTGACAGGGATGGCCTTCCACTAATAATTCTTGTGTAGTACCAGGTGGTATATTGGAACATCGCTTTTAATTTTTGTTGTATATTGCAAGGTTGTAATCGAATAAATGGTTGCCAAAGATTAAGAAGGAACTTGCACGAGTCTTGTTTTGCAAGCTGGCATTCAACTAGCCATCTGAAACGCAAAACAAAGTTCACTATGTCATAAACCTATAATAGGACGGTCATCCCATTTTAATTTTTTTTTACATTTTAGATAGAAGTATGTTTTTATACCCCTCCCCCCCTCCAAAACCAAAAAACACCACACAAAATACAAAGTTTAAAATTTTTATTAAAGTCAGCTATTGGATAAAATTGTCCACAGTGCTCTTAAACTTGCATCTACACACCGTGACACTAAACATGTCGCTTATTTAGAAGTAAACGATTGTAACATAACTAAACATGTAACCAATAAATGACAGCAGTACCGTCCTACTGCACTCCATGGAGCCCCTGCTTGCCTCAAGAATTCACCCTTATCACACCAAACCTTACTATAAATGTTCCAAGTACCTAGGACCAACGCCCTCCCCAAGAGCTGCTCGAAACCCCTACTCGTCCAGATGCACAATCCACCATGGAACCTGCACGTCTGGTTTCACGGCCAAAAAACCCAGCACCAACTGCAGAAAAGAGAGAGAATCAGTAATACTATTATCCACCCCCGGTACATAGTTCATATTCAACTGCAGACAGCGCAGCAATATTAGGACCAAGGTGGAGGAGGAGGTAAGGCCATCCATGGCCTTTACTAACACCAGGTTGTCGCACCAGAAACGGACCTGCTGGTTTTCCAAATGTTCCCCTCAAATCTCCACTGCTACTCTAAAAAAGTCCTAGAGAGGCAAAGGTATAAAAGTAACATCAGCAAATATTACTTTACTGAAAGGGTAGTGGATGCATAGAATAACCTTCCAGCAGAAGTTGTTTTTCTAGAAAAAAGAGACATCAAATGAGAAAAGAAGGACAGAGGGATTTGGGCCCTGAGGAAGGATACTCGAGAAGCTTGGTTATTTCCAAACAAATGTAACAGATATTTTAGTTAAATCATTGGGACTGCAATATTACATTGACTTGCAGGGATTAGGTTTTAACATTTTATGCGTTCTCCCTTGTTTCCAGTTGTATGTGTAGTCTATGTTTAAGTGTTACTTCCGTAATCCTTTTACCTCTGTTCTATTTTTCTTTTTGTCTGTGTGATGAAATTAGTCTGGTGCTGTTGTTATCTGTGTAATCACTTGCCATTGTGTTTTGTCTTAATTGTGTTATTCTATTACTGTTTCCTGTTGTATTTCAACCCCTTTTCCCCCTGTTAAAGACGCTGCCTAAACTATGCCCAGTTCCAATAAGGAGTGTTCTCTTGCATCCTGACTGGTTGTGACTGGTGGTACGGTTCCCAGAGTATTTGGCACCAAAGGAAGACCCTGCATTCGGCAAACCTCTATTGGCTCTTCCACCATATGCACTAGCTCACATTTTTACACACACACATTTGCAGACTTATGCACTCATGCCAACACACATACCCTCCATACTCATGTTTACACAAACCCTCTCTCACACACTTGCACATACACGCCCACCTACACACTTACACATACACATTCATGCTTGCACACTTACACATACATGCTCAGAAACATACGCATCCATGCTTACACACAAACACACAAGTATTTACATGCTCATACACACTTTCACATCCATACTCACACACATTTACACATACAGATTCATGTTCACACCAACATTTACACATCCATACACTCACACACACTTAAACATACACATCCATGCTCACAAACACCCATGCTCACAAAGACATCTATACATTTACCCATATACACTCACTTGCCACTTTATTAGGTACACCTGTTCAATTGCTTGTTAACACAAATAGCTAATCAGCCAATCACATGGCAGCAACTCAATGCCTTTAGGCACGTAGTCGTAGTCAAAACAACTTGCTGAAGTTCAAACCGAGCATCAGAATGCGGAAGAAAGGGGATTTAAGTTACTGAACGTGGCATGGTTGTTGGTGCCAGACTGTCACGATCCGGGACGTTCTCGTCCCGAACCGCAGCGGAGCCATTCTCCCGAGTACCCGCGGATAGCGGGTACTCGCCATTTACCTTCCCTGGTGCCCAATCTTCGGTGCCCGCATCCGGCGGGCACTCGGGGTCTGCTGCTCCCCATGCCGCCCCTCCAGAATAGGGAGGAGGAGCACGCACACATGCCACGCCGCCTCCCTCTCTCTATGCCTCAGTGGAGATCACGCTGCACGCACAGCTCCACGTCATCAGCTGGGGGCGGCGCTTGGAGAGGCGGCAAGTTTAAAACCTGAGCACTGACACTCATTCAGTGCTCAGTTGTTGTTCCCAGCTGAGCTGTTCCCTGCTGCATATTGCGTTTACTCCTGATTTGGTTTGTTCCTGGCTACTCTGATATCTCCACTCCTGACCCGGCTTGTCTGATTACCCTCTCGTTGCTGACTCGGCTTGTTCCCAGGGCCGGCCCTACCATGGAGCAGACTGGGGCAATTGCCCCAGGCGGCACTTTTGAAGAGGCGGCACTTTGCCGCCCCAAGCGCCGTTTTTTTTCGCATCCTATGCGGCTATCGGTTTTAAAACAGCTGTAAAACCGCCTCCGTTTAATTATTTGAAAGCGGTCGGCTTGCCTGCATGCCGATCAGTTCGGCTCTTTGTCCCGCCCCCTTGAAGATGCTCAAGGGGGCGGGCTCACGCAGAACAGTTGCTTGTCACCGTGTGACAAGGAGAACATCTCGAGGGAGAAGAGCACGTCAGTGGAAGAAAGCCAGCAGAAAAAGTAAGTATTTTAAAAAAAATAAATAATTGAGGTGATAGACGGAGGGATGGAGTCATGGAGAGACATATTCATGCCCTTAGAGCAGGGGCGTCCAACATGCGGCCCGCGAGACCTGGAGGTGCGGCACGCGTAAGATCGGCAGCCAGGGCAACCGATCTTACGCGGGCCGCACCTCGAGTGCAGGTAAGGGGGTGGGGAGGATGTTTGAATGAGTATGCGTGATTGAGGGAATGAATCTGTGAATGAATGAGTATATGAATGAGTGTGCGTGTGTGTGATAGCATGGATGTGTAAGTGCTGGAACCTAGGCATGATGGGACTGTGATTGCTGTTAGCAATCACACTCCTATCATGCCAAGTCAGCCAGTACATGCTGAAACCTAGCTAGCTGCCCCCCTTGTGTATTGATGCTGCCAGCAGTATGGGGTCTGTACATCACTTACAGCCACCCTGTACCAGCATGTACTGGCTGACTTGGCATGATAGGAGTGTGATTGCTGGTGCCAGCAGTAATGTTTTGAATGCTGACCTCATACAACGCCTGGGAATGACCACCAGGGAGAAGACGTCACCTATTTTTCTTCAATTGGTAGACGGAAGCCCTTTAAAGACTGGTCCTATTACTAGAGAGACTGTACCTTTATGTATGCGTATTAGTCCTAATCATATGGAGGAGATTATATTTGATGTGGTGCCTTCTCCTGTTTTTCCAGTCATATTGGGTCTACCCTGGTTAAGGACTCATAATCCTGTTATCAACTGGGAGACCGGTGCTGTACGGTTCACCTCTAATAAATGCTCACAACACAATCAACCCTCTTTGTCTCTTAATGTGGCTCATGACTTTAGTTCACTGCCTATACCTAAGATACCACCTCAATACTCAAGATTTTCTGATGTGTTTGAGAAAAAAGGAGCTAATGAACTACCTCCCCATAGGGAGTATGATTGTCCGATAGAATTGTTCTCCGGTGCTCCTATTCCTTTTGGTCGCATCTATCCAATGTCTGAACCGGAACTAGTTACGCTCAAGAACTATATCGACGAGAATCTGGCCAAGGGATTTATAAGACCCTCTACATCACCTGCCGGAGCGGGTATTTTCTTTGTTGCTAAAAAAGATGGTGGCCTTCGCCCCTGCGTGGACTATCGCGAGATCAACAATATAACCATCAAGAACCGTTACCCTTTACCTCTAATATCGGAACTTATGGAACGCGTTCGCTCTGCCTCTGTGTTTACCAAAATCGATTTACGAGGAGCCTACAACCTGGTCAGGATTAAGGAGGGACACGAGTGGAAGACTGCGTTTAGATCACGATATGGTCACTTTGAGTATTTGGTGATGCCTTTTGGATTATGTAATGCTCCTGCTACCTTCCAACATTTTATGAACGATGTGTTCAGAGACATGTTGGATCAATTTGTCGTTATCTACCTGGATGATATTTTAATTTACTCAGAATCTTTACCGGCCCATCGAGAACATGTATCCAAGGTATTGATGCGTCTCAGAGAGAACCGATTATATGCCAAACTTGAGAAATGCGTTTTCGAGACTCAATCAGTGGAATTTTTAGGTTTTATTTTGTCTCCTACAAGGGTCGAGATGGATCCAAAAAAGATAACCACGCTCCTTCAATGGCCCCCTCCTACAGACAGGAGAGGAGTTCAAAGATTTGTGGGTTTCGCTAATTTCTACAGAAAGTTCATCAGAAACTTCTCTAAAGTCATTCAACCAATCACATCACTCACGTCCATCAAAAGGAGGTTCGTCTGGACTGAATCTGCACAAAGAGCATTTGAGTTTCTAAAGGAGAGATTCCCTTCGGCACCCATATTGATACTTCCGGTACCACAACGACCATATGCACTCGAGGTAGATGCGTCTGATTCTGCGATAGGAGCAATCCTCTCCCAAAGAGATGAGTCAGACAACCAACTTCACCCAGTCGGATTCTTCTCTCGTACACTTAACCCTGCGGAAAGAAACTACGGGGTAGGGGAGAGAGAGATGCTGGCTTTGAAACTGGCACTGGAGGAGTGGCGACATTTATTGGAGGGTACTCTTCATCCCATCACTGTTTACACGGATCCTGAGAACATGGAGTTTTTTAAGACTGCCAGACGCCTGCAACCCAGACTTGCCAGATGGTCTTTGTTCTTCTCCCGCTTCCAGTTACACATTACATATAGACCAGGTTCCCGTAATACGAAGGCTGATTCGTTATCCCGTATGTTCGAGAGACCCACATTACCCTCCCATGACGAGAACACTGTATTACAATCAGGACATTTTCTAACGCTTACACGTTCTCTATGGGATGAACTTCGTTCTCTCTCCTCCCACCTAAATCCATCTGATTTCCCTCAACCACAGTGCCGAGGAGGGTTGTACTATCACAAAGATGCAATTTACACTCCTCCTGAAATACGTCTTATGATATTGCAACATTTTCACGATACCCCTGCAGCTGGACACGGGGGCATCACACAGACATTGACCTAATTCAAAGAACCTTCTGGTGGCCTGATCTCAAGGAAGATGTTTTTACGTTTATACGATCCTGCAATATATGTGCTCGTTCCAAGGGTTCTCACCATAAGCCTGCAGGTTTTTTGTGTCCTCTGCCAGTACCGGTGCGGCCATGGTCCGACATTTCCATGGATTTTATCACGGACTTACCTGAATCTAACCAACACACCACTCTTATGATGGTCGTCGACAGATTTTCGAAGATGGCTCATTTTATTCCTGCAAGACAATTACCCACATCTGAAGAAACAGCTACCTTTTTTGTGAAAGAAATTTTTCGTCTTCATGGTCTACCTGAAAATATTGTTTCTGATCGAGGAACACAGTTCACGTCATGAGTCTGGAAGGCTTTTTGCGAGGAATTAGACATACAGCGTTCTTTATCTACTTCATTTCACGCTCAGAGCAACGGACAGACAGAACGAACAAACCAAACTTTAGAACAATATCTCCGTTGCTTCACGTCTCACCTACAAGACGACTGGTATCAACTCTTACCACTGGCAGAATTTGCCTATAATAACCATATTCATTCCTCGATACAGATGTCCCCCTTCTTTTCTAACTATGGCTTCCACCCTTCCATGCTTCCTGGCTCCCCCATCTCCAATGCTGTTCCTGCTGTAACCGATCAGATCTCGAGGATGACTAATATTTATCGGGACTTACGTACCACCCTTATCAAATCTCAACAACGTTACAAATTCCAGTCGGATAGACACCGTAGTGTCACACCTGCATACAAACCTGGGGACAAGGTATGGTTATCCACTAATCACCTCAAATTAAGTTGTCCCTCCAGAAAACTAGGACCCAGGTTCGTGGGTCCCTACACAATCCTACGAATCATCTCTCCCGTGGCAGTTGAACTAACGCTCCCTCCTTCTATGCGGATTCACCCAGTATTCCACGTATCCCTTGTGAAACCATGGATTGAGAATCCTCTTTTCCAGGTAGACACCCAGATCCTCCTGCTCCTATCGTCGTCGACGAATCTGATGAATATGAGGTTGAGCAGATTATGGACTCCAGAAGATACAGGGGTCGTCTCCAGTACCTCATAAAATGGAATGGATACGAAGTGAATGAAAATTCTTGGGAGGATGCCAGGGAAGTACATGCCGATGAATTGGTACAGGACTTTCATTCCCTTCATCCTCACAAACCAGGTCCCTTGAGAGCCCGGAGGTCTCTCTTTAGGGGGGGAGACTGTCACGATCCGGGACGTTCTCGTCCCGAACCGCAGCGGAGCCATTCTCCCAAGTACCCGCGGATAGCGGGCACTCGGGGTCTGCTGCTCCCCATGCCGCCCCTCCAGAATAGGGAGGAGGAGCACGCACACATGCCACGCCGCCTCCCTCTCTCTATGCCTCAGTGGAGATCACGCTGCACGCACAGCTCCACGTCATCAGCTGGGGGCGGGGCTTGGAGAGGCGGCAAGTTTAAAACCTGAGCACTGACACTCATTCAGTGCTCGGTTGTTGTTCCCAGCTGAGCTGTTCCCTGCTGCATATTGCGTTTACTCCTGATTTGTTCCTGGCTACTCTGATATCTCGTTGCTGACTCGGCTTGTTCCTGTTTACTCTGATTTCTCCACTCCTGACCCGGCTTGTCTGAGGATCCTCCTGTTGCTGAACCATTGCCTTACTCCTGACTACGTTACCTTCTCCATTCCTGACCCGGCTTGCTCAACTATTCTTTGGACTCTGTCCGAACCGTTCCTGTTGCTACCTTTCCTGCATACTGGATTCCTTACCTGCATTTACCAACAGAAACATTACACAGACGGGCTGGTCTGAGTATTTCAGAAACCGATGATCTACTGGGATTTTCACGCACAACCATCTCTAAGGTTCACAGAGAATGGTCCGAAAAAGAGAAAATATACATTGAGCGGCAGTTGTGTGGACGAAAATGCCTTGTTGATGTCAAAGGAGAATGGCCAGAATGGCAACAGTAACTCAAATACTCAAAACCTTGAAGCAGATGGGGTACAGCAGCAAAAGACCACACTGGGTGCCACTCCTGTCAGCTAAGAACAGAAAACTCTACAATTTGCACAGGCTCACCAAAATTGGACAATAGAAGACTGGAAGAACGTTGCCTGGTCTGATGAGTCTTGATTCCAGCTGCAACATTCAGATGGCAGGGTCAGACTTTGGTGTAAACAACATGAAAGCATGGATCCATCCTGCCTTGAATCAACGGTTCAGGCTGGTGGTGGTGTAATTGTGTGGGGGACATTTTCTTGGCACACTTAATACCAATTGAGCATTGTTTAAACATGACAGCCTGAGCATTGTTGCTGACCATATCCATCCTATTATGACCACAGTGTACCCATCTTCCAAGGCTGCTTCCAGCAGGGTAATGCACCATTAGGTTGCTTGAACATGACAATCAGTTCACTGTACTCCGTTGGCCTCCACAGTGACCAGATCTCAATCCAACAGAGCACTTTTGGGATGAGGTAGAGATCTGCATCATGGATGTGTACCTAACAAATCTGCAGCAACTGCATGATGCCATCATGTCCATATGGACCAAAATCTCTGAGGAGTGTTTCCAGCACCTTGTAGAAAGTATGCCACAAATAATGAAGGCAGTTCTGAAGGAACTAGCAAGGTGTACCTAATAAAGTGGCCAGTGAGTGTACATTCATGCTTACACGAACTGATATACACACACATCCAGGCTCACACACAAGTATTTATTCTCATACACAAATACAGAAATATCCATTCTCACACACCATTTATACTTACATGCTCATCCACACATATACATCCATGCTTGCACATTCATGTTCATACACAAACCCTGACACACCCATGCTCACACACAAACACTTACACATAAATGCACATACTCCCTCTCTCCTTTCCGTATCCACGTTATGCTCTGGCTGCTTTTCTGCTCACTGCCAGACTTGCACAGCTGAAGGCTAATTAACAGCCTGTCAGATTTACTCATCTGTCTGGTAACCATCTCCTTCTTCGTTACCACAGCTACTCTCCTTTTGAACCAGCCCATTATCCATCCCACAGGCAACCCCTTCAGTAAAGGTTCACTGCCTCCTTCCCCTTGTGTTGTTTCTGGCTGCAAGTGCATTATCCTGTGTTCCTGATTACCTGTGCATAATCTGGCTGTCCTGATTCATGGCTTGTTCCTTACATTTCTGATCTCAGTACCCATCTTGGTTAATGACCACAGGTTGTCTTTTTGTTTACGCTCCTTGATCACGATTTGACTTTGTTTACTTGGTTATTACAATAAAGGTTTTGCATTTTACATTTTGTGTCTGTCTGGTTCATATCACCCACCCCCTTACCACAACTGTAACTATCCCTGCAGCTTCGAGCAGCCTCGTATTTAACAACAGGGTCAAGTAATCTTGTATTATGTGACACACTATCTTCCTGCCACCCTGGTCTGTTCCAAAATTGTTCATAAAGGGCTGGTCCGGTCCAGGTAAGACCGGCCCTTTGTGAATAATTTTGAACCGACCAGGGTGCAGCAGTGTGTCAGTGTAGCACCCACTGATGAGTGGCACCCAAGACAGACCACCCTCCTACAAGTACCTCACTGGTCCTTTGGGAGACTATTTTTTCCCAGAGGAGCACTTTTACTCAGAGAACAGTACCAGTTTACAATGGTATATATATTGGGTATACTAAACATAAAAAAGGGAAATTAGGGTTGAACAAATGTAGTAGAAATAGCAAAAAAAGCTTTGGTTACTAGAGTGGGAAAACCTGGAGGTGCTAACAGTAAATCCTTTGCTAATTGAGTGCAAAATATATAGTACCTTTTAATTAACAGATACCAGGTAAACATATTTAAGTGAGGTGGTCGCTTTAAATATTTCTGTGGTTCCCACTTGCAAATGTATTAAGGTATTAAGGTTGTTGGACAAGAGGGATATGCCAGAGGTCGTGAGCTTCCCTTCTTAAAGTATATTTCCTAGAGATGGATCAGCTATGTCCATACCTGGGAACTTCTTGGCTCCGGCTACCCGGAGCCTTCCCTTGCGGGACATGGCCAAGACTGCACACTGACGTCAGTGGGCGGTCCCGACGACAACGGTGGGCGGTCCCTCTGACTTCAGGAAAGTTCCCGCTGACGTCGGCAGCGTTCCTGCTGACGTCGGGGGCGTTCAAGACCCCACTCCCGCGGCCCGGAGGATTCAGTATGCCTATGCCCCAGATCTTTTCATGTTTGTGAAAGTGTAAATAATGCCTATTGCAGCAATGTTAATGTGAGGAGGTGGTATTAATAAGCTTTGGAAGATATAGGCCAAAATATATCACCTTACCCCACCGCCTGCTTATACCTGATCCTAACCCTGCCTCATGTACCCTGATTTCTTACTGGGTTTTGTTCCCCCACAATATTTACTTTGTTCTTATAACGCCCTTTGGTTCGTTTGATGTTAAACATTTTTGCTGCATGCTATTTGCCTTTACTGCCTAATAAAAAGTAATTTATAGATAACTATGGAAGAGTCTGACATCTTTACTAGGAATTATGGTATATTTATAAACTTGCTGAATGTGTTGGTAGTTTACATCTGAATTAAAGTTCAGTTCAAATAAATGAGGAATGGATTATGGATGCATATTCTGCAGCCAGTGTAACTGTAATAACAAGGGAAATGGTTCAGTGCCCTACATATATTTAGAATAAAATACAGAATACATAATAACATTGACTTTTTAAGAGGAGTAGCAGTCTGATATATTGATTAGATTTTATTACGAGAGAATTGAAAGGAAAACTTAAAAGAAAATGAGTTATTATGTTCTCGTCTGAAAAGTTCCATGTTTTCAGGATGGATACAATTTTATCAAACAGAAACTGTGTACAATAAGGCAGCTTACCTAAAAGGAATTCTGCCCTTTGAATGAAGCAAAGTGCAGACTGAAGTGCTTTTCCTTTCATTTTTGTGTAGCATAAAATTGTACTTAATGCAGTGGGAAAGATAAGGATGGCCTTGATATTCTAGAAGGAGCTTGAATTGTAGCAAACCAGCAAATTCGCAACAGAATTAAAATTGTGTGTTATTCCTACATTTTATAGGGAGCGCTCAATGTGACAGTGATTGTATTTAATCATGTGTAGTGACATTACAAACTAAAATTATTTGCAGAAAAGAAAAAACTATATCATATAAATATTTTTAATGTTTTATTTTTGTAAAAAAGAAATTTTAATAAATAGTTTTTTTTCTGTATGTGTTAAAAATCATGCATATAGTGGTATAAGCTCAAGAGTAAAAATAGTTGTTAGCTGAAGTTCATAAAAATCTGAAAATTAAACTTTTGTGGGCCCATAAAGCTAACAACTTTTTCTGTGAAGACCAGATAAAAGGGATCAACTTTTACTAAAGGCTTTATATTAAAAACAACATTCAATATGATATGTTCTTATTCATATTGCAGATATAGGATATTAACGACCCAATTAAAGGAAGGACATTAAAAAAAGCAGCCATCCGGCTATATTTATACTAAGTGACATACACAGAACATTTTACAACTTTACATTGCATATAAAGTTTCAAGATATGGCGACAAGCGAACAGATCACGGCTAGATCATACTAGTTTTCTTAGTTAGCATCGGAGCTACACATTTTTTATTAAGCTGCAGTTTATCTGAAGAACAGAGCTGCAAGTTCTGATGGCTGAACAAGAGTGCACACAGCATTCAAGAAATGTTGACTGTTGGAGACATAGACACTTACATGCATACTTGGGAATTTATACAGTTCTCCACATTACGCCGTACAATCCACGTCGCAAGAGCACACATAAGTTTAAGGGTCCACCTCAGTGGATATAGGAGAAGTGGGAAGCCCCCTATATAGGTGGTCATCTAGAAAATGTAAAAACCAGGTGTGTCTTGGTGGCCAATATGGAAAACCCAAGTGAGACAGATTCCACATTTCATTACTTTAATGTTTTTTTTTGTTAAAAGAACAAATATGTTCCTTAGTTTAGTCTTAGTTGTTCTTTTTCATGTATATGTCAGATGAGGTGTCTCTAAATCATTTTAACAACCTTGTACCTTTGCCCCATCTTCCCCATATGTGCAATATGGGACAGGGCATAGCAAAGTAAGCCTTGGGGGTATAGGTCCTAACCATACCCCCTCCCCACCATCGCCTGCTTACAAAGATGGTGGTTAACTCCAAATAAAATAAACCATGGGAGGCACAGACAGATATGAACTGTCCATCCTCCTGGCACCCAAAGAGTGCTTGGTTAGGCGTTGGTTAGGTAGGGCTTTATTTTCTTTTTTAAATGTGACTTGCTCCTCCATCCATCCCACAGGGAGGTCTGTGCATCTCCAAATGGTAAATAAGGGGATGGGATCCAAGCCACCTCCTATAGTTTGCAATGCAAAGTGCATGGGGGTAATGGGGGTATAGTTGGGGCTTATAACCCTTAAGGCTTATGTTTACCCCATCCTCACAAGGGAAAGGGTGTGGTAGGCATGTGGGGGGCAATTGTCAGCCCTCTTGGTTATTGGGTATCCTGAGGATACCTGTTTCATTTTTTGATTGTTATTAATATTATTATATTTGTGAGTTTTTATCAACTACGCCATGAGGGGGAAGAGGGGGTCAATTACTCCCATTTTATTTGGTTAACCTTTTTAATTTTTTTCCTTTGTGTTTTTTATTATTTTTTCGAATTACGATACAGTAACAGCACACAACTGTCTTTAATGAGGCTCATGATATGGGCTTGTTTGAATGTTGATGGCCATTTAAATGAATTTCCAGAAAACCGAAAACCACATGAAAATTTAAATGGACCACTGTGATACCCATTAATGTGCATGTGATGGCTGGAGTGTCTCTTTTTGAGATGTGCCATGTTTTCAACATTGTTAAGGCCAGTGCCCATTTACAGAGACTTAAATAAAAATGTTCCAAATGCTCTAAATGTAGAGCGTTTTTATTTGAGCAAGAATTAATGAATATATTTGTAGTCTAGCGCTCTTTGGTGTTATTTTTTAAATCCTTTTGTCGCTTTATTTCAAATATTGCCACGCCTTTTTTGTTTTACCAAGTTAAAAGTGTCTTCTCTAGCCACAAGGTGGCACCAGATGCAGAATAAGTAGGCATATGAAACACATATCCAGTGGCGTCGCTACAGGGGGGCAAGGGGGGGCAATTGCCCCCCCTAGGATATTCCTTGCCCCCCCATTGCCCCCCCACTGAATTTGGAGCCACCCAGGACAGTCCCGCAATGGGACTTTAACCCCTTGACTGCTAACGACGGCATGGTGCCGTCGCTAGCAGTCACAGTCAGGTGCTAACGACGGCACCATGCCGTCACTAGCACTACCCTACCTTGATGGAGGTCTGTGGACCTCCATCACCACCTACCCCAGAGATCTGCCCCTCAAGCAAATTTTTGAAATCCTGATGAACTGCAAATATTATTAAAATCAGCCATTTAGCCTGTGCGGTATGTGAGTAACCATCTCATCACTGCAGCTACTTTACTACAAGACTTATTTTTGCTGTAAAAGTGATTTTTTTTTCTCCCTTTAGCATCATTTCTTTCGGATTGTAAAGGGAAAGAATGGTGTGTGCTTCTGTGAGTGAATGAATGGAAAGTATGGTGTGTGCTTCTGCGAGTGAATGGAGATATGAAAGGCGTGTGAATGGTCAGTAATTAGGGTTAAAGCCTTGACGTGGCATTACTGCTCACGTAAGAAGTTAAATTATGGCACAAAAAGTACAAATTTGCAAGAACTACACCCCTTGGCGCATCAAATGAGGGGCTGTATGTGTTTCTAGTACAAACCTGGCGTGCGCAAGACACAAATGAACATGTTGCTATGGTTAGAAAAAACATATTTTCGAGCCAAAGCGACATATTCCATCATTATTTGTGCACTTTTGTCCTAGAAATACATGTAGCCCCTCATTTGAAGCTCCAAGGGGCGTAGTTTCTTAAAATGGATTAATTGTCCGAATGAGGGAGAGCATGCGTTAATATGTGGATGAGATGTCTGAATGAGGGAGAGCATGAGTTAATATGTGGATGAACTGTCTGAATGAGGGAGAGCATGAGTTAATATGTGGATGAACTGTCTGAATGAGGGAGAGCATGAGTTAATATGTGGATGAACTGTCTGAATGAGGGAGAGCATGAGTTAATATGTGGATGAGATGTCTGAATGAGGGAGAGCATGAGTTAATATGTGGATGAACTGTCTGAATGAGGGAGAGCATGAGTTAATATGTGGATGAACTGTCTGAATGAGGGAGAGCATGAGTTAATATGTGGATGAATTGTCTGAATGAGGGAGAGCATGAGTTAATATGTGGATGATTTGTCTGAATGAGGGAGAGCATGAGTTAATGTGTTTGTGTGTATCATAGATGTATAATTGTGGAAGGGCAAAGATGGCACTAGCAGGATGTTTGAGCCTTGGGGACCAAGATGGCACAGGCAGGGTGTATATGGGACAAAGATGGCAAATCGTATGTGTGTTATCTGGGTGCTGGCCAGGTTCTATGTGGGCAGTGTGGACGCCAGGGCTGGCTTTGGGGTTTGCAACCTGTGATCTATGCCTGTAATTTAGGGGGTTTTAAATATACTTTTAATGCTGTGTTTTTATGTGAATTCCAATTGATCTACACCTGCAAAGCTGGGTTTCTGTGTTATTCTGTAGATCCATATCTGCTATGCTATGTTTCCATACATTATTTATGTATACCTGCAAATACAGGGTTTGTATGTCTTCTTCAGTTGATTAATACCTGCAATGCTGTTTCCATGTATTTATTTGATCTATACCTGCGATGCTACGTTTCATATATTATTATTGTATACCTGCAAATACAGGATTTGTATGTCTGATTCTGTTGATTTGATATATACGTTCAGTGCTGAGATCATAAGTGAATTTCAATTAATCTATACATGCAAAGCTGGGTTTGTGTGTTAATGTGTTGATCTATACCTACTATCGGCAGCAGGGTCTAATATTTATATATAAATTTATATATATATCGGCAGCAGGGACTAATATTAATATATATATATCTGCAACTGGGGCTAATATTAATATATATGGGCAGCAGGGGCTAATATATATATCCCCTTAATGACAATTGCCGGTCCTGGCACGGCACGGAAAAGCATGTGCTTTACGACAATTGACGTGCCAGGACCGGCACGTCTTTAAACGGGTGCAGAAAGCGATCTACTATCGCTTTCTGCACCCAAAAAGCGTTGCTGAATGCCTCGACCTCGAGGCATTCAGCAACGCCGCGATCGGCACGAAGGGGCCATCTCTGGCCCCTCCACGGGGCGTCAACATCCGCCATACTTTGTATGGCGGCGGACGCCCGTTTTAAAAGCGTTTAGGAGGCGATCGACGATCGCCTCCTAAACTTAAATGGTGTCGCTGGAATGCCTCGATCAGGAGGCATCCAGCGACACCAAACACTAACCTTTTGATGGGCTGTGACCGCTCCGGAGAGCGGTCACAGCCGCAGCTGCCGGCAATCTTCGCCATCAAGGAAGATGGCCGCCGTCCCGTAACAGGAACCACAAATTTTAAAAGTTCGCTAGATGGTCCAGACCATCTAGAGAACTTTGGCTCCACTTGCAGGTTGAATACAGGTACTGCATTCACCATGCAAGTCAATGGAGCCCAGCTTTCTAATCACAGTGTGATTAGTAAAAATAAATTAAAAAATAAAATAAAATTAATAATAATTAGAAAAAAATAGTAAAAAAACAGTAAAATGTAAAAATAATTTCCCACTGATGTCACTATCAGGGGAACCTCCAAGTTGAAAAAAAATGTTAATTTTTTTAAAAAAAAAAATAAAAAAAAAATATATATATATATAAAAAATATATTTTTGTGAGCAAGTCCTAAAATTAGCATATTAGCTTAAAACAATTCTCGCATGGAAAGAGTTAAAATACTGGCATATTAAATGCCCGTGGGGTGTCTACTTTTAAAAAATGTATGATTTGATGAGGTAAATTGAATGGGCCAGGTTCAACAACGTCCCAATTAACACGGGGGGAAGGATGGCCACACATCTAATTTCCAATTAGAAAAATGCACACGTACCAAATGTGGCCTTTTAGTTCCCCCAAAAAATGACACACCCATGCATGTGGGGTATCACTGCACTCAGGAGATGTTGCTGAACACATTATGGGGTGTCGTGTGACAGCGGCATATACCAGGAGCTGTAAATTCATACATAAAGTAGGTGTGTGTGGGAAAAATACACACACAAAAATATTACTGCAAACTTTGAAAAAATGCTGGTGGTAAAATATGTGCATGCAAAGAGTTAAAATACCAGCATTTAAAATACCCTGTGGTGTCTAGTTTTGAAAAATATATGGTTTTGTTGGGCACACTGAAATGGCCTGGCTCAAAGATGTACCAAATAGGGCATGGGCAGTGGATCCCAAATGCCAAAGTTCAACATTGAAAAAAGCGCATGCCCCAAATGTGGCCCTTTTGCCCCAAAACAGCCAGGCAAAATCATTCATGTGAGGTATCGCTGTACTCAGGAGATGTTGCTGAACACATATTGGGGTGTTTTGTGATAGTGACATATACGAGAACATTTTAATTCATACCTGAATTAAAATGTGTGTGGAAAACCAAATGCAAAAAAATGACTACCACAAAGTTTGACAAAGACTGGTGGTAGATATGGTGCATGGAAAGAGTTAAAATACTAGCATTTGAAATACCCTGGGGTGTCTAGTTTTCGAAAATATATGGGTTTATTGGGCACACTGAAATGGCCCGGCTCAAAGATGTACCAAATAGGGCATGGGCAGTGGATCCCCAAATGCCAAAGTTCAACATTGAAAAATGCGCATGCCCCAAATGTGGCCCTTTTGCCCCCAAACAGCCAGGCAAAATCATTCATGTGGGGTATCGCTGCGCTCAGGAGATGTTGCTGAACACATATTGGGGTGTTTTGTGATAGTGACATAAACTAGAACATTTTAATTCATACCTGAAGTAAGTAAAATGTGTATGACAAAACAAATGCAAAAAAATGACTACCATAAAGTTTGACAAAGACTGGTGGTAGATATGGTGCATGGAAAGAGTTAAAATACTAGCATTTGGAATACCCTGGGCTGTCTAGTTTTCAAAAATATATGACTTGATGGGGTAAATTGCATTGGCCGGGTTCAAAGATACCCGAAATGGCACATGGGGGGAAGAATTACCAGATTTGGAAAAAATGGCTTTGAAATAGCAAAACGCTACCTGTACTTATTGCCCCATAATGGGTAGAAAAAAGCAAAAAAACATAAAAACATTGGGTATTTCTAAACTCAGGACAAATAGTAGAATCTATTTAGCAGGTTTTTTCATTACCTTTTATAGATGAGTAAAAGATTTTTCAACTAAAAGTTAGAAACAGTCATTTTTTTCTAAATTTTTCACCATATTTTATAATTTTTTTAATAGTAAATAATATGATACAATCAAAACAATGTCATCTAAAGAAAGCCCTTCTTGTCCTGAAAAAAACAATATCTAATGTGTGTGGGTTCAGTAAACGGGAAAGAAGAAAATTACAGCTAAACACAAGCAGCGCAGAAATGTTAAAAAGGCCATTGTCACAAAGGGTACAAAAAGTAAAATCAGCCTTTGTCTCGAAGGGGATATACATATCAGCAGCAGGATCTAATATTAGGCCCTGAAATCATTTAGTGCAAAAGTTAAGGTATTGTGTTGTTTAAAGGATTTCAAGGATTAGTCGTGCTAAATTGTGGCTTCAGGCTTCCCATGTTGAATGATCAAGTATTGTATTGTCCAATAACAAAAGTATCATTCCATAGCACATTACTTTTGGCAATATATATATATATGTTTTTTCAGTGGTATGATTTAATGGTGGAAATTATTAATGCCCCCCCAGTTTGACTGTGGTATCTTGTGTGCCCCCCCTATATATTGTTTCTAGAGTCGCCACTGCACATATCTGTTGCATGAATGCTAACCACAAGGTTTGTTTAGGTACATGTTTTGCAGATGCAACTAACCATGTGTATGTATGTAGACATATAGTATGCTAGTGGTCAGGTTTAGGCCCATTTACTGTACTCAAGCTGCAGATCTGATTCTTCAATGTGCAGCTGCCAGCTGAATACATGCGGCTGCATGCTGCAAGTGTCCTGACAGCAGCCACAGCCTTGATATCTAGAAAGTGGGGGACAACTAGGGGCTCAGGCTTAGAACAGTGCCAAGATAAATATGCCACTTTGTATGTGAACACAAATTCTGTGGTGATTAGGCATGACTCTCTTGATCATTATGCATCTAAAAATCAAACTAAAGGATAAGAGATTTAGATGTAATATTACCAACTTATACGTTACTGGAAGGGTGCTAGATAGTAGCTTCCAAGCAGAAGCCGTATAGGCTATAACTGTGAGCAAATTAAAATAGCCATGGTATAGGCATAAAGCTATGCTAAAACTAAGATGAAACCAAGGACTAGAGTCCGAATCTTTACATCTGAAAAGAACAAGCAGCACAAGTAGATGGGCCTAATTGTGCTTATCTGCTATTCAGCTGTATTACATCCTGCTTTGATCATGTATCTTACATGATTGCTTTTTTTAATGGCTATATGGTAGAATCATCTATTGAAAAGTTGTAATGGAGGTCATTAACACTGATCTTTCTTTGTGCTTTTGTAAAAGTGCTTTCATCGGTTAAAGTAAATAGGTACAAATATGTTCCAATGCCTAGGGCTCAACGGGTTAAAGAAAATATGGCTATGTTTTTTGTTCTTTTTTAATAAAAATGAATAGTCTAATGTACATATAAACACATATGTGAAATAACTATAAAACATATTTGTGATATTACAAATGGGGCCCTTTGATTATTTTTTTATTACACTACTCTAGTGAGAAGGTTTATAGTGGCACCTGCTGGCAGCTGTGTAGAAGACTGCAAAATATCAATGCTTTCAGGGAAATTCACTTAGGTGTTATACATAGTAGAGTTTCACATCGGCCTGAATTCTCTAATCTTGATAACCAAAAAAAGCAACACATTTTGCATTTCCAAATACATCTCAAAGCAAACACTGTATTTGCTTGAGTATAAGACGACCCCTCAAAATTTGAATATTAATTTAGAAAAAAAAGAAAAAGCCAGAATATAAGACTTTTTTTTACTAGTTTTACTAGTAAGTATTAATTCACATGTAAACTATGATTTTAAATAAAAACTATGCATTTCTTTTTTTTATTTCCTTTTATTTGCCAACCTGCCCCCCAGTTATGCACATCTGCCCCCAGTTATGCACATCTGCCCCACAGCTTGCCACTCTGCTCCCCCAGATATGCCTTATACCACCTATATACCATTCTGTTCCCCAGAAATGCCTTATAACCCCCTATATGCCACTCTGCCTCCCTGATATGCCACTCTGCCCCCCCAGATATACCTTATACCCCTGTATATGCCACTCTGCCCCCCCACAGACTAACTAATGCATCTCCAGACTTGTTCCCTAGGCTCCAGACTCCCTGGTGTCTAGTGGGGGCAGCAGGTGAACGTCCGCGCGATGCGCGTAGACAACCTCTGCTGTTGCCCGGTACGTCCGCGGGGGCTGCCGGAAGTGCCGGGCAGCAACGGAGGTTGTCTGCGACACATCGTGCAGACGTCCATCGGCTTCTAGAGAGGAGGATCCAGGTCCCCTGCAGCGCTGCGGGGATCTTAGTCTTGTAGTCAGACCTCTGGCATATTATAAAACTACCTCAAATATAAGTATTTTTCAGAGCATTTGTTTTGAACAAAACCTTGTCTTATGTTTCGAGCAAATGCAGTAATAAAAACAGAAATCTCCCATACTCCTTGGTAAATTTATACAATAGATGTGGTTGTACATAAATGCAGATTGCACACACAGTCCCTGTAGGTGAGGGTATACAATATTATGCTGTTTAGGCACCCAAAGCAGCACTCACTATTCATGAATGTATCCTCACATCCCATTCATTCAGAACACAATGTATCCATTCATAATTAAAGTTTTGTGTGACTCCAGCGTGGGGATCATAATTGTTGGTTCCCAGGGACTGCCTCGGTTGCAAGGCAATCCCCTCATCACCGTGCTGCACCTATCTTTTCCTCCCTCATGTAGTTCAGATATAAATCAAATAAACTCATATTACATACATAGGACTTGGCCTTCCACCCAGATCGCCGAAAGGACTTGCCCAGCACCCAGTTTGCACACACAGGACTTGCCCCAGCACCCAGATTGCACACATAACGTCTTTCCCTAGCACCCAAATTGCACACACAGGATTAACCCAGCACTCAGATTGCATCCACAGGATTTACCCCAGCATGAAGATTACACGCAGACATGGACATGCCCAGAGTCTATCCACAGGATATTGCAACACAGTGGCCTTCTCTCAGAGTCTAAGGTCTCCTCCCCACTTAGGGCTCCTCTGAGTCTGGCTCACATGCACCCTTTATTTATTCTATACCCATTAGGCCCAAAACAGTAACTGTAATGGATAGACTGTCAGACTACACACATATACTCTACTCTACAAATGCCTGCCCATAAACATATACAGTCATGCATCCACACAACTGTTTGCCCTTATAAATTCTTTCTCACTATCTTTACCCCTTCTCCCAATCTCTCAGTATCTCACTCTCTCCCTTTTCTCTTTATACAGTTGTGTAAAAAAAAAGGACACCTTCTTTGAATCCTATGGTTTTACATATGAGGACGTAATAACAATCATCTGTTCTTTAACAGGTCTAAAAATTAGGTAATCACAACCTCAGATGAACAAATGACATATTACACTGTGCCATGATTTATTCAACCAAAATAAAGCCAAAATAGAAAAGCCATGTGTGAAAAACTAAGAACACCCTTACTGCTTCCATATATATTAAGATGCTAAGTACCAGACAGATGCTGCTAATCAAGTGCATTTTATTAATTGATCATCAGTGTGACCACATCTATAAAAGCCAATGTTTTAGCATTTGATTGGTCTGAAGCATTCAGGTGTGTGGAGGAAAAACATCTGCAATGGTCTTGGAGAAGCAATTGTTTCTGCCCACCAATCTGGGAAGGGTTATAAGGCCATTTCCAAACAATTTAAAGTCCATCATTCTACAGTGAGAAAGAGTATTCAAAAGTGGAAAACATTCAAGACAGTTGCCAATCTTCTTAGAGGTGGAGATCCCAGCAAATTCACCCCAAAGTTAGACCGTGCAATGCTCAGAGAAATTTCAAAAACAACAAGAGTTACATTTCAGACTCTACAGGCCCCATTTAGTATGCTAATGTTCATGACAGTACAATTAGAAAAATACTGTAAAAATATGGTTTGTTTGGAAGGGTTGCCAGGAGAAAGCCTCTTCTCTCTGAAAAGAACATGGCAATGCGGCATTAGCTTTGCAAAGCTGCATCTGAACAAACCACAAGACGTCTGGAACAATGTCCTTTGGACAGATGAGACCAAATTGAAGATTTTTGGCCTTAATGCCACATTCACATGCTTCTCTCCAAGGCCTGAAAACAAACCGATTAGAAGTGTATAACATAGTATTACCATCTTTATCATACACTGCATTTTCCTTTTAATTTTAAATGTGGTCACCGTAACAACCAATAAAGCCCGTGGGAATATTTCAATTATTGATATGGTCCTAAGAACTCTTTTGATATTTTGCACCAGAATTAATTGTTCCAAAGGAAAAAAATTAATTTAATAATAAAAACTGTAATTTAATTTCAAAAAATTTCATAACTTTGGATGGCACTGAAACTAATATAATGAGTCATGTGTGTTTAGATGAGTTATGCTAGAGATATGTGGCAACACTGGATAATAACATGCTTTGAAAAGGAAGTTCATAGTGAAATTAATAATAATTCAGAGGTATGAGATCTCCAAAACACATTTTGCATTACAAAACATGAATTTCGTCTGCAAGCGTTGCCACGAGTTGCAATTCTCCTGCAGCGTTCTAATTAGCCATTTCCCCTTCTCTTTTTTGGGCCATTCTCTGTAAACCCTAGAGATGATTGTGCGGGAAAATCCCTGTAGATCATCGGTTTCTGAAATACTCAGACGAGCCCCTAAGGCACCAACAACCATGCCACGTTCAAAGTGACTTAACTCCCCTTTCTTCCCCATTATGATGCACGGTTTGAACTTCAGCAAGTTGCCTTGACCACGTCTACATGCCTAAATGCATTGAGTTGCTGCCATGTGATTGGCTGACTAGCTATTTGTGTTAACAAGCAATTGAATAGGTGTACCTAATAAAGTGGCCAATGAGTGTAGGTACAGTGTTAACTGTGTACCATGTAAAATTACACTATATAAATCCATAAAAACAATGTTTCATATCAGCTATTGTAAGAACTCCTTATCTAGTGTACATGTAAATTTGGAATTTTTTTTAAAGCCCTGTACTGGATAATTAGTATGGCTGATTTATATATATATTAAGTATATTGTACTACACACAAATGGTTGCATGAATTGTTTTTAGATTTTACAGAATTTTGTTGATGTGTAGGATGCATCTTGCTTAACCCCCCCAACACACACACCCTGTTGAGGAATACTACATGCAAAGCCAAACATCTTTTTTTTTTTTTTTTTTTTTATCGTATGAACTTTACAAAAGTGCTTTCTCAGATATGAAAAACCTGGATATTAGGTATGATGGGTTAAAAGCCTATATATACAGTATATTGTTCACGTAAACCACATACTCATGGTTCTTCATAAATATTCATAAAGTTATTTGCATAAATAATCCTGCCATGTTTTGCTCCATCGACCAGAGCTTTATCAAGACACACAGAATCCAACTCATAATGAAATCGGTCTTCAAGCTTTTATATTTGTGTATCTTGATAAAGGTAGACAGACCAAAATGTTGATGGCTCATTATGTGAAAAAATCTATGGCGTATTTATGAAGACCTGTGAGTGCCTTATGTACTGCGCGGCACCTTGACTGATGTATATATATATATATATATATATATATTTATATGTGTGTATACAGTATCTCACAAAAGTCAGTACACCCCTCACATTTTTGTAAATATTTTATTATTTATATATTTTCTTGTGAAGAAATGATGCTCTGCTACAATATAAAGTAGTGAGTGTACAGCCTGTATTACAGTGTAAATGTTCTGCTCCCTTAAAAATACCTCAACACACAGCCATTAATGTCTAAACCTTGGCAACAAAAGTGAGTACACCCCTAAGTGGAAATGTCCAAATTGTGCCCAAAGTGTCAATATTTTGTCTGGCCACCATTATTTTCTAGCACTGCCTTAACCCTCTTCAACTCCTGGTGGATGTTAGAGACCTTGCGCTCCCCCGCCTTCCATTTGAGGATGCCCCACAGATGCTCAATAGGGTTTAGGTCTGGAGACATGCTTGGCCAATCCATCACGTTTACCCTCAGCTTCTTTAGCAAGGCAGTGGTCGTCTTGGAGGTGTGTTTGGGGTCGTTATCATATTGAAATACTGCCCTGTGGCCCAGTCTCCGAAGGGAGGGGGATCATCCTGCGCTTCAGTATGTCACAGTACATGTTGGCATTCATGGTTCCCTCAATGAACTGTAGCTCCCCAGCAGGCCCGGACTGGGACAAAAAATAGGCCCGGGCATTTAAGACTGAGCAGCCCATTTTTTTATTTATTTATTTATTTTTAAAGCCCACCCTTCATGTACCCTCTTTGCATTTCCCCAAATCACTTAAACATTCATGATAGACACAAACACTTACTCACTCATTCACACAAATCAATAACACATATTCATTAATGCAGTCTCACAAATCATTCAAGCAATTTATCCACACAACCCCCTCTCCCCATCCCCTTCTTATCTGCCCCTTATCACTATGTACCACCTTCCCCATTTCTCAATATGTATGTCAGGATTCCACCCTGCTAGCCCGGACCATGTATGATTACTTTTGCCGTTATGTCCGGCTGCTACCACTAGTGGCCACCCTCTCCCTCTCTCTGCAGTGCTCAGGCTCAGATTACCAGGTCAGCTGGGTCTGATCATGGGGGTGGTACCTGCCTTTATTAACCTGCCCTGCCCTGTAGTCACGGCCTTTGCATTGAAGTGCATGGACCGCTCTGCTTTGGCCCTGTACCGTGAGCTACCTGCTAGTTCCTGAGCTACCTGCCTGTACCTGCCGTCAGCTCACCCAGTGGGCTTCCTGCCGTCAGCTCACCCAGTGGGCTTCCTGCCGTCAGCTCACCCAGTGGGCTTCCTGCCGTCAGCTCACCCAGTGGGCTTCCTGCCGTCAGCTCACCCAGTGGGCCTCCGTACCAGTCAGCCCACCCAGTGGGCCTCCGTACCAGTCAGCCCACCCAGTGGGCCTCCGTACCAGTCAGCCCACCCAGTGGGCCTCCGTACCCGTCAGCCCTGCCAGTGGGCTTCCTGCCGTCAGCCCTGCCAGTGGGCTTCCTGCCGTCAGCCCTGACAGTAGGCATCCTGCCTAGACACTACTGCCTTTTCTTGCTGGTGATATCCTTCATCAATACAGTACCTTTCCTCGTATTCTGTTGTGCCGTGTGTTATTTCGCCTGTCCGTACCACATCACATACCGTCATGCATCGTGGGGTGCAAACAGAACCCCTTGTATCCCCTGCTACTGGGCTCCTACCTGACCTGCTTACCAGGGTCCTGACAATGTACCCCCTCTATCTCCCCCTTTTTATCTAACCCCTCACCCCCCTCTCACTGCACCCCCCTCCCTTACCCTACTTACCTTGTTGCCGAGTAAGCAGCAACTGCGACCGGGTCCGCCACTCTAGGAGGCCGGGCAACCCCCACCAGGGCGCGGCCGCACAGGGCTTAAATTAAAACATCGGGTTTTTGGGGTTTTTTTAACTTTATTTAACATCCTCCATCCTCCTCCAAAAAAACCCGATGTTTTAATTTAAGCCGTGTGCGGCCCAGCACCCCTAAGGCCGGCCCTGGTGGGGGTTGCCCGGCCTCCTAGAGAGGCGGACACGGTCGCACTTGCTGCGGGATTAAGGGGCAGGTGCCCCTTATGCCCTGCGTTAATGCGGCCGCATAGGCCCAGTCAGTCCGGTCCTGACTGAGCCTATTTTAAGGTAGGTGCCTGGAGCTGCAGCTCCATCAGCCCCTACGTTAATCCGGCCCTGGGCCGCCCGGCCCACCTGGAAAATGCCCGGTGTGTCCGATGGCCAGTCCGGGCCTGCTCCCCAGTGCCGGCAGCACTGATGCAGGCCCAGACCATGACACTCCCACCACCATGATTAAGTGTAGGCAAGACACACTTGTCTTTGTACTCTTCACCTGGTTGCCGCCACACACGCTTGACACCATCTGGACCAAATAAGTTTATGTTGGTCTCATCGGACCACAGAGCATGGTTCCAGTAATCCATGTCCTTAGTCTGTTTGTCTTCAGCAAGCTGTTTGCAGACTTTTGTGCATCATCTTTAGAAGAGGCTTCCTTCTGGGATGACAGCCATGCAGACTAATTTGATGCAGTGTGCGGCTTATGGTCTGAGCACTGACAGGCTGACCCCCCAACCCTTAAACCTCTGCAGCAATGCTTGCAGCACTCACACGTCTATTTCCCAAAGACAACCTCTGGATATGACGCTGAGCACGTGCACTAAACTTCTTTGGTCCACCATGGCGAGGCCTGTTCTGAGTGGAACCTGTCCTGTGAAACCGCTGTATGTTCTTGCCCACCTTGGCAATCTTCTTATAGCCTAGGCCATCTTTATGTAGAGCAACAATTCTTTTTTATAGATCCTCAGAGAGTTATTTGCCATGAGGTGCCATGTTAAACTTCCAATAACCAGTATGCGAGAGTCTGAGAGCGATAACACCAAATTTAACACACATGCTCCCCATTCACAACTGAGACCTTGTAAAACGAACAAGTCACATGACACCGGGAAGGGGGAATGGCTAATTGGGCCCAATTTGGACATTTCCACTTAGGGGTGTACTCATTTTTGTTGCCAAGGTTTAGACATTAATGGCTGTGTGTTGAGTTATATTTAAGGGAACAGCAAATTTACACTGTTATACAGGCTGTACACTCACTACTTTACATTGTGGCAGAGTGTAATTTCTTCAGTGTTGTCACATGAACAGATATAATAAAATATTTACAAAAATGTGAGGGGTGTACTGTGATACTGTGTGTGTGTATGTGTATATATATATATATATATATATATATATATATATATATATATATATATATATATATATATACATATACTGATTAAAACCCGAGAGGCTAAGTGAAGACACTGGTGGACCCAAGGCTCATTGATGCACGTGGGGGACGATGGCTTGCCCATGTGGTCAAATCCAACAGAAGAGCTACCGTGGCTCAAATTGCTGAAAAAGTTAATGCTGGTTCTGATAGAGAGGTGTCAAAACACACAGTGCACCACAGTTGGTTGCATATGGGGCTGCTTAGCTGCCTACCAATGTCAGATGGCGGATAGGGGCGCCAGGTGAATTTTAGGTGGAGTCCAGAATACAGATAGCCGGGTTCAGGAACACTGAGGTCAGCAGGGTCGCATATAATAGCCAAGGTCTGGTACACGGGAAATCAGGAAGTCTTATAGAATAGCCGGGGTCTGGTACACGGGAAGTCAGCAAGAAATAACACAGCGAGGGCAAGAGGGTCTAAACTGCACAATAACTGAGCAGTGAGTGATAATCAGTGCTCGGTTTTAAACTAACGGCTTGTTGGTGCTCCGCCCATGTGCTTGATGTCATTTGAGCATGTTCCCCGCCACCTGTTTTCGGTGACAGATAAAGTTTGGTGAGGGTGCACGCGCCCAGAAGCAGCCATGCAGTAGACGGACGAAGAGGGAGTAGAAGACGCAACATGGGACCTGGCCGTCGTGGCAAACGGGGACCCTGACAACCAATCAAGGTCCCCATGCTGACTCCTGCCCACTGCCAAAAGCACCTACAATAGGCACATGCACATAAGAACTGGACCACGAAGCAATGAAAAAAAGGTGTCCTGGTCTGATGAATGACGTGGAGGGCCGGGGGCGTGTACGTTGGTTACTTGGAGGACTTTTTACACCAGGGTGCACTATGGAAAGAAGGCAAGCTGGCGGAGGCAGTGTGATACTTTGGGCAATGCTCTTCTAGGAAACCTTGGGTCGTGCCATTCATGTGGATGGTACTTTGACACATACCACCTACCAAAGCATTGTTGTAGACCAGGGGTGGGCAATTAATTTTCCCATGGGGCCACATGAGAAATTGGAATGGTTTTAGAGGGCCAGACCTCTACAAACTACAAACTCCGAAGCCTTGTCCATTTTGTTAACTTATGTGCTGTTTAATAAAGTTATTCAAGCCTACGTCATTGGTAGAGGTGCTTGAATAAGTAAGGCCTGAATAACTATTAGCACAGCACAGAAGTGAACAAAATGAACAAGGCTTCGGAGTGCATACCGTATTTTTCGCTCTATAAGACGCACCTGCTGATAAGACGCACCTAGATTTTAGAGGAGAAAAAAAAGGAAAAAATATTTTGAGCTAAAAAATGGGCTAAAATATTTATTACAATAACTGAATAAGCTATGAACACAGTAAGACACACGCAGTAAGACACACACAGACACAGTAAGACACACACAGACACAGTGAGACACACACAGACACAGTGAGACACACACAGACACAGTAAGACACACACAGACACAGTGAGACACACACAGACACAGTAAGATACACACAGACACAGTGAGACACACACAGACACAGTAAGACACACACAGACACAGTAAGACACACACAGACACAGTAAGACACACACAGACACAGTGAGACACACACAGACACAGTAAGACACACACAGACACAGTAAGACACACACAGACACAGTGAGACACACACAGACACAGTAAGACACACACAGACACAGTAAGACACACACAGACACAGTGAGACACACACAGACACAGTAAGACACACACAGACACAGTAAGACACACACAGACACAGTGAGACACACACAGACACAGTAAGATACACACAGACACAGTAAGACACACACACACAAACACAGTAAGACACACACACACAGTAAGACCTCCCTCCCTAACCCCCCTTCTCAGTATCTCCCCTCTAACTCCCTAACCCCCCCTTCTCAGGATCTCCCCCCCCGCCCCGGTCACTTACCTTAAACTCCTGTGTTGGAAGCGTGAGGCGTTTGTCTCGGGTGCCCGAGACAAACGCTTCCAACACAGGAGTTTAAGGTAAGTGACCGGGGCGGGGGGGGACACCGGACTCATTGGTGAGTCACCAGGACACTCTTTGCGGGCCGGTCCGAGCTATTCAGCGGGCCGGATGTGGCCCGCGGGCCGTGCTTTGCCCAGGTCTGTTGTAGACCATGTACACCCTTTCATGGACACGTTATTCCCTGATGGCATTGGCCTCTTTCAGCAGGATGATGCCCCCCGCAAAAATGGTTTAGGAATGGTTTGATGAACACAACAACAAATTTCAGGTGTTGTCTTGGCCTCCCAATTCCCCAGACCTCAATCCAATCCAGCATCTGTGGAATGTGCTAGATGAAAGCTAGACGAACAAGTCCGATCCATGGAGGCCCCACATCCCCCTTTTATTTATTTTTTCTTCTTCATACTTTATTTTCCTTCTCTCACCTGAATCAGCAAATCTAGAAGCTCACAGAAGCCAGCACAGATCTTTCCATGTGTAAACGTTTCCTTAAAGGGACCAATGTGGGCATTTCATCCAATGTGGGCATTTCATCCGTCTCTGGAATCTCCTCAACTGCAGGGTCACATGTTCACAGGGGCAGCCAGAACACCCCGTTCGGGCCAGCCAGAACACTTAGACCTGACCCCAACACTGTCTCCTTATCTATCTCTCCACTATGGGGACGCGAAGACCTTGCCTCCTGGAGCGTGCGTGCGTGTTTACTCGCAACCCCAAGGAAAGGTTTTTTCCTTTGCATATTATTTGTTACATCCTTTGAGCCAGGAATTCAAAGGCACTTTTGTCACTAAAAAGCTTACTGCTTGTAAATGGCATGTAATGTTATTTTTCACAGTTCAATAGCAGTAGAAACTCCTGTTCCTGATTAAACACGTTAGTCGTTTGAACTGTATAAATTACAGTTAAATTATATAAATTCCTATTCTGAATTGCTTTAAAGGTCTACATGAAGTATATAATATTTTTTCCCAAATATATTGTTGGTCAGGTAACCAGCTGGGCATGAGTGCCATAAGGTATATTAAAAGGAACATGCCCTCTAAATCAGATTTATAAATAAATATAAATTATGTGAGCTGGGATCATGTAACCACACAGTCTTAAGGTTTGAAATACCACATAAGGCTGAATTATTTTTAGAATTGTAGTCCTTTTTATTAAAAGGTCTGTAAACAAACATAAATAAAACAAACAAAAAGAAAAGCCTTGCTCTCTGAGCACTTACTGACAAACAAACTAACTATCGTTGGACGGCTTACCCGCTACCAACAAAAACATTTAGCACAGACCTTTTTCGTTTAGGAACCGTTCAGCAGATTTGTTTAGGAGAAAATGCAATCTCACTCACTGCTTGTATGCTTCTCACCTGACTAACTTACAGGGCTCCTTTTTGTAGCAGCCCCCTGCTGCTCATTGGTAACAGGTGAGTAAATCTCTGAACCAGAACTCCTGGACTGGCTGCATCACCTGCTGCAAGTAAACTGTGGAGTGGAGCACTGGCCCTCCCTTCTCTCCAAATGCTCCACCCCAGGGACCCAAACATAACTACAACATTACCATTACTTTGCTGGTAAAAAAACATTCTCCCTGGGGTTATCGAATACATTGCACTGCAGTATTTTGTGGGAAATGTACATGTTATCCACCACAATGCCCTGTTCCCTGTCACAATAACAAAAAAGTGCCATTTTAGGGTACTGTGGGGGGGTAGTTTTTGAGGGACTTAATAGAAGTCTTGCCAACTATGCTACACCCAGTCATGCTTATACACAACCCCCCTGAGTTAGCATAGTTACTTTGCTCCAAGTCGTGTACCCCCAAAAAATTAGATCACTTTTTAGAAATTGACAATATGCATAAAACAAGGAAGCCCTTGAAAAAACCTCATTCAAGTGAGGGCAAAACATGGCTGATTTATTTTCCATTATATGTCCAGTTTGCAAAACAAAACACATCACAACTGTTCAATGTGTTGCTCTATTTATATGTATTAATTGCTTTTAAATTATATACTGCAGAGGGAATTACCAGTGATACACACTTTTATATAACTATGTGTTTGTGTTCTTATCAGTTGGTCAATCATGAAAACCTAACTTGACTCTCCAAAACAAATAAAAACTTTAAAATACTAAATCTTGATACTGCACTTTTTTAAAGTCATGGGTTTGTTTAAAATGGAGCTTTCAAGTCTTACAAAGATCTAACGTTTGACTTGGTGAAATAATAGTCCTAGAGACAGCATTCTTTAAGAATTATTTTGTGTGGATTCCTAAGTAGTGGTACATGTGCCCTCTAGTAGGGCTAGGGGTATAATATTTTGTAATGAGTAGTCCATGTTATTTGCCCAGTTCTTCCAAACTAAAGCTTGCCACTTGGTGATTTTTTTCCCCCAGAGTGGACTGATTGGTTCTCATTACACTAAATTTTCCACGTGGAGTTATCAGACTGAGCTAGGGCACTACTACACGTATTTGTGCAGCAAGCACAATACATGGATTTGCCAATACTGGATTTCTTCACATTACAATTTATAAACAGATTTAAGTATAGCTGCTCAAGAGAGGCTCAAGGGCAATTGACAAGTCCAGACTTGCTCTGATTTCTAGGTCAGCTCTGTTAAGTAGAGCAATTGTACGCACCTCGGGCTTCAAAAAAAAGAATTGTAGTCTGTAGTAAAATAATTTATTCTGGCCCTATATAAGACCCAAGATATAATAATAGGGGTAGGTGAGTTCTCCAAGCACTGAGAGAATGAGTCACATGTTGGAAATGTTTTGCTAGCCTCTTCATCTACATAAAGAATGGATGATAAGAATATTTATGTCACTTGATTACATGCATATATGGTAAATCATGTAATAACTAGACAACAGGTGTATCTTACATACTGTATTATGTCCAATGCATTCCAACAAATTATAGAAAGTCTAGTTACTTAAAGAATACCATAGTTGCAAACATTTGAAAACAATTCCAGTGAGACTTTGCAGCATAACGTGAAAGTTTACCACACCTACTGCCCTAAATGCTCTGCCCACTCTGCCTAACCCACATAATCCGTATAATTTAGCTTTGCCTAGTTATTATGGCATATTAAATAACAACACTACCATACATCTTTGGTATGCGGTAGATACATTTGCAGTGCAGCATCTATATCAAGCATGTGAATGTTATTGTCTTTACAGGGGTAGATAAATAACAAGGAAATTAATAATGTGAGATCTGCATAGAATTTTAAAAAATAATAGTAAAACAAATTTCCCCAAACCCAGTCATTTATTCACATTTTGTGCTGGTCGGGGGCCTGAGCAAGTGTTTTACATGAGGTTAATAGAGCATGTGCCAAAACGGGAAGGTAAACCCTTTAGCACTTAGAGGTTGTGTACTATAACTTGTACAGGTGTTATAGCATAGCCCTCATCAGTATATAGCCAGACATAGATATGATACAGTGCAGCTCATAGTGAGCATATGCACATAGTAGACCTGACATATGTTATACAGCATAAATCCCATTACTCATAGGTGATGCAGAGATTGATGGTTGCACTGCATAACTCCCGTCATCATTTCAGTTTTCAAAATACAAATCCCCAAAACTATTCACCTGATTAATAAGAAAACAAATAAATATTAGACTCCGTTCTCATATATTAGACGTTCGTTATTAAATCATACCTGTACAGTGGAATCAAATATTGCTTTGTACGACCACAGAAAAAAAGGTATTGTTTGTAATTTCCTTATTTTAAGACAGCTAACACGCATTAATTCTAATAAATAATACACTGCTTGAGTAAACATGGATACAATTTAATGAGATACAATAAAATAAAAAAAAATAAAAAGACTTCAGCATCAAACCAAATTAAAAATTAACATAGGCAGATAGATGGTTATGGTTCAAATGTATGAAACAAGGGACTATACACAAGGGCATAGCCGTTTAATGGTAGGAACACCTACTAAATATTTTGGCCACCTGAATGCTGCCTGGTATTTCCCATTTAACCTTATGTGGATCTGCGTATGTTCATTTGCTGTCTACAATGCATCTACAGACATGAGATATTATATTAATCCTGGGGTTCTGTTTGTCTTCTTACAAGTGAATTAGTAAATGCATGAATGGTTTTATATTCATTGCAACAATAGGTGCAGTATCGGTCTGGTGAGTTCAATTGGCACTGGCACTTTAAGGCTAAAAGAAACCTGTATAGCCCCCTTTCAGAAGAGGTACAATTTGTGTAGTAGACAGAGGAAGAATAAGGGTCCTGAAGGCTATGCACGAATTGCAATTAAAGACCACAAAACAACTTCTGAACCAGTCTTAAATGCTAAAGGGGCCAAGGGGCAGTTGCCCACTCACCCCCCCCTGACAGAGTGCCCTAGTCCTCACCTAGAATTCTACCCAGTGAAACAGCTGGAAAACTGAAAAATGTAGTAAAGCCCTCGGGTGGACATCATGAAGAGAGAATTTTAGGACATTGGATAAAGCAGGTGGTTTCATGATTTGTGGCCCAGCAAAGGGTGGTAAATCATTGGGAACTAGAGGTGGATCCAGCAGACTTGTTTGCCCGAAATGGTGTTCATTTGACCTGTGGTGCCCAGAGGTGGGCACGAGGTTGGAAAGGGCTGTTGAAGTGTGGAGAGGCAAGGTGCTTGTAGCAGTCCAGGCACTGTACCTGTGACAGAGGAGTCCCTGAGTGGAGTTTGTGCATAGCTGAATGGAGAGGCAAGTCATGGTTGTAAAGGGTTAGAATTTAGAGGTTAGCGTTATGTCCCTCTAAGGAAGGCTTTAATAGTTTCGGAGTGGAATCTCCGTTGGACATATGGGGATTCCTCATATGCCGTGTTAAATGAGTTACGGTCATTATTAAATTACTAATGGTACATGACAGATTAATTACCAGTTAGGTTGTTCAAAAAGAGGTAATGTTGTCACATTTCAATATAAATGTATAGGCCTTTTCAACATCCAACCTGATGGTGTCAGTGTTGTTATTTATGGGGTCTTCCTTGGGAGTGCGGGCAGTGCAAGGGTCATGTACACCTTGCTAGGAGCAATCATTGGAGCATAAATAATGTTTTATGTTTGTTTTTTTTTAATTAAAATATGTTAAAAAAAAAAAAAGCCAGTATACAATGTTATAGTACATTTTAGTTATCTTTTCTATATGAATCAGTCCAGCATAGACTAGGAAAACCAGTGTACTTTTGTAATTAGCAACAGCAGTAAAGCTTGGGCTGTGTTATTGTAAAATTAGTAAAATAGCATCTGTGCTATGCAAGATAAGACTTCTTTGTGTCCAAAGTAATTGTAAGTACATCTGAGGGACAAGTAATTTACTATGCAAATGTTTTTTTTGTATTAATGCTGGATATACAGTACCATCTCTTATAACTTAGAGCATTACGCAAATTGCAGTTTTGGTACACCTTTTAGCTTCTTTCTTAAAAATGAATTGTACTTTGCATGCCAAGCACACAAATGTGCATCTTACAGCTTAGAGACATGTTTGGGATACATTTGCCAAAAGCTCCTCAGTTAATGCTAAAGAATACTATAAACATTCCTCTGATTTTAAAGATTTGTTTAGTTAGCGTTTTCTTGCCACTTTTGTGTGGCTGAATAGTACATTGCACACAGAGTATTTGTAAACGTTAATCATCATAGTTTTTACCTAAGAAGTCATTTGTACATGGAGCTGCCACCGTTCCTCTAGGTTCAAGAGTTCATCTTCTTCAGTGACTTCATTAGGGATGACGGGCTTATACAATTTTGATAAGAGACTTTCACTCATATCAGAGTCTTCTTCACCATCTTTGGTAAATAAATTGGGTATGTATTGAGGAATACTTGAAGGAGGCCAATGTATAAACAAACCACTACACTCTGTGAGATGTTTATCATCTGATTCTTTTCTACATTCTATTGTTCTCAATCCTAACTGACACGCCTTCGATATTCCTAATTCAGTAACACAAGAGTCATTAAAAAAATTGGGGGAATTTTTCACTATGGGCTGTTGTAGCTTGTATAAATTTTCTGCAACTTCTGAAGAATTACCTTCTTTCACAGGGGTTATCCGATGAGGCTCCTGCTCAAGGGAAGAGCTACACGTGCTTTTAATATGTCCATACAATAGATCCTCCAAATTCTCTGAACCACAAGATTCTGTTGGTTGGGTTACTGGTTGCTGGTGAGCTAAATTATGTGGCATATCATATGGTGTTATGGTGGTTTTGCTGGCTGATTTTTCTTCCTGAAGAGTTATGTAACCAACATAATCTTCCACTGTTACTTCTATGTTGTCATTCACATGTCCTGCTTTATCACAGAGATGACCTTCACCCATTGTTTGCAAATCGGGGTTGTTAGACAGACACTGTTCCAACATTTTCAATTTACAGGAATCGATTGTGACAATATTAATGGCCACATGTGTCTCCAAGTGAATTGTATTATTCTTTCTGCTCTTAGAGAGAGTCTAAAAAAAATTACAAAAAGGATATTACATTTGAGAAAAGATGAGATACTAATGAGAAATTTTACTTTATTGTGAATGTATATGAATCCTGCCATTCCCAGAGACGTTATTAATTATGTATTAACCTATAAATACTCTTAATGTACTCCCACTTGCTTTGTTTTCAAAAATGGTTACTAGCCCATACTGGGCTTTTCTATTTTTTTAAAGTAGCAAGCAAATAACTTCTTAGGCAATAACTCTTATATACATGAAGTTTACAAATTTAATGTTTATATATTCACATATATGTTTTCACTATATGAGTAAGCTTAAAGTCCCTGTTTAACCATTGGTATGCCTTGCCTGGAAAGGTCTGATATACAGTATACTATAGGATAGCCCTTGTTGGAATTAGGTTTGGGTTTCGGTTGAGTTTGTTGAAAATCAGTTCTGGTCACTTAATATATTGTGACCTGGGACAAATGTTATTGATACCGTAAAACAAAATACCCTGGAGTAAAATTTTGTCGGTCGTACATACCAGAATTTTAGGCTGTGCCAGCTGATTGACATGAATATATCTATAAATGCTGAATCCCGTGGCAACAGCTATCATTATGATCAGAACTACAGGCAGAACTATTGTAGATGTAATTTTAACGGCTTCTTCTGGACTGCGGTCTGAAAAAAAATACAATCATTCATTTTACTGCTTGTAAGTAAAACATGAGAAATGTTATTTGTAAATTCATATAATTCAACACAGTTTAATTGTAATTTAAATTAAACTATTCCCTTGTCTTTTATTAGTATCCTAAAGCTAAAACCTGTCTGTGTTATCAGTGTAATATATTCCCAGTAGTCCTACTTTTTTCTTATGGGCAGTTATAAATAATATGTTTCATATTTTTTGACAATTCTTACCTTGTGGAATGAGGATACATCTTTCTGTAGAAGGAACACTCTGCTTCCTGGGTAAAGCAGTAAAGACAGTAAAGACAGTTACACAGTATGTGGTGCCCGGGTCTGGGTGTATCAATTCTTGATTAATAACCTAAAGGAAAAATAGTTTATGTTTAAAGTCATATAACTTCATATCACTCATAAGGAATTATACATTTTCAGTTGCAAAACTACCCCAGATCAGATTGCTTTTGAGTGTTGTGGAAAGAATGAGCTACCGTCACTGGATTATATGGACTAGAGGACTGCATGGGGACCCACCCCAAAACTTGCGGGCACGGACGGTCTTGCTGGTGTTGCGGGCAGTCAGGCACTGTACCTGCGGGTCCCGGTAATCCCACGCAGTCCCGCAAGGCTGCCTTCGCGCTGCTCCCTTATAGTGATGTCCGGATCATGAACGAATCGTTCATTTGATCCGGTTCTTTTTAGTGATCCGGATGAATCGGTTCACTAGACTGAACGATTCATTTGTAGCGGTTCAGTCTGTGAATCATGCAACTGTAACCTGATCCTAGAGCTGTGAGTCATCTGCAGAGCACTCACTTATACCCCATCAACCATAACTGCCCCTGAAATTAACCGTAAAGATCCCATTAACCATAACGGCCCCTGAAATTAACCCTAAAGACCCCATTAACCATAACGGCCCCTGAAATTAACTCTAAATACTCCATTAACCATAACTGCCCCTAAATTAATTGCATGTACTCCAGATAAATGACCTAATAAATTGGTATGGTTGATGGGGTCTTTAGTGTTAATTTGGGGGCAGTTATGCTTAATGGGGTGTTTAGGGATAATTTAGGGGCACTGTAAGATTCGGATCCCTGTAAGATCCGAATCTTTGAACGACTCTCTGCCTTCATTGACATCACTGGAGGCAGGGGGGAGGATTCATAATGAAAGGGGCGGGGCCAATCGTTAGTGTGCCTGCACGGAGTTACTGGAAAACAGTAACTCCGTGCAGGCACACTGAGTGATCCGAAGATCCGGATCATGAATCGGATCATTTCAGTGAACGAATCGAAATGATCCGATTCACTTTAATGATCCGAACTTCCCATCACTACTCCCTTACAGTGTCTCTGCTCTTGCTCCGCCCAGGATCAAAGCGGAGTCACGTGATGTGACGTCACTTCCCGTGACTCTGCCTTGTTCCTGGGTGAAGCAACTCGAGGGCAGCCTTGCGGGACTGCGCAGGAAATCTGCAGTTTAGGTAAGGAGGTGGGTGTGATTGGCCACAAATTTCGCGGGATTGGCCACAAATGTGGCGGGAAGGGGCGGGGGTGGAACACCTACATAGCTCAAACAAACCAATGTTGTTGAGGAGTTTAATTTACCTGAAAGGTTTTGTACTCATTCACATAATGCCACTGTGTATACCAAACCAGTTTAATATTCTCTTCCCTAAGATGTGGGAGTAGAAGGCGATGGATAATGATAGATAATTGTGATGTTGATGACCCCCCAAAAAAAGAATCAGCAGTACTGTATGTTGGTTTGCTAAAAACATAAAATTTGTATTAAAAGCCATCCGTAAGGAAATCACTAGTTGTATGGGAAGAAAATGCTTCACTGGCATTACAGTATAGGCCACACAGAGCAAGCACAGATATATAGGGTAGGTATAACAGGAGCAACCCTTAGGCATTTAGTATTTATATCCTAAGCTCCTAACTGTCAAATGGTCAACCAACCATTGGGGCAGGTACAAAACATAAAATTCAGATTCAGCTGCTGGTATGCTTAATGCTGATACTTTACAACAGTACTATACATAGAGTTTGTTTTTGAAGATGAACAACATTTACATAGTACGTTGTGTCTGGGTCTCTGAAATCCAATTCACGAGAGACCTAGTGGAGAAAAGAATATTTAGATTAGGGTTATATTCATATAATTTCATATCTTTTGCTCGATTTGCAGTTTGTTTTTTTTAACAAGGAGAGAATTTATTTTTCATTTGCAAAACAACCTAAGATGTACAAATACATTTAGGTGTTGCAGAAACAAAAACCTGTTGACACTAGGTTATATGGATAACTTCTGACATCAGAGGGAGCTATATGTATCCTGTATACTGCCTGTCTGGGAAAGAGGGGGCACATTTTCTGTCACTTTGTATGTCTGCATACTTTTACTTTACTGAGAGAAGAGTAGATAAATGGAATAACCATAAAACATAAACCAATGGAAACATAAACATGCATTGGATGGATATAAATTTAACCCCGTATTAACCCCTTCTACAAAAAATGGCAAAAACGAACACGAAGAATGTACACGAATATTCACCCGAACCGAACACAGGAACAGACGAATATTCGTGGAATATGAAGATTTTTTCCCCCCACGAAGATGAACACGAAGAGTTGGCCGGCGCCCAAGTCTAACTAGGTTTTATCTGCATTCAAATCATATCAAAATAATAACATACATCATAATAGAGCAGATCTTAGCTCTCCAAGCAAACCATTGTGATGTAGGCAAAGTGAGGTATTCACCTGGAGAGGTACATTGGTTACACTATCAAAGATGGATACACAGAAGAGAAATAATGAGAAATAAGGGCAGAGGGGAGAAAATATTGAAAAGATAGGGAAAGAGTAGCCATGGACAAATACATTTTGGGTAAATAAATTACAGTGCTGCTATGGCTAAAATCATTGTGCTCCCTGTAGATTCTTCATGAGGATTTGGCAAATTTGGGAAGATGGAGTAATTTGGAGGCTAAATCCATGTAAAAGGCATAGTTTGGCAACTGAAGACCAGTAATATAAAAGGTAGGTGTGCACTCCCCCCCCCCAAGTTTACATATTTTACTTTATTAAACGCACTGTTTCACATTGGGGGCTCTTAAAAAATTCCAAAATAATTTCTGCGTCATATAGAAAGAAGTATAATAAAAGAAAAGATATCTGTCATTTTGTTTTCCTATTTAATGCTGTCTGTCTCTTATAAACTATGTTTAAAAGATTACTGAAATACTGCAGTGGCCTAGAAACAGATTCCTGTCATTCTCCCAAAGCCTACAGCCACTTCCTCCTGCCATTTCATGCTCTTGCATGTAAAATAGCAAAGCTTTACAGACCCAAATTTACACAGTCATGGCTAGTAAGCATGATTGAATGAGTTGTTATGATAGGTGTGATTAGAGATTAGAGTGATTAGAAGATGTTAAAGATAACAACCCATCTGTTATGTCGGAGATGGGCTACAAGCAGTGACGACAGACAGGATTCCGAGGCCCCAATGTTTTCAACAAGAAAATACAGAATTTTGTTTTAAAAAAAAGAATAAGCTTATTTGAGATGCACTCCATATTAATACATAATATAAAACACTAGAGATGTTCGAGGAAAAAGTAGAACAGAAGCTTCAAGTATATCTGTCACTTTTTTCTAAATACTACCTTATATTTGATAAATCGTCCTTTGTATGTCAACTGGAATAGTCATCATTTTGCTTCCATTTACCTGTGTTTTCATGTTCTTTATTGAAATACGATATTCAATTATGGAAAAATGATCAAGACGGAAATCAGGATATGACACATTTATTAAAAATGATTTATCTCCAAGACTCAAGCTGACTTCAGGTGGTCCAATTATAGCTAAAGCAAATAAGAAAAAAAGAATTAATTATAGTAAGTCTGTGTGTTGTGTATTTTGTTTTATTCATCTAAAAGGTTTAGAAAAAAATCTGAAATGTGATTGTCAGGCCAAAAAAAAAACTATGCCATAAAGACTGGCACATTCCATCTATAAATATTTGTTGGCACTGAAAAACAGACACAAAATGAATGGTTGCTAGTTCTGTGCATGAGTATCATTATGCCACAAAGTTAATTTGAAGGTGTTGTGCCAATCATAAGGTTGTTGTAACTTAATTAACCATTGCATATGTATAATTGCTAGTTTCCAGGGGCGTACCTAGAGTATTTGGCACCTGGGGCGGATCCTGTAAGCGGCACCCCCCCCACACACACACTTTAAAACTGCATTGTTAGGCAAACAATGACAGGGATACAGCATAACTGTTATCACTATATCCTGAGGCAGACATTGAAGGGGGTACAACATAACTGTTATCATTATATACTGAGGCAGACATTGACAGTGGTACAGGATAACACCTATCACTATATACTGAGGCACACATTGATGGCGGTACAGCGTAATCCCTATCACTATACATTGAGCCAGACATTGACAATAATGCAGCATAACCCCTATCACTATATACTAAGCCAAACATTGATGTGGTGTAGGCCTGCCACTTCAGTGTCTGGCTTAGTATATAAGGATGCACCGAAATGAAAATTCTGTACCGAAACCGAAAATTCAGCATTCACTTGGCTGAAAATGACCCCCCCAACTTTAAAAACAAAAACACACTTTAAAAAAAAATAAGTAACACAGCATGTACTGGTTGCCTGGGCATAATAGGAGTGCGATTGGTGTTAGCAATATATATATATATATATATATATATATATTTAATTTTTCTGTCCAATTTTGGTGCGTTAACCACACTTAAAAGTAAGTAACACACCAAAATGTATATATAATTGCTAACAGCAATCACACGCCTATCATGCCCAGACAGCCAGTACATGCTAGAACCTGGGCATGATAGAAGTGAGATTACAGCCTCCCTATGCCATGCTATCCCCCCACACACTTACACATCCATGCTATCACACACACACTCATTCACAAACATTAATTCACAAACATTCAGCATAAACTACAGCATAACATCCTTCATTCTCACACACTTACTAATCCACTATCACTGAATGTTTTCCTACCTTTCCTCTGTTACTGTCACTTTCCCCTCTGCAGCTCCTTTTCCTCCTCCTCTTCGTTCTTCCTTTTGGCTCTTCTTCTTCGGTGTCCTTCCGGTGCAGTGAACGCGGAAAGCAGTGGGCGCGGCTTCAGTGTTGTGCCCTGGGATATGACATCAAATCCAGACGCACAGCATCTGTTGCCGCGCGCATCGCAAAAGAGCAGGATCGGAGGTCTGCATTAACAGACCTCCCGCTCCCTTGATTGCTTTTAAGCAGGTTAGAGGGAGATCCTTGATCTCCCCAACCGAGCTTGCTCCTCTAGCAGCGGACGTTACTGTCCGTCTCTGGAGGGGTGCCGGCGTGGTGACACCCCTCTGATGAGAGGCACCTGGGGCGGATCGCCCCCCGCTAGGTACACTACTGCTAGTTTCTGAGTTGTCTTGGAGGGGAATGTGACAGAGACCTGTACTCGCAATGAGTAACTCCAGCGTAAAGATCTTCCTTGCTGTTGAAAGCTCAATTGCTCAAGGGATTAACCCTTCATATTCAACCAACCCTTCATATTCAACCAAGCATGTAGGGTATAAACAGAACTCTGTTTATTGAGAACACCACAGATATTTATACACAATACATAATAGGATTAGGGGTATAATCCCATTAACTACCAGACACCCCGGCACCGCCATAAAGTTCTATGGCCATTGCTGGCCACCTGACAAGGAGTGACTATTTCAGGGTGATCCTGAGGGAGCGCCATCAATCCGGTCTGAGTATGCTATGGACCAAAAAGCAAAGTGATCCAACATCGGGACCCCGTGCAACAGCGGCGGAAACTTCCCCAGGAATAGTCCACGCAGTAGCCGGGCCAGCGTTCCATAGCCATCATCTGGGTAGACCCCAGTCCTAGAGATTGATAATAAAACCAGGGTTCCCAGCATCTTCTCCGTAACCACCACCGAGTGTTGTCCACCTCAAGTTCCATGAATTTGCGGCTAAGTCCCGGTCAGACGCATCAAACGTTTCCGGGCTTTTAGAGCCCCCATAGCAGGCTAGTTCACGGGAGTCTGGTTACCACAGGGTGAGTTAAACATAACAGGGGACTGGCAGATAAGGAGTCTCGCCAGGAATCCACCAGTGCCCCCCCCTCACTGAAACATGCTCCATGTGTCCTCAGCCTTAGGGGGTTACAGTGACAGGGATCACCTTAAAGAGGACAGATCCAGAGAAATTACATTGCAATTGTGCCTATACTATGGGATTGCACTGCAGACGAGGAGACCAGGCTTCACCCACATAATAGCAGTTTAGCCCAATCGGCTCTCATACAGTGCCCAAATAGGTGTAGGTTATGTAGTAATTACTCATAATTAAGACACACGATTCTGGCAGGTGTTCAACCAAAACAACACTAGTGTATATATATATATTAAATCACACAAAAATACCATGTAAGAAATCAGACACAATACTTACTTTGTGCCAGTGGATTAAATCTATCTGTTTCTGTTGAGCTGGAACAGCCTTTCTGATGCATAATAACTTTAGCATAGTAATACTCCTGAGAATTTGATGTCTCATCTGATAAGTCACAACTGGTTGTCTTGATTTTTGTGCAATCCAATTTGTCCTTCCAACTCTCTTCACCATATCTATATAGGAGGAATCCATAGTAAAGTTATGAAAGAAATATAATAGACTTGAAGGATTACTCACGCCAAAAAATAATTTGACATCACTGCTCTCTGTCATACTAGCCTTTCTGTTTCATGCAGAATGTTCTACGTGAAATAATCTGTTGGGCTGCAAAGCCCTTTCTTTTTATCTATCCCATCTTTCAGACTAGATGCTATGGGGGTGAAACTGAGTGCAAGTGAAATAGTACTACAAATCAGGTATTGACCAAGCATCTGTAGAAGGACATTGGTGCCTGTTACATGGCTTGTTATTGGTGTATATGAGTCCTTGAAAGCTATTGAGGCCCACCCCTGCTTCTAATGCTTATAGTCATGCACTATTAAAGCAGATGGCAGATTACTGTACAAGCCAAGTTTCTCACTGAAAAACTTGGATTTTACGAAAGCAGAACTCACTGAGCCAATTCAGTTTATATGGACAACATGGTCTTTGATTGCTCTCTAAGCTTGTTTTTCCTTCACTGACCACTTAAACAGAAAATGCGGGCATATATCTCTTAAGGGACATATTTCATTTAAAATAAAATAAACTTTTTTGTACTCACATACGGTACTGCACGCTGTATAGAACTTTTCCAGAAATGTTTGGCGCTGACCACATCAGTACATTTTTAAGGTTTATAGATGAGAAGATTACATTTTGAGGCTGTAAAGTACAGATCCTTTTAGCTGTAAAAAAAGTTATTGCATTAGAATCCAAGAAAACATTTACCAAACATGCAATTTGCAGCCAATTCCTGCAAAATTGCTAATCCTAAAGCAACATTAGGGTATCTTCAACATTTGCCAAAGGAAAGTTGTAACTTCCCAGAAATTTTGACATATGACACACATACAACACTTTAAAGGGTTTGAGTATAACACTGTAATTAATTGCAGTATTAAAAACATCTTCCTAAGTACTGCTGAATATCCAAACTCTTCCTTGAATACTTTAAACCCCTTAAGGACTGGGCTGTTTTCCCCCAGTCCTTAAAAATATAAAATATGATGAAAAATTTAAAAAAACCTTTTATTTGAAAAATCTTTTACCCATCTAAAAAAGCTAATGAAAAATCTGCTAAACAGATTCCGACGGCAAGAAGTTCAGGTAGTGTATTGCTATTTCAAAATAGAAAATGTTCAATAGTGACAAGGCTGATCAATGTTTTTTGTACTTTGAGAAAGATTGCTGGTAAAATTAGTTCATGGACAGTTTTAAAATACCAAAATGCTCTGGGATCTCTATTTTTTTTTTTTTAATTGTTTGATGGGGTAAATTGAATTGGGCGGCTTCAAAGATGTCCCAAATAGGACATGGGCATGATGATAAGATGTAAATTTCAAGATAAAAAATTCCAAAGTTGAAAAACTGAAATGTGCACCTGAAACTAATTGCAACACCCCCTGAAGCTCTTGCAAGGCGAAGGGCAGTCCATTTTGAAAGATACTATGTCTCTCAAATATGGCAGTGCCCTGCTGTTGAAAAGAGTGTTTAGGAAGCGATGTACGATCGATTCCTTCACTCATCCAGATGAAACATCTTGATGTCAATTGCTTCCTAAACACTCCTTCCAGTGTCTTTCAATAGGGGCCCCTTCAATTTCTTTGTGCTTTGAATCCCTCAATAGTAAGGGGTTGCAGCAATACAGTTTGAGCAAAGAAAGTAGTCACTTATCACTTTCTAAGCTTGTTTAACCCTATGAAGTGTCAGGCACATCATAGGTCCATAACTGTATGTTTTTCTGTAAAGTGTCTGGCATGTCATTGGTTGTAAGGGGGTTAATTATGTCAAAAACCACACTAACAACTTTGTTTTTTCAAACAAAAGATTTATTTGGTACCATAAATGAATGCTATTGTACTTGCAATAGAATGCCCACAGTTCTGGCCAATATACCAAACTTGTACGCAGCAAACAATATCGATTTTTGACAAATTTCTTGTTTAGTTTTTGCTGCTTTTTTTTCAGAACAACAAATGTTATTTCCTGACCTTTCAGTGGGGGAGGTCCCTGCCTCATTCTGGACTTACAGCTGTGAGAACTATGAATTAAAGCCATAATCAATTAGATGGTTCCTTCACTTTAGGCCACAATTCTTTTGGCTACTTCTATCTATCAATCACTAAATCTGTACCCTCCTAGACACAGTCTCTTCCAGTCCAGTCCACTTGCACAATACGCACTGTGCCCAAAAATCAGGACTGTCACACAAACCATTACGCATCTCATGTAGCACAAGTGCAAGGCAGATATCCATAAGTCTTTAACAGGAAGATTAAATTCCATAATCACCCTAAAGAGATATAAAATAAGTAAAACATGAGGATGTCCACTAGAATGTCAATCTTTTTGCACCTTTGTTGCACCACCTTTCAAGAGCTATAATTCCCATCACCATAATCACCATTCTGGCTGAGGGTAATGAAACTTGTAGCCTATGACAGTTTATTGGTATATTTATTACTAAAAAATAAAGATTGTTAAAAAAAACTAATAATTTAATTATTTTATTGAGGTAAGGAGGGCTTGGAGTGTGTTGAGGGAGCACTGGTGATGTGGTAGATGGGGTCAGGCTTTTTTGCCACCATGCCAGCCAGCTGACCTTAGTAAGTTGCCAGCTGAACAAGATCAGCAGGCAACACACACGTTAATCATCTCCAACAGCATTTGTTTCCATGATAGCAAGCAGCCATATTCAATTTGCTTTGACTGCAACTAACCCTCAGCATTCTCATCTCCTTAACTGGATACCAGCATATTTAACAGCAAACACAAAGCTTTCCTTTTTAAGGGATTTTTAACAATGTAATATTTCCTGAAGAACTGGCTTCTCCACAATCACTGAGGTGGAACCCTGCATATTTAAGGTACATGGTTGTCTCCTGTGGTCCACCAAACCAACCACTCGTCACATATCTGGTTGACACTGAAATGGTTAAATTCACACTGTGTTAAAGGTATGCTGGCTAGAGTGTCCCTTTTGACATTTTACACTTTGACTGTTGGTTTACTCTCTTGCTTTTAAAACCACTAAGACAGGATGTGAAACAATCTGCTGTAACATTTTTTGGTTTAAAACAAGCCACCCTACTTTTACCTAATTTGAGGTAGCAACAAGGTGTTTTCACTTCTGCATAACAATAAATAGTGCTTCCTCACCTGCAGTATAACAGCTCCATTATTGGCATACATCCTTAAACACAAGGATCAACATTCATTTTGAGAACACAATAAAATTGACATATTACTTAATAATCACTAGTGTGAAGAACCCTGTCTGATCTTCACTGTTATTACCATATTTGCTCGATTATAAGACGACCCTGATTGTAAGACGACCCCCCAAAATCTGAATATTAATTTAGGAAAAAAAGAAAAAGCCTGAATATAAGACGACCCTATAGGAAAAAAGTTTTACCAGTAAATGTTAGTTCATGTAAACTATGTGAACAATTGTTTGTTAATAAAAGCTATGATTGAGAAAAATATTTTGTTTTTATTTCCTTTTTTTTCCCCAACCTGCTATGTTTTCAACCAGTTATGCACATCTTCCCCCAGGCTTGCCACTCTGCCCCAGAAATGCCTTATACCCCATATATGCCACTGTGCCCCATGATATGCCTTTTAACCCTCTAAATGCCACTGTGCCCCATGATACGCCTTTTAACCCTCTATATGCCACTGTGCCCCATGATATGCCTTTTGACCCCCTATGTGCCACTCTGCCTCCAGAAATGCCCACTCTTAGGGGGTTAAAAGGCATATCATGGGACAGAGTGGCATATAGGGGGTATAAGGCATTTCTAGAGGCAGAGTGGCATATAGGGGGACACTTACACACCCAGACACTAATTTACCCACTTACATACCAAGACACTTACATACCCACTGTGACACACATACCCAGACACTAATATACCCACTCAGACACACTTCCAAACCAAGACACGCACTCAAGCAACTAAAGCACTCACCGCGATGGCTAAGCAGGCGCTTAGTATACTGCGGCTCCCACGGCATTACGGCATGACGCGCTGTGACCCCGCTAGGCCCCGCCTCTTCCAGAAAATTTGACTTTGGGACGGCATAGTGCCGCCCGGTCCCACGGGGTCTTGCTTCTGGAGTGCGGTGCCAAGATCAATGATTTCCCTTAACCGGCTCTGCTCCCCGGCAGTGGGCGGGCTATCGCGGCGCGGAGGAGGCGTCCCCCATGCTGAGAGCACGCTATGCATCGAAAGGTACGCTGCTGCCCGCGCTTTCACAGCGCTCGCTGATAAACACCCGGTAGCAGCTGAGGTTACCAGACTGGAGGATCCAGATTCCCTGCAGCGCTGCAGGGAATCTGGATCTTAGTCTCACCCTTACGAAAAAATTACTGCAGTTTTTCTGAAGTAATACTGCAGTTTTTTGGACATGAAAAAACTGCAATACTGCACTTTTACTGCAGTATTACTGCACATTTACTGCAGTATTACTGCATTTGTACTTCACTGTACTGCAGTTTTACTGCAGTTATTTTTGTACGGAAGTACAAATGCAATAAAGCTGCAGTACATTGAAGTGCAACTGTAGGTTTTCAATATAAAAAAAAAAGTGCACTAAATGTGCAGTAATACTGCAGTACAACTGCAGTACAGTGAAGTACAAATGCAGTAAAACTGCAGTAAATGTGCAGTAATACTGCAGTAAAAGTGCAGTATTGCAGTTTTTTCATGTCCAAAAAACTGCAGTATTACTTCAGAAAAACTGCAGTAATTTTTTGTAAGGGCATAGTCAGACCCCGATTACAAGACGAGGGGTATTTTTCAGAGCATTTTTTTCATCTGAAAAAAACCTCGTCTTATAATCGAGCAAATACAGTATTATTGCTGCTATGTAGCCCATACAATTTTTTTCAGTTATTAAATATAAAAAATAACACAAATACATATTTCACTGAATGTTTATATCTATAAATGTAATCTTTAGTGGAATCTTCTTTGGGTGACCCACTCCCTGGTTTTTGCCCGGAGATTCCTGGTGAAGCACTGCTTCTCCCTGTCTCCGAGTCACTGAGGTAAAACTCTAGGTCATGGGCATACCTGGGAACTCTGCGGGTTTGACCCAGAGATTGCCAGGTGAGCGCTGCTCCTCCGGTTCTCTGGGTCAAGACCCGAATCCTCCGGGACGCAGGAGCGGGGTCTTGACACGCCCCAATCCCCGCGCATTTTTTCCTTGAAATGGGGGTGTTTCCTGCTGCCTTCAGCGGGAACGCCCCCGACATCAGCGGGACGTCAGTGTGCAGTCCTGGCCGCGTCCCGCAAGGGAAGGCTCCAGGTAGCCGGAGCCAAGAAGTTCCCAGGTATGGTCATGGGAACAGCGCAAGTTAATTCAGGGGTTAGCTAGCTGGGGGCCAAGGGGAATGACCAGAGTCAGACTAGGGATGACTAAACTGCATACATGGGAACTCTAGAGATTGAACCTGAATATAAGAGTTTTTGTCCCAATCTCAAGGGGCAGATTCTCAGGGTCACACAGTCTTGAACTGAATCCTTTCTATGCTACACTCCTGTAATCATATCTAAGACAACCAATTGGTGCTTTTGCTACAAATATGATATGGTTGATATCCCTGCTTGAACGCAGGTAACTGAATTAGGTGTAAATTATGATAAGTCAAGATTTCTTGAGGACCATTAATAGAGCCATTTGGTTAATACATTTTGCAAGTAAATACATACAATCTACATGGTGGTCTATTTAACGGTTACTATTTCAAGAGTGTCTGGGTCTGCCCATTTTCGAAAGCTCTGAGCTATACTAAACAGCCAAAGCACTTTAAGGCCAGTGGCCCGCCAAATGACCTACTGGATATCTTTCTGGATATGTGCAGCTCACACTGATTATAAAAACATAATATCTCTAGATGGCGGCCCAAGTTACATTTTTAAGTTATCAAAGTTACCACAGACTGCAGGGCATGATCTGCCTCAAGGCCTGATCTGACTATGTATGTTTGTGTCTGAGCATGTTTGTGTATGTGTAAGTGTATGAGCATGCATGTGCAAGTACGTGTGAGAATGCCCCTGCTGACCCCTGCCCAAAGCAGACACCACTGCTATCCAAACTGCAGTGGTCTCTAGCCTTGGATCTTTTGGAGACCTAACACCCCAGCTGCTCAACCAAAGCCACCTAAGAAGGTCATCATTTTGACACTAACCTTCATTAACTTTTACAGAATTGAACTGGGAATAAACACTGGGGAAAAATTCAACTGCAGCCCCAAATCATGCAGAACTTCTTTAAACCTTTGACGGCAATTGATGGTCCAGGCACGTCACGCAAAAGCAGTCAGTTAATTATAATTGACGTGTCTGGCATGTCATGACTTTAAACAGGTGTAGAAAGCAATCTATGATGAACACGTATTAACATATTGTTGTTTGACAGTGACATATACCAGGAGCTGTAAATTCATACCTAAAGTGTGTGGAAAAATTACACACAAAAAATACTAGTGCAAACATTGACAAAGCCTGGTGGTAAAATGTGTGAATGGAAAGAGTTAAAATACCAGATTTGAAATACTCTGGAGTGTCTAGTTTTGAAAAATATATGGTTTTATTGGAAACATTGAATTCGCCAGGCTTAAAAATATACCAAATAGGGCATGGGCACAGGATCACCAAATGTCAAAGTTTAACATTGAAAAATGGGCATGCACCAAATGTGGCCTTTTAGCCTCCAAACTCATGAATGGGTGGTACTGTACTCAGGAGATGTTGCTGAACACATATTGGGGTGACAGTGACATTTGCCAGGAGCTGTAAATTCACACCTGAAGTAAAATGTGTGTGAAAAAAAAACCACACACAGACAAAAAAATACTACCACAAAGACTGTTGGTAGATTTAGTGCATGGAAAGAGTTAAAATACTTCTATCTTCAAAAATATATGGTTTGATGATGTAAATTGAATTGGCCGGCTTAAAATACAACATGGGGCAGAATTACCAGATTTGGAAAAATTGGTTTTGAAATAGCAAAACGCTAATTATTGCACCATAATGTGCAGATAAAAGCAAAAAAACATAAAAGCTTTGGGTATTTAGCAAGTTTTATAGAGGAGTAAAAGATGTTTCAAGTAAAAGTCAGAAAAAGTAGTCTTCCATATTTTAGACTTTTTTTTTTATAGTAAATTATATAATACAATCAAAATAATGACATCTAAAGAAAGCCTTATCCTGAAAAAAACCCAATAAATAACCTGTCTGCGTTCAGTAAATCGGAAACTAGAAAATTCCAGCTAAACATGGGCACCGCAGAAATGTACCTAAAACCACTCAATCACACATACCACTAGCAATATAGCAGTTTCTACATTATTCCTTAACCATGTAACCATGTAACACATATAAATGCACAAAGCCCTATGTGTATTTATCGCTGACCTTCTCCTGACCTGAAACGTTTAATAAAGTAAATACAGACAATATGAGCATGCAATCTATAATATAGAAAAATTCTGCAGCAGCTGTTTTATAGCCCTCTACTTCACCAATCATATGTAACAAAGGTTCTACAGATAATGACAGTGATTCATTTATGGGCAGAACACACGCGCATGTTTCAAGCGTCTGCAGTCAACTAGTGATGTCCGGATCATGAACGAATCGTTCATTTGATCCGGTTCTTTTTAGTGATCCGGATGAGTCGGTTCACTAGACTGAACGATTCGTTTGTAGCGGTTCAGTCTGTGAATCATCATGCAGCTGTAACCTGATCCTAGAGCTGTGAGTCATCTGCAGAGCACTCTGGGGTCAGGTTACAGCTCATTAATTCTCACAGGAACGATGACTCATAGAGTCAGAGATTCGTTCAAAGAGTCGAATGATCCGAAGAGTCGAATGAACCGAAGAGTCGAATGAACCGAAGAGTCGAATGAACCGAAGAGTCGAATGAACCGAAGAGTCGAATGATTCGAATCTTACAGGGATCCGGATCTTACAAGGATCCGAATCTTACAGAGATTCGAATCATTCAGAGAAAATCACTGATACCATACTTTTATAAATAAATACATTAATAATGTTCACACTGCCCCCAGGATTTAGATTCCCCTGAGTTTGCCCCCCTTTACCTATAACTGCACCTACAGTTAACTTTATTAAATTAATTAAATTAACCCTCAATCATCAGCATAAAATTAACCCTTATACCCCATCAACCATAACTGCCCCTGAAATTAACCGTAAAGATCCCATTAACCATAACGGCCCCTGAAATTAACCCTAAAGACCCCATTAACCACAACGGCCCCTGAAATTAACCCTAAATACTCCATTAACCATAACTGCCCCTAAATTAATTGCATGTACTCCAGATAAATTACCTAATAAATTGGTATGGTTGATGGGGTCTTTAGTGTTAATTTGGGGGCAGTTATGCTTAATGGGGTGTTTAAGGATAATTTAGGGGCAGTTATGCTTAATGGGGTCTTTAGTGTTAATTTAGGGGCAGTTATGCTTAATGGGGTGTTTAAGGATAATTTAGGGGCAGTTATGCTTAATGGGGTCTTTAGTGTTAATTTAGGGGCAGTTATGCTTAATGGGGTGTTTAAGGATAATTTAGGGGCAGTTATGCTTAATGGGGTCTTTAGTGTTAATTTAGGGGCAGTTATGCTTAATGAGGTGTTTAGGGTTAATTTGGGGGCAGTTATGCTTAATGGGTCTTTAGTGTTAATTTAGGGGCAGTTATGCTTAATGAGGTGTTTAGGGTTAATTTGGGGGCAGTTATGCTTAATGGGGTTTTTAGTGTTAATTTAGGGGCATTTATGCTTAATGAGGTGTTTAGGGTTAATTTGGGGGCAGTTATGCTTAATGGGGTGTTTAGGGTTAATTTGGGGGCAGTTATGCTTAATGGGGTCTTTAGTGTTAATTTGGGGGCAGTTATGCTTAAAGGGGTCTTTAGTGTTAATTTGGGGGCAGTTATGCTTAATGGGGTCTTTAGTGTTAATTTGGGGGCAGTTATGCTTAATGGGGTGTTTAGGGTTAATTTGGGGGCAGTTATGCTTAATGGGGTGTTTAGGGTTAATTTGGGGGCAGTTATGGTTAATAGGGTGTTAAGGGTTAATTTTAGGGGCAGTCATGGTTGATGGGGTGTTAAGGATTAATTTAATGGTGAGGGTTAATTTAATTAATTTAATAAAGTTAGCTTAAGGTGCAGTTGCAGGTAAAGGGGAATGTAAATCCTGGGGGCAGTGATTATGAATGTATTATTTATAACAGTATGGTGACATTCTCTGAATGATTACAATGCCAATGAAGGCAGAGAGTCGTTCAAAGATCCGGATCTTACAATGATCCGGATCTTACAATGATCCGGATCTTACAATGATCCGGATCTTACAGTGATCCGGATCACTGTAAGATTCGGATCCCTGTAAGATCCGAATCTTTGAACGACTCTCTGCCTTCATTGACATCACTGGAGGCAGGGGGGAGGATTCATAATGAAAGGGGCGGGGCCAATCGTTAGTGTGCCTGCACGGAGTTACTGGAAAACAGTAACTCCGTGCAGACACACTGAGTGATCCGAAGATCCGGATCATGAATCGGATCATTTCAGTGAACGAATCGAAATGATCCGATTCACTTTAATGATCCGAACTTCCCATCACTACAGTCAACAGGTGGCACAATCCTCATCGAGGAGGTTTGCAGTAGTCCCTCCCTCAGGATAAAGGTAACATTCTATAACCCTGTGACCAATCATATATCTATGTGTCAGCTGACCACTGCAGAGGACATCCAGGCCAGGCAGCCTACCAGGATGTTTCCAATGTACCATTATCCAGACAAGCCCTGCAGTATTCCATCTCATTGGTAACATAGGACGACAGAAACATTTTAGCCTACAGTCATGTAGAGTAGTCCATCTCTGGGGAAATATTATTTTGCTACTAGGTTGACCCGGGAAAACACTGTCTATACTATGATATGTGATACATGAGAAGGAATCCCCACAAGTCCATGAATATTTTATAGTTGTTGAAATCTAGCAATGCACGAGAGGCTAAACATTTATTCCGCCTTCTACTTCTTATACCTTAGAAAGTAACTTATCTATCGTTGTTTGTATTAAGAATGCCATGGTGAATACTTCCTTATCTACATTCATTTGAATCCCTTCTGGGTTTTCTCACCCAATATTATAATACATTTGCATATGGATACTACAATCAATCATTCGACAGCTACAGGATGTTTTTCTGGCTGCTAATATGTCAAAGGGTGGTAGATAAGTGGAACAGTGTCCCAGTAGAAGTGGTAGAGGCTAATACAGTGAGGGAATTTCCACATGCATGGCATCGGCATATAGATCTCTTAATCTTATGCTTGTAGTGTTGTGATATATTATTCAGCCTTACAAAAAACGATTTTATTACAGGACCACACACATTTAGGGTAACAGTTTTAGTTTAACAAAGAAACCCGCTTAAAAAATACCCAGACTACATTATTTTTGTATTGATGCTCTGATTGCTACTGATGTTACCTTTTTAGCCAATTCTGTTCTACCACTAGTGTCATTTCAAACATAGTTTCACTTACAGGTATACTAAATAGGGGGTGTAATGGTCTAACTCGCATAACTGCGTTGCCCGGGAAAAGGAAACTGTCCACAAACAGTTGGCCAATGTGACTAAATCCCATAGTTGGAACTCCTGACCAGTACATTTTCCTGGGATGGGAAACCCGGATACTAACGTAAACTTTACATAAGTCCCCTATGTGTAAAAATAAGTATTTTCACACCTGCATTAACCATCAACACATGCAAAGTGACAATAACCAATGCACATCATAAACTCATAAAGAAAGCCACGCACCTAACTAGTACTAATACTTTTTCTCTGTGAATCATTTATCAGTTTTTTTTTTCCACTACTGGAAAATAGGCCATTAGCTCCCCCCCCCCCCCCCACAAGAAAGTGGGAACGGTCATTACCTGAAGCAGCTTGAACTAGCAGGACAAGGAAGATGAGCAGCATTCTATATCACACTGATAAGTCACATGCTCCAGAAAATGCAGGTAAAGGTGAACTCCAGTAAAGCCGGTGAGAGAGTTTTACGAGACGTGTATGAAAGCAGAATGTCCGTGCTGACCCTGTCACTGGCATTTGGCCCTGTCACCAGCATTTGGCCCTGTCACCAGCATTTGGCCCTGCCACCGGCATTTGGCTCTTCATGTGCTCTCCTCAGTAGCTCTCCCTACAATCTCGAGACTGCAGCTTTCCTACACAGGTAGTTTCTCTTCTAGTTCTTAGTATCACATGCTGCAAGCTGAATTCCCTGAAACTAACTTCCTTATCTCTATTAATTGTGCTCTCCACACCGCAGTCTTGAAACACCCACATATTTGTAATGCAAGGTAGGGCAGGGACTCTAAATGCAATGGGAGGAGAAAGCTAACCTGTATTACCTCCTGAGTTTGCCAAAGGCCATGATGCAGTTGATTTCTAACAGTTACGAATATGACTAAAAGTAGAGACAAACACAGTTGAAAAGAGAAGACTATACAGTATAAAACTTTTGGTTAGTGTTAAATAAGAACTTTGCAAAAGATAATCTGATTGCTGAATCTATGTTCATACTTATTTAATTACCAGAGCAGTCAAAATATTTAGTTATTTGTTTTTTTTGTGACATTTTGGGCTTTTATTATTTAATCAGTGTTTTTGTGGAAACATTCATTAATCTTCATAGAAACTAAATTTGAGGGTAGATAAGAACTGTTTGGCCATTCTATTATTATTATATATATACGTATATATATATATATATATATATATATATATATATATATATATATATATATATATATATATATATAAAACACACAGCAAACATTCTAAGCTCTTAGAAAAGAGGGACATTAGAGGAGGAAAGACGGCCAGAGGAATTTTACCTATTAAGAGGGATACATCTTTGTATGTGATTTTTATATTACAATATTACAGGTTTCTTTTGCTTAAACAGCAAACACATTACAAGAAGATTCATACAAGTGAAGTGTACTTCATACAAGTGTTACCACGGTCGAAATGTCCTTATATACAGAAATGTAATTTACTCTGGAATGATACATAAAGTACTGTATTTGCTCGATTATAAGACGACCCCCCAAATCTGAATATTAATTTAGAAAAAAAAAAGAAAAAGCCTGAATATAAGACGACCCTATAGGAAAAAAGTTTTACCAGTAAATGTTAATTCATCTAAACTATTTTTTTTAAATAAAACCTATGATTGAGAAAAATATTTTGGTTTTATTTCCTTCTATTTTCCAACCTGCCCCCCAGTTATGCACATCTGCCCCAGAAATGCCTTATACCCCCTATATGCCACTGTGCCCCATGATATGCCTTTTAACCCTCTAAATGCCACTGTGCCCCATGATATGCCTTTTAACCCTGTGTGCCACTCTGCCTCCAGAAATGCCTTATACCCCTATATGCCACTCTGGCATTTAGAGGGATAAAAGGCATATTATTGGGAAGAGTGGCATATAGGGAGGTTTAAGGCATTCCGGAGGCAGAGTGGCGTATGGAGGGTTAAAAAGGCATTTCTGGAGGCAGAGTGGCATTAAGGGGGTTAAAAGGCATTTCACAGAGCACTCTGCCTCCAGAAATGCCTTATGCCCCCCATGTAACACTCCCCCCGCCCCCCCCAACTTACCGGTGCTTCTGACTTCCCTGTCATGTAGCCGGGGCAGCGTGTAGATCCCACGCACTTACGCTGCAGTCGGGGGTTTTCTGCGTCAATCGCGCAGACCTTCCCGACTGTCAGAGATCAGAGTTCCCCGCACCGGTGCGGCACCGGGTCAGGGAACTCTGATCTCTGACAGCTGGGGAAGGTCTGCGCGATCGACGCAGACAACCCCTGCTGCTAGCCACACCTCCTTCTTGCTGCAGCAGAAGTTGTCTACGCGAATCGCGTAGACATCTACACGCTGCCCCAGCTACACGCCGGGGACTCAGAAGTACCGGTAAGTGGGGCGGGGGGGCGCGGGAAGACAGGAGGATCCAGGTCCCCTGCAGCTGCGGGGGATCTGGATCTTAGTCGTCTCATAGTCAGACCTATTTGAAGTCTGATTATAAGACAACCCCGATTATAAGACGAGGGGTATTTTTCAGAGCAAAACCTCGTCTTATAATCGAGCAAATACGGTAATATTTTTACTGCATGTGGATATCTCAATCTTGTTTTTTTTTAAAACATTTAATTAAATCTACGAAGTGTAAAACATGCATTTAAATGTGACAAACGTGCCACAAAAGGACAATAATTTGCAATTCATCAAAAATAAGAGATACAAATAATAATACTATAAATTACAGATGTATAGTTACCAAAGTACACAAATTCCCTAAGTACACATAATTGTTGCTACTGTTTTTATCATCACCTTATGACCTTTTATTTATTAAGCTTCAACTAATTACTGGCACTGTACAATTTCCAAATTCATATTTACTGCTTTAATGCTTAAAATACAGCAGATATTTTTAAAAAGTTATCATTAAAAGACAATAAAAGATACTAGTCCATTGGTAGTACTATAAATAATATGAATAGTTTATATTTTGCAGAACATCTGTAATTAAATTTAATTTTGATATTGCAGTGTGTGCAAATGTGTAATTGCACTTGAAAATCAGGTAAAAAATTAGCACATGCATCCTGACTATATGAAAAAAATCAAAAGCTAGGGAAGAACCTTTCTGCAACATTCAACACTGGACCTTTTATATGAGGTGCCGTTAGGGACTTTATTTCAGGGTTTTTTCCCTTGTATATCATATAGTGAAACGCATATATCATTTAGTGAAACGCATATATCATATACTGAAACGCATATGTCATATACTGAAACGCATATGTCATATACTGAAACGCGTATATCATATACTGAAACGCATATATCATATACTGAAACACATATATCATATAGTGAAACGCATGTATCATATACTGAAACTCATATATCATATACTGAAACGCATATATCATATAGTGAAACGTATATATCATATACTGAAATTTTTCATATATCATATAGTGAATTCCATATATCATATACTGAAACGTATATATCATATAGTGAAACGCATATATCATATACTGAAATTTTTCATATACCATATAGTGAAACAGATGGAGTGAAATTTGTATATATATAGACTGGAAAAAACGCTTATATCATATAGTGAAACAGATGGAGTGAAATTAGTATATATATATATATATATATACTGAAACTGGTCATCAGTCACATGATCATGAGCCTGACAGGTTGACTCCGCCTCCTAGAGCTCATTCTGAACTTGCTGGTAAGCAGTGTAGGCCTCTCCATTGAACTGGGTAACTTTTTCTTCCCATTGTTTTTGTACATTTGAGCCCCTTTGTTTAATTTAATCATTTTCTGCATTTTGAATTGTGTATTATATACATTTATGTTAGTATCTGTGAAATGGTTTTACTGTGGTTCAATTAGTTTCATTGCTAATGCTTGTTTAAGATGGCATGATGCTATCATGTGAGTTTTTGGATGGGGGTTTTGGGGTGAGATGGGGACTTGCTTGTTTTGATCTTTTTTGGGCATGTGGGATTAATGTTGGAAGTAGTGATGATTTTTGGGGTTCGTGGGGTTACATGTGGATGTGCTGCCTTGAGATGGTCTGTTGTGGGATTAGTGGTTTTGGGGAGTGGAGGAGGTATTTTTTTTAATTAATTTTGCCATTTCATTATGTTTATCTTTTCATTAAAAAGACAGTGTAATGTAGGTTTGATTTTTTTTATTTTAAACTAATTGGATTGGTTGGCAAATTCTGTTATTGATGTCATTGCTGGAAATTTGCTGTTATTTAGACCTTCTTGTTGTGTTGTGTTTTTAATATTTTCTTTTCCTTTTCAGACTCTGTGTAGGACTTGTTTTTGCAGATTTTTTTAATATTTAATACGTTTTTCCAGACACATTGAAGATTATTTCTAAAAGGTATGTGATGCATTAACCATTCCTTAAATGTACAGAACACAAGACATAGTGACAAATAGGGGGTGCATGCACATAGTGAAATACAGTGGTACACTATAAATATAGGGGCACAGGGTGGTACATAGACAAAAATAAGGACATGGGAGGACATTCAAGTATAGGGACACAGGAGGACACAATATAAATATAAAAACACATGGGGGCACAGAAACATAGGGGCCCACAGACAAACAAAATAAAAACATAGGTACACAGAGTCACACATATATACAGGGAGACACACAGACACTCACAGGGACACATAGAGGCCAATACACACAGGAACACACAGGGTTACATAAAGGGGTACGCTTGAAAAGTGGTTCATTTGCATATCAAAATACAGGTAATGTCATAGACACGAGGAAACCTATTCCTAATTCATGCATTTGCTTGCATATCTGTTAATACAATGTATAGATTATTCTTCATCATTATTTACTCTCTGTATTCACAGTATAAGTAATGATGAGGTTGACTCAGTAACCTTTAATATGGGTACAGCACATGGAGAGTGTCCTTACTTTGTGAATTAAATTCATCCCATTTGTGAAAGGAAGAAAATACCTACAAATTGTTGCTTCTCCCTTTACAAGTGTCACATCTTGCTTGAGCTCAGTATACTTTTAATGCTCAATTTCTGATTGATTTATCTTTATTTTTTTGTGATTTTTGAAGAAGATTTTACAGTTTGGTCACCCTCCATGTCCTTGTTCCTGGAGCTCAGTTTACCCCCCACATCGTACAGTGTATTTTACGTAAAAGATTCTAATATTGTAATTGGTAACTTTTTTTATTACATTTGTAAATACAACAGATGATACTTTGGAATTCTTATTAGAGTTAAAGCAATGCTTGTCTCCAGTACAAATACATGCTTTCTCAAATGATTGCAACATTATTGAAAATCTAATAGGAAATTACAAGGTTACTTAAGAATTTTAAGTGCATAATTGTTTGTTTGCACTCTGTGATAATTCAATTCAGATATCCGAACTATGTTCTATACTAGATGAATTGTATAATTTAATTTATCAATCATTTCGTTTTTTACAGGCTCAAATCCCGTTGGAGGACGCCTATTGGAGACCAACATTTCTTAGCTCCTCGCTTGGTAATGACTGGCAGACGGGGACGTCCAAGATATATAAACGTGGAACATATTTCTGCTTTTTCAACTCTTGGTTTTCATTGGCAAACAATTTCTAAATGTTTTGGTATTAGGCGTTGGACTTTGTATCATCATAGCCAAAGAACTGGATTTTGAAGACCCCGATTATCAAATATTTCTGATTCTGAACGTCAAAATCTTATATATGAAATTCTCATCACTACTCCAAAATGCAGGAGAAGTTGGTAGCTTAAATGCAAGACAAACTCGAGTTTAATGTTTATTGACCCGGTTGGAAGTAGATCATCTATCCAGAGAAGAGTTTCTAATGTATTATGTTCTAATCAATTATGGTAAATTTTATATTTTGTAATAAAAAATATAATATTGTATCATTCGCTTAAAAATTGTAAATATATGATATATAAATTATATAATTATACCATGTTCACGGTCTATCCATTGTATCAATTATTATCTTTGTTAACATGTTTTTCTTTCTTAATATGGTGACAGCACATGAAGAGAGTCCTTATATTTGTGAATTAAATTCATGACACTCAGAGAGGAGGTACACAACCACAAGCTTTCAGCTCCTCTCCTTCCAACTGCCGCTTCCTCCCAGAGCTTAGTTTTGTATTCTACTCTCCTCACAGAGAGGATGTTCGCTGTTGAAGCTCTGTGTTATGCATTTTAAAATAAAAAGTATTTTTATTTAATTTATTCTTTTTTTCCCCAGAAAATTTAGTTTTTTTTATTCAAGGCCTATACCTGAATAGAGTGTACCTAAATTACCTATGTGGTTTATGAGGCGAGGAAGCTAGAGTCAATGCATCTCCTGTTGTGAAGTACCGTGAGGTACCTAGGGTGCGGGCGAGGGAGGAGTCCAAGATGCAGGGGAGTCTAGAAAGAGTCTCAAGAAACTAAGAGGAAGTCAACAGGCAAACCGAAGGTCTAGGCAGGCAGCAATCCAAAGCAAGGTCAGAGAACAATCCGTGGTCAGGTCCAGGCAACAATCAATAGGCAGGGTCAAAGAACAATCAGTTGTCAGGTCCAGGCAGCAATCAATAGGCAGGGGTCAAAGAACAATCCCGGGGCAGCAATCAATAGGCAAAAGGTCACAGTAGGGAAGGGAGCGCAGAACTAGGGACGCACTGCAGCCGACAGAGCGCCTCGGAATATCTGAGCACCGCCATAAGGGTGCTCAAAGGTTTTATAGGGATGACGTCATGCCTGAAGATTCACCTCCCATGCCTTCCTTACTACTCTCTGTTGAAGGAGACAGCGCTGTAAGCGCCACCCCTTCAACTGAACCCAGGGCTGCCCCGCCCTCCTTCCCTTCGAGCACACAGTATGTAGGAGAAGGCGGCGCTGGAACAACTTGTAGAAGCGTCGCCCTTCCTGTCGTCCCTCGCCACTGCCTCTGGTGTGTTTAATGAAAAAGAAAATTGATAAAAGCTTCTGTTACTGATGAGTGAAAAATGGAGGTGCCTCAATCACTTCTGACGAAGAGAAGGCAGAATGCCCTCTAAAGACTATGTAAATGGAGGACAGAGCAGGCCTTCATAGGGGAATAAAGCAAGGACATACCGTATCGGCTCAATTATAGGCCGCACTTTTTCGGGGTGCAGCCTGTAATCGGAGTTTATCGCAGGGATGCGCAATTCGGGCGCCGGGCAGGTGTTTTGTTTTTCTTTATCATTTAGCCCTGCTGTGGCCAAGCAGCAAAGTTAGGATCCAGATCCCCCGCATCGCTGCAGGGGACCTGGATCCTCCTTTCTGGCAGCCGGTGGGCGTCTGCCCGATGCAGACAACCCCCGCTGCTGCTGGACTTGATATGATCTTCCGGTTCTGTCAAAGAAGCCCAGCAGCACTACCGGCCAGCAGTGAACGCCTGTGCAATACGCGCAGATAACCTCAGCTGCTGCCGGAACTTCTTTGACTGAGCGGTGACATAGAAGCCCCAGCGAAAGTGGCGAGAAGCAGCAGAGGTTGTCTACGTGCATCGCGCAGACGTCCACTGGCTGCCCCCGCTAGACACCATGGACTCTGGGGATGCATTGGTAAGTCTGGGGGACGGGGGCAGAGCGGCATATCAGGGTGGCATAACGCATATCAGATGGCAGAGTGGCATATCTGGGGGCAGAGTGGCATTTCAGGGGTTATAAAGCATATCTGGGTGGGAGAGTGGTGTATCTATGAGTAAGGTGTATTATTAATTAAGGGGGAGGACCTTAAAATGGATATTGGTTTTCCAAATTTTGTTTGTATATGACCTATGCTGACTAACTGCATAATGGATACCAAAAACAAAATGCATGTATTCCTGTTCATTGGATAAAATACTGCTTCATTCCACTCGTGTATTTGGTCTCTAAAAATATTTTTTTCTTTAAAATACCACCAAACGTTAAGGGTGCCGCCTATAATTGAGCCAATACGGTATATTTAGACATTTTAAAGGTACTATCACAGTGGTGGTTATGGATTCCTCGCCAATTGTACAGGAGATGCTTTGACCAAAGCTTCCTTACCTCATAAACCACATAATTTAGGTACACTCTATTCAGGTATACACCATGAAAGTGAATAAAAAAAAAACTATAAATCTTCGGGGGGAAAAAAATAATTAAATAAAAATATATTTAAAAAAAAATGCATAACACGGAGCTTCAACAGCGAACATCCTCTCTGTGAGGAGGTAGAATACAAAACTAAGCTCCGGGAGGAAGCGGCAGTTGGAAGGAGAGGAGCTGAAAGCTTGTGGTTGTGTACCTCCTCTCCGAGTGTCATGAATTTAATTCACAAATGTAAGGACTCTCTTCATGTGCTGTCACCATATTAAGAAAGAAAAACATGTTAACAAAGATAATAATTGATACAATGGATAGACCGTGAACATGGTATAATTATATAATTTATATATCATATATTTACAATTTTTAAGCGAATGATACAATATTATATTTTTTATTACAAAATATAAAATTTACCATAATTGATTACAACATAATACATTAGAAACTCTTCTCTGGATAGATGATCTACTTCCAACTGGGTCAATAAACATTAAACTCGAGTTTGTCTTGCATTTAAGCTACCAACTTCTCCTGCATTTTGGAGTAGTGATGAGAATTTCATATATAAGATTTTGACGTTCAGAAACAGAAATATTTGATAATCGGGGTCTTCAAAATCCAGTTCTTTGGCTATGATGATACAAAGTCCAACGGCTAATACCAAAACATTTAGAAATTGTTTGCCAATGAAAACCAAGAGTTGAAAAAGCAGAAATATGTTCCACGTTTATACCATATCTTGGACGTCCCCGCCTGCCAGTCACTACCAAGCGAGGAGCTAAGAAATGTTGGTCTCCAATAGGCGTCCTCCAACGGGATTTGAGCCTGTAAAAAATGAAATGATTGATAAGTTAAATTATACAATTCATCTAGTATAGAACATAGTTCGGATATCTGAATTGAATTATCACAGAGTGCAAACAAACAATTATGCACTTAAAATTCTTAAGTAATCTTGTAATTTCCTATTAGATTTTCAATAATGTTGCAATCATTTGAGAAAGCATGTATTTGTACTGGAGACAAGCATTGCTTTAACTCTAATAAGAATTCCAAAGTATCATCTGTTGTATTTACAAATGTAATAAAAAAAGTTACCAATTACAATATTAAAATCTTTTACGCAAAATACACTGTACGATGTGGGGGGTAAACTGAGCTCCAGGAACAAGGACATGGAGGGTGACCAAACTGTAAAATCTTCTTCAAAAACCACAAAAAAATAAAGATAAATCAATCAGAAATTGAGCATTAAAAGTATACTGAGCTCAAGCAAGAAGTGACACTTGGAAAGGGAGAAGCAACAATTTGTAGGTATTTTCTTCCTTTCACAAATGGGATGAATTTAATTCACAAAGTAAGGACACTCTCCATGTGCTGTACCCATATTAAAGGTTACTGAGTCAACCTCATCATTACTTATACTGTGAATACAGAGAGTAAATAATGATGAAGAATAATCTATACATTGTATTAACAGATATGCAAGCAAATGCATGAATTAGGAAAAGGTTTCCTCATGTCTATGACATTACCTGTATTTTGATATGCAAATGAACCACTTTTCAAGCGTACCCCTTTATGTAACCCTGTGTATTCCTGTGTGTATTTGCCTCTATGTGTCCCTGTGAGTGTCTGTGTGTCTCCCTGTATATATGTGTGACTCTGTGTACCTATGTTTTTATTTTGTTTGTCTGTGGGCCCCTATGTTTCTGTGCCCCCATGTGTTTTTATATTTATATTGTGTCCTCCTGTGTCCCTATGCTTGAATGTCCTCCCATGTCCTTATTTTTGTCTATGTACCACCCTGTGCCCCTATATTTATAGTGTACCACTGTATTTCACTATGTGCATGCACCCCCTATATGTCACTATGTCTTGTGTTCTGTACATTTAAGGAATGGTTAATGCACCACATACCTTTTAGAAATAATCTTCAATGTGTCTGGAAAAACGTATTAAATATTCCAAAAATCTGCAAAAACAAGTCCTACACAGAGTCTGAAAAGGAAAATAAAATATTAAAAACACAACAAGAAGGTCTAAATAACAGCAAATTTCCAGCAATGACATCAATAACAGAATTTGCCAACCAATCCAATTAGTTTAAAATGAAAAAAAATCAAACCTACATTACACTGTCTTTTTAATGAAAAGATAAACATAATGAAATGGCAAAATTAATTAAAAAAACCTGAAGTAATAACACCTCCTCCACTCCCCAAAACCACTAATCCCACAACAGACCATCTCAAGGCAGCACATCCACATGTAACCCCACGAACCCCAAAAATCATCACTACTTCCAACATTAATCCCACATGCCCAAAAAAGATCAAAACAAGCAAGTCCCCATCTCACCCCAAAACCGCCATCCAAAAACTCACATGATAGCATCATGCCATCTTAAACAAGCATTAGCAATGAAACTAATTGAACCACAGTAAAACCACAGATACTAAATACTAACATAAATGTATATAATACACAATTCAAAATGCAGAAAATGATTAAATTAAACAAAGGGGCTCAAATGTACAAAAACAATGGGAAGAAAAACTTACCCAGTTCAATGGAGAGGCCTACACTGCTTACCAGCAAGTTCAGAATGAGCTCTAGGAGGCGGAATCAACCTGTCAGGCTCATGATCATGTGACTGATGACCAGTTTCAGTATATATATATATACAAATTTCACTCCATCTGTTTCACTATATGATATAAGCGTTTTTTTCAGTCTATATATATACAAATTTAACTCCATCTGTTTCACTATATGATATATACAAATTTCACTCCATCTGTTTCACTATATGGTATATGAAAAATTTCAATATATGATATATGCGTTTCACTATATGATATATGAAAAATTTCAGAATATGATATATGCGTTTCACTATATGATATATAGGTTTCAGTATATGATATATGCATTTCACTATATGATATATGAAAAATTTCAGTATATGATATATACGTTTCACTATATGATATATGCGTTTCAGTATATGATATATGAGTTTCGGTATATGATACATGCGTTTCACTATATGATATATGTGTTTCAGTATATGATATATGCGTTTCAGTATATGATATATGCGTTTCAGTATATGATATATGCGTTTCAGTATATGACATATGCGTTTCAGTATATGATATATGCGTTTCACTATATGATATATGCGTTTCACTATATGATATACAAGGGAAAAAAACCTGAAATAATGTCCCTAATGGCACCTCATACTTTTATGACAAAGTTCTAAAAATAAAGTCAGTCATTGTTAAATAGCTCCCTAGTGCTATCAGATTAAGTAGAAAAAGCTACTTTGTTGATAATACAGAAGTAAATATTGGAAGCATTAACCCCTTCAATCCCAGGGGGTTTTGGGACCTCAAAGCCCGGAGCAATTTTGCCATTTTTGCGCTGTCGGTTCAGCGATTATTCACTTTTCCTGTGAATAGTGTACCCATGTAAACTATATATTGTTTTTTCAAGGAAAGATAGAGATAGGTGAAGTGACAGAAAATTCCATCCAAATTTATCAATTCAGAAATACCTAATTTATATAGAATTTTCATACTTTTCCAGCACATAAAGCCAACATACTATAAGGTGTACATTACTTTATACAAAGCCGTAAAATTTTTACATTAGGTATGATGGGACTGTAACTCTAATTTTAAACAAATAAAACAAAAACACCCACAAAGGTATATATTTCTGTAAAGCAGACAACCCAGGCTATCCTATCAGGGTATTTGGCCACCAATCACTGTCAAAGGTGGCCACAGAAATTAGTTCCTGCGCTTTTTTCAACAACGCGTCTTAGTATTTTGTAGTATTCTTAGGATTTTTTGTACAGGGTATGTGTTACGGCAGAGAAATCTATCCTAAGTTGTTCAGCCGCCTCTCCTGATTACGGGAATGCCTAGTTTTTTTGTGGTTTTCTGGACATTCCAGGGCATAAGTTGTAACGTGCCGGCATACTGGATCACTGATTACGGAAATACCCCACACACATAGGTTTTTTATGCATATGGTTATTTATGTTTTTTTTTTTAATTTGCAGGGCAAAAAACTTATGGAATTGTGCCAATTGAAAATACCCCCCTGTGGCTCACCCTAACACAAAAAAAAACAAAAAAAAACCAAAAAGAAGTATAACGGAAATTTACTAATCTACCTTGGTGTGGTAGATCATGAAGCACTCATCGATGCGGAGTCCTGGCAAAGAGGGACAGGAAGGGCAGTGGTACCTGGAGTCCTTCCTAATACCCTTTTTGTAACAGACTCTGCATCTTTTCTGAGGCTTCTGTTTGGCACCAGTGGTGGGGATTGTAGAAGGAAAATGCCTGCCGGTAAGACGCAGGACATTCTCATCCTGCACATGAGGGATTAGCTGCTCAAAGAGGATATCCCTCAGGATTTTGAGCTGGAACTCTAGGAAGGTGTATATCTTCCCAATGGCAACCTGGGTGAGGTAAATGGCCACCTTTTTGTACCAGGTCTTGGTCTTACGCAGCACCAGGTACGGCTGCAGACACTGGTCAGAAAGATCTACACCCCCCATGTAATCGGTGATGCACTGAGGCTTGAGCCCCTGAGCATCACCTTCCCCACGTACACTGACAGGTGCCACCTTCTCGTTGTGTATAGTGGAGAGGATATACACATCCTTCCTGTCAGTGTACCTAAGGGCCAACATCTCCTGACTGCGCAGAGCACTGGTAGTGCCGCGCCTCTGCTTTGGGTATGTAAGGTTTTTAGGATAACCCTTGCGGGTTGGCCGAACAGTGCCACATGCCGGGGTCTGCTGTAAAAATAAAAAATGAAACAAATCTGGGCTGGTATAAAAGTTATCCACCCAGAGGTGGTAGCCCTTATTCAAATAGGGGGACAGCAGTTCCCACACTATCTTCCCACTAGTACCCACAGATTGTGGGCAGCCAGGGGGATCAAGGTGACTGCCCTTCCCTTCGTAGATTCTGAAGGAAACAGTATATTCCGTCCCACTCTCGCAAAGTTTATATAACTTTACACCGTACCTCGAGCGCTTGGACGGGATATATTGTTTGAAGTTCAGTCTACCCTTGAATAGGACCAGGGACTCGTCTATAGCCACATTTTTATCGGGGGTATAAATTTCAGGGAATTTACTTGAAAAATAATTAATAATGGGCCTCAATTTATATAAACGGTCAAATTGGGGGTGCTCTCTAGGGGGGCATTGGGAATTGTCACAAAAATGTAAAAATTTTAGGAGCCCAAAGTACCTGTTCCGGGGCATTATTTGGGAAAAAGCAGGGGTGGATATTATGGGATCTGTGCTCCAATATGATCGTATAGTGGGCTTTTTCACAATGCCCATCATAAGGGTCAGGGCCCAAAATTTTCTAATTTCATGGGAGTCAGTGGGGTACCAGGTCTGGCTTCTGTCTCCTTGGTCAGCTGCCTGACACTGGGCTGCATAAATGTTTGTTTGAGCTGCTAGCAGCTCAAAAAACTCGGGGGCAAACATTAAATTGAAAAATGACTTTGGCTCACTAGCATCAATGTCACATCTGATGCCAGGAGTCCCAGTAAAAGCAGGGATTACTGGGTCTATCATATTTGGGGGCACCCAATTATATTTAGAGTCAGGCTCTCCACGCCTGGCTTTAGCAGATGGACCCTGGCCATCATCTTCTTCCTCTGACTCGTCATTATCTGACGCACAGCTAGATTCATCAGATATTGGATCAATATCTGATGCAGTCAGAGTGGCATCGTTGTCTGACGCAGTCAGAGTGGCTTCGTCATCAGACTGAGTGAGGAAGTCATAAGCCTCCTCAGCGCTGAAGACACGTTGTGCCATTGTACACGACACCTACCTATCCAATTTCCAAAACACTACACTATCCCCAATGCATCTGCAGTAACGGTCACACGATCGCTGTGATTGGTCATCACAGCGATCATGTGACATTACTGCCGGATGTGTGGCACTGGGGGGACTGCCCCGGATGTGGGGCAGTCCCCCAAGGCTAATGACACACTGGAGGGAATGTATCTGTAATAGTTTACCGGCATTCGTGCCGGTAACTGTTACAGCTCCCTCATCGGAGTGATCGGGTAGCCCAGCAGGGTCTAGACAGACCCTGCAGGGATACCCTGTCCTCTCGTGAGCTATCAGGTCACGTCAGTAGTGACGTGACCCGGAAGGGAAAGCGCGATCGCGCATTTCCAACTGTAACAGTTTACTGGCATTCGTGCCGGAAACTGTTACAGCTCCCTCATCGGAGTGATCGAGTAGCCCAGCAGGGTCTAGACAGACCCTGCAGGGATACCCGATCCTCCCGTGAACTTCCAGGTGTTTGGGCATTTCTATCTGTAACAGTTTTCCGGAAACTGTTACAGGAGATCAGGCAGCAGAAAGCCAGCGATGCTGGCTTCTGCTGCCAGGGGGGAGTCCAGGCTGTCAAACGACAGCCTGGTCTCCCGTGCAGCGGCAGGGATGTGTCCTTGACGCTGCACGAAGGGCTAGACGTACCAGTACCTCCATAGGGGTTTCTTAGTGGGCGTTTTTTGGACGTCCCGGTACGTCTATAGGGGATTGAAGGGGTTAACTTGGTTGCCATATTGATTGCACCAGCAACATATTTACCTTTGGCTAAGGACTAAGCCAGGGCACCACCCCTGCTCTGCCATTCTTATTGTCAGGTGATAACATGGCTGCAATGGCACTTTAAGAGCGTCAGTCTCTAAGTGATTAGAGCTCCGGCATTCTACTTTTTTTTTTGCGAGGCAATATGAGTCATTGTGTTTGTCCAGTAGGGCTAAATACATACAGAATACATACAGACAGGGACGCCATGAGAAATCTTGGGGTCCAGTATATATAATGCCCCCATACCCGTCCCATCAGCACGCCTCATGTCCACCTCATTGTTGCAACCATCACTCCACCTTAAGGTCCGAAATAAAGATGCAAAAGTGGAAGCTAAAGCAGAAGTAGTCTCCAGAGAAGCTAGAGAAACATTTAGAGCAGGGGCGTCCAACATGCGACCCGTGGGCCAAATGCGGCCCGCGGAACCTCGAGGTGCGGCCCGCGTGAGATCGGCAGCCAGGATCACAAGAGCCCTGCTGCTTACTTGTGGGAGGGTCTATTCTCTGCTCCAGTCCTGCTTCCTCTGTGGGGAGAACGAGGGAGGCCGCGCCCCCTGCTGAAATCTGTGAGCGGCATCGAGAGCTGTAGAGCAGGTAAGGGGGTGGGGTAGGTTGTGTGAATGAGTATGTCTGATTGAGGGAATGAATCTGTGAATGAATGAATGAATGAGTGTGTGTGTGATAGCATGTATGTGTAAGTGCTGGAACCTAGGCATGATGGGACTGTGATTGCTGTTAGCAATCACACTCCTATCATGCCAAGTCAGCCAGTACATGCTGAAACCTGGCTAGCTGCCCCCCTTGTATATTGATGCTGCCAGCAGTATGGGGTCTGCACTTACAGCCACCCTATACCAGCACATATTGGCTGACTTGGGATGATAGGAGTATGATTGCTAACAGCAATCTGCTAACAGCAATCACAGTCCCATCATGCCTAGGTTCCAGCATTCACTGGTTGCCTGGGTATAAAAAGAGTGTGTTTGCTGTTAGCAATCACACCTATCATGTCAAGTCATATTGTTGATTTTTTTTGTCCAATTGTGGTGTATTACTTTTATTAAAAGTGTGGTTACCAGTGGCGTCGCTACAGGGGGGCAAGGGGGGGCAATTGCCCCCCCCCTAGGTTATTCCTTGCCCCCCCCTGTTGCCCCCCCGCCGAATTTGTAACCACCCAGGACAGTCCCAATCAGGTGCTAACGACGGCACCATGCCGTCACTAGCACTTTCTTACCTTGATGGTGATCTGCCCCTCACACTGAAGGGCATCACCGGGGCCACCCGATCTGCCCGGGGACGTCTCGCGCAATGACGTCACCACGCAACTTTATTAACAACTGACAATTGTCAGTTAAAGAGGTATGGGGGCATGCTGCTTAGATGCCTGTATCTCAGGCATCTAAGCAGCTACATACCCCCAACATATACCATTGGAAAGGTAATCACCTTTCCAACGGTATATAGATTGTAAAAAAAGAATAAAAAATATTAAGTAAAAAAAAATAAAAATGTAAAAAAAAATGATTTGGGGGTCTCTAAAGGCAGATCAAAAAAGATCAAAATTGCCTAGAGACCCCCAAATTAAATTATTTAAACATAAAGTAGTTTAACTTTAAAAAAAAAAAAAAAGTCCACGTATTCTAGCTAAATGATCACTGTGGTAGCCAGTGTTACCACAGCGATCATATAGCTATAAAAAGTCACATTCCCTTTTTAAAAATGGCCGATACTAATTTTTTATCCTATGATGCCTTTGATCATGGGGTTAAATTTAGCCAACGGTAGAGGGAGGCAATTTTTGAAATCCTGATGAACTGCAAATATTATTAAAATCAGCCATTTAGCCTGTGCGGTACGTGAGTAACCATATCATCCCTGGAGCGCCTTGCATTTTTACTGCAAAACTTATTTTTGCTGTAAAAGTGATTTTTTCTTCTCCCTTTACCATCATTTCTTTGGGATTGTAAGGGGAAAGAATGGTGTGTGCTACTGTGAGTAAATGTATGGAAAGAATGGCGTGTGCTTCTGTGAGTGAATGGAGATATGAAAGGCGTGTGAATGATCAGTAATTAGGGTTGAAGCCTTGACGTGGCATTATTGCTCACGTAGGAAGTTAAATTATGGCACAAAAAGTACACATTTGCAAAAACGACATCCCTTGGCGCATCAAATGAGGGGCTGCATGTGTTTCTAGTACAAACCTGGAGTGCGCAAGACACAAATGAACATGTCGTTATGGTTAGAAAAAACATATTTTCAAGCCAAAGCGACATATTCCATCATTATTTGTGCACTCAACTTTTGTCCTAGAAATACATGTAGCCCCTCATTTGAAGCTCCAAGGGGTGTAGTTTCTTAAAATGGATGAATTGTCGGAATGAGGGAGAGCATGAGTTAATATGTGGATGATTTGTCTGAATGAGGGAGAGCATGAGTTAATGTGATTGTGTGTATCATAGATGTATAATTGTGGAAGGGCAAAGATGGCACTAGCAGGATGTTTGAGCCTTGGGGAACAGGATGGCACAGGCAGGGTGTATATGGGACAAAGATGGCAAATGTTACGTGTGTTATCTGGGTGCTGGCCAGGTTCTATGTGGGCAGCGTTGTTGGGGTGTGCAACCTGTGATCTATCCCTGTAATTTAGGGGGTTTTAAATATAACTTTAATGCCGTGTTTTTATGTGAATTCCAATTGATCTGTACCTGCAAAGCTTGGTTTGTGTGTTCTTCTGTAGATCCATATCTGCTATGCTATGTTTCCATACATTATTTATGTATACCTGCAAATACAGGGTTTGTATGTTTTGTTCAGTTGATTAATACCTGCAATGCTGTTTCCATGTATTGATTTGATCTATACCTGCAATGCTACATTTCATATATTATTATTGTATACCTGCAAATACAGGATTTGTATGTCTGATTCTGTTTATTTGATATATACCTTCAGTGCTGAGATCACAAGTGAATTTCAATTGATCTATACATGCAAAGCTGGGTTTGTGCGTTAATGTGTTGATCTATACCTGCTATCGGCAGCAGGGTCTAATATTTATATATATATTTATATATATATATATCGGCAGCAGGGACTAATGTTAGGCCTTGAAATCATTTAGTGGAAAAGTTAAGGTATTGTGTTTAAAGGATTTCAAGGATTAGTCGTACTAAATTGTGGCTTCAGGCTTCCCATGTTGAATGATCAAGTATTGTATTGTCCAATAAGAAAAGTATCATTCCATAGTACATTACTTTTGGCAATATATATATATATATATATGTATATATATATATATATATATATATATGTGTGTGTGTGTGTTTTCAGTGGTATGATTTAATGGTGGAAATTATTAATGCCCCCCCAGTTTGACTGTGGTTTCTTGTGTGCCCCCCCTATATATTGTTTCTAGAGTAGCCACTGGTTACACACTAAAATTGGACAAAAAATACAATGCCCAGCCAACCAGTACATGCTGGAATCTGGGTTTGCCTGAGATTGCTGTTAACAATCATAATATATAATTTTTTGTACAATTTTGGTGTGTAACTTACTTTTATTAAAAGTGTGTGGGGGGGTCACTTTCAGTTTCGGCTAAGTGAACCCTGAATTTTCGGTTTTGGTCCAGAATTTTCATTTTAGTGCATCCCTAAAATAAATAGAACTATTTTATTTTTACTTATCCAGAATCCTGAATTTGTAGGCCCAGAAATCCCAGAAATCAGTGAGAGGAAAAGTAAAGGTTTTGTGTCATTTACTTTATTTTAATCTGCATATCTTATTAAAGGCCGTATTTTCTCTCAGTGAAAAATGAGTGCGGCCCTCGCACGTATACAATTCTGATGAAGTGGCCCACTGCAGAAAAAACTTGGACACCCCTGATTTAGAGAATGAGAGAGAGAGAGAGTGTGAGTGTGTATGTATGTGAACCTACAGATGTGCCCTGTATTTTGCCATCTTGCTTCAAAATCCTGAAATAATAATTATTATTATATTATATTTATAAAGTGCCGAAAGATTCCGCAGTGCTGTACAAGGTAAAAATTTTACAGATAATGACAAAAGTACAAAATGACAAGAAATTGACATACAGATACAAGAGGAATGGAGGGCCCTGTTCCCGCAGGAACTTACATTCTAGGTGGATAAGGGGTGAGAAACAGGAGGTGAGGACTGCGTGGTAGTGAATGATGTTAATGTAGGGGGAGTTTATGTCAGTGGTAGGCTTCCCTGAAGAGAAAAGTTTTTAGGGAGCGTTTGAAGGAGGGTAGAGTTGGTGAGAGTCGGACAGCAGGGACAGCAGGGGGACGGGAGTTCCAGAGGGTTGGTGCTGCGCGAGAGAAGTCCTGTAGGCAGGCATGGGAGGAGGTGATATCAGCGGAGACCTCGTGCATCCCTTTCAAACCTCCCTGAACATCACAAGGGGAGTCTAGCATTAGTGTATAGATTCTTTATTAAGCCTAATATTCGATTCAAGTGCTCCCAGAAGACGTTAAGCCCTATAAAGACCTCTGTTTGCCTTTGGTCTTGGCACGTACACTCAACATCGAGTATCTGTCTCTCACAAACCACCATTGATGTTAGGTCAGTAAGGTTGGCAGCAATCCGTGAAGCCTATTTGCCATTATAAAAGTCAAAGTTTTAATATCCTAGTTATAGGGCAATATGACTGAACCAGTGTTGAGTCTTTACCCGGCTTAAGTATCAATATAGTTTTGGCACTGTTTGGCACCGATTGAATATCTACACTTCCTTCGATAATACTGTTGAAAAGATTAGTGAGAACGGGAGGTATGTATAGGTATACAATTTTGTAATATTCTGCTTGGAGCCTAATTTACCCAATTTTACCCAATTGCGAGCCTAGGAGGCTTCACGTTTTGCAAAAGTTCTATCACTCTTCATATTGTCCTGTTCCCCTGAATATAATGTTGTGTAGTTGTCCACAAAGAGTCTATTTATTAGACATGAAAAGGAACACGAATGTTGCATTTTTGTTGTTCAAACCGAATAACGAATAAACAAATACGGCGGTGGATAAACAAACACGAAGACAGAGACGCACATCACGAAGAATTTTCCTTTCTTCATGTTCATCTTCTCGTAGCGCCTGCCAATTTTTGAAAGAGGAGGCAGGACATCGATTGAGTGAGCTGATCTTCGTTTGTCCAATCAGCTCAGGGTTGTGACATCATGCTGAGGACTCGCCTAATGTCTGTGCTGCATTTTTTGGAAATAGAAAACAACCTATAAAAGTGCAGAGCTTCCAGGGGATCCATTAATTTTCGCTGAGCATTTTCAGAGCATTACAGAGAGTATTCTGTGTGAGACTAGTAGTAAGCCTCTGCCTGCCATTTCTCACAGTGTACTCTACTACTTTACGGAAGTAGGATTTTTTTTCAGTGCTTCTGTTAAACTGTCAACTGTGTAGTGTTGTTGAGCTGACAGTTTGCTGCACACAGTGCCTCACTGGCACTGCAGTGCCCCTGCCCTGAGCTGGCAGTGCTTACCTCTTGCCCTGTCTTCCCTTAGTTTTTTTAAATAATTTTTAAAACTTGATTTTGTAATACTAATTTCAGTTCAGGATAGTCAGTCAGTCAATAAGTTAGTTAATTATGCTGGACTGTCGGTATTATTAATGAAATAATATAATTTAATAGTAATATATATATAGGATTATCCTATAGTATACTAGTGTAGATGACTACTAGCGTATTAATAATTACCGGACTTTAGTCCTTGCCTAGGGATAGACCTAGACTAGGAAGGAAATATCAAATCTTGATCTTAGGCCCGTGTAAATTTAAAATAACATACTGCTAGTAGTTAGCTTATTATAGTTAAACTTGAGTTAATAACACAATTTAGTGGCTTTAACAATTTTAACAAGTTAAACAATTGTCGGCACACTGCACACGACAGCACAGTGCAATTGTGCATAGTTTCTCATTGGTAGCGCTGAAGAGAAACTTCCTCAAAATTTTATTAGATTTTTAAATGACCGTGTTTGCTTTATTATAAGCCGAGGTTTTTTCCAGAGCAAATAGAGGTCTGACTACAACACTAAGATCCAGGTCCCCCGCAACGCCGCAGGGAACCTGGATCCTCCTCTCTGGTGTGCGTCTGCAACCTCTGACATCACATGACCTTCCGGTGCTCATTCATAGAAGCTCCGGGGGAATTGCCAGCAGCAGTAGCTCAGGTCCTCCACCGGCTGCCCCATTAGACACCAAGGAATCTGGAGCATGGGGAGAAGTCTAAAGAAGCACTGGTAAGGGGAAGGGTAAGAGTGGCATATGGGGGGGCTTTAAATGGCTTTCTGGAGGCAGAATAGTCTATAGGGGTTAAAAAGAATATCAGGGAAGCAGAGGGGCATATAGGGGGTTAAAATAAATATACTGGAGGCAGAGTGACAAATAGAGGGTTAAGAGGAATATCAGGGGGGCAGACTAGCATATAGCGGGTTATGGGAGGCAGAGTGGCTTATAAGGGGTTTAAAGGAATATCAGGGAGGCAGAGTGGCAAATAGAGGGTTAAAAGGAATATCAGGGAGGCAGAGTGGTATATATGGGTTAAAAGAAATATCAGGGAGGCAGAGTGGCAAATAGAGGGTTAAGAGGAATATTAGGGAGGCAGATTGGCATATAGGGGGTTACAATGAATATCAGGGAGGCAGAAAGGTATATAGGGGGGTATAAGGCATTTTTGGGGGGCAGAGTGGAATATAGGAGGGTTGAAAGGCATATCTGGGAGGCAGAGTGCCATATAGGGGGTATAAGGCATTTGTGGGGGGCAGAATGACATAAGGGGGTATAAGGCATATCAGGGGGGGCAGGTTGGCAAATAAAAAGAAAATAAAAACAAAACATGAATTAATATTTACTATTAAAACTTTTTTTTTTATAGGTAGTCTTATATTCAGGCTTTTCTTTTTTTTCCTATTTTTTAATATCCACATTTTGTGGGGTCCTCTTATAATTGAGCAAATACGGTAATAAACTACCTCGCCTCATCCACTACTGTTAAACACAACACACACAAGCCTTCTTTTGGAACTATGAAAAGGAGGGAGGGACAGGCTCAATCTACCACCACCACCACCACCAGCAGTTCTACGATGCAACCTTTGCGTCAGTCTAGTCAGACAAGTAGGCAAAGCTCTCGGATATTATTAGGGGAATCATTGCTTGAAGGATCCACGTAATCCAGTTGAGGAAAGGCACCAATAGCAGGCAGTAGTATTGCTGCTAGGCCCTACCAGCTCTATGGTTTTCTACAGAATGCCAAAAGCATAAGAACCAGCTTCGATGTTAAAAGGCAGCACAAATAGTGCTACTACTAGTACTACCCCAGTGAGTAAAAAAGTAGTCTTTTGCCCCAGCGGCATCTTTTTCTTCCATGAGCAGTATGCAAGGTGCCAAGCAGAGTATGTTTGGCCAAAAGTTTTGCAGCAAGACTGAAAGTGGTGTTCCCAATGCCAAGCAAGCTCGTTCTTTCTCATGGAGGCTTTTTGTAGATAATCCCCCTCCCAAGACCACTACCACCACTAGTGCTGCACCGGCTGTGTTTGGAAAATCAGCTTCATCTTATAAAAGCAGAGATCCAGGCGAATTCAAACAGATTACAAACAGACATAACATTTAAAATCTAAAATGCAGGATATTGAAGAAAAACTTGATGACAAATTAAAAAATTCAAGAACCATAAGAAGAGAAGAAGAGATGAACCATAAAATAAAAGAAATGGAAAACAAGAAGATCCAGGAGATATAATTTATGTGTCAGGCTCATCATATTGCAGCCCTTAACTGGATGTTGGAGTCCAAAGCGCAGGAGTGTAAGAACGAAGTGATTGAAACAAACTTCACAAATGAGACAAGCAGAATGTTTGGTTATAGGTTATATTACAAAAGCATGGCAAGGCATCTCACCAGAAGCAGCAGAGTAGGAGGCATATCATGCATACAGACTGCTGGGGAGTATGAGGGTAGAAAAGTCCAGGTAAGTATTCAAAAGGGCCTGGAACAGGTAGCAAGCAAACAAGGGGAAATCCAGTAGGCAATCCGGGTGAAAAAGGTAACAGGCAGGCAGAACCAGCATCTGGCAAGAACTTAATGAACTCACACCTCTGTTACTGGGAGGCAGGGATATAAAGCATGTTCATTAGGTCAGGTGTGAGTTGTTTAGGCTTCAGGTGAGGGAGGCAGGGTAATGGTATAACAAAACACAGCTGAACATAAATACACAGCACATTAATTATATACATAGCAAGACATGCATACATGGTACAGGATGCCACAAAGGACAGGCAACAAGGCAAATAACACAGGGGATGGAGTGAGGAGCTGAGATGTATAAGGGAAAGATGGCAAAGGTACATAAAATACAGACAGAAATAAACAAGACAGCAAGCTGTGGAGAGGAGTTCGACTTCCAGGGCACACGGCAGGTTGCCCACTTGCAGGGCACACGGCAGGTTGCCCACTTGCAGGGCACTCGACTTGGGAGTCCACTTAGTGGGGCGCTGGCCGCAACTCAGGAACACGGCAGGTTGCCCACTTGCAGGGCACTCGACTTGGGAGTCCACTTAGTGGGGCGCTGGCCGCAACTCAGGAACACAGCAAGAGACAAAGCAGGAGCAGATCAGGAAACAAAGCAGGAACAGATCAGGAACCAAAGCAGGAACAGATCAGGAACAGATCAGGAACCAAAGCAGGAACAGATCAGGAACCAAAGCAGGAACAGATCAGGAACCAAAGCAGGAACAGATCAGGAACCAAAGCAGGAACAGATCAGGAACCAAACAGGTAGTCCTCAAACATTAATGTCAAGGCCCAGACTGCAGGGCTGGCAAGGTTTATAAAGGCTGACTTGATCAGGTAAGCAACTGCAGCTGGACCTGATAATTAGTCTGAGTGGTTCTGAATGGCAAGGGCGGCCACTAGTGGCTGGAAACATGAAATGAATGGCACAAAGTTTAACCAAGTCCATACAGCAAAGGGTGAACGTTACAGAACAAATGGAATAAAATTTGGTTGGGGCTTTCTTGAATCTATTATTATTTTCGAAGAGGGTCAGAGATATAGCGTCAATTCTCCAGATAAACTGGCAAGATGGATAAAACAGAAGCTTGAGAAACATTTTGTGAAAAAATTTATTGTTGTATACAATTTAAACAATGAAGGTGAAAGTTGGGGGAGAAAGAAGGTTTTTTTTTTGTGTGTTTACTTTTTACACGATTTATATTAATAATTTATTATATCATATCAAATATAGCACTTTAAAGGGAATATTTAAGATTATTTGTTTTATTTGATTTAATAAATTGAGGGAAAAGGGAAAGGAAAAGAAAAAAGAAAGAAAAGGGAAAGAAGAAAAGAGAGAAAAAAAATAATTGATTAATTAAATATAACATATATATATATATATATATATATATATATATATATATATATACATACACAAAACCAATAATATGCTATTGCACTCCAAACCAATTCAAAACCAGCATGCTAGGTCTTTTTCCAATAAATACAGATTCCTCTTTTTCAGTCTTTCAGGTGAAATGTTGACCTGCAAAAGAGGAATCTGTATTTATTGGAAAAAGTTATGTCTAAGGGTGAAAAAGAAGAAGAAAAAATAGTAGAAATGTCCAAAAAAAAAATCACTCAACGCGTTTCGCCAGTTCCGGCTTCATCAGGAGTGTCGATCGTGGTCTTTAGAAGTTCTTTTATGCGTACGGCACCATCTTTGTGCCGTCTACGTCTCTGCGTCTGACGCCAGTCTGATCTTCTTCCGGGTTTCCTTCATTTTTAATTTCGTGTACGTCCGATTCTTCTTGATGTGGATGTGGTCAGTGATGAGTGTTTCGTTATAGAAGGAAAGGTAAGTGAGTAAGTGATGTTTGCTAACTGATCGGATATGTTTTTCTGCAGGATGAATTACTGTCACACGGAGGATCGGAGACACATATTCTTTCCGTTGAGCGAGACAGAGAGAGCCGATCGTAGGCTTTTCGACAGTGTGTGCCATAAGGAAGAATGTGAAGAATAGACAGGACAGAGATGCTGATCTCCATATGTAGAGACATTTTGTGAGTTTTATAGGTAAATAAATAAATAGATAAAACATTCGGAACTAAACAAGTTCCTTTTCTATATATATGTTTTCATTAATACATCTGTAAGATCCTGCTATGGAGCTATGGATATATTTGCTGGATATTTTTGTATGGTAACAAATGGGTATTGAAATTTCATAAATAAAAAAAATAAAAAAATTCTATGAGCGTTGTGGTTATTATTGTGTCTTTTGATGTGTCTGTTTGATGTAAAGTGATTTGGGTATAGCTTCCCTCCATTATGGTATGAATCATAAGCAGAGAGAATAGGTTTTCCATAGTATATATTGGGCCTCCATTATAGAGTGGATCCTATGTATAGAGAACACAGGTTTTTACGATATATATATGAGGTATTGTGTTCCTATCTTTTCATTGTGTCTAGTTCAGGTTCTAGATAAGATTTTATTTGATCCTAAGTTACATTCCTCAGATGTCAAGTTTCATATTAAGACCCCCATTTTTTAAAGTTTTTAATTTAAAAATCCACTCTGTCTCTCTTTTGGATAAGTTCTCAACAGTATTCCCTCCTCTCCAGTTTTTTGGGACCCAGTCAATACCTATTATTTTTAGGGTTTCTGCTGTAAAATAGGGGCATGTGTTACAGTGTCTCGGGATTTTTTTATTTCTGATATTTCCCAAGTGCTCTAAAATTCTTTCCTTCATGGGTCTGGTTGTTCTTCCTACATATTGTAGGCCACAACCACATTGGAATAGATACACTACATTTTTCGAGGAGCAGTTTATAAAGTGTTTAATAGTATATGTGAGGCCCGTTATATGTCCTATGAAATGATCTGGTTTTTTTGGGAGAAAGACACACATTTTGCAATGTCCACATTTGTGGAAGCCCTTTGGTTTAATGCCTAGAAACGTATGTGGATTCGTGCTGATATTTTGTTTGGGTAGTACGCTAGGGGCAAGGATCGTCTTTAGGGAACCAGTTTTTTTGAAAATAATTTGGGGTTTGGCGGGCAGAACTCTACCTAGAATCTCATCATTCTTTAATATATGGCAATGTGTATCCAAAATCTTTTTGGATAAAAACTAACTTTTATTTTGGTTATTATAGTTTTTAAGCCATTTGCTGTATTTTATATAGATCCAGTGTATTGTTACCCAGAAATAAAACATATATTTTTCTACTATATCTATGGTGTGGCAATTTACAGTCACTGCCTGATATACACTACACATTTGCTGGAATCTAACCACCGGACATCCGTGGCTGAGGAACGCACAACCGGGACCACACTGGGACCAGGAACTACGGGCATATATTGACTTATCTAAGTGTAAGTGCATTTCTATCTTTTGCGTTCCCTGCTTTTGAAACAGTAACACACTATTGGATTCCCTCTGTTTCTGTTGTGCTTTCTTACATAAATTCCACACGTGGATTCCGAGGTTTACCTTGATTATACGCTGATCAACACAGCAATATTGTGAGTGAAAAATTCGGGATAGATTTGGTGGATTACATCCATTTGTACACCTGCACTATTAGTTGTTTTTTTCGTTTCTGTTTTTTCCATTTATATCGATTGGTATACACGAGCACCCCCTAGTGGACCTTGGCTTATATACTTTGACACCCGGAGATTGTTTTTTAAGGGTTGCAGCTGTGTTTCCAACACACGAAAAGAAAGGAAAGTTCCAACTTATTATTATCTTATCTTTTTGCTCCTTATACTGGGCTTCATCTTTTTATATGTGGATTCGTGCTGATATTTTGTTTGGGTAGTACGCTAGGTGCAAGGATCGTCTTTAGGGAACCAGTTTTTTTGAAAATAGTTTGGGGTTTGTCGGGCAGAACTCTACCTAGAATCTCATCATTCTTTAATATATGCCAATGTTTATCCAAAATCTTTTTTTTTTCCCATTTACATCGAACGGTATACACGAGCGCCCCCTAGTGGACCTTGGCCCTTTATTGGAAAAAGACCTAGAGTGCTGGTAATCTATAGACTGTGTGTGTATATATATATATAGATATAGATCGTGAAATATATATATATATATATAGATATAGTTCGTGAAATTATATGTTATAATGCCCAATATGTCAAAAGATTTCGATGGTGATAAAGGGATATCAAGGGTCAGAGGGTATGTAGATAAACTCAGTGGATGGTCAAATGGATAACATTAAATGTTAGGGGACTAAATTCTCCACACAAAAGATCAGTCTGTAGAGAACTACTAAAGAAAAAAAAAATAGATATAAGCTTTTTACAAGAAACACATTGGAAGAAAGAGGATAGCAGTAAAATGAAAATTCTGGGTTATGCTAAAATCTTTAGCTCCTCATTATTAGGCATCACAAAGAGAGGAGTAGTAACTTTGATTTCGGATAATTTGGATTTTAAGTTCCAATATAATTACCAAGACCCAGAGGCCAGAGTAGCCATTATAGTCTGCAATATAGATCAAATAGATTATACCTTGGTAAATATCTATGCACCAAATGAAAATTCGGTAGGATTTATAAAACATACGATGAATAGAGTGAACAAGGTCAAACAGGGCATCTTAATAATAGTGGTAGATTTTAATATGGTGTTAGAGACAGATCTAGACAAAAAGATACCTAAGGAGAATAAAATCCCTAATGATCTGGTCAAACAAGCTAAAAATTTATAAAATAAAGAAGTATGGATTTTACACATTACTCTAGAATACATAATTCATATGCTAGAATTGATATGTTTTGGACAGATGAGAAAATGATAAGAAATTTAATTAGGCCACACATAATAGAAATATGTTGGACGGATCATAACGCGGTGACTATGTACACCAAAGCAATAGAAACAACAAGATGTAGAAATAACTGGAGAATAAATGAGAATTTATTAAAAGATGAGGATAATATAGATTACATATTAAAAATGTCAGAAGCATTTTTTCAAGAAAATAAAACAGATCAGATACAATTACCTTCAATGTGGTGTGCATTTAAGTGTGTTATGAGGGGTTATTTAATAAAATTGGGTACCCAATATGAGAAAAAACATCAAGTTGATTTATACAATCTCTATATAAATTATTTTAATTTAATCTCTCGGAATAAAAATAACCCGGATATTCAAATAGCCAAGGAATTAGATAAAATTCAGAGACAAATAAATGAGCAATTATTGATATCCACTAAGGCAAAACTGAAATCCTTAAACCTTTCTTCATACCATAAGGGAAATAGAGTTGATAAATTGCTAACATTTACATTAAAAAACAAGACAATAAGTAGACGTATTTATAAAATTAATTTTAAAGGAAAAGAGTATTATAAACCAAAACAAATAGCAGCAGCCTTTAAGAAATTTTCTGAAGATATTTATTGTCTCCCAGAAAGAAAAGATAGAAATAAAATCAGAGAATATTTGGATAAGGCCAAACTACCCTCCTTATCATAAAATTGTAACTGTGTTCTACAAGAATGAAAGATAATATAAAAACAGGGTACTTAGCTTTTTAACCCTTCTATTCATTCATCGGAAAACATATGTGGTAGCTTCCCCAAGGACTCCTCCTTCAAAAAGCTCCTTACAACAGATATATGGAAAAACAGAACAAATTCTGGGGATACAGCTTTAAAAGTACTCTGTAAAAAGAATGAAAACCACAAATGGTGCAATAACGTTTAAAATGTTTAAAACAGCCCCCACTAGTTGTGCCACACTCATAACATTGTAGTAGTTACTGTACCTTTAAGATAACCTTTATGTTAGGCATCCCGGAGGTTTGCTGGAACTTTTAAAACCACCTCAAAGTTTTAAAAAACGGTCATCTGCTGGATATCTGCTTTGTTTGCAATAGCCCATTAAAAGCTTATCCGCCTTTCTCCGTGCCTTTATTCCTTCAAAAAATCCCTCAAGACCCACTTCTTTAAGGATGCTTACAACATAGCACATTAACGCCCTCCCAGGTTCCTTTAACTCAACTTCCCTAGTCCCTCACCCACAATACTTTTAATAGTGTGACTGGTCTATCCCTAACAACTGCACTTTTACCTACTGTGTAATACACCCTAAATCCCTCAAGACCAAGGGCGTCCATCATGCGGCCCGCAGCACCTCGAGGTGCAGCCCGTGTGAGATCGGCAGCCAGGGCAACCGGGATCATAAGAGCCCTGCTGCTTACCTGTGGGAGGGTCTTTTGTACTGCACAGAGGAAGCGGAACTCAGCAGAGTTCACGTGACATCACATGACTCTGCTCCAGTCCTGCTTCCTCTGTTCAGTACAAGAGAACGCAGAGGGAGGCCGCGCCCCTTGCTTAAGTCTGTGAGCGGCATCAAGACAGCTGCAATGCAGGTAAGGGGGTGGGGGAGGGTGTTTGAATGAGTATGCGTGATTGAGGGAATGAATCTGTGAATGAATGAATTAGTGTGTGTGATAACATGGATGTGTAAGTGCTGGAACCTAGGCATGATGGGACTGTGATTGCTGTTAGCCAGTACATGCTGAAACCTGGCTAGCTGCCCCCCTTGTGTATTGATGCTGCCAGCAGTATGGGGTCTGCACATCACTTACAGCCACCCTGTACCAGCATGTACTGGCTGACTTGGCATGATAGGAGTGTGATTGCTAACAGCAATCACAGTCCCATCATGCCTAGGCTCCAGCATTTACTGGTTGCCTGGGTATAAAAGGAGTGTGATTGCTGTGATTGCTCCTATCATGCCAAGTCATATTGTTGAATTTTTTTGTCCAATTGTAGTGTGTTACTTACTTTTAATAAAAGTGTGGTTAACACACCAAAATTGGACAAAAAAATACAATAACAATATGAATTTATATATGATTGTTGACACCAATCACACTCCTATCATGCCCAGCCAACCAGTACATGCTGGAATCTGGGTATGCTTGAGATTGCTGTTAACAATCATAATATATATATTAACATTGTTGTTACATTTTTTGTACAATTTTGGTGTGTAACTTACTTTTATTAAAAGTGTGGGATTTTTTATTATTTTTAAAGGTGGGGGCATCGTTTTTGGCTAAGTGAACCCTGAATTTTCGGTTTTGGTCCAGAATTTTCATTTCGGTGTATCCCTAGGAAAAATAGAACAATTTCATTTTTACTTATCCAGAATCCTGAATTTGTAGTCACAAAACTTTCTAGGCCCAGAAATCAGTGAGAGGCAGGCCCGGACTGGCCATCGGGCACACCGGGCATTTTCCTGGTGGGCCGGGCGGCCCAGGGCCGGATTGACGTAGGGGCTGATGGAGCTGCAGCTCCAGGCACCTACCTTAAAATAGGCTCAGTCAGGACCGGACTGACTGGGCCTATGCGGCCGCATTAACGCAGGGCATAAGCGGCACCTGCCCCTTAAGCCCACAACAACTGCGACCGTGTCCGCCTCTCTAGGAGGCCAGGCAACCCCCACCAGGGCCGGCCTTAGGGGTGCGCGGCCGCACACGGCTTAAATTAAAACATTGGGGGTTTTTTTGTTTACTTTATTTAACATCCTTCATGTTAAATAAAGTTTGTTTAACTTTATTTAACATGGAGGATGTTAAATAAAGTTAAAAAAAAAAACCCCCGATGTTTTAATTTAAGCCCTGTGCGGCCGCGCACCCCTAAGGCCGGCCCTGGTGGGGGCTGCCCGGCCTCCTAGAGTGGCGGACACGGGCGCAGTTGCAGCTTACTCCGGCAACAAGGTAAGTAGGGTAAGGGAGGGGGTGCAGTGAGAGGGGGGAGAGGGGTTAGATAGAAAGGGGGAGATAGAGGCAGTAGCGTACCTAGCGGGGGGCGGTCCGCACCGGGTGCCGCTCGTCAGGGGGGTGCCAACTTGCCGGCACCCCTCCAGAGACGGACAGTAATGTCTGCCGCTGGAGAAGCAGGCTCGCAAGGGAGCGGTATCGGAGGTCTTTAACAGACCTCTGGCTCCCTTGAGTGATTTTAAGCCGGGTTCAACCCTTGAACCCGGCTTAAAATCACTCAAGGGAGCAGGAGGTCTGTTAAAGACCTCCGATATCGCTCCCTTGCGATCCGCGCGGCAACAGCTACTGTGCCCCGGGATTTATTGTCAGATCCTGGCGCACAACACTGAAGCCGCGCCCACTGAACCGGAAGAAGACAGAAGAACTGAAGAAGAGGATCGAAGAGGAGGAAAAGAAGCTGTAAGGAGAAAAGAGGAAAGGTAGGAAAGCATTCAGTGAGTGAGAGTGGATTGGTATATGTGTGGATTGGTATATGTGTGGATTGGTATATGTGTGGATTGGTATGTGTGTGGATTGGTATGTGTGTGGATTGGTGTATGTGTGGATTGGTATGTGTGGATTGGTATATGTGTGGATTGGTATGTGTGGATTGGTATGTGTGGATTGGTATATGTGTGGATTGGTATATGTCTGGATTGGTATATGTGTGGATTGGTATATGTGTGGATTGGTATGTGTGTGGATTGGTATGTGTGTGGATTGGTATATGTGTGGATTGGTATATGTGTGGATTGGTATATGTGTGGATTGGTATATGTGTGGATTGGTATGTGTGTGTCTGGATTGGTGTGTGTGGATTGGTATGTGTGGATTGGTGTGTGTGTGGATTGGTGTGTGTGTGGATTGGTAAGTGTGTGAGAGTGATGGGTGTTATGCTGTACCATTTCCAATGTATTTTTCATTATATAATTATGCTCTAGTACATCATAACTCCCATCACTCTATACTGTTCCATACAGTGGCAGAGCTGGGAGACAGAGGCCTTGCACCCCCACCGCAGGACTCCTGAAAGGTAAGTGAACTTCAAAGAGGGAGAGGGTAGATAGTTAGGAGGGGGTAGATAGGGAGAAGGGAGTGAGACGGGGGGATAGGGGTTAGATAGGGAGAAGGGAGTGAGAAGGGGTAGATAGGGCAATCATACTCCTATCATGCCAAGTCTGCGAGTACATCCTGGAATCTGGGTATACCTGGGCATGATAGGAATGTGATTGCTGTTAACAATCATATATATATATTAATATTGTTATTTAATTGTTTTGTCCTATTTTGGTGTGTTACTTACTTTAAATAAAAGTGTTAGATTTTTTTTTTATGGTGTGGGGGGGGTCATTTTCGGTTTCAGTCCAGAATTCGTTTCGGTGCATCCCTACTACTAATGAAGTGGTAGGCCTACACCACATCAATGTTTGGCTTAGTATATAGTGATAGGAGTTATGCTGCACTATTGTCAATGTCTGGCTCAATGTATAGTGATAGGGATTACACTGTACCACCGTCAATGTGTGCCTCAGTATATAGTGATAGGTGTTATGTTGTACCACCGTCATTGTCTGCCTCAGTATATAGTGGTAGGTGTTATGCTGTACAACCGTCAATGTCTGCCTCAGTATATAGTGATAGGTGTTATGCTGTACCAGCGTCAATTTCTGCCTCAGTATATAGTGATAAGTGTAATGCTTACCATCGTCAATGTCTGCCTCAGTATATAATGATAACAGTAAGTGTTATGCTGTACCACCTTCAGTGTCTGCGCCGGTATATAACGGTAGAAGCTATGCCGTTTTAAAGTGTGTGTTGGGGGGTGCCACATACAGGATCCGCCCCAGGTGCCAAATACTCTAGGTACGCCCCTGGATAGAGGGGGTACATAGTGATAAGGGGGAACATAGTTATAAGGGGCAGATAAGAAGGGGATGGGGAGAGGGGGTAGTGTGAATGCGTACAAGAATGAATGAATAAATGTGTGGATGAATTGTGTGAATGCGTATGAGAATTAATTAATTCATGTGTGGATAAATTGCTTGAATGATTTGTGAGACTGCATTAATGAATATGTGTTATTGATTTGTGTGAATGAGTAAGTGATTTGGGGAAATGCAAAGATGGTACATGAAGGGTGGGCTTTAAAAATAAATAAATAAATAAAAATGGACTGCTCAGTCTTAAATGCCCGGACCTATTTTTTGTCCCAGTCCGAGCCTGGTGAGAGGAATAGTAAAGGTTTTGTGTCATTTACTTTATTTGAATCTGCATATTTTATTAAAGGCCATACTTTCTCACAGTGAAAAATGAGTGCGGCCCTCGCACGTATACAATTCTGATGAAGTGGCCCACTGCAGAAAAAACGTGGACACCCCTGCTCTAGACTGTAAGCTCGTTTGAGCAGGGCTCTCCTCACCTGTTGTCTGTGTAAGTCAAATTGTTATGTTACATACTACTTGTTGTGTCCTGTCCGCCCATTGTACAGCGCTACGGAATTTGATGGTGCTAGAGAAAACAATAAATAATAATAATATATATTACCTATCTGGCTATATCTTTTCAGGCTGATTCCCTTGGTTCTCTCAGGCAGAAACCTTAAGGACATACAAACAACTTTAGATCAATTTATATGGAGAAAAAAGAGTGGCAAGAAAACTAATTTGTAGGAAGCTTAAAGAGGGTGGGAGTGGAGCAGTCGACATAAAAAAATACCATGAGTATTATATGATAGCCCATATGAGTAACCAGAAAATAAGTTAGAACCCTGGTATTTAATGGAAAAAGAAAACAAAGGAGCCTGGGAACCTGAACTTTTTTATGGTTGCATGTGTCAAAATATCAGAAGTGGCTTAAACAAGAACAAAACCCAATCATTAATAATCTGTTAACATTTTGGAAAAATAATTGCATAGATAAGATCCCAACTTCTTGCCCACTCTCAATAATAAAATAGAAATGGAAAATATCGACATCGGAGAGTGGCAATATAGTGGCATTAAAAAATTGAGTGACCTTGTGGTAGACGATAAGATTAACCTCTTCAGTCCCCTATAGACGTACCGGTACGTCCATAAAACGCATCTAAAGAAACACATATGGGCGCACCGGTACGTCCTGCCTTTCTTGCAGCTACACGGGAGATCATGTTGTCGTTTCACAGCCTGGACTCCCCCCTGTTAGCAGAAGCCAGCATCGCTGCCCGATATCATGTAACAGCTTCCAGCTTGAACGCCGTAAAACTGTTAAATTTTCTTCCGGGTTGTGTCATTGCTGATGTGACCCGGAAGGTCATCGGAGGACAGGATATCTCCTGCAGGGTCTGCTGGGATATCCGATCACTCCGATGAGGCACAGATCACAGTGTGATCGGTGCAGGGGGATCACAGGGAGGAGAGTGAGAAACCATGTTTCTGACTCTCCTCACATGCTGAAAGACAAATCAGCCAAAAAAAAAAATAAATTGTTAGTGATTTAAAAAAAAAAAAAATCACTAAAATAATACAATAAATAATAATAAAGAAAAACAAAAAAGTGAGCTGTGATTTCATTGTGACATTACTGGGATTAATAACATGTTCAAGAGGTCCCTTAGAGGACCTCTAACCATACTGCACTGATAACTGTTTTCCTTTTGGGTGGAAGCAGAGGCAGCCACCAATGTTGAAAAGGGGTTTGTGGTAACTGACGGAGGTGCAAACATGGTGAAAGTGCTGCAAGATGGTGATATTGTTGGTATCAACAATCTTATAGTCAAGGCAGCAATGGCAGAAGGAAGTAATTTAGCAGCAGTAGTTCTGTCACACTCCAGGAAGATTGCTGGGCATTTCCACCACAGTGTTAAGGCTAGCCAACTTTTCAGGGAAGAGCAAGAGAGGGCAGGTCTTCCCGTAAACTGTCTACGACAAGTTTTGAGTATGCGGTGGAACTCCACTTTAGATATGCTGGATGAGTGTTTTGGAGCCGCAGAGGGCAATCCGTTATTTTGCATTAGAGGACAACATTGGAATTACATCTCCATTGAATAGAGTTGTACAGTGATCGCTCAGCTAGTGGCAGTCCTTAAACCATTCAGGGACGCCACTGACAATTTAAGCTCGAGCACTGCCAGTCTGGGCTAGGTGATCCCAGTGTTTTCCTATCTAGCCAGCAAGATGTATTTGTACCTTGAAAACGTGAGGCTGTACAAGGTGGCACACTACATCCTGACGTAGCAGCCATAGTCAGGAAGCTAAAGTATCTGCTAAAAGTTTGCCTCGCAAACAAATAGAAGAAAGTCTCGAAGTGAAGCTAGAGTGCTTCTGCGATCCAAGCATTAAGGGAAAGCTAGCACTTAAACTGAATGTTCTTAGTAGCTACCGGTAGCAATTGATCCAAAGAGTTCGTGACTGGCAGCGGAAAAGGGGAATGCTGTCCGAGGAGGGAGAGGAGGAGGATGAAGAGATGATGTTGTCTGCTACTCTTACCAGCAGCATCAGCAGCAGTGCTTCAAGCAGCACAACATAACTGAGTTATGTCAGAGCTAGCAGCAGAAAGGAGAGTAGTGCTGCTGAAATGGTCAAACTTTACCTCTGTGAAGTTCCTTCTGAGCCTAATGTTGACCCTCCTAGCTACTGGGATGAAAACAAGAGTGTGTGGCCTGCACTCTCATGGGTTGCGCAGCAGCTGCTATCATGTCCACCAACCACTGTTCAAAGTGAGCCTGTGTTTTCTATGACTGGAAATATACATATGGCACCTCTTCTGATGGAGCAGATTGCCTTTCTTAAATTCAATCTGCACAAGTTGGGGAACCCAGCTCTAAGCTTGGAAAGTCAATTTTCCCAAAAGTAAAGGTTGTTTCTCCCCCCTGGCTGTGTCTGTCTGTGGTGTGGCAACGCCTGCTACCTCCGCCCGAGTAGCCAGCTTATGCTAGGGCCTAGTGTTTCAGCTCTGGAAGTCTGCTCCCAAATGTCATGGACTGACAGTGTTTGGATGCTTTGCCCTGGAAACAGTGAGTCGGTCGCCAATTGCCCACTCATTCAGCTTTACCATTTTTCAATCATCTACTTTTTCTTTGAAAATCTTGCTTTTTCCTCCCAACATAACACACACATCCACAAACAATTCACAAGGATCTTTCCTGTTATTTGCCCTTTACTTCTACACTCACTGGTCTACATTTAACCCTAAAACGTCCAATTAACCCTATAACACTAAGCTAATATTTTGAGTTTTTACCCACTTTCTTCCATCCGCATACCTGCCAACAGTCCCAAATTTCCCGGGACAGTCCCTTTTTTCAGTCCTGTCCTGTCAAATTCGGGTAAAGTAGGTATGCAAATGTAGGTAGGTAGAAAAAATATAATACATTAAATAACTTTAATAATATAATAAGAAATGAACCCCTTATTTTTAATAACACCTACTAAATTTTAAAATAATAATAATAATAATAATAATAATAAATTAATAATAGATCTTTAACCAAACCGGTACACTACTACTATCCTTAACCTTATATTAACCGTATAACTCTTAAGCTTATTTGGAGTTTTTGACCCACTTTCTTCCTTCCACAAACCTGACAACAGTCACAATTTTTTTTTTTAGTCCTGTCCCGTCAAATTCGGGTTGTAGGTAAGTATGCCATCATTTATTTTGAGACTCTGACAACTGTTCTGAGCAACTTGGCCTGGGTGGAACAGGGGTTTTAGCCCCCATGGCATACAGCAGGGCAAGGTAGACCTCGCAGCAACTTGGCCTGGGGAGACCAATGGCTTTGGCGCCAAGATTTAAATTTTTAAGGTCCATAAGAGCGACTCTATTGGTTGCCAGCAGGTGGCTGGTCTGGCATCAACCAATGAAGAGAAGCGGCCCGACAATGCCAGACAAACCCCCTGCCGGGGTTTACGGGCCTTTAAATCTTGGCCCGTTCCTACGGATTCCCATATAAACCCCTGCTATACTACGGAAGACTTAGGCTACAAAATGAAGAGGAAAACGAAGAACGTATACGAATATTCAGCTGAAACGAACAGGGGAACGGGCAAATTTTCATAGAAAATGAAGATTTATTTTTCCCCGAAGACGAACACGAAGACTTTGCCAGCGCCCAAGATTGGGCTGCTCTGTCAAGATTTTTTGATTGTTTGTCTCCCTTCTTTGGGTTTGGTGGTGTTCACCAGTAGCTTACTTGGTTTGTTATATAGCCTAAAAAAAATTATATGTGTATGTTTCACTTAGTTGTATTTGTATAGTTAGACTCTGACTGGTCCGTCCTGTGATCCCTAAATGTGTTAGTTAGTTGGTCATTTAACTGGTGATATTTATGATACTCTCTTTATTGTGCTTGGCATCATACACTTGTCCTTGCAACACTGCTTTTGCGGCTTCCCAGAACAATAGGTATTGGTCCATGTGTTCAACATTAGCATCTGCATAGTTTGCCCATGATATAGTAAGGACCCTTCTAAAGTTGTCCTTTTGGTATAAGTGTGTGGGAAACCTCCAGTGTCTATGTGTTGGTGTATTCTGTGCCAACTTAAGTAGGACCCACACTGGAGCATGGTCTGAAAAAACTATATTTTCAATTTTAAATGTTAGTGTAGTCTTGTGTACCGGAGTTAAGAATATGCCAGGAGTCCACCAGCTCAAGGTGATGTACAAGCTGGCCGAAGCCTTTGAACTGAGAGCATGGAGTAGCTGTTGGTCCACTCTTATCTAAAGTCAGATCCGCCACTGTGTTAAAGTCTCCGCCTATGATCAATGATCCGTAATGGATGCAACAGTTCTGTCAAATTAACATAAAACGAAAAAAGGAACACCTTCACGAGTGGGTGAGTCTTTAAAAATATATAAAAAATAATGTACAATACCCTACAGATCTTGCTGCTCCCGTAGATCAAACACTCCTCATAAGTGTTACAACAAACGGTATATAGACAAAAGTCAGGGCGCATAGATATGTGGGAAACAGATAAAACGAATATAGTGTAATAAGTTCGAACAAAAAACCAGAAATTAAGATATTTGTTGCACTCACAAGTGTACTTGAAAGTATTAGCTCGTCAAAAAGTCCAGACTCTTTTCTGTCTTGGAACTTCTGTGTAGAAAATAGGAAACGAAATAGTGCAATAAAAATTGATATGATTTAAGTTTTTAATCTATATTTACTAAATCATATCAATTTTTATTGCACTATTTCGTTAGAATTAGTCAATCTGTGTTAAAACATAAAACAGTGTATATCCAGTAAATAATTGCAAAAGTCAATGAGTGCATTATTATATAGTTAACCATAATAATCTATAACGCCATGGAGGCGAAGTTGTCGGGTCGTTGTATCCCTGCCTTTGCCAGATAGCTCCAAGTCTTTATTGTCGTTGAGAAATTGCTGAGCCTTCTGTGGAGTGTAAAAAATATTAGCCTGGCTTTGTCCAAATATTTGTAGCTTTGCAGGATATAACATTGCAAACCTGACTTTGAGAGACCACCAGTCGACACACTGTGTTGAATTCCTTGCAATTGGAGGAGACCAGTGCTGAAAAGTCCTAGAATATGAACATTTTTTGGCCCTCATAACAAATGGAATGTCTCCCTCTGTAGGAAGCTAAGATTGTAGCTTGTTCACTACAGTGTAATAGCTTGAAGATAACAGATCTAGGTTGTGCATTCTCCTCAGATCTTTCTGGTCCAAGCTCGTTTGCTCTTTCAATAAGAAGTGAGCCTTCAAAGTGAATTTGGAGCACATCATAGGAGCCATTGTTGTAACACCTCAAACAGACAATGTTGTTTTATCGTTTCTGGAAGTCCCACCAATCACTAGTTTTTGCATCTACTACGGTTCTCCAATTCAACTAATTTGACAATAAGCACCAGTAGTTGTTTCATTTGAGTAGATATTGTGTTTTGGAGGTCAAAGACCTGATCCTCAAGGTCACTTTTTTCCAGTTGTGAAATGTGCTTGCTATGATTAGTGACATTACATCTGCTATATTGAGACTTCTTTTGTGAGTTCCTGAGACTGGCTATGGCCCGAGAGCTTTCCCCCTCCTACTTAAAGGATCCCTTTAGCAGGGATTACAGCCTGGGTTCCATCAGTTTAGACTTTGTATTGGTGGCTTCCATGTTAATTTCTTCGTATATTTATTCATTGTATGTTTAGGGTGATGGTACCCCATTGGGTAGTGGTACAGTGGTAGCAAGAAGTCATTTGTCTATTACAGCAGAAATCCAGTAAAGTTGCTTGAGGCTGCAAGCTTGCAGTTTAGGACAAATGCACAGTGCATGCTATAAGCTGCTGCGTACAGAGAATATATGTCTCTATCAGGAGCAGCAGTATTCTCCCCAACGTAACATAGGTGGTATATGTGTAATAGGGAGTCATACCATTTGTCCTCCCTATATTTAGCGTAGAATAATAATGATCCAGCTGCAGACAGGATTGCAGAGTGATTGAGTGATCCACACAGACAACCTCCACTGTTGCCCAGCACTTCCGCTGGGGCTTCTATGACTGAGTGCCAGCATGACAAGACTGTCCGGAGCGCCATCATAGAAGCCCTGGCGGAAGTGGCTGGCAGCAGCAGAGGTTGTCTACGTGCCCAGATGTCCACCGACTGCCCCCACTGGACATCAGGGAGTCTGGAGCATGGGGCAAGTCATGGTTTTTATTAAATATGATAAAAATAGTTTACATGTGAATTAATGTTTACTATTAAAACCTTTTTCCTATAGTGTAGTCTTATATTGAGGCTTTTTCTTTTTTTCCTAAATTAATATTCCAATTTTCTGGGGTCGTCTTATAATCGAGCAAATACGTTAATATATAATCATGGTTAGTGTTGGCAGTTAGCCAATTTTATTCAAATTAATGGTGGTATTAGATATATGTTGAGATAAAGATGCAAATTTTATATATATATATATATATATATATATATATATATATATATATACACACTCACACTACTATGTGAACAAAAGTATTGAGACACCAACAGGGACATTTATGACATCACATTCTAAATACATAGACTTTAATATGTAGTTGGCCTCCCCTTTGCAGCTTCCACTCTTCTGAGAAGGCTTTATACAAAAATTTAGAGTGTGTTTCTAAAAGTGGGGCATTCACAGAGGTCTACCCGTTACCCAGATTGTAGATTCATCTATTAAAAAAAGCAAGCGCTAAAATTAACACCGTATCTTCCCAAGACTCCTGACATGGAGTAAGTTAAAATACTAGCACTATGGAGTGTCTAGCTTAAAAAAGGTATGGTTTTATGGGGTTCATTGAATTGGAGAGGTTCAAATATGTCTTTAGTAACTTGATAAAGACCTCATTGTGAGGTCGAAACGTTGTCCTTCAATAAATCTGCCTATGGAACCCTTGAGTGCCTGGAGCCTTTTTCTATTTTGATTTACTGGGGAGCTGGCCCTTCCTGGCACAGCAAAGCACCTGAGTTCCTGTGGGGAGTGTGTGCAGATTCCTGATTTTGGTGATTTAGTAAGACATGAGCACAGACTGACCAGATGTCAAAATAAAAATAAAACATGTGCGCCACGTGTTTTTTTTCTACATAATTTCCCCTTTAATTCAGAGAAGCCCAAGACAAACATGTTATTTTGGCACAACTGATGCATTATTTTTTTTTTCATTTGTAAGTGATAATTGTTTTATATAAATGTTTAGTTTTAAATATCACCTCTGTGGTGGGTTTATACTAGACTTGCGCATTCGTCTTCGGGTGAACATGTAAACGAGCACGAAGAGGCCGTTTTTTTGTTCGTTCCGAAGACACGCCGAAGAGAATACAGTGCTGGCAAAACGTAGGAGAAGACGAAGACTCACAACCACGAAGAATCTTCGATTCTTCGTTTTTGCCGCACAGCCGCCAAAATTTCAAACAGGAGTGAGCTGATCCTCGTCTTACCAATCAGCTCACTCTGAGAGGCCAAGTGCAGAGTCTGTTCTTCTTGCTCGCACTACTACTAGTCACGAGTCTTACGACGATGTCAGTCTTAGCTCCAGCCTAGCAGGAATTCCATTCGATCTGGCTAATGAAGAACTAGACTATGAGCCAGAGGAAGTAGAGGAGATGAGTGGTCAGGAATCAGATTCCTCAGGGAGCAGTGTCCAAATGACTAGTGCACAATTTTCCCCTGAGCCTCCACCTTCTCCGCTACGATCATCACCATCACCACCACCACCAGCAGCAGCAAAACCTACCAAATCTAAAGTTAAAGCAATTAGCAGTCCCACTATGGCCAGTACTGTTACCACCAGTCCCACCACCACTAGTTCTGCCTCTGTTCATCCACCCTGAGCAGTAGGAGCAGCACCCAAGGCACACTCCAAGGCTATGCGCACCCCAATTTGGGAGCACTTTGAAAATGTTGAAGAAGGGCGCTATGGAAAGTGCAAACATTGTGGGAAGCTAATAAGCAGAGGGAAAGTGTCTGGCCATTTTACCAGTGCTAGCATGAAGCATCACCTCAGCACTCAACACAACGCTGTGCTATTGGGGAAAGATGCAGCCATAGTCAGGAAGCTGAAGGATCTGCTAAAAGTACACCTTCACAAATACATGGAAGAGAGTCCCGAAATGATGCTAGCGTGCCTTTGAGATCCAAGAATTAAGGGAAAACTAGCTTTGAAATTCAATGTTCTCAGTAGCTACCGGGAGCAATTGGTCAACAAGGTGCGTGACTGGCAGCGTAAAATGGGAATGCTGTCCGAGGAGGGAGAGGTGCAGGAGGAGGAAGAGATTATGTGGTCTGCTACTCCTAGCAGCAGCAGTGCCACAAGCATCACAACAACACAGCTGAGTGGAGCAGCTGCGTTTTGGGAAGAGGCACTTGTGAGTATAGTTGGACCATCTGACAGAGCTAGCAGCAGAAAGGAGAGTAGTGCTGCTGAAATGGTCAAACTTTACCTCTGTGAAGTTCCTTCTGCACCTAATGTTGATCCTCTTAGCTACTGGGATGAAAAGAAGAGTGCGTGGCCTGCACTCTCATGGGAACCACTGTTCAAAGTGAGCGCGTGTTTTCTATGACTGGAAACATACTGAGTCCACAGCGCTCACGCATGGCACCTCATCTGACGGAGCAGATTGCCTTTCTTAAATACAATCTGGCCAAGTTGGGTTACCCAGCTCTTAGCTTGGAAAGTTAATTTGTTCAAGGTAGTTTCTCCCCCTGGTTGCACGTGTTTGTGGTGTGGCAACGTCTGCTACCTCCGCCGGTGTAGCCAATTTACGCTAGGGCCTAGTGTCTGAGTTCTGGAAGTCCGCTCCCAAATGCCATGGACTGACAGACTTTCATGCTTTGCCCTGGGGTGAAACAGGTGAGCGGGTCGTCAATTGCCCACTCATTCAACTTTCCCAATGCTTCTGCTGCTGCTGGTGGTGGTGCCAGCGTCTCTTCTCTGCCAGTTCGCTTCCTGGCTAGTGTCATGTCTCAAATGTCCAAAATGTTCAAGGTAGTTTCTCCCCCTGGCTGCGTCTGTTTGCGGCTCCCCCAGCTTTCCCAATGCTGCTGCTGCTGGTGGTGCCAGTGTCTCTTCAATGCCAGTTCCCTTCCTGGCTAGTGTTATGCCTCAAATGTCCTTAATGGTAAGGGCAGTTTCTCACCCCTGGCTGCGTCTGTTTGCGGTGTGGCAATGCCTGCTACCTCCGCCGGTGTAGCCAGCTTACGCTAGGGCCTAGTGTCTGAGCTCTGGAAGTCCGCTGCCAAACATCTAGGACCGACAGTTGTTTGGATGCTTTGCCCTGGGGTGAAACAGGTGAGTGGGTCGCCAATTGCCCACTCATTCGCCTTTTCCATTTCCATTTAATTTTTTTCCATCTAATACACAACCTACCAAACATAACACACACAATAACACATAACACAGTGACATAACACATAACACACACATGTACAATTCACAAATCACAAGGACCTTTCCTCCTGTTATTTGCCCTGGCCTTCACTTCTACACTCACTAGCATTAACGCTATAACTCACACTTCACCCTATAACATTTTTCCATTCACATAGCTGCCAACAGACCCATCTCATCTGCTGCTGCTGCTCCGATGTGTTCTTAACCCCTTATTAACCCCTGCTACGCAGCCGGGAGAAAACGAAGATGAAACGAGTACGAAGAATGTCCACGAATATTCGCCCGAAAAGAAGACGGGAACGGGCTAATATTCGCGCATTACGAAGATTTTTTTTCTCTCCGAAGACGAGTACGAAGACGAACACGAAGAGCCCCCTGGTGCCCAAGTCTAGTTTGTACCATGCAGAAGTCTAGTTTGTACCATGTCTAGTTTGTACCATGCACCATGCAAAACTTGGCTTTTGGTCACCATGGTATGGAATTTGATGATGATAATAGGCTCTTTTTTTTATATATAATTCATATCAAGGTGGCCAAAAAGACTTTTTTGTAGAGAAAAAATCTAAGATTCTCTTATAAGACCAAGATAAAATAGAATACACTTACTACATAAAAGACTTCATTCCTCAGAATTAATTTGTGAATAAATGCATTCTACACAATTTATCATGGTTTATGGCATCATAGGATGTTGCATCAAAGGCTTATAGACATGTGGTAGATGAAAGTGTAACAGAGCTGTTGGAACACATTCAGACTTTATTTTAGGAATAACCATAATACAAGCATTAATAGATGTATGGAGGAAAGTTGAGAGGCTTTTGAGAAAACGGGATCTGTAAACGAGTATATTACAATATGAATGTGGTAAAATAGTATTGTATGTAGTACAGATCAATACCAACAAGAGCAACAATCTATACAAAAAACTAAATACTGTCTGCGCTTCTCACCCTAATAAAGTTGGCAACAAATATATAAACATAATATAAATGAGAGGTTTTGGTTATATGAATTGGCCAAAGCATAATTAAGCTCACCCGCCACGTCAAGGCACACTCTCAATAGGGTGAGAACCTACTCTCACCTCCTACATAGTGGGCACACAAAGCAGTTTATACTGCTACCAAAACCAGATTAATGTGTTGGGGGGAGGTACAATTAAACCTCCTCCCATTTAACCCCTGGACAGCAAGGAGCCAACAACCTCAAATATGTGCAAACAGGGAAAAGAAAAAATGTCAGGCTCAAATAATACAAATGTATAATATGAGGCCTCATATTATACATTTGTATTATTTGAGCCTGAGACTAGCTTAGCGCACCGACATTTTTTCTTTTCCCTAAGAGCAACAATCTGCTTATGATTAATATAAAACTTCTATGTTGTTCCTTGTTGTCCCATATGTCTCTTAGCGTCTGTACCTTGCTATGCACCTTTCTTTGACCAGTTTTTTTTTTTTTAAATATGAGCAGTGCCTTCTGGGTTTTCCATTGAGTTTAACAAGGGTTAAAACAGTGAATATGCCATGAGTGTTCCTGGATTAGTGTTTGTTTTTGTTTCCCATAATTATACACAAAAATCCTGACTGCATTTATAACTTCCAGGGCAGGTTATAAACAAATAGCATAAAGCAGAAGTCATCATGAGTCATGACTGACCTTTGCCCCATGGCAGTTCTCCAGTTATCAGATAACTGCTGCTGTACCCAAAGGAGGTATTGGTTCCACAGAAACACTATATTAATGTAAAATCTGTATGTAGATAACACAAGCTAGAAAAACACCAGAGCAATGGACTTTATATTTGCAATCAGGATATTCTTTATTTTTTTAAATTGTTGTTTACAGACTTGTATGCTGCTCCCATCTCAATATGTTTATTGCCCATCGTGTGGCCGTATGTATCCAGCAGGAGTCCGCACGTCATGTCATTTATCAGCTGCTGGCCTTATATAGCGCCAGGGCCTATTTTAATCCCTAGTCAGGTCCTATTGATGCCATAGTTCCCCATTCGGCCTTGATTACAGATTATTGCTATATCCACAAACTCCTGCAGTCAACAACTTAAGTGTCCAGTTGCCCTGCACAAGTTCATGTGAGTCCTGCTGTCAGTGGTGCCCTTAGGCGGGGCAAATGAGTATCCTGGCCCCTACATGTTCCAAAATATGTTTAGAAAATAGATTTTCAGGTAGAAACTGGACCAAGAGAAGCATTAGCAAAAATGAGCAGGGCACATCACTACTCATTGGGCAGTGGTGCAGTTCCGATACAACAATCCGTCCCCTGTTTTGCTACAGAAGGACACTGAACCTGCTGCATGGTTAATGTAGAAGATGCACCAACTCCCTTGAAAATTGTTCATTGATATGCACACATTTTTGTTAAATAGGCATGGAATATAGCATTTTTTTTTTCTTATGATAGTTTATTCCTACTGATTGAAATAATTATTCTCAGTTTTATTAGTCTGTGTAACAAAACTGGACTTTTTATTGTGGCTCTGAAAGTCTTTGTTCATGTGGCAAGAGTCGTCCTTATTAATGTACAGATGGATTGTATTCATGCAACATTCATCAAACACAATGTTATCATCAACATACCTTTGGTTATTAGGAATATTTAAATAATGTAGTGTGCCTATGTTCTGGTCTAGACTTCCCATTTGTTTACATATGTACTGTTCAGCAAAATAAACATGTGTGCTCTTCTTGAATATGGCAGCTTTTGAACATTTTTGTTGTATATGTTGGGTTCACCAGTTCTACAGTCTTGCTTTGAAGAACATCATGGAGGTTTTCAGCCTTCTGTCTGCAATTAACATACTTCTTTATCCGTGGTTCATTTGAGACATATCGTTTGTATTGGGGACTTTCCATGTTGCTTTCTTTGGTCTCAAGAATGTACCTAGTTAATTCCGTGTCCTCAAAGGTCAAAGGTACAAAACCATTTTCTTCCCATTCACGTTCATTTGAGTGTGAATCAGTTCCCTTTAAAACCTATTAAAAACATTGGGTGAACGGTTATCCAAAAAAGAAGATATGGATACACTGCTGAAATCTTTTGTAGTGTGTGATTTATGGATCCCCCTACCTATTGAGGAAAAAGGTAAAATGACATTGAAAGGGGAAGTTATAACCATCAGCAACTTTAATCTTCCTGATGTAAAATGGAAAACCAAAGTAGCTGGTTGTGCCAGGAGTACAGAGATTCTAAGTCATTATCAGGCTAGGGTCATTTAAACGGAGTACAGGAGAAATAGGGTTATTTAAACGTTATATTACTGAAGTCAACAGAAAATTGTATTAGGCTTGTCAGAAAGAGCAAAAATTAAAGAGACCACTGTGGTCCCGCAGAATTTGCCAACATACTAAAAAAACCTAAAAGTTAGCATTTTGTAAGTACAAAAAAACCCAAAGTGGGAAAGATAGACAGATCTATAAGATTAGGCAGAAAGAGGCCAAGCAAGTTGTAAGAGCTTTGAAAGCACAAGCACAAGCAGAAGAGAAAATTGCCCAGATTGGAGATACATTTTTTTTATATACATAAATGAGTAAAGGAAAGTAAAACACAGATTAGTTAAAAAGAAAAGAAGGAAGGTTGTAGAAGAAGATAAAGGACTAGCAGATGTCCTCAATGAATATTTTTGGTTTGTTTTATATATTGTGACAAAAGGTGTGGTAAAGTGGTAGATGGCAGGTATATTAGACCAGCCTTGGTCAATAGTAGTCTGCTTTAAAATGTCCCAGGGACCCTTACTATGTTTTGCAAACTGCCAGTAGTGCAGTTTGTAAACAAACAGCATCTTTCCCTGGGACATTTTAACCCCTTGACTGCTAACGACTGCATGGTGCCGTCGCTAGCACTATCTTACCTTGATGGAGGTCTGTGGACCCCCATCACCACCTACCCCGGCAATCTGCCCCTCACACTGAAGGGCATCACCGGGACCACCCGATCCGGCCGGTAACGGCACGCGCAATGACGCGTTGACGTCACCGCGCAACGTTATTAAAAACTGACAATTGTCAGTTAAAGCGGTATGGGGGCATGCTGCTTAGATGCCTGTATCTCAGGCATCTAAGCAGCTACATACCCCCAACATATACCATTGGAAAGGTAATTGCCTCACCTTTCTAATGCTTTCTATAATGCTTGTGAAAAAATAATAAAAACTATTAAGTTAAAAAAAATTAAATGTAAAAAAAAGTAAAAAAAATGATTTGGGGGTCTCTAAAGGAAGATAAATAAAGATCAAAATTGCCCAGAGACCCCTAAATTAACTTATCTAAACAAACTAGTTTAATTTAAAAAAAAAAAAAAAAAAGTTTAAGTATTCTAGCTAAATGATCACTGTGGTAGCCAATGTTACCACATTAGCTATGAAAAGTCACATTCCCTTTTTAAACATGGCCGATACTAAATTTTAACCCAATGATCCCTTTGATCATGGGCTTAAATTTAGCCAATGGTAGAAGAAAGCAATTTTTGAAATCCTGATGAACTGTAAATATTAGTAAAATCAGCCATTTAGCCTGTGCGGTACATGAGTAACCATCTCATCGCTGGAGCCCCTTGCATTTTTACTGCAAAACTTATTTTTGCTGTATAAGTGATTTTTTTTCTCTATACCATAATTTCTTTGGGATTGTAAGGGGAAAGAATGGTGTGTGCTTCTGTGAGTGAATGTACGGATAGTATGGTGTGTGCTTCTGCGAGTGAATGGAGATACGAAAGGTGTGTGAATGGTCAGTAATTAGGGCTGAATCCTTGATGTGGCATTACTGCTCACGTAGGAAGTTAAATTATGGCACAAAAAGTAGACATTTGCAAAAACTACACCCCTTGGCGCATCAAATGAGGGGCTGCATGTGTTTCTAGTACAAACCTGGAGTGCGCAAGACACAAATGAACATGTCGCAATTGTTAGAAAAAACATTTTCTAGCCAAAGCGACATATTCCATCATTATTTGTGCACTCAACTTTTGTCCTAGAAATACGTGTAACCCCTCATTTGAAGCGCCAAGGGATGTAGTTTCTTGAAATGTATACTTTATGTACCCTTATTTAACTTCCCAGATATCTAGACCACGTTAACTTCAGATATGGCAGATTTGAGAATCTTGTTAAAAAATTGTCTTAAAACATTTAGGGGTGATGCCTGCAATTAGACAGCTGGGAAGTTAAATTATGGTACATAAAGTATATATTTTCAGAAACTACACCCCTTGGCGCATCAAATGAGGGGCTGCATGTATTAGTAGCACAAGACTGGAGTACGCAAGACATAAATGAACTTGTCGCTTTTAATTGAATTTTTTATTTTTTTTTTATAAGTGTGATATTCACTTATTTGTTGTGCACGTCAGATTTGTGATACAAATACAAATAAGACCTCATTTGCTGCAGCTGGGGGTGTAGTTTCTAAAAATATATAGTTTTGTTGGCATATTTTAACATCCCGAGCAGCTAGAGCTGTTTAATTGACGGCAGCCATGCATTAAATTTAAAGATGTCTTGTGATAGTCTAGTAAATTTAACTTTTAGCAATAAAATAGTAGAAAAACAGTCTACTGTTCTCAATTTCTGTTTATTTTAGACCGTTACCTACTAAAAATATTTAGCAACACAGGTTTTGATATTAGAGTTTAGAAAAATAACATTACAAACTAGTTTTTATTGAGTCGGAAGTGAAAAAATACACTTTTTTCCCATTTTTGGCTTTATTTTGCAAACCTAATGAGGCATACCCATATAAAAATTGTATATTTGGAATCCGCTGGGTGTGCTGAAAAAAACAATATATGGTTTGTATAGTTTATTCCCAAGAAATGTACTTCTAAACGCGTTTAAACGAGAGATGCACCAAAATGCCGAAAACGAGCTTAGCACCCAGGTGGGAAATGGCTTAGCAGCCAAGGGGTTAAAGCAGACTACTATTGACCAAGGCTGGTCTAATATACCTGCCATCTACCACTTTATCACACCTTTTGTCACAATATTAAAATGAAGAAAAGGGACCTCAGTTTGGAAAAAAAGTTATTTGATACATATGTTTGTCGAGGAAGAGGTACTACTTCAGCTGTCTAAAGCAAAGACCAATAAGTTGACTTAACAAGGAGACACTGCAGAGAGCTCAGAACTTGCAGTCTGCAGAACAAGCAGAAACATTATCCACATTGGTGATTCACACTAACTCTCACCAATCTATCAACACATATTGAAGGATAACCACCACCTCTGTGCTCTATTCCAGCTGCTGCATATTGGCAAATCCTGATTGCTAAAAGTGAACTACTACAATTTGTATATGAAAGTACCCTAAATAAATTGGGATATCACACATTTGTATTATCTATCCCTCTGATGAAACCGAAAGGTGGAACACGTAAGAACAACTGTTATATCGAAGAAGTTCTGTGGATAATAAAAAATATATGATTTTATTGTTTTTTATATAAATTATATTTACTGTACCATATTTATTGGAAATAAACTGAATCTCACAACCTATCTTTGGTGCTGATACCTATTGTATCAATTGTAGTATTAGCTTTAGGGTATCTGGAAACAGTGACAATCTGGTTGTATTCAGCAGCCTTTTTTTCCCTTCTTTTTTTTGGTCTTTTCTCTGTAACTGTTACCTTGCCGGCGGATCTGCTGTGTCCTCGAGCAGGGGACTTGAGACGCAGGTCCGTCCTGCCGCTAGACGCGCGCCCCCGTGTGGATCGAGAGATCTAGACGGGACGCGTGCCTCGACGTCATGAGAGCCTTTGTGCATGCGCGAACGGCTATCTCATGAATATTCATGCTGGGTCTTAAAGGGACCTTTATCTTTTTTCCTCCTCCCCTTAATTAGGTGGGTATCCCTTGCCTGTGATAGTCCCTAGTTTGCCTTCACTAGCGTTCTATAGTGTATTTTGGTTATCTGAACTCAGCTTGTTCCTGACTACCCGTTGTTTGCCGCCTGCCCTGACCCTTGTATCTGTTACCGTGTTCCTGCATTATTTGGGACCCCTGGTTGCCGTTTCGTCTATCTGAAGTCTGCCTTGCGTTGCCTCTCATCACCGCTTGGGGGCGCCTTTCCTAGTACTGCAGCGTGGATTCACCTCCTGGCCAGCCGTTAGTGACAGTAACCTCTATACCCACTTCTGGTGCAGGCCTACACAAGTTACCAAATATGGCAATGGGACCTGATAGGATACACCCAAAGTTAAAAGAACTTAGTGGCAGGGCCGGCCATTTTAAAATACCGCCCCCCCCCCTTATCTACCCTTCCTCTCCCTCCGTCCCTGCCACCCCCCCCCCTTGTACTTGCCTCTCAGCAGTCCTGCGGTGAGTCTCCCTGCTCAGTCTCGGTGCCGGCTTGTAATGCTGAGCGCCAGAAATCTTCCGGCACTCAGCATTACAAGCCGGCACCGAGACCGAACAGAGAGAGGGGCGCCGAGCGGGTACTGACAGCTTGGTAAGCGAAAACCACTCGCGCCCCTTTCTCTCTCTTTCGCTTTTAAAAATAAAAAAGGGCTTGGGGCGGCAAAGTGCCGCCCCTTCAAAAGTGCCGCCTGGAGTGGTTGCCCCACTCGGCTTCATTGTCGGCCCGGCCCTGCTTAGTGGTGTACTAAAAAAACCTTAAACTGATTTATTTCACCAATCGTTTTTGACATAAGTAGTCCCAGAAGATTGGACATTAGTCCCAGAAAGGCGATAGAGAGGAGTCAGGCAACTACAGGCCTGTTAGTCTTACATCAGTAGTGGGAAAATTTATAGAAACTCTGTTAAATAGTAAGATTGTTGAGCATCTAAACTCACAGTTCAGGGAGATTATGCCAAAGTCATCTTATTTTTATTTTTTTTTGATTGAGTGACATTGTCATACATAGAAGACTTAGCATTAAACTGCAATGTTTCAGTATAGATCCCAATATGGATCACGCAGTGGCTTGGGGACAGACAACAGAGAGTTGTAGTCAATGGAGTATATTTAGAACAAGGTCTTGTACCACAGGGATCTGTACTTGGACCTATCATTAATATTTTTTTTACTGATTTTGCAGAAAATCTTGATGGTAAGGTATGTATTTTTGCTGATGGCACAAAAATTTGCAACAGGATTGATGGTCTTGGAGGGATAAGCCAAATGGCAAATGATTTAGGTTAACTGGAAGAATGGTCAGAGCCATGGAAATTGATGTTTAATGTGGATAAGTGCAAGATAATGCACCTAGGGCATAAAACCCAATGGCAGAGTGTATAATATTTAATACTATCCTAATCTGAACATTTGAGAAAAGGGATTAAGGGGTAATTAAACTTACCTTTAGACTTAAAGGAACGTAGACAATGTAAGCATCAGGAAATGATAGCAGAATGCTTGGTGGTATAGGGAGAGGTATTAGCAGTAGAAAGAGGGAAATGCTCATGCAATTGTTCAGAGCACTAGTGAAACTCAATTGGAGACCGTATTTCCAGAAGGACATAAATACTTTGGCGAGAGATCAGAGATGGGCTTACATGGGTTTCAGTGTCAAGTCAAGAGGAGACAGAGTTAGATGGCCCCGAGAGTGAGAAGGCTCATTTGTAGGCAGGTGTTATAGGCAAAGCATGAACATCTCCAGATACCTGAGTTCCAGAGGTCTAATGAGGCCCACCTGCCACATGCACATATACTGTAGAACTCCACCTGATTTCGATGGGAGCAATTTCTGCTACTGATTGGCTGCTTCAAGCAGCCAAAAGTCATGAAAAGCTAAACCACGGAGGCATGCTGGCGCTTCTACATGTAAAGAATACATATTGAAGTATTTACAAAAGTCATAAGTACTATATGTTGGTGAGGCTACAAGGAACAGTAAACTGCCCCTTTAACTAACTTCTATAAGTAAACAGGGAGAGATTATGCGAGTGCTCACTTCAGCTGTAAGTAAATCCAAATAGATACATCAGATAATTTTGAGGCTATAGTATTGTGGGGGTTTTTTTCATTTTACATTTGGTAAATACATACCTTACTTACATGGGGTTTGAATAAGGTAAAATGTATATTTAATCCACTGTAAATAAGCTCTGCCCAAGTGGAAACTCACACATGAATGTTCCTTTAATGTTGCATTAATTTAATGTAACTTGTGAAAAATATGTTGTTGCTGGGCTGACATAACTGATATAGCTGAAGTCATAGCTTACTGGTGTACTTGGTTAAAAACATGTTGAGAAGCAATACTGTACGGTATGGTCTATCTATTCAAATATTTCAATCATAATTAATGGAGACTTCTTTGTTAAAATAGTATCTCATTAAAAAAGTACTTAAGACTTACCAAGTTGGAAGGAAGATGAGCTTTGGGATGTAGCAAAAATTTGTACAATGTTAAGTAGATTATTATTATGGAGAATGCCATCACTATCACCATTGCTGCTGCTAGTAATCCTATGATGATTTCTTTGGCTGTTTTTTCTTAAAAAAAGACAACATAAAAAACAAGATCACACTTTTTGAACATTCTACCTTGAATTCTATTTGTAGTCAACATTTATAACTGACCCCGAGTCTCAGGGTTTTTGCCCCAATATCACTGTCTCTGCGTGAAAGGTCAAAATCTCAGGGTCACACATTCAGAACCGGACTCCTTCCTATTCTACAGTGCCAGGATCTAAGACTCTCAATTGGTGGAACATGTGAACTGATATACCAATGAGGAGGCAGCAAAAATCTTTCAGGAGTTTTGGGGAGCAGGCCCTGGGCCTGGACCTTGTTCCACACTCTATTCAACAGTTCTTTTCTCACTAGAAGAGAACTCTTGAACAGAGTGTGGAACAAGGTCTTCCACATGAGTGGGCTGTGTGATTAGACCATAGGAATTTAGAAACACACTTTGCGGTATTTGAGGTTGAGGGAATATCCTGATGCACAGTGTCAGTGACCACATTAGTGTATCCCAGGTCCCACAGCTCTGAGCTCAGTGCCAGCTGTCTACACTGGCATAACTACAGGGGCCGTCGTGCCCCTAGGGCCCGGTGCGACCCCTGTGACATCATCTTCCGGTCTCCTCATACCGGTTCCAAATTGCTTAGAAAGGGCCCTTCAGACCTGGACTGTACCGATCCCTTTCTAAACTATTTTGAACCGGCACTGGGAGACAGGAGCATATCAGAAGTCACATGACCCCGTGGTCAGTGTGTGGGCAGCCGGATAGCAAGCTGCAGGAGTGGTGAGCGGTAAGCGAGGGAGGTGGCATGTATGTATATGTACTGTGTATAATGTGTACTTGTCTGTGTGTGTGAGCACGGAAGTGTACTTGTGTGTATGTGCGAGCACGGATGTGTACTTGTGTGTATGTGTGTGAGCACGGATGTGTACTTGTGTGTGAGTTTCAGCACGGATGTCTACTTGTGTGTGTGTGAGCACGGATGTGTACTTGTGTGTGTGTGACTGAGCACGGATGTGTTTATAAAAAACAAGTATTGGTGGTGCAACCCACCAACAGCGAGCGGAGGGACAGAAGTAAATATAAACTTAACTCACCCCAATGGGTTATGCAGAATAAATGACATAAAAATGATGAGAAAAAAACCAAGGATTATAGTGCACTCTGTATGATAAAATAGCAATTTTTAAAAAACAATTGTGTTTATGTGTGTGTGGGCACGGATGTGTACTTGTGTGTGTATGTGTGTGCACGGATGTGTGTCACGTTCTGCCCAGGCTGCGGAGCTGCATATCTGTCTTGCTTCAGTTTCCCTGTTTTGCTTCGATACATTCCTGGATTTCCTTTTGCTCTGTTCTGATCTTCCATTCCTTGCTTCTGCTTCAGCTCTGTTTCCTTTATAAGGTGTGCCCCACCTGTGTGTTCTGTTTGTATCAGTCTGCAGTCTAAGGTATGTCTCAGTGCTATGTGTTTTGATTACGTTTGGTTTGTTTTCTACCACTGTCAGCAGGGATTAGCGTTAGGACCCACCGTCATTGGAGTACTTTGGCGTAGTGGTGGGCTAAGCATACTACGGCCATATGATGTGACGGAATCTCCAATTGTTATCATATAGTTCTAGGCTAGTTCCTGTATTCATGTTTGTTTGTCTCTTATGTACCTTTGCCCTTCTTCCTTGTATCATCTGAGGATTCTGGTTCTTCTCTCCTCTCCCTTTGTCCTAGTCAATATGGCCTATCCTTCCTTAAAGGAGAAGCGTCTGAGGATTCCGGCTCCTCACTCCTTCCCCCGTGTTCCTTGCCTGGTTCCCTGTCCTTTGCTGTGCCCTGTATCATGTATATCTTGTCTAGTAATGTGTATTCCTTGTCTGGTTCACATGATACAGGGCACTACAGTGAACCAGACAAGGAATACACATTACTAGACAAGATATACATGATACAGGGCACTACAGTATATCTTGTCTGGTTATGTTTCGTGCCTCGTCTCCCTGTCCCTTGCTTGTTATGTTTCTGCTATATCCTTTGCTTAGCTTCCATACTCCCAGCCTGCAGCATCCTGCACGTGATTCCAGTGATATGTTTCATGCCTGCTCTAGGGTGCCTGCAGGATATCACTTCGTTTCATTCTGGACTTCATCCGCTGCTATATCAGGGCGCTGGTGTTTGGCTGCACAACCCTAGGTGCTCAACACCTGGGTGAGCGTGGTCGCCCTGCAACCAGGCCTTGTCTAACTCCACTACTGCACTGTGACTCCTGCACACAATCTTTGGGCACGCTGGGTCCTTTCAGTCATCTGTTTGGACCCAGTCCGTGACAATGTGTACTTGTGTGTGAGCAAGGATGTGTACTTGTGTGTATGTGAGCATGGATGTGTACGTGTGTACGTGTGTACGTGTGTGTGTGTGTGTGTATGCATGTGTAAGTGGGGTAAGATGGCAACTTGGTTAGAAGGTGACAACAGTTGGTACGATTATGCGCAAATGGAAGAAACACAAAATAACTGTCACTCTCCCTCGGTCTGGGGCTCCATGCAAGATCTCACCTTGTGGAGTTTTAATGATCATGAGAACAGTGAGGAATCTGCCCAGAACTACAAAGGATGATCTTGTCAATGATCTCAAGGCAGCGGGGACCATAGTCACCAAGAAAACAATTGGTAACACATTGCGTCGTGAAGGACTGAAATCCTGCAGTGCCTGCAAGGTCCCCCTGATCAAGAAAGCACATGTACAGGCCCGTCTGAAGTCTGCCAATTAACATCTGATTGATTCAGAGGAGAACTGGGTGAAAGTGTTGTGGTCAGTGTGACGGAACCCTCCATCACCGGGCCACTGGAGAGGCCCGACTGCCAGCCTCCTCCCTATTGACTATGGGACCTGACTTTGTAAAGACTTCTGTGGCTACCCCCAGCAGTATATCATCCCATCACTTGCTGAGGGAATCTCTGGCAGACAGCCAGGATCTGCAACCAAGTTAATATCCCCCCCCAGTTCCACCACTACAGACATTTACCCCAGCCAAGCCTTGGAACGGATTTGGGCCAGTAATAGATAGTGGAGGTTGGGACCCCTACTGTACTGTTAATCACTTTACTGCCCCTGTTGTCTCTGGGAGGCAGTTTAAGGGGGCGGTTTATATCCCATGTTGATGTTAATGTGTGTTTCGCTGGATATATCCAGCCCTGTGTGTGAAAAATAAAGCAGTCTTCGTTTTGGTTATACCCTACACTGAATCTCGGCTAGTGACTGGGAAACCGGGGGAAAGAGTGTGTGTCCCAGGCTAAGGGAGCACAAGTCAGCAGATGTAGTCGGTCGGACTACCCAGCTCCGTGACAGTCAGATAAGACAAAAATCGAGCTATTTTGCATCACCTTAACTCGCCGTGGAGGAGAGAAACGCTGCCTATGACCCAAAGAACACCATCTCCACCGTCAAACATGGAGGTGGAAACATTATGCTTTGGGGGTGTTTTTCTGCTAAGGGGACAGGACAACTTCACCGCATCAAAGGGATGGTGGATGGGGCCATTTACCATCAAATCTTGGGTGAGAACCTCCTTCCCTCAGCTAGGGCATTGAAAATGGGTCATGGATGGGTATTCCAGCATGACAATGACCCAAAACATACAGCCAAGGCAACAAAGGAGTGGCTCAAGAAGAAGCACATTAAGGTCATGGAGTGGCCTTTCCTCCATCTTGGAGACTATCTATATACAATTCTTATCTCACTAACCAACTGGCCACCTACTCCAGTCCCAGTCATCAAAGTAGTAGCAGCACAACACAGTTTGTTTGGACTGTACCTTTTTTATAAAGTCTGAGGGCCTCTGGCTTGACTGCCTTTCTCCCTGTTTTCAGACAACTAATGCCTCTAACGGCCGCCCTTTAAACACCTCAGTGCAGGTTAATTGGATCCATCTGCTGACTTCCAGCAATTAACCACCTCATGCTGGGAATATTGAGCGTTCCAACCTGCCACTGCTATAGACAGACTCAGTTTGCCACTATATATTATATATATATATTATATATATATATATATATATATATATATATATATATATATATATATATGGAGAGGGAGAGGGATAGGGATAAAAAAACCCTGTACTGCAGTCAGCAGCACGGTACTCACACATCCCTTGGTACTTGTCATTTGTACATAAAGGGGTAAAGCTACCATATCACACCTAAGTACCCCAACATGTGTACCACCAATTTCGATGGGGACTGGGGAGGGTGAAGGCTACTGGAAGAAAATCTCATAGGACTTCAAATATACCCAAAAAGGATATATTTGAATATTATCATTTATAGAACTTTTCTTATCACATTATTATTGTTTTATCCTTCCTTTTTTTGTAGCCTGAGTCCAATTGCTTTTGTATTAACAAGGTCCTGGTAAGGGAACACAACCTGGGATTCTAGCCAGGTTGAGACACTGCCAACGACCAAAATACCCCAATCCTTCAATTTATTGCAGATGCTTATGATTTCCCAATAAGCACCAAAGCAATAACCATATAGATGGCAGTTAACCAGCCACAAAGCTGTTAAACAATAACATTTAGATGTACATGTGATAAATTGATATGCGTTTTGTGTGGAATGGACACTTATTTACTTACTTTCTAGATTCACACAATGCGTGGGGCTTGCCATGCTTCTTTTATTCTTATGCCATAATTCTATTTCAACACTTATGCAGTGTGTTGAACCAGGGCTTAAATTTGATATATTCCATACTTTTTCCTTTGTATAATATGTTTCAGGCACCTAGTAATGATACACACATTATTTTACAATCAAAATCAAATTGTCATGTATTGGCAGTTAGTACTTCAGCCCACCACCTTCCAGGTGTAATGATTACCACAGCTTTATCCAATAGAGAATCTAGTGATTCAGTATATAGGGCAGGGGCGTCCAACATGCGGCCTGCCGGACTTCGAGGTGCGGCCCGCGTGAGTGAGCAAGACCGGACTGGCTGGTCATGCTCACTCACGTGGTGATCTGCCGGTCCGTGGGCCTGCAGACCACATTGAAAGCGGCCGGCCGGCTTCGAAGTTCAAAGAAGCCGTTGTGCAGCTTTGAACACGTGACGTTCGAGGGGCGGGCCCACAGAAGGTGTTCCTCGTGGCAAGGACAGGGTCATCACACCGGAGAAGAGCAGGAAAAAGTAAAACTAAAATGTAAGTATTACCTTATAAGTATTATATTAAGTATATATGATTACTAGCAGCAATCATGCACAGGCAGCCAGTACATGCTGGATCCTGGGCATCATAGAAGTGTGATTGCTGTTAGTAATCATATATATTTAACGTAGCAATGAGACTCCTATCATGCACAAGCAGCCAATACATGCACATAACCTATAGCCTCCCTGTGCCCTGCCCCCCCTACTTACACATCCATGCTATCACATGCATATTCATTCATCACAAACACTGCCTATGGCAAGCACTGAAATTGCGCCCCTGTCCAAACTTCCACACATTAATTCACACTCTTTACTACCCCCTGTCCCTCCCTTGTCACTTTCTAACCCCTTTCCCTACTACCCTCTTCCTCTCCCCCTTTGTAGTTCTCTCACCTTGAGGTCCAGCGACGGGAGTCTTCTGTCTTCCTGCACTGCTGCGGTGCCCGCTGCTTCACTGTTGAGCACCGTAATATGACATCATATTTCGGCGCTCAGCAGTGAACCAGCGGGCACCAGCGAGAGGCTTTTAAACGCTGTCTTGCTAGGCCGTTGCTAGGCGTCCCTCTCCTCCGCATAAAAAAAAAACAAAAAAAAAAACAGTGTTTAAAAGCCGCTCGCTGGTGCCCGCTGCTTCACTGCTGAGCGCCGAAATATAACGTCATATTACGGCGCTCAGCATGAAATGCCGGCACCGGGACGGAGGTAGAGGGCTCGTGGAGGAGAATGAGGGGTGCCGAGCCGTTGCTAGGCGCCCCTCTCTCTCCTCTGCATCAAAAAAAAAAAAAAAGACGGCGTTTAAAAGCCGCTCACTGGCGCCCCCTTTCAAATGGTGCCTATGGCACGAGCCATAGCTGCCATACCCTAGATACGCCTCTGCACCCTTCCCCACCCTTACCTGGACTGCAGATCTTCCGGTGCCGCTCGCAGACTTACGCAGGGGCCGCTGTCTCCATCTGCGTTGCGGGGAGTCTGTTTGAACTTCTCTTAACCAGGGGAACAGGAACGGAGCGGAGTCACGTGAGGTGACGTGCATTCACGTGACTCCGCTGGGTTCCTGCTTCCACTCAATGGAGCAAGAGATGCTGCTGAGCAACACAGAGGGAAGCAGCAGGGCCCCTGCGGATGATTATTTTCGGTGGGTTTTTTTTCGGTTTCAGCATTTTGCCAAATTAACCCTGTATTAATATGCATTATAAAGCTAAAAGGCCATATTTTCTCTCAGTGAAAAATTAGTGCGGCCCACGCACACATACATTTCTGATGAAGTGGCCCACTGCAGAAAAAAATGCTGATATAGTGTATAGGAAGCATCCTTTCCCACTGTTGCTATGCTATGCTTAGTACTAAATAAAGATGTAATTTATTTATAATATCACATCTGCTGCTTGCCTTTACTTTTCCTATACAGGTAGACTGTGCTCTAGCATCTTAGAAAAATGGGATGCAAGGAATGAGGAAGCAGTTATGCCTACCAACGTCTCTCATAGCTCCTATTACTATACTAATCTATAAAAAAAAAAATAAAAAAAAAAAAGTATTACAGGAACTTGAGAAACTAGCATAGTTAAATGTCCTTACCATAAATCTGTACGTCCTGAAAATCGGCATGTCTTAAAGGCTGAGCTCTTACCTTGACACACCAGGCTTTTGCCCTGTGTGCCCTATGCCAACCTGGACCTGGCACCATTTAGGAAAACACCATCACAGACTTTTTAACGTAATATAACTTTGCTTTGTTTTTAACATAACAGCCTGATTGTCAGAAAGAGTCCAGGTTACATTATTTAAAGGAAACTGGGAGCATTTTTGGTTCAAATTGCTATATTTGCTGGCATGATACATTTCTAATGGTAAAGAAACATCACTTTGAATGGGAAATTTCTCTGTTCCTCCATATTAATATGGTCAAATGTACTATAAACCCTAATCAAAAGTGTAAACAACAAGTACCTCTGCCAAGTGTGAAACAGTTATGATAAACTGGATTTTCTTCTTGTTCCTTTCTGTTAAGCACTTGCTGTGGACTATAGTTTGAGGAAGACTCATGTTTACCGTTATAGAGTTGAATGAGTGTGATAGAGTCACAGTCGGTGGTCCAATAGTTGCTACAGGAGAAGACAAAAGAAAATTATTAAAAGATAATGGGTTACTGGTGACAAGTTAATGCATTTGAAATGTACAGATACTTAGAGCCATTTACTGGTACACATTTTTCAATCAAACAAGCGGACATAGGATTTAGAAAACATATCCCACTGGGGTTGGAAAAACAGAATGGTTCATTCCATTCCACCTTGTTGCATAACAAAATACACTTAAAATAGTGTGTATAAAAACAGCAGAACATTTTAAACCTAAGTGTAACTTAAATAAACTCTTATTCTTTTTAAAAGACTTATTCAGTTCTTTAAAAAATGCTGTCAGTGGGCCACAAAGATGTGTGAAATAAAAGTGACTCTCTGGTAATTTCAAATGTTGACATATTAAAATGTTTAAATATTTATTTCATTAAACATATAGTCATTACATTAACCCTGTCTGGACCAAGGAAGTAATGTTACATCCTTTCAAAACAGGCACTTAACTTCGTGAACGTAATAGTACAATCTCCATTATTTAGCATCAGCAAGGAGATCTTCCCACTGATACACATGAGATTCAGCTATTTGTCGTTTTAAAACAATTTATTAATAATTTTTTAAACACTTCACAAGTCCACTTTCAGTCCTCTGATGACATACAGTCATGGAATGGATGAAAACTCCCACTGTTTTTCCAGGGTGAGGAATAATTTCCTGCCGTCACTTTCACTCTAGCAAAGTTCATTTCACATTGGTGCTCAGGACTTGACATTTCTGAAGTCATATTGCACCAATTTTGTTGTATTCCATAACAGTCTGTTTTATTTTCCCATGGTTCTCCATATCTGCAAGTTTAAAAAAATGTAAGCTTGTCTGATTAACAAAATTTGTAAGTTTTCCAAGTTAAATTTTGCATATTAAAGAACTTTACTATGCATCCTTCATAGAGCATGATTCTTGGGGTAGTAAGATTTCTCTTGAAGCAAATGAATCTCAGCAGATCTGTTATTAAATTCTTTCCTTTGAATGTTTAATCACAGGGGGAAAAAATCTTTGGAAGTGTTTTTGTTTTTGTTTCAGCAACTTATATGTGCTTTTGTTTTGCAAAAAGTATGAATGAGCCAATATGTTATATGGGTAAATAATTGTTTATGTGAAAGGTTTAGGCAGTAATGGGATGGTTTCTAAAAGTGTTTGACAAAGAGGGAGTAATCTTCAGGGGAAAAAAAAAAAGATTTTTGTAATTTTGTAGGTCATCGCTTAAGTCTAAGCCTTCCAATACAATGTCTCAGGGCAGTCACTATTAGCTTGGTCACTCCAGTTTGGATTTGGTTTGGTGCCCCCTATATAGAGTAATTACTGTCAAACATATCGGAAATATATACTGTATATGTATATAGGAAAGGTTTCTTTAAAGCTGGTGCCTTACAATCACATTTTTGCATCTGGGAGAGATCTGGCATTTCCTCACTAAATTAATTAAATGTAAATAATAATGGTTATTTATTTTGGTTAGTCTCTAACTTAAAGGATTGCTGCAATTTATGAAATTTACACACATTTAAACAAAGAGCACTACTGTATCAAGATACACAAACTTATGAAACACACTAGGTACCTACACTTTGTATTGTACATAGTAGACAGCCGATTTTTCAGATACAGGATCCCACTGTAGTAGTGCTTTGAAGTTTAGAGATGTAAAATGTAAGTTGCCAAGCTGAAGAGTTAAGTCAACTGTTTTTAAATCTAGAACACAAATAAAAAATGTTTTCAATCAAGATAAAGTGCAACCTTGCATAAACATTTAATTTCTGATATATAAATATATTAAACTTGCCAAGTCTGTCAGGACAAAGGTTGTTCTTCTAACTAGTGTTAAGTATTGTATAATTCATCAGGGTATTCTTATGTCACACTTTGCCCACATTACACAATGATGTTGTGATACAACATTGTACATTCACGCCCTCCCATATTCCTTTAGCTCACCTTTCCTAGTCCCTCTCTCCTGCAATCAGTGGCTTCGCTACAGGGGGGCAATTGCCCCCCAGGTTATTCCTTGCCCCCCCCTGTTGCCCTCCCCGCCGAATTTGGAACCACCCAACGGATTGCCCAGGACAGTCCCGGGCAGCCTCAAATGCTTTTTTTTTTTTTTTTGGACGCGGAGCAGAGGGGCGCCTAGCAACTGCTCGGCCCCCATCAGTCTCCTCCACGAGGCCTCTACCTCCGTTGCGGTGCCCGCGTTTCATGCTGAGTGCCGGCATATGACGTCATATCCGGCGCTCGGCAATGAAGCGGCGCGGGCCGCGGCAGAGCAGGAAGCCTCATTCTCCGGCCCTAGGACTTAAAGGTGAGTGAACTACAAAGGGGGAGAGGGTAGAGATAAGGGAGGGAGAAGGGGTAGAAAGTGATAAGGGAGGGGGAAGGGTTAGAAAGTGATAAGGGAGGGAGGGGGGTATAAAGTGATAAGGGAGGGGGTAGAAAGTGATAAGGGAGAGCATGAGTTAATATGTGGATGAATTGTCTGAATGAGGGAGAGCATGTGGATGAGTTGTCTGAATGAAAGTGTGAATTAGTGAGTGACTGTAAAAGTGTTTGTGTGTATCATAAATGTGTAATTGTGGAAGGGCAAAGATGGCACTAGCAGGATGTTTGAGCCTTGGGGACCAAGATGGCACAGGCCGGACTGTTTGGCGACAAAATTGACTTGTGCTGGGTTATTTGGGGACAAAGATGGCAAATCTTATGTGTGTTATCTGGGTGCTGGCCAGGTTCTATGTGGGCAGTGTGAATGCCAGGGCTGACTTTGGGGTGTGCAACCTGTGATCTATGCGTGTAATTTAGGGGTTTTAAATATACCTTTAATGCCGTGTTTTTTATGTGAATTCCAATTGATCTATACCTGCAAAGCTGGGTTTGTGTGTTATTCTGTAGATCCATATCTGCTATGCTATGGTTCCATACATTATTTATGCATACCTGCAAATACAGGGTTTATATGTCTTGTTCAGTTGATTAATACTTGCAATGCTGTTTCCATGTATTTATTTGATCTATACCTGCAATGCTACGTTTCATATATTATTATTGTATACCTGCAAATACAGGATTTGTATGTCTGATTCTGTTTATTTGATATATACCTTCAGTGCTGAGATCACAAGTGAATTTCAATTGATCTACACATGCAAAGCTGGGTTTGTGTATTAATGTGTTGATCTATACCTGCTATCGGCAGTAGGGTCTAATATTTATATATGTATCGGCAGCAGGGACTAATAATATATATATGGGCAGCAGGGGCTAATATATCAGCAGCAGGGTCTAATATTAATGAAACTGCCTGTTCAGCTGTAATTTAGAAATCATGTTTCAATCATAGTCTTTACTTCAAAGAAATAAAAACTCATTATGTAGTTAGAAATGCATGTATAATGCATATATGTGATGGGGCCATCACATAAATCAATAATAAAGGGAGGGGCTTGCTGGGGGCATTAATACAAATAGTGGTACTTGCAGGCGATCATACAAGGGTGTGGTGGCACCACATTAATCTATATATAAAAGGGTGCTGGCTGGGGCATCAATACACAAGGTGCAAAAAACACTAAGGGGGTATAAACGACAATGCAGTGTGAAAAATCCATCCTGATGTAGATGTCTGTGACGTAGATTGTTTCCTGCTATTTGTGTGTTTTTGGTTATCAGTGTAGCAGAGCCTGTCCTGGGGTGTGTGTGTATAGGTGTTGGTGTGGCAGAGCCTGTCCTGGTGTGTGTTTGGGTGTTGGGGTGGCAGAGCCTGTCCTGGGCATGGGCGTAGGAACCCCTAAAAATCTGGGGGGGGGGACAGCATTTTCCCCCATCAGATCCCCACACTATCTACCCCCTCTCACACTTTCTTACTATCTACCCCCCTCCCTACCCTCCCTTCTCACTAGCTACCCTCTCCCTACCCTCCCTTCTCACTAGCTACCCTCTCCCTATCGCCCCCTTCTCACTAGCTACCCTCTCCCTACCACCCCTTCTCACTAGCTACCCTCTCCCTACCCCCCCTTCTCACTGTCTACCCCAGGGGTGTCCAAGTTTTTTCTGTAGTGGCAGAGCCTGTCCTGGGATGTGTTCTTGGGTGTTGGTGTGGCAGAGCCTGTCTTGGTGTGAGCCTGTCCTAGTGTGTGTGTTTGGGTGTCTGTGTGGCAGAGCCTGTCCTGGTTGTCTGTGTGACAGAGCTTGTGTTGGTATGTGTGTTTGGTCATCTGTTTATATTGTAAATATATCCTTAAAATAGGATATATTTAATTTAAATACTTATCCAGAGATAAAATGCCCTCCTGAAGTTGTAGTGACTTCAGGGGACAAAACGTTCATGTCCCTGAAATCATTTAGTGGAAAAGATAAGGTATTGTGTTATTTACTCTATAATATTTATTTCAAGGATTCGTCATACTAAATTGGCTTCAGGCTTCCCATGTTGAATGATCAAGTATTATGTTAGTCCAATAACAAAAATAGTAATTTTACTTACCGTAAATTCTTTTTTCCTTAGTGTAGTGTCAGTACCACGGGGGTGTCGCTCTTCCTGGGACAAGGACCTAGAACCGAAGAGGTTAAGATACCTCCTAACCCCTCCTACTCTACTCCTCCCTATAAGAGCCCCGGCAACCCTCATACCTTCAGAAAGTACCAAGAAACACAAGATAGCTTGCAAAAAAAAATAATTTTAATACAAAAATGTACAGGGAGGGATATATGTACTGACACTACACTAAGGAAAAAAGAATTTACGGTAAGTAAAATTACTATTTTTCCCGTCGTGTAGTGTCAGTACCACGGGGATATAGCAAGATGACCCCTCCTGGGTGGGGAAAAAACGGTCACGAGGTAACTGCCTGAAGCACCTTACGCCCGAAGTCAGCATCAGAGGAGGAGAAGATGTCTAGCCGGTAATGCTTGATAAACGTGTGAAAGGAAGACCAAGTAGCTGCTTTGCATATTTCTTCTGGAGATGCCGAAGACCTTTCAGCCCAGGATGTAGCCATAGCTCTGGTGGAGTGAGCAGTAATGCGGGATGAAAGAACCTGACCACTGAGAGAGTAGGTTAAGCGAATAGTATCGGAAAGCCATCGAGATATCGTGTGCTTGGAGGCCGCATTGCCTGTGGATCTACCAAAATAATTAACAAACAATTGATCCATGGAGCGGAAAAAAGCAGTGCGGTCTATATAAATTCGTAGAGCTCTGTGGACGTCTAAAGTGTGCCAGAGTGATTCTTCCGGAGTTGAAGGAGACGGGAAGAAAGAGGGCAAAATTAATGGCTGATTGACATTAGCTTCAGAGATAACCTTGGGCAAAAAAGAAGGTTTAACATACAGGACGACTTTATCTTGGTGGAAAATAGTAAATTCTGGAGCCGCGGAAAGAGCTTGAAGTTCACTGACCCTCCTCGCTGAGGTAATGGCCACCAAAAAAGCCGTCTTGAGGGATAAAAATTTTAGAGATACCTCTTCCAAAGGTTCGAATGGTTCAGAGCAGAGTGCTTGGAGGACCAATGACAAATCCCAGGAGGGAAAATGCGAACGTCTGGGAGGCCGTTGAATGATGGCAGCCTTAAAAAGACGCCTGACGAGAACTTGGGAGGCCAACTCCGACAGGAGAAAATGACTCAGGGCTGAAACCTGTCCCTTAAGCGTCGAGACTGTGAGACCCGCTGAAAAACCTTCCTGCAAAAAATCCAGAACAGAACTTGTGGGGGGAGAAGAGAAATCCAAACCTTTGGAGACACACCAGTGGAGAAATTTATTCCAGACTCGAAGATAAATAGTGGACGTAGATCTTCGTACTGAACCCAAGAGGATTTCTGACATAGAATTGGAAACGCCTCTGCTCTGGAGGATCATCCTTGCAGCAGCCAGGCCGTCAATCTGAACTGCAGAAGAACATCCGTGGACAAGTTCTTGTTTTCCAGAAGATGGGAGGAAACTGGCAGCTCCCATACGGAAATCGCCATACTGAGCAGCTCCGAAAACCAACTTCGATTCGGCCAATAAGGGAGAATAGCTAAAACCCTGGCTCTGTCTACCCGAATCTTTAGGAGGATCCGAGGAATCATGGCTACTGGAGGAAACACATAAGCCATCTTGAAAGACCAAACCACTGACATTCCGTCTAGCAGGGGGGGATTGTCCTGCCTGTAAAGGGAGGCGAAAACTGGCAATTTCCTGTTTTGTCTGGTCGCCATAAGGTCTATATCTGGTAGGCCGAATCTTTGAACTAGGAGAGAAAAAATGCTCTTGTCCAGGGACCAGTTTGCTTGGGAGCAACGAGATCTGCTGAGATCGTCTGCCAGACAGTTGTCTACTCCTTTGATATGTGTCGCTGCTAAATCCTCCAGGTTTCTTTGGGCCCAGCGCATGAGATGGTCTGAAAGGTCCTGTAGCCTTGGAATCCGGGTGCCACCCTGTCTGTTTATATATGAGACTGTGGTGGCATTGTCAGACTGGATTCTCACAGCTTTCCCCCGTAATCTTGGACCGAAGGTCTTGAGTGCCAGGAACACAGCTTTCAGTTCCCGAAAGTTTGATGATTGGGCTTGATCGATTAAGGACCAACTGCCCTGACTGCAGAGGTCGAGTAGATGAGCTCCCCAGCCTACCTTGGAGGCATCCGTGGTGAGGGTGATCCAATGACGTGGTAGAAAAGATCGCCCTTGGGTGAGGCGCTCCTTTGCTTTCCACCAATTCAGCCGGAGTAAAACCTCCCTGGATACCGTGAAGGTAACATCTAGATCCTCCGGTCTCCTGGACCACTGTTGTAGGATGTCCCATTGCAGGGGTCTCAACTGCGCTTTGGACCAGCTTACTGCCGGAATACACGCTGTAAGACTGCCCAGGATACTCATAGCCAACCTGAAGGAAAGGGTTGGATTTTGTTGCAGAAAGGAAACCTGATTCTTTATCTTCTTGATCTTGGAGCGTGGGAGATAAAGTCTCGAAGAGACGGAATCCACTATGAGCCCCAGAAACTGGATCTTCGTAGTTGGAATCAGGTTGGACTTTGTGTAATTTATGATCCAGCCGTGTTCCCCCAAGCATCGGGTCGTAAAGCTGAGATGTGCCCGGAGCTCCTGAGAAGAACTTGCTTTTAGCAGCCAATCGTCTAGATAAGGGACGACTGTGATCCCCTCTTTCCGTAAAGCCGCTGCAATAGGAGTTAAAAGCTTTGTGAAGATCCGAGGAGCTGACGACAGGCCAAAAGGGAGAGCAGTAAACTGGAAATGACGAACTCTTGTCCCGACTCTTATGGCAAACCTGAGATATTTCCTGGAGGCTATGGCGATAGGCACATGGAGATAGGCATCTTTTAGGTCTAACGTAACCATAAGGTCCCCTTGTCTCAACAGGCGGGTAACCGTGAGAATGGATTCCATTCTGAAGTGACGGTAAGGAATATACGCATTGACTTTCTTTAAATCCAGAATTGGACGGAAGGACCCATCCGGCTTTGAGACCAGGAAGAGACGGGAATAAACTCCCTGAAACTCCTGATACTTTGGAACAGGCTCTATGACACCCTTTTTTAGAAGGGTAAGGCTTTCGGCCAACAGTGCTGAGTTCTTCACCTGAGAGGGGTAACACGAAATCAGGAACAGAGGACGAGGAAAACTGGAAAACTTTATCCTGCACCCGTCCGCAATGATCCTGAGGACCCAGGAATTGTTTGTGGTTTGCCTCCATTTTGGTAGGAACCATTGCAGACGACCTCCAACACCGTCAGAACTTCCTACCCTCTGGTTTCTTAGGGTGTTCCTGAAACTTTCTCTCGTGTTGTTTACGAAAGGCTTGAGTCTTGAAAACTGGTTGAAAAGGCCTGGAAGGTCTATACTGGTATCGCTTGTTCCATCTGCTTTTCCTATCCTGAGGAAGTGCCTTTTTAGTATCAGACATGTGTCTGATCAGTTCCTCCAAGGAAGAACCGAATAGCTTGGTTCTTTCAAAGGGCAGATCGCATAGAGTAGATTTGGAGGCAGTATCTGCTGCCCAGGAACGTAGCCATAATGCCCTTCTGGCAACGGAAGACAAACCCATGTGACGGGCTGAAAGCTTAAGGCCCTCTTCTGCAGCTTCCAGCAGGAAGCTATTAGCCAGTGTCAGGTTTTTAAATAGTTTAGACAAACCTTCATCCATAGATTCTGACAGACTGCCCTCTAAGGACTGCAACCAGACACCCTGCGCTTTAGCCACAGATGCGCTAGACAACGCCACTTTACACTGGAATCCAGATGATTGGTAAATACGTCTGCAAGACGTTTCTGCCCTCTTATCCATAGGATCCTTAAGACCAGCCACTTCACTAATGGGAATGGTCGTACGTTTGGAAAGCTGGGCTATCTGGACGTCTACTTTAGGGATATCTTCCCATTTTCATCGCCCTGAAGGTAAAAAAGCTGCTTAGAGTGCTTTGATATAAAGGCTCTTTTGCCTGGATTATTCCACTCTCTATACATGAGATTCTGCATGTGAGATAACATGGGCAACCCTTTGGGGTGCGCTGACAGGTCTGAATCCTGAAAAAGCCGTGAGACTTCCTTAACAAATTTACGCAGCTCCTGTGGAGGAAAATTGGTCTCATCCTCTGATGCTAACATTTAAAAATAATTATGCAGTGATGTCACTAGATAAACCATCCAGTACCAGCAAAATGTGTAAAACAAAATATAAAAAAAAAGTATTAAAAAAATAAAGTTTATTTTGAGCAAGTGCTAAAATTTCTCAAAAATCTCAACAGAGTTAAAATAAAAGCACTTCAAATACCCAAGGGGTGTCTAATATAAAAAAAAAAAAAAAAAAAAAAATGGCTGATGGGGTAAATTGGAGTGGCCGAGCTCAAAGATAGGGCATAGGTACAGACTGACCAAAATGGAGAAAAAAAAGCGCACTTCCCAAATGTGGCATTTTAAATCTCAAACAACACGACAAACCCATGCATGTCGGGTATCACTGCACTCAGGAGATGTTCCTGAACACACATTGGGGTGTTGTTTGACAGTGACATATACCAGAACCTGTATATCTATACCTAAAGTACAATTTGTGTGAAAAAAAAAATTACTATTACAAAGTGTGGTTGTATAATTGGTGCATGGAAAGGGTTAAAATAACAGCAATTTGAATACCCTGGAGTATTCAAAAGATATTCCAAAGAGGAGATGGAGGCAGAATGACCAAATGACTACCTGAATTACACATGCCCCAAAAGTAGCCCTTTACCAGCCGAACAATCTGACAAACCCATGCATGTGGGGTATCGCTGTACTCAGGAGATGTTCCTGAACACACATTGGGGTGTTTGACAGTGACATATACCAGAACCTGTATATCTATAACTAAAGTACAATTTGTGTGAAAAAAAATAAAAAAAATTACTATTACAAAGTGTGGTTGTATAACTGTTGCATGAAAAGGGTAAAAATAACAGCATTTGAAATACCCTGGGGTGTCTAGTTTTCAAAAATATATGGTTTGAATGGGTTAAATTGAGTTAACCGGCTTCAAAGATGTTCCAAAGAGGAGATAGAGGCAGACTGACCAGATTTTTTAAAAAAGGTTTGGAAATCATAAAACGCTGCTTGTACTTATTGCCCTATAACTTACAAAACACACTGGGTATTTCTAAACTCAGGACATATAGTAGAATCTATTTAGCTAGTTTTTTTACTTGCTTTTTTAGGTGTTTTTTTTCAATTTTTCACCATGTTTTTTTAATTTTTTTTTTATAGTAAATAAGATGATACGATCAAAATAATGGTATCTGAAGAAAGCCCATCTTTTCCTGAAAAAAAACAATATATAAAACTTATGTGGGTACACTAAATGGGTGAGGAGAAAATTACAGCTGAACACAAGCACCACAAAAGTATTAAAACAGCCTCGGTCCCACAGGGTACAAAAAGAAAAAACAAGCCCGGTCCTTAAGGGGGTTAAAGCCGGCTACTATTGACCAAGGCTGGTCTAATATACCTGCCATCTATCACTTTACCACACCTTTTGTCACATATCCTCCCCCCCAGCTCAGACCTAAGGGGTTGAGCGACCATGGATATCAGAGCATGCACTCTGGAAAGGCCATCAGCATTTCCCTGTTTGAGGCCTGCCCTGTGTTCCACTGTGAAATTAAAGGATTGCAAACTCAAAAACCACCTGGTAATTCTGGAGTTTTTCTCTTTGTTTTGACACATCCAAGTCAAAGGTGCGTGATCTGTTATTAATCGGAACTTCCGACCTAGCAGGTAGTATTTAAGAGACTCTAATGCCCATTTAATAGCGAGACACTCCTTTTCTACAATAGAGTAGTTTTTTTCTTGTGGGTTTAGTTTCCTGCTCAAAAAGAACACAGGATGTTCTTCACCCTGATATTCCTGGGAAAGGACAGCTCCTAAGCCCACATCAGAAGCATCCGTCTGAACTATGAAGCTTCTGGAGAAGTCCGGAGTTACTAAGACTGGTTGGGCACAGATAGCCTCCTTCAGTCTTTTAAAAGCTTTGTCTGCTTCAGGGCTCCATTTAACCATAACTGGGTACCTTGCCTTAGTGAGGTCAGTTAGAGGAGCAGCAAAATCTGGAATAAACCTCCTATAGCAACCAGTCAAACCCAAAAATGCCCTTACTTGTTTTTTCGTAAGTGGCTGTGGCCATTTTTGTATGGCTTCCACTTTTGCAGTTTGTGGTTTAACCAATCCTCTCCCAATTGAATATCCTAAGTACTTAGCCTCTTCTAAGCCAATAGTACATTTGGAAGGATTGGCAGTTAAACCTGCCGAGCGGATAGAATCAAGCACTGCTTGAACTTTTGGAAGATGGGATTCCCAGTCTGTACTGTGGATGACCACATAATCCAAATAAGCAGCGGCATAGCGAGTATGGGGTTTAAGAATTCTGTCCATCATTCGTTGGAATGTGGCAGGTGCACCATGTAACCCAAATGGCAATACAGTGTATTGAAACAGGCCACTGGGTGTTGAAAAGGCTGTTATTTCCTTGGCCCGGTCTGTGAGAGGGACTTGCCAGTAACCTTTTGTCAGGTCTAGAGTTGTCAAATAGCATGCTTTACCCAGTCTTTCTATTAACTCATCAACTCTTGGCATTGGGTATGCGTCAAATTTTGACATGCCATTCAACTTCCGATAGTCATTACAGAATCTCCATGTGCCATCAGGTTTTGGCACCAATACAATAGGACTGCTCCAGTCACTCTGAGATTCCTCAATGACTCCAAGTTTTAGCATTTTTTCGACCTCTACGTTTATAGCCTCCCGCCGGGCCTCAGGTATTCTATAGGGTTTGAGATTAACGCTTTTCCCTGGTCCCGTGACTATGTCATGTTTGATAACATTAGTCTTTCCTGGGACTACAGAGAAAACATCCTTATTTCTTATGATAAAATCCCTGACCTCTTGCTTCTGATGTATAGCTTGTGTCTCGGCTATATTTACCTCTGGCTCGGCCTTAGGAGGTTCTGAAGGCTTTAAAGCCACCAAGACCTCTCTGTCTTTCCAAGGTTTCAGCAGATTTACATGATACAACTGCTCAGGCTTTCTTCTACCTGGTTGCCTAACTTTATAATTGACGTCACTCACTTTCTCGATTATCTCGTATGGCCCATGCCAAGTTGCCAGGAACTTATTCTCTACTGTAGGGACCAGCACCAACACCCTGTCTCCAGGCTGAAACACTCTGATTCGAGCATTACGATTATAACTGGTTTTCTGAGCCTGCTGAGCTTTCTGCATGTGTTCCCTGACAATAGGCAAAATAGTAGCCATTCTATCCTGCATTTGAGCTATGTGCTCAATTACACTCCAGTGGGTTGTGCTCTCCTGCTCCCAGGTCTCTTTAGCTATATCCAGCATTCCACGGGGATGCCTCCCATACAACAATTCAAAAGGAGAGAAGCCTGTGGAGGCCTGCGGAACCTCCCTAATGGAGAACATTAGATATGGCAATAAACAATCCCAGTTTTTCCCGTCAGTGTCAATTACTTTACGTAACATACTCTTAAGGGTTTTATTAAATCTTTCTACTAAACCATCAGTCTGTGGGTGATATACTGAGGTCTTAAGGTGTTTAACCTGCAGGAGTCTGCATAGCTCTTTGGTGACCCTGGACATAAAAGGGGTCCCCTGGTCCGTCAGGATTTCCTTGGGGATACCCACTCTGCTAAACATCAGCATCAGCTCCTTTGCTATTGACTTTGCAGAGGAATTACGTAAGGGTATGGCTTCAGGGTATCGTGTTGCATAGTCCAGAACAACTAGTATATACTGATGCCCTCTAGCGGATTTTATCAGTGGCCCTACTAAGTCCATAGCGATCCTTTCAAAGGGTACATCTATGATAGGTAGGGGAACTAGCGGACTACGGAAAGCCTTGAACGGGGCCCTGTGCTGGCATTCAGGGCATGAAGAGCAATAGTTTGTTATAGCAGCAAGCACTCCAGGCCAGTAAAAATGTTTAAGGACTCTCTCTCTGGTTTTATCAACTCCAAGGTGTCCTCCTAGTATGTGGCTGTGAGCCAACCTCAATACTATATTACGGAAAGCCTGTGGAACCAACAGCTGCTTAATAGTATCTGCAGCTTTCTTTTCTACACGGTAGATTAAGTCATTTAACGTTTCAAAATAAGGGAATGATTTCTGGCTGAGCAGCAACCCCATTTACAACCTTTATATTGTTTCTGGCTGCAATTAAAGTGGGATCTTCCCACTGGGCGCTTTTAAAGTTACCAGGACTGATCCCTATGTCCAATAAATCATCATTCTCTGCAGTATTAGCTGGCTCCTCACTAGTTTGTTCTGGGTTATCCCCCACTAGTACTGGTTTAGGGTAGTAAGATTTTCCCGGGTGTCTCTCCCGATGGTCAAAATCCAATTCGGTATTGGCAAAAGAAAACACATAATCCTCATCAGCTTGGTTAATTTCTGACGAGCTTTGGCCTGTCTTTTCTGCAGAGGCCCATAATTCTAGAAAATGGGGAAAAGCTCTACCTATTACCACCTGCTGGGATAGTCTAGGTACTACACCCACTCTGTACTTTAGAGAACCATACGGGGTTCCAATATTTACTTCTGCTGTGGGATACTCTCGCTTATCCCCATGAACACAGATAATTCCCATTTGTACATGATCAGACTTCACATAAGGTATTACAGATTCTGCTACTAACGTGACCATACTTCCTGAATCAAGTAATGCTTTAGATATTTTTCCATTCACATTAACATAGCACCAATAAGAGTTATTATCATAGTCATTGTTAATAGACACAACACAATTAAACAAAAATGAATGCATTCCCTCATTTTCACCCATATTGCACTCCATAGGTTCATCCTTCAAGGGGCATTCCATATGACCAGCCTCATTGCACCTAAAGCACTTCACAACATAGTCTGACTCCCAATTAGTTCCTCTCCCAGGCCTATTACGTCTGGTTAACCCTCTGAGTCCTGGAGTATTGTCCCTGGTGTCCTGAGAATATAGCTGCAGTTCTTCAGCCCCCCTTAAACCCAGAACAGTCTTACCAAGTCTTGCAGAATCCTTGACCTTAGAATTGCGGGGTTTATCTGGTGAAGCAGGGCTTAACAGTTCTCCTGCAGCCACATATCTTTCCACCAAGGCAATTAGCTGGTCTGCTATGTGTGGATCACTCTGGCTGACCCATCGACACAGGGCCGCTGGTAAACCACGCAAAAATCGATCCATCACTAGGATTTCCACAATGTGGCTAGCTGAATTAACTTCAGGTTGTAACCATTTCCGGGCCAGATGTATGAGGTCAAACATTTGGGATCTTGCAGCTTTGTCCTAGGAAAATGCCCATGAGTGGAATCTTTGGGCACGTACCACAGAGGTTACCCCTAGACGTGCCAGGATCTCAGCTTTTTGCTGCTCTTCGCGGGTTACTTTAAATGCCTCCACTTGTGCCACTGCAATCTGTTGCACTTGGGATTCAGTGCTTTCTATTTGTGCTTTGGCCAGGAGTTTAGCATTCTCTGCCTGGGTCAGTACCAATTGCTGCAGAACTGCACTGTTCTCTGTAGCTCTCCTGTTAGCCTCTTGTTGCACAGTGGTGGATTGGATGAAAGCCTTGATAATATCCTCCATGTTGAGCTGTAACTGACTTCTACCCACAGACTTACGTGGATGCCCGCATACTCCACCATATGTGACAGGCCTCCCTTTTCCTTGGGATTTTTGTCAAGGATCTTGGCTGTAACCACAGTCTTCTAGGGTAAATGAAGTCCAGGACACATCCAGCTCAGCTTCAATGTTTATTTTAAAGGAATAAACAGCAGCAGTTATAAGTAGAATAACAGTCTTTGCTTTAGCACTTGCTTAGGACAAAACAGGTCACAAGTTACCATCAATATGGCTTTGCAGAGAGAAACCACCCCTCAGTTTATCAGCTCTCCTAGCTGGCATAACAGTGGCTTCCTCCTCTGAATCAGGCTCAAACCCTTTAACCTTCTGCCTGCTAATTAATCAGCCACAGGTGAGCTGTTACTTAGTCCACACCTGTGGAGCTCCTGTCCAGAATGCAGGCTCTGGACTGGATCAAAACAGCAATTAGTGCTGTTGGAGCACTGGCCCATCCTGCTCTTCCAGATGCTCCGCCCCAGGGACCCTTACCATGTTTTGCAAACTGCCAGTAGTGCAGTTTGTAAACAAACAACATATTTCCCTGGGACATATTTTAACCCCTTCAATCCCCTATAGACGTACCGGGACGTCCAAAAAAAACGCCCACAAAGAAACCCCTATGGACGTCCCGGTACGTCCAGCCCTTCGTCCAGCGTCAGGGACACATCCCTGCCGCTGCACGGGAGACCAGGCTGTCGTTTGACAGCCTGGACTCCCCCCTGGCAGCAGAAGCCGGCATCGCCGGCTTTCTGCTGCCCGATCTCCCGTAACAGCTTCCGGCATGAAAGCCGGTAAGCTGTTACGGTTGAAAGTGCCCGATCGCGCAGTTGCAAACGCGCGATCGGGCATTCCCTTCCGGGTTACGTCACTGCTGACGTAACCCGGAAGGTCATCGGAGGGCAGGATATCCCCTGCGGGGATATCCTGCCCTCCAATGAGGCACAGAGACGCTGCGATCTCTATGCAGGTCTGTGAGGACCTGCATAGAGATCACAGTGTGATCGGTGCAGGGGGATCGCGGGGAGGGGAGTGAGAAACCATCTCTCTCACTCCCCCTCCTGTCCTGAAAGAGAAAAGCAGAAAAAAAAAAAAAGTTAATTCATTTAAAAAATAATATTAAATAAATCATTAAAATAATAATATATATAATACAAAAAAAAATTATAATGTGAGCTGTGATGTCATTGTGACATCACTGGCATGTTCAGGACCTCTAACCATTTCTGTGTAAAAATAATATATAAAAAATAAAAAAAAATGTAAAAAAATTAAAATTAAAAAAAAATATATAAAAAAAGATAATAAAAAAATTATTAAAAAACCTTACTTCCCATTGCCCTAGCATAACATTTAGCCAGTATAACCCTTCTGCCCCCGTTCACAACCCCCAAACCCGTTAAGCCATAGGCATAAAAATTATACAAAATTGTACACCTTATAGTATGCTCCCTGGTGCTGGGAAAGTCTGGAAAATCTATATAAATTAGGTATTTCTGAAATCAGGACACCTGAATTGATAAACTTGGAGGGGATTTTCCATCACTTTACCTAATTTTGTGAGGATTCAGAGGGAAAATGTAAAAAAAAATTTGTTTAATTTTCTAAAATTCGCTAGTTTTTACTAAATTTCTCATTCTAAATTTTCAGCTAATCATCCAACTATGGTATCAAACGAAAGCTCTATCTCTCCTTGAAAAAACAATATATAGTTTACATGGGTTCACTATTCACAGGAAAAGAGAATCATCGCTAAACCGACATATCCCAAAAATGGCAAAATTGCTCTGGGCTTTGAGGTACCAAAAACTCCTGGGATTGAAGGGGTTAAAGCAGGCTACTATTGACCAAGGCTGGTCTAATATACCTGCCATCTATCACTTTACCACACCTTTTGTCACAATATATATATATATATATATATATATATATATATATATATATATATATATAAATGTTTTTTCAGTGGTATGATTTAATGGTGGAAATTATTAATGCCCCCCCCAGTTTGACTGTGGTATCATGTGTGCCCCCCCTATATATTGTTTCTAGAGTCGCCACTGCCTGCAATACTTATAGTAGTGTGGCTACTCCATCCCTACCAATGGCACTTTGACCTTTTACCTATTGCGTAATACACCCTAACTCCCTCTAGATTGTAAGCTCACCTGTTGTTTCTGTCAAATTGTTTTGTTATATACTACTTGTTATATCCTGTCTACCCATTGTACAGCACTACGGAATTTAGTGGCGCTATATAAAACAATAAATAATAATAATTTATTTATCCATATAATTCCCCAGTAAAGGCACTTTTGTTTATGGGCAATACATGGTTTGCAGCTTAGTGACCATTCAAAGATGCCAGCAGTCCCAAGAAATGGCCATGCGTTAGATGTGTTTTAGAGTGAGTGTGTATGTATGTTATTGTGAGTGGATGTGTTTGTCATGGTGCACATGTAAGTGTGTGTGTGTGTGTGTGTGCTAGTTTGTATGTCACAGGCAGGTACTCAGCTGTATCTGCCCCACAGCCTTGCCCTGGATTGTTGGCTGCTAATAATAAGGTGTACTTTTTTACACAAAGTATTTTTACTCTTCCTGTCCTTTCTCTTTAAAACTCTCCATCCGTCTTCAATCCACAGCACTCCCTGTGCATATGATGGCTGAAATGTTACTTCTTCAAGCTTCTAGAGTAAAATCACACTCACTATTTGTATTAGCACATCTGGGAATGGTGGATTGTATAGTTAGGCTCAGCTCTCCTTATGTGTTTGGACTAGTACCTATCTTTATCTATGGGTGCTTGATTAAGTCATCCAATGCATTAGATGAAATAGAACAGCTCCACATTGATTTGATATTTATGTTCAAAGTTGGTGCTCTTCATAAGGGCACATACCAGTAGAAATAAAGCCTCAGTACAAAGGGCTAATGTTTCAGATCTAGCACTAAAACTCCTGTAGCAGAGATCTTATGGAAGTATTGTAGAGTTAACTTATTCAGTCTTGCAAGTAAACTCTATAGTTGTTCCTTGATCATTTCCCTGTTACATTTGTACAATAACTCACTCCATGATGCAGGAAAAATAGCATGGAAAATGCTTAGTTCCTAATCTTTTTCAGTAAGAACTGACAGAAAATGTGCAACAAAAAAACAGTCTAGCAATATATAAAAATAGTTTTATATGACTACCTTAATAAACATTGTGTTACTTACAGCAGGAGCTCCACAGGCACAACGCTAGAATCAAACCCATCATTCTGCAGCATGTATAAGCTTTCCAATAAACATGGAATGCACATTTGCCTTTGAAGTGGTTGACAATTCTTCCCTTATATTAAAAGGTGGCATTGTATTTCATACAACTTCTCCATTCTCATTTAGTTAATGTTTACTGAATAATAGGAAGTGAATTTACTGTATTCCAGTTGTTTAAATAAGCATGTTCCCTTAATCATTGTTTTTTTTAAGTTCACCTTTTTCTTTGAAAATATTTTGTTCTTTATGAGCATTACTTTATCACGCAACTTTGTAAATATAAAAATACTATTTATCAGGTTTATTTTTGCATATATGACATATTCTTCTAATAACCATTGATCTTTGTGCTTTACAGTTAATCAGTTAGGTTTTAGTTGGGTTCTGGTAGTTTTATAGGTCTAATTTTTGTTTGTGTTTGAAAGTCTACAGTCTTTAGATGAAGTCACCAAGTTCTTGAGTATGCATGCATTTGCTCTGAAAAAAACCTTGTCTTATAATCGAGCAGATACGGTACATAGAATCCTAAGAAAATAGGATCAGGAAACAAATTCAGTACCAGTATTCATGGTCTTGTAATACAAAGCAATCACGGAGAAGAACAATACAAAACTAAAAAGAAAAAGAAGGGTAGATGGTGCGCTGTCAAGTATTGACCAAATGTACGTGTGAGAGAATATACCTTCGTATATAAACAACAGAAAAGTGGAGCAGGGTCAATTCTTTCTGATTTACTGAACCCACACAAGTTATATGTTTTTTTTAATAAGGGCTTTATTTTGGTACGTTCAATTTACCCCCACCAAACCATATATGCTTGAAAACTAGACACACCAGGGTATTTCAAATGCTAGTATTTTAACTCTTTTCATGCACTAATTCTACCACTAGCCTTTGTCAAACTTTGTGGTAGACATTTTATTTGCATTTTTTTTCACACACATTTTACTTCAGGTCTAAATTTACAGCTCCTGGTATATATCACTACTAAACCACATCCTAATATGTGTTAAGCAAGATCTTCTGAGTACAGTGATACCCCCCATGCATGGGTTTGTTATTTGTTGTTGACAGTGGCGACTCTAGAAACAATATATAGGGGGGGCACACAAGATACCACAGTCAAACTGGGGGGGCATTAATAATTTCCACCATTAAATCATACCACTGAAAAAACACACACACATATATATATATATATATATATATATTGCCAAAAGTAATGTGCTATGGAATGATACTTTTGTTATTGGCCAATACAATACTTGTACATTCAACATGGGAAGCCTGAAGCCACAATTTAGTAAGACTAATCCTTGAAATCCTTTAAACACAATACCTTAACTTTTGCACTAAATGATTTCAGGGCCTAATATTAGATCCTGCTGCTGATATATATAAATATTAGATCCTGCTGCTGATATATATATATATTAGCCCCTGCTGCCCATATATATTAATATTAGCCCCAGTTGCCAATATATATATTAATATTAGTCCCTGCTGCCGATATATATATAAATATATATATAAATATTAGACCCTGCTGCCGATAGCAGGTATAGATCAACACATTAACACACAAATCCTGTATTTGCAGGTATACAATAATAATATATGAAATGTAGCATTGCAGGTATAGATCAAATAAATACATGGAAACAGCATTGCAGGTATTAATCAACTGAACAAGACATACAAACCCTGTATTTGCAGGTATACATAAATAATGTATGGAAACATAGCATAGCAGATATGGATCTACAGTAGAACACACAAACCCAGCTTTGCAGGTACAGATCAATTGGAATTCACATAAAAACACAGCATTAAAGGTATATTTAAAACCCCTAAATTACAGGGATAGATCACAGGTTGCACACCCCAACCACGCTGCCCACATAGAACCTGGCCAGCACCCAGATAACACACATAAGATTTGCCATCTTTGTCCCATATACACCCTGCCTGTGCCATCTTGGTCCCCAAGGCTCAAACATCCTGCTAGTGCCATCTTTGCCCTTACACAATTACACATCTATGATACACACAAACACATTAACTCATGCTCTCCCTCATTCAGACAACTCATCCACATATTAACTCATGCTCTCCCTCATTCAGACAATTCATCCACATATTAACTCATGTTCTCCCTCATTCAGGCAATTCATCCATTTTAAGAAACTACACCCCTTGGAGCTTCAAATGAGGGGCTACATGTATTTCTAGGACAAAAGTTGAGTGCACAAATAATGATGGAATATGTCGCTTTGGCTAGAAAATATGTTTTTTCTAACCATAGCGACATGTTCATTTTTGTCTTGCGCACTCCAGGTTTGTACTAGAAACACATGCAGCCCCTCATTTGATGCGCCAAGGGATGTCGTTTTTGCAAATGTGTACTTTTTGTGCCATAATTTAACTTCCTACGTGAGCAGTAATGCCACGTCAAGGCTTTAACCCTAATTACTGACCATTCACACGCCTTTCATATCTCCATTCACTCGCAGAAGCACACACCATTCTTTCCCCTTACAATCCCAAAGAAATGATGGTAAAGGGAGAAAAAAAAATCACTTTTACAGCAAAAATAAGTTTTGCAGTAAAAATGCAAGGCACTCCAGGGATGAGATGGTTACTCACGTACCGCACGGGCTAAATGGCTGATTTTAATAATATTTGCAGTTCATCAGGATTTCAAAAATTGCCTCCCTCTACCGTTGGCTAAATTTAACCCCATGATCAAAGGCATAATAGGATTTAAAATTAGTATCGGTCATTTTTAAAAAGGGAATGTAACTTTTTATAGCTATATGATCACTGTGGTAACATTGGCTACCACAGTGATCATTTAGCTAAAATACTTAAACTTTTTTTTTTTTAAAGTTAAACTACTTTATGTTTATAATAATTTAATTTGGGGGTCTCTAGGCAATTTTGATCTTTTTTATCTGCCTTTAGAGACCCCCAAATCCATTTTTTTTTTACATTTTTATTTTTTTAACTTAATATTTTTTATTCTTTTTTTACAATCTATATACCGTTTGAAAGGTGAGGCGATTACCTTTCCAACGGTATATGTTGGGGGTATGTAGCTTCTTAGATGCCTGAGATACAGGCATCTAAGCAGGATGCCCCCATACCTCTTTAACTGACAATTGTCAGTTGTTAATAAAGTTGCGCGGTGAAGTCATCGCGTCATTGCGCAAGACGGCACCGGGCGGATCGGGTAGGTGGTGATGGAGGTCCACAGACCTCCATCAAGGTAAGGTAGTGCTACTGACGCCAAGGTGCCGTCGTTAGCACCTGACTGGGACTGTCCTGGGTGGTTACAAATTCGGTGGGGGGGCAACAGGGGGGGCAAGGAATAACCTAGGGGGGGCAGTTGCCCCCCTGTAGCGACGCCACTGGTTGTTGATGATGTCATTTTGGCACCATTCCAGACATTTCAAACTGTATAAAAACATTCAATGTATCAGGAGCCTTTCTATACACTCTGAGGAAACCTGTGTGTTTTTTTTTTATATTAACCTTTTGTTGGTTTTTATTGTTTATTACCAAAAGTTTAGAATAAATAAGTTTTTTTTTCAAACTATTTATCTTGCTCCTGAACCTTTTTTAATACCTTTTTTAATACCTTGTCAGCCATCACTATATCCTTGGTGGGAAACATACCACCTATGCGCTAAGGAGTGAGCAATTCTACTATTGCACACCAAAAAGTAACTGAGGACACTCCAGACTGCTCCAAAAGTTGCTGCTAAAGAAATTCCAAGGCGAGGATTATAATGCACACTTTGGGGCTAACTGAAGAAACCCGCACTACATATCGCTAAGTCTTCCTGTCTTAAATTCAGGGACTCATCTGCTTTTTCTTGAACAAACTCTCTCATCTTCTTTGATCTCCAGTAGCTGCGTACCAGAGTCTTGGTCAGTTTGCTGCTCTATTTGCTTGGAGATGATCTCGGCTACAGTGTGCTGTCAGCTGACGTTACTTCCAGCTCTAATATTAATTGGGTTTGTTCTTGCTCACAGGAGATGCTCTGTAGTTTCTGGGCAGTTGATTCATCCACATAACCTGGTGGTTCTTCTGGTTCTGCTGTAGGATCCATTAAAGGTTGTCTTTCTGAGTTGTAATTTTGCAGTTTAATCCAAGGATCTGATTTTGGATTCAAACAATCCCTGCTGCGGGCACTTCTGCCGGGGCTTCCATGACTGAGCGACGAGCATTACATGACCTTCCAATGCTCCACCATAGACGCCCCAGTGGATGTACCGTCCAGTAGCAACGCCGTTTGTCTGAACAGAGGTTCTCCGGCTGCCTGAGATGATGAACCCTGCAGCTCCGCAGGGGACCTGTATCCTCCTGTCTGGCAGCCAGTGAACGTCTGTGCAATGCGTGCAGACAACTTCTGCTGCTGCCAGCACTTCTGCCGGGGCTTCAATGACAGAGCGCCGGCATAGAAGCCCCAGCGGACGTGGCAAGCAGCAGCAGACAGATGTCCACTGACTGCCCCCGCTAGACACCAGGGAGTCTGGGGATGCATATCTGGGGGGCAGAGTGGCATATCTATAAATAAGGTGCATTATGAATTAAGGGGGGACCTTAAAATGGCTGTTGGTTTTCCAAGTTTCTGTTTGTATTAACATATGCTGACTAACTGCATAATAATCTATAAAAGGTAATGAAAAAAACTGCTAAATAGATTCTACTATTCGTCCTGAGTTTAGAAATACCCAATGTTTTTATGTTTTTTTGCTTTTTTCTGCACGTTATGGGGCAATAAGTACAGGTAGCGTTTTGCTTCCCCCCATGTGCCATTTCGGGTATCTTTGAAGCTGGCCAATGCAATTTACCCCATGAAATCATATATTTTTGAAAACTAGACACCCCAGGGTATTTCAAATGCTAGTATTTTAACTCTTCCCATGCACTATATCTACCACCAGTCTTTGTCAAACTTTGTGTGTCATTTTTTTGCATTTTGTTTTTCACACACATTTTACTTCAGGTATGAATCAACAGGTTCTGTTATATGTGTTCAGCAACATCTCCTGAGTACAGCAATACCTCACATGAATGATTTTGCCTGGCTGTTTGGGGACAAAAGGGCCACATTTGGGGCATGCACATTTTTCAATGTTGAACTTTGGCGTTTGGTGATCCACTGCCCATGCCCTATTTGGTACATCTTTGAGCCAGGCCATTTCAGTGTGCCCAATAAAACCATATATTTTTGAAAACTAGACACCCCAGGGTATTTTAAATGCTGGTATTTTAACTATTTGCTAAATATATATAGTAGGTAACCGGTCTAAAATAAACAGAAATTGAGAACAGTGTTTTTCTAAAAGTGTTTGCTAAAAGTTCAATTTACTAGACTATCACAAAATGCATCTTTAAGTTTAATGCATGGCTGCCATCAATTAAACCGCTCTAGCTGCCTGGGATGTTAAAATATACCAACAAAACTATATATTTTTAGAAACTTTACCCCCAGCTGCAGCAAATTAGGTCTTATTTGTATCACAAATCTTACGTGCACAACAAATAAGTGAATATCACATTTAAAAAAAAATAAAAGCGACAAATTCATATATGTCTTGCGCACTCCAGTCTTGTGCTACTAATACATGCAGCCCCTCATTTGATGCGCCAAGGGTGTAGTTTCTGCAAATGAATACTTTATGTACCATTATTTAACTTCCCAGCTGTCTAATTGCAGGCATCATTCCTAAATGTTTTAAGACAATTTTTTAACAAGATTTTCAAATCTTCCATATCTGAAGTTAAAGTGGTCTAGACATCTGGGAAGTTAAATTAGGGTACATAAAGTACACATTTCAAGAAACTACACCCCTTGGAGCTTCAAACGAGAGGCTACATGTATTTCTAGGACAAAAGTTGAGTGCACAAATAATGATGGAATATGTCGCTTTGGCTAGAAAATGTTTTTTCTAACCATAGCAACATGTTCATTTGTGTCTTGCGCACTCCAGGTTTGTACTAGAAACACATGCAGCCCCTCATTTGATGCGCCACGGGGTGTAGTTTTTGCAAATGTGTACTTTCTGTACCATAATTTAACTTCCCACCATTTTAGCAGTAATGCCACGTCAAGGCTTCAACCCTAATTACTGACCATTCACATGCCTTTCGTATCTCCATTCACTCGCAGAAGCACACACCATACTTTCTATACATTCACTCACATAAGCACACACCATTCTTTATTATGGTAAATGAAGGGAAAAAAAATCACTTTTTTGCTGTAAAAATGCAAGGAGCTCCAGGGATGAGATGGTTACACAGGCTAAATGGCTGATTTAAATAATATTTGCAGTTCATTTACATTTCATCAGGTGTCAGGAACTTACCGTTCACCCCCGCCGTCCGCGTGTGTCCTCGCCTGGCGGGGACCTCGTTGGCCGTCGGCATCTTCGTCCGCGTGTGTCCTCGCCTGGCGGGGACATTGCTGGACTCCGGTGTCTTCGTCCGCGGCCCACGCGGTCGCATACCACGCGGCTGCGGACCGCATCCATGGAGGATAGGCCGCATCCCCGACCTCTCCTACGGCGCACGCCGTGTAAGGCGGACGCCAGAAGGAGATTGACAGCGGGGAGGCGTGTCCTGCGGTCCAGTGACGCAGGTGGGCAGGCAGAGAGGCGGGACAAAGAGGTGACGGACAGTCACCATTAATATGCTATATTGGGGAAGGAGGGCTTATGGGAGGAGTCAGTCTTTAGCGGGCTATTTAAACCTGCAGCCCTGTACATTCATTACTTGATTGTTCTGGTTACCTGCTATAGCCCTCTCCCTTATTGCTGGACACTTGTTTATTGGATTCTACGGACTTTGACCTTGGCTTGATTATACGGACTTTGCTGATTCTCTCTACCCCTGACTGCGGATTGCTTAACGGTACTGCTTTTTGCCTATTCCTTTTTGCTTCAGTAAATAAATCATTGCTGTTGCATTATCTACTGGTTTTGTGTCTGCTGCTTCACCTGGTGTCTTTCTGCGCTGTGCTCCAACCCCACAAACCTTACATCAGGATTTCAAAAATTGCCTCCCTCTACCATTGGCTAAATCAAACCCATGAGCAAAGGGATCATGGGATTAAAATTTAGTATCAGCCATTTTTAAAAAGGGAATGCGACTTTTCATAGCTATATGATCACTGTGGTAACATTGGCTACCACAGTGATCATTTAGCTAGAATACTTAAACTTTTTTTTTTTTTTTTTAAAGTTAAGGTAGTTTATTTTTAGATAATTTAATTTTGGGAGGCAATTTTGATATTTATTTATTTGCCTTTAGAGACCCCCAAATATTTTGTTTAACTTTTTTTTTAAAATTTTACTTTTTCAACTTAATATTTTTTTGTTCTTCTTATATATTTTTGGACTTTTTGTTACAGTGGGGGATTATTTTTACATGTTACCAATTTTTAATTGTGATTAGTGAGCTGGGCTCCATTGATCAGTACTTGCATTCAACATGCAGGGGGAGCTCAAGAGTTCTCAGGATTGGAAATATCCCCTGTGAACTCTGACATTTGAAAGTTGGGGCCCCCATCTTGTGAGTGGTGATCGGGGTAGGGTGTTGTGTTACTGACATGCCTCAATATTCAGGCATGTCAGCAACACTGATTATGCATAGGAAGTAATTGTGTGATTGTGTCATTTGTGAGGCTTCTGTGGATGCTGCAAAGCCGCCGATGCAGGTATTTACCAGCAGCACGTACATGTATGGGCTTCATCACCAATACATTGCATTGTGACCCCGTACATGTACGAGCTTTGTCGTGAAGGGGTTAAAGAAGCTTTTAATACCCAGGGGTTTTCCTCTTCCTGGAGAAGAGGCATCATTACATTAATTTTTAAGAAGGGTGATCAAAATTAGAGAAATGGAGGCCTATCACCCTACTAAATGTAGACTCTAAAATTATGGCCATGATTTTAGCTAACAGAAAAAAAGCTGTAATAGATAAGGTCCTTCACCCAGATCAGATCTGTGGTATCCCAGGATGTGCAATCTGGGAACACCTCAATGTAATTCGTGATCTGATCTGGTATCAGAAAGACCATAAACAAAAACTGGCCATTTTAAAAAAGCTTTTGATCGTGTATCCCAAAATGGCATTCCCAGATGATTTTATTCAGCGTATTAATGTTTTATATGTTGCCTTTTAGTAAAATTTTTATTCAATGGCTTTTTTAACGCAGAAAGTTTCTCTTAAATCTGGGGTGAAGCAGGGATTGCTTCTGTTTGCCTGTGCCATTGAACCCCTTTTAGCCCGTCTATGAAAGGATACGTTTATCTGGGGCGTCCTCATCCTGGGGGAGGCAGGGGTACAGGTGAAGGCTCGGGACTACATGGATGATGTTAGTGTATATTGCACAAGTCCTTGAAAAGAGCTATTAGAACGCCTGAGTATTTTACATGTGCCTCTGGTTTTAAGCTGAATCTTAGCAAATGTGACTGTACTATTGGTGATTGGGATGGCACCTACTGTCCAGACCCAAAGTGACAGTATTAAAAAACTGGGAGTGTTTTTTTGATTATGCAAATAATGGCGAGAGATCATGGGATATTGTTTTAGGAAAATTAAACTGCAAAATAGAATTATGGTAAACCTGAAAACTGACAATGGAAGGGAGAATTTTAATCATTAAGGCAATACTCTTACTAATTATAATGTGTTCAGGAGTGGTACCGTATTTGCTCGATTATAAGACAAGGTTTTTTTCAGAGCAAATGCTCTATGAGACTAAGATCCAGATCCCCCGCAGCGCTGCAGGAGACCTGGATCCTCCTGTCTTATGCCCCCCCCAATTTACCGGTGCTTCTGACTCAGCGGTGTGTAGCCGGGGCAGCGTGTAGACGTCTACTCAATTCGCGTAGACAACTTCCGCTGCAGCCGGAAGGAGGTGCGGTTGGCAGCGGGGGTTGTCTGCGTCCATCGCGCAGACCTTCCCCGGCTGTCAGTGAGGAGAGTTCCCCGGTGCGGGGTCTTGTTACCAGTGGGATACCTCAGGGATCTGTACTTGGACCCATTTGCAACAGGGTTGATGTTCCTGGAGGAAGAAGCCAAATGGCAAACGATCTAGGTAAACTGGAAAAATGGTCAGAGCTGTGACAATTGGAATTTAATGTAGATAAATGCAAAGTAATGCACTTGGGGCATAAAAACCCAAGTGCAGAGTATAGAATATTTGATACTGTCCTAACCTCAACGTGTGAGGAAAGGGATTTAGGGGTAATTATTTCTGAGGATTTAAAGGTAGACAGACAATGCAGTAGAGCAGCAGGTAATGCTAGCAGAATGCTTGGTTGTATAGCAAGAGGTATTAGCAGTAGAAAGAGGGAAGTGCTCATGCCGTTGTACAGATCACTGGTGAGACCTCACTTGGAGTATTGTGTACAGTACCGAAGACCGTATCTCCAGAAGGATATAGAAATGTTGGAGAGAAGGGCTACTAAAATGGTTTATGGATTACAAGATAAAACTTACCAGGATAGGTTAAAGGATCTTAACCTATATAGCCTGGAAAAAAGACGGGACAGGGGGGGATATGATAGAAACATTTAAATATTTAAAGGGAATCAACAAGGTAAAGGAAGATAGTTTATTTAAAAGGAGAAATACTACCACAACAAGAGGACACAACCATAAACTAGAGGGGCAAAGGTTTAATGGTAACATCAGAAAATATTACTTTAATAAAAGGGTAGTGGACGCATGGAATAGCCTTCCAGCAGAAGTGGTAGATGTTAATACAGTAAAGTCATTTAAGCAAGCATGGGATAGGCAAAAGGCCAAGCTAGATATAGGATAAGGGCAAGTACTAAAGGAAAGTACTCAGAGGTTGGGCAGACTGGATGGGCCTACTGGTTCTTATCTGCCGTTACTTTCTATGTTTCTATGTAAGTGAAAAGGCATTTCATTGGGCACAGTGGCATATAGAGGGTTAAAAGGCATATCATGGGGCACAGTGGCGTATAGGGGGTATAAGGCATTTCTGGGGCAGAGTGGCAAGCCTGGGGGCAGATGTGCATAACTAGGGGGGGCAGGTTAGAAAATAAAAGGAAATAAAAACAAAATATTTTTCTCAATCATAGCTTTTATTTAAAAAAAATAGTTTACATGAATTAACATTTACTGGTAAAACTTATATTCAGGCATTTTCTTTTTTTCCTAAATTAATATTCAGATTTTGGGGGGTCGTCTTATAGTCAGGGTCGTCTTATAATCGAGCAAATACAGTATTTCCCCCTCTGACCTGTACGTAAAGAAACTTATGTGTGTTTGTTTTATGTTTTTCTCCAGAACTCCAGAAGTGAGAAACTAAAAAGCGTGCAAACAAAGCACGAATGGTGGTAAAGGGATGCCTGATGTGAAGCATATTTTATATATAGAGTTTTTTACTATGCATTTTCAAAACTTTTATAAAGAATGTACCGTTGCTTCCTTTTTACGCTACGTGACTGGTCATATTTTTTAGGAAATAGAACTTTTACTCACTGTCTCTTAACTCTCATGTGCTTTTAAATCTGCCAAAGCAGTATGTCATTTTAGAAAAAAACAATAACATTTTATCACCTCCAAGACTTTAGCTGGATATTTTATCAAATTCAAAGAAATTGACTGCTGCTATATTATTAAAGGAACAAACCGAACAAGTGGCACAATACTCTCTCATAGAGTCCAGAAGTTTGGCAGAATGTATGTCGCCGCTTTCTAGCCAACTCTCAGAGAGATCTTGCACAGTGGCGTCTTTTTTTGTGTGCAGCCATGATAGACGCTGAGGAAAGAGAGGGTCGCCAAGTGTTCGCTCAGGAATACGTTTTCAGCAACCATTCGGCGCCTCTCACTCTCCTCCGCGAGGCCTCTGTCTTGGTCGTGGAGAGAGAGTAGATAGTGAGGAGGGGGTGGATAGGGAGAAAGGAGTGAGATTTGGGAGAAGGGGTAGATAGGGAGAAGGGAGTGAGAACGGGCAGATAGGGAGAAGGGAGGGATATGGGGTAGATAGGGAGAACGGATGGAGATGGGGTAGATAGTGAGAAGGGATGGAGAGGGGGTAGATAGTGAGAAGGGAGGGAGAGGGGTTAGATGGTGAGAAAGGAGGGTAGCAAGAATATTGAAATAAAGAGCCAGAATGAGAGAGAGAATGAATGGATTAATGTGTGGATGCATTGTGTAAATGAGAGAGAATTAATGAATGCCTGAGAATTTATTAATGAATACGTGTAAATAATTTGTGTGAAAGAGTGAAAGAATAAATGATTGTGTAAATCAATTGTGTGAATGAAAGTGAATTATTGAGTGACTGTAACAAAGATGTCGTACGCTGGGATGTTTGGGGACAAAAATGGCACGTCCTATGTGTGTGTAATTTGGGTGCTGGTCAGGTTCTTTGTTGGCAATGTGGAAGCCAAGGCTGGCCTTTGGGGTTTGCAACCTGTGATCTAGGCCTGTAATTTAGGGGTTTTTGCTATACCTTAAATGCTGAGTTTTAATGTGAATTCCAATTGATCTATACCTGCAAAGCTAGTTTTTTGTGTTTATCTCTTGATCTATATATGCTATGCTATGTTTGAATACATTATTTATGTATACCTGCAAATACAGGGTTTGTATATCTTATTCAGTTGATCAATACCTGGAGTGCTGTTTCATGTGTTGCTTGTTTGATCTATACCTTCAGTGCTGAGTTTACATGTAATTTCCAGTTGATCTATACCTGCAATGCTGGGTTTGTGTGTTCTGTTGATCTATACCTGCTATGCTATGTTTCCATAAATTATTTATGTATACCTGCAAATAGAGGGTTTTTATGTCTTATTTAGTTGCATGTGCTGTTTCCATGTGTTTTTTATTTGATCTATACCTGAACTACAGGGAGTAAGTAAAAGAGAGGCATGTCTTATTGAATTAGGGGACTCTGGGGATGATTACGGGGGAAGAGGACCTCTCAATGTCACAGTCAGAAGGAGGGAAGACTTTACTGACTCTCACTATCTTCCCCTAATCTGCAGTCAGTGTGGAAAATATATATTTTTTTGTGTGGTAGCGGAGGGGATGATTGCATGCTATGGAGCATGGAGCAGGGCCCAAGGAAATGCTTGGGTAGGGTCCAATTTTGTCACTATAAAATATATTGGCTACAGGGTCTAATGTTATATATATATATATATATATATATTGGCAGCAGGGGCTAATATTTATAAATATTAGCAACAGGGTCTAATATTTATATTTATATTGGCAGCAGGGGCTAATAATATATATTGGCAGCAGGGGCTAATCATATATATTGACAGCAGGGGCTAATATTTACATATATTGGCAGCAGGAGCTAATATTTATATATATTGGCTACAGGGGCTAATATATATATATATATATATATCGGCAGCAGGGTCTAATATTAAAGAATGAGTTATTTTAAAATCATATTTCAATGATTTCAATTACTTTACTTCAAAGAGATAAGTACATATTTTGTAGATGCATGTCTAACGCATATATGTATATATATCTAGTGTATATATAGAGTTTAATAATTGCCCCCCCCCCCTAAATATGAAAGCTGGAGACTCCACTGTTCTTGCATGGCAGTTAGTGCATGAATGTTTGCCTACTAGACAATTTCAGCACAGGAGAGGTCTTGGTACCACAGCTAAGTGCCCCAGAGATCAGTGTACACAAGATAAGACAATGTTGCATATATTTTAGAACTGCTTTTATGCACAGAACATATGGAAAAAGGCAGGCCCACTTTTAAAATGTATTATTGGCCTTAGGTTGTTAAACTATACAGTTGTTTTATATAGCCTTTTTACTTGTCCCACAGCTGACCAGACACGTGTTTTATGGATTATGATAAATTGTATCGAAGAATCAATTAGGAAGACCAGGAATATTTTATAGTTTAAGAAAGAATATACAGACCCTTCCATTTGTCTTAAGATGGCTTTAAGCGACATGTACACGCACTTTTTAAAGGATTGTAAAGGCATGGGTTCAAAGAAAGCAAATATACTTTTGTGCCTTAATATGTGGAACATTTTACCTGGAATGGACTGAACGTCCCAAAGACTGGTTTTATGTATTTATTGAAATTTTATGTAAAAATGTTTTAATTCATTCTATCCTTTTAAATGCTCCATTATATCATTTAACCTGTCTTAAAGTATTTATTTATTGTACTGTTGCATATAGTTAATAAAGTACCTGTTCTCCTGATAGCAGCATGTCTGATTAACCCGTTGTGACCCGGCTTGCTTTTAACTTCGCTCGTTTTGACTCCAGGATTTCTGATTTGGCATTGATATCGCCTTTCTGATTATGACCCGGGCTGTCTGACAACTTCTGCCCTGCCTGAGGTCTCCCTGCCGTGTGCCCTGTCTGAGGGCTTCCAGCCGTGTTCCAGAGAGAGTGCCCTGCCAGTCCAGCTACAGGGTCCTAGTACTATCTTGTGCCAGACTAGGGGGCTATCGTTCTGTACATTTGCCTTTGTGCCCGTTCCCTATTTGGGTGTGTCTACAGCCTGTACTTACCTGTCTCGCCAGCTTCTACAATACAGACCATCTCATATGAAGATTCAGCCTGCTATGTTTCATTTTGCCTATCTGTACCTTCCTTCTGGTAATGATGCATCAGTGGGTACAAACTGAGCCTCTGATATCCCCTGCAACCGGGCTTCTACCTGACCTGCTTACCCGAGCCCTGACAGTGACTCTCACAGGGATTTAGAAGGACCTACACAGGGATTAAAAAACACACTGGGATCTGCAGGACCCACCAAGGATGAGGGATCTATTGGAACCGAAACAGCCTATTCCTTCGTCTTATCCAGTGGCGGATCTACCGGGGTCGCAGGGGTCGCGACTGCGACCGGGCCCCGGCGGCAGGGGGGCCCAAGCCAAGGGGCCGCCCGAAATCTTTAAGTTTTTTTTTTTTTTTTTTAAATAAGGCAGGGGCGTCCAACATGCGGCCCGCGGGCCAAATACGGCCCGCGAGACCTCGAGGTGCGACCCGCGTAAGATCGGCAGCCAGGGCAACCGATCTTACACGAGCCGCACCTCAAGCCCTGCTACTTACTTGTGGGAGGGTCTTCTGGACAGCACAAAGGAAGCGGAGTTCACGTGACATCCTACTTCCTCTGTGCTTTAGCAGAGAAAGCAGAGGGAGGCCGCGCCCCCTGCTGAAGTCTGTGAGCGGCATCGAAGGGAGATGCAGTGCAGGTAAGGGGGTGGGGAGGGTGTTTGAATGAGTGTGTGTGATTGAGGGAATTAATCTGTGAATTAATGATTATATGAATAAATGAGTGTGTGTGTGTGTGTGTGATAGCATGGATGTGTAAGTGCTGGAACCTAGGCATGATGGGACTGTGATTGCTGTTAGCAATCACACTCCTATCATGCCAAGTCAGCCAGTACATGCTGAAACCTGGCCAGCTGCCCCCCTTGTGTATTGATGCTGCCAGCAGTATGGGGGTCTGCACATCACTTACAGCCATCCTGTACCAGCGTGTATTGACTGACTTGGCATGATAGGAGTGTGATTGCTAATAGCAATCAGAGTCCCATCATGCCTAGGTTCCAGCATTTACTGGATGGATGTGTAAGTGCTGGAACCTAGGCATGATGGGACTGTGACTACTGTTAGCAATCACACTCCTATCATGCCAAGTCAGCCAGTACATGCTGAAACCTAGCTAGCTGCCCCCCTTGTGTAGTGATGCTGCCAGCAGTATGGGGTCTGCACATCACTTACAGCCACGACTGACTTGGCATGATAGGAGTGTGATTGCTAACAGCAATCACAGCGAGCACAGTCCCATCATGCCTAGGTACCAGCATGTACTGGTTGCCTGGGTATGATAGGAGTGTGATTGCTGTTAGCAATCACACTCCTATCATGCCAAGTCATATTGCTAATTTTGTCCAATTGTGTGTTACCTACTTTTATTAAACATGTGAGTTTTTATTATTATTTTTAAAGGTGGGGGTCATTTTCGGTTTTGGCTAAGTGAACCCTGAATGTTTTGGTCCAGAATTTTCATTTTAGTTCATCCCTAGAATAAATCTAGGGAATCCTGAATTTGTAGTCGCAAAACTTTCTAGGCCCAGAAATCAGTGAGAGGAAGAGTAAAGGTTTTGTGTCATTTTACTTTATTTTAATCTGCATATTTTATTAAAGGCCATATTTTTTGTCACAGTGAAAAATGAGTGCGGCCCGCGCACGTATACAATTCTGATGCAGTGGCCCACTGCAGAAAAAACTTGGACACCCTTGGATTATGCCCTTTGTACATGCGCCCCTTTTTCTTTGATTTTTTTACAGATATGATTCAATATGTAATTTGAATTTGTTGAATTAGTTGAAAAAAAATTGTTGGGTAAAAATCATGTTTTTTTGGGGGGGGTGAGGGGGTGGGGGGCCCTTAACAGATTCTCGCACCCGGGCCCTGAGGCGTCTAGTTACGCCCCTGGTCTTATCGATTGGCATTACTTATCCCACTGCGACCAGCACAGCAGGATCAGCCAGTGGCCGCATCACCATTACAGGCTCCTTCACATCAGCTGTAGGGGGGGCTTGCTTGGACCTGGATCTAGCGTCCCAGGCCATCCAGCAGCCATACCTGCCCAGGACCGCTGGGGCTTGCTGGTACAGTCCTCATATAGATGGTCTGGCTTGCCACATCCATTGCATAACTTACTTATCACAGCTAGCGGTGATGTGGTCCCATTCCCCACAGTTCATGCATAAGGGCCTGGGGTCAGCCCCTAGGGTATCCCTGGGTAGAAATAGTATCCTCTGTTGCTACCGATAGAGAAACGCTTGGGGGGGATGCACTGTTCCACCGACCCCTTCGTTGTGCTCTTTAACTGCACAAGGAACCTCCTCTTACCATTCCAAACCCCCCTCTCATTTCGTACCTTCTGTGGATTAGATACCTAGTTGCAATATCTAAATAACCAGGCTATGATGGCTTCTTCAGACACAAACAGGGGTTGTACATGTGGACAGTAAGAGGGATTTCCTCACCACCATACAGCAACGTAAAGTGGAGTCCATCCAATCAAGGGTCATCTTTCTTTCCTCTAAGGTTCTTATGACACACCGATGTTCTGTATTGTTACTGTATATGTACCTTTAAGTCCTTTGCGTCTGCTGACATGGCCCTTTGCGTCTGGTGACAGAGGCTCACCTATTCTGTGTCATAGCTGGTATTGTTTTGCCCAGTCAATGAGGATATGGAATGACAGCACAACACACAGCAATTTGATGTCTTTACGTCATGGTATTATCTCTAGGTGGCTTCTGCTGGCCGTGCACCTTAAACCGAGGTCCTTCACTCTTTTGTTCTTATGTACCTGGGCATTTCCTTATCTATCTACCACAGTGGTCTACACACGTTGATGCCTGACTCCTAAGACACATAACCATACTAAACTAATTAACCCTATCGTGACCGGGCCCAGGAGTCATTTTAAAATGCACTACAGGTATGTCATCCAAAAAGAATGGGCCCACGTCGCCACAATCATGGTGATCGCAGGGGCACTGCTCCTGCTGTCTACCTGATAACTACAGTGCAACGTTAACCCCTTCAGCGCTACGATTGCAGCATTTTAAGGGTTTTGAACGAGACTCTGTTGCTGCTGGTCTGCCTGGAAGCGCGAGATGCCACCTAATTCCTACTGTGCAGTAAAGTGTCTATGACCGCTGCTGAGAACCCCTTCTTCTCAGGATCCTCCTTTCAATCTCCAAGCCCTTAGTTTGAGAATGTTCGGATTCAGATAGCATACTGGTTCCTGAGATAAAATGACTCTTCTCAGAGGGAGACAAACTGGTGGTTCCACACACAGCTGTATCAAATGCTCCAAGGCAAATCTGGTGCAATAAGGAGGACTGAAACCCTGTCAGATGATTTTCTTGAGGAGTCGAGCTATTAACGTAGAAGGGGGGGGTAGACATAAGCTGTTGTTCTGAAAGCCACTAGATTGATATCTGGGGCTCCCTACCTTGACTACTAGCTGAAAAAGTCTTTGTGGTGGGACCATGTGCCCAGTAACAGCGGACACAGACAAAAATCCACCTGTAAATTCAAGGCTACCTTGATGTGCAGGTCCAAAAGTGAGATATGCTATAGATATCTCTACCTCTGCTGTGTTGTCTGGCCGAAACTGTCCTGTTCACAAGGAGGTGTTGCCAAAATACCAGGGCTCTTTCAACCGCCAAAAAATCTAGGTTTGCCGAGAGATTAAATTAGTTTTTCCTTCAACCTCCACTGCCGGCATCCGTGCCGATGACCAGAGGTGCAGATGTCGGCCAATCTCTACCCGAGGCAGGTCTAACCACCAAACCAGAGACGACAGAATCTCATTTGGTAAATCTCACATGATGGTCTAATGATGTTGTCTGTCCCTAAAGCATATCTTGGTAGTACCATACGTCCCAGAGGTGCCATTGCAGTTCTTCTTTAGAATTTTACATATTTAGCTTGTCAAACGCTTTCCCCTGGGAAGTGTCGATAATAAGCCTGTGACCGAAGCCTCCGTGCCATGGGCTCCTGGAGGGGACTGAGTGCCAGCCTCCTTCCTACAGACTATGGGCCCTGGTGCAGAGTGCCATGTTTTCCCAAGTACAAGAGACTCTAAATACTCAGACAGAGACACAGATTTGTGGCACTTGCATTTTGGTTGGGGGTTTATGTGTGGTGTTACTCTCCATCGGGTCAGTACTTACAGGACAGAGGCTTCCATGGTCAGTATGTATACCTGGATCTGATATTCAGCAGGTTTCAGCCAGAAGTCAGGGAAATGCCCGTGTTTCCCATCCTCCCCACAGACTACAATAGCGACGCCCTGCTGGGCTGAGTGCAAATACTGATCCGTGTCCGAAGGAGGACCTGATGAATAACTTTGTGCGTCTTGCTGTGTCTATTGTAAATTAGCCCCTTGTACTGACTGTTTAAATACCCCTGTATTTCCAAATAACCGAGTCCTGTTTTTACCTCAACATGAGTGATGACTGATGCTTGGTTGTGATCCTTTATTGTCCTTTTCAGGACAATAGCCACACTGTGTAGCTAAGCTTCGGCTAGCTACAGTGCCAACGCAGCTCCGGTGCAGCGTCTCGTCACAGAACCCAAGGAAGGTAATGCATCTGGAAGGGACGAGCTGAGATCATCCACTCAACTGCTGCAGTAGCGCAAGGGAAATTTGCAGGTGTTTTAACAGTAGTGATGGTGAGTTTATCGTGTAGATAAGAGATGCCTGATAGGGCTTGAAACGGAAAGTAATGCAGACCGATGTCCGATGGTACGGCTATGCAAGGATACTTCTGGCGTGACTAAGAAATAGGAACATGCAGGTAAACTCCCTTTATAGTTTATTGTAACCATACAAGCTCTCAATGAGTTGACTCCAGAGTGGATCACATTGAAATGCGACTGAAGTAAGTACCTGTTTAGGAACCTGAAATCTACATAAAATGAGTAAACTCCCAAGGCTTTTGGTATCACTAACACCCACTCTACTACAATGTTATATTAAAAAAAAAACTGCCACACACAAAAGTATCATAAACACATAAACAGGTGTGCATATAAAGGGTAGTGATTTTATTTATATATATATATATATATATATATATATATATATATATATATATATATATATATATATATATATATATATTAAGCTGTACAAAAGCAACTAGGCATTTCACTTATCAAGCATCCACTATTGTACAGTGCCAAAAACGTATTAACATCGTGTAAACCACTTGCTTTTATGTTGATTGACACTTTCGAGTAAGGTGACCACTTAGTTGTCTCTTTACAGTCCAAATATTGTGTTTTGGAAGGGGCAGAGTGAGATATCAGCAAGGGGATTGACAACAGTGGGGGTGAAATATGTATTGCTTTGCCATTTTCCTGCTGGAAAAATTGGTGTGGTTGGTGAAAAAGATAGTGAAGTAAAACTGTACACAATACTCACATTGTTCTTTAATGTCATGGGCCTTGAAGCTAATGCAGGCGCTTTATCTGCACATATGGCAGCACCCAAGTATGGGCACCCAAGTGTATTCCATAGGATAGACTAAGCACAAAAGGCTACCTAAAGGATATGAAAAACAAGCATCTGACAAGTGGTCATATTAAACATTTACATCCTTAAAAGGAGCCCCTTTTAATATATGTATTTTAAAATAAACATATATAACACTGCCATAGTTTCGAAGTGACCTGGTAGCATTTCTCAGGGGTAGGGCCAGAGTTAACACAAAGTGCTAGGATCATCCAGCCAGACAAAAATGTAATAAAATGCACTTAATGGGAGAAGTCATACAAATGGAGGTCAACAAATACAGGGAAATAAAGACAGAGATACCACTTATATTCTAGCAGAAATGCCTTGTACTACACTCACTCTATTCTAGTTGTTTGTAACAATCTCTACCAGGATACAGGAGCTGGGCACATACTTAGAACACATTCACACAAACATCCTTAAATGCAGGACTCTCCAAGGTCCTTCGATAGGGTTCTATATCCTTGTGCTTCTGTCCCCTGCTATATATGGGTAGTCTCCTCAATTAATCAACAAGGGTCTATCATACAGCACTCCCAAAGCAGGATTGTCCACGGAATCCAGGCTCAACATCAACCCAATATGTTCCATGCCCACTCAAGCTTCTCTGGGAACACTCAATATTCTGCCAAGCATGGCTTCTCATGTAGCAGGGATTATCATTCATCCTCTGCCAGATGGGACACAGGGTGCCCTTCATAAGGAGAGGCATATGTCCTGCTCCATGGATCATAAACATTATATTTTACAACCCCCTCCCCCAGGATGTCATTGTCTTGTATTATCTTTTTTTATTTATATAGTGCCAACAATTTAAGCAAACTAATACATCAGGTGGATAGGTCTTGTAGATAAAACATTGGAGAGTGTCTTTTTTTTTTTTTTTAAATCCCAAGTAATGAATCATTACCACCGTCTCCTTTTGGCATTCTAGCTCTAGTGACCAGGGCCCGTTGCCTCATCTGCCTCTTCTGCTTTAACTTTGTCACGAGTTCCATAACTTCATTGTTTAGAAATGCAGAACCAAAGTTCCTAGCACCTAACATTCAGTTAAATATCTTTGCTCATTTGTGTAAGTAAATCTAAGGGAACATGTGGTTTATCATAGCCATATGATTTGGAAACCGGATTGGCATTAGTTGGTATTTCTTCCTTGTTTTCAAGTATCAAAGAGTCAATACTGATGTCACCATCTTTATGACCATTATCTGTGTGATAACAATTACTGTTGCTGCTATCTGATTCAGGTTCAGATTGCTGTTCCTCTTTCTCTGTCATCGCTCTTTCGTATTCTGTGTCATACTGTTCTTGGGAGAAAGGCTGAACTGATGTTTCCTTGTGAGAGATGACATCTTCCATTATAGAAGTTGTATTACCAGTGATTTCAATAGGGGTTTTAGAAACATACATCGAATTGTTGTATTTCAGCAAAGTGGATGAATACCTATTCTTCGTTAAGTTATTCTACAACAAAAAATAGAAAGCATAATGGTTAATCAGTGTTCATATACCTTAACCATTATGAATTAAGAGGGAGAGACCTTAAAATGGCTATTGTTTTCCAAATTTCTGTTTGTATATAATATATGCGGACTATGCTGCATAATAGATACCAAAAATGTTAAAATACATGTATTACTGTTCATTAGGTAAAATACTGTTTTGCTATTCCACTCGTGTAATGTTTCTTTTAAAATAAAATTTTCTTTAAAATAGCACCAAACTTTAAGGGTGTGGCCTATAATCGAGCCAATACGGCATTTCTATGAGATAACCCACTGTTTCATATGGTGTAACACCTTAGGGCTTATTATAGTGGAAGAAATTGACTTAAACAATATAAAATATAAATTACAAAAACTCTGGAGAGCACAGATATACCAACTACAGACACAATTATACATCAAAACTAATAACAGACACTTAATTTTAAGATTTTAAAGGAAAACCCTGCTTTTTCCTTTAGAGTGCCGAGTACCAGGTGACGACATTATAACAGGGCACTCAGAGGAGGGCAGCTTGAGGGAGATGGAGAAAGTTTGTTTCTCAGCTGGAATAGATTTTGAACTCTTCTTTACTATTTTGCTGCTGGTTCAGAGGGGCATATATCTTTGGAGGCATGTACTAATCAGTCGCAGGCAACACATATCTGTATATAAGACAGGTTATTTTAAGACCTTGTATTTAAACCCTTACCAGAAACTTAGGAAGCTTGTCGCGGGCTCTAATTTTGATTGCAACGGCACAAATCAAAACGCCAACAAAAAATACGAAACAAAGTATCACAAAAGCAAGGATCAGGATGTTCTTCCTCTTGTAGCCTTTACAGGAAAACAGATGAGATATTTATAATAAAAGCACTCACATTTTGTATTCATTAAATACAGACACCATTATCTTTACAAAACGTGGATCTTTAGAAAATTTTCAGTTTCAATATGAGTAAAACACAACCTCAAATATTCTGTTGAAGTTAGTAAGTTTTTTTAAGTAAAGAATATTCAGCTTAAACGTAATAACGCCATATTAGTCCAAGAGTGTTTAGTTAACCCCTTAAGTACAGAGCCGTTTTTTTTTTTTTTTGTGTGTGTTCAGCTGTAATTTTCTACATTAATACTCATTCACTTGTGAGAAACGGAGAAAAATGTGAAATATATTTTACTCATCTACAAAAGCTAATGAACATGCTAAATACATTCTAATATTTGTCCCGAGTTTAGAAATAACCATTTTTTTGCTGTTTTGAACGTTATAGGGCAACAAGTACAACTAGTATATTCCTATTTTAAAATCATTTTTATCCCCAAAACTGGTCATTCTGCCCCCATGTCCTATTTGGTACATCTTTGAAGCAAGTCATTTTAATGTATCCCCCTAAAACCACATATTTTTGAAAACTAGACATCCTATGGTTATTTCAAATGCTAGTATTTTAACGGTTTCCATGCATTAAATCTACTACGGCTAGCCACAGCGGCATCCCCCTCCTCTTTATAGCGCTGGTTCTGTCTGGTGGTGAAGGGGTTAACCACTGGTGTCCCAGCAGGGGGAAGCATAGTTTGGCAGGAGTACCCAGTCAGGGTCCAATCTGTTATTCTAATTCAATCAGCATAACAGCGTGAACTCTAGTCTTGTCCATGTCAGCACTCCTACATGTGTTAACATGTCAGCTGGTCCTTTTGGGGCAGGGCTGAAATGCAGTGAAAATGATTTTTTTGGGATTAAGTTTATTTTCATGGCAAAAAGGGACTTTGCAATTGATTCCAATTCATCTGATCACTCTTCATAACATGCTGGAGTATATGCAAATTGCCATCATGTAAACTGAGGCAGCAGTTCTTCTCAAAACTTTTGGCCACGACTGTACATGGTTGGTCCACAATCATTAACTCATATTCAAACACAGGGCAAAGTGCTGTAAAGTACTTTGCTGCATGTTTCTGCAAAAACATCACCGGCTGCCAGACAGGAGGTTTACATCTGTGCGATGCACGCAGACATCCTCCGCTACTGCCCTCCACTTCCGCTTGGGCTTCTATTACTGAGCGCCTGCGTCACATGACCTTCCAGTGCTCAGTCATAGAAGCTCCAGTGAAACCGCCGGCTGCACCCACTAGACACCAGGGAGTCTGGAGCACGAGGGAGCAAAGTGGTGTATCAAGAGGGGTATAAGGCAGATCTGGTGGGTTATAAGGCATATCTGGTGGGCAGAGTTGTAAGCCTGGGGTCAGATGTGCATAACTGGGGGGCAGGTTGGCAAATAAAAAAAGCATTTTTCTCAATCGCAGTTTTTTATTAAATATCAACCCCTTCAGTCCCCTATGGACGTACCGGTACATCCAAAAAAATAATTCCAAGAATCCCTTATGGACGTACCGGTACGTCCTGCCCTTATTGCAGCGGCAGGGACACATCAAACGACAGCCTGGACTCCCCCTGACAGCAGAAAGCCGGCGATGTAACAGCTTCCAGCACAAAAGCCGGAAAGCTGTTACATTTTTAAATGCCGATTGCGTCATCCGGGTTGCGTCACTGCTGATGTCACCCAGAAAGTCATCGGAGGACAGGATATCCCCTGCAGGGGATGTCCTGTCCTCCGATGAGGCACGCAGGGCTGGCCTTAGGGGTGTGCGACCGCACAGGGCGCCATGGCAGCAGGGGTGCCTGCCCGGGACTTAAAGTTAAAAAAAAAACAAAAAACGAAAAAACCCCCCGATGATTTAATTAACATCCTTCATGTTAAATAAAGTTAAAAAAACAAACCAAAACAAAAACAACAATGCTTTAACCCCTTCAGGACCGGGATTTTGATACTAAGGTGTCGCTAAAGGACCGGAGCCGTTTTTGTGTTTTTGCCATGTCTTTCTTCAACTGTAATTTCTCTCTTATCAATTGGTGCACCCACACAAATCATATATTGTTTTTTTCAGCACAAGTAGGGCTTTCATTTGAAAGCATAGTAAGCTGGGTAGTACATTGTTTTGTTTGAAAAAAACTGGAAAAAGTGGGGAAAAAATGAAAAAACATCATTTTTTTTTACAGTTTTGTATACATACAAATTGTACACACATTAAACCAATGGGAAAAAATTATCCCAAATATATTCATTAACTTGTCCTGATTTGGAAACCACCCAACATGGCCAGGATTTTTATCTATTTTGACCAGTATAGGGCAAATATTGCAAGGCATGCATCACGTTTTTGAAATGTAATTTTTTTCAAATTTGGCATGGCAGTCTAATAACTGCAATAGTTGTCACAGATACTGATTACCCCCCCAAAATTATATGTTTATGAACAGTAGATAAGTCAAGGTGTACAACTAGGGTCATTTTGACACTTTTCAAACAGGGATTTTATCGCCAATTGCTGCCAAATTTTGAGGTATTTTTATATTTTTTTGTTTTTTTTGCATATGTTGCAATGTTGCTTTAGATTTTATATTATATTTTGTATAGAATATGTGCAACTGCAGAACAAAACACCAAATTGTGTTCACCAACATCCCCCGGTTCCAACAAGGCCTCACATGCATGGTTCATGCATTTTTTGAGGAAGCTATGAGGGCAAAACTGGAACATGCGCATTTTCGTTTTCACATTTGGAATTTTCAGAAATTGGTTTCCTGGGCCCATATCCCATTTGGGACATTTTGGAAGCCCCCTGCTGTAAATTACCCCATAAAAGTATATATTTATGAACAGTAGACAAGTCAAGGTGTTCAACTAGGGTAGTTTTGACAGTTTTCAGCTAGCCTTTTCTTCACTGATGTCTGCCAAAGTTCACGGAAAATTTATTTTATTGCGTTTTTAACAAATACATTTCAATGTTAAAATTTATTTCTTGCACAGCATATGTGCAACAGTGGAAGAAAGCACCACATTTTGTTCACCAACACCCCCCGGTTCCAACAAGGCCTCACATGCATGGTTCATGTATTTTTTGAGGAAGCTATGAGGGCAAAACTGGAACATGCGCATTTACATTTTTTTAAATATTTTTTTTCATCAGATTACTTGTAAGTGACAGGTTTAGGCCGCTGACATCAATCAGGGAGACCGATCAATAATCAGCGACTTAAAATGTCACCGACAAGTGATCAGGTAATAATTATGATTTTTTCATTTTATTAATAATTTGTGTTTTTTCATAATTACCCTAGATGACCCCTCTCTCTTTGTAGAGCAGGGTCATCCGTGGGCTGCCATAATGATCCGATCACTCCTATTGGCCAGGGGCGATCTGATCAGCCCAGCATTTGACCTGGAAGCACCCTGCACTTTCAGGTCAGTGCTGTTATTTTTTTTTTTATTATTATTATTATTATTTTATTAATTTTTTTTTTAATTATTATTATTTTTTTACATTATTTTTTTTTTAACTCTTTCAATGCTGATGCTCCATTGAAGCACAGCATTGATTGATATTTAGTCCCCACAAGCTTGTGGGGGATAATATTAACCCCTGCAATGCTGCGATGGGGGTCATACACAATCGCAGCATTGAAGAGGTTAATAGAGGAAGAGGGGGGTAGGGGTTAACTGAGGAAGGGTGGGGGTGGGGGGGTCTGGTCTCCACACTCATGTGGAGACCAAAGAACCCTGTCTCCCTGTCCCTGAAGCTGCCTCTGGCAGCTGGGACACAATCTCCAATAGACTGGAGATTGTAGGGGAGGAGTCTCTCTGATCAGTCCTACAGGACTGATCAGAGGACTTCTGGGGGCTCGTTTTTGCTGTTGCTGGTCTGCCTGGGCTTCCAGGCAGACCACCAGCAGCAGAACCCCCTAAAAAACGGGAATTAACCCCTTCAATGCCGCGACCCATTCAATACCCCCCCCCTTCCCTGAAGCTGCCTGTGGCAGCTGAAACAGCGATTGCAGATTTTTCTGCCTACAAAATCACTCCGTGGGAGTGATCGTGGGCGGGCTTAGACAGGCTGTGCTGTCTGCCCAGGACTCCTGGGCAGACAGCAGCAGCAGCGCCCCCACGATCACCGCGATTGTGGTGATGTGGGGACGGTTTTTGGAGGAGACGTACCTGGTACGTCCCGGTCTACCGGTGACTGTTAACCAGGAAGTACCAGGTACGTCCCGGTACTGAGGGGGTTCATTTAAGTCCCGGGCAGGGGCGCCAAGAAGTTTTCAGCAACCGCTCAGCACCCCTCACTCTCCATGACATCATATTCCGGCGCTTAACATGAAATGCCGGCACCGCGGAAGAGCGGGAAGACTGATGCCTCCCGCTCCCACCGCAGGACTCCGGCAACAAGGTAAGGGAGGATAATGAGAAGTAGGGAGAGGGAGTAGATAGCTAGAAGGGGCGGGGGAAACATTTTACATGTGAATGTTTACTAGTAAATCATTACCTGTTTTTAGGTATTAAAACCTAGTTTGAGAAACAGGAAATTCTACTTACCGAGAGCTTGTTTTCCCTGCCAATCCCTGGTGACACTAAGGATAGATGACTCCTCCGTACCTGAGATAGGGCAGGACTCAAAACTTTAAAAGCCCCTCCCCTCCTAGTAACCCCAGTGAATACCAAAGACAACACACGAAAAGCAATCTGATGCAACAAAATTTATTGAAAGGAAGGGAGGGAACAAAAACGTGTCACCAGGGATTGGCAGGGAAAAGAAGCTCGCGGTAAGTAGAACTTCTCGTTTCCCTGCCATCCCAGGTGACACTAAAGATAGATGTACCAGAGCAGAAGGGTGGGGAAACTTAAGGAGACAAAACAGTCTCAAGGACCTTCCGACCGAAAAAGAGTCCTCCTGAGCCATCTGGTCGAGACGGTAATGCTGTACAAAAGCGTGGAGAGCTTGCCAAGCAGCCGCCTTGCAGATCTGGTCGGGCGAAATACAACATCTCTCGGCCCAGGAAGTGGAGACTGTCCTAGTAGAGTGGGCACGGATCCCCCCAGGAGCAGGTTGGCCGGCTGCAGAATACGCCAAGTTGATGGCCGCAACAATCCACTTAGTGATGGAAGACTTGGAGATGCTGACACCCCTGTTGGGCCCCGAAGAGTTCCCCTGGAACAACACCAATCGTGAAATCTCTTCTAGACCTTAATGTATAGCAGAGAGGTAACCTGCTTTCTACTCTGCAGAAGAGTCTCAGCCACAGGAAAAGAAAAACCTTGTGCTCTCAGCAGTTTGCGTTCCATCTCCAGGCCGTCAGGTGGAACAGAGACCTAGAGTGATCAAGTCCGAATACCAGACGCGCTTCGGCCAGTCTGCTGCTATCAGGATCACAGAGGCACGGTCCTTCTTGATTTTCTCTAGGGCCCTGGAGATCAGAGCAAATGGAGGAAAAACATAGGTGAGACGGAAATTCCATCCCTGGGCGAAGGCATATATCGCCAAGGGATGATCCTGAGGCTTGAGGGAAAAGAAGACAGGAATCTGAGCATTGTCTTTGGATGCCATCAGGTCGATCTCGGGCAAGCCCCACTGTTGAACGATGAGGTCGAAGGCTGACGGATGCAGAGCCCACTCGCCGCTCAGCACAGGAGTTCTGGAAATCCTAAGCGATATACGGAGATGTCAAGGACTTCTGGTGCCCCCTTGTCTGATGACATAGTCTACCACTGCCTGGTTGTCGGAGCGAAGCAAAATGTCCTTGCCGGCGAGCAGATGTTCCCAGTGATGCAGCGCTCTTTCTACAGCAAGCAACTCCAGACAGTTCAAGGGAAGCAGTTTCGTAGCTGGAGACCAGAGACCCTGCACGAACAGGTTCCGATACGTCGTTCCCCATCCCCGCAGCAAGGATGTTCTGTTAGAGCCACCAGGAGAGGGAAGCTCTGACATGCTGTGGAAGACAGACAAGCCTGTCCAGAGCCAATGGGTTGTCCTCTAGATGGTGGAGGACAAATCTTTGAAGAACTCTCATGTGGGCCAGGGCCCAGCATACCTTTCTGAGACCATCTTGCCCAGCAGGGACATGCATAACCTCAAGGAGCTTCGGTGCGCAGAGCAAACCCTGCGCACTAGGGACCGAATCCCCCTGATCCTGGCAGGAGGAAGGAAAGCTTTCCCGGAGCAGAAATCCAGGCGAAGACCCAGAAACACCAGTTGTTGAGAGGAAACGGTGCAGGATTTGTCCCAGTTCAGAATCCAGCCGAGATCTTGTAACGTGTTTACCACCGTGGAAAGATGAAGCAGAAGAAGCGGCGCCGACCGGGCATGGATAAGCCAATCGTCCAGATAAGGAAATTCCCTGAACTCGGACTCCCAGGAGAGCGGGGTCTTGTACTGCTCAAAGGTGGTGATAGGCAGGGACAGGAAGGTCAGGCGGAAGGCAGTCTGCCTCTCCTCTTTAAACCAGGTCAAAAACTCTCTACCCCCAGACGGCTCAGAATCCGCTACAGATCTCAGGTAAGCGGAGCAGAGCTTCTTCCTAGAATCCTGCAAAGCCTTGTGACATCCGGAGCATTGGGCATGCTTGGACTTAGAAACAGCTTTTTAAGGCTTGTCCTCAACAGAGGGTGGCTCAGAGTTATCCAGGGCCGACATAACTAAAGATGCAACAGCACCCAGCAAAAGGCAAAGAGCAGGAACACACACAAAATTAAAATCACCTACCTTACATATATACCGAAAAAAAGGGGCTGAAATCAAGCAGTAATCCGCAACAGCGTAGGTTTGGCCCCAAAAATTCAAATCTTGAGCGAAAACGAGGCTTGGCACTCACTACAGGAAGTGCGAAAGCACGGACCGGAAGTCGGCCGACACCATTATGGCCGCCGTCACAACGCTGCTTGATGCCGCTCTTGCAGCGTTCCGACGGCGGCCATAATGGTGTCGGCCAACTTTGGGTCCGGTCTTTCGCACTACCTGTAGTGAGTGCCAAGCCTCGTTTTCGCTCAAGATTTGAATTTTTGGCGCCAAACCTCTGCTGTTGTGGACGCTGACCCAGGTAAATTCATTGTCCTTAGGGGTTAATGGGTTCAAATGCAACCAAAAGGTGTGAAAGCTGGACCAAAACAAACAAAAACAAACTTACTTCCTTCTGCATCTTCATCTTTCAGTTGTATACAGGTTTCTTTTGATTTCTCTCCTACCACAACCCAATATTCCGAACTGCCCTTAGCTGAAATACAGACTCTCCCATCCTTTGAGGGGGGCACTATGTAAGCAATACAGCCATCGTCAAAGCATTCATCAGACTTGTACTGTAATAAGACAAAACAGATTACTGCCGTGGATAAAAAATATGCATTAGGCTAGATAAGCACACATAAGGGGTACAAGCCTAGTTACAATGTCTGAAGTCTTAAGCTACACAAGAAATCTTTAGTTAAAAAAAAAATTATATATATATTTATATTATATATACACACACACACACAGGTACGTGATAATGCAAAAATAGGTTCCCCAACACGTACTCCTCCCACTAAAAATATAATAAATATAATAAAAAGAAGCATGACTGTTGAACAAAGCATAGGGTGGCAAAACATTTCAAACATTGGAAAGAGATGTATACATTTGCATTATATATAATCTCAAAGAAATTAAACATCTCCCTAATAATACATCTTTGCAAACGTCACCATACCGTAAAATTTATCCCAGTCAGATACAAGTCATATTCAAAATCGTTATAAATGTCCTGTATAGTCTGTGGTTCTTCTTCTGTAGAAGGTACAAGAGGGTGCCAGATTTCCACAACAATGTTATTATCATTCCATGATGCAGACAATGTAGGGGGACCAATGATGCCTAGATATAACAGAACAAAAAAATATATATATTTTTTAATACATTTTATTGTAACCCCAAGCGACAACTGAAGTTCAAGGCACCTTATGCTGTGAAATATCGAAGCTTTCAGCAACAGCAAAATATATGCAGGGATGCTGCTTATCTCTGGAGTGATCATATTTGCCAAATTGAATTCAGCATGGCCCTGTCCTTCCAGCATGAGATTTGGAAGAATCAATGATCGCTTCCGTCGCCCTGAGGGTGTTGCTAGATGTCAGCAACAGCCAATGGTATCCATTGGCAAGGATGGTGTTTTAATGAACCCCTCTCTTGTAATTGATCACTGCATAAAAGTAACGATTTTAAACAGTAGCACTGTTTTGTGGTCTTTTTTAAACAGTAGCACTTTTTGTGGTCTTTTTTCTTTAAAAAGTGGAGTTGTTAATAGCACCTTATTTTTAATTAAATATTTTATATTTGGTGAATGTTTCAAATGCAGATAATTTTAATGTAAAAACAAAATCCACTGTACATCGTTACACAGTGGATATAAAAAAAAAAGTCTACACACCCCTGTTAAAATGCCAGGTTCATGAAACAAAGAAATCATGTCAGAACTTTTTCCACCTTTAATGTGACCTATAACGTGAACAATTAAATTGTAAAAAAAACAACCAACTGAAATCTTTGAGGGGGGGGGGGACACCGTACAATAACCTGGCTGCATAAGTGTGCACACCCTTAAACTAATACTTTGTTGAAGCACCTTTTGATTTTATTACAGCAATCAGTCTTTTTGGGTAGGAGTCTATTAGCATAGCACATCTTGACATGGCAATATACGCCCACTCTTCTTTGCAAAAGCACTCTAAATCTTCATCTCCTGTGTACAGCCCTCTTCAGATTATCCCACAGATGTTCATTTGGGTTCAGGTCTGGGCTCTGGCTGGGCCACTCCAAAACGTTAATCTTCTGGTAAAGCTATGCTTTTGTGGATTTGGGTTGTTGTCGTGCTTAAAGGTGAACTTCCTAATGGACGCCTGAAGGTTTTGTGCCAAAATTGCCTGGTAAATGTCCAAACATGCTAGGGGTTATCTAGGGTTTATCTCTATACGTGATTGGAATGGCAGATTTGCGGCAGTTGCCCAGGGGCCCCTAGAACGCTGAACAGGTTGGATTCTGTATGCGATATCCAATCTCCCAATTCTTGCAGCTCTCTTTTTAAGCTAGAGGCTATTTCAGAAATATATTTTTTTTTGTTTGCCACTCATATCTTGCAGCATGTGCCTCATTGGAAGACCTAATTATTTCTCTAATATGAAGTGTGATTATGTCACTGCCCCAAATTTAGAACTAAACAGGATATTAGCTGACAAAATACTTACCATGGATTCGTAAACAAAAATCTTTTTTAGTCTCATATTCAGATTCCATCGATCCAACAAATGATTTGACTCGCACATTGTAATAGGATTTAGGGTCAATGATTAGCTTGGAAAGATCACAATATGTTTCTGAAATCCTTTGGCAGCTCTGGACAACAGTCCAGTTTTTACCAATACTGAAATACAAAAGACCAAAAAAAAGCCAAAAACAATTGGCATTAGCATCGTCTTTTAGAAAAGCGTTAAGGCTTACGCTGGCTGCAATAAAAACGCTTACCTTAAAGCAGATCCTTCACTTTGTAGTTTGGTACACTAAAGTAATATATATATTATATATTTAAAGCCCATTTTTATATCTATGCCATTATAGAAACAATCTAAATGTAACATTTCTATTAAAAAATTAAAAAAAATAACTATTCCATCATGAAAACTTGCACCATTGAGTTACACAGAATACTTAACACTACATAAGAATGATTGATTATTAAATATGCGCATAACAGAATGTTATCAGAGACACTGGAAAAAAGAAAAGCTCATTTAACCCCTTAATGACAAGACTGTTTCTTACTCATAGTACATTTTGGGACAATGGCTCTTAACATTTTTCAGTGTTGCTGTAATTTTCTTCTTTCTCATTTTGTGCACCCACACATATACCATATTTGCTCGATTATAAGACGAGGTTTTTTTCCAGAGCAAATGCTCTGAAAATACCCCTTGTCTTATAATCGGGGTCATCTTATAATTAGACCTCAACTAGGTCTGACTATGAGACTAAGATCCAGATCCCGCAGAGATGCAGGGGACCTGGATCCTCCTGTCTACACCCCCCCCCCCCCACACACACCCACTTACTGGTACTTCTGAATCCCCGGTGCTTAGTCCGGGCAGCATGTAGAGCTCTACGCGATTCGTGTACACAACTTCCGCTGCAGCCGGAAGGAGGTGCGGTTAGCAGCGGGGGTTGTTTGCGTCCATCGCGCAGACAACCCCTGCTGCTAACCGCACTTCCTCCCAGCTGCTGCGGAAGTTGTCTACGCGAATCGCGTAGAGCTCTACACGCTGCCTGGACTACGCACCGGGGACTCAGAAGCTCCGGTAAGTTTGGAGGAGGGAGGGAGAGGGAGGGAGTGTTAAATGGGGGGCATAAGGCATTTCTGGAGGCAGAGTGCTCTGTGAAATGCCATTTAACCCCCTTAATGCCACTCTGCCTCCAGAAATGCCTTATACCTCCCTATATGCCACTCTGCCCCATAATATGCCTTTTAACCCCCTAAATGCCAGAGTGGCACATAGGGGTATAAGACAATTCTGGAGGCAGAGTGGCACATAGGGGGTCAAAAGGCATATCATGGGGCAGAGTGGCATTTAGAGGGTTAAAAGGCATTTCATGGGGCAGAGTGGCAAGCCTGGGGCAGATGTGCATAAATAAAAGGAAATAAAACCAAAATATTTTTCTCAATCATAGCTTTCATTAAAAAAAAAAATTGTTCACAAAGTTTACATGAATTAACATTTACTGGTAAAACTTTTTTCCTATAGGGTCGTCTTATATTCAGGCTTTTTCTTTTTTTCATAAATTAATATTCAGATTTTGGGGGGTCGTCTTATAATCGAGCAAATACGGTATATTGTTTTTTTCCAGGACAAACAGGGCTTTCTTTAGATACCATAATTTTTATCATATCATCTAATTTACTATAAAAAAAAAAGATAAAATATGGTGATTCTTTGTTAATAAAATGACTCACTCCAAAAAAAAAAAAAAAAGTTTTACTCATCTGCAAAAACTATGAAAAAACTAAATAGATGCTAAATAGATTCTACTATTTATACTGAGTTTAGAAATAACCAATGTTTTTATCTTAGGACTTGCTCATAAAAAAACTATATATATATAGATACACATATATACACACATACATATACACACACACACATATATACCATATTAGCCCGAATATAGGCCGCACTCCCCCCCCCCCACTTTAAGTCTTTAAAGTGGGGGTGCGGCCTATATTCGGGGTCTAGCGCCCGACGCCCTGGACATGCAGTTCCGGGCACCAGGCAGGCCGCAAGGTTAGGATCCTAGGGACCTGCATCCTACTCTCTGATACGCTCAGACAGCCTCCCCTGCCAGCACTTCCCACAGGGGGAGTGCCGGCACGGGAGATCGTCTAAGCGCATCGTCCCACGAGGGGAGTCCCGGCAAGGGAGATTGTTAAAGCACATCGTGCAGACGTGCTGGCAGCGGAGGTTGTTTACCCGCGCATTGCCGCAGCCGGTGAACGTCCGCACGATGCATTTTACCTCTGCCCCCAAGACTTACCAGAGCAGACTCCCGGGTGTCTTGCGGGGCCGGCGGGGGACATCTACGCAATATGCGTATACAACTTCCGGTTGTACGCGTATTGCAGGGCTTGACAAATTTGTTGTGAATCTAGGCGCCAGCTAAAAAAAGTTAGGAGCCAGAATTCTTTTTTAAACTAACAGTTGGTTAGGAGTGATCTGATCATTATCAGCCCACTTACTAAACTCACAGCATTTGACCTGGAAGTACCCTGGACTTTCAGGTCAGTGCTGGGTTGTTTTTTTTTGTTTTTTTTTTAATTATTATTATTTATTTTTTTTAACTCTTTCAATGCTGATGTTCCATTGGACACAGCATTGACTGATATTTAGTCCCCACAGGCTTGTGGGGACAAGTGTTAACCCCTGCAATGCCACGAATGTGTTATACACAATTGTGGAATTGAAGGGGTTAACGCTGCACTGTCGCTCTCATGGAGCGATCAGGCAGCAGGGGGGTGTTGGGGCTGGAGACCAAAGAACCCTCTCCCCCTGCATCCAGGCAGACCACCAGCAGCAGAGCCCCTTACAAAACGGGAATTAACCCCTAAATGCCGCGATCGCGGCATTGAAGGGGTTAACGCTGCACTGTCGCTCTCAGGGAGCGATCAGGCAGCAGGGGGGGTGTTAGGGCTGGTCTCCACACTCATGTGGAGACCGAAGAACCCTCTCCCCCCCTGTCCCTGAAGCTGCCTCTGGCAGCTGGGACGCAATTGCTGGTCTATAGACCAGCCGTTGCAGGGGGAGTCTCTTTGATGACTGCTGTAGGCTTCCATGCCTACATGATTCATCACAGGGCTTGTGGGGGCTCATTTTTGCTGTTGCTGGCCTGCCACCTGACCACCAGCAGCAGAGCCCCGTACAAAACGGGAATTAACCCCTAAAATACGGCGATTGCGGCATTGAAGGGGTTAACGCTGCACTTTCGCTCTCATGGAGCGATCAGGCACCAGGGGGATGTTGTGTCAGGTCCCCACACTTGCAGGTTTTCCTGCAATCGCGGTTTCAGCCTACAGAATCACTCCATGGGAGTGATCTCAGGCTCGGGGGCGGGCTCTGAGTGGCTGTGCTGTCTGCCCAGACTCCTGGGCAGACAGCAGCGCCCCCAGCGATCACAGGCTGACAAACACCTAAGCACCAGGACAAAATTCTGAGTCGCCATGGCGACCTGGGAATGGTCGAGCCCTTGGCACAAAAAGTTGTATACGCATATTGCGTAGATGTCCCCTGCCGGCCCCGCAAGACACCCGGGAGTCTGCTCTGGTAAGTCGGGGGGGGGGGGGGGGGGGGGCAGAGTGGCAGCATATCTCGGGGGGGAGGACAGTGGCAGCATATCTCAGGGGGGGACAGAGTGGCTGCATATCTCGGGGGGGCCCGAGTGGCAGCATATCTCAGGGGTGGGGGGGACAGAGTGGCAGCATATCTATTACAAAACTTTTTCTTTAAAAAAAACACCAAACTTTTAGGGTGCGGCCTATATCCGAGCCAATACGGTATTACACACACACATACTTTTTTTCTTTTTTTGGTGACAATGGGGAATTATTTTTACATGTTACCATATTTTGTAAAAAAAATTGTAAACTTTTTTTTTTTTAAATTGTTTTACTAATCTAGAGCTGGGCTCCATTGACCTTATCTGTAAAAGACCCTCTGTGAACGCATTCATTTATCTATTGTTGACACTATCTTGTGAGTGGCGGCAATATCATTTACATGATGGCACTTGTGGTTGCTCTTAGGAGCAATAACAAGGCTATCGGGGTAAGGGGTTGTGTTGCTACACCGTTTGTGCTTAGGAAGCAATTCCGTCAAATAGGTTGAATCTCAGGACAAATAGTAGAATCTATGTAACATGTTTTTTTCATTCGCTTTTGCAGATGAGTAAAAGTTTTTTTTTTTATTTAAAAAAAAATCACCATAATTTATCATTTTTTAATTGTAAAATAGTAAATTGGATGATATGATAAATGGTATCTATTTTGTCCTGAAAAAACAATGTATGATATGTGTGGGTGCACAAAAAGAGGAAGAAAACTACAGCTACACAGCAACACTGAAAAATGTTAAGAGCCATTGTCCCAAAATGTACTACGAGTAAGAAACAAACAACCTTGTCATTAAGGGGTTAAGTAATTCAGTATTGATAGAATGACATAAAGGTTGCTCAAAAAACTTTGTCCACTGCTTTTTTAATTATATCGCCAAATTAACCCTGTATTTATATGCATTATAAAGCTAAAAGGGCATATTTTCCCTCAGTGAAAAATGAGTGCAGCCCCCACACACATACATTTCTGATGAAATGGCCCACTGCAGAAAAAACTTGGACAGCCCTGTCCTAGATGCATTACCGTATTTGCTCGATTATAAGACAAGGTTATTTCCAGAGCAAATGCTCTGAAAAATACCACTCGTCTTATAATCGGGGTCGTATTATAATCAGACTTCAAATAGGTCTGACTATGAGACTAAGCTCCAGATCCCCCGCAGCGCTGCAGGGAACCTGGATCCTCCTGTCTTATGCCCAACCCCCAACTTACCGGTGCTTCCGAGTCCCTGGTGTGTAGCTGGGGCTGTGTGTAGACGTCTACGTGGTTTGCTTAAGCAACTTCCGCTGCAGCCGGAAGGAGATGCGGTTAGCAGCGGGGGTTGTCTGCGTCCATCACACAGACCTTCCCCGGCTGTCAGAGATCAGAGTTCCCCGCCACACTGCCTCCAGAAATGCCTTTTAACCCACTGAAATACCTTATACCTCCCTATATGCCACTCTGACCCATAATATGACTTTTAACCCCCTAAATGTCAGAGTGGCACATTGGGGGTCAAAAGGCATATCATGGGGCACAGTGGCATATAGGGGGTATAAGGCATTTTTGGGGCAGATGTGCATAACTGGAGGGGGCAGGTTGGAAATTAAAAGGAAATAGAAACAAAATATTTCTCTCAATTAGGGCTGCAACAACTAATCGATAAACTCGATAATGAAAATCGTTGCCAACGAATTTCATTATCGATTAGTTGAATCGATTTTTATCTATTATAAAATGAGGGTTTTTTCAGAGCAAACGCTCTGAAAAATACCCCTCATTATATAATCCGTTTCAGTGACTCACAGCAGCAGTTCCTACTTACCAGTCCCTCCCTGTAATCACAGGGACTCCCAGAACCACATGGCTAAAACACTCATCTAAGTATAAAATTAATATTTGGGCTGCTGAATGTTAGGGTACGTGGGGGTTAATTTAGGGGATGCTGTGGTTAATGGGTATTTAGGGTTAATATAGGGTAGTTGTGGTTGATGGGGTATTTAGGGGTAGTTATGGTTAATGGGATGTTTAGGGTTAATTTAATGATGAGGACTGAGGGTTAATTTAATTAATTTAATAAAGTTAACTTAAGGTGCAGTTAGAGGTAAAGGGGGGGCAAACTAAGGGGAATCTAAATCCTGGGGGCAGTGAAGATTTACACAGTACTTATTTATAAAAGTATTGTGTCAGTGTGTTGTGAACGGGTCTGTGACTCTATGAGGGGATTATGAGATATCTGGAGGTTATAAGGCATATCTGGGGAGGACGGAGTGACATATCTGGGGGTATAAGGCATATAGGGTATATAAGGCATATGTGGGGAGGGCAGTGTGGCATGTCTGGGGAGGACAGAGTGGTGTATCAGGGTGTATAAGGCATATCTGGGGGTAGAGTGGAGTGGCATATCTGGGGGTAGAATGGAGTGGCATATGTGGAGAGGGCAGCGTGGCATGTCTGGGGAGGATGGAGTGGTGTATCAGGGGGTATAAGGCACATCAGGGGCCACAGTGGCATATGTGGGAGGCAGCGTGGCAAGCTCAAATGTGCATAAATTGGGGGGGGGGGGCTGGTTGGGAAATAAAGACAAGAAATGCATTTTATCAAAGTTTTTTTTATTCTGCTGTTTGTATTTAACATCATTGTTTATGAAATTTAAATAAATGCAAAATTAACATTCTTTTTTTTTTTTTTTATCTGATTAATTGAAAAAATAATCGGCCAACTAATTGATTATGAAAATAATCGTTAGTTGCAGCCCTATTCTCAATCGTAGCTTTTATTTAAAAAAAAATAAAAAATAGTTTACATGAATTAACATTTACTGGTAAAACTTTTTTCCTATAGGGTCGTCTTATATTCAGGCTTTTTCCCCCTAAATTAATATTCAGATTTTTTTTGGGGGGGGGGGTCGTCTTACAATCGAACAAATACGGTACTTCGCATTTATCCACATTACATGCCAGCTGCCACAGCTCTGACCATTTTTCCACTTTGGCATGATCTTCCTAAGGCAAACCCATGTTTTTGATCTTGAAACCCATGTGACTTCAGATGTTCAACAATCCTGTCCTTTAACATAGCTTCCATTAATTTCCCCACTACAGATGTAAGACTTACTGGCCTTAAGTGCATAACTGGGGGCAGGTTGGGAAATAAATAAAAAAAAAAAAAGTTTTTTATATTCTGCTGTGTGTTTTTAACATCCTGTTTGTTAAATTATTTTACATTTTTTTTTTATCAGATTAATTGAAAAAAATAATGGGCCAACTAATCGATTATGAAAATAACCGTTAGTTGCAGCCCTACAGAAAATTGTATTAGGCTGGTCAGTAAGAGTAAAAAATTTAAGAAACCGCTGTGGTACTCTGCAGAAGTGGCCAAAATCGTAAAAGACAAGAAGTTAGACTTTAGTAAATATAAAAATACCCAAAGTGAGGAAGATAGACAAATCTATAAAATTAGGCAGGAATGGTCTCCGATTCCTTGCCATGTATTCTGCAAGCTCATCAGACATTATAGAAGAAGACACATAGCCGTTCTCATGGTAAAGGGAGGTAGCACAAAGTATTAACTAAAAGGGTGCCAATAATCATGCAACACATTTCCCTTTTTTTTGGGGGGGGGGTAAACATGTGTTGAGTTTGCAATTGTTTGATATCTATGAGTGCAGAGTATTGTGTATTTTTTGAAGAAGAGATCAAGGTGTTTTTTTACTGCATTATTTACTCATATTTCCCAAGGGTGCCAATATTAACCCCTTAAGGACCGGGCTCATTTTTCATTTTGTACCCTGTGGGACCGAGGCTGTTTTGACACTTTTGTGGTGCTTGTGTTCAGCTGTAATTTTCTCATCACCCATTTAGTGTACCCACATAAGTTATATATTGTTTTTTTCAGGACAAGATGGGCTTTCTTCAGATACCATTATTTTGACCGTATCATATTATTTACTATAAAAAAACAAAACACATTTTATGACTTTTATTTGAAAAATCTTTTACTCACCTAAAAAAGCAAGTAAAAAAAACTAGCTAAATAGATTCTACTACTTGTCCTGAGCTTAGAAATACCCAATGTTTTTATGTTTTTTTGCAGTTTTTTGTAAGTTATAGGGCAATAAGTACAAGCAGCGTTTTGTGATTTCCAAATCTTTTTTAACAAATCTGGTCAGTCTGCCTCCATCTCCTCTTTGGAATATCTTTGAAGCCGGTTAACTCAATTTAACCCATTCAAACCATATATTTTTGAAAACTAGACACCCCAGGGTATTCCAAATGCTGTTATTTTAACCCTTTCCATGCACCAATTATAGAACTACACTTTGTCAAACTTTGTAATAGTAATTTTTTTTTATTTTTTTTTCACACAAATTGTACTTTAGTTATAGATATACAGGTTCTGGTATATGTCACTGTCAAACAACACCCCAATGTGTGTTCAGGAACATCTCCTGAGTGCAGTGATACCCGACATGCATGTGTTTGTCGGGTTGTTTGAGATTTAAAATGCCACATTTGGGAAGTGCGCTTTTTTTCTCCATTTTGGTCAGTCTGTACCTATGCCCTATCTTTGAGCTCGGCCACTCCAATTTACCCCATCAGCCATTTTTTTTTTATATATATTAGACACCCCTTGGGTATTTGAAGTGCTTTTATTTTAACTCTTTGTTGAGATTTTTGAGAAATTTTAGCACTTGCTCAAAATAATAAACTATTTTTTTATTTTATTTTTTTAATACTTTTTTTATATTTTTTTTTACACATTTTGCTGGTACTGGATGGTTCATCAAGTGACATCACTGCATAATTATTTTTAAATGTTAGCACATTTTTTTTTTTTTTTTGAATATTTTACTAATCACATAGTGATTAGAAAGCTGGGTTCCATTGACTTGCTTGGTTGAATGCAGTACCTGTATTCAACCTGCAAGTTGAGCCAGAGTTCTCTAGAGGGTCTGGAGACCATCTAGCGAACTCTTTCTTCTTTATTGTTTTTTTTCCCGGGCCGCCGCCATCTTGTTGATGGCGAAGATCACCAGCAGCTGCGGCTGTGACCGCTCTCCGGAGCGACACCATTTAAGTTTAGGAGGCGATCGTTGATCGCCTCCTAAACGCTTTTAAAACGGGCATCCGCCCGTTGACGCCCCGGGGAGGGGCCAGACATGGCCCCCGATGCCGATCTCGGCGTTAAAGAATGCCTCGACATCGAGGCATTACAGTAACACCGTTTAAGCGAAGAAAGTGATAGTTGATCACTTTCTAAGCTTATTTAATTTTTTGACGGTTCAGGACCGTCAAAGGTCATTTAGTGACCTTCTTGTCATGACGGTCCTGAACCGGCAAAGGTCGCGAAGGGGTTAATGGAGGGCACTGAATATGCATTAGGGTGGATCTCCCTATGAATTTGAAAAACAGACCACATGGAAGCGCATATGGATGAAGTGCCCCTTTAATAATTTGTATTTTTTGGGGATTAAACCTTGAGGAAAGGGACACCAGGCATATTATCTTCAAAGCAAAACCAAAGGGTATTTGGTAAAGAACCAAAGACGTGAATTCTTGAAAATGACATTCAAAAATTGTTTCCAAAAATTGGCGACAACCCCGTCATATGGCTTATAACATAGAACAAGAATGGCTAAACCAAATGCAAACCCAAATGTTAGTAAGACATCCAACAAGTTCTTAAGCAAGTCTTGTATTCACAAAAACATTAAAAAGGCCAATTGTTGCTTACTTGTAATTCATGATTTCCACTTGAAAGTAAGGCATCAAATCAGCCAAGCTATAGGCCCAGTATAAGGTAGTATTGAAGTTATAGGATTTCAGAGTCAGGTTAAACGGTGCAGGAACTGTAAAGGAAACCACAAGTAATATTTGTTTAAAAGAAAAAGAAGAAGTATTATGAGTACACACTGCTAGTTTCCGTATTTCAAATGTTCAGTTTCGTTTCAGTGTCGGACAGGTTAATGTGGTAAATTGGGGGGTAGTGCTTTATAGACTTGTGCAAACGGACCAAACGATTTGGCTCAATTTCTTGTTTAGTTTTTGTTCCATTTATTTTTGGACAACAAATTTCTTTTTTCGGCACTTTTGGTTTAAACAAAATCGTAAACAAATTACCGTATTTGCTCGATTATAAGACTAGGTTTTTTCAGAGCAAATGCCCTGAAAAATACCCCTCGTCTTATAATCGGGGTCGTATTATAGTCAGACCTATTTGAGGTCTGATTATGAGACTAAGATCCAGATCTTGCAGGGGACCTGGATCCTCTTGTCTCCCCCCCCCCCCACTTACCGGTGCTTCTGAGTCCCCGATGTGTAGCCGGGGCAGCGTGTAGACAACCTCCGCTGCAGCCGGAAGGAGGTGCGGTTAGCAGCGGGGGTTGTCTGCGTCCATCGCGCAGACCTTCCCCGGCTGTCAGAGGTCAGAGTTCCCTTCATCGGGGAATTCTCTCTGATAACCGCACCTCCTTCCGGCTGGAGCGGAAGTTGCCTACGCGAATCGTGTAGACGTCTATACGCTGCCTAGGCAACACACCGGGAGTCAGAAGCACCAGTAAGTTGTTTTTTTTTTTTGGGGGGGGGGGGTTAAATGGGGGGCATAAGGCATTTCTGTAGGCATAGTGCTCTATGAAATGCTATTTAACCCCCTTAATGCCACTCTGCCTCCAGAAATGCCTTATACCTCCCTAAATGCCATTCTGTCCCATAATATGCCGTTTAAGCCCTCTAAATGCCAGAGTGGCATATAGGGGTATAAGGAATTTCTGGAGGCGGAGTGGCACATAGGGGGTCAAGGCACATCATGGGCACAGTGGCATATAGAGGGTTAAAAGGCATATCATGGGGCACAGTGGCATATAGGGGGTTTAAGGCATTTCTGGGGCAGAGTGACAAGCCTGGGGCAGAGTGACAAGCCTGGGGCAGATGTACATAACTGGGGGCAAGTTGGAAAATAAAAAGGAATTAAAAACCAAAATATTTTTCTCAATCATAGCTTTTATTAAAAAAATAGTTTACATGAATTAACATTTACTGGTAAAACTTTTTTCCTATAGGGTCATCTTATATTCAGGCTTTTTCTTTTTTTTTCCTAAATTAATATTCAGGTTTTGGGGGATCGTCACACTCACGCTCTCTTTGAATGTCTCCTTACCGTCTCTGCTGACCACTTACTTGTCCCGGTCTCAGATTCACAGAGAAAGAGAAAAGAGGTACCAAAAAACCTCTCTGTCTTCATTATTCTGGCCTCCCAGGGCACATCTGCAAAAGAGTGGAGCCACCGGAGCAGACTCTACCCTCCCCAGTTCTGCCAATCTGGGGAAAGGGTGCGCCCATAGGCTCTGCCCTTTTGTGAAAGTTCGCCGTTACACCTTTGTCAAAGTTTGTGGTAGTACCGTATTTGATCGATTATAAGACGCCCCCCCAAAATCTGAATATTAATTTATGAAAAAAAGAAAGGCTGAATATAAGACGACCCTATAGGAAAAAAGTTTTACCAGTAAATGTTAATTCATGTAAACTATGTGAACATTTTTTTTTTTAATAAAAGCTATGATTGAGAAAAATATTTTGTTTTTATTTCTTTTTTTTTTTTCCAACCTGCCCCCCCAGTTATGCACATCTGCCCCAGAAATGCCTTATACCCCCTATATGCCACTGTGCCCCATGATATGCATTTTAACCCTATAAATGCCACTCTGCCTCCAGAATTGCCTTATACCCCTATGTGCCACTCTGGCATTTAGGGGGTTAAAAGGCCTATTATGGGGCAGAGTGGCATATAGGGAGGTATAAGGCATTTCAGGAGGCAGAGTGGCGTATAGAGGGTTAAAAGGCATTTCTGGAGGCAGAGTGGCATTTATTGGGTTAAAAGGCATTTCACAGAGCACTCTGCCTCCAGAAATGCCTTATGCCCCCCATTTAACACTCCCTCCCTCCCTCTTCCAAACTTACCGGAGCTTCTGAGTCCCCGGTGCGTAGCCCGGGCAGCGTCTAGAGCGCTACGCGATTAACGTAGACAACTTCCGCTGCAGCCGGGAGGAGGTGCGGTTAGCAGCGGGAGTTGTCTGCGTCTATCGCGCAGATCTTCCCCGGCTGTCAGAGATCACGGGGAACTCTGAAGGCTGCAGCGGAAGTTGTGTACGCAAATCGCGTAGAGCACTACACGCTGCCCGGACTAAGCACCAGGGACTCAGAAGTACCCGTGTGTGGTGGGGCGAAGGGATTTAGACAGGAGGATCCAGGTCCCCTGCATCGCTGCGGGGGATCTAGATCTTAGTCTCATAGTCAGACCTAGTTGAGGTCTGATTATAAGACGACCCCGATTATAAGACGAGGGGTATTTTTCAGAGCATTTGCTCTGGGAAAAACCTTGTCTTATAATCGAGCAAATACGGTAATTTGTGTTCCCCACCCCCCCACGTTGCACTTCAGGTATGAATTTACAACTCGTGTCACTGACAAGCACCACCCCAATAAGTGTTCAGCAACGTCTCCCCGGTACAATGATACCACCCATTCATATGTTTCTCATCAGGTTGTTTGGGGGGCTACAAGGCCAGATTTGGGAGGTGTGCAGCTGTTTTCTTTTGATTTCGACATCTGGTCATTGCGTGTTCGCGCTATTTGGGACATGTTTGAACTCGGCCAATTCAATTTATGCCATCAAATCATACCTTTTTTTAAACTAGACATCCCATGGGTATTGCAAATGCTAGTATTGCCAGGATTTGTGAGAAGATACAGTGCTAATTTTAGCATTTCCTCAGAGAAATTTTAATTTTGTTCGACCTGGATGGTTTTTCTGATGGTGATAATAACTGGATAAGTATTTTTACATTACATTTTTCTTTTTTCCAATTTTTTTTTTTTTTTTACTAATCACATTGTGAAAACGGGGCTCTGTCATGATTAACTCATATAACGTAGTGGATGCATGGAAGGGTAACCCAGGAGAGGTGGTTTGTTTCTTTGTTTAAGCATTCAATGAGTTAATCTGAGGTTGATTTAAATGTGTTTTTGTGCATGCCCTCTGTATCTGTTCTGGCTAGAGGTGTCATCTTCCCAAAGGACCCCTGTGGTGATTCATGGCCTTACAGATAAAGACCCTGAGTTATAGGAATTCCATTCCTATCTTAAGTGGAGGAGTTTCCATCACCTTTACCCCACCATAACTTATTGGCACATCAAAGATGGGACCCGATTCTTGGGGTTGGTGTCATATAATCAGTCATGTGGTCAGAGGGGCGTTTGCTTGCAAAAGTCTGATTTAGGGACAATGCAGCGACCTCAAAGCAGAACTCCATGATATACTCTGATCGGAACAACATCGTAAGAAACCATCTGGACTTAAGGAGTTCCCACAGGCCTACTTATTGGAGAAACTCGTGAGTGAGGGTCCTGTGTTTAAGTCCCATTGTTTTTAAGAACTGTTTGCTGTTTTATTTTTATTTTGTATGTCTTGTTTTTGTAATTCTGGCACTGTGTAATCTTTGTCTTTTTGTTATTAAAATCTTCATAATCCAAGTCTGTCTTTGGGCTCTAGTATCGATATCCACAAACCCTAAGAGAGGATAACACGTTACCATATTGTTATTAAGTTTTACAGGATATATATATATATATATATATATATATATATATATATATATATATATATATATATATATATATGTTAGTTGCCCGGGGTGGGTTGATATATATATATATATATAGAGAGATAAAGGTTCTAATTCGGATTTCCCACGAATCCGGTATCAAAATCGTGAGTGGTGGCAGACTACCTGGGGGGATACAGGCAGGATTTGGGGGTTAATTTGGTGTAACTTATGCCTTGTTAAGGGGTGAAGTTAGTAAATCCAGAGGCCTGGTGCTATTAACCCCTTCATGCCCACGCCCTCCACACAGTCACGGCTTGGCTAAGGCTCTATTGATTTACATGAGTTCTTGGGAGGGTCTAGAGACACCCTCTTGGAAACTTATTTTTTAATTGATGTAGCCATCTTGTAAGAGGCAAAATCTCTTGCAATGATGCTTGGGACCTCTCTCCAGAGCAGTAACAATGCATTCTGGGCTGGGTTTCCTATGTCGCTTAATGTCTTGCTTAAGAGGCATTTCAGAAACACCGTTTAAGCTTAGGAGTTGATTGTTGCTTGTTTCCTAAGATTCTTTTAAATAAGGTGTCCGTCACAATATCGTATATGGCAAACTACGATGCCCCAGAGGAGAGATCACACAGGGTTCCTGGAGCACATTTTGGTGGCATTATAGCAATGGTTAAGCGAAGAATGCAACTTTTGATCACTTTCAAAGCACGACATCGATCGCTAAAGAGTTTGTGTTTTTCTAATTTTTGCACCATTGTCAGTACACTATAGTGATTAATTTGGGGATACATATTATACCTTATTCAGCTTTTTCATTTCTTGAAAGAGGGAGAAACTTTCTCTATCTTCTCCCTCTGATCTCCCCTGCTTATCAAAATGTACATAATCCTATGCTAAAGAATTATGAAATAATTGTCGTATTATAGTCACCTTTGCACTCAACAATGCATTAATATGATTTATATAATAAAGAGTAGACATAATTCTTTATAATGAACGAACATAAAAAATACCAAACATTCTATACAGATAAGATATTGTGATAATTAATGTAAAGGTGTAATGAATAAATCATGAGTTTTCCACATGGTTAGGTCTCAATTACATAATTCATCCCCTCAATGATTTACACAAAAAGACTAACTATCCTTTATAGGAAGTTTTCTTAATGTGCAAAAGAAAAAGCAAAAACTCACACAGGAAGACAAATTGTCATGTGGTTAAGGTGTCAGCCTCAGGGCTTTGCAGTTTAATGCAATCTTGAGAACACAACCGATATACTTCTGTAGTGGTTTCTACCACAAAGGGCTGTATTCCTGCATCAATTCACCACCAAGGTAGACATGTTGGTATCAAATACATGCTTTATATAACCAAGCAACCTAACAGCACACTTTTCCTTTGTAAAGTTGTTCATATATGAAATGTCTATCAAATATGTCAAAATAAAATACTTACCTTTATGAGAATCTGCAGTAACCCCCACCCCATACAGTGGATACAAAAAGTCTACACACCCCTGTTAAAATGCCAGGTTCTTGTGATGTTAAAGAATGAGACAAAGATAAATCATGTTAGAACTTTTTCCACCTTTAACCCCTTCAGGACCTGGATTTTGATACTAAAGCGGCGCTACAAGACCGGAGCTGTTTTTGCGATGTCATCCTTCAACTGTAATTTCTCTCTTATCAATTAGTGCACCCACACAAATCATATATTGTTGTTTTCAGCACAAGCAGGACTTTCATTTGAAACTATATTAAGCTGGGTAGTACATTGTTTTGTTTGAAATAAACGTGAAAAGGTGGGGGGGAAATGAAAAAAAAAAACTTAACAGTTTTGTATACATACAAATTGTACACACATCGAACCAATGGGAAAAAAATTTATCCAAAACATATTAACTTTTCCTGATTTGGAAACCACCCATAGATTTTCATCTATTTTGACCAGTATAGGGCAAATATTGCAAGGCATGCATCACGTTTTTAAAATGTTATTTTTTTCAAATTTGGCATGGTAGGCTAATAACTGCAATAGTTGTCACAGATACGGATTATCCCCCAATAATTATACGTTTATGAACAGTAGATAAGCCAAGGTGTACAACTAGGGTAATTTTTACACTTTTCAAACAGGGATTTTATCACCAATTGCTGCCAAAGGTTGAGGTATTTTTATATTTTTGTGGGGTTTTTTGTATATATTGCAATGTTACTTTAGATTTCATATTATATTATATATTCTATATCTATAGAATATGTGCAACTGCAGAACAAAACACCAAATTGTGTTCACCAACATCCCCCGGTTCCAACAAGGCCTCACATGCATGGTTCATGCATTTTTTGAGGTAGCTATGAGGGCAAAACTGGAACACGAGCATTTTAGTTCTCAAATTTGGAATTTTCATAAATTGGTTTACTGAGCCCATATCCTATTTGGGACATGTAAATGACCCCATAAAAGTATACGTTTATGAACAGTAGACAAGTCAAGGTGTTCAACTAGGGTAATTTTGACATTTTTCAGGCAGCTATTTCTTCACTGCTGTCTGCCAAACCTCACAGGAAAATTTTATTATTTCGCATTTTTAACTCATAAATTTCAATGTTGCATTAAAGGGGTTAACGCTGCACTGTCGCTCTCAGGCACCAGGGGAGGGTTGGGGCTGGTCTCCACACTCATGTGGAGACCGAAGAACCCTCTCCCCCCCTGTCCCTGAAGCTGCTTCTGGCAGCTGGGACGCAATTGCTGGTCTATAGACCAGCCATTGCAGGGAGGAGTCTCTTTGATGGCTCCTGTAGGCTTCCAAGCCTACAGGAGTCATCAAAGGGCTTGTGGGGGCTCGTTTTTGAAGGGGCATTGAAGGGGTTAACGCTGCACTGTCGCTCTCATGGGGACCCAATCAACACTCAACCCCCTTTCCTGAAGCTGCCTGTGGCGGGTTTTTTTTTTGCTTTTGCAGGTTTTCCTGCTATCGCGTTTTCAGCCTGCAGAATCACTCTGTGGGAGTGATCTCAGGCTCGGTGGTGGGCTTGGAGTGGCTGTGCTGGTCTGCCCAGACTCCTGGGCAGACAGCAGAAGCAGCGCCCCCGCGATCACGATACGGCTTTTGGGGATGACGTACCTGGTATGTCCCGGTCTGGTGGTGACACGTGACCAGGAAGTACCAGGTACGTCCCGGTCCTGAAGGGGTTAATGTGACCTATAATGTGAACAATTCAATTGCAAAACAAGCTGAAATCTTTGGGGGAGGACTCATTTATTTAACCGGCAAGAGAAGCCCAGAGTTCTCAGGAGGGTTTGGAGAGACTCTCTTGGAAACTTATTTTTTTAAAGGATGCCGCCATCTTGAGAGAGGCTAAATCTCTTGCAGTGGTGCTTGTGAGCGCTCTCCACTTAAAAGGTGATCATTGATTGGGCTAAGCGAACAGAGCTTTAACACATACTAATGGCCGATATGCAGCGGTCTGAAAACATTATGCAAAAAATAGATTAAAAAAAAAACCTTTATCCAAAAACCATGCAATAATCTATACGAGAGTTATTTCTGTGATCTGGAGATGCATCTGAATACATTTAGGGCACTTTAATTGTGTAAAAAATGCTAGTGTAAAAATGTTTTTTTGGGAAAAATAAACAGATAATTATGTATGGTAGGTAAGCGCCTAAATGATCTTACTGAACTACTCGAGCTGTCAGCTTTTCATAAACATAAGATTTGTAGGTTATTCATGGTTCATTTTTTGGTCATGACCCTTGTTACAAACTAGTATATTGACTAAAAATAACATAATAAATAACAGCAATATAATAAGTTATTCAGTTATTGTCAACTACTTTACTGACAATTACCATAGCAAAATCATAAAATGTGTTTTTTCATTCATATTTTTTTTGAACATATTATTCACAATAAATGTTAAGACTGTATCTAAAAGTGGTACATTTCAGACTTCTCAGTTAAGCGAAGCGTCAAGAGATTTTTTCCCCCTCGTATATTTGATTTGCGGAGTGGCTATTTACGAAAACTCAGGCGACTTCATAATCAACAACGGGGAATTTTTCAGAAGCCCGAAATGCACCACAACCCTGTGAAAAACACTGCGCGTTCATCCCGTGCCCAAACATGATACCGACGTGCACGTACCCCGCCCAACATACGGTATTAACGTAATTCTGATCCAACAATTGACAGAAAAAAATTATTTAAGGACGTTCAGCGTCACTCCAAGTTTAAAGTCACACACCCTACTGTTGTTTACTTTACGGGGCTCTGGCCTGTTACAGAACGACAGCCCCCGAAATGAGAGCTGCAGTGCGACAGCAGCTTTAAGGTCATGGATGCCACTTCTACTTATGGGAAGCATTATCGCTTTGGTAATGTGAACCTGATATCCGCACATACGTGTGGTGCATGCATGTTTGCACCCCCGCACAGCAGTCTAACCACACTTACCTGGGTGCGGTGTGCTGTCGGTGCCGCGATCTATTTCCGCTGTGGTTAGTTGGAGCACAAGGTGAAAAAGCAGGTGCGGAAAAAACATAGCTTCAGCGGTCCACCTACGCCTCACCACGAACCGACGTAAAAAAAAAAAAGAAAAAAAAATGTAACAAAAAATGCCGTTCTGCGGCGATTATCCCGCCCACGGTAATGTCAGTGTCACGCCTCTTGTTTCCAAATAAGGATGGCACGTGTGCGAGGCGGCCTGGCTGTGTTTAGTACTCGAAGTGTTGCGTGTGGGCATTTTTCCAGTGGTGCGTAATTTAAGCAAAGATAATTAGATACATTTAAAAAAAATGCACATATCTATTTTAATTTTAATGACTTTCAATGACGTTTACAAACTTTGTTTTAGTGTATTTTACTAGAAATATATTTACGTGTCTTTGCTTCCTTTTTTTTTTATAATCAGTTCCTCTTGGTGAATGTGCCTCCAATAGAACTGCGAATTAAAGGCACAGTCCACCATAGAAAGTGTTAAAATACCTGCATTTGAAATAACCAGGCTTTCTGGACAGGGCCAGATTAAGAAGAGTATCATGGGCCTGGTGCTGAGGATTTTGGTGGGCCTTTTTATGGAAATAAATAAAGGTTGGTCACATAGGGGTATTAGGTACATTAAACCTTTCCTGGATTGTGACTCACACTCGGTTCTTTTTTTATTTTCCTGAAATTCCCTGACCTCTCTGTATCACCCTTTGTCTTTTTACAACTCAGGCATTTTATTCAGGTCCAGATTAGAGAATTTACAGATTGGGGCTGGTCTAACACCCTTGATGACTTGGTCCATACTGTCCCTGAAGGTGCCTATTCTATCTCGGTCATACTTAAAATGGACACAACGCCATCTGGTTCATGACACCATACCGACTGGCATTAAGTGTTGGTTGAGACACTTTCTCTCCTTGACTCTCCCGTCTATTCTTGGGGTTTACAATAGGATGAGAACTTCTCTTCTTGCCACAATTTATCGGGAGATGTTTTGCAAGATTACATAGGGCGTACGTTTCGCCTGATCGTAGTCACAGTATGGGTGGGGCCCTTTCGGACATGTGTCCGAAGTGCCGCAGGCCGGCTGCGGACCTTTTCCACTGTCTCTGGCAATGTCCACTTTTACATGCTTTTTGGAGGCAGGTGCAGGGTTTTGCGCTATCCGCTTTGGTCAAGCCAATGGTGAAGGATAGTTTTGCTGGATTTAATGAGACGTTTTGATTGTTGGTGTGAGTGATTGGCATTGTGGCTCTGCTCTGATCTGGCTGGGGACTATGAGAGTTTTGGGGCCTACGTTCCTGTTTTTCTTATACATAGTTTTCAATAACTTTTTGTTATGCTTGACCCAGTTATACAGACTTGTCATGCTGACATCTTATATGACGAATAGACAGACAAAGTTTTTACTTGACTCATGCAGCCGCACTCTCTATTAATCTCTGACTTGTCCTATGGCTTTGATTGCTATTGTTTGAGATACTGGATAAAGAGAACAACATTGCAAAGCAGATAGTTTAAGATAGAATCTTATGTGATGGGATTGGGTGTACATCAGTACACTAACAAAAATGTCATCATACACTGGACGCCTGAAGTCCCAATTTAGTGCCACTAATCCTATTAAATAAAATATGCAGATTGAAAGAGTAAATAACACAAAACCTTTACTTTTCCTCTCACTGATTTCTGGGCCTTGAAAGTTTTGTCCTCTGAAGTGACTACAAATTCAGGAGGGTGTTTTATCTCTGGATAAGTAAAAATTAAATTGTTAAATTTATTCCTACGGTAAGTAAAGTGCTAGGAAACACATGACCAAAAACACACACCAGGACAGGCTCTGCCACACCAACACCCAAACACACACACACCAGGACAGGCTCTGCCACACTGACACCCGCATCCGGACGGGCTAAGCTAAGAATATATATATTATTTTTTTTCACACTGCTTATGTGTTTTGTGATTTTGCCCCCTTATGTGTCGCCTCCAGCCAGCCCTATGTGTATTTATGCCCCCAGCCTGCCCCTCCCTTTGGTATTGATTTATGTGATGGCCCCAGCCGCCCCCTTGTGTATTGATTGTGTATTGATGCCGCCAGCCCCCACATATATTTGTGCACTCCAGCAAGTCCTCCATTGTGTGAATCTGGTAGACAGCCAAACTTTATCACTCGTGCGATATCTAGGTGCATCGGTTCGATGAAGATCTGCAAACTGTTTGTATTGTCGTTGAGTCTTTTGCAGAGTTTCCCGAAGGACCTCGTATGTCCTTGTCAGTTTGCCAACATGTTCGGAGGCGGAAAGGACAGCACATGGAATGGGGAGCCCGGGGGCATGGACGGGTGGTACCCATAGTTGGCATAGAAGGGGGACATGTTGATGGAACGTTGGATATGATTATTATAGGCGAATTCAGCCAAGGGTAAATAGCAGTTCCAATCATCCTGGTAGTATGTGGTGAAGCAGCGTAAATACTGTTCTAACGTCTGATTGGTTCGTTCAGTCTGACCGTTGCTCTGGGGATGAAATGCCGTAGAGAGGGACCCCTGTATGTGTAGCTGTTCACAAAAAGCTTTCCAGAAACGGGAGGTAAATTGTGAGCCCCGGTCGGAAACCATATTTGTAGGTAAGCCGTGGAGACGGAATATTTCTCCCCAAAACAGGGTAGCTGTTTCGGTGGCAGAAGGGAGGTGATTGATGGGGATGAAATGCGCCATCTTAGTGAAGCGTTCGACCACCACCATGACTGTAGATTGAGTGTTGGAGGGAGGTAAATCGGTAATAAAATCCATCGAGATGTCGGTCTAGGGTCAGGAAGGAATTGGAAGGGGTTGAAGAAGACCGGCGGGTCTTCGATAGATCTCCTTTGAGCGGGCACAGGTAGTGCAAGAGGATACAAAAGAAGCTACCTCACTCTTCATATCCGGCCACCAGAAGGAGCGTTGGATCAAGTCGAGAGTCTGTTTAATGCCACTGTGACTTGCCGCTGGGGTGTCATGGAACGATTGCATAACCTGCAGACGGTCCTCGGGTGGAACATAGATGTGGTCGTTCTGGAGATAATAACCGTGTTCATAGTGTAGATCAGGAATCTCCGGTGGAGTGGACTCACTGGAATGTAATCGTACAGAGTCCCATATAGAGTGAGTAACAGCCAAAAAATGGTTTGGGGAGAGGACAGTATCTTGATCCGACGGTGGTGCTGTAGAGGGTTCAAACATTCTGGATAGTGAATCTGCCTTGGTATTACGCGACCCCCGACGGTAGGTGATATGCAGGGAAAAACGATTGAAAAACAAAGACCACCTTGCTAATCGAGGTTGTAGGCGTTTGGCAGAACGCAGATATTCATGATTCTTGTGATCTGTGACGACAGTGACGGGGTGAAGAGCACCCTCGAGGAGATGTCGCCATTCTTCCAACGCGAGTTTTATAGCCAGTAATTCCCGTTCGCCTATAGAATAGTTCCTCTCGGCAGGAGTAAGAGTCCTGGAAAAGAAGGCTACGGGGTGAAGTTGGCTGTCAGATTCTTGTCTCTGGGAGAGAATGGCTCCCGCAGCGGTGTCAGATGCGTCGACTTCGAGGGTGTATGGTCTTTGTGAGTCTGGTAATTGCAGAATGGGTGCGGATGCAAACTTCTTTTTTAAGTGGTCAAAGGCTTTCTGGGCCGCTTCGCTCCAAGCAAACTTGTTTTTCTTAGAAGAGAGAGCGGTAATAGGTTGAATGATGTGTGAAAAGTTGCGTATGAATTTTCTATAAAAGTTGGCAAAGCCGACAAATCTTTGTACCCCTTTGCAATCAGTAGGGGCTGGCCAGTTGAGTATAGCTGCAACCTTTTTAGGATCCATCTCAATGCAGGTAGAAGACAGGATATATCCCCAAAACTCGATTCTTTGTACATCAAACTAGGGCTGCAACTAACGATTATTTTCATAATCGATTAGTTGGCTGATTATTTTTTCGATTAATCGGATAAAAAAATGAATGTACATTTTTCATTTATTTAAAATAATTTAATAAACAAATGATGTTAAATACAAACGCAGAATAAAAAAAAAAAACTGATAAAATGCATTTCTTGTCTTTATTTCCCAACCAGCCCCCCCAATTTATGCACATTTGAGCACAGGCTTGCCACGCTGCCTCCCAGACATGCCACTCCACGCTGCCTCCCAGACATGCCACTCCACGCTGCCTCCCAGACATGCCACTCCACGCTGCCTCCCACATATACCACTCCACGCTGCCTCCCACATATACCACTCCACGCTGCCTCCCACATATACCACTCCACGCTGCCTCCCACATATACCACTCCACGCTGCCTCCCACATATTCCACTCCACGCTGCCTCCCACATATGCCACGCTGCCTCCCACATGCACATTTGAGCCCAGGCTTGCCACGCTGCCTCCCAGACATGCCACGCTGCCTCCCACATATGCCACTCCACGCTGCCTCCCACATATTCCACTCCACGCTGCCTCCCACATATTCCACTCCACGCTGCCTCCCACATATTCCACTCCATGCTGTCTCCCACATATGCCACGCTGCCTCCCACATATTCCACTCCACGCTGCCTCTCACATATTCCACTCCACTCTACCCCCACATATGCCACTGTGCCTGATACGCCTTATACCCCCTGATACACCACTCCATCCTCCCCAGACATGCCACACTGCCTCCCAGACATGCCACGCTGCCCTCCCCACATATGCCTTATATACCGTATATGCCTTATACCCCCAGATATGTCTCTCCATCCTCCCCAGATATGCCTTATACCCCCAGATATCTCATAGTCCCCTCAGAGTCACAGACCTGTTTGCATCACACTGACACCATGCTTTTATAAATAAGTACTGGGTTAATCTTCACTGCCCCCAGGATTTAGATTCCCCTTAGTCTGCCCCCCTTTACCTCTAACTGCGCCTTTAGTTAACTTTATTAAATTAACCCTCAGTCCTCATCATTAAATTAACACTAAACACCCCATTAACCATAACTACCCCCAAATTAACTCTAAATACCCCATCAAACACAACTACCCTAAATTAACCCTAAACACCCCATTAACCACAACATACCCTAAAGACCCCCATCAACCACAACAGCCCCTAAATTAACCCTAAACACCCCATTAACCACAACTGCCTCAAATTAACCCCAAACACCCCATTAACCACAGCTGCTCCTATATTAACCCTAAACACCCCATTAACCGTAACTGCCCCTAAATTAACCCTAAACACCCCATTAACCATAGCTGCCCCTAAACACCCCATTAACCATAACTTCCCCTAAATTAACCCTAAACACCCCATTAACCATAACTGCCCCTAAATTAACCCCCACCTCCCCTAACTTTCAGCAGCCCAAATATTAATGTTATACTTACAGTTAGATGAGTGTCACAGCCATGTGGTTCTGGCCTTCTGGGAGAAGGAAGGGGCGGGGCCAGTTGTCACAGTGATTACAGGGAGGGACTGGTAAGTAGGAGCTGCTGCTGTGAGTCACTGAAACGGTTTATATAATGAGGGGTATTTTTCAGAGCGTTTGCTCTGAAAAAACCCTCATTTTATAATCGATAAAAATCGATTCAACTAATCGATAATGAAATTCGTTGGCAACGATTTTCATTATCGATTATTATCGATTTTATCGATTAGTTGTTGCAGCCCTACATCAAACACACATTTCTCTAATTCATGTTCCCTCAACCGGGTCAGCACTTGGCGCACATGTCTATGATGCTCTTCTACTGACGGGGAGAAGACTAATATATCATCCAGATAAATAACAAAATGGTCTAAAATATCGTGGAATACGTCATTGACGAAATGTTGGAAAGTGGCTGGGGCATTGCATAGGCCAAACGGCATTACAAGATATTTGAAATGTCCGTACCTACACCGAAAAGCCGTCTTCCACTCATCTTCCTTTCGTATTCTTACTAGATTGTAGGCCCCACGTAGATCCAATTTAGTGAAAATCTTGGCAGATCGAACGTGTTCTAGTAGTTCAGGGATAAGCGGTAATGGGTAACGATTTTTCACCGTAATGTTATTAAGCTCCCGGTAGTCGACACAGGGACGCAGACCTCCATCTTTCTTGTGGACGAAAAAGATCCCGGCTCCGGCAGGAGAAGTAGAGGGACTTTCGTAACATTCTCATCTATATATTCCTTTAATGCAACGAGCTCTGGTTCGGAAAGAGGATAGATACGGCCGAAGGGGATTGCTGCACCAGGTATGAGATCGATGGGGCAGTCATATGGTCTAAACGGGGGAAGTTTATCAGCACTCTTTTTCTCGAAGACGTCCTTGAATTGGCGATAAGGAAGGGGAATCTCTTGAGGTGGTGTGGTCTGTGTAAGGCAGATGGATTCTGTACGTAGACAACAAGTGGTACACAGTGAAGATGAGAACTGCAGCGCACCGGTCTCCCAATTGATACAGGGATTATGTTTTCGGAGCCAGGGGAGGCCCAAGATAATAGGAGACACCGGAGATGGAACAACATCAAACAGGATAGTCTCAATATGACCTGTTCCTATCTTGAGGGTCAGAGGAATGATAGTCTCTCTGACTATAGGGCCTGTCTTAAGAGGACTCCCATCAACAAGCTGGATAGAGACTGGTGTTTTCTTGGGATTAGTAGGGATAAACAGGATCTGGAGCGTCTCAGCGTCGATGAAATTTCCGCTAGCTCCAGAGTCAATCATGGCGGAGAGGTGAGCTGTTCCATCAGTCCACCGTAATAACACAGAAATTGATAAGTGGGATGTCTTCCAACATTAGTGTGAAGTAAGATGGTTGGTCTCTTACCCTGAGTATAGCGGGTACGGATTCTGCAGTCCTTATAAGTGTGGCCTGGTTTGCCACAATACATGCACAGGTTCAACGCTCTGCGACGTTCTTTCTCTGCGGCTGAGAGTGGGCCCCGAACAATGCCTATCTGCATAGGTTCCTCTGTAGAAGGGAGACGGGGCCCTAGGCTGGGTACGCGCTGGTGTCCAGCTGGAAGACGTGGCCAGCCATTCTGATCGCCTCTCACGGAGTCTTCTATCAATCTGTGTCACATGGCGCATAAATTCCTCCAAAGAAGGTGGGATAGAGGTACGGGCTAGTTCGTCCTTGATTGCGTCCGACAAGCCCCAGCGAAACTGGTCGTGGAGTGCGGGCTCGTTCCAGTTCGATTTAGGGCCAGGCGCCTGAATTCCGTGATGTACTCCTCCACGGGGCGCCGTCCTTGCTTTAAAGCTCTCAGCGTAGTAGCAGATGAGGATACCCTGAATGGATCTTCATAAAGAGCATCCAGGGCCTCGCGGAAGGAACGCCAAGAGTCCAGTAAGGAGCTATTACTGTGTAATAGGTGATGTGCCCAAAGTTGAGGTTCTCCCGTGAGCAGAGATATCACCGTATGTACCTTGACATAGTCCATAGTGTAGGTCCGGGGCTTCAGACAAAAGAGAATCTCGCAGGAGGTTATAAAGGTACGATATGTTTTACGGTCTCCTGTGAATCGCTCAGGTAACGGTATCTGAGGTTCCAAAGCAGTAGCGCCCTATAGGCGGTGCAGTGGTAGCAGGTGTGGCTGGAACTTGTTCAGCAGGTGCATTCTGTTGCAGCTGCAGATGGTGCACCTGTTGTCTTAAATGCTGTTGCTCAGTCTGGATCTCCTGTAAAGTTTGTGAAAATGTGGCCAATTGCTGAGCAAGGCCAGCGAGAGTCTCAGACAATCCTGCGGGTTCCATAGTGGCTCAATTATTATGTCGGGGTTGAGGAGAGGGACCCAGTATACAGGATCCGAAACGTAGTCGTTATGAAATAGCCAAGGGTAAGGACTGGAGACTGCAGAGAAGTCGTGGTACGAAAGCCAAAGGTCGGGACTGGAGACGGCAGCGAAGTCGTGGAACAAAAGCCAAAGGTCGGGACCGGAGACTGCAGCAAAGTAGTGGTACGAAAGCCAAAGGTCAAAACTGGATAGCATAGAAAGCACAGCAAACGAATAGCTCTAGCTGGCACAATAATGGAGCACTGAGTGAAACTCGGTTCTGCTTTTTAAAACCACCACTAGGTGTCGCCCCACCCCTGTGCGTGGCCTCGTTGACGCGCATTCCCCGCCTTCTCCATTCAGGAGTGAATAAAGGAAGGTGGGGGCGCGTGCGCGCGCACTCTTAGATTCAGCCGTAGGAGCAGCCGACGGAGCAGGAACGGGGATGGTGGTTAGAGAGGCGGCGTGGGAGCTGGTACCCGTGATCGGCGGGTACTCAGGTGAGTTGCTTCGTTGGGGTTCTTTCCGTGAACCCTGACAATACGTGGGTGTCTGGATGTGTTAGTGTGAGTGTCTGGATGAGTTAGTGCATGTGTCTTGGTATGTGTTGCATAGTTTCATCTTGGTCAGAACGGAGGTTTATATATATAATATATATAAAATGTAAAAGGGTGAATATATGTGTGTGTGTGTGTGTAAAAAGTAGAAAATCGCCCAGGTGCTAACATCCACAGCTCAAAATAGCATATACAAGATAAGTAGGTGCACACTAGGACCTAAAGTTTAAAACTTATGAAAGTTTTCTTGATTTCGGGTGTGCATGAACTCTTGCATTTTTTTTTTTTCTTCAGAAGTGGCTCTCTCATAACATATAGCACCCTGATTACAGTTATCAGTGACATCATTATGGCAACTTCTACTAAATTTTCTGATGACCAAGCATTTTATTGCCCGAGGGGGAAGCTGATTTACCATCTACTACAGATCCAAAGGATATATTTTTTACACTGAAGAGGTTGATTTGCAACTACATGCAACATATCTTTCAGATTATTACCACCAAAGAAAAATTCCATGTGGTCCTCTCCTCCGTAATCATCCCCAGAGTCCCTTTGTACTCTCATTCACTAAACCATACCTCTCTTTTACCTACTCCCTGTAGTTCAGGTATAGATCAAATAAACAACACATGGAAACAGCAACTGAATAAGACATAAAAACCCTGTATTTGCAAGTAAACATAAATAATGTATGGAAACATAGCATAGCATATAAAGATTAACAGAGTAACACAAAAACCCAGCTTTGCAGGTATATATCAATTGGAATTCACATAAAAAATCAGCATTAAAGGTATAGATAAAACCCCCTAAATTACAGGCATAGATCACAGGTTGCACACCCCAAAGCCAGCCCTGGCATCCACATTGGCCACATAGAACCTGACCAGCACCCAAATTATACACACAGGATGTGACATTTTTGTCCCCAAACAGCCCAGGATGAGTCAACATTGTCCCCAAACAGCGCCCCTTCTGTAACCATGCCATACGTGTCAAGCCTACTCCACCTAAATACCTTCACAAGCCTACAGAATCCTCTGGGATCTTGATCTTGAACTAACACACTACTTCTCCTTACCATTATCTCTACCTTCTCCTTTCCACAGAAGGTCACTCCTGCCCTTGTACCCCATCATGAATGCATTCCACCCAAACTGACTCAGCACCTCCAAAGTTAATCGCTCTGTGCTGTGTACCTGGGAAGGGAAATCATGTTTACCTGAGGAATTTCTATAGCACAAGTTCATGTTCTGTTCCTATATGTGTTCTCTCCACCTCCCCAAACAAACTTACTTTGTTTCAAAATTATCTTCCCTCTTTCAATCTTATGTCTGTTTCCGTGTTTAACAACCTCCGTTGGTCCCCAGCACCCCTTCTTTTCTAACTTCTCTGCCCAAGTTGACCATTTTAAAAGTTAAATAAATATCATAAGGTATAATATCTGTCATGATACTGCTTACACACTAAAACAAAAGGTGACAAAAGGTCACATTTACTTACCTCCTTATCTTCTAGGACCTCTACAGACTTATTATTATTATACTTTATTTATAAAGCGCCGACAGATTCCACATCGCTGTACAAGATGAAAATTTTACAGATAACGACAAGTACAATACAGCAATTGACATACAGATACAAGAGGAACGAACGGGCCCTGTTCCCGCAGAAACTTACAATCTAGATGGCTAAGGGGTGAGGACTGTGTGGTAGTGAATGATGTTTATGTAGGGCTAGATAACCGTTGTAAGTGGGTGAGAGAGAAGTTTTGATGTTTATGTCAGTGGTAGGCTTCCCTAAAGAGAAAAGTTTTAGGGACTGTTTGAAGGAGGGTAGAGTTGGTTAGAGCCGGACAGCACGTGGAAGACAGTTCCAGAGGGTTGGTGCTGCGCGAGAGAAGTCCTGTAGGCGGGCACGAGAGGAGGTGATAAGTGAAGATGCAAGGAACAGGTCATTGTTGGATCTTAGAGGGCGGGCTGGAGTATATTTGCTGATGAGGGAGGATAGGTAAGGGGGAGTGGCATAAGTGAGAGCTTCGTAGGATAGACTTAGTATTTTGAATTTAATTTTGCTATGGATGGGGAGCCAGTGGAGGGACTCGCAGAGATGTGCGGCAGATGCAGAGTGTCGGCTGAGATAGATTAGACAGAGATAGACAGTCTGTCCTCAACACCTCTGCCAGACTAATCTAGCAGTAGTCTAGACGGGAGATTACGAGGGAGTGGATTAGTTGTTTTGCGGTGCTGGCAGTTAGGAATGGACGAATTTTGGAAATGTTGCTTAGTTGGTTACGGCAGGATTTAGAGACTGATTTGATGTGAGAGGGATAAAAGAAAGGTTTGAGTCTAGGTTCACTCCGAGGCAGCGGACTTGTGGTGAAGCAGAGATAGTGGTACCGTTGACAGTGATAGAAAGGTCAGAAAGGGGAATAGAGTTAGAGGAAGGGATTAGGAGGAGCTCAGTCTTAGACATATTTATCTTGAGGTGGTGAGAGGCCTTTCAGGAAGAGATGCCAGATCTGAGAGAGGACAGATGCAGAGAGATTGGGGGTGGAGATATAGATTTGTGTGTCATCTGCATAGAGGTGGTATTTGAAGCCAAATCTGTCGATAAGTTTTCCTGAGGTACTCTGACAGAGGCATTGAAGAGGAGGAGTCACCAGCAAAAGACACAGAGAAGGATCTGGTGGAAAGATACGAGTTAATCCAGGAGAGAGCAGTGTCACTGAGACCAAGAGAGCTTAGAGTCTGTAGGGGGGGGGTGGTCGACTGTGTCCAAAGCAGCAGAGAGGTCAAGTAAGATTAGGATAGAGTAGTGGCCATTGTTTCTAGCAGATAGAAAGTTGTTTGTGACCTTGGTGAGAGCAGTTTCAGTCGAGTACTGTGGGCGGAAACCAGATTGCAGGGGGTCGAGCAGGGAGTTTGAGGACAGAAAGCGGGTTAGACGGTCGTAGATTAGTTTATTAGAAGTAGTGCTATGGGGCGGAGGAGAGGAAGTAGGCGTTAGTGTAAGATTGTAGGTGAGGAGATGGTGATCGGAAATGGGGAAGGAGCGGCAGGTGGAGCAGAGATTAGAAAATACCAGGTCAATACAGTGTCCGTCTGTGACATATGTTCATGTGAAGTTTAGCCGGGTCATGGAGCTCTTTTGTGTCCATGTACTATTTGGGATATCTTTGAAACTGGCCAATTACTAGACAACCAAAGGTGTTTCAAATGCTGGTATTTTAAGCCTTTCCATATACTAATTGTACCACCAGCCTTTGTCAAAGTTTGTGGTGGTATGTTTTAAGTTTTTTTCTAAAACATTGTAACTCAGGTGTGAATTCACAGCCCTTTGTATATGCCACAAACAACACATAATAACATCTAAGTACAGTGATACCACCCAATGCATAGGTTTGGGAGCTAAAAGGTCACATTTAGATGGTGCACTTTTTAAAAAAAAAATTGACATCTGGTCAGTTTGTGCCTATGCCCTATTTGGGTCATCTTTGAAACGGGCCAATTCAACTTACCCCCATCAAACCATATATTTTGTAAACTAGACACCCCAGGATATTACAAATGCTGGTACTTTAACGCTTTTCATGCCCGGATTTTTGGGAAGATGCATCACTAGTTGTAGGACTTGCTCATAAAAAAATATATTTTTTAATTTTATTTACATTTTGTGAACATATATTCTTTGAACTGGATGATGTCATTCAAATGTTATTTTATTCTTTCAAGTATTTTTACATTTGTAATCTTTCTTATGTTTTTTTTACTTTTATTTGTGTTATGCCTACCTGGTACACGATTTGAAGGAATCTTGTGCAGGAAGGACGAACCTTGCACTACCCACTAACTAGTAGTGAGCTGAGTAGGCAACGTATGTTAGAGAGTTCATCAGACCACAGGAACTCTGGTGCAGTAGATATGGTTCCCAGAGATGTGAGCAGGAGACCAAGGGTTAATGGAGACACTGAGCAGGATGTCAGATGACAAGCATACCGTAGCAGCAGACCAAGGGTTAATGGAGACACTGAGCAGGATGTCGGACGTCAAGCACACCATAGCAGCAGACCAAGGGTTAATGGAGTCACTCAGCAGGAAGTCAGACGACCGGTACACCGTAGCAGCAGACCAAGGGTTAAGAGGTAAGACGTAGTCCAAATCTGAGTAGAAAACCGTAGAGGCAATCCTGAGGGTACGGGGACGGAAAGCAAGGGTCCTGGATCAGGAAGGGTCAGGAACAGGCAGGAAAGGGTTAACAGGTAAATCCAGGGGAAGCAGGGAATTAAACCGCCAAGTTGCTTTCAGAAACTCCAAACAAGAACTGAGCACCTAGTCGTCTCAGAAGCCCCCTAATTTCCTGTACAATTTCCGGGACGTTGTCTCTTTAAGAGTGGCGGCTTTCCGGGCATGCATGAAGCACACGCCGAGACACCCGCATTTATTCACAAGCATATGACCCCAAATCTCCACTGACATCACAACCAATCAGCTGGCAATAGCCACTCTGCCTGCTGCCAGCAAGTTTGGCCATTATGTTTTTTTTAGAAACAAATCTCAAACCTCCTAATCTACCCAGATTGAATAAATTATCCTAATAAAATGCAATGGGACTCAAATGTTCAGGGATAGGTGCCTACAAAATACATCTCCCATGGGCATGACCTGGCAGGCGAATGCCGAGTTTGCTAGCGGTGACTGGATTTGCTTGAGCTAAACCAAGAACTTAACTGGCCTGCATAGAGCCTTGACCTCAACCCCATCGAAGACCTTTGGGATGAACTAGAATAGAGATTGCCTTCTCATCCAACATCAGTGCCTGACAGGTGTCATAGTAACATAGTTTGTAAGGTTGAAAAAAGACCTAAGTCCATCAAGTTCAGCCCTTCTACCTAACCTTCCTATTCTTGATCCAAAAGAAGGCAAAAAAAACCCTAATTAAGCTACTTCGAATTCTGCCATCAGGGGGAAAAATTCCTTCTTGACTCCAAGAGGCAATCGGATTTCTCCTTGGATCAAGAAGCTCTAAAATATTAATGTTAATCTATTTATATCTAAGGTATCTAATGTATTGGATAACCCCCCCCCCCGGAAGTGAATTCCATACCTTTATTGTCCTCACTGTAAAGAATTCCTTCCTTTGTCGTCTATGAAACCTGCGCTCTTCCAGTCTCAGAGGGTGACCTCTTGTTCTTTGCATATTTCTGTTAATGAACAGGTCACTGAAGAGCTCTTTATATTGGCCCTGCATATATTTATATAATGTTATCATATCCCCTCTGAGATGCCGTTTTTCTAGCGTATATAATTTTAACTTTTTTAGTCTCTCTTCATAACTAGTATCACCCAATCCCCTTATTAATTTCATAGCCCTTCTTTGCACTTTTTCTAATTCCATAATGTCCTTTTTGAGGACCGGTGCCCATAAGTGTACCGCATATTCAAGGTGAGGTCTTACCAATGATCTGTAAAGAGGCAAGATGATATCCTCCTCCCTTGAATCAATACCTCTTTTTATGCATGCCAAAACCTTATTGGCCCTCGCAGCTGCTTGCTGGCATTGCGCACTGTTGTCAAGTCTGTTGTCAACCGTTATTCCTAAATCCTTCTCACTGGTAGTTTCCCCCAAGGATTTTCCATTTTAAGAATAGGTTGCATTTTTATTATTTTTACCATAATGCATAACTTTGCATTTCTCTATATTGAACCTCATCTGCCACTTGCACGCCCAGTCCCCAACTCTGTCTAAATCTTCCTGCAAAGAAGAAACATCAAGATTAGTCTGAATTACCCGGCCTAATTTTGTGTCATCAGCAAAAACTGTGACATGGCTCTCAATGCAGCTTGGGAGATCATTTATAAATAAATTAAAAAGAAGAGGACCGAGGACAGACCCCTGAGGCACTCCACTTAATACCTACGTACAGGCTGAGAAACATCCATTCACAACAACTCTCTGCATTCTATCTTTTAGCCAATTTCTGATCCACATACAGACATTTGCCCCTAAGCCTATTTCTGTTAATTTATAGAGTAGCCTTTTATGCGGGACCGTATCAAATGCGTTAGCAAAGTCCAGATAAATCACATCTACAGCCACCCCCAGGTCTATATTTTTACTAACTTCTTCATAGAATACTAATAGGTTGGTTTGACAAGACCGGTCTTTCACAAATCCATGTTGACTTTTACTGATTGGATTATGGATCAAGATATGATCTTGAATGTATACCTTTAGCAACCATTCAAATAATTTCCCCACTACCGATGTTAAGCTTACTGGCCTGTAATTGCCCGGTTGAGATTTTGATCCCTTTTTAAATATGGGCACAACATCTGCCTTGCGCCAATCTAATGGAACTATGCCCGAGCCGAAAGAATCTCTAAAGATTAGTAATAATGGTTGGGCCAGAGTTAGGCTTAACTCCTTCAGTACCCTAATACCTTTTTTCCATATAGTGTATGTGCTGGATCTGATGGTGATGATCATGCCTGAGATGATGATATGTAAAGTGTCATTGACAAGGTAAAAATTTACATTTCAAAGGGATAAAGCATAAAGCAAGAAACCAGAAGACCTGTTCATTCAGATTTGTATGAACTTTATTTTTAACAAAATTTAGCAATTTTATGTTTTCATATGAATCTCTGATAAAGAGGAGGGCTATGACACACGAACGGAAACCAAAGGCAAAATCTTTGAAAGTAGCCAAAAAATTGCAGGGGTGGTCTCATTGATGGTTACGGCTGTGGTTGGCGGGTCCGACATAAATGTCTGCTGATGCTATTTTAACTTAACAGCCAGACTTTTGGGAGTTAGGAGTGTGAGACCGCAATTAGAGTGTAGTCAATTGTTTTGAGTGAGGTGAATTAGAGAAGCTGTAATGGATAGTATTAGATTATTATTCATGTCACCTGACTAGGACTGCAGGGGCTTATCGTAAGGAAATAGACTTTGCTTTATTGCAGCCAGACAGGGGTAATTGACATGCAGTGACACATTCAACAGTGAATGCATTTCCCCATCAAGTCCTCCTTATCATCCTCATCATTATGAGCATTTAGATATGGCTGGCTATGCTTACTAGATTGTCTAAGCAGGGTATTGTGTTTCAAGTAAATCATGTTCTTATCTGATTTTGATCTGTGTGTTGTTCAATAAAAGAGGCCCTGTTTGTCATGGACCCAGGGTTTCAGGGCAGGGCCCCTTTAGTTTGGATGAGTATCTGGTCAGGGTGAGTTGATTGAGCATGGTTTGGAGCGGTCACCATTGAGGGTGGGCAGGGGCATTGATGCTAGGAAGTCTCAGTGGCGTGTTTGCTTTGGAGGGGCTTTTTCAGCAGGAATGCATGGTGTTATCGGGGAGCGCTTGATAGGGAACTGCATGTACTGCTGAATGTGCTATTGTATGTTAATGACCCCTGTCTGGGATAAATAGCCCTGCCTTGCTGTAATACAGAGTTCTATTTTTCTGGTTTGGACCCCCACATGTAATCTCGGCTCTTGGTGCGGTATGACAGCTATAATCATTTGCTATATTCACTGCTATGATCACTTTTCAGCCTTTTGGCTAAGATCAAGTGATTACCTGTGAGAAAGGGAAAGCTTGGTCCTCTGGCCTTAATGCTGGGATTTGCGTTAGTGAGCCCGAGGCGTTATTGTGTTCCCTGGCATGTATCCACTGGGGCACTTGGCACTTCAGTGGTCTGCGAGGTTAAATTATTTTTTCCACTCACTGTGCATAGGTTGGTAAGAGCACTATATGCATCCCCCTCTTTTTGCTTGATGCACTTTTTTTTACCCACCCTTAAAATTGCCCTAGCCTATGGCTGGTGGTGGAGGGGGGATTTTTAAATTTACCAGCCATTTGGCTGGGGCCTGTTTACGACACTGACACAACTCACTGCACCTTCAGTTTTTTTTCGTGTTTCAGTGAATGTGTGTATTTTTGGTGAGTTAAGCACCAAATGTCACAGTGGAACTTAGTCCCTGCAGACTCTGGTTTTAGTGGGGGGAGTGGATTCTGCCTTCTGGCTGCAACTCCCCATTGAATTCTTCAGTGGGTCTCCTGAAAGGGAGATCCTAGAAGATCCGGCCCACCCAAGGCTTAGGTCTGGGAGTGAAGGAAGGGGCTGTAGAAGACAAAGATTGGGAACTCAGTTTCCACTGTGGTTTTAACACTTTTGGATCACCGACTACCCTTTTTTTTCTTCACAGAAATACATCCCCCATGCTTCAGGGCAGCATTTTATCTATGCTGGCGGCATCAATACACAAGGGTAGCAACTGGGACCATTACACAAAAGGGGGGAAAACACTAAAAGGGGGGTCAACGACAAAGCAGTGTTGAAAATATTTTTTTTATTATTGTTGTGGGTGGTGGGTGTCAGTGCCTGTCCTGGTGTGTGTCTGGGTGTCAGTGTGACAGGGCCTGTCCTGGTGTGCGTGTGTTTGGGTGTCGGAGTGGCAGAGCCTGTCCTGGTGTGTGTGGGTGTGGCAGAGCCTGTCCTGGTGTGTATCACATTCTACCCAGGTCGCAAAGCTGCATATCTCAGTCTTGCTTCAGTTTCTCTGTTTTGCTTCAATCCATTCCTGGATTTCCTTATGCTCTGTTCTGATCTTCCATTCCTTGCTTCTCGTTCTGCTCTTTGCTTCAGCTCTGTTTCCTTTATAAGGTGTGCCCCAGCCCAGTCTAAAGGTATGTCTCATTGCAATGTGTTTAGATTTCATGTTTGGTTTTAGTACCTCTGTAAGCAGAGTTTAGCGTTAGGACCCACCATCATTGGAGTACTTTGGCGTAGTAGGCTAAGCATACTATGGCCATAAGATGTGATGGAATCTCCAATAGTTATCATATAGTCCTAGGCTAGTTCCTGTATTTATGTGTCAGTCTGTGATGTAACCTGTGGGGTGTCCTTTCCTGTCCTGTCTTGTATCCCCGGTAGAGGGGTGTCCTGTCTTGTTCATGTTGGATCTTGAGTATTCCTTGTCTTGTTCCCTGTTGTGCTAAGTATTATGTATATCTTGTCTGGTTATGTTTCTTGCTTGGTCTCCCTGTCCCTTGCTTGCTCAGTCTCCCTTGCTATGTTTCCGCTATATACTCTGCTTAGCTTCCCTACTCCCAGCCTGCAGCATCCTGCACATGATTCTAGTGCTATGTTTCATGCCTGTTCCAGGGTGCTTGCAGGATATCTCCAAGTTTTGTTTTGGATTTCCACATCCAGCCAAGTTTAGTTTTGCTTTGTTCTGGACTGCTGTTATGTCAGGGCACTGGTATGTGGCTGCACAACCCTAGATACCCACCCGGGTGAGTGCAGTGAACTCCATCTTTAGGCACCCTGGGTCATTACAGTCATCTGTATGGACCCAGTTCCTGACATTGTGTGTGTTTGGGTGTCGGTGTGGCAGAGGCTGTCCTGGTGTGTGTGTGTGTGTGTTTAGGTGTCGGTGTGGCAGAGCCTACCCTGGTGTGTGTGTTTGGCTGTTGGTGTGGCAGAGCCTGTCCTGGTGTGTGTGTTTGGGTGTCGCTGTGGCAGAGCCTGTCCTGGTGTGTGTGTGTGTTTGGGTGTCGGTGTGGCAGAGCCTGTCCTGGTGTGTGTGTGTGTGTGTGTGTGTGTTTGGGTGTCGGTGTGGCAGAGCCTGTCCTGGCGTGTGTGTGTTTGGGTGTGTGCTTACAAAGCGATCGATTGCCGGTCGCTTCCTAAGCACTGTTTTAGCCGGTGATGCAGGTAATTATCAGCAGCCCATACATGTACGGGCTTTGTCACTAATGCGGTACAAGACCCCGTACATGTACGGGCTTTGTCCTAAAGGGATTAATATTGGTATCAAATTAGGCAGGGCATGGCACAAGACTGTGCACGCACACAGTGTGTTTTAGATCTTGAAATACTGTTCCAGAAAAATTAAGTGAATGCTTCTCTTTCTCTGTAAATCCATCTGCAGTTTTCTGGAGTACCTGGATACCGAGGAGAAGCTGATGAGGAAAGAAAAGGCAAGAGAAGAAGCGGAGCTGTGGAAAAGGAGACAGGGACACAAGGTAGATTGTGAGAGATTATTAGAGAGCGTGAGTGAGAGTGTCAGAGCAACATAAGCAAACACAATGGTTTTGATTTTTTTCACCATAAGGTCATCTTATATTCGATTAATTATTAAGCAAGAATTATATATATCAAATAAAGCAAGATATGTGTGACTGATGCCATATTGAAAGTATTGCAGATAAGACCAATACAGGTGTGCTAATGAGATAAATAAATGATTGAAATGTAAATATTTAGATGTCCCCCTTTAGCATACCAAGACATTCTGGGCAATGCTTTGTGGAAACAGTTTGGGGATGGCCCTTTTCTATTCTTGCATGACTGTGTCCCAGTGCACAAAGATCAAGAGTCTACTGTGAAAAAAAATTGACTGGCCTGCACAGAGCCCTGATCTTAACCTGAAATCAAACACATTTGGGATGAACTGAAATGGAGATTGTAAACCAGGCCTGGATGAATGGGCAAGAAATCTCACAAAAATCTTGTGGAAAGTCTTCCCAGACGAGTGGCTGTTATAGCTACAAGGGGGGTCACTACATATTGCTGTCTATAATTGCAATGTCTTAAAAGCCTATGTTGGTGTAATAGTCAGGTGTCCTTATTTTACCCAAATAGTGTGTGAAGAGAGTGATGATAGTTGTAGCCATTAATAGATGCACCAGAGATGCAAAAAGGTTGACATACTTGTAGATGTGTATTTTCTCTATTGTTTTTCTTCTTTAGCATAAGTATGGCATTTAATTATACAAATGAACCCCTTTTTATATGTGCCTACACTGTGATATGTTATGTACTGCCACTTCCATGGTTTTTGTTTAAAATCTCCATGCTTTGGCTTTGTAATTAATTTTTTACAGGGGAAAGCAGAAGCCTTGTAATTATAATATGGAATCCTTATATCCAATATGCCTGCATGTAAATAGATGACTTATGTAAACACCAAATGAAAGCACAATGTAAATTCCAATGTATTTAGTATGGTAAGGCTGGTAAAGTGTTTTTAAGGATGTAGAGTTGCCAATTAGTCATTGCACTAGTAGACTAAACAAATTGTAATATGCATTAGTTCCACTAGGTGGTAGCAATAGCACAGTACAGTAAATGATCAATTATTCCTCTTATTGAAATAAAGATTACATACACTTAGATATACCAGATAGAAATTAAAATATGTAATTCATCATAAACAAAAAGACAGACACCTTATTTTCACCTGGATTTCACCTGTGCTACACCCCTTATGTGGAATTCCCTTCCGTTTTCCGTCAGACTTTCTCCCTTATACGCAACTCCAAAGCTCCTTGAAAAACCATAAAGCAATATTTTGCAAACATAGAGTTTAATATTGTTTATATTTACTTTAGTCTGATAAATTAGTCATAATCTGATAACGGTGTTCCCACTGAGCACAGACAAACCAAAACTAATATCTTATTATGGTGTAACAGGGCTTTATTCATTCGTCCATGAACTGCAGGGGTAAAATGCAGCACTGCACCTGAACAGGGAAAAAGTCTTATTCTATCATTTCCCCTGATGAAGTCTGAGAGACGAAACATGTAGCGGGTGATGTCAGACCCGGAAGTTTGTGACTAGCTTTGGTACGCATGAATGCTGGCAGAATATGTATGGTGAGTGTGCCATGAGATTCTCTACAATTATATATATATGTGTGTGTGTGTGTGTGTGTGTGTGTGTATATATATATATATATATATATAATATACGCACCGTATTTGCTTGATTATAAGACGACCCTGATTAAGACAACCCCCCAAAATTTGTATATTAATTTTGGGGAAAAAAGAAAAAGCCTAAATATATGACTATAAGAAAACAAAGTTTAACTAGTAAATATTAATTCACATGTAAACTATTTTTTCATATTTAATAAAAACTATGATTGAGAAAAATGCATTTTTTGTTTTTATTTCCTTTTATTTGCCAACCTGCCCCCAGTTGTGCACATCTGCCCCCCCAGATATGCCTTATACCCCCTTATATGCCACTCTGCCCCCCAGAACTGCCTTATACCCCCTGTATGCCACTCTGCCTCCCAGAAATGCATCTTGACCCCCTATTTGCCACTCTGCCCCCCAGATATGCCTCTTGCCCCCCTCTATGCATACCTGGGAACTCTCCGGCTTTGACACGGAGATTGCCGGGTGAGCACTCTTTCTCCGGTTCAAGACCCCAGTCCTCCGGGTCGTGGGAGCGGGGTCTTGACACGCCCTGCTCCCTGCCCATTTTTCCTTTAAATGGGGTGTTTCTCGCTGCCTTCAGCTGGAACTTCCCCAACCTCAGCGGGAACTCCCATTAGCATCGGCAGGACCTCCCACCGGCTGATGTCTGTGCAGTCCTGGCTGCGTCCGGCAAGGGAAGGCTATGGGTAGCCGAAGCCCAGAAGTTCCCAGGTATGCCTATATGCCACTTTGCCTCCCTGATATTCTTTTTAACCCCCTATATGCCACTCTGCCTCCCTGCTATTCCTTTTAACCCCCTTTATGCCACTCTGCCTCCAGAAAGCCCTTATACCCCCCCATATGCCACTCTTATCCTCTCCCAACTTACCAGTGCTTCTCTAGACTTCTCCCCGTGCTACTGATTCCGTGGTGTCTAGTGGTGGCAGCCGGTGCAGGCTACGCGTGCAGACAACCTCCGCTGCTGCTGCCGGCAGCTCCACCTATGAGTCAGCACCGGAAGGTCATGTGACGCCAGCGCTGCATCATAGAAGCCCTGGCAGAGGTTGTCTGCGCGTATCACACAGACCTCCACCGGTTGCCGAGGAGGATCCCCTGCAATGCGGAGGATCTGGATCTTAGTCTTGTAGTCAGACCTCTATTTGAGGTCTGATTAGAAGACAACCTCGAATACGGTATATATTAGACTTGTACAAACTTTTTTTTTTAATGAAAATTGAAAGGGCGATCTCCCAAGAACCCGACAACAAGGAACTGCAAAGGTTCTGAAAATTTGTCTTGATTTGTCCATCCATCGCCACATGTAGCTGCCATAACAAGCTGTTTTCGTTCTCATTGATGTGGTAAACTGGGAGGGACTGTGTGTAGGAGGAAGCATATCAATAGATATAAGTAGCCAAAAAGACGAAAGGTTTTCTCATTGATGGTTATGGCTGTGATTGATAGGTCCAACAACCTGTAGGAATTTTTCTCTCTATTTTTACTGTGGCCAGACAGCGTTTTCAACGGGAAGTGATAAGCATTTGATGTATAAGTGTGCTGACACCATTTTAATTTGTCAGTAGCAGCAGTTACGGACTGAGAGTTGGAGACTGTATGAGACTGTGACAGCTTAGCAGAGGCTGAGATTAATGCTCATTGGTCACCTCCCATACTGCAAGTTAATTAATAGTTTATTTTGGTAGAGAAAATTTACTGTTGTAAGGTGGTTTGGAGAAGCTATAGTGACTACTGTAGTATATTAGAGGGCCTGCAGAAGACATTCCTTCACATGTTCTTGAGTAGAGTTGATTACCCATTTATACTGTCAGTGCTGTCAGTGGGCGTTCCTGCTCACGTCACGGGAATCCAGAGGATTCGGGTGTTGACCAGAGAAGCAGCGTTTCTCTTGTATTTCCCTGGGCCAAACCCAGTTCTGCTTCAGGACTGCTCCACGGGTCTGCATGTTCCCATCATTTGTCTGTGTCTGCCTACCCAGGCCCAGTGTCTTCCTACTATTACTGCTGCTGCACCTCTTTGACCTTGCTCTGGAGGAGCCTTTAAAAAAAAAAAAAAAAAACTACTTTAATATTGTGGAGAAAATTCAGTCGTGCGCCCGGCTCCATGTCCCTATCATCTGCCAAAGTCTGCCTGCCCAGGCCCAGTGCACTACTACTTCTGCCGGTGCTGCACCTCTGGGGGAACCTTTTTCTTTTCTTTTAAATTTCATCAAAGGTGAGTCCAGAAGGTGTCAGGGACCTACTAAATGTCATTCTAAATCATAAAAGGACCCCTAATTTCGTCCAAACCAAAAGGTTGGGAAACAAACAGAAAAGAACATTTAGTCCGAAGCAATTTTGCTCGCCGTGCACATGTCCAAATTACTATATATGTGTATATATATATATGTCAGGATTCTATCCTGACTGCAGGATAGTTAAAGTTTTACCCTTCGTTTGCTATAATGAATGTGCTGTGTATTTCTGTTCAGCTGTGTTTTTCTGTTCAGCTGTGTTTTTCTGTTCAGCTGTGTATTGTTATGCTATTACCCTGCCTCCCTTAACTGATGCCTAGACCACTCACACCTGACCTAATGAACAGGCTTTATATCCCTGCCTCCCAGTAACAGAGGTGTGAGTTTATTAAGTTCTTTGGAGCCACAGTTCATGCCAGACTCTGGATCTGTCTGTTGGATTTACCTGCCTGCCTGTTACCTGTTTGACCTGGACTGCCTTTTGGATTTACCCTTTTGCCAGCCTGTTACCTGTTTGACCTGTACTGCCTACTGGATATCCCATTTTTTGCTTGTTACCTGTCCCAGACCCTTTTGGATACTTACCTGGACTTTTCTACCTTCATACTCCCCTGTAGTCTGTATACATGATATGCCTCCTACTCTGCTGCTTATGGTGAGATGTCTGCTTTGCTTTGTGTAATATACCTATAACCAAACATTCCACTTGTGTCATTTGTGAAGTGTGTTTCTATCACTGCATTCTTATACTCCTACATCCAGTTAAGGGCTGTAATATGATGAGCCTGACAATATATAGTGGCAGGCTGGCACACATAATGCTGGGTGGGGGCGATACAAAAGGAGGGTCAACAACAATGCAGTGTGGAAAATTAATTTTTTTGTAGCTTAGCCTGTCCAGATGTGGGTGTCAGTGTGGCAGAGCCTGTCCTGGTGTGTGTTTGGGTGTTGGCGTGGCTGAGCTTGTCCTGGTGTGTGTTTGGGTGTTGGTGTGGCTGAGCTTGTCAGAAATCAGTGAGAGGAAAAGTGAAGGTTTTGTATTGGTTACTCTATTTCAATCTGCATATTTTATTAAAAAGGATTAGTGGCACTAAATTGTGGCTTCAGGCTTCCCGTGTATGATGACTTTTTTCAGTGTACTCCCAATCCTATCACTTAAGATTCTATCCTATATTATCTGCCGAGCACTGATGTAAGAGCCGCAACTAAGGATTATTTTCATAATTGATTAGTTGGCTGATTATTTTTTCGATTAATCGGATAAAAAAATGAATGTAAATTTTTCATTTATTTAAAATAATTTAATAAACAAATGATGTTAAATACATACAGCAGAATAAAAAAAACTTTGATAAAATGCATTTCTTGTCTTTATTTCCCAACCAGCCCCCCCCAATTTATGCACATTTGAGCATGCCGCGCTGCCTCCCAGACATGCCGCGCTGCCTCCCAGACATGCCGCGCTGCCTCCCAGGCATGCCGCGCTGCCTCCCAGACATGCCGCGCTGCCTCCCAGACATGCCACTCCACTCACCCCCACATATGCCACTGTGGCCCCTGATATGCCACTCCATCCTCCCCAGACATGCCACGCTGCCCTCCCCACATATGCCACTCCACTCTACCCCCAGACATGCCGCGCTGCCTCCCAGACATGCCGCGCTGCCTCCCAGACATGCCGCGCTGCCTCCCAGACATGCCGCGCTGCCTCCCAGACATGCCGCGCTGCCTCCCAGACATGCCGCGCTGCCTCCCACACATGCCGCGCTGCCTCCCACACATGCCGCGCTGCCTCCCACACATGCCGCGCTGCCTCCCAGACATGCCGCGCTGCCTCCCAGACATGCCGCGCCCCTCTACCCCCACATATGCCACTGTGGCCCCTGATATGCCACTCCATCCTCCCCAGACATGCCACGCTGCCCTCCCCACATATGCCACTCCACTCTACCCCCAGATATGCCACTCCACTTTACCCTCAGATATGCCACTGTGGCCCCAGATATGCCTTATACACCCTGATACACCACTTTGTCCTCCCCAGACATGCCACACTGCCCTCCCCACTTATGCCTTATATACCCTATATGCCTTATACCCCCAAATATGTCACTCCGTCCTCCCCAGATATGCCGTATACCCCCCCAGATATCTCATAGTCCCCTCATAGAGTCACAGACCCGTTCACATCACACTGACACCATACTTTTATAAATAAGTACTGGGTTAATCTTCACTGCCCCCAGGATTTAGATTCCCCTTAGTTTGCCCCCCTTTACCTCTAACTGCACCTTAAGTTAACTTTATTAAATTAATTAAATTAACCCTCAGTCCCTATCATTAAGTTAACCCTAAACACCCCATTAACCACAGCATCCCCTAAATTAACTCTAAAGACCCCATCAACCACAACTGCCCCTAAATTAACCCTAAACATCCCATTAACCACAACTGCACCTAAATTAACCCTAAACACCCCATTAACCACAGCTGCCCCTAAATTAACCCTAAACACCCCATTAACCATAACTGCCCCAAAATTAACCACCACCTCCTCTAACTTTCAGCAAATATTAATTTTATACTTAGTTAGATGAGTGTCAAAGCCATGTGGTTCTGGGAGAGGGAAGGGGCGGGGCCAGTGGTCACACTGATTACAGGGAGGGACTGGTAAGTAGAAACTGCTGCTGTGAGTCACTGAAACGGATTATATAATGAGGGGCATTTTCCAGAGCGTTTGCTCTGAAAAAACCCTCATTTTATAATCAATAAAAATCGATTCAACTAATCGATAATGAAATTCGTTGGCAACGATTTTCATTATCGATTATTATCGATTTTATCGATTAGTTGTTGCAGCCCTAATATGTGTATTTATGGGCAGGTGTGTGTAAAGGCAGTGTGTGTAAAGGCATTGTAAATAAAATAGCCTGTGTAAAAATAGCTGGGGGGCACATTTTTTCATTCTTGCCTCGAGCACAAAAGAAGCTAGCTACGGCTCTGGTCACGGGGGTCAGATTGCCCATCCTTTTCCCAAAGTTGTTTCGCAGCCTACAAGTTAAAAAATACCCCCACAAAAATATAGATTTTCATTAGGACCTTTAATTATGCAACCATGTGGTCCCCAACACCTTAACCCCTTAATGACAAGACCGTTTCTTACTCGTAGTACACTTTGGGACAATGGCTCTTTAAGCATTTTTCAGTGTTACTGTTTAGCTGTAATTTTCTTCTTTCTCATTTTGTGCACCCACACACATTATATGTAGTTTTTTTCAGGACAAACTGGGCTTTCTTTGTCATTATTACATTGCACTGCTTTGTCGTTAAGGGGTTAACAAATGTAAAGGCTGTTTTCAGCCTGTATTTGTGGGAGGGGTCCCAGGGAGCGGTGGCAAAAATAGCACTTACAAGTGGTTTGGAGGAAAGATGGCACAGACAAGTTGTTTGAAGGCACTAACAAGCTGTTTGAGGGAAAAGATGACATAGAGAAGGCTAATGTTTCAGAATAAAATGTTCCTCAAATACTGGATTGTAGTGCCATAGGTTATGTAATATTTAATAATATTTAAATTTGTAGCAACATGTGTGACATTGTTTGACTATTAAAGCAGGGTATTAAAAGTGTGTTGCATTGAAAGGGTTAAACTTTTGTAACAAGTAATGATTAAAGAACTTTAAAGAAAAAAAGAAAATTCTTTTGAGAGGGCTAAACTATCCATTGTTTTGTAACAAACAATGTTTGGGACCACAGAAGGTACAGATAATCTGTTTGGGGCAAATATGGTACAGACAAGCTGTTTGTGGATAAAGGTCAGTCATATAAACAGATAAATACAGTCACATACAAATAAAGTCACATACACAAAGTGGGTTTCTTACCTGGTGTTAGCTGCAGCATAAAACGAATTCTGTTTGAAGAAGGGACCCCGCCAATCAGGAGAGGCCTGTGATCTCTCAGGTAATCAGGAGAGTTGAGAAGTCCCTCACTCCTCACTCCGAACTTTCATTCTAGATTATGACCACCACCAAGAAGAAGAAAAAAACCAGAAGGCGACTTTGTCTCCCCAAGCGGGTCCCCAGAACAGCCAGGCCCCTTATAGCTGTAATGGTTGTAACCCCCTGATGGCAGCTCTGACTACCATGCTCTGATTACCTGATCAAAATGAGCAAGAATCTGGCGCATTGTTTGAATACTCATTTGCCCTTTCCTCCTAGTGGAGAAGAAGAGACCCAAGAGGACCTGTAAGACCCTGCTGCCCATGCACTCAAGCAACTAAGGCACTTCACTCACTGCGATGGCTCAGCAGGCGCTAACGGCAGCTCCCACGGGATTACGCAATGACGCTGTGTGACCCCCGCTAGGTCCCGCCTCCTCCAGAAAATTAAATAGGTAAGTCTACTTTGGGACAGCACAGTGCGCCGGGGTCCCATGGATGGGCCACTCTTGCTTCTGGAGCGCGACATGTCACATAGAGATCAATGATCTCCCCAAGGTACCCATTTAGACAACCTCCACTGCTGCCCGCACTTTCACAGGCGCTTGGTGATAGATGCCCGGTGGAAGTGTTGGCAGCAGCTGAGGTTACCAGACTGGAGGATCCATGTCCCCTGCAGCGCTGGGGGGGATCTAGATCTAAGTCTCATAGCCAGACCTCTATTTGAGGTCTGATTAGAAGACGACCTTGATTATAAGACAATGGGTATTTTTCTGAAAAAAACCTCGTCTTATAATCGAGCAAATACGGTAATACAATAAAGATTTCGTAAGTAATACTAAATTATAACTACTGTGTGAATTATTGATTCAGAAAAAAGAATAGCCACTTACAGTGAAGATAACCAAGTTTGAAATCACAATGAATATTTGTTGTCATCTGTGTTTGGTAATTTTTAGTATTTTACTTTATCTCTTCTGTTAGACCAAAGCACAACTGGTTCCTAATTCTATAAATGCATTTAATAGCTTTGCATCTGACTACATTAGCCAAAGCTAAAAACTAATAGAGTAGCATAATGAGATTGCTCACATCTGGGACTCCTAAGCCAAATGTAATAAAATATATAATTTCTTCAAAAATGAAACTCTTACGCTACAAATAGACTAAAGAAGGACAAATATAAAAACATCCAATATAAACATTGGCAATGTCGCAGATTTTGGCAAGTTTTGCTAACTGCACAAATAATACCATTTGTCGGCAGAAGTTAACGGAATGTTTTATGTGTGAATAAAAATGATAATGAAAATATACAGCTGAGATGTTTTATGAGAAGGGTAATCATTTTGATACCTAACAATGAATGCAAATTAGGCTACACCGCTCTTTAATGTTCTGTTAAATAGTGCTTTGACGCTTACTATTCACTGCATATCTAACTTTCTTGACAAAACTTTTTTAGACTCTAACCATTTTCTCTTAGCATTCCAGTATTTTGAATTACATGCAGTCTAAGGGAAAATGTTATTGTATTAGTTATTGCGCTAAATTGTCAATGTATGGTTTTCCTTTTGTGCCTCTGTTCCCATGATCCAGTAGGTGGAGCTACCAGATAAGCAATTACCTTTGTATTATTTATGGCCCGTTTATAAGAATAGGCTTATAAAATTATACATACTCCATGATAGGCTTAGACAAATGAAACGTTGATTATGTCAGTGTATGAATCCTACAAATGACAGTGGTGTACTTGTCGTAGACTGTCCTGTGAAATTGATTATTGTAGGTAGCTAAGTATAATATGGGCCCTTTATTAGATGTTCAAGAATGTTTTAGTTTTGGTATGTCATACTTCTATAAGCTCTATAAAGCAAATGAAGATGTGTATTAACCTACCTAGATCATGGGTTAGCCAGTTGTGACTAGTTGTTTCTTAGGTTAAAATCTCCAATTTACCTAGTCTACAACTACATTATCTGTGCGCAAAAACAGATGCTCAGGACTCACTGGTACCTTCTAACCTGGCGTATTGTAGACAAAACCCTGATTATAAACTTACACGGTAGTAAGCTAGGGGATCAATAAAATTATTTTTTGAGGTTTAATCATTCTAAAGGCAGAGTTTAGTGTCCCTGACACGCCCACTATAGAGCACTGATTTAACACTACTCTGCAAATAAATTAACCCCTTCAGTCCCATATGGACGTACCGGTACGTCCATAAAATGCATCTCAAGAAACCCCTATGGACATATCGGTACGTCCTGTCCTTCTTGCAGCGGCAGGGACACATCTTTGAGGGCTTTCCTTTGAAATCATATTCATAAATATGAGACATTATTTTGAATGAATAAAATATAACAAATGTCAAAAAATGAAACAAAAATGTTGTCACAGAAATTATGGCACTTTTGTTAATGGAGATCTGTAGGAATGCAGGCAATTTTTGTTAAAAAACAAGTTTGTATGAATCCAAATGCACTAGTCTAATATATATAATATACACTATACATATATACACACACTGACTAACACTAGATATATGTGTGTGTCTGTGTATAGTTTAAGAGTCAGTGTGTGTGTTAATGTATGTTGTTGGGTAATATATGCATGCATGCATATAAGAGTCTTGTGTTAGTGTAGTGTGTTATTATATGGCATTAACATGAATGAGTATATCATCATGTTGTGTTAGACTTTAGAGTATATCTGTATTGGTGTATGGTGTTAGTGTTCCTGTGGAGCAGTGTATAGTGCCAACATGTGTTACTTTAAGGTGTTAAGTGTTTGTGATAATGTTAGGATGTGTGTGTTACTGTATTGTATGTGCTAGTGTATGGTGTTACCATGAGTTTGTGTGTGTCAGTATTTGGTATTAGCATGTGTGTGTCGGTGTCAGAGCACAGTGTTATCAAGAGAATTTGTGGTGTCAGGTGTGAGCCTAGTGTTAGTGGCGCCTGGGGGAGGCAGAGAAGGAGCAGAAATATAACGTGTGTTTATGTAAGCGTACAGTAAAAGTATTCATGCGTGTCAGTTAAGGGGACCTTCAATACTGCACCCAGACATCATTAACCTCAGGATTGCCCTGCTTTCATAATATGTGTTTATGGGAAGATCGTAAGGTTGAGTCATTTGTGAAGCATTAGTGGGACAATCAAATGGAAATGCTGTGGGCTGATCAGAGGGGCATGGGGGCCAGGTATTAAACTTGTACAGGGAAGTATTCCCTACATCATTGGTCAGGAAAATCTCTACATTACATTATGGTGTATGTTAATTTTTGATACATTGTTTATTTACAGAAGTTTTTTCAAAATGATTACATTGTTTTAGTTTTATAGATCCTGCCTTGTACTTTTTACATTTTTAAATGTACAATTGTTCTACTGTCTGAGTTTAAATATTTAACTCCTTAAGAGCTCCTACCAATTGCTGTTTCTAGAGTAGTAATAATTCTTCAGGGTTTAACATGCCAGTCACAACCAATTTGAGAAAAAAAATACTCTCTCACTATTAGCCATCCTTGAGAACTTTCTCCAGAAGCTTTTAGTATTGCAGCTGAATTCTAGGGCAGTCCTTTTATCTCCATTCCACTCAATTCTGCTCACCCACTGCTGACCCTACCCCTCACAGTCTGACTTCAAGCCTCATGGCTTCCATCAGAAGAGAGATGACAGAGCCACAGGCCTGCACACCCAAGAATGCCAAAAATATACATCAGTAAAATAATATTATAGTCTGTCTGTTACAGTAATTAACAACAACAAGCCTGTTTGCAGGCGTTCCTATTATACCGTTACTTTTACTAAACGAATTGCAGTTAATTCCGAGAAAGCCGCGAAAGGCAATTTTGTCATGCATGGGTTTTAGAAGCTCAATATAAAAAGACAATGTTTATCACACATATTTGTTTTTCTGTGTTTGTTGTAATAGATACAGTGTGAACAACATAGTAATGATAAATCCTAATATGCCAAACCGAAAACACTGCATTCTAATTAGTTCTTCATTAGATGTTTTCACGTTATTAAATAACCTGTAAAAAAAAGGACAGGTCTTGAAATCTTGTCTTCCTGTTAATGCGATTTCATACATTTTTGTTTCATGGGAGGTTGAGCTGCATTCCAATTTTGTTACCTTGGATGTTAATTGTTTTGTATCGTGTCACACATAGCTGTGCACTGATTTCTCATGCTGAGCTGTAAACTGATCCCATGGTCAAACAGTGACATATTTTGAGGAGGACAACAGGCAAAAGGCTAAGCTAACGCTCTCCCTCTGTTTCTTTTTCCTTTTTGCTGTGGTCTCCAACCTGCAGCCTTTTTAGGTTTATTCATGAGCTGAGCTGCTGAAGAAAAAAAAAGTTTTATTTGCATTATAACATTTATCAATCCTATGAATTACTGGAGATCGTAAAAATTTCTAGATAGTTAAATGTTGCAGCTCATAAAATGCTTTGTATGTTTCGCTCTGGGTCTGCTCCTTGCATGCTTTATGCAGCATTAATAATTAAGCTTTAGGGTTTTGTATTTCATACACTAAATCATACCCATGCCCTGTCCTCCTTGCTATATAAATCAGACCAATTCTGAGTTTTTATAAGACAAAGTGAGGATGACAATTTCTATATTATGTGACTTATTTATTATACCCAAGACATTGAATATATGTATAGAAAATGAACAAAAAATAGGTTATGATGGTACAAACCCAGCCAAGATGCCTACACCTAATTATTTATAAACTCTTTTTTTGGTAAAATAATGCAGGGGATTTGTTAAGCCAAACACATCTTCCTCCACCTGATATACTTACCACAAGTCAGCTCCAGTGTTGACTCACTGGACGCTGTGGGTGATGGGTCTATTTTATTCAATGAACTTTTCATGCCACTGACTGGCTGTTTCTGGCTACCAGTCACTGGAAAAAATGTGGCAATTTATATGCCAGGTAAGTGCTTATTTTTTTCTTTTGTCATTTTGTGGAAAGCATAATAAATTACTTAGCGTACAAGCATTTTCGTTCCTGTGTTCTATGCCACCTTATTTTTTTATTGGTAACTACCAATCTTTCTGGAAACAAAATAACCACAAAGATCTCACTATGAAACATGACATATTATTTAAAGAAAACTAAAAATCATAATAAAGAAACCAGAAAAGTATATTAATAGTGCTGGGGTAGAAATTGTTATAAACTACCAAAATACCCTAACTTGTGATATCGCTTACCTTGTTCATTCACTTACAAGTTGATTATACTTCTAATTGAATTTGAAAGCAAAAAAAATATTCATGATAGTGTATGCACATTTATATTTTCATTTATTTTAACTTGAAGGCCATGTTTAGGAAACAGCAAATACTAAATACTGAGAAGGACAATGAGCAGCAAAACAGCATCTGCTGTCATCAATATTGTAAATCAGCGTGTAACATAGAATAATCAATCGACTTTTGCCATAATCATCTGATAATTCAATATATGCTTATAAATTCCCAAAAATGGTATGCTCTGTAAGTCATTGTGACACACAAAGAAATAATACAGAAAGATTGACTTCATTTAAATAAATTATAGCCTCACTCATAAATCACTGTGATGTCACCAGGGTTTGCCTTGAATCATCTGTTTTCCTATCCTTATGTGTCTTTATTTAAGCAGCCCATCAAATCCGATAATGCAAATAAGAAAAAGGTAGCTGCCTTGATGTAGTAGGACACTCATTGCACACCTGGACTTGCTGAAGAAGACTTTTACTTAGAGTCTCTGAATACAGATTGTAAAGGTTATGCTGTCATTGAAAATATATCCAAAACAACAACAGACCTTGATCACTCCAGTTTTACACTCAGGTGCACTATGAATTAAATAATCTCAGTAAATAAGTAAATAATCTAACCACAACTAACAATATTCAGCCCAGGGGACAAGCCAACATAAAAAAAATGGACACAGACTTTGTAAAAATTACAATATTCTATGACAAAGTAAGCATATCCAGCATCGAATAAGCTTGAACACTTAGTTATGAGTTTGCAGGCAGGTTGGGGGTCTGCTGAACAGTTAGTTAGAATAGACCATCTAAAATGAACTTTAACTTTTGCTTAAGGTCTCCATTTATATATTTTTCACTGTTTGGTATTACTGCAAAGCATACTGCACAAGCAAGTGTAAAAATATCATTGAAATTTGAAATGCATTTCCAAGTGCTACGCAAATCCATTTTAGATACATTATTTTGTTATTTAACTAGCGGATTTTTATAAATGCTTTCTTTACATCAGTGGGGTGTGCTCTACAACTGAGTTTGGTTTTGATCAAGTTTAGCTACACTCAGGAGTTCACAGTTCAGCTTTGCATTGAACTTGATCAGGTCCTGTAGAGTTCAAATGCCAAACCTAATGAGTTTCATAGTGCAAGTTACTGCATACCCAAGATGATGAATGTGACATTTTTTTTTAGCATAGCAGTAAAATTATGACCCAATGATATAATGAGGTAACACACATAGCCAAAGACGTAAGTGATGTTAAGGGAAAAGTATATCACAATATATGTATGCTCTCGCTTGTCCGGTCAGGATAAAATGGACCCCTGAACCATACAACTGGTACTAGTGGTACCGGGTTTGTTAAAGAATTCATAGTATAGACAGATGCATCAGACATAGGTTTAGGAGGGATTCTTTCCCGAGAGTTTCAAGACGAAGACCACCATTTATTTATCTGAGCCAAAAGTTTCTCCCACAAGAAAAAAACATATTCTATAAAAATATATGTCTATAAGAAATAATGTTTCAAAAGTAACTGGGCCCTGGAAACACTAAACTATTGCTTACTGGCCAGACATTTGATGTTGATTATGGACCACACGCCTTTAACCTGGATGTCTCAAAATAAGGAGAAAATTCAAGAGTTACCAAGTGGGTTCTTAGTGTGCAACCTTTTAATTTCTAAAATCCTGGGAACAACATGTTTTGCGCTGGGTTTATTATTATTGTCTTTGTGTGTACTAAAGCCCCATTGTACTGGGAGATGAAACAAACTACCAAATGTATTCATCTCTTTGTTGTCAATGGTTCAGGTGTCCATCATAGGGCAACATGCATACCCAAATTGCATAACATAATTTAATCTTATTTTGGTTAATATATTGAGACTGAAGCAAATGCACTTCACTAATTTTGAGTTTGTCTCGTGTTAGTTTAGCACTCTCCTAGCATTTTTTAGGTTATTTATGGATATTAGGATTACTACATAAATTGTTTATTATTTCAATTTATTTATGTTTATGGTGCTTGCTATCCCTGTAACTAACAGTAGTAAAGATAAAAAATTTAAGGTGCCAAAAGTTGATCTATTGCGAGCTGGCTGGTATGCTGGTATAAAAAAACATGTGAATTACAACTCTTATCCTCTTCATTTATAATGATAAGGAATTGTAGCCCTCAAAAGTGAGTCTACCAGAGGTGAAAAAGGGTTCCATAAAGCTTCTATAGTTTAGGCCAGTTGGTGAAATAAGAGATCTCCCTTGGCCCATTGATCTGTGACACTGATCCAGGAGTTTTATGGCAAGGGGATTGCTGCACCCTGGACCTAGTTGGCTTAGGCCAGAATACGTCACTAGGGTGGGGCCAGGGTTAGCTCGGTCTCCAAAATGCTTGTCCAAAGGTCATCAAGACATTAACAAAGCAGTTGTAAGGATTAGCTTTAGAAAATTATTAACCAACCTTTTAAGTTGTTTTTACGCCTTCCCATTGTTATGTTTGTTCAATGTTCTGAATAAAGAATGTATGACAAGCATATAGAACTACATGGGGTCAGTCATTTTCACATAGCTACTGAAAATAGGCAATACAGTTGTACCCTGACTAGTGTAAAAAATCTAAAAGGCAATACATTTGCTATGTTCAGTTTAGAAACCAAACCCTACATGGCAACATACTATAAGTCTTGTGAAACAGGTTTGGATGTTTGTGTTAAAGAGAGGGCAGTTTTATCCTTAAAGTAAAATATGTAATATTGAACATGAATAAAAATGTTGATTTGACTGCTATATTTAGAACTTTATAGATAAATGCAGCATTAGAAAAAATATTCCTAGCAAAAATGTATGCCCAAATCCTCATCAGAAATAATTAATTAGGAAACATTGTACCTCATTCTTAATGTTTCAGGGAATGCTTAGTTGTATTGTGACATAGCAAAGGCAGGCACTGATACAGACGTATGTTGGCATAGAAGCCAGCAAGATTAGGTCTCTTCATTGTTTTTATGCGATTACACATTCAGATTAATGAATAATCGATTTGTTAGCTTAACTTGCCAATAAATGGTTTATTCATGCTCATTTAATGTTTTGTCTAAGTGGAAGAAAAATTGTAATAGAAAAAATGTAAATTAAGGATGGCTGCATCTGTATATAATTAGCTTATAAACTGTTGAACTTGGAGCTTTGTGTACAGGCAACAAAGGTCAGTGATTTATCATTGTAAGTAAAAGTTTACCTGGACACAAAAATAGTTATATAAAAGTTGTGCAAACAGTGAGTGACATGTATTTATCATAGAATATATTAAGATATACTTTGACATGCTTTGCATGTATTGCTCTCGATGCTGCCTCTAGGTATTTGTAGATATACGTTGATATTTCTCTGTAGCTTATGTCCATACTTTGAGAATAATGAATGGGCTTGTGTTACAAAGAGTGAGTCTGCAGGAAACCCCATCACTCTCTCCACACTTCCACTGTCATCTTCTTTGTGTAGGGCAGATGATTTAGTCTGTAGTCTTTAAACTCCCAGGTAACTTGACCCAGCGTGAAACTCTGTTTGATATCAAGTATATTCTTTAACAAGCTTTGTGCTGTTATGAGAAGAAGTGATCTTTGTTCACTTTCATCTCTCCATGTCCTAACATTACCCATTATGTGAATTCCTTTATTGATCTGCTTTATCCAATACACTGTGCCTATCAGCTATAAATTTTCTATTTTATTTAAGATCTTCAAACAAGGTTGTGATCTTCCTTCATCTCGCTTTTTTATAATTTATAATTATATAAAAGTCCGACATTTACTGCATTTTTTTTATTCTCCCTTTTGTTAGCGGTTTTGTGTGATTGAGTTATGAGTATATTTTGCCACTGTTTAGTGCTGACTTTATTATGCACGTATAATATTGCTGTGATATATGTTTCAATTTTATTTTTGTAACAGTTAGTTTAAGATGAATAAACAAATGTTATATAGGTTCCATCAATGGAGTTTTACTTTTAATTAGAATGGACTTATTCATTTAAAAAATCTGCCTTAAAAATTTTGTATTCTTCCAAAATGGCAATGTGGACTTGTAAAAAAAAATTACAGTTTCAGCAAAAAAAATATGTCAAGTTAATTACTATTACAATGTTGTTTGCCTAATGCCTTGCATTAACTGTGGTGTACAATCATGTTCAGTTATGTTTTATTCTATGTTTTGGTATAATTCATCCTGTGATTAATTAAATTATATTAGTACTTGTCTGCTGCATCCTTTGCACCTGTGATGCACTGGTAAGCAACCCTACCACCTTTTGTGATTAGTATGGCATTACAGAAATCATATGGCCAGTCAAGGCCTGAAATGTTATAGACTACCATGAAGTCAAGCAGTGCAACAGAATGCAGCAATGTTTTTCTGACCAAAAGTTCTAGGCATATTTATGGAATCATGGATTTAGCTCTGAAACCAAATATTGCAAAGGGTGACTCCTTGACACCCTTTGTGATATCCATAATGATAGGAAAGTCTAACCTATGTTAATAATATTTCGAACTTTTATTTGCATGGGCTGATGTGTACAATGAAGAATTTATGAAAGCATATGAGAGTGAAATATATAGGTTCTTTCAACATATATTTGTATTCTCAAACATGTTAACACCGAACAAGCTTAATGCTATTTTACAATGCTTATACAATCCTAGGGACTATTCCTTACAAATCTTTCTATTTAGGAAGGGCAGTCTATTTTTAAGACCTCAACCACTCTGCCTCTCTGTCCCTCTTCTCTAGGGGCTTAGGTGAGTAAAAGTGTGTAGCAGAATTGTAAAATTATCTATAATGCACAGGAGAAACATACTATTTTTAGAAATGAAACAGTGTAAATGGAATGCATTATTCTTGTGCTAAATTACTTTGTTATATAAATAGGATAGTTGCTAAGTGTCCCTCTTTAGGAGGCAAAGTCCATCTTTGGAACCCAAAAACATCTGCCTATCTCTTTTCTCCCCTGTTGTGCCTCTATTACTGGAGTTCAGCATGGTTGGTCTTCTACAGACTTAAAAGCCTCAATAGTGTATATATTTACTGCTTCAAATGACCACCACACCAATCGTCTGTTTAAATATGTCATTATTAATATATCTTGAACAATATGATAACTGTGTCAGGGTTATATAAATTAAAGATAATAATGACATCATATTTTTCCACATGATTGTCGAGTCTTGGATTTATTCCATATATAAATTTGGAAAATGACTTCTTAATTTAGCATATTGAGCATTACAATTTAATAATAGAATGTAAACTCAGGACAATCTTCTCCTTCTGTACTAGTATGTCATGTTTTTTTCATGTTTTCGATAATTTTGTAAATTGTTAATTTTAATTATATTGTTAATTTAAAATCCTCCTCTGGCTAGGTTTCCACTTGGGTTTTTGTCCTGCGTTATTTTCTTGATGAAAAACGCCAGGAAAAACGCCAAGAAAACTGCCACTGCATTTACCTGAGTTTTGGCGTTTTTTCTGGCGTTTAACCTTTCTGTGGAAATTGATTTTTTGACCTTTCCAGCCTTTACACGTTAGAATTGTCACCCAGCTAAAAGGGATTAGGATAAATGGCAAGTATCTGCCCCCTCCTGATGTCATTTCCTTGGTAGAGTTCTACTTAAACACGCCCCGGCGGACCTTTTTGTCTCTTTTCTGTGGTTTGTAAGGCATGCTTTATTCCGAATGTCTGCTCCTCTTGGAAGATTGGCCCCAAATGATGGTGTAAATTGTTTGCTGTTGCTTTTGGCACGCAGGATCCAGTTGGGTATGTTTGTTTGTAATGGCATGTTTGTTCCAAATGGTGTAAAATTCAATATGAACTTTGTTTTGTGTGAAACTGTTTGTTTCCAGCCTATTTCTCGTAGGACACACAGATACTGGGTCCATCCTCTGCATTGTAACTGTGGGAAAAAAACGCCATAAAAACGCCAAGGCAAAACCCACATGGCTTTTTCATGGCGCTTTTTCTCTCCCATAGACTTCTATTGGAGAAAAACGCCAAGATTTCCTTGCAAAAAAGTGTCAACATGCTGCGATTTTGAAAAACTGCCACAGAGCCCAAAAAAGCAGAAAAACGCCAAAAAGGACTGAAAAAACGCCAAACAGAAAAACTCCAAGTGGAAATGGCATTGTGCGATTTCCTATTGAAGAACAGCTAACATCTGGCCACTGTGTGGCTCAATTGGCATTATTATGGGCGTTTTTAGGAAAAAAAAAACAAGTGGAAACCTAGCCTCTCAGTGATCTTTAAAGCAAATGTAATAATAAAATGCCCTGCAAAGATTCTGAATGGCAAACCTTTTTCGTACCTTGACTGACGAGTTTATAAATAGCTGAGAATGAAAGATACAAGGTAATATCTTGCACATAATGTATTTAATGAGTTTATCACGTTTTATTTTTTAAATAGTGATTTCTAGGGCCTTAGTGGATTCAATAGTAATTAAAAAGTTTTTAGAATGACCACAGCCACAGAAGAAGCTGTCATTGTATGCCCGTATGACCACTGTCTAGAAAAATGAAATAAGCTCTTCAAAAGGGAATTGACCTTTGACCGTTGCTCATTATTTTGTCCATCAGGTCAACAGTTGTTCAACAGACCATCAGCAATTGTCTTTTTCTTTGTGTCAGAATGCTCTTGAAACATTATACAAGGATAATTAAATGGTGAAAAAGGGTCAGTGTGGACAAATAAATCAAACTGATAGTTGGAACATAGACTGATTGAGCAAAAACAAGGAACTCTACCATGCCTGTTACTGCATGTCTTCTGTTAACTGACTGTTAACATTACATCTATTGGCAGCAAGTGGGAAAGCTTTGTGAAGGCTCAAAAGCTGAGCAAAGAGACATGAGCTTTAATTGTTCACCTTTATTTTTGGAATAAAGGCACACAGTGCATCAATTGAACTGACTTTAGCAGAGCACAAAATAGAATAAATTCTTTAGAATGCTAATTGAAATTACAGATTCTTCTCGCTTCCACAACTGTGTCAAGTGTCACCAGCATTAAAATCAAGACAAGCATTTTGAAACAAATTTGGAAATAATCCAAATTTGAAACTTTGTGATTTTGTTGGATGGGTGAAAAAACACAAGATAATGTGACTATAATAGCATCTGAGGACATAAATACTGTGCTCCATACAAAGCAGATGGCATAAAGCAAATCTGTCTTCCTACGGGGATCAAGTTCACAGACATAAGCAGAAGATTTGTTGCACGGAAAAAAGACAGCCTACTAATCTTAAGTGAACCAGGAATGTGTACAAGTTCAAAGATATGGCCATAGCAGACCAGTAGACCAATAAAAAGGAACTTAAAAATTAAATAGTTCATTCATAATTGCAGTCTTAAACTTACAAAAGGAAACTTTTTGTTTCCTAAAAAAGCATTAAAATATATTTCTTTTAAAAGCTCCATCTGGTATATGAAACACAAACATGTATTAATTATTATTAATCAAGGTCCTACAAGTATAATGTTAAAAGATCTAACTTCAAACCCGATAAACTATTTATTTAGACGCAGTACTCTCAGTAAGACCTCGGTAATAGCATTGTCTTTCCACCGTATTGGCTCGAATATAGGCCGCACCTGAATATAGGCCGCACCCTTAAAGTTTGGTGGTATTTTAAAGAAATAAATATTTTTAAAGAAAAAATACAAATTAATGGAATGGTAAAACAGTATTTTATCTAATGAACATGAATACATGTATTTTAACATTTTTGGTATCTATTATATAGTTTGTCAGATATTCCCCTCTGCACCCTGATATGCCACTCTGTGCCTCAGATATGCTTTATAACCCCTGATATGCCACTATGATGGAGAAGCACCGGCGGAGGTGCCAGCAGCAGAGGATGGCTATGTGCATCGCCGCAGCCGGTGAACGTCTGCACTTCCGCCGGGGCTTCTATGGTGGAGCACCGAAGGTTATGTCATGCCGGTGCTCCACCATAGAAGCACCGGCTGAAGTGCCAACAATGGAGGTTGTCTAAGGGCATCGCGTAGACTTCCACGGCTGCCGGAGAGGAGGATCCAGGTCCCCTGCAGCGCTGCCGGGGATCTGGATCCTAACCCTGCTGCTTACCCGCAGCAGGGATAAATGAAACCCCGAATATAGGCCACAGGTGTGGGGGGGGGGAAGAGCGGCCTATATTTGGGCCAATACAGTATAAATACTTTTTTGTTGTAGTGAGTTAAATTGGTAGATATAAAATATATTATACTGCATATAGCTGTACTGACTATTCACAATGGCAGCATAATTCTCATGAATACCAAACTAAAGGTGTGATACATTGCATTAAAGGTGATACTAAATAATAGAATCGCTGATTCAGTGGTCATGAAAAAAAACACAAGACCTCATCTTGAACTCAGTTTAACCCTGTTTTTATAGCAAAAGCCATGTACATGTATATTGTATTTTACAGTATAGCATCAGAATCGAAGTGTCTTTTTTCATTGCAATATCTGTGTTCAAAACAGAAACTAAAAAAGTATTTAAGATTATAAAAACATAAGATTTCTTTGATTTGACGGTCATAATGTTCAGCGGTTATGGATTATTTTAATAACATTAAGCAATGAAAAATACTACTTTGGAAATAGTTCTTAAAATCAATTAATACTTGTTTATATATATCTTGCTCCATAAATTATACGGTATTATCCACTCATGATAGTGGTTAGCACAGGACTGTCCTTTCTGTGTGATAACACTAAATGGCCAGCATGTTAAGTATCTCTGGGAAATTCGGCATAATGTCTGAGAAAGCTTGCTTGGATAGGTGTAATGGATTAGGGCAGATGATGAAGGGCAGCTACACCGTAACAAATCAGCCTTTTTCTTAAAGGTCAGGACATCCTGTCTGGGTCCACTTGAATTTTTGATTCTACCGTTTTACTATTCAGTAACACAATGTAACTGTCATTCTTAACAATGATTCCTGGATCCACTGGCTCCACTGCACACAGGGTAACACACAATATTTCACATCACAAAGCCATCCGATGTCTGTAGGCAAACCATACGATTGCCATGGGGAGCAATATTGACAATCGCCACTGAGAGCCCACGAGATGGAATTTAATCCATCATTCTTAACAATGTTCCTTTAGGGTTTAGACATTGTGTTTAATAATGGTAAACTTGGGTATTGTTAACCTTTGCTGTGTGTTATTATAAAAATGAAGATCAGTAGGTGCGTTTTTAATGTTCAGTCAACTTGTGTACTGATACAATCAAGAATGTTTTACACATAATGCAATTATAAGGCATTTTTAAAGCACGATTTTCAGTTATACATATGCTTGAGGGAGAATCAAAACAAACAGTTATCCTACGATTCGGTTATACTTATGAAAATAAATTGCCTCTTTTTTCCCTCTCAGCTGCGCTTTTTTCCAGTATATCTGATTTACCGAACTAATGATTTTTGAATCTTTTTAAAGCAAAGTTCTTACAAACTTTCCTTTGCTCTTGAATTGGGATAATTTATATTTGTCTATGCAACATCTTTAAACATGATGCTTTCTCCCATAGTAAATAGCAGAAACATAGTTCTGCATACCCTTAGTGAAGACATGGTTTATTCCTCCAGACCTCAGACCTGTGACCCATCAGAGCCGAGTAACATAAGGAAATAGTGTTAGAGACATGAGGCGCTTTTAAGCATAGTGTAACAATCGGTGTCATGGGAGACTTAGCAGTAGGGTGCTTGAGGTGTTTACGTAAGGCATCCCGAAATTGCAGATATTTGAAAAAGTCACGACTATGGAGCGAAAAGAGAGACGAAAATGGTCGTACGTGTCCGTGAGAGAAAAGCTGAGATATGGAAACGATTCCTTGGTCTATCCAGCAATCAAGGGCCACATGAGGGATAAGAGGTTTCAAGGTCGATAGTGGAGCAGAGCTGTGGAGATCCATCGGGAAGCGAAGTGTAGCACGGTGTTTATCCCACAGCGCCAGAGACTGTATAGTAGTAGGCAACAAGTCATGAAGTGGAGGTCGGCTGGCCTTAGGAAGCCACAGTAGGTCTCTCACTGTATATGGAGTTGCCAGTGTAGATTCCTGATCCACCCATGCCACAGATGATGTGTCGGGAAAAAAGAAGAATTGTCTGCGCGAGATGGGCAGCGACATAGTAATTCTTGACAATTCTTCACAGACAAAGCAATTTAGGCCGTTGTAAAAGTGTGAGGGAAAGCTGTGGACATTTGCTAAACGAGATGAATTTGGACAGACGCGTCTGGACAGTTCGAATAAAAATGGTAGGCACTGTGCGAGTTCATTTTCAATGAGACAACACGACCAATCCAGGAGATTTTCAGCTTTACCACTGTTGGAGATCTTGACATATCTTGGACCATAGAGGTAAGTAATTTGACCGAAATAAAGAGGCGGCGGTTTTGGTAATGCAAATCCCCAAATAGGTGATAAAATTGGATCGCCACGAGTAGGCAAAGTCACTAGAGAGAACATCAATCAAGTGGTCGGGGTACCCGATATTGAGGGCCTGCGTCTTGTCCCAGTTAATTTTATAGTACGAGAGATCACCAAAGGCTTCCAGGAGAGCATGTAGGTTCGGGAGGGTGACCATCGGTTCAGTGAGCGTCAGGAGGATGTCGTCCGCATAAAGGCAGATTTTAGTTTCAGTAGACCGCACTTTGAAGCCCCTGATGTCAGGATTATGTCTGATGGCAATCGCCAGAGGTTCTAGCGCCAGGGCGAAGAGGAGGGGAGAGAGGGGGCAACCCTGTCTCGTACCATTGCGGATGGGGAATGGCTTGGATAGGAATCCGGAAGAATAAACTAGGGCTGCAACAACTAATCGATAAAATCGATAATAATCGATAATGAAAATCGTTGCCAACGAATTTCATTATCGATTAGTTGAATCGATTTTTATCGATTATTAAATGAGGGTTTTTTCAGAGCAAACGCTCTGAAAAATACCCCTCATTATATAATCCGTTTTAGTGACTCACAGCAGCAGCTCCTACTTACCAGCCCCTCCCTGTAATCACTGTGACAACTGGCCCCGCCCCCTTCCTTCTCCCAGAAGGCCAGAACCACATGGCTGTGACACTCTAATAACTGTAAGTATAACATTAATATTTGGGCTACTGAAAGTTAGGGGAGGTGGGAGTTAATTTAGGGGCAGTTATGGTTAATGGGGTGTTTAGGGTTAATTTAGGGGCAGTTATGGTTAATGGGGTGTTTAGGGTTAATTTAGGGACAGTTATGGTTAATAGGGTGTTTAGGGGCAGCTATGGTTAATGGTGTGTTTAGGGTTAATTTAGGAGCAGCTGTGGTTAATGGGGTGTTTGGGGTTAATTTGAGGCAGTTTTGGTTAATGGTATGTTTAGGGTTAATTTAGGGGATGCTGTGGTTGATGGGGTCTTTAGGGTTAATTTAGGGGCAGTTATGGTTAATGGGGTGTTTAGGGTTAATTTAATGATGAGGACTGAGGGTTAATTTTATTAATTTATTAAAGTTAACTTAAGGTGCAGTTAGAGATAAAGGGGGGCAAACTAAGGGGACTATGAGATATCTGGGGGGTATAAGGCATATCTGGGGAGGACGGAGTGACATATCTGGGGGTATAAGGCATATAGGGTATATAAGGCATATGTGGGGAGGGCAGTGTGGCATGTCTGGAGAGGACAGAGTGGTGTATCAGGGTGTATAAGGCAGATCTGGGGCCACAGTGGCATATCTGGGGGTAGAGTGGAGTGGCATATGTGGGGAGGGCAGTGTGGCATGTCTGGGAGGCAGTGTGGCATGTCTGGGGAGGATGGAGTGATATGTCTGGGGAGGATGGAGTGGTGTATCGGGGTATAAGGTGTATCAGGCACAGTGGCATATGTGGGGGTAGAGTGGAGTGACATATGTGGGAGGCAGCGTGGAGTGGCATATGTGGGAGGCAGCGTGGAGTGGCATATGTGGGAGGCAGCGTGGAGTGCCTCCCATATGTGGGAGGCAGCGTGGAGTGGCATACGTGGGAGGCAGAGTGGAGTGGCATATGTGGGGGGCAGCGTGGAGTGGTATATGTGGGAGGCAGCGTGGCATGTCTGGGAGGCAGCGTGGCAAGCCTGGGCTCAAACGTGCATAAATTGGGGGGGGCTGGTTGCGAAATAATAAAGGCAAGAAATGCATTTTATCAAAGTTTTTTTTATTATGCTGTTTGTATTTAATATAATTTGTTTATTACATTATTTTAAATAAATTAAAAATTTACATTCATTTTTTTTATCCGATTAATCGATTAATCGAAAAAATAATCGGCCAACTAATCGATTATGAAAATAATCGTTAGTTGCAGCCCTAGAATAAACCCTCGCAGAGGGTGTGCCATACAGGATATGAACAGCGTTAATAAATGGCTCCGGTAAGCCGAATGCCTGCAAAGTCGATCGTAAATACCCCCAATGTAGGCGGTCGAAGGCCTTTTCAGCGTCCAGTGACAGGAGGATACAAGGTATGTTCATCTTAGCTAGGTGCGTGATATTGATGATCCTCCTCGTGTTGTCCGAAGGTTGACGACCCAAAATAAAGCCAACTTGGTCGTTATTGATCAGGGAAGGGAGCAACAGATTCAATTAGCCAGCCAGCAACTTCGCATACAATTTAGTATCTGTGTTCAACAGAGAAATTGGCCTATAGTTCGCACACATTGTTGGGGATTTCCCAGGTTTAGGGATAGTAACCACATTAGCCTCAGACATCTCCTGCAGAAAATGCGGGGTACTCATAATAATAATGTCTGAAAGTCTGATAATATGAATATAAGTTTTGTACAGATTATAAACACGGCCTGAAATGGCTCCCTTGGCAATCCTTCATTACTTCCCGACTTTATGTCTGGCGACACCGATACTGATTAGACACACTAACGAACTTCCTGATGTACTACTTCGCTTTTCGCCCATTATCATGCTCCAGTATTTTTTATATATAATGGGTTTTTCTGCTCCTCCACCGGGCCAGACTTTTAGTCCATGTTTTCTGTTCTTTTATTTGTTTTGTTCTTCCTAAGCTGTTCAGGTCTTACCTGATTATAGCTCTTCTCAGGTTTATTACAAGGTTACAATGCTTGATACATTGTTTGTATTGCTGCCTATTATCTTTATGTACCTACCCCGATGTCATCACTCTGGTACTTGGCTCGTACTCGTGCTACTTTTTGACTCTGTGGATTGTTTATTTCACTGGGATGTGTATAGTGTTTCCTAACTGTGATACTGTATGCTCATACTTACTCGCTATGCATTTTTTACGATCCATTTTGTCCCATCTATACACTTGCAACAGAATGTATGTATTTTTTTATCTGTTAAATAAACTGAGATTTGTGGAAAAAAAAAAAAAGTTTTGTACAAAGCAAGGTGGAAATTGTTGGCACTATTTAATACATGTTATCAGTGCCTGCCTTTTGTTACATGGAAATTAAGAGTACCTGGAAAAATGTCAAAGAAACAAAGTTCAATATTATTTAATTGGATTACGTATTACAGGGCCCTTTTAATTTTCAGAGCACAAGGGGCAGCCATTGAGCTTTTGGCATAATGGTAGCCTCTCTGCAATTGCCACAAGTCAGGTGCCGGGGGGGGGGTCTGTATACAGGCTTTGACTAATACATTCTGGGGCCTGTCAACTTTCAAGCTCAAGCTACAAATATTGATGGTGTACATATGCGCAAAGTAGTAAAGGGGTCATTAAACACACCATTGAATATAAGAAAATGTGTACTCCTGAACTAGTAGTTGCATTCAGTGCATCTGCTTGAAGATGCAGGGAAGAGGTTGTTGAATACCTACTGGATCAGAATGATCAATAAGGTACTTGACTTAAACGATAAGATGTATAAAATATTAATATTCAAGCATGAAAAGTTCTCTATATGCCTCAAAGATGAATAAGATATTGAATGTATTTTTCATCTCCAGAATTTTTCTACAATTAAAAAATTGTAGCAGCCAAATAGAGTTTTGTGTTAAGCTGTGCAATACCCCCTTGTTTGTGGTTGTGCAGGATTTCCATATTTCCATATTGCATTTTATGGAAAATTAACTGTGAGGGTGTCAATGTATGAATGAACATGGTTGTGTGTGAGTATGGTTTGGTTAGCACCATAGGAGGGCGCTTGCATTCAGTGCTATGACATTGATAACATCTGTTTAGTTCCTTCACCAATGTAGGCCTAGGTTGAGCATTTGTGTGTGGTAAAAACTAATAAAATACTGGTGATAACTGACGGTCATTTAAAAAGCTATTTTACCTAAAGAATACATTTGTCGATGTGTAATATATTAATAAGTGCATGTTTACTTTATACCTGGGAAACCTTCCAGATCACTTTCCTTTGAGAGGAGAAGAGAGGAGACCAGTGCTCTGTAACAATGTCATGCCTTCTGATCTGTTATCTTATGTTTGAGGATATACTGGTGTTTATTTTGGGTTACTATGAGCACATTATTCGTTTATGCATTTGATTATTAATACCATATTGGCCTGAATATATGCTGCACTTGACTTTAGGTCTTTAAAGTGGGGATGCGGCCTATATTCGGGGTTTAGCGCAGGGATGCGCATTTCTTGTCGCCTGACACCCAGGACATGCACTTCTGGGCACCGGACGGGTGTTTTTTTTTTTCTTTTTCATTTATACCCTGCAGCGCTGCAGGGGACCTGGATCCTCCTCTCTGGCAGCCGTGGACGACTGTGTGATGCGCTTAGACAGCCTCCACTGCCGGTACTTCCGCCGGGGCTTCTATGGTGGAGCACCGGCGTAACATAACCTTCCGGTGCTCCACCATAGAAGCCCCGGCAGAAGTGCCGGTAGCGGAGGTTGTCTACGCGTATCTCACAGACGTTCACAGGCTGCGGCGATGTGTGTGGCCAGCCTCTGCTGCCGGCACCTCCATTGGTGCTTCTCTGTCATAGAAGCCCCGGCGGAAGTGCCGCAGCGGAGGTTGTCTGCAGGCATCGTGCAGATGTCCACCGGCCGGCCCCACTAGACACCAGGGAGTCTGGGGGTGCATTGGTAAATCGGGGGGGGGAGTGGTACTTCTAGGGGCATAAAGTATATCTGGGGGGCAGGTGGTCATATCTAGGGGGCATAAAGCATATCGGGTTATAAAGCATATCTCGATGGCAGAGTGGCATATCAGAGTGCAGAGGGGGAATATCTATAAGTAAGGTGCATTGTGAATTAACATATGCTGTGTGGAAGCCTGGAGTAAAGCTCTCATTCTATTTGTTTATTTCCTGACCTTTTGCATGAACTATATGACTAAGAGTATGTGGATACCCCTCCTAAATATTGAGTGTAGGTGTTTGGGCCACACTCATGTTGTATAAAATCAAGCACATAGGTATGCTATATCCATAGACAAGAATTGGCAGTAGAATGGGTCGTGCTGAAGAGCTCAGTGACTTTAAGCGTGGCACTATCATAGAATGTCAAATTTGCCACAAGTCAGTTTATGAAATCTTTGCCCTGCTAGATCGGCCCTGGACGACTGTAAGTGCTATTATTGTAAAGTGCAGGCATCTAGGAGTAACAGCTCACCCTCCAAGTGGTAGACCACACACACACTTACAGAGCAGGGCAGCAGAGTGATGAAACATGTAGTGCCTGTCCTCCGTAGCATCACTCACTATAGACTTCCAGCAACAACAGCATTAGCACTGTGTGTTGGGAGCTTGATGACATCATGCCAAAGCAGCAAACCACAAGTGCGATGCCAAGCTTCAGTTGGAGTTATGTAAAGGACATAGTAGAGGAACAGGATTTAGCAATGCCCGCACCCTAAGCAATTCCGTTTCCACTTTTAACCCACTTAATGTTATACGGTGTAAGTCCTGCTTGTAGTAAAGCCACTCTTTCAGAAGAGTAAAGGCTGCAGGTACCCTGAAAACTTCCCAGATATGGTTGCATGTGTAATCTACATAAATCTATAACCATATCTATTGGAGACATACATTTATAGTATTTGGTTTTGGGGGTAATAATAGGAGAAAAATATAGTTTTTGTCTTGTGTAGCAAAGACTACACTTCCAACATATTTTTATTCCTGACAAAATCTACAGTAGAATTAGACCACATCTATATATCATATACCTTATTATCATAAAATATTCCACAGAAGGTGTATAAAATAGATCCACACTTATATTCATATTTTATGTTAATTGTTCAGATAATAGAGTTCCAGCCGATTTGTTCCTTTCTCATCCTTAGCTGATAATAAATGTATGCAACTTACACAGCAGGTGTTGGTCAAGTGGAATACATGATGAGAAGAGTACAATACAAAGTGCTCTAACAAATGTCATTGTAGAACAGTAAAATGTCTAATCCTAGATGGAAATAAATAGAATTGTGTCTTGTCTGGGTGATGTAGTTAGCGTACCCCCTACAAGATGGGAAACCTTGCGAGTTCAGCAATCCATGACAGGCACATGTTGAGCTAGACAACGCTAAAGTGGAACACTGATTGTCTGATAGACATCCTGAAGTGGATGTATTTGTGATTGAAAGTCTCCATCTGACACACTTGTTAGGTGGTAATCAGAAAGCCAGTCTCTAGAAGCCATTCTTCCTAACCTACATTACTTTGTTAAATATGTATCAATCATCCATATGCATTGTTAGAATGAGATGTGTAATATTATTTATTCATTTATAAAGCTCCATCATATTCTGCAGTGATGTACAATGGGTAAACTGGACATAACAATTAGTATTGTACATAACAATGTTGACTTACAGAAACTCAAATGGGCTCTGGTTACATAGGCTTACAATTTAGAAAGAGTTGGGGAATGCTACACACAGGGTAAAATGCCATTCAGTGTGATAGTCCAACCATGTAAGTGGTGTAAACACTAGATGAATTAGTTATAATATTGTTGGATATTCCATAAGTACAGTCCTATTGCAGGAGAGGGATTATTAAAGGTGAGCTAGACCAAGGTGGGAGGAAGGGAGTTATTAGTTGATTGACTTCCCTAAAGAAGTTGGTCTTAAGCTAGCTGTAAATATAGCAGTGTAGTTATAAAAATATTATACATACATGCCAAATATAATTTATTTAAATTTGACATGCATACAAAATTGTTCATCATTACCACCTTTTCTATAAAGCTAAACTAATTACTGTATTTGCTGGATTATAAAATGACCCTGATGATGACCCCCCAAAATCAGAATATTAATTTAGGAAAATAGAAAAAGCCTGAATATAAGACTACCCTATAGGAAAAAAGTTTTACTAGTAAATATTAAGCCATGTAAACAATTTTTTATATTTAATAAAAGCTATGATTGAGAAAATATATATATTTTGTTTTTATTTCCTTTTATTTGCCAACCTGCCCCCCCAGTTATGCACATCTGCCCCAGGCTTGCCACCAGAAATGCCTTATTCCCCCCTCTATGCCACTCTGCCTCATGATATGCCTTTTAACCCTCTATATGCCACTCTGCCTCCAGAAATGCCTTATACCCTCCTATATGCCACTGTGCTCCATGAAATGCCTTTTAACCCCCTATATGCCAGTCTGTCCCACTCTGGCATATAATGGGGCAGAGTGATATATAGGGGTTTAAAAGGCATTTCTGGAGGCATATATTCATATATGATTACTAACAGCAATCACCTATCATGCCCAGGCAGCCAGTACATGCTGGAACCTGGGCATGATAGGAGTGTGATTACAGCCTCCCGATGCCATGCTACTGCCCCCCCTTACACATCCATGCTATCACACACACACTCATTCACAAACATTTAAATACTCATTCATTCCCTTAATCACGCATACTTGCTCATAAACCCTCCCCCACACCTTACCTGAACTGCAGATCTCTCACTCGCAGAATTCTGCAGGGTCCCAACTTCTTCCCTCTGCAACTTCTCTTGTTCCGCCCCCAGACGAAGGAGGGGAGCAGAGGCACGTGCATTCACTTTCCTCCTCTCTTGTACCGACCTCCTGGTCGCATTTGCTCTGAAAAAAACTTTGCCTTATAATCGAGCAAATATGGTATATTTTTTTTAGATCTGTTGACAGTATTGGTCAATATTAAAGACAAATTATTTTCCCTTTAAAATTACAAATTGTAATTGTAAACTTTTTTTGTATAATATTATAAATTAATTTTGTTTATTGATACTTATTATGAAAATAAAGAAGTAACTCTGAAGTGCAGACGATATTCATCTAGGCTGCAGGTACACGGCACGTCTACACACAGGTACATCCCCTTATGAACTCAGGTGAACCCCCCTCGACCTGCTTCCTCCTTGTTCTCAGCCTACACGGCCTATATTAACTCAGGACTTTGGGTTGGTGTATTGGGCCTGAGCTATTTTGACTGCATTTTCCTGGTTTGACAGGGCTACATTTGACCCTGTCCTTGTCTCCTGATTTGGTTTCTAAGGTTATTTTCTGATCTGATGTGGCTACGTTTCACCTTGCCCTTGTCTCCTGATTTGGCTTCTGAAGTCATCATCTGATCTGACCTAACGTTTGACCTTGCTTCCCGCATCTATTCGTCTATACTGGGCACCCTGAAGCAAACTCAAATTTATAGGCTACTTTCAGACCCGCTGGCGCAAACTCCAATACCCTCAGGCCAACAAATGCATACAGTATTCTGAATCTGAGGTCATGAACTCATACATGCATATCACTTTCTTCAGATGTACACCGCACCCAGCCACACACAAACCATGAAGCATAGAATTTGACTGCAGATAGAAACTAATCTGCCCATTTTTCCCTATGTAGAGGATTGCTCTATGCTTAACCATGCATGTTTACACATTCTAACTGTATTGGCCTACTGTATTTCCTACATAACCACTTAGGAAGTTGAGTTTTAGCCCAATTTATCAATTCACGGTCAACAGAAACCACTTTCCTTTCCTTTCGTTAATTTTTTTACATAAGAATCACCACTTTAGTGAAAATAAAGTTTTTAACTTTTATTGAGCAAAGATAGGAAAATATGTTTCAGGACATCAGAGATGGAAGAAAATACTTCTGAGGTCCCAAAAGCTTATGTAACTTTAGATATTCAGGAGATATCCTCGGTTAAGTTAATTTTCTCTCTTCTGGGTGAATGTCTTGACATAGGGGAGGAGTTAGCCATGTTTCAGGCAGATTTAACTATACATCAGGGCAGGGCTAGCTGCTCGTTGTGATGATGTTAGTCCAAGTGAGATGTTACTGGGAGGGAACAGTGAGGAAAAGGTCATAAAGTGTTAAAAGGACTTTGCAGCACATTTACATCCTGACTGGATCCCTTTTGTGCTGTTTTTATGGATGTTAAAGATATTCTTTTGTATTAATATGTTTTGCATGGGACTGAAAAGTGCACATTGATAGCGTTGTCTGTCAAATGTTTGAATTGCCCCCCTGGGATAAATGACGCCAGGCGTCTCCTGATCCTGCTAGAGACTTTGGTGACCCCTCTGCTTGCTGATCACTCATTGTGAGACCACAGTGAGAAGGGATAAAAAAAGTTTATAAATAATTATACAGACCTTAGTGTTTCCACCATGACATTATCTATGTAATGTATGTGTGACGTATGTATGTGTCAGTTCTTTGTTGCTTCCTCCCGGAACCGCAAAGGGTTAACCTCTCCCAGCGCTAGCCGATATTAGCGAGGAAGGGGTCGGCAACTGGCTCGGTCGCCTCGATGTAATAGCACCATAGCCTGGCGAGGCATAGCCAAATACTGTGCTGTGATTGTCCTGAAAAGGACAATGAGTGATCCAGCGAGCCCCTGAAGCATTAGACAAGACTAATGTCCAGGGAAGTAACACAGACTTTTTTGGAAAACACACGGGCTTATATATAGTCCAACAGGGTAAAAGACCATAAATCACGTACACATATCCCCACCCTGCCCAGACAGTCCGGCTACTAGGTATTACACGTGGCAGTAGCGTACCTAGCGGGGGGCGGTCCGCACCGGGTGCCGCTCATCAGGGGGTGCCAACTTGCTGGCACCCCTCCAGAGACGGACAGTAATGTCCGCCGCTGGAGGAGCAGGCTCGCAAGGGAGCGGTATCGGAGGTCTTTAACAGACCGCGCCCACCGCTGTCCGTGCCCTCTGAACCGGAAGAAGACCTGAAGAAGAGGAGCGAAGAGGAGGAAAAGGAGCTGTAAGGAGAAAAGAGGAAAGGTAGGAAAGCATTCAGTGACAGTGAGAGTGGATTAGTATGTGTGGATTGGTAAGTGTGACTTGGTAAGTGTGTGAGAGTGATGGGTGTTGTGCTGTACCATTTCCAATGTATTTTTCATTATATAATTATGCTCTAAAGTACATCATAACTCCCATCACTCTATACTGTTCCATACAGTGGCAGAGCTGGGAGACAGAGGCCTTGCACCCCCACGGCAGGACTCCTGAAAGGTAAGTGAACTTCAAGGGGGAGAGGGTAGATAGATAGGGAGAAGGGAGTGAGACGGGGGGATAGGGGGTAGATAGGGAGAAGGGAGTGAGAAGGGGTAGATAGGGCAATCATACTGGGCAATACATCCTGGAATCTGGGTATGCCTGGGCATGATAGGAATGTGATTGCTGTTAACAATTATATATATATATATATATATTAATATTGTTATTTAATTGTTTTGTCCTATTTTGGTGTGTTACTTACTTTAAATAAAAGTGTTAGATTTTTTTTTACGGTGTGGGGGGTCATATTCGGTTTCGGCCAGGTAAATGCTGCATTTTCGGTTTCAGTCCAGAATTCGTTTCGGTGCATCCCTACTACTAATGAAGTGGTAGCCCTACACCACATCAATGTTTGGCTTAGTATATAGTGATAGGAGTTATGCTGCACTATTGTCAAGGTCTGGCTCAATGTATAATGATAGGGATTAAGCTGTACCACCGTCAATTTGTGCCTCAGTATATAGTGATAGGTGTTATGCTGTTCCACCGTCATTGTCTGCCTCAGTATATAGTGGTAGGTGTTATGCTGTACAACCGTCAATGTCTGCCTCAGTATATAGTGATAGGTGTTATGCTGTACCACCGTCAATTTCTACCTCAGTATATAGTGGTAAGTGTTATGCTGTACCACCTTCAATGTCTGCCTCAGTATATAATGATAACAGTAATGTTGTACCACCTTCAGTGTCTGCGCCGGTATATAACGGTAGAAGCTATGCAGTTTTAAAGTGTGTGTGTGTGGGGGGGGTGCCACATACAGGATCCGCCCCAGGTGCCAAATACTCTAGGTACGCCCCTGAGACGTGGATATTGTTTCAAATAAAAATATATAATTTGTGTGGGTACAATAAACCTAAAAAGGGAAATTGTAATGTTAATAACCTCGTCTTTAGTGAGTGTAAGCCCTCCGTGAAGGATTTAAAAGGTGTTTATAAAATCCTTTCTAATTGTCAGACCATTAAATAATGGTTGGGGGTACAGGTTTTAAAGCTAAAGAAAAGCTAATTAATTAAAACAAAACAAATACATCATAGAGCAAAACAGAGCTTGTAAAATGTGGACCTTTTATAGTCTGTTAAATTGGTCGGTCAAATGTCTACTAATAAACATGTAATTACCAATTCCCAGGGACACTCCAGCCATCAAATGGATCATATGTACTTTCATGGATATGATAGGTGTGTGGTCCATTTTGCAAACACATTTGCCTTTTTTTCCCACCCTGCAGGAGATGCATTTGTTTGAATGCATCTCCCTGGGTGTGATGTACTCTAGATTGTAAGCTTATTTGAGCTGGGCCCTTCTCACCTGTTGTTTCACCTTGTTATGTTATATCCTAACTGTTATGTCCTGTCTACCCATTGTACAATGCTGTGGAATCTGACGGCGCTATATAAAACAATAAGTAATAATTATAAAGTACTCACCTCCAGTCAGCTACAGTGCTGGCTCCAGCCACGGAGGATGTACCGGTACGTCCTGACTTTGTTGAGGCACTGGACTCTACCATGTCAGCATAGGCCAGCATTGCTGGCTTCCTGCTGACCGATCATGTATAATAGAGTGAGTGCTGGTAGACTGGTTTACAAGGAATGTCGTTACCCGAACATAGATTCGGACACACAGGACACCCCTGGATTGGGAAAAACATGGACTTCTAGGGTCCACTATTCTTCAAAAATGAGAAATTTTAGGGAATCCACAATTCTAAATAATCCAGCAATATAAAACTGTAAATACCTAGCTCTGTGATTAAGCATGCAGAAGATCTATTATAATGCAAAGTAAATTCCCAAACCAACAATTGGGATAGTTTTATCCAACCTGCTAAGAGAGGTTTAAGCCATCCACATACTTTATCCAAGGATACTATAAGATTGTTTTTTTTTGTAATTAATTGACAATTAATGTATATGGACAAAAAGGCAACTGCCTAACATGCTGCAAATATGCATGCAAATATTATATTTGCATTGTTTATTAATATTATGTTTGACGTTTACCTATTTGTAACATGGGAAAATGTATTCCCATGATCTCCTAAACTAATATCACATGTGAATTCAATCTTCTGTGTCATGTAAAAGCCTTTCTTGTGCACATTTGGTATTGCCTTTTGCAATACAATAGTTTGCTTGATATTGTTACTGGGAGGAAAGTTTAGAACATGTAGCTCAGTCTGCTTGAATTCCAGATGTGCTTCAGTAGTCTGTCCATGATCAGCATTGATTTCTGCATACCACAGCTGGTCCATGTAAATGTGCCATATTGCAAGCCATCTGCTCAGAGAGTGCGCAGTGGTGCATCTTTCTCTGACAGTGGACCATTTTATTGAACACTATAAATATTGAAATTCAGAGGCATGAAGCAGCAGATTTTTAATGTTACTTAGAGAGACATTTAAGCCACAACCTTTGGCAGCAGCTCACACTGTTAGAGCCTTAGTAAAATGTGCACCATTTGGTTCAGACTCGTGAACAACTTTTCCAGAGATTTCATGGCTCTCCAATCCCAGGTAAAATGAAGTACAGACCCTCTGGGAACTTATTTAGTGTGAATGTCACCCTGCTTACAATGTGCATAAGGGAAACAGGCTTTCCAGCCCAGAGCTGTGTTAACCATATGTTAATGTTTTTATACTAGGAATAGATTAGATTGGGGACCCATAAAATTTCATAACTACAAATAATAGGCTTTCTGTTATAAAAATGGAAGTTATTCCTTTGAATTATTTTTTGAAAAGCAAGTACAATTTCCCAATTGAAAAGACAATAGTACAGCTGGTTACTAAAAAGTAATAGCATCTTATTTATATTTTATGAGAAAATGTTTCTAGACTACACGCAAACATCACTTTCATAAACTAATGCCTTTCTTTCTTTTTTTTCTGTGTGGCCCCTGAAAAAGCCTTTGGACAAACATTGTTTTGGGAATATTTATGTTTTTGAATAGAGATAATGTAATTGTATTGAAAGGAGTAAATTGTATACATGTTTCTTCAAAAGCTGTGTTAATGTAATGTGTCAATGACAATTGTGTAAATTATGGAAAACATGAGGAGATTGGTGTTTTTTTTTCTGTGATTTATATCAGTATTACTTTCCATAGCTGCACATTTATCTTTCCCTTCAGGTTTGAAATGCCTAATTGGCATTTTAATTGGAAAGTTGTTTTCATACAATTTCAGGAATTTACAACATTGCAGCTTGTTTCAAATAACACAAACAATCTCATTAATGTAACAGAACCTAAACTGTGAATTGAACTTGGCAAAATTTGTCTCACACCGATTTACTCCAAATCCCCAGTCAGTTTCAGAAAAAAAAGTTGACTTTGACTATTAGAAAAGTATTTGCACTAAAGAGAGACCATTTGTGCAGATACTGTATATCGTTCTTTAAACAGTTCCCTGGATTCTCAATCAGCTGACTTATGTAAGGTGGCAGGTTAATCAATGCAACAAACTGAAATCATTTGTACTAGATTATCTCTCCTTCCAAACTCTGACAGATGCTTAGTCCAGCTGGTAAAAAAGTTTATAGGCGAGCTGGATCTGGGGTCTTAACACACTCTACAATGTTGGCTACCAATACTTGTTTTAATGAGTCACGAATTGCCTGTTTATCGTCTGCTCCCTGCTGTTTCTGCATTTTCTCTTCCAGAACAATCCTAGAAACACATGCTGTTACAGACGCTGGACCAATGTGTACAGAAATTTGAGCCAAATCATTATAAAGAACTCTTTTTTGCTTGTGATATTATAAAGCAAGAGAATTTCACATTGCTTAACAAATCGGTATGTCAGATGTTCTGTGTGACATGATCAATATGGCCCGACAGAGAAAGCTGGAGGCAACCGAAACCTTAACAATTCTGTGAAATTATAACACAATTGTTGTGTTTTGTTGTCCATGTCCTGGCTCTGATAGAACTATTCTAAACACTTTGGTTAATGATGTTAAATTATGACAGCACATGGCTACTACAGAGTAGGTCATCATGTTTCACATACACTTTGCAATGGATGTCTATGTTTGCTGCCACTGGGCTTATGCAACTATTGTCTAAAATAAGGATTTAAAAAAATTGTTTCATCTCATGTTCATTTGCGTTTAAAAATGTTTTTCCCTTGATAGGATAGTCTCAAATTTATTTATACAAAACAAAGCAAGAATTCAGCACATGCCCAGTAAATACCATTGAAATATATCCGTCACAGTATTGTCATGTTACAATGGGTATTGGAGACACCAGAGTCAGGCAGGACCGAAGGAAACAGTAAGTTCAAGCAAGCCGAGGTCAGGATTTCAGAGGACAGGATAGACGGAAAACATGCCGAGGTCAGGATGCCAGAAGATAACGTAGTCAAGAACAAGCCGAAGTCAAACACGAAGATCAGGAATGTATAAACGCAGTCTGTGGAACTAGCATAAGGCATAGAGGACCATCAGAGGATATTTATGAAAAGAATTAATTTTAGCTAGCTAAATTATATTAGCTTGGTGTGCTTGAGACATTCTGTCAGGTAGAAGTGTTAATTTATCCCACATAAAGATTAACCAGTCCACTACTACCCTTAACCTGAAGCTAGACGTTGATAATTAATTTATTAATTATATTAATATAAGAAATCCCTAATCATTTATTACTTGCTTAGTTAATAATTTACTTAATAATATTTTTTTAATTTTAAGCTAATCTTATTAGTACTGGTGCTGCAGTGCTTTACTTTGTGCTTTGTGTTAGCAACAGCAAGAGACAAAGTAAATTTTTCTTCTTAATATTATTAATTAATTGTATTAAATATATTTATTTTTAATTTCATTTGATTTACTCACCTCAGTCTATCAGTGACGTGAACTTGTTGGGCTAGTGAGTCCAGCCACATAAATGCTGCGTGTTCTTTTGTTCAGCAAGCAGTGACGCTAACTGCTTTGCTAAATATTATTATTTTTACATTTAAAAAAAAAAATATTTTAATATTATATAAATTATTAAATTAATGATATTAATAAATAATATATTGATAACCTCACTTTAGCTTAGTGGGCTTGAGAGCGTCTGCCCTTGCCTAGAGGTAGACTTAGAATAGGAAGGAAATATAGCTTTAGCATAGTAGTAGGCTCTTAGGCCCGTGTAAATGTAAAATATGAAATACTGTTAGTAGTTTTACTAGTTAGTGTATTATAGTTAAACTTGAGTTAATAACATCATTTAGTGGCTTTAGTTAACCATTTTTTAAATAACTTGAGCACTTTGGCAGACTGCATACAACAGCACAGTGCAGTTGTGCATAGTTTTTCAGCAGTAGCACTGAAGATAAACTTCCTCAAATTTTGGGGGGGGTTTAAATTTTTCTTTTTTTTTTTTAAATCATATTTTTCTTTATTAAGCTATTTTCCCTGGTCCCCTACTTTTAAATACAACACACACGCAACATACAATTTGAAATAGATCCTCCTTTTGGGATTTAGAAAAGGAGGGAGGGACAGGCTCCATCTACAGACACCACCACCAGCAGCGGTTCTTCTACGAAGCAGCCTTTGAGTCAGTCTAGTCGGACAAGTAGGCCAAGCTCTCAGTTATTCTTTGGGGAATCATCAAGTAAAGGAAATGCACTAATAGCAGGCAGTAGTAGTGTCTGCCTGCTCTATGTTTTTTTACGGAAAGCCAAAAGCACCAGAAGCACCTTCAAAGTTAAAGGGTAGCACAACTTGTACTACTACTAGCCCAGTGAGTAAAAAGAAGTGCCTATTGCCCCCAGCAGCATTTTTCTCATCCACGAGCAGCATGCAAGGTACCAAGCAGAGCAAGTTTAGCAGCAAGACTGAGAGTGGTGTTCCCAATCCCAAATTATCTTGTTCTTTTTCAAGGAGGCTTTTTGTAGATAATCCGCCTCCCAAGACCACCACCTCATTAGAAGCGCGGACGCGGCTCGGGGTCACTTGATGGGAGGCAGGCAGCCGCGCAGGGGGCCTCCGCCGGTGTAGCCATCATACACTTGGGCCTAGTGTTTGAGCTCTGGAAGTCCGCTCCCAAATGTCAGGGACTGACAGTGTTTGGATGCTTTGCCCTGGGGTGAAACAGGTGAGTGGGTCGTCAATTGCCCACTCATTCACCTTTTCCATTTTTCAATCATCTACTTTTTCTACTTACACTTAACCCTATAACTCTAAGATAATATTTGGAGTTTTTTGGCCCTCTTTCTTCAATGAAATACCTTCCAACGGTTCCGTATTTTCAGACAGTACCGGCTCAACATTAGGGAGCGCGAGGTCTGCTCCCTCATCACCACGGGCCGGCAAATAATGCCGAGCGCAGGGATATGACATCATCCCTGCGCTCTGCAGCAATAGGCTGCACGTAGTGATGAGGGAGCAGTAAAGCGAGGTCTGAAGTGACAGGCCTCGTGCTCCCACCACAGGATGGAGGATGGATGATGAATGAAGGAAGAAGGATGGTGGAAGAGGTAAGAGATGGGGAGAAAGGGGTGTAATGGCAGTGTATATGAATGCATGTGATGGTAAGCTTGCGTGTGTGTATGGACAGGTGTGTGTAAGAGCAGTGTAGGTATTTGTAAGCTGTGTGTAAGGGCAGTGTATGTGTATATGTGTGTGTAAGCACAATGCACATGCATATGTGTGTGTAAAGGCAGTTGTGTGTAAGGGCAGTATATGTGTATATGTGTGTGTGTGTAAGGGTGCTGAACATGTATGTTTATGGGCAGGTGTGTGTAAAGACAGTGTGTATGGAGAGGCATGTGTAAGGGCAGTGTATGTGTATGTGTGTGTGTCAGGGCAGCGTATGTGTATGAACAAGTGTGTAAGGGCACTGTACATGTATATGTATGTTTATAGGCAGGTGTGTGTAAAGGCAGTATGTTTATGAGCAGGCATGTGTAAGGGCAGTGTATGTGTATACGTGTGTGTCAGGGCAGTGTATGTGTATACGTGTGTGTCAGGGCAGCGTATGTGTATGGACAGGTGTGTAAGGGCAGTGTATGTATATGTGAGTGTGTAAGGACAGTGTATGTGTGTGTTTATGGGCAGGTGTGTGTGAAGGCAGTGTGTAACAGTCCTGGGAGGGAGGCTAACATTAGCCTTTTTTTTTAATTAAAAAAAAATCTCTGCTGTTGTTGACTACTCTTCCAATGACACTCAGTCAGCATTATGGTGGACACCTGGCTGGCTGAGAATCATAGGAACTGTAGTTCACAGCTGTTACAGGGTCACCGTACCCAAGGCTGGGTACCCCTGTTTGAGGGCTGAGGAATCACCAGTCAGTCCCTCATACGGATAGCACTCAGCTATCCACGGATCATCCAGACCACCATTCGTAGTAAACCAAGAAGAACTCTCTTTATTACAAACACACAGAACTTTATACAATCTCAATGCAATGTGTACCGAACCCAACCCCCAATCCCATCAGCCACATCCCATCACAAATCCCATCATTATACAGGGGATGTATCAGGTGAGGGGATTACAGAATACAATGGGTTCCCCCACCTGTGTTATCCCCCCTGTAGTGCGGGTGCCGTCTGGGCAGACAGGGCTGTGCTGGCTGATTAAGAGCCCCAGCCAGATTATAGGATCGTCTCTTTGAAGGCTGGGGCTGAATCCACATCAGTCTCTGGGCCGGTTACACAATAAACACAATATAATATATTACCGGGTCGCAGTATACAGAACCGGACACAAAAGTGCTCCGTGACCCGGCTAAACTTCATATGACACATGAGCCAGCTAGCCTGGCCCTGTCACAGATCTCCCCCTTGACCAACGGTCCGGCAGACCAGGCAGATCCTCACGGGTCTGCTGCAGGCTGTCCGAGTGGACAAAGTTCAAAGGTGCAGGCCTTAGTTCATGGCCCCCTTTGTCAGAATCATCCATTGAAGGTGGGCCAGGGCCCTGGTTGCCCAAAAGGATAGTCAGTAGTCCTCTTTGAATTGGAGGACGGTCCCAGCTCAGCCGGGGGCACATGGCTATCCCCCTCACCGGGGTAACAGGGGCACGTGGAGACTCTTGCTCCCTAGTCTTGGGAACTGAGTCTGGGGCAGCTGCCAGGCCAGGGTGGTTGCATGGAAGGAAAACCCTGCTGATCGGGCCGGGGGCACTCGGGGAACCAGGGAAACACGTAGAGGTAGTAAGCGAGGCCTCTACCGGGACACTGGAGTGACCTAGGGGACACTCTGGGACAGGAACAGGTGCCCTTACAGGGTTATTGGGCGAGCTAAGCAGCTCTGCGGGGTACTCAGGGGACCCAGGGGAATACTCCGGGGCAGGGACAGGTGCCAATACTGGACCACCGGGAGGGTTAAGCAGACCCTCGATCTTCCTCTCTGGGACAGGTGCCTCTGCCTGGGCACGGGGAGAGTCAGAGGAACACTCTGGGACAGTGACCTGGGCTTCTACCAGGACACTTGGGGAACCAGGGATCACTTCGGAGAACACAGGGATAGGAACCAGGGCCTGCGCCAGGCTACTGAGAGGACCCAGGGAACTCGGCAGCCCCTCTGGCGTCCTCGCTAGGTTAGGGAATGGTGCCTCTACCGGGTCACCGGGGACTTCAGTGGGAACCTCTGGGGCAGTGACCCGGGCTTCTCCCAGGACACTCGGGAAATCAGGGGGACAGTCTGGGGCACTGGCTTCTACAGGCATAGATAAGGGTTTGGTGAGGGGGATTGTGCCACTTACTCGGGCGGTGGGGACAGTCATCTCTTCTGCTGGGGTAGAGCAGCCAGGGTTGTTGGTGAGGACTTGGGTCGGAGCTTTTGGCTTCCTCCTCCGCTTCTTTTTGCTGGCGAGGACCTCGGTTCTTCTCGCCAGGGCAGGGGCCGAGGAGTAGGTGAAGAGGACCTCGGTCCCACTCCCGCAAGTTGTAGTACCATGCTCCCAGTCTCCTTGGAACTCCTGGAGCTCCACTCTCCGCAGCAATTCTTTATAGTCCCTCTCGAGCTGCCATTCCTCTTGGACCAGGCAATCCATAACAGCCTCCAGCTCGGGGGGAATAGCATAAACCAGGACTTCTGCACGGTTGTCCCAGATTGTATCCCTGCGGTACTGGCAGGGGCTTCCGAAGGACGAGTCAAATTGGAAGGCATCATATATCAGTCCTGGGTCGACGGGGCTATACAGCATCAGAGGGTCGCTGTGGTCTTCACCTGCTAACTGCTGGGAGAATCCCTGGTAGCGGCTCTGGAGGTCGAGCTCTGCATATATGAGATCCCTCAATTCGTCTTCCCACTCCGGCAACGGGTTCTCCCCCAGGAGTGGAACTCGTATATCCCACATTGTCCAGTACTGTGCCCAGTACGTTTCAAAGTGGGGATGGGAGAAATCATCCCTCCAGTCTGCAGGCGCAGACTCTAACTGCCATTGCTGGTGTTCCAGCTCACACACCTCGGCTGTAACCCGGTCTGTCTCACCCTCTGGTTCTCGGAAGGGTTGGATATCCTGGTATGATATTTTGGTGGTCTGTTCCCCTAGTCTGGGAGATACAGACCCACTCTGGCTCAGTTCCTGGTGACACATTTTAATCACCGCCGTCACTTGCTCCGATGTAGCCCCTCCTGGGTACAGGGATAGGTGCCATAGAATGTTCTTTTGTAGAGCACTCAGTCCGAGGCTCTCCTCTGGGCCATCCTGGTGCCGGTCCATCTCTCTGCAGTCCGCAATCAGAGTAGCCTTTCCTTTGCTACAAACCTCCAGGAGCTCTCTCGGTGTCTCTCGTCTGCAATCCCAGTTGGTGGTTTGGATTTCACCCAAGTCGTGGGATTCTTCCCACCGCTGCCAACCAATGTTACAGGGTCACCGTACCCAAGGCTGGGTACCCCTGTTTGAGGGCTGAGGAATCACCAGTCAGTCCCTCATACGGATAGCACTCAGCTATCCACGGATCATCCAGACCACCATTCGTAGTAAACCAAGAAGAACTCTCTTTATTACAAACACACAGAACTTTATACAATCTCAATGCAATGTGTACCGAACCCAACCCCCAATCCCATCAGCCACATCCCATCACAAATCCCATCATTATACAGGGGATGTATCAGGTGAGGGGATTACAGAATACAATGGGTTCCCCCACCTGTGTTATCCCCCCTGTAGTGCGGGTGCCGTCTGGGCAGACAGGGCTGTGCTGGCTGATTAAGAGCCCCAGCCAGATTATAGGATCGTCTCTTTGAAGGCTGGGGCTGAATCCACATCAGTCTCTGGGCCGGTTACACAATAAACACAATATAATATATTACCGGGTCACAGTATACAGAACCGGACACAAAAGTGCTCCGTGACCCGGCTAAACTTCATATGACACATGAGCCAGCTAGCCTGGCCCTGTCACAACAGCAAGCATTCCTGTTAACTGAACTAACCATGTTGCTCAGCCAGCATCATGGAAGCAGTATGTCTGGCTGAGCTTCATATGAACTGTAGTTAGCAGGTGACAGGTGTTAGTTGTGAATTTAAACTCCCATGATGCCTCGTCATGTGGACACCTGGCTGGCTGAGCATCATGGGAATTGTAATTCACAGCTAACATCTACTGTTAACTGCAATTCCCATCATGATCAGCCAGCATCATAGAAGTAGTATGTCTGGCTGAGCCTCATGGGAATTCGATGTGTTCTTTATTTTTAATATGCATGACTGTGCTGACAAAAATATAGCGTGTTTTAAGTAGCGATGCAAGCGTGGCATTGTAAAGTGCAATTGTATTGATCAGTTCCGCGAGAGCGGAAAAAAAAGTGTCCCTCTCACATTTTGAAATGTTGGGAGGTATGTACTAGAGCAACAGTAACACAAATAGAAATGGCACCTATATATAACATTATTAGCGCCTGAAAACAGTTGGAATCTGACTGCACCCCCAAATAGTTTTTTTTAGAAAAAAAAACTGCATATGTGCATTTATTTTTATAACTTTATTGTAATCACAGTGCCCCTGGCATTACTAGTATTATTATGCTATGGACAAAAAAACACTTTGCACACTTTAAAAATTAAATAAAGTAATTATGCCCCATTTTGTTCTCCTTTACTATACAGACACATGCACATTAATTAGATTATTGTAACAGATTTTTTAAATGTTATCAAGAATATTGGTAAAAGGTATACGATATAAACTGAAATCTTAAATTACTAAAAAAACTGAAAATGTTATCACATTAAGAATCACTTATATATTACCATATTGCCATTGACTGTGTTAAAACAATATAAAAAGTTATTGTTTTAAGAAAAAAAAAATTGCTTTTGAGTATGATTTATATTTAAAATTAACAGGGGTTAAGGAGCAAATCATGGGTCAGACAGCAATTGCAAAGAGAAGTGTCTGTCAGAGGACTGTTCCTGAAGACTGGGACATCCCAGGCTGGTCATTTTAAACAATCGGGACATACAATTAGCACTATTATTTATACAAAAAAAAAACATGTCCTCTTTTTGTAGGTAGGGAAAAGTACACCTGATATGGGATGTTATTCTTATCTGTCATTAAATTATATAGTAACATAGTAACATAGTAACATAGTTCATAAGGTTGAAAAAAGACCAAAGTCCATCAAGTTCAACCTATATACATATTGTGTCCCTACTGTGTTGATCCAGAGGAAGGCAAAAAACCCTTATGAAGCAGATGCCAATTGCCCCATACCAGGGGGAAAATTCCTTCCCGACTCCAAATATGGCAATCAGAATAAATCCCTGGATCAACGTTCTGTCCCTATTAATCTAATATCCATAACTTGTAATATTATTGCTTTCAAGAAACACGTCCAGGCTCCTTTTGAACTCTTTTATTGAGTTTACCATCACCACTTCCTCTGGCAGAGAGTTCCATAATCTCACCGCTCTTACTGTAAAGAACCCCCGTCTGTGCTGGTGTAGAAACCTTCTTTCCTCCAGCCGTAGAGGATGTCCCCTTGTTATAGATACAGTCCTGGGTATAAATAGGTCCTGGGAGTGATCTCTGTACTGTCCCCTTATATATTTATACATGCCTCCTTACAGTAGGATTTTTAGTCTATAAGAATGCCTCTAAACAAACAGCCTTTTTTCTGTTCACTGGCACACAGACAAAGCAATAAAATGATGCACCCGAATGCATAGTTTACATTCATAATGCATGTAATGGGCTATTACTCTTTCCACCGTTGCAAAATGGAGGATAAATAAGCTCATTATTTTTTGACAGAAAGGCATGCAAGTCCCTCAACTCAAAATAATGCTATGGTTATCCATTAAACTGTGCTTTTATTTTTATCAATATATCTTCTTGTAAAATGAGTGAACGGGATATCCAGTAAATATTTTACTAGGTTCCTGATTGGCATATTCCACTTAACATACGCATCTTAGTCAAGACCCCCCCCCCCAAAAAAAAATGATCACACCAACCAGAAGTCACTCTATTGAACAAACTGAAGATAGACATGTGCTTGCAACTTTTAGAATGGAGTGAGCTCCTTGATTGGCATAGCCCCAACAAACAATGTACTGAAAAAAAACTTGACATGTGACTGACCTCACTTTCTTACTCCAAATGACCAGCTACACAATGTCTTGCATTTCGGTATAACCATGTATACCTAAAAAAAAATAGGAAAAGGAACAATGCCTAACTAAGATTGATTTCAACACAAAAAGTATAGTAAATAGGTCTATTATCTTTAATGAGTTAGTGAACGAATGGTTACCTTTAAAATGTAATGTATTTATAGATATATATGCCCCATGCATCATGCCATATCATTTATGAAAATAAACCATCATTCAATTAATTTGGAAGCTTAAAATCTTATTTATAAATGAGTTTTGTGGCTAAGCTATCCATGTTTAGCTGTTTTAAAGGTATGTTAATCGATAGAAAAAACATTGATATGAAATATTATAAGGATTGGGCATTAGTAAGGGAGGGTACAATTGGCTCCAAACCATGAAATCACATTCTGTACAGCATCCTTAGTGGCGTCTCTCTAGGTCAACAACTCTGAATGAGCTCAATTGTATGAGGTCTCAGTGGCTGTTTTGACAAAAATGAAAGGAATCAGCTATGGAATACAAAGAAAGAAGTCACCCTTAAATGTCCTGTCTTCTGTGTCATGTGGTTGTTTCTAGGACTCCCCACCAAGATGTCAGTCTCTGACCAGTTTGCTTTAAAATAACTTAATTAGCTGAAAAGAAAACAATGTCTGAGCGTGTTTGTGTGGCAAAAAAAAGCTTTGCCCTTTCAGGTTGTTCATGGTCTACCTTGTCGGAAATCTCTGGTTTTGAAACAAAACAACATTCCTAACATACAGAATTAGGTCCCTGACAACAATTTTTCTTCATTTGAGGAAACATCAGGTTTTAAAGAATTTAATGAGATTAGTCCCACCCATCAGATGGCTTTGGTGATTTGTCCATTGCCCACTGTCATTCCAGTGATACTCCTTTTGTGTCTTTTGGGGATTACGTTGCATTATAGATTGTATCTTACTTGGGTTTCTATATAACCTTACACAAAAAGCCTCCATGACTTGGGACTTTGGGGGCTCCTGGAGGCTGTATTTCCCATTATAGACGATGGACCCCTGGATTGCATTACATACTTCCAGCAGGCGACAGTGGACACTACTTGCAGTGCAATATCTGGTTCCCTTGCTTGGTTTCATGTTTAAGTCACCCTGTACCTGATTTGGGGTACAGGGTAGCAACAGTGATAGAGCCAGAGCTGTCTAGATCCCAGTTTCCTCCTGCCTGTCTGACCAATATTATTAGTTCTGATGGCAGCATTGTGTAAGTTATGGTAGTTTTCTGTTATAACTAATTTGCATATGATCTGCATACTGTGTTTTACATATGGTGTGATGCATGCTGGTCATAACTCACCGCCAACCTATTGAAAGGCTCTTGGAGGCTAGTGGTAATAGTTTCCTCAATAAAGTGAGTTCCTGTTTTACCTCATTACAAGTCCTGTCTTGTTATTGGGGTAAGCCTCGGTGCTGCCCTTGTCAGGGCGGTAAAGCACTGTATTGCTATGCTTCTGTCTACTACAGTACCACCGAGGTTCCCGAAGAGCTACGTTTCCTGCTGTCTTCGACGCTAGTCCTCCCTGACAGTTGAAGTTTCGCATTCCAGGTGGCCATGGGGAGAAGGAAAGATCGTCTGGTGGATGTACTCAGTTGGGGTACAGGTTGTTCCCTTCACATTGGTGGTAGCAGTGGGACATCCAAAACACCACCGGGATTGATCACCGGGATTGATCACCCTGCGGGCAGAGAAGGAGCGATGCCAGGATCCTCAGAGCTGGAAGCAGAGTTTAGATGGCGTATACAGGAGGCACCTGCACTTCATTGGTTGATGGCAGACAAGCCCCCTGCTGGCAACCAATAGAATCGCTTGTACGGACCTTTCACTCTTGGAGCGGGGAGACCCAGGCCAAATTTTACCGTTAGATGTTAAAGGTCCGTGCGAGTGACTCTCTTGGTCGCCTGCAGGGGCCTCCTCTGGCATCAGCCAATTGGTTAATGCTAGAGGAGGCCCTTGCCGGCGACTAATAGAGTTGCTCATGGACCTTAACTCCTGATAAGGTAGGCTAGATGGGAAAGGGACGAGGGAGATTAGTAAACGAAGACACACAACACGAAGAATCTTCGTCTTCGTTTACTAATCTCCCTGGTCCCTCCCCCAGCTAGCCTATCTTATCAGGAGTTAAGGTCCATAAAAGTGACTCTATTGGTTGCCGGCAGGTTCTTTTCTTAAGTATTTAGGCAGAACAACGAAAACGCATCTTCATGTTCTTGTTCATGTTTGCCCGAATACGAATGCACAAGTCTAATTTTTAGTGTAGTGTTTTAATATTTATTTTAGCTCTTTTGCTGTTTAAACAAATATGCTCAATTACCTGTATGGGAATTTGTCTGAGCCTTGTTGCATCATGACCACTGCAAAACCTTTAAGGCTCCACTTGGATACACTGCTTTCTCGCCTGTGATGTGCAATGTCAGATAAGGCGTACATGTCAGAGATATTCAACCCATCAAGTTTGTTTTGTTCCTGCGCTAAAGACTCAAAGTTTAATCAGTCCTTGGTCTTATGTTAGAATATTCCTATCCCATGCATGTTTAAATTTCCTTATGGTGTTAACATCTACCACTTCTGCTGGCAGGCTGTTCCACTTAACTACTGACCACTTAATAAAGTAAAACTTCCATACGTTATTTCTGGCTCTTTAGTTTTAGATTATGACTTCTTATTCTAACATGTTTCCTCATTTGAAAAAGCAGGGATGTTGATATTTTTTATTAAAACCTTCATAGTATATTAGTAAAACTCTAAAATTGGACAATATAAATTAAGAATCACTCCAAACAGGTAAAATAGAAAAGCATTGGCATTGCTACTGTAGACTCCTTCGGAGGGATACCATTGTCTGGCTCACAATATTCCAGCATGATCTTCACCTTTGACATGACTTGCTGAATAGGAGTTTGTTTTCTAATTTTCATGGTTCTGACATAGGCCATACAATGTAAATACTGGTAAATGGGCAATGGGGCTTCAAAGGAACATTACGCAGGTTTTCATCCTCCCCCATTCTTAAAAGCCTGCTTAGGGAGTGGTCATATGTGAATCAATCTGTTTGGGACCTTTGAAGTTATTTTGTTTGGGAACCTTGTGGAAAAAGTATTGTGCGAACCAATGGGGTGAAAAGTCAGCTCACAGCATGGGAAAGCAACAGGTATACATTTAACAATGAATTAATCCAGAACCATTAATAACCCAGTGTGGACTATTATTGCTGTGTGTGTCTGATGAATTTGATGGCTTGTACTAAAACTATCTCAGCTATACTAATATAGTATCCAAAACCTGAAATGAAAGCTGTTGTGCTATGTGTATTTGTAATCAATCAACATATGCCAGGATGTAGAACAATGGCTATGGTGAAATTATGACTAAGTGTGATCAGTTAGGAAACTACATGAAGGACCAAAGCTGGGCAAAAGTAAAAGTTTCTATAATTCTACACTAATAGCTGTACTATACTATAGCTTGGCAAAAAAATCTTCCTTGAGAAGCATTCACTAAAAGCTCATGAGTTTTCTGCTTTTTCCAAAACCTTCTGTGGAAATGCCTACACAGTGAGATGTGTTGTACAAAAAGTTAAATATCCGCTCACTGATGTCAGAACACAAGTAACTACTCTATTTACTAACTGAAATTTTGCATGTGCTATGACATAGCATTGCTTGTAATAGACATTTTGGGAAGAGCTCATTGGTCCTGTAATATGAGGATACAGAGTAAGAGTTTGCTTTCAAAATATTGGGTTCCCCCCCACTATAGCCTCATATATGTTTATCCCTTTTTAATAATATCTAATGAAGTCATTGAGTTATTGGCATACCTGGGAACTTCCCGGAGCCTTACCTTGCAGGACACGGCCAGGACTGCACACTGACGTTGGCGCGCGGTCCCGCTGACATCGGTGGGCAGTCCCGCTAACGTTTAAAGGAAAAATGGGCCGGGAGCGGCGCGTGTCAAGACCCCGCTCCCGCGACCCAGAGGATTCGGGTCTTGGCCCGGAGAACTGGTGGAGCAATCTGTGCATCTGTGTAACAGTCTGCTGATTCAAAAAACTATAGGTAACCCAGATCTATGTGTTTGTTTTTTATTGTTAAAATTGATATTGCATAATGCTATATGTGTAGTCAACACATCATTCCCTAGCTGTTATGATTCCAGTTCTACGGATGACCCAGCATTCTATGCATGTAGTGCTTCTACAACAGATGGAGTGCTTCTTGTTGTATAACCTGTGTTACATGTGGAGTGCTAACATACTGGTTCGTGCAGTTCAAGCAACATTTTCTCACTAGGTGGTAAATGTGCTGCATTTGTAAACTTATAGCGTTTTTATAAAATACACTAAACCTTTATAAACAAACATGTAGACAATTCGATTACCAGGTATTTTGAGGTATTTGGAATATAAGACACTTTTTAAACCACTTTTTGGGGTTAAAAAAAAATAATAAAGGGGACAAGAAGCGCACTTGGGGACTTTAAAGATATAACATTTCTTTATATAACAAAAATTTAAATCATTATTACGATTATACTATAAGATTAAGTAAGCATACAAATGTTATTTTTTCTGGCAAATTTTATTTACTTTTTTTCTCAAGAAACACAGAGGGGCAAAAAAGTATTTAGTCAGCCACCAATTGTGCAAGTTCACCCACTGACAAAGATGAGAGAGGCCTGTAATTTTTACCATAGGTACACTTCAACTAGAATGGGGTGAAAGAATACAGGAAATCACATTGTGGGATTTCTAATGAATTCATTGGTAAATTCCTCGGTAAAATAAGTATTTGGTCACCTACAAACAAGCAAGATATCTGGCTATAGAATATCAAAAAGAGGGGCGCATAAACATGTGGAGAAAAATAACAACACAATAGTGTAATACAATAATATGTAGTGATGTGATAAATGATATATTGCACTCACAAAAATGATAAGTAAAGAAGGCCCATCAGATAAAAGATAATCTTCTTGAAATCTGGAAAGCAAATAAGGAAACCAATGGTGCAGTATTACAAAGCTTATGTTTAATATAATGAAGCTCGTAAACTCACAAGAATGTTGGCATAACCGATAATGTTATGCTAAAAGGCACAATATAAAACGTCCAACGGAAAATAATGGTAGTCTCAGTCTCAACGCGTTTCACCAAACTCAGTTGGCTTCTTCAGGAGAAAATCGAATGCATAAAATCCAGATGGATAAAACAAAAAGTAATCCGTGGGTTCATGTCCTCAAGTTCCGGCTTTTAAAGTGGTTGTAAGTGCGTCCTCACGTCTGTGTGTGTTGTGGGTGCGTCATCGCGTAACTACGTGTTGACGTAGTTACGTCTGTTTTCTTCCCATTATCGGCACTTGTTCTCTGACTCCTCGAGGACGTATGGATAAAGTTCGTTTAAACAAACAAAAAAAGAGTGAAACGAGCATTATGTTCTCCTCTTATAGCAAATAGAGCTTGGATATATGAGGAAAAGAAAAGAAGAACCCCCGGACCAATTGGGGGATACTTTGTCTATACCTATCATCTTAAAATCTGAGAGAGAGAATTTGGGGCAATTTACACAGTGTCTGGGGACACTGTGTAAAAATTAGGGGCCTTGAACACTTGGGAGGTATTCGAAACAAAAACCTAAAACACAGTGTCCTCAGACACTGTGTAAATTGCCCAAAATTCTCTCTCTCAGATTTTAAGATGATAGGTATAGACAAAGTATCCCCCAATTGGAGAGGTGGAGATATAAAAGAAATTTTAGCTAAGATAGAGACAGAATGGATATACAAAAGTTTCAAACATATAAAAAAGAAGGTCTAAATGTTGAATTGGATATATTAACTTTTATTTAATTTTATTATTTACATGTTATTTATTAATTTATATATATACATATGTGCAATATTTTAATATATCTATATATTTATATATTTTTACATTATTTTTTATATCCATTTACATATTTATAACATTTTTAACTTATGTATATACATATTTATAGTATTTTTTTATATATTTATAAATTCCTATATATTTATATATTTTATATTTTTTTAGTATTTTTTACATATTGATATATTTTATATACATAATTTATTCATCTATCAATATTCCATTCTTATTTACTACTTTTATTATTTTTTTATTATTTTTTATATATAGATATTTTGGTATATCTACACATTTATTTGCATACATTTTCATACACACTTTTCATATATACATTTGAATTCATTTACATATTCTTAATTTATATATAATCATATTTTTTATATATTTATATTATTGTATATCATATTCACATAATATTTTATTCTAATTTATTATTGATAAATTTATTATCGATAGTATTATCCTGGTTTTTAGGGGATATACTTACCAATTCTACATTTGATGTTTGACCTTTTTTGTATCATTTTTGATATTCTCCCTTCCAGTAACTTTTTCCTCTCATCTATATATCTGTATTTATTACTTACCTATATACTGTGGTCTGTGGATATTGTATAATAGTAAAGACACACACACACTTATATACAGTTTATATGTTTTTATTGGTCCGGGGGTTCTTCTTTTCTTTTCCTCATATATCCGAGCTCAATTTGCTATAAGAGAAGAACATAATGCTCGTTTCACTCTTTTTTTGTTTGTTTAAACGAACTTTATCCATACGTCCTCAAGGAGTCAGAGAACAAGTGCCGATAATGGGAAGAAAACGGACATAACTACGTCAACACGTAGTTACGCGATGACGCACCCATAACACACACAGACGTGAGGACGCACTTTAAAAGCCGGAACTTGAGGACATGAACCCACAAATTACTTTTTGTTTTATCCATTTGGATTTTATGCATTCGATTTTCTCCTGAAGAAGCCAACTGAGTTTGGTGAAACGTGTTGAGACTGAGACTACCATTCTTTCCGTTGGACGTTTCGTATTGTGCCTTTTAGCATAACATTATCGGTTATGCCAACATTCTTGTGAGTTTACGAGCTTCATTATATTAAACATAAGCTTTGTAATACTGCACCATTGGTTTCCTTATTTGCTTTCCAGATTTCAAGAAGATTATCTTTTATCTGATGGGCCTTCTTTACTTATCATTTTTGTGAGTGCAATATATCATTTATCACATCACTACATATTATTGTATTACACTATTGTGTTGTTATTTTTCTCCACATGTTTATGCGCCCCTCTTTTTGATATTCTGTCGCTGTACACTTCTGAGGAGTGTTGTTCCAGGGAGCTGCAGAACGTGTAGGGGTATATTTATTATTATTTCTTACCCACATTATTTCACCTACTAATTTATTTCACGTGAAGATATCTGGCTATCACAGACCTGTAACATCTTCTTTAAGAGTCTCCTCCGTCCTCCACTCGTTACCTGTATTAATGGCACCTGTTTGAACTTGTTATCAGTATAAAAGACACCTGTCCACAACCTCAAACAGTCACACTCCAAACCCCACTATGGCCAAGACCAAAGAGCTGTCAAAGGACACCAGAAACAAAATTGTAGACCTGCACCAGGCTGGGAAGACTGAATCTGCAATAGGCAAGCAGCTTGGTGTGAAGAAATCAACTGTGGGAGCAATTATTTGAAAATGGAAGACATACAGGACCACTGATAATCTCCCTCGATCTGGGGCCCCACACAAGATCTCACCCCGTGGTGTTAAAATGATCACAAGAACGGTGAGCAAAAATCCCAGAACCACACGGGGGGACCTAGTGAATGACCTGCAGAGAGGTGGGACCAAAGTAACAAAGGCTACCATCAGTAACACACTACGCCGCCAGGGACTCAAATCATGCAGTGCCAGGCGTGTCCCCCTGCTTAAGCCAGTACATGTCCGTCTGAAGTTTGCTAGAGAGCATTTGGATGATCCAGAAGAGGATTGGGCGAATGTCATATGGTCAGATGAAACCAAGGTAGAACTTTTTGGTAGAAACTCAACTCGTCGTGTTTGGAGGAGAAAGAATGCTGAGTTGCATCCAAAGAACACCATACCTACGGTGAAGCATGGGGGTGGAAACATCATGCTTTGGGGCTGTTTTTCTGCAAAGGGACCAGGACGACTGATCCGTGTAAAGGAAAGAATGAATGGGGCCATGTATCGTGAGATTTTGAGTGCAAACCTCCTTCCATCAGCAAGGGCATTGAAGATGAAACGTGCTGGGTGTTTCAGCATGAAAATGATCCCAAACACACCGCCCGGGCAACGAAGGAGTGGCTTCATAAGAAGCATTTCAAGGTCCTGGAGTGGCCTAGCCAGTCTCCAGATCTCAACCCCATAGAAAACCTTTGCAGGGAGTTGAAAGTCCGTGTTGCCCAGGAACAGCCCCTAAACATCACTGCTCTAGAGGAGACCTGCATGGAGGAATGGTCCAAAATACCAGCAACAGTGTGTGAAAACCTTGTGAAGACTTACAGAAACATTTGACCTCTGTCATTGCCAACAAAGGGTATATAACAAAGTATTGATATGAACTTTTGTTATTGACCAAATACTTATTTTCCACCATAATTTGCAAATAATTTTTTTTTTAAATCAGACAATATGATTTATGGACTTTGTTGTCTCATTCTGTCTCTCATAGTTGAAGTGTACCTATGGTAAAAATTACAGGCCTCTCTCATCTTTGTAAGTGGGAGAACTTGCACAATTGGTGGCTGACAAAATACTTTTTTGCCCCACTGTATATATATATTTTAGCAATTATGTATTTTATATACCAGCTCTTCTTGTCCTATGCATTTACTTTTCTTGTATGATTTTATTCTGCTTCTGTTGCATGACATCTAGAGGAATGTCCTCTTGCTGCAAAGATGGGACTGCACAATCATATTTGTAGAAACAAAGGGTTCAGTAGCAGGACAGCAATCTGTCACGTAGAACGCCTCTCCTAGAATCCAGGGGAGGGAATACAATTACAAAAAGTGTTTACTTTTAAAAAGAACTTTAAGCACCTTGCATCTACCAGCCTCTGGGTTTTGCGCCTGACCACCTGCCAGCAGATGTGTTGCTGACTGACCTTTTTCAGCAGTCAATTAGTTTACAACACCATGTATAATATACAGTGGCAAGAAAAAGTAAGTGGAATTTCCTGGTTTCTGCATTAATTTTTCATGAAAATGTTATCTGATCTACATCTAGACAAACACAACATGCTTAAGTGAATAACACACAAACAATGATAATCTTTCCATTGTACAGTCCTGCAGAAAACAATATTATCCGTAATAGTAATAATCTTTATGTAAAGTCTTTATTGAACAAACCAATTAAAGATTCACATTACTGGTGAAAAAAGTAAGTTAACTCTTGGTTGAGCCTCCTTTGGTAGAAATAACCTCTAACGAGCAGTTCCTGTAGCTACGCATGACAAATAAACAACGTACAGTAGTAATTTTAGACTATTCTTTCCTACAGTACTGCTTAAGATCAGCCATTTCCCTACACGTCCAGTCTGAATGGGTCTCTTGAGTTCATTCCACAGCATAACTAATGGGTTAAAGTCTGAGCTTTGACTGGGCCACTGCAAAAACAGGGATTTTCTGAATTTTTTGAATGTTTGCTGAAGGGAATTTACCAAGACATTTTAGACAATGCTATGCTTCTAAGCATGTGAGAATAGTCTGGGGAAGGTCCTTTTCTATTCTGGGATAACTGTGCACCAGTACATGAAGCAAGGTCTATAAAGACATGGTTAGATGAGTCTGGTGCGGAAGAACTGGACTGGCCCCCACAGAGTCCTGATCGCAACCCCATCGAACACCTTTGGGATGAACTGGAAAGGAGATTGTGAGCCAGGCATTCTCGTTCAACATCAGTACCTGTCCTCATAAATGCTCTACTGGATGAATGTACACAAATTCTCACATAAATACTCCTAAATCCTTTGGAAAGCCTTCCCAGAAGAGTGGAAGCAAAGGGGGGCCGACTAGATATTAATATTTATGTATTTAGAATGCAATGTCATAAATGCCCCTGTTGGTTTAATGGTCAGGTGTCCCAATAGTTTTGTCTATATAGTGTATATGTATGCCCCTACTAATTATTTTTTTTAGACAAAAAAGGTGGCCAGTTTTAGATTAAAAAAAAAAAGGTTAACTTACCTTTTTAAAGACTGGTCTCCATGCTTCCTATAGGCCTTTGCTTAAATAGTACAGTATTTAACTCCTCCAACCACATTAGCAGGGAATATTTTATAATATATAGTATGTATGTGTGTGCAAATGTACATTTGTATCTAACTCGGCATATGTTCAATTGGTCAGTTTTTGCTAAAAATCATTACAGTTCCGATTTCATGTGTGGCGTATAAAGGATTTTCGGGTGTACTGTTCATCCCCTCCTGTTGACGTTACACCGCACAATGCGCTTTGCTCCAATCGCTTCCTAAGGTACGTGACTTGTGCATCTGCCTTGCTGCCTTTTGAATCCATCCTTTGTTTCCAATTGGTGGAGAGACAATCAGGGTTCAACTGATTAAGTTACACAACATGATTCAAGCAATTGAATTTATGTTGGTGTCTGTCTAACTACAGCCTGCAACTTAATGTCCAAGCTGGGGCTTGCATCTTGGAATACAAAGCAATGTGGGGGATGTTTTGGTTTTGTTAGACACACTAACATACCAAGACAGACACTAACTTACATAAGGACTGTACCAGTAAGCCTCGGTGGGCCTGGACAGATATGGCTGCTGGAAGTCCTTAGAAGCTAGATCCAGGTGCAAGTAAGCCCTCCCAATATAGCTGACCCAAAGGAGGAGGACAGTAGTCCAGACGACAGTGGTGGAAAGTAATGGTGAGATCTCAACATCAGGTCCGGAACAAGTGTTAACTGCAGCTGTTGTAGAGGAGAGGAACCAATCCTTTATCTCCATTAACCCTGCGCATAAGATTGTTGTGATGGAAGAGGATGTGGAGTATTCAGCTGGTCCTATGCCTAAGAGTGAGTCCTGTTTGGCACCCCTTCATCAGTTGGCTTGAAACATACAGAGCTGTGCAGGTGTTGCCGAGATTGGACTTTCTCTGTCTAATACTTTTTACATCATGGATTACAGCAGCATGTCAGAAGTGTCTCTGAAGGTGAGAGGGTTGCTGATAAAACACACTAGGCCTCCCACTGGATCTCATTGTTGCCTCTTAATGTGAGGAGTCTGAGGAGCCCTGTATGAGGGCTGCTTTGTTTGCATGTTTACTGACTCTAAATGTGGACATGAGAGCCATTTTAATTGATGTTTTTAAAGGTTTTTATGTTCATCTTATGAATATATGTCCTTCACCAGTTAGGAATGAAAGAATGGAAATTTTACAGCATATCTCCTTCTTTGCCACAGGTTCCTTTCCTTTAATATTTGGAGGTGATTTTAATTGTATATTACTAGGCAAAAATAGAAGTGGAGGGAACGAGAACCAAAAGGTAGATACAACTTCTCGCAAGCTTAAAAATGTTATTGATTTTAAATTGAAAGACATGTGAAGGCATTTAAAACCCTCTGACCCTGGCTATACATGGCATAATGGCCAGGTCAGCCCCTGCATTGATTTTATGTTCTCCTCTTCCGGTTTTAATCTCCAGGACATGTTTTTAGATAAGGTATTCTCAGACCATACTGTCACGAACCGGTCCATACAGACGACTGTAAAGACCCAGAGCGCCCAAAGATTGTGTTCAGGAGTTACGGTGCAGGAGCAGAGTTGGACAGGGCCTGATGCATGGGGGCATCTAGGGTTGTGCGGCCACATACCAGCACCCTGACATAGCAGCTGATGTTGTCCAGAACAAAGCAGAACTAGACTTCGCTGGATGTAGAAATCCGAACAAAACTTGGATCTGACAAAACAAACAAAACTTAGAGATATCCTACAGGCACCCTGGAGCAGTCATGAGACATAGCACTAGAATCATGTCAGGGTGCTGCAGGCTGGGAGTATGGAAGCTAAGCAGAGTATATAATGGAAACATAGCAAGCAAGGAGGACAGAGTAAGGAAGGGACAGGGAGACCAAGCAAGGAACAAAACCAGACAAGACATACATGATACAGGGCACAACAAAGGACAGGGAACAAGGGAAGGAACACAAAGGAAGGAGTGAGGAGCCGGAATCCTCGGACGCTTCTCCTTTAAGCAAGGATAGGACATCTTAATTGGGACATTGGGAGAGGAGAGAGGAACTGAAATCCTCAGATGATTCAGGGAAGGAGGGCAAAGGTACATAAGAGACAGACAAACAAGAAAGGAGATTCCGTCACATCATATGGCCATCTTAGCCCACCACTACGCCAAAGTACTCCAATGACGGTGGGGCCTAATGCTAAGCCCTGCATATGAAAGTACTGATAAACTAAACATTGAATCCAAACACAGAACTGAGAAGGACATACCTTTAGACTGCAGACTGAAACAAACAGAACAAATGGGTGGGACACACCTTATAAAGGAAACAGGAGCTGAAGCAAAAAGCAGACTGGAATCAAGGAATCAGAGGTTCAGGACAGAGCATACGGAAATCCAGGAGTGGACCACGTCAAAACATGGGAACTGAGGCAAGGCAGGGAAAAACAGAGATATGCAGCTCCGCAGCCTGGATGGACCCGGACACATACGCTTTTAAAAACTAGCTTTTTATCTCCTAATGAATCTAAAACTAGAGGTTACTAGAGGATGAAAAAATCTGAAATAATTTTAAGGTCTCATTTGGGCGATGCCAGCGCCAGAAAGACCCAAGTCAGAACATTTTGGACTAGTGGGAAATCATCAAGTCCAAGATTAAGATTTTTTTTATTGTTACTGGCAAGAACAAAAAAAAGAGAAAATTTTTGACCTTTTTAGATTTTAAATGTAAACAAATAATTTTTAATGAGTAAAGCACCTTGAGAAAGAGGAGAATTGCACTCGCTTATTTTTTAAACAAATATCTTAGAAAACAGAACTAATTTTGCAAATGGAAGGCCAGTCCTCCATTACGGGCATTTTAAAAGTGTCACAAGAATTTTACCAAAACCTTTTTAATGAGAAAGTTATAGATCGTTCGTTTATAAAAAAGATACTCTGGGGGCCTTAACTAACGTTTTAGAATCTGATGATCAAGTGGATTTAAGCAGAATGCTGTTGTTAATAACATTCATTGGTTGATGCCAGAGGAGCTCCGTGCCGGCAGCCAATGCCTCCTCCAGCATCAACCAATGAAGGGCAGTTTGAAAATTCAAACTACAAGAAAACAACAACACAGAATAGATTATTTTAGCAGTTTCCGAAACAAAACCATTTTAATTTTCACTTATAATGCATATGCCAGGGACAATCCAGCTGACATGGTATGATATCTTGTGTTTAGAATATAATAGCTATTAACTGCTACAGTGTAAGAAATTATGACCCTCTTACAGGGTTATTCTTTTAGGGAATGTGTGACGAATAAAGCACAAATACAAGCGCATAGAAAAATGTATATTGATATTGAACTAGGCTACTGTTACAGGTTATAAAACATATAACATACAGAAAACATTTGATAATAATACAAAACAAAAGGGATACTTAAGCACATTCTTGGGAAACCTCTCTCAGCTCACAGGCTTCTCCCGAACGCCATCTTGCGCAGCTTCGTTCTGAGTCTCCTGACCCAGGACACTTCTGTTTGCTGCGCTCTCCTTTCTCAGACTCTCTTTTCTCCCTCTTCTTTCTCTCTTACTCTTCTTTCTCCGACTCTTCTTTCTCTCAGACTCTCCTTTTCTCAGACTGCTCTTTCTCCTGCAGCCCCTAACTAGTCATCCCAGAATTCCTTGTACCTCCCAGAAAGTGGTTCACCCAACCCCTCTTTTCAGACATTTCCTGTATGACCCAATTATGGAGGAGACAGGTAGTCTATGCAAACATGCACACAGTTATGTTAATATACATCGGCTTCAGTTGTCTGACCCCCTGTGGGGTATCCCACCTCTGTTGGAGCCTTTGTTCCAAACCCTTTGTAATGCATTACTATGCAAATTACCTTACATTGTAAAACCAGATATCTCACCTTATAGAAACCCAAATCGTCCCCAAAACATTATGCAATAAATGTAATGTCCCATTTTAAAGGCACCCTTAATTTCTTACAACAGGACAAATGCAGGAATCAAATGAATATGAACAAGCAGACTAAAGATGAATGCCTATCTGGAATGTTCTCAATAGTATGTTAAGTACATAGATTATTTTTACCATATGCAGTATTCCAAACACATTAGCAGGTCATATTTGCACCCAGCATGTCAATAAGGTTAAAAAAAAAATTTCAACATCAGAAGTAATGATGCCCTGAATTCTGAACTCTTTAAACAATCTCTCCACACAGTTGTTATAATGGATCTGCTATGTAAAATATAAATTTGAGCCATATTTAAATATCTAAAGTACATAGTACTGTCAGGACTCGGTTGATCAGGTCGGGTAGGAGCCCATGTGCAGGGGATACTTGGGGTTCGGTCTGTAACCCACGGTGCATGATTATGCAAACAAAGACACCACAAGCAGAAATCCAGGTAATGCAGTGTATTTTATGTATATAACAGGACCAGCAAATAAGGGTAATACAGTCTAAGCAAGAAACCCGACGTATGGCAAAATAAAATACCGGTAATAAGTCTTTTGGCAGAGAGCCCGCTTGGAAGGGCACGAAAGGCAGAGAGCCCGCTTGGAAGGGCACGAAAGGCAGAGAGCCCACTTGGAAGGGCACGAAAGGCAGAGAGCCCGCTTGGAAGGGCACGAAAGGCAGAGAGCCCGCTTGGAAGGGCACAAAGCAGGGAACCCACTTGATCAGGACACAAAGCAGGGAACCAGTAACAGTACAGGTGCAGAGCCACAGCAGAAAGGTCAATAGACTTCAATACAAAGGCCCTGACTGAAGGGCAGGGCAGGTTCATAAAGGCAGGGTAATCCAGGTAACAAGGCCCAGCTGGATGTATTGACTAGGGCTCAACCCAGGTAACAAGGCACACCTGAGTTCTGAGTGCTCCAGAGGACGGCCACTAGTGGTAGCAGATTTAAACGCCACAGGTATAAAAAAAAGCCGTGGTTCCTGACAAGTACACTATAGATTATTCTATACTGTAGTGCTCATAAATGTTGTTGAAATAGCTGATTAAACACTGTACGCGCAGTCCGTTTTCTAAACAAAATTGTGTATCAGGACTATAACCCAATTTATAAAAATTAAAATGTATAAAAATAAATGTAAGTGCCGTGCTGTGCAAATACGTCAAAGCAGAAAATGTCACTGAATAGGAAGGTCTAAAGAGAGAGGGTATAAATGTATCTTTATTTAAAAGAGTTATTAAAAGAGTATTTAAAAGTGCTGGTTACACATCAAACATTATAGAGGGACTTCTAGCTTTCAAGGGATAGGTATCAGGTCGCCTTGAACGTAAGACAAGTTCTAAATATGGTTGAATGTTTGACAGTAGATATGAAAATGGGCAATTGACATAGATTCTTACCTGCAGTCAAATTCTATTATCTGTCTCCACACTGTTGCACACATGTTCTAGTAATTTTTAATGAGATTTCCTTAATCTAGCGAATAGTGTTAAAATCAGGGGTGTTCCTACTAAATTGAAAATAAGTACACTTCTTATTTCAGCCAAAGCTTAGTTATGTTATTCTTTTATGTCAATTTGAGAATTCATAATATACCAAACGTGTCATGCTCAGTTAGCGAATAACGGATTGGCAAAAAAAGCTATGAATCTTCTTGTCATTAACTGCTGTGCTGAGCTGCCATGCTAAAGCAGACACACACAATAATTCAACATGATGAGTGGGACTGGCTGCAACCTCTCTCATTCTAGAAAGCAGCGGGGAGGTGCTGCAAACACTGCCAACCTGGACTGGTGCCTGCTGTAACACAGGATTTTTGTTTTGTGACATTTGGCAACTACACAACACATAAAAACTGATATTTATTTTTTCCAGGACATTTAGTTCAATGTGTTTTTTTCTTTACATTAAATATACTTTTATATAAATATATATCATATTTGCTCGATTATAAGACAAGGTTTTTTTCAGAGCAAATGGTTCGTCTTATAATCAGACCTCAAACAGGTCTGACTATGAGACAATGATCCAGATCCCCTGCAGCCCTGCAGGGGACCTGGATCCTCCTGTCTGGTAACCTCCGCTGCTGGTGCTTCTGACGCCCTGGTGTGTAGTCGAGGCAGCGGGTAGACGTCTACGCGATTTGCGTAGGCAACTTCCACTGTAGCTGGAAGGAGGTGCCATTAGCAGCAGGGGTTGTCTGCGTCCATCGCGCATACACCCTCCAGTTGTCAGAGAGAATTCCCCGCGGCGGTGTGTGGAACTCTCCTCTCTTACAATCGGAGGATGTATGCGCGATGAACGCAGACAACCCCCGCTGCTAACGGCACCTCCTTCGTTACCTACGCGAATCGCGCAGACGTCTACCCGCTGCCCTGACTACACACCAGGGAGTCAGAAGCACCGGTATGTTTGGGGGGGAGGAGTGTTAAATGAGGGGCATAAGGCATTTCTGTAAGCAGAGTGCTCTATGATATGCCTTTTAACCCCCTTAATGCCACTCTGCCTCCAGATATGCGTTTTAACCCCCTTTATGCCACTTTGCCTCCAGAAATGCCTTTTAACCCTCTATAAGCCACTCTGCCTCCTAAAATGCCTTATACCTTCCTACATGCAACTCTGCCCCATAATATGCTTTTTAACCCCCTAAATGCCAGAGTGGCATATAGGGGTATAAGGCATTTCTGGAGGCAGAGTGGCACATAGGGGGTCAAAAGGCATATCATGGGGCACAGTGGCATATAGAGGGTTAAAAGGCATATCATGGGGCACAGTGGCATTTAGAGGGTTAAAAGGCATATCATGGGGCATGGTGGCATATAGGGGGTATTAGGCATTTCTGTGGCAGAGTGGTAAGCCTGGGGGCAGGTTGGAAAAATGAAAGGAAAAAATATTTTTCTCATCCGGTGATAAACTTACGGGCACTGAACGCCCACGTAGCTTATCATCACTTCAAGATGGAAGGGATCCATCTTCTGCGGGATCTACTGAGAGACGGGGATTGGTTCACTCGATTGGACCTGAAGGATGCGTACCTTACGGTCCCGATTCACGCAGAAGACAGACGTTTCCTCCAATTCTGGTGGCAGGACGAACTCTGGCAATTCACCTGCCTTCCCTTTGGCCTTAGTTCAGCTCCGTGGTGTTTCACCAAGCTCCTCAAACCGGTTATGGAGTTTCTGCGTGAACGCGGGGTGAGGTCTATCATCTATCTGGACGACGTGCTCCTGATGGCCCAAGATCGGGAAACCCTGATGCAGGACACCCAACTTACCGTTCATCTGTTCCAGTCCCTGGGATTCATTGTCAACGAGGACAAGTCAGAGCTTTCTCCTACTCAATCGATCCAGTTCCTTGGATTCCTCGTGGACTCGGTGGAGGCGGTTTTGAAACTCCCGACGTCAAAGATCGTGGCTATCAAAAAGAACATCCGTCGCCTCCTACAGTCCAACTTTGTCTCCCTGAGGGACTTGGCGCGCATGCTGGGGTTGCTGTCGGCATCCATTCAGGCGGTGTTTCCGGGTCCGCTGCACTACCGAGCCATGCAACGTCTCAAGACGTCCTACCTGCGAAGGTCCACTTCTTACGACCAACCCATTCGATTGACCGACGAGGTGCGCGTAGAGCTTCATTGGTGGCTTCGGCACATGGAAGCTTGGAATGGCCGTGCCATATTCGGACAGGCCCCAGATTTCTATCTGGAGTCGGATGCCAGCCTTCTTGGCTGGGGGGCAGCTTGTGGAGACTTAGCCACGGGCGGGCTCTGGACGGAAGAGGAACGGGGTTTCCACATAAATTGTTTGGAACTAATCGCCGGATCCTTCGCCATACGAAGCTTTACCAAGGACGTCACCCACTGTTCCCTGGTCCTGAGGATGGACAATGTGTCCGCCGTTCGATACATCAATCGACTAGGGGGCTCAAGATCCAAGCTTCTATCGGATCTCACCAGAGATCTGTATCAATACTGCCTGGACAACCATCTCTCCATCAGGGCAGAGTACATTCCAGGGAAGGAGAACCTCGTGGCGGACTATTTCTCCAGACATTGGAGGGACGCCAGCGATTGGCATTTGCTGCCGACCGTTTTCAGGGTTCTGGATCAAGCTCGGGGTCCGTTCATCTTGGATCTGTTCGCATCCCGGACGAACCGGCAGACACCGGAGTTCTTCAGCTGGCTTCCGGATCCCCTGTCTCTGGCTGTGGATGCCTTCCTTCAGAGGTGGCCTACGTCGGGGGCGTATGCCTTCCCGCCCTTCTCAATGATTCTCCGGGCGCTCCATCTGGTGAACAGGCAACGGGTCACGATCTTGCTGATCGCCCCATACTGGAAGACACAACCCTGGTTTCCCCTGCTATTGGAATTGTCATGCGATGACCCCATGCTCCTCCCCACATCTCAGGATCTCCTTCTGGATCCGGAGGGCAACCCTCACCCGCTGGTGCTTCTCGGCCAGTTGTCATTGGTGGCCTGGATGATTTCAGGGGATCCTGGAATACGGCGGGTTTATCAGATGAAGCTAGAGATCTCCTCTGGGATTCCTGGGCACCGGGCACCAGACGTTCCTATCTTCAGGCGTGGGGATCCTGGTATAGCTGGTGTGTGGAACAACAGGCAGATCGCTTTACAGCGCCTGTGGTGTTAGTTTTGAATTTCCTCGCTCATCTGTTCGCAACGGGGAAGTCTTATCGGTCGATAAATTTGGTTCGGTCGGCCATTTCGGCTGCTCACGTTCCTGTCGCAGGGGTTAGTATCGGGAAGGATCCGACTGTTTGTCGTCTCCTTCGAGGGATTCGTCTTGCTAGACCCCCTCCTTCCAGGTATGTTGCCTTTTGGGATGTCCCCATGGCTCTGCGGTTCCTGTAAGCGTGGCCGGATAACGACGGCCTGTCATTGCGTCAGCTTTCGGCGAAATTGGCCCTGCTCCTGTGTTTGGTGTCTTTCCGGAGGGTTTCCGACATTCGGGCGTTTAATACTGACTCTTTTTCTTTTACCCCAGATGGTGTTTCTGTTTCCATTTCTCGTAGGACCAAAGGTTTTTCTTCCTCGGTGTCTTACCCTTATTTTCCTGACCGGCCTAGACTGTGTGTGGCTAGGTGTGTTCGCGTTTATCTGTCTTCCACAGCGTCTCTTAGGGCGGTCTCTTCGGGCCCTCTGTTGATCTCTTACGTCTCTCCCTTTAAACCGGTGTCATCTCCTACAGTTGCCAGATGGATTAAGTGGATTCTGCGGTTAGCAGGCGTGGACGGATCCTTTGGGGCGCACTCGGTTAGGGGTGCAGCTGCTTCCGCTGCTTTTGATTTGGGCGGCTCTCTATCTGACATCCTTTCCGCAGCGGATTGGTCTAGGGAGTCTACCTTTCGTACCTTTTATTATCGTCCCCGTGTTCATCCGTCTCTTGCTGTTGTGGGGACGCTTTAAAATTGCAAATATGAAGCCTCCTGTCTTGCCATAAAATTGGGGATTACTCTAGCCTTGTGTTTCCCTCCCTGGGTTACTGTTTTCTTTTATTGTGTTTTTTTATTAATCAGGGTGTTTATATTATGATTATTATGACTTGTTGTTTGATCATACTGTTTGCTTCTTGTATACTGTGTACTTTCACATGTTTTTTGTTTCCATTTACAGCTTGATTCCGTTGGGGCTGCTGTTCGGTTGAAGTTCCTGATTTATACCTTTGGCGGTCTACGTGTTTTCCTCTGAAGTAGTTCCGGAGACGTTATTTGGTGCTACCTGTGTTTTTTAGCACATCAAAGAAGAGGAAGTTGGAGGTTTCGGACTGTTATTTATGGACTCTATTATGTTCTGATTGGTCCTTTTGTTGTGTGTTTTTTTAACTGTTTCTTTGCTGCTGGAGGTTTTGTAGTAAAGAAGTTATGCAAATATTCGCCTCCTGTCTTTAATAAAATTTAGATTAGCTCTACACCAAGGCTAGAGTAATCCCCAATTGCCATATTGCCCCGAGTTCAAGTTAGGGAAAAATGGTGGATCTTTTGGTAATGTCCTCTCCCCCGATTGGAGGTCTTACCACAAGTAATGCCATTTTGGCTGCAGTTCCCCCGAGGTTATGTCCGTGGAGATGCAGATGAAGATAAAAGATAGCAGATTGAAAATAGAAGAAAAGATAGAAGATTTCGAAGATGCAGAAGTGGTCGGCAAAGAAGGTAGGGAAACAGTTAGAGAGTGTGAGAGAGTGAACAAGAATAAGAGAGTGAGGGAGGGTGAATGTAGGCAACTAATTTTATTTTCTGAATTGAAAATGCCCTCGAAATTTTCAGCTGATCCAAAAACAAATGGGCCAAAAACAAACCAGAAAAATTGGTCTGAATCATTTTTGCTCCATTTGCACGTCATGTTACAATAAAGTTTTTTTATGTTAACATACTAGAAGCACTGTTTCTTCCTCATTAGATCTATAGGAACGCATACATGCACTGCATGTCAAGGAGACCTGTCAGGGACACTGGAAAGTTTAAGTAAGGGTGGATACAAAGATGCTTGTCTTCCATGCTTGATATTGTATTACACCTGGAGGACTATTTCACACGTGCTTCTTTTTTTTATTTCGTTTCCTCACATTGGAGTCTATTAAGATCTCTCTAATGGAAGCCCTGGATACAATAAGTTAAAAGGGCTGCATGACTGGGGCAGTACAGCCTGACCAGGAAGTGGTCGTGGAAAGGATGTAAGGAAGGGGAAACAGAGGTCACCGGATTTGATAAAGGTATAAAAGATACATGAATTGAGGACATAACATCTTCGTTCAGTTAAGCTAGTTAAACTCGTTACTGAATACGCCCATCTGCCCGCCCTGTTTATTGGTGGGTTGTTTCTTCTTGCGTCTTTGTCACAGCCGGGTATTGGCGGTGAAGGGGTGGATAAATAAGGTGGGGGGGGTTCCGGCCTAGTTAATTGAATTGTTTCGTTGGTAATGGGGTCACTTCAACGGCTAGCCAGCAGGTGGTGGTACTTATTGGATTAGTACACTACAACATTTGGTGTAGGGCTGGTGCTTAGCCGTGGGTGACAGGTTTGCCGGTCTTTCCCCCATTTGTGGGATTATGAAAATATATTCATATTTATTCACTCATGTTAATATTTTTCTATTTCATGTTAATAAAGCTGTGGCCTTCTCAATCCAACAAAAAAAAGTGTCAGTGTTTTCTTAAATAAGAAAAAATATATGGGAAGGAAAATTGGACTTGCCTAAGTCATGAGAGTTACCTTATTATCACTTTTTGTTGCGTAATACACATATAAATATTAGGTTGCTTTAACAGATACACGGGCTGTCACATTCTCTTAATCATTTGGCCACATGTGATAAGGTGCTTTTTACTGGTGTGTTCATGCTCTATAGGCGAGGTCACATATTTTGGTCTCTTTCTTGTTGTATATGATACACTACATTTACTGTTACTACACTACCTTTGATATTTGGGCTGTCTATTCCATTGATATTTCTTACCTTAAGCACCTTTAACTTTAAGTTCCTTCCATCCACTAGCCACTGTTTTAATCCTCTTATTAAGCTACTTGTATATTTGAGTGCTTAAAACACATATGCATCTCCCTCCTGAATACAATTTTGTGCAAGACGTCTAAATCTTCTCACGTAACATTTACGAAAGACTATGTTGCACATGTGCCCAAAAGTTTTGCATATGTCACGCTACTTTTGCTAATTTTTTAACCCCAATCAAAAAATCATTACGTTCTGTACTCTCGTATAGATGCATGCACACAAAACGGAATTAGAATGTCATTCTCTGGCTGACAGACTCTTTGGCTTCTTGAAAAGGTTTTTACATTGCTCAAGATTGCACAAGGGAATATTGTGTAGGTTCTTTACTGCCAGAACCATTTTTCACCTAATTTACTTTCAAATGATGGCTAACCTCAGGTCTTCCCACTGAGAGGGGCTTAAGCTATGATTAATGAGAAGTGTTTTGCCATCCCCACAAGAGAAAATGCCCATCTGCATCCCACACAGGTAAGATGGATCAGCCCTACAAGAATATACTGTATTGAAGTGTCACTTTCTCTTAGGCTAAGAGTCATGTGCTGGGAAAGTCTGTATCTTCAAATAAGCTACAAAGGTACTCAGAAAGTAATTGTGAGGAATGCTTATGAGGATTATGAATGATTAGTTTATTTCATATAATTTTTTAAATGGTTCATTCTCAGCTGTAGCAATTTAACACAAATGGTCACATTACTTAAGATATTATTTTGATATTAGGGTAAAATTTGTGCTATTAAATCGAGTGTAAAAAGGTAAATCATATTTTCACATTTAAAAATTTTTTTTTTTATTGTATTTCAAAATTCCAATATACTTCTCTCTGAATTAAAACTGTGTGATGGATGTTTGATCTAATAATATTTGTAGAAATGTTTTATCAACTAGAAATGTTACATTGAAGTGAGTAAGAAGTTGGTCCAAAATGGACAAGAAAATAGTGTAATACATACAGGTGGTGTACAGAGAAGTAACAAACCCTGAAAAAACTACAAAAAAAACCAAAATTAATTCATACTTTTACTTTAGCAATAAAATAGTAAATTAGCTTACTAAAAAATGTTGCAAGCTATAGGTTGTCATGTGTGTAATTCTAATCAGGGAACTCCTTTCAATTGGTACCAACAAAACTGAACTTATATACAGTGAGCCAAATACTATCCATTCTTGCAAGAGTACAAAAATGATCTAGTCAAGATTTAAGTATACAGGATGCAGAACATCAAGTTAATTCACTGCACATAGAGGTAGTGTGGCAAACACATAGTGTTTCATGGATGAAGTGTCCTCAAATATTCACACAAAGTTAACATGTGATGTAATATAACAACCCCACCCACATTTTGTGAACAGAAGCTATTATTGTATCCTCCGGGTACTTTGCACGTTATCGGAGTCAGTATACCATATGGTAGTTCTTCCAAAAAATTACATTTCTACAAAATGTATCATAAAAAGGACCGACCTGCACAATTTGGTTGGGTGTAGTACCAACAAGCACGGAAATACAATGGTTTATCAGTGCTGGGAGTAAATTGATGGAACCTACATTTGAACATAGTGTTCATCATCAGGTTCACTATATTAACTATTACACATTTAAATGAAAAAATAAATAAATCACTGTTTAAATTATATTATATGCTCATCGGCCCATGTTTAGGCCATCATAAGTATGCAAAGTTTACTGTTTTGTCCCACCTCTCCAGACTAGTTTGTCAGAAACAGTGTTATCTGAACATAGACTTAGGGTGAAATGCTCCCAGGTATGTTTACAACCTACCAATAGCTATTTATGTAATTTTGTAAGGTGTAGAAGAATAATGCATTTTATTTAAAACATTTTCTCTTGTAAACACATCTCCTGCTGTTTTTCACATTTATTATTATTATCTTTTATTTATATAGCGCCAACAATTTACACAGAGCTTAATACAATACATATATTCAAGGGGTATGACAAAATCTTGAGATTTCAATAAATATGACATTTTACTGTTTATTGCTCAAGTTGGAATTAACACCAAATGCTGAAAACATCCCCTGTCGATAATTTATAATAATAATAAAAAAATGTTGCAATAAATTTATTTCCACCAAACATTCTGAGCTCCTAACCAAGAAAAGCATCAGGAGGGAAAATAGGTACAGGGGATTTGGGTACCAAAGAGATAATGTGGGACTATCCCAGCTTTCAAAGCAAAACAATTATTCACAATAGTAAGTGACTGATATATAGAGAAGGGAGAGGAGGTCACAAGTTGTGCCCGGGCTGAACCAGTAAGCTGGACTTGCTTGCAACATAAGCAGAGTCCTTTCACGCTTTCATATAGACCAAAGTACTACATTTTATGAGGTTGTTTGAGTCTTGGCAAGTCCAGGCTTTGGAATTGAGCTTGGCTTAAACCAACACCAACTTAGCTCTACTATTAAACAAAAAAACCTAGTGAATCTTTGTAATTTATCTTTTACACTATTCACAAATGTGATTTCATCCCCAATACAGAAAGTACCAAACTAACAAAATGAAAGAGGAGATATGTATTGTATGAAATTTAATTCTAAAAATCTCATCCTTTAGAAAATCATGAGTGAATAACGGCATGAAAAATGATTAAATTCTAAATGTATCTCTATACAAACATGGGCTGTGCAATATATTTTACTCACCCAATATGTGTTAAATTGTAGAATTCAACTCGCACACACCATAGACACCATAGACACTTACTATTGCCAGCATCATGTTTACATGATTTAGATGTCTATTATACGCATGAATGAGTTGTCTACTTAATTTCATCAAAGAATGAACCCTGGTAAGTGGCACAGATGCTAGTATGATGATAATCAAATTAGTTTTTGGACAGGTTTATGGCCACTAGCTGTCATCTAAACTATCTTTGGCTAATCAACACTTCTAATATTGTTTTGATTGTGATGAATGACTCCATTAATACATTGTTTGTTTTGACACACACTGCATTTTTGTTTTTTTTATCACATCCGACATAATTTTGTGACAAATGTTATACCATGTGAGATTATACAAACACAGTTTAATTTTTTTCATCTGGGAAATTAACACAACAATACAAAGTGAAAATTATGTTAATGATACAGTTTTTCTAACTTTTTTTTTGCATCAGCAGTCTGAATTTGTCCATATCAACAGAAGCCAGCATCACTGGCTCTGAGCTGGCAGCTTCAGGGCAATGGCACTAGGTATGAGCACTGGTACACCAACACTTATGTTTGGGCATTCCATTTCTGAGTCAGAAGTGACTACACTGGTAGGATAAGGCAATCAGTTTAACCATGATATTATTAAGGGTATCCTTTAAATAAGGGAGATCTCTAATGTGATTTAACATACAAAAGTGAACACCCTAACAGAAGCACAAAAAATAAACATCACTGGACTGGAAAGGAGTGAATCAGAAGATCTCCCCAACTATCCAATGACCCCCGCTGTCCGCCAAAGCAGGACATGCTTTAAAGTTCTGGTGCCCAAAGTTCTGGACTGTTATGCAAAAACCCTGACATTTGTAAGTAATAATATAAGTTGTCTTGGTAAACTAACGCAGAATAGCGGAATCATGGTTTGAAAAAAATTGGCAAAAAACACACCTTGGAACTTTTTGAATTTGTCCTACTTGGTATCACAGATAATTATTAGGCCTTAAGAAGTGGCGTCTCCAGCTTTCATATTTAGGGGGGCACATGGGGGGGCTTCTATGACGGAGCGCCTGCATCACATGACCTCCTGGTGCTCAGTCATAGAAGCCCTGGCAGAAGTGCCGGCAGCAGCAGAGGTTGTCTGCGCGCACTAGACACCAAGGAATCTGAAGCATGGGGGACAAGTCTAGGGAAGCATTGGTAAGTCGGGGAGGGTAAGAGTGGCATATGGGGGGTATAAGGGCTTTCTGGAGGCAGTGTGGCATATAGGGGGTTAAAAGGAATATGAGGGAGGCAGAGTGGTATATAGACAGTTAAAAGGAATATCAGGGAAGCAGAGTGGCATATAGGGGGTTAAAATGAAATATCAGGGAGGCAGAGTGGCATATAGAGGTGTATAAGGCATATCTGGGGGCAGAGTGGCATATAGGGGGTATAAGGCATATCTGGCAGCAGAGTGGCATATAGGGGGTATAAGGCATTTCTCGGGGGCAGATGTGCATAACTGGGGGAAGGTTGGCAAATAAAATGAAATAAAAGCTGCATAGTTTTTATTAAATATGAAAAAATTGTTTACATGTGAATTAATATTTACTAGTAAAACTTTTTTCTTATAGGGTAGTCTTCTATTCAGGCTTTTTCTTTTTTCCCTAAATCAATATTAACATTTTGGGGGTCACTTATAATCAGGGTTGTCTTATAATCGAGCAAATATGGTATAATTGTTGCCAATTGTTGCCAATATATTTTATATTGAAAAAATTGGACCCCAGGAAAGCTAAGGGGTAGACATTGAGAGTCAGTGCAGTTTTCCCTCTTTCTGACCCTACCGTGACATTGAGAGGTCCTCTCCCCCGTAATCATCCCCTGAGTCCCTTTGTCCCCTCATTCACTAAGCCACACCTCTCTTTTACTTACTGCCTGTAGTTCAGGTATAGATCAAGTAAACAACACATGTAAACAGCACATGAATGCATAGATCAACTGAATAAAACCTCTGTATTTGTAGGTATACATAAATATTGTATGGAAACATAGAATTTCAGGTATATATCAACAGAACACACAAACCCAGCATTGCAGGTATAGATCAACTGGAAATTACATGTAAACTCAGCACTGAAGGTAAAAATCAAATAAACAACACTCAGTGCTCAGTTATTGTGCCTCCCTGCTGTTCCTATTGTGATGTTGCCACATTTATACTTTGATTCCTGTGTACCGACCCCAGCTATGTCTCTGGACTCCGCTACCTCCTTAAATCTGACCCCGTCTGCCAAGTAGTTCCTTCTCTCTACCTATCGTGTACCGATTCTGGCTAGTGACCCAACTCCGCTTCTGGACCTTGCCCTCTAAGTGCCTCGTACTGGTTCCTGTGTCATGCATTCTGGACTCTGCTATACCTGTCCACCTGCACCTGACACCATATTGTCCCCAAACAGCCCAGCATGAGTCAACTTTGTCGCCAAACAGCCCGCCCTTTGCCATCTTTGTCCCATAAATATGCTACCTGTGCCATCTTTGTCCCATGAACTCCCTGCCTGTGCCATTTTGGTCCCCAAGGCTTAAACACCCTGCTTTGCCTTTCCACAAATCAAACACTTTGATCTACCCTCTCCTTCTCACTATCTACCCTCTCCCTCGTTCCTTTGAAGATCACTTACCTTGTAGAAGTCCTGCAGTGGGAGCACAAGGCCTCTGTCTCGCTGATCTGCTGTGGTGCGCCTTGCTTCACTGCTGGGGACCGGTGTATTACACCATATTTTGGTGCTCAGCATGAAATGCCCGCGCTGCGACCAAGACAGAGGCCTCGCGGAGGAGAGTGCGGGGCACCGAGCGGTTGATGAAAACTTATTCCTGAGTGAAAGATTGGCACCCCTCTCTCTCCTGCACATCAATCACGACTGCACACAAAAAAAGATGGTGTTTTAATTCGGGGTGCACAGCATGATGTAGGGGCGCCATGGCCCCATCTGACCACCCCCCATGCTGACGCCACTGCTCAGGAAAAGGGATGGACTGGTATTTTAAGGACAGAAGGCGTGGGCTGCATATTATAGCAATAAATCTACTGTATGGGCAGTAGCAAAGATAAGTGACCTGTACCATCTGTCATTGGCTCACTGGGCATTTACCTAGTTTTCCAGATGGCCAGTCCAAGCCTGCTCAAGAGTAGCATTTTACTGTTTTACCCATTCTATGCCCTGCCTCGCCCCCACTACCTGTCTGCTTCTGGTCAAACATGCTTCCTATATATGGTTAGCCTCTACAACCTGTCTGTCTCTTCCAATATAGAAGAAGAAGAAGCCTTTCAACCACTTGGCTACTAATTTACCAAAAAAAAGATAACATGGCTTTACAAGCACTTTGTCTTCCAATGAGTTTTGGAACTGGAATTGTTAAATCTCCCAGTTTTGGGGGTTGTTTTCTAATATTACACAGTGTGTGCCTGAGTAGGTATACAGGTGGAATGTGGACTTTTCTACTATTTAAATTAGCATACCCCTTTAAAGCATGCACTTTACCTGTCTCAAGGTTTCTTCTAATTACAGTTGTTATGATACCAACATTATTGTTTTTACAGTCTGCTTTATGTTCCTGATTCTCATGGTGGTTATCCACACTTTGTTGTCTTGATTTTCCTCTGTTCTGTCTTCTCCCTTTCTGGCCATAAACAAACTGGAGCTATGTTTACCACTTCTACGTGTGCAAAGTTTGATTATTAAAAATAAACACAGCCTCAGTTGCTGCTCTCCCAGAGTAGACACATAAAATAACTGCTGTACACAATGTACGCTGGGAATTTGCACAGCTTTTTAATGTTTAAACAAGCAGGTTATTATAGTTAAATATGGTTTTCCCAGACTCATATTTGAGTTTTATGTTCATCTGTGCTTCTTCTGAAGCCACTCCCTCTGCTGGAAAAATGACAAGCATAACCCAGCTTGAGATCTTTTCTGAAATAAAGTAGTTTTTCAGTTAACATATCACAAATACGACTATATTAAAATGCTAAGGTGTACTATATGGCTTTTTGAACTATGCATTGAGGCAGAGTAATTTATAGTACAGCTTCACACAACAGAGAAAATGGGTTTGTGGTAGATATTTCAGTAAATGCCGCAAAAAATATTATTGATGTATTATTGAACCCTTAGAGTGCCAATAAGTGGTTTGCAAACTGAGAGATGTGGTGGTACTCTAACCCTCCCTTCCAAGGGTCCCTAAAAAGGCAATTTCTGTAGTGTAGTTAAGCAATCTGAAGAACTTTCCACCCCTTTCAGGCGATCAATATCTTCCCATTTTTTTTATCCTTGAACAAGAAGCAATACAAAAAGGTGTGTAAAAAGTTGGACTGGATTTGATTTAAAGTCTGGCTTGGTGCATGACCACTTATATCTGCACCGCATGCCTGACGGCCAATACCCAAACCCAACTAAGACACATGTCTTATCTGTTGTGATAACCACAACTTTGTTAATACATCCAACTAGGGCTGAAACAACGAATCGATAAAATCGATATTAATCGATAATGGAAATCGTTGTCGACGATTTCCGTTATCGATTAATCGAGTGATCGATTCGTTGTTGGCTCCTTTTACTTACCTCCGCGAGCGTTCCCCGCTTCCGCTACACGCTCTGCACTCTCCGCCTTCTTTTAGTTGCGTGACGGATGTGACGCGTTCCGGAGGTAAGTATTCTTCATGTCTGTGCGAATCGCTCTGTGCGAGTGGCTCCGTTCGCACAGAGCGGTTCGCTCTGTGCCAGTGGCTCCGTTCGCACAGAGCGGTTCGCTCTGTGCGAGTGGCTCCGTTCGCACAGAGCGGTTCGCGGGGGTGGGGGTGGGGTTTCAGGGGATGCAGGGCAGAGTGGGGGTGGGGGGGCAGGCCAGGGTAGGAGACTGAGTGCAGGGCAGAGTGGGGGTGGGGATGCAGGGCAGTGTGTGGGGGCAGGGCAGGAGACTGGGTGCAGGGCAGAGTGGGGGTGGGGGTGCAGGGCAGAGTGGGAGACTGGGTGCAGGGCAGAGTGGGGGTGTGGATGCAGGGCAGAGTGGGTGCAGGGTGTGAGTGGGGGGGCAGGGTGTGAGTGTGGGGGCAGGGCAGAATGTGGGGGCAGGGCAGAGTTGGAGACTGGGTGCAGGGGCACAGTGCAAAGTGCTGGGTGCAAAGTGCCAGGGCTGGGTGCAAAGTGCTGGGTGCAAAGTGCCAGGGCTGGGTGCAAAGTTCTGGGTGCAAAGTGCCAGGGCTGGGTGCAAAGTGCTGGGTGCAAAGTGCCAGGGCTGGGGCAAAGTGTTGGGTGCAAAGTGCCAGGGCTGGGTGCAAAGTGCCAGGGGTGGGGCAAAGTGCTGGGTGCAAAGTGCTGAGTGCTGGGTGCAAAGTGCTGGGTGCAAAGTGCTGAGTGCTGGGTGCAAAGTGCCAGGGCTGGGGCAAAGTTTCTTGAACAGTAATAGTCCACCTCTTTTCAGAATGTTTGGGGTTATTTTGTTTCATAAATATTGTGTTTGGGTTTTTGTACTTTGAAAATATTGTTTTTTTATTACATCATAACAAAATAAGAATGTTAATGTAAATTTTAAGTTGTTTTTTAACATCCAGTTCATTAAATTATTTTAAATAAACTAAAAATTTGCATATTGTTTTTTTTTATCCGATTAATCGATTAATCGAAAAAATAACCGGCCAACTAATCGATTATTAAAATAATCGTTAGTTGCAGCCCTACATCCAACATTAACATCCACACATGTCTGTAAACAGAAATTGCCTAAAGTGAAGGCGAGTTCTGGTGTCTTATGATGCAGATCACAAAGTACCTGAAACAAGGTCCCACAATTACCAAGGAGAGTCTCTACTGGAGTTGCACCACCTTCCACAATTGGTCTAATTGAAACACAGGGACAGCACTGATAAATTGCACTCATTTACAGCACTCATTTATCAGTTCAAAACAGTATTCATTCACATCTTCTAACCCTTTACTACTCAATGGTCACCATGCTTGGGAACGATTGCAAGAATTAGGAAAGTTCAAACACAACTCTGAACCCAGCCACTCCTTGGGCCATATCCTTCTGGAGATACGGTCTCCAGTATGGTACACAATACTCCAAGTGAGGTCTCACCAGTGATATGTACAACGGCATGAGCACTTCCTCTTTCTACTGCTTATACCTCTCTCTATACAACCAAGCATTCTGCTAGCATTACCTGCTGCTCTACTGCATTGTGTACCTACCTTTAAATCCTCAGAAATAATTACCCCTAAATCCCTTTCTTCGCACGTTGAGGTTAGAACAGTATCAAATATTCTATACTCTGTCCTTGGGTATTTTTATGCCCTAGGTGCAGTACTTAGCATTTTTCCCACATTAAATGCCAGTTGCCACAGCTCTGGCAATTTTTCCGGTTTACCTCCATCATTTGACATATGGCTTCTCCCTCCAGGAACATAAACCCTCTTGCAATTTTTTTTTGTCGTCAGCACATACCTTTCCATCAAGACCTTCTGCAATATCACTAATAAAAATATTAAAGTGAATAGGTCCAAGTACAGATCCCTGAGGTACCCCTCTGGTAACAAGACCTTGCTCTGAATATACGCCATTGACTACAACCCTCTGTTTTCTGTCACTCAGCCACTCCCTAATCCATTCAACAACATTGGGATCTAAACTCAGAGATTGCAGTTTATTTATAAGTCTTCTATGTGGCACAGTGTCAACGACCTTACTAAAATCCAGATACGCAATGTCTACTGCACCGCCTTGATCAATTACTTTAGTCACCCAATCAAAAAAATCAATAAGATTCGTTTGGCATGATCTTCCTGAGGTAAACCCATGTTGTTTTTGATCTTGAAACCCATGTGACTTCAGATGTTCAACAAACCCGTCCTTTAACATAGTTTTAATTAATTTCCCCACTACAGATGTAAGACTAACTGGCCTGTAGTTGCCCAACTCCTCCCTACTGCCTTTTTTTGTGAATGGGCACAACATTCGCTAATTTCCAATCCCCTGGGATGACTCCCGCTACCAATGATTCGTTAAATAAATCAGTTAACAGTTTTGCTAGTACACCACCAAGCTCTTTTAATAACTTGGGGTGTATCGACTTATTTGTCTTTACCTTAGACAACTGAAGTACAACCTCCACCTCAATAAACTCACATATTTCAAATGACTTGGTCATTTTTCCTAATTAAGGTTGAAAATTCACATTCCATCATTTTCATTTGTAAAACCTGAACCGAAAAATTAATTGAGGCAGTCAGCTAGACCTTTATCCTCTTCTACATACATTCCTTCTTTTGTTTGTAATCTAACTAATCGTTGTTTTACTTTCCTTTTCTCATTTATATATCTAAAATATGTTTTATCTCCTTTTTTACTGACAGGGCAATTCTCTCTTCTGCATGTGATTTGGCAGCTCTTATAACTTTCTTTGCTTCTTCCTGCCTAATTTTATAGATCTGTCTATCTTCCTCACTTTGGGTATTTTTGTATTTACTAAAGGCAAACTTCTTGTCTTATGATTTTGGCCACTTCTGCAGAGTACCACAGCGGTTTCTTAAAATTTTTTACTGACCAGCCTAATACAATTTTCTGTTATCTTCAATAATACAACTTTTAAATAATCCCATTTCTCCTGAACTCCATTTAAATTGCCCCAGTCTGATAATGACTCCTCTACACATATTCTCATTTTAGAAAAGTCAGCTTTTCTAAAATCTAAAACTTTTGTTTTTGTGTGGTGTGACTTAGTCACTGTTCGTATATCAAACCACACAGACTGATGATCACTAGATCCCAAATTTTTTTTATTTATATTAAAGTTACTACTTTTTTAACTCCTTCTCCTCCGGTCTTTTCTGGTACACCGGTACAAAGAAGAAACTCCATTCCCCAGAAGGGGCTCTATGGGCTTCTCAACAGAGGAACCTATTGAAGAATCCATTTTAATGAATTTAAGTATTATTTAATTTCCGCACATATTGTGGTGTCGTTTGTAAATTTTGCGCAGCACTTTATTTCTTTGTTTTGTGTAAGATCCCAAACTTTCACCTACAGAAATATCCGTTAACAAATCTCCATTTGTGAACACTAAATCCAATATGGCCTCCTTACGAATTCGCTCCTCAACTACTTGTTTTAAAGATAATCCCAGTAGGGAGTTCATAATATCTGCAATCCGGGCACAACCAGCTACTTTCGTTTCCTAGTTCACATCAGGGAGATTAAAGTCGCCCATGATTATAACACCCCCCATTCAACTGTCATTTTAGCTATTTCCTCCACTAGTAGATTATCTAGTTCTTCTACTTGTCCTAGGGGTCTATAAGTCACATCTACATGAGTTACTTTACTTTTGCCAAATTGTACTGTAACCCAAACCGACTCTATGTTCTCCTCACCAACTTGTGTTAAGTTAGATTTTATGTTATTGTTCACATATAGGGCCACCCCTGCCCCTTTCTTGCCCTTTCTGTCTTTTCTATATAAAGAGTACCCCGGTATTGATATGTCCCAGTCATTTTTCTCATTATACCTTGTTTGAGTAACAGCCACTATATCAACATTCTAAGTTGCTACAACTGTTACAAGTTTGTGGATCTTATTCCCTCAACTGTGACCATTTGCAGACATGACCTTTAGCTTGTCATTTAACACTAAAGCTGCAATCGTTTTCCGTCCTTGTTTTGGGGGGCAAAATATATGCTTCTCCCTATTATCTGTGTAGACCAAGCCCCCAGATCCACCCACCTGGTTACTAAGTTAATCGCTTTCCCTTTCTATACTGTTTAGCCCGGTATTTACCCCCCCCTCATTCCTAGTTAAAAATCTCCTCCAACCATCTAGCCATTCTCTCCACAAACACATTGGACCCTCTTGCATTAAGGTGCAATCCATCACGACTATAGAGATTGAACCCCAAAGCAAAATCAGCCCAGTGATCTAAAAACCCAAAGCCCTCCTTCTTACAGCAAGACTTCAGCAATCCATTTCGCTGCCTAATCTCCCACTGCCTTTCTGGTTTAGCACATGGCACAGGTAGTATCTCTGAGAATACTACTGTTAGATTATTCTTTGTCTTGAATATCTAAACTTTTCCAGTGACCAAACAGTAATCAAGACCACAGCTTCTAAGTCTTCTTAAGCAGGTTTATTTAATAACAAAGTAATATACATACAGTACTGGTTGATGAACAGATGGTACTTAGACTTGTGCATTCGTCTTCGGGCGAACATGAAAACGAGCACGAAGAGGCCGTTTTTTTGTTCGTTCCGAAGGAACGTAGAACAGAATACAGTGCCGGCAAACCGTAGGCGAAGACGAAGACTCACAATCACGAAGAATCGAAGATTCTTCGTGATCGTCTTCGTTTTTGCCGCGCAACCGCCAAAATTTCAAACAGGAGTGAGCTGATCCTCGTCTGTCCAATCAGCTCACTCTTGTGACGTAACGCTAAGGGTCTCGTCCAATGCCTGTGCTGCTGTTTTTTGAATTCTGAAGGCGCCTTTATAAGACCAGAGCTTGCCTGAGAGATCCATTCATTTTTCGCTGTGACTGCTTTGGCAACACTGCTGTGCTGCATCCGAGCGTTACAGAGAGAGATTGTTCTGTTCTGTGTGAGACTGGTAAGCCTTAGCCTGCCATTTCTCACTGTGTACTTCATCCTCACTTCAGTGCTACTTAATTAATATATTTAATAATAATAATTTGATTAATTTAATTTTTTTAAAATTAATTTGTCATCAACTTTAGTGTAAGTGCTGTTGAGTTGACAGTGCACCCAGTGCCTCAGTGGCACTGGGGTGCCCTTGCCCTGGGCTGGCACTAGTGCCTATTGCCTGTCCTGCTTAAATAAATTAAATAGAATTTATAAATTACAATTTAATAGAATCTATAATTTAATAGTTCATTATAATATTATATATATATATATATATTTGTCAGTCATATATATATATATATATATACTATAGTATACTAGTGTAGAGTGTACTGTAGACATTCATCTACTAGTGTCTAATTTAAAATCAGTAATATTAATTAATATAATTAATAATTGAATTCATTATAAAATTATATATATATTTGTCAGTTATAGTTAGTAATAGTATACTAGTGTAGAGTGTACTGTAGACATTCAGAACATCTACTAGTGTCTAATCTAAAATCAGTAATATCAATAATTCTCTAATTCTTTCTTATCTTAATAGTTAATTAAATTAGCTATAAATAAAAGTAATAATATTAATTAATTACTACTAGCGTATAGTTCAGCTAATCTTATTAGTACTGGTGCTGCAGCTCTATAGTTTGTGCTTTGTTTTAGCAACAGTAAGAGACCAAGTCAATTTTTCTTAATTAATCTTTCATTTTATTTCATTTGTTTTGCTCACCTCAGTCCATCAGTGAAGTGAACTTGTTGGGCTAGTGAGTGCAGCCGCATAAGTGCTGTGTTTTTTTTTTGATCAGCAAGCAGTGACGTTAACTGTTTTGCAAAGATTTTCTCATTTATTTTACATTTTATTTCAATTTTATTAAAAGTACCCTTAGTGTTTTGCTCACCTCAGTCCATCAGTGAAGTGAACTTGTTGGGCTAGTGAGTGCAGCAAGCAGTGAAGATAACTGTTTTGCTGTGACATTTTATTTTATTTCTAATTCTTTTCAAGAAAAATTGACTGTGACGAGCTGTACTAAGCAAAGCTTCAAGCTACTAGCTGTAGTACTAAAATAATTCTAATCTTCTTTAATCTTAATCTATAATATATTATAAATAATAATATTCTAATTCATAATCTATAATATAAGTAATTCTAATTCTAAATTCTAATTCATAATCTATATTCTTCTATCTATAATACATAATATATAAGTAAATTAGTTCTAATCTATTAATATTATATAACTTAATATTAATTAATAAATCATATACTGAATCTGATTTAACCTCACTTTAGCTTAGTGGGTTTGAGAGCGTCTGCCTAGAGGTAGACTTATAGTAAGGAAATATAGCTTTAGGCTAGCATAGTGGTAGGCTAAGCTCTTAGGTCCGTGTAAATTCAAATTAAAAATAAAATACTGCTAGTTATTAAATAGTTAATCTTGAGTTAATAATTTCAATAACTTTAGGATTTTGGCAGATTGCACACAGCACAGTGCAGTAGTGCATAGTTTTACTTTTTAAGCAGTAGCACTGAAGAGAACTTCCTCTAATTTTTTTGTCTTTAATTCGTTTTTCCTTTTTTTTATTTTTATTTTTTTATTTTTTTTTTTATAGTTTTTTAAACACTACACTACACTACACTACACTACACTACACACACAACACAAAATTTGAAATGGATCCTCCTTTTGGGACTAAGGAGGGACAAGCTCCATCTACCACCACCACCACCACCACCAGCACCACCACCAGCACCACCACCAGCTCTAAGATGCAGCCTTTGCGTCAGTCTAGTCGGCCAAGTAGGCCAAGCTCTCGCTTATCATTTGGGGAAGCATTGCTTGAAGGATCATCAAGTAAAGGAAAGGCACCAAAAGCAGGCAGTAGTAGTGCGGCTAGGCCCACAAGCTCTATGGTTTTTTACGGAAAGCCTAAAGCACCAGAAGCACGTTCAAAGTTAAAGGGTAGCACAAGTAGTACCAGCCCAGTGACTAAAAAGAAGTGCCTTTTGCCCCAAGCAGCATCTTCCCCATCCACCAGCAGCATGCAAGGTACCAAGCAGAGCCAAATTAGCAGCAAGACTCAGAGGGGTCCCAAACCAAAGCGATCTCATTCCTTTGTAGGGAAAACCACCACCACCACCACCCCCGCCTCTACCACCACTAGTGCTGCGCCTACTGTTCCCACTGGTACCGCCACGCCATGTCCTCCTAGTACCTCTAGCAAGCCACCAAGTCCTTACAAAATTTTTGTAAAGACAGTTAGAGAGAGGGCTACACATAGTGGAACTCCACCTAGCGAGGTAGCAGAGGAGCCTGAGACTGAGAGGCCAAGTGCAGAGTCTATTCTTCCTGCTCGCACTACTACTAGTCACGAGTCTCACGACGATATCAGTCTTAGCTCCAGCCTAGCAGGAATTCCATTCGATCTGGCTAATGAAGAGCTAGACTATGAGCCAGAGGAAGTAGAGGAGATGAGTGGTCAGGAATCAGATTCCTCAGGGAGCAGTGTCCAAATGACTAGTGCACAATTTTCCCCTGAGCCTCCACCTTCTCCGCTACGATCATCACCATCACCACCACCAGCAGCAGCAGCAAAACCTAGCAAATCTAAAGCAATTAGCAGTCCCACTATGGCCAGTACTGTTACCACCAGTCCCACCACCACTAGTTCTGCCTCTGTTCATCCACCCCGAGCAGTAAGAGCAGCACCCAAGGCACACTCCAAGGCTATGCGCGCCCCAATTTGGGAGCACTTTGAAAATGTTGAAGAAGGGCGCTATGGAAAGTGCAAACATTGTGGGAAGCTAATAAGCAGAGGGAAAGTGTCTGGCCATTTTACCAGTGCTAGCATGAAGCATCACCTCAGCACTCAACACAACGCTGTGCTATTGGGGAAAGATGCAGAGGTAAAACTTAGTGCAGGCAGCATAGCTGGTGGCCGTGGAAAAACCCCAACAGCTTCTTCTTCTGAGCCAATAGCAGCAGCAGCAGCAGCAGCAGCAACTAGTGCTGGCAGCCAGAGACCAAGGCAGGTTGGAGCACTGCATGCCCAGCCCACCCTGGAAGAATTTGGGGCATTCCACTCCAAGAGAACGATGCCCAAACAGCAGGCCAATAAAGTAACGCGACTTATTGGTCAGTTCATTGCTGTTGGAGGGGCATCCTTCTCCATGATTGAAGGGGAGCCTTTCAAACAATTGATGGCGGCTGTGGCTCCACAATACACAGTTCCGTCACGTTCCACTTTCAGCAGGAACATTGTCCCCTCGCTGTATCGGTCCTGTGTTGCAGCAGTGAAAGAGGAGCTTTCCAAGGCTGCTGGTCAGTGTGTTCATTTCACTACAGATTTGTGGAGTGCACCTAGCGCCCAGCATGCCTTTCTTTCTTTGACAGCACACTGGTGGCAGCCCGGTGTGTCTAAGGAAGTTGCTGCAGCAGGCTACCGATCATTCCTTCTCCATGCAGAAGTGATGGATGAAAAGCACACTTCCCAAAATATTCTGCATGCGATTAGGAAAATGTTTAGCCTTTGGGTGGGAGCAGAGGCGGGCACCAATGTTGAAGTTGGTTTTGTGGTAACTGACGGAGGTGCCAATATGGTGAAAGCGCTGCGAGATGGTCATATTGTTGGTGTGCGCTGTGCAGCCCACATCATCCATCTTGTAGTGAAGGCAGCAATGTCAGAAGGAACTAATGTGGCAGCAGTAGTTCTGTCCCGCTGCAGAAAGATCGCTGGGCACTTTCACCATAGTGTTAAGGCTAGCCAACTTTTGAGGGAAGAGCAGGCGAGGTCAGGTCTTCCCGTACACTGCCTACGTCAGGATGTCAGTACACGGTGGAACTCCACGTTAGACATGCTAGAGAGGATTTTGGAGCAGCAGAGGGCAATCCATAATCTTGCCTCAGAGCACAATATTGGGATTACCTCTCCATTGAATAGGGAGGATTGGACAGTGATCGCCCAGCTAGTGGCAGTCCTTAAACCATTCAGGGATGCCACAGAAAATTTAAGCTCAAACACTGCCAGTCTGGCCCAGGTAATCCCTGTGTTCTCCCATCTAGGCAGCAAGATGGATGTGTTCCTTGGAAACCGTGAGGCTGTTCAAGGTGGCACTCTACATCCTGACGTAGCAGCCATAGTCAGGAAGCTGAAGGATCTGCTAAAAGTACACCTTCGCAAGCGAATGGAAGAGAGTCCCGAAATGATGCTAGCGTGCCTTTGTGATCCAAGAATTAAGGGAAAGCTAGCTTTGAAATTCAATGTTCTCAGTAGCTACCGGGAGCAATTGGTCAACAAGGTGCGTGACTGGCAGCGTAAAATGGGAATGCTGTCCGAGGAGGGTGAGGTGCAGGAGGAGGAAGAGATGATGTGGTCTGCTACCCCTAGCAGCAGCATCAGCAGCAGTGCCACAAGCAGCACAACACAGCTGAGTGGAGCAGCTGCATTTTGGGAAGAGGCACTTGGCAGTATAGTTGGACCATCTGACAGAGCTAGCAGCAGAAAGGAGAGTAGTGCTGCTGAAATGGTCAAACTTTACCTCTGTGAAGTTCCTTCTGCTCCTAATGTTGATCCTCTTAGCTACTGGGATGAAAAGAAGAGTGTGTGGCCTGCACTCTCATGGGTTGCGCAGCAGCTTCTATCATGTCCGCCAACCACTGTTCAAAGTGAGCGCGTGTTTTCTATGACTGGAAACATACTGAGTCCACAGCGCTCACGCATGGCACCTCATCTGATGGAGCAGATTGCCTTTCTTAAATTCAATCTGCCCAAATTGGGTTACCCAGCTCTTAGCTTGGAAAGTTAAATTTTTTCTCTCTAATGTTTAAGGTAGTTTCTCCCCCTGGTTGCACTTGCTGCGGTGTGGCAATGCCTGCTACCTCCGCTGGTGTAGCCAATTTACGCTAGGGCCTAGTGTCTGAGCTCTGTAAGTCCGCTCCCAAACGCCTAGGACTGACAGTCTTTGGATGCTTTGCCCTGGGGTGAAACAGGTGAGTGGGTCGTCAATTGCCCACTCATTCACCTTTTTCCGTTTCCAACGCTGCTGCTGGTGGTGGTGCCAGTATCTTTTGCCAGTTCGCTTCCTGGCTGAAATCATGCCTCAGATGTCCCTAATGGAAAGGGTAGTTTCTCCCCCCTGGTTGCACTTGCTGCGGTGTGGCAACGCCTGCTACCTCCGCCGGTGTAGCTAGCTTATGCTAGGGCCTTCTGTCTGAGTTCTGTAGGTCTGCTCCCAAACGCCAAGGACTGACAGTGCTTGGATGCTTTGCCCTGGGGTGAAACAGGTGAGCGGGTCGTCAATTGCCCACTCATTCGCCTTTCCCAATTCTGCTGCTGCTGGTGGTGGTGCCAGTGTCTCTCTTCAATGCCAGTTCGCTTCCTGGCTAGTGTCATGCCTCGAATGTCCCTGATGGTAAGGGTAGTTTCTCCCCCCTGGTTGCACTTGCTGCGGTGTGGCAACGCCTGCTACCTCCGCTGGTGTAGCCAGCTTACGCTAGGGCCTTGTGTCTGAGTTCTGTAGGTCTGCTCCCAAACGCCAAGGACTGACAGTGCTTGGATGCTTTGCCCTGGGGTGAAACAGGTGAGCGGGTCGTCAATTGCCCACTCATTCGCCTTTCCCAATTCTGCTGCTGCTGGTGGTGGTGCCAGTGTCTCTCTTCAATGCCAGTTCGCTTCCTGGCTAGTGTCATGCCTCGAATGTCCCTGATGGTAAGGGTAGTTTCTCCCCCCTGGTTGCACTTGTTGCGGTGTGGCAACGCCTGCTACCTCCGCCGGTGTAGCCAGCTTACGCTAGGGCCTTGTGTCTGAGTTCTGGAAGTCCGCTCCCAAACGCCAAGGACTGACAGTTTTTGGATGCTTTGCCCTGGGGTGAAACAGGTGAGCGGGTCGTCAATTGCCCACTCATTCGCCTTTTCCAATGCTGCTGCTGCTGCTGCTGGTGGTGGTGCCAGTGTCTCTTCTCTGCCAGTTCGCTTCCTGGCTAGTGTCATGCCTCAAATGTCCCTTATGGTAAGGGCAGTTTCTCCCCCCTGGTTGCACTTGCTGCGGTGTGGCAACGCCTGCTACCTCCGCCAATGTAGCCAGCTTACGCTAGGGCCTTGTGTCTGAGCTCTGGAAGTCCGCTCCCAAACGCCAAGGACTGACAGTGTTTGGATGCTTTGCTCTGGGGTGAAACAGGTGAGTGGGTCGCCAATTGCCCACTCATTCGCCTTTCCCAATTCTGCTGCTGCTGCTGGTGGTGGTGCCAGTGTCTCTTCGATGCCAGTTCGCTTCCTGGCTAGTGTCATGAATCAAATGTCCCTAATGGTAAGGGCAGTTTCTCCCCCCTGGCTGCCTCTGTCTGCGGTGTGGCAACGCCTGCTACCTCCGCCGGAGTGGCCAGCTTACGCTAGGGCCTTGTGTCTGAGCTCTGGAAGTCTGCTGCCAAACGTCTAAGACTGACAGTGTTTGGGTGCTTTGCCCTGGGGTGAAACAGGTGAGTGGGTCGCCAATTGCCCACTCATTCGCCTTTTCAATGCTGCTGCTGGTGGTGGTGCCAGCATCTCTTCTCTGCCAGTTCGCTTCCTGGCTAGTGTCATGCCCAAAATGTCCCTAATTGTAAGGGCAGTTTCTCCCCCCTGGCTGCCTCTGTCTGCGGTGTGGCAACGCCTGCTACCTCCGCCGGAGTGGCCAGCTTACGCTAGGGCCTTGTGTCTGAGCTCTGGAAGTCTGCTGCCAAACGTCTAAGACTGACAGTGTTTGGGTGCTTTGCCCTGGGGTGAAACAGGTGAGTGGGTCGCCAATTGCCCACTCATTCGCCTTTTCAATGCTGCTGCTGGTGGTGGTGCCAGCATCTCTTCTCTGCCAGTTCGCTTCCTGGCTAGTGTCATGCCTCAAATGTCCCTAATTGTAAGGGCAGTTTCTCCCCCCTGGCTGCCTCTGTCTGCGGTGTGGCAACGCCTGCTACCTCCGCCGGAGTGGCCAGCTTACGCTAGGGCCTTGTGTCTGAGCTCTGGAAGTCTGCTGCCAAACGTCTAAGACTGACAGTGTTTGGGTGCTTTGCCCTGGGGTGAAACAGGTGAGTGGGTCGCCAATTGCCCACTCATTCGCCTTTTCAATGCTGCTGCTGGTGGTGGTGCCAGCATCTCTTCTCTGCCAGTTCGCTTCCTGGCTAGTGTCATGCCTCAAATGTCCCTAATTGTAAGGGCAGTTTCTCCCCCCTGGCTGCCTCTGTCTGCGGTGTGGCAACGCCTGCTACCTCCGCCGGAGTGGCCAGCTTACGCTAGGGCCTTGTGTCTGAGCTCTGGAAGTCTGCTGCCAAACGTCTAAGACTGACAGTGTTTGGGTGCTTTGCCCTGGGGTGAAACAGGTGAGTGGGTCGCCAATTGCCCACTCATTCGCCTTTTCAATGCTGCTGCTGGTGGTGGTGCCAGCATCTCTTCTCTGCCAGTTCGCTTCCTGGCTAGAGTCATGCCCAAAATGTCCCTAATGGTAAGGGCAGTTTCTCCCCCCTGGCTGCCTCTGTTTGCGGTGTGGCAACGCCTGCTACCTCCGCCGGAGTGGCCAGCTTACGCTAGGGCCTTGTGTCTGAGCTCTGGAAGTCTGCTGCCAAACGTCTAAGACTGACAGTGTTTGGGTGCTTTGCCCTGGGGTGAAACAGGTGAGCGGGTCGCCAATTGCCCACTCATTTGCCTTTCCCATTTCCTTTTCCATTTCATTATTTTCCTTCTGATACACAACCAACCAAACATAACACACACAATAACACATATAACACATATAACACACAGTGACATCACACATAACACACATACACACACACTTACAATGCACAAAACACAAGGACCTTTTCCTTGTTATTTGCCCTGGCCTTCACTCACTAATAGCATTACATTAACACTATAACTCACACTTCACCCTATAACATTTTTCCATCCACATACCTGCCAACAGACCCAACTTTTTCAGGGACAGTCCTGCTTTTTTCCAGTCCTGTCCCATCTAATTTAGCTAAACTAGGTATGCAAAATGCAAATACACATAGGTAGTTATAGCTCGGTAGGTAACGCTACTATAAACATTTAATAAATATAATCAAGTACTAAATAATAAATCTAACTTTAAAATACATTTAAATAAACCCCTATTTTTTTTAAAAAAAAAACATTAAAATTAAATTATTATTATTTAGACATAATCCATCTTTAACCAAACCAGTGCACTGCTACTAATCTTAAACATAACCGTACATTAACCCTAAGCTATTTTTTAGTTCTTGTCCAACATTTTTCCATCAGCATACCTGCCAACACACCCAAGATTTTGGTGGACAGTCCTGCTATTTTCCAGTCCTGTCCAATAAGTAAGTTGGGTTGTTGCAAAGTATGCCATTGTAAATAGGTAGCAAATGTTAGGCATGTAAAGTGGTCCAAAATCAATTTAAAAATGTAAAATATTCCCTATTCTTTTATTAAACATCTATGGACAGTACACCTCGGTATGTGTGTGCAACTCTATTGGTCGTTTCGGCAGGGGGCTCGCCTGCCATCAACGAATGAAGTGCATTCTGCAGTTCTGCAATTCACTCGTTGATGCCAGACCAGCCCCCTGCCGAAACGACCAATAGAGCTGCACACACGTACCTTCACGGCAGCTGCTGCTGCTGTGATGTGTTATTAACCCCGTATTAACCCCTGCTAGGCAACCAGGAGGAAAACGAAGATTAAACGAGCACGAAGAATGTCCGCGAATATTCGCCCGAAGAGAAGACAGGAACGGGCGAATATTCGCGGAATACGAAGATTTTTTTTTCCCCGAAGACGAGCACGAAGACGAACACGAAGAGCCCCCTGGTGCCCAAGTCTAATGGTACTGTAGGCTCAGTATTCTTGGTAAAATGAAGGTGAAAGAGACCTTGCCCTTGAAGCCATGAGTATTTATACTCTTTTACATACAGTAAGTGTACAAGTTCTTTACTATATTTAGGCGATGTATGCATTTAAGAACTCCTATTGGAGCAGTCATAGGATACACTAGCATTCCACAGAAGACCCTATAATAGCTACATTACGTGTTTAAGAACATATGTTCCTAGCACTCAAGTTGCATTCAAGCCTAGTGTGACAGAATAAAAGTATAAAAATGATTTCTTACAACTACCTTAGGGGTCCTTTTTTAATCTTACTTCCTAAATCCCTAAAATTACCTTTGAGGACACTCCATCTTCTTCTTACTTTGTCATTGGTGTCAATGTGCACCAAGACAGCTGGATCCCCACCAGCCCCTCCCAATAATATCATTGTTAACTGACACACCTTGTAGATAAGACAGATGATAAATCACCTGGAACTTACCTGGTTCAGTCTTAGGAACCAACTCTAAAGTGAAACACCCTAGGAAAAGAGTATAATCAGATGAGATTGTCATTTTCTTTCTTCACTTCCTATTTAAGCTTTTCTATTGCAAGCCAGTTATTTTGGGCTACTGATCTTAAACGGTCCACCTGGTTGGATGTGTTGAATAGGACAAAAGGAATCCAAAACTCTTGCTAAAATATTCCTCCAGTATAACGGCCTCCTGCCCGGGGCGTAACTAGAAACCAGTGGGCCTAGTGTTAAAATTGCCCCGGAGGCCCCCAACTTCGGCAGCTAGTCAGTGACATCATTGCCCCCAAACAAATTGTTTGTACCTTCTTTGCCCCGCGCCCCACTTCCAATATACAATAAATGTAAACACACTTACCCATACTAACACACCTCACTCCACTTACACATACATGCTCACACGCACACAAATATAAATCCCTGCTCACACACACACACACTTACACATCCCTGCTCACACAGACACAATTACACATCTCTGCTCAAACAATTATACATACATACGCACACAAGTACATATGCATGCTTACACACACACACACGCAACATACACACATAAGTACCCAATCATGCTCACATATAATACATAAATACAAACACATACATCCCACCTCCTGCCCCTGCTTACATCTCATCGCTCTTGCAGCTTTCTCTCCGGCTGCTCGCACACTATACGAGCAGCCTCGGTTTCACTGCGGGGTCATGAGACCTAATGTGACTTTTGCTGGTTCAATATAGTTTAGAAAGCGCCCTTCCGATCTGGATCGGTGTTGTCTGCATCGGAAGGGCCCTTTCCAAACAATTTTGAAATGGTATGAGAAAACACGTACAAGCGGTTGCAAGGGTTACACTGGGCCTCGAGAGGCATGGGCCCCGTTTCAGCTGTAACATAGTAACATAGTTCATAAGGTTGAAAAAAGACCAAAGTCCATCAAGTTCAACCTATATACATATTGTGTCCCTACTGTGACCGCTGTGACTCCGTAGATCGCATAAAGTCACTTAAAGTCCAACAGACCCACTCCAAAAGATTGGAGGCTCTTATAGCAACAAAGGGGTTGCCAACGTCATATTAATGACCACGGTTTTGGAATGGGATGTCCAAAAAGTTCATATAGGGGTAATGGACAGGTGTCAACATAATTTTGGTCATATAGTTTATATGTGTATGTTTATAGTATTTATTTATTTTTATTATTCGGAAGGGAAGTAAAATTTCACAGGTACACTTTGGGAGAAAGATGAAAGTGAAACTAGAACTTTGCTTCATTCAAACCACCAAACCACTTCAATCTGTTGTGTATTTATAGTGGTCGCTGTATTAAGCCTGATCAGGCCAGCACCCCAACCACTCCTCACAACCTACCTCTGGTAAGTTCGCTTCCTCCCACCATGCATTCTCAGGAGTTGCAGGAGAAGAGAAACTAAGGAGACTAGGCAAAGACCTGTGTAGTGCACACAAAGAAGCCTGATCACCCTATAAAGCAATATGCCCCCCAGCAATGTGGCTTAGGACAAAAATACAGTGAGGAAATGTAATTAGGTTTAGGACAAAAATACACTGCCTCTGGAAATCTAATTAGGAGATTTCTGTTTTTGAGTAACATAAATTAGCATTTCACTGACAAGAAAAGGATATTTTACATTTATTAAGACAGTGGATTGTACCTAGTCATTCTGGATATGTGGTTAGTCTGACACATATGAGGGACACTGTTAGTTACTTTTGGTTTTTGGTATATGCCCACTAGTCCCCCCCCCCCCGAGATTTACAAAACTGTTTAGGTACACATGCATAGGAGTCATAATTATCACCAAAAACCCAAATGCCAATTTCAAAGGTGCCAAGTTTGTGATGATAGAGGTGATGACATGTAAATACTTTTAAAGTAGCACCCACCCAATTATTGTCCTAAAATGATGCCCATGTTAGAATACATTTCTATAGATAATTACTCTGTTGTCCTTGACCTTTTATTTTCAACACTGGCTGTCTACCAAGCAGAGAATACTGCATGGTAAGTATGCCAAGCAGCATAAAATAGTGTGGTGATTTTACTCACTGGACAGATGTCATGATATGGGCTAAATTAAGACACCCAAACCTATTCTTCCAAACCTAAATTGGAAATGATACAAAGGAATTACAGATTAGAAGCAGGAGACTATTCATTTTAAAGCTATTGCTGATAATATAAAATCTAAAAGTATATTCATTTACTTTCTAGATGCTTAATATGTTACTAAAAGAAAAACATCACATTAATGTAAAGCTTTTAGTTGCATATTATAAAATATCTGTTTAGCGAGACTTCATATGAAGCAGAGATATAGCTGCACTTGGTGCATACAGAGGCATTTCAGTCATATTGGATTTAGAAAAAAACGTGTAAATGCTACTGTATGTTCTGTTTAAATAATAGCTTGGGTGTCTACCACAAGTTTAGGGAAAAGGTAAATTTTAGCCCACGGGCTAAGTAAAACCAAGTTCCCTTTGGACCCCCACCACCCTATACCAGCCCACTTATCTAATATTTGTTTGAACATGCACACACAAACACTCCAGCTCACTCACTCAGTCTTTTATTCTACCTCACCAGCCAAGCACACTCAATTACCAATTGCTCTCGTGCCTTGTTGGCCATCCAGCTCCTGCTTACCCAGGTTGGTGAACGCATTACATTATATAGGGGCCAACATCACCAGGCCCTCCTTAATGTTAGCAAGCTAGTGTATACATAAGGGGTGTTCTGCAACTTAGTTCATCTAGAGCACTAGAAACCACGGGGGGCATCCTGATTAGAGTTAGATCTGAGAAATTAAATCAAATTATTTACATATTTTAAATCTGAAACCCTATTTATAGAAATCCACTATTAATATTATCAGGGGTTAAACGTACCCAAAATGTAATATTAATTAATTAATATATCGAAAACAGCATATAATTAAAATGGTCAGTACCAATAAATTTACTTGTTTGTGTCTAATTCTTTCCATTATGATACAGCTACACACAAAGACAGATTGCTAGTCTTGAAACTGAAAAGCTAGGATAGAAGGGAAAGGAAATCTCAAAACTTCAAAGGCTTTGAATGCTCCAAGGAGACAGGTTCCAGCAGTCAGTTCAACGAGCAGGAAAACAAAAGACCTTCTCCGTCCCACTGAGGTCTCTACTCATCATACAGTGTTTTTTTTCCACCCTTTTTTGGAGAAGAAACTTTGGTAATGGGATGGATGAATTGTGCCTACAGTTCTGTCACTGAGGCTACTTGCTAAGCGGATATCGCCAGTTACAGAACCATAAATCAAGGAAAAGCATACATGAGCAGCTGGCGCATGTGCTAATAACTAAAATTATTAATCATGTCAATTTCACACCCTTCAAGTAAATGTCCTGTGCTTTCTCTAGAAAACACATCCATGGCGCCTTGAGCTATTTATGGTATGAAAATATGAAATGTTGGAAGACCTGGGTAATTGTTTTATGACATTATTGATCTGCCTGCTATTGGGTTTGTGGGGCGTTACAGGCTGACAAACGTTGTGCCCTTATCGTCTAGTATATATCATTGTCACTCATACTCTATTGTTAATGGACAGCCTGAATTACTTACAGCATATAGCTAAGCTTCTAGCTAAGAAGGCTCCATTATTCCAGCATAATGTCAATGTGAGGACATCCACTTTGAAGTTTCTTTTGTTGACTGAGAAAAGAACAATCTTTAGTTATAATAATCACTTATTTAAAATAAAATAAAACAACTAATCACATGGGCCAGGCATATATAAAACTGTAGTTGATGTTGGGGTAGAAGAGAAACCAAGTTACTTTCAAGGAATATTTAATTTATAGACACATATAGAAGAAATAATTTACCTCTGTTTCCAGTGACTAATGAGGTATTTTGTTAACTCATTTTAATATTTTACCAGTAATTTTGTAATCAGTACAAATAGTTCTTGTGTGTGGACCTAAGTACTGCAAGAGATTTGTGTCATGTGGATTAGGTTTCCTTCTCAGTTTCCTTTTAAGTTTGGAGTGATACAGAAATGAAGTAACATACATGCTAACAGTGGTGCATTGATGTTAAGGGAGGCAGGGACGAAAATAGGCGGGGGGGGCAATAAAAAGAAATATATATTTTAACACTATTGGAGCAATTGGAGAGCAGGTTAGGCCAACGCTCCATCCCCCCTTCCACAAAGAAAGAGGCTAGATGTGTGCAGGATCCAGTCCGGGATGCCTATAAAGCCTGCATCAGGTACAGGTGCAAAGCATTTAAACTCCCTGGAGGCTGACAATAAGAGAGACTGTACAGTTTGAGAAGTTCCCCTGTGTTCTTTTAGGACATGGAGAGGCCCTGGAGACAGTCCTTGAGCCATGTGGCATTACCTGCCTGGACTTGGGTGTGCTGTCCGGGGGAGGTTTCCAGAGCCTGGCTTAGCTGGGTCTGACAGGGATATATCATTAGTGGGTGTTTAGGCCGGTCAGTTTGGACAAGCAAAGTATAGCCTGAGAGGGCTCCAATTGGGAGATAGGATTTTCTCTTATTATCTTGGTTGGGGGTGTTTAATTTGTGCACTTGAAAATAAATAACAGTTTATTGCCCTAGAGGCCTGTGCTTAGGATCCCTAAAAGTGTCAAAAAAGGTGTGTCACTACAGTATATACATACAGTACATATATAGAGATATATAATGTATATATACAGTTAGGTCATGAAATATTTGGACACTGACACAAGTTTTGTTATTTTGTCTGTTTCCCAAAATAAATTCAAGTTGCAGTTAAACAATGAATATGGACTTAAAGTTCAGCGTCTCAGCTTTACTTTGAGGGTATTCACATATAAATTGGAGGAAGGGTTTAGCAATTACAGCTCTTTAATATGTGACCCCCTCTTTTTAAAGGGTGACAAAATGAAGAAAATGATCTATACATTGTGTCTCCTGCTTATGACATCACCTTGTAACTTAATATGTAAATTACACATTTCCCATTGGAAATTAATTCACTTCCCTTCATAATGTAAATTTAAGTCTATAGATGAATAACTTAAATCACCTACAAATTTTCTAGTAAAAGACATAGTGGTAAACATTGTAAAAATGAAGTCTGGCTGTTCCTTAAGCATAGGCGGGAAAAAAAATGTAAATAACTGCAACTATTAAAGTGCAGCAACAAAAGAAGACATACATCTCAGCTTTTGTTTTTAACTGCAGCTTGTAGTAAATGTATTGAATGAACAACAATAATTAATCTCATCAATTTAGGTACAAACTATGAAGAACTAACTCTAATGAGTTTCTCCTGCAAGAACAGCTCTACTTTCACAAAAGACATACAATTGATGTGGATAAGGGATAATGCTAATATGACTGAATGACGTTTCATAAAATTAAATTAATCCCCACCTAAAAAATAATCACCAAATAAATCTAATTTCCCCTGTAAATAAGATGCAGCACGTATATACAATTTTTTTTATTTAATAATGTTGAGCAGAAGGGAGCACACTCCATACCGCTGCCCGGGCTCAGCTGTCGTTCACTAGTTCTTTACTGCTCTCTGCTCCCTTGCTCAGCAGGCCGTCCTCCACTAATTCTACAATGCTGCTCTGCTCAGACTGACTGTCTATCCTCCAGTAACTTTCCTGTGTAGGCAAAGCACGTGGAGTCATTCCCACAAACTAGTGCCATAAAGCTTTTTTCTAGCCTTTCCATTGGTTAGCACATTATAATTTACATTTTGGACATGTTTTGCCCTGCACATAGGAGGGACTGTAGCTTTTCCACTTAGGGATGTACGAGATGTATGTTTAGCCTAATGTAGATGTGCAGCAGGCTTTAAAAATGCTATTACACTTAGATAAAATTTTATTTACAGTGTCTAGTATGTTAATCGAATAAACCTTTAGTACTTTACTAATTGCTACTTTAGTATAAAACACTTGTTAAATTCAGTAAAGTAAGTGGAAATCCAGTATTTACCGTTAGTTTGTGATTATCTAGAAAGTCGCTGGTTAACACCATGGCTAGCATCATGGATATTTATTAAATATACCTTCATCCAGTCCAGTGTAAATTTGCCATTTTGCAGCACTAATGAATAGGTTACCAGATTTAGCAATATTTGACATACACATTAATTTGTAACCCTGCTACCTAAAGATATATTACTAGTAAAATGTGATCACAGGACTGGCCACAGTTAAGTGGCCCGTGAGTATTGCAAATTATGTGGTAAATGTGAAAATAATGGTTGGAAAACAGATATCTGTCTAGTAATGAGACATTATTTTTGCATTCTGGAATGGGTCCAGCAGGTGGCAGAGGGTTCTTCTACAAGTGAAAAACCTACTAAAGAACTTTACAGACCTGCTGGGGGTTTTCTCTTAGGTTAGTTGACAAAAGCATTTGTTTAGCAAAGGGTTGTTTTTTTACAGCAAGGGTTGTTGACATAGTCAATGCACTGCTAAGTCAAGTGGTGTCAGTAGATACTAATCAGAAAAGGTTGGATGCCTTTCTAGAAGACTTTTTTTTAATTATTTCTTTGAGACAATATTGGATAAAAGTCTTTATAGACTTTATGTATTTTCCCAATCTGAGAAACTCTGTAACTATGGTGCAATTTATTAATGGACAGAACTATTTCATATATAAGATCATAACGAACTGCAATCTATAAAATTGATTATGAAATACATCTGAAACAATATGCATTTCTTCCAGAATGAAATATAGGCTTTTTTACAAAAACTATTTTAAAATTCCTCTAGATGTTGATGATTTCAGGGGTACTACGTCTGACTTTTGGGGAGCTTGAGTGGTACCAGCACTCACCAAAGTATCAATAGTTACTGCCCAAATGGCTGATGCTCAGGTGGATCTAGTGCAGCTGCTCTGCATGAGTGCAAGCGATTGGGAATTGGACATGTGGCTGGTACTACTACCACTGCTGCTGAGAATTTTCATTTCCAATTCCTGCATCTCTCGTTTGCTTAGCATGCCCCTTTTGTTTTGCACCACATGCACCATAAGAACAAGCATGTACCTCAAAGTTTTAGTTATTTTTATGGGCCAACTTGCCCATAACCTTGGGTCACAGAGGGTAGTCAGCATTTACTCAGGGGAGACCATGATGGCTTGCAAGCAACCTTTCAGCTCTTCTGATCAACTTCTCAACCTCCACATGTAATCTGTCACCTGGAAAAACCTAATTTCATGAATATGTTGCTCAAAGTGGCACTACTCTGTCTTAAATCCTTGGTCACATCCAGGCCCGGACTGGGACAAAAAATAGGCCCGGGCATTTGAGACTGAGCAGCCCATTTTTATTTATTTATTTATTTATATGCCAGAGATGCCACTGTGCCCCCTGATATCCCTTATACCTCCTATATGACACTCTGTCCCGTGATAGAAAAACTGACAGCGCTAAAATAGGTATGAAAATATATGCTTTAATAAATAGACAAAAAAAATAGATAATACATAATACAATATCAATATATATATATAAATATATGGACAATACAAGCAATAAATCAAATATTACAGCAATCAAAAAAAAATTAAAAAAAATTCAAGAATGCACATAATTAATAGATCCCGAAAAAATTATATCTGCCCACCAGGGGTTAATATATCAACAGAAGAAACATGGGGCAAATAAGCAAAAAAATAAAGATAATACTCCAGGCTAAGCTTACCCAGTGGTGCTTATTTGCCCTGTTTTTCTTCTGTTGATATATTAACCCCTGTTGGGGCAGATGGAAGTGAAGTAGTGGAAGTTGCGCACTAAAATCCAAATTCCCCGCAGCACTGCAGTGGACCTGGATCCTCTCTCGCAGCCAGTCACAAACTAAGAAACTCAGACCACGCCAACTGAATTGCGGCGCTCAGCCAATCCTCTAGGCTGAGCAATGTGACTAAAAAAAGTCATCATACACGGGACCCCTGAAGCCACAATCTAGTGCCACAAATCCTTTTTAATAAGATACGCAGGTTGAAATAAGAGTAAATAACACAATACCTTTACTTTTGCTGGGCCTAGAATGTTTTGACCTCTGAAGTGACAAATTCAGGAGGGCGTTTTATCTCTGGATAAGTAAAAATTAAATAGTTCAATTTAATCCTACAGAAAGTAAAGAGCCAGAAAACAGATGACTAAATACACATCAGGACAGGCTCTGCCACCCAGTCAGTCACACACACACACCTAAACACAAACACCAGGACAGACTCTGCCACACTGACACCCGCATCCGGAGGGTTTCCACGGACGCTTTCCCTTTGATTTAGGTGATGGCCGCAGCTGGCTCTCTTGTGTATTGATGCTGCCAGCCCCCACGTGTATTTATGCACTCAAGAGAGCAGCCCCACTTTAGTATTGATTTATGTGATGCACTGATGCCCCAGCCAGCACTCGCTTGTGAATTAATGCCCCCACACCCTTGCGTATTGCCCCGTCAGCCAGCCCTACATTGTGTATTTATGCCAGCCACCCCCCTTAGTATCAAATCAGACCTGGCACTCAGACCTGCCTAGGACCCAGATTGGAAGAATAGGACTTGCCATCTTTGGCCCCAAAACAGCCCGCCTGTGGCATCTTTGGCCCCAAAACAGCCCGCCTGTGGCATCTTTGGCCCCATAACAGCCCGCCTGTGGCATCTTTGGCCCCAAAACAGCCCGCCTGTGGCATCTTTGGCCCCATAACAGCCCGCCTGTGGCATCTTTGGCCCCAAAACAGCCCGCCTGTGGCATCTTTGGCCCCAAAACAGCCCGCCTGTGGCATCTTTGGCCCCAAAACAGCCCGCCTGTGGCGTCTTTGGCCCCAAAACAGCCCGCCTGTGGCATCTTTGGCCCCAAAACAGCCCGCCTGTGGCATCTTTGGCCCCAAAACAGCCCGCCTGTGGCATCTTTGGCCCCAAAACAGCCCGCCTGTGGCATCTTTGGCCCCAAAACAGCCCGCCTGTGGCATCTTTGGCCCCAAAACAGCCCGCCTGTGGCATCTTTGGCCCAAAAACAGCCCGCCTGCGGCATCTTTGGCCCCAAAACAGCCTGCCTGTGGCATCTTTGCCACCAAAACAAGGCTGTTTTGGTGGCAAAGATGCCACAGGCGGGCATCTTTGCCACCAAAACAGCCTGCCTGTGGCATCTTTGCCACCAAAACAGCCTGCCTGTGATATCTTTGCCCCCCTTACACATCCATGCTATCACACACACACATATTAATTCACAAATATTTACTCACTAATTCACAGATAATCCATTCACTCATTCAGATATTCATACATTGATACTCATTAATTCCCTCATTCAGACACTCATTTACATATACTCATTCACAAACATTCATTCACTCACTCCTTCACAGATACTCATTAATTCACTCACTCAATCTCAAACACTCCTTCATGCAGCCTCCCCTTACCTGAACAACTGAAGATTTAAAGAGTACGTGCCGCTCGGCGCTCGCAGAGCAACCTGTTCTTCTGCACAGGAGGAAGCAGATGCGCAGCAGGGTCATGTGACGTACGTCATGTACGTCACGTGATTCTTTTGGATTCCTGCGTCCCCGGCATCCTCGGCTAGCCAGTAAGTAGCGGGCCCCCGTGGAATTAATCGTGGGGGTTGCACGGGCCCCCTAGAGTGGTGGGCCCGGTCGCAGCTGCTGCAGGGTTAAGGGGCAGGTGCCCCTTTTGCCCTGCGTTATAGACGGCCGTAGAGGCCCAGTCAGTCCGGTCCTGACTGGGCCTATTTTAAGGTAGGGGCTTGGAGCTGCAGCTCCATCAGCCCCTAAATCAATCCGGCCCTGCTGCGGCCCGGCCCACCGGGCAAATGCCCGGTGTGCCCGATGGCCAGTCCGGGCCTGGTCACATCCCTTAATTACTTTAGGATCACCACCACCTGTGCCATTAATGCCTATTCCCCTCTGCCCAATGGGCTGGAGACCCCAATATGCTCAGAGGCTGTAGAGTGAAGAGCCCGCTGCTGCTTTACGAACTTTTTCATCACGTCCACGGTGGAGTTCCAACTAGTGACCGCATCCTGATGTAGACAGTGGTGGGGTAGAGCTGCCTTCTCCAGCTCCTCCCCCAGCTGCTGGCTTGCCTTCACACTTCGGTGAAAGTGCCTGATAATCTTATGGTACTTTTTTCGATTGAAAAGTTTTTTATTGACATCCAGGCACAGCAGACGACAGAATATGCAAAAATAAAAATCGTACAGGTCAGAGTAAAGCGGCGCCTAGACATCATTTCCTTTTTTTTGTTAACATGATAACAATGTGCAAGTAGCAGAAACATCAGCAGTCATCAACATAGGTATCATTGAACCAGTGCATACAAAAAGTAATATCGACATCACTAATGTCACGGAAAGTCACAGGCCTCAGCAAGATAAGGTGGTAGTGAGGAGACAAATAGGAGAAAAAAGGCCCATAGACAGCGGCCCCCAGGAGCATGCCCGGAAAACAAGAACACGATAATTCGTAGTGGGAACAAACAGGGGAAGGGAAACCTCAACAGGGAACGGGCCAACCCGTAGGCAGAAACCCCAGGCGGACACCTCACAAACCACTGGGCAGCAAAAAAGAAAGGAACCAGGGAAAAAAAAACAAAAAAACAACAAAAAAAGGGGGGGACTCTCAAAGGGAGGGAAGAAGAGGGAAACCAGGGCGGAAAAGCGAGGGAGCAAAATAAAAGAAGAGAAGAAAAAAAAAAATAAAAAAAAAAAAAAAAAAAGGGAAGAAGGGGAAGAAAGAGACCACACCATGCACCCGAATGGTACCTCACAGAGCAGCAATCCGGCCTGTGGAGCCATCAGCGTAGGCGGAAGACATCCAGGGGGTCCACACCTTCAGAAAGCGTTCAGTAGTATCGTGTATGTATGCAGTGAGTTTTTCCATGTGCATAATATGCCAAATCTTAGATAAAATTAGTGATCGGGGAGGGATGCATGTGTTCCAATGTTTAGCGATAGAGAGTCGCGCCGCCGCGCATATCCTGTGAATGAGCCGCTGGGTGCATCTGGGAAATTGGGGGTCAGGGTGATCCTTATTGAGTAAAGCCGTCAAAGGGCACTTATCAACCCGGGTGCCCACAAGTTCACTGAGAAGATCAAAGACCCAGGTCCACATATCCACGGCCAGAGGGCACGTCCACCACATGTGAAAGTACGAGCCCCTCTCTCCACAACCCCTCGTACAGCCATCACCGGAGCCCGGGAACATCTGGGCAACCCGGGAAGGAGGAAGATACCACCTGCCAACCACCTTGAACGCGCCTTCTTTAATGAGAGTATTAGCGGTAAGTGAGAACGTGTTAGTGTATATTTCCGTCCAGTCTGACTGAGTGAAAGATATCTCAAGGTCATTCTCCCACAAACGGCAATGGGAAGGGGCGGCAGAGAAGGTATGCGCTGTAAGGTGGGCATAAAGCTGCGAAATCGCGCCCGGACGTCTCTCCCCAGCCCAGCACAGCCGCTCGAATGGAGTCATAAGAGGGAAGGTGCGGGGAAGCTTGAGCCCCGCCAAAAACGAGCGAAGCTGAAGGAAACGATACGTTTCCGCAGGGGGCATCTGAAAAGAGCCAGTGAGAGTACGCACGGTGTGTAAATAGCCCTGGTGATATAGGTGACCAACCTTCGAAAAACCATGAGACCTCCACCAGTGGAAGGAAGCCAACACCAACCCTGCAGGAAAAGCAGAATTGTGGAACAGAGGGGTAAGGGCAGACGGCGTGCGGTACAAAGCGCGGCTCGTTTTAAGTCGGTCCCATAAAGAGAGGGAAAAGGACAGCGTAGGGCTATCGGTACAGGACGGGCGCGCGCTCCCCCCCAGCCAACAGACCCCCGAGACATCAGGTAAGTGACACAGAGCCCCCTCAAGGGCAACCCATCTAGGGGCTTGAGAACCGAGATGGACCAGCGCCAGTTGCGCCAACTGGGCAGCATGAAAATAGGACAGAAGGTGAGGGACCCCCAGGCCCCCCATAACGCGCGACCGGTAGAGATGAGCACGTCGCCACCTCGGCCTGGCCCCCCTCCAAACAAAGCGAAAGATCTCCGCCTGCAGAAGGTCCAGGTCCCGAAGCACCAGAGGGACAGGGAGCGAACGAAAAAGGTAGAGAATTTTAGGCAAAAGTGTCATCTTAACACTATAAACTCTACCGAGTAGAGAAATATTATAGGGCATCCACCGACGGAGGTCACCCTTCAGCTTCTGCAGCATCGGGAGATAATTAGCAGCATAGAGGTCGGGAAGGCGGGCAGTCAGGTATACCCCCAGATAGCAAAGCCGATGAGGCTGCCACTTAAAATCGAAGTTCAAGGCTATAAGTTCAACGGTGTGGGAAGGTAATGAGATATTCAACGCCTCACATTTAGAGCTGTTGATCTTATAGCCCGAGATGGCCGAAAAGCGGGACAAAAGGGCATACAGGTTCGGCAGGGACACCAGGGGGGATGTGAGGGAAAGGAGCACATCATCTGCGAAGAGACTAACTTTGTAATTAGAGCCTCCCACCTGCACCCCCTTAATGTCGGGATTCAGGCGAATAGAAGCTGCCAGAGGCTCAATACACAGAGCAAATAGAAGGGGAGAAAGGGGACAGCCTTGCCGCGTACCATTGCGGATAGGGAACGGGGAAGACACTGCCCCCCTGGTGTCCACCACCGCGCTAGGGAAAGAATAAAGACCACGCAGAGCAGTGAGTATACCCCCAGTGAAACCAAAAGTCCCGAGCGTCGCCCACATGTAGTCCCAGTCGACCCGGTCAAACGCTTTTTCCGCATCCAGAGAAAGTAACAAGGTCGGAGACCGAGCCAACCGGGACGCATGAACGACATCCAGGGCGCGGCGGATGTTATCAGGGGCCTCCCTACCCAAGACAAAGCCCACCTGGTCCGGGTGGATCAGGCTTGGTAAGCATGGGGCAATCCGCATGGCCAGAATCTTAGCGTAGAGTTTAACGTCCACATTAATGAGGGAAATGGGACGGTAATTGGAGCAAAAGGAAGCATCCTTCCCTTCCTTGGGAATCACAACAATTTTGGCGGAAAGCATCTCTGGAGGTATCGGGGATCCCGAGAGGAATTTGTTGAACAGTACAGTCAAATGTGGGGACAGAATGTGTTTGAAGCGTTTATAGTAGGCGGCCGTGAACCCATCCACACCGGGGGCCCTAGCGCCCTTCATGGTACTTAGGGCCAAATCTACCTCCTCCTGAGTGATCGCAGCGGATAAATGAAGCGCATCGGCCGGGGAAAGCGACGGTAACCGAGAGTCACGGAGGAAATCCCGTATAGATTGGGCAGTGTGGGGTGTATGAGAGGTCTTATGGCCATCGTAAAGCGAGGTGTAATAGTTAGTGAATTGCTTACAAATGACATCCGGATGAGAGGATGTCCCCCCCGAGGACGTATGTATTTGCCGAATATGATGGGATCTCGCGGCTAAACGAAGGCGTCTCGCTAGCATGGTGTCGGGCTTATTGCCCTTTTCAAAAAATTTCTGGTTCGTCCAGCTAATGGCCTTCAGAACATCAGCCGAAAGGATCAAATTAAGTTCCCCCTTTTTGACTAACAAAGAACGAAGGGCCTGAGGGTCCCCAGTCGACTTATGCCTACGTTCAAGGTCGCAAATCTCGGTCCTCAAGAGGAGCTCCTGACGGAGCTTCTCCTTTTTCTTTTGGGAGGCCAGGCGAATAAAGGTGCCGCGGATAACCGCCTTGTGCGCCTGCCACAATGTCCCCACAGCCAAATCGGGGGAGGAGTTCAAGCGGAAGTACTCCTCCAGGGCGTCCGCCACAAAAGCACCCATGGTCTGGTCCGCTAATAAGGAGTCATTCAGCTTCCATGTGGAGCTCGGGCGACGGGGGGAAAGATCAGAGAACGTCCCTTCGACTATACCATGATCAGACCAGGTGATCTCATGGATTCGGGAAGACAACAAAGAGCCAAATAAATTTTGCGATATAAAAATGTGGTCTATGCGGGAGTAGCTATCATGAGGGTTGGAGTAGAAGGAGTAGTCCCTGTCACTGGGGTGGAGCGCGCGCCAGGCATCAAACAGATTCATACGGCGTAAGAAAAGTTGAAGGGGTTTGTACGAAGACCGGGGGAGAGCGACACGACGAAAGTCAGACCTGTCCAGGTAAGGGTCCGGAGTGGCATTAAAGTCCCCCCCTACAATCAGGGCGGTGGACCTGGGCACGTCAAGCAGAGCCTCCAGACGCGAATAAAAACCCGAGAGGTTGGGAGAGGGCGCGTAAACGTTGAGGATACAAACGTCCTTGCCAAACAAGGTACCTTGTAAGCGTAAATATCGGCCCTCAGGGTCCTTGACCAAACCAGTAAGGAGAAAATCGAGCCGTTTGTGTAACAGAATCGTGACCCCATTGTGTTTCGTGGGATTGGTAGCATGAAAGTGTTGGAGGTAATGTTTGCCCCAATACCTAGGGACATGGTCATGTTTAAAGTGGGTTTCCTGCAAGAGGACTACGTCCGCGCGAACGGCAGAATAGTTTTTGATAGCTTTGAGACGTTTTTGTGGGGAATTGAGGCCATGTGTGTTATGGGTTATTACCTTCAGGTTGGACCCCCCAGACGACTCCAGCGGATCCATCAGGCACCACAGCCGGCCGGCTCAAAATCAAAGAGGCGTGAGGTGACCCTTGAAAAGAAGAACACAAAATAAATAAAAGGGAAAAGAAGAACAGAGGAAGGAGAGAGGAGAAAAACAAAAAAAAACAAAAAAAAGGGGGGGGTGTACCACAGGGGCTGGGAAGGGGAATCCACCTACAGGAGCCCAGTAAAGGGGATCGTGGAACGATCTCAAAGAAAAGTATAAATGTAGCAAAAAAACAATACGTAACAAGGGATAAGCACCCCAATCACAGGAGTGAAAAGGGAGTGCCTATGAACTGAGATCACAAACGAAGAGCAGGACCCACACCGAGACCGGCGAGCCTGTTCTATGGGGGGACCTGGGAGACCAGACGGAACCCCCCGCCGAGAATAATATAGCGCAACGGAAATAAAACAGAATGTTAACTCAAACAGGAAAACTGCCGTGTGTCGTGGTGTGTGCAGACTTATGTGTATATAAAAAAAATAAAAAAAAAAAAATAAAAAAATAATAGGGGTGGTCAAGGATCGGAGGCAATAGCAACCTCAAGCCCCCTAAGGCGAGAGACGTCAGGGCCCATAAAGCTACAATTTGAGGAGAAATAAATGTAATGAGGGGGGAGAGAACAAAAACAAAAACAAAAAAAAAACCAAGAAAAAAACAAAAAACTTAAAGGTATACAGAGCACATAGTAACAACGTAGGTGGAGCCTATCTACCCCTGACATGAACAGTAGAGCATGCGCCTACAAAGGCTGTAACCCCCTAAGGGGAGAGGCGCCACCAGGGGAGCAGTTGAGCAAAGGAATGGAGAACGCACATGTAAAAAGAAACAACCGGAGATATACATACGTGTAATAATAATAATTAAAAAAAAAAAAAAAAAAAAAAAAATAATAATAATAAAAAAAACCCAAACAAACCAAAATTACAGAAAAAGCGAGCAATAAGGAAAAAGAACCCCAAAAAAGCTCTTAGTCCCTTTGGGTAGGAAGCGCCGGAGCGGGATCCTCGACAATGTCAGCGGCCCCCAAAACAGTCTCGGGTGAGGAAGAGGACAAAGCAGCCAGAGTAGACCGAGGACGAGGATCCATCAAATGTTGCAGGCGCAGGACTTCTTGGGTGGCGGTGATCCCCAGGTGTTTCAGAAAATCCGGGCCTTCGAAGGGGTCCCGGAGAACATGAAGAGTGGAGCCATGGTGCGCAATAAGGCGAAACGGGAACCCCCATCTGTACTTTATCCCGTTCGAACTAAGGAGCTCCGTGATGGGTTTAAGCACCTTCCTCTTCTGCAGCGTAGATGGAGCGACGTCCGCGTAAAGATGAGGTGTAATACCGTCCAAAGACGGAGAGCCATTGCGAACCGCCCGAAAGATCGCCTCCTTCGTCGTGTAGTGGTGGCATTTAAGGATAATATCCCTCGGATTATCCGACGGTGCAGGACGCGGCCGAAGCGCACGATGAACCCGGTCCAAATGTAAATCCTCAGCCGAGGCCCCGGGCAAGAGAAGGCGGAGGTAGCGGTCAATAAAATCAGGTAAGAGAGCCGTTTCAGGCACATTACGTACCCGAATATTACAGCGTCGCGACCGATTGTCCAGATCCTCGACTTGTTCCTGTAAAGCGTGGTATTTGGACCGGAGGTTTGCCATGTCCGCGGCAGCGGCCTGGTGATCCTCGGCCATAGCCACGTGGCCGTGTTCGAGCTCTGTGGTGCGGGTTTGCAGGTCACGAACCTCCTTGGTTAGGGTCGTCAGACCATCCTTGATATCACGGTGGAGGTCCTTTTTGACCGTTTTGAGGAGGTCAGCAAGGTCCGCTATGTCCTTTTTGGTGCACGGGGAATCCAAATCCTCATCCCCAGGATCCGGGCTGCTCGAGGCACGTGGTGTCGCGGAATCCTTCTTCCGAAAGTAAGAAGCGACCGCAGTCGACGAATCCCTCGAATCCTGTCGAGATGGGGCGCAATAAATAGCGTTTAGCGCTGAAAAAAGCGGAAGTTCTCGGCGGGTGAGTCAGGAGCAACTCAACGTGCGGCCATCTTGGTCGAGCTCCAGGACACGCCCCCCTTATGGTACTTTTTAATCAATTTTGACTGCCCGTCAGTTGGGATAGACACACAAGACTGTAAAGGGAGGACACTAATTAGAGGTTTGACTGGTAAATGGGCAATTCTCTTAAACTACAATCAAAAAGAAGTGAGAGTAGGTGATCTTAAATAATATATAAATTGAATAGGTGTTACAAATACTGAAATTGTATAATCCTATATGAATGTGGTAACGTGCTGTAACACCCAGTGATACAAATTATAAAATTGTATACTTATATATAAATCTTTGTAAATTTTAAATCAGTGGAGATTACTTATTTACATGTAAAACAAACAAAACAAATGATCCATCTTGCCGGTGGTTTCTGGGTTCCTCTGTGTAACGCCTCACACTAACAGGATCTCCAACGTTCCAAAAGGTCAACACTGGGTGTTACAACATGTTACCACATTCATATAGGATTATACAATTTGAGTATTTGTAACACCTGTATCACCTACTCTCACTTCTTTTTGATTGCTTTTTACGTTTTGGGGGTGTGTTAGGGAGACTACCCTGAGTACTTGGTTTGTAGCTTTTTCTTTCTTTTCTATATAAGCGCTTTATTTCACATTTATATAGTAATTTTCTTAAACTACTCAGGAACAGGTTTTGAATTTTAAACAACTGAAAGACAGTTACACTTGGCGTAAGCCTAGCAAAATGCCTGATTTTATCACCAAAAAAATACTGTATCAATGAAAATTAAGAACAGTGGCATAAATTCAGGGGCCCCCATGACCTGTGCAATCACTCGTTCCTGTCTCATGGTGGCGGTCCAAAAAGTAGAGGTGGAACAAAATTTATATCATAGACCTTTTACAGGGCCATGAATATTCATATCAACGTCGGCGGCGCCTCCATACCACGCAGCTGAGAAACCAACTGCAAGCTCCCATACAGCTGCCGGGAGCCCTGACTGACCCGAACAGCAGGAGACTGAACGCGGGGTTGCTGTTTCAGTCCCCCTGCTTATTCATGCGTCCAATATGGGTGCTAGGCAGGTCCTGTGGATGCAATCCGGGTGCTAGGAAGGTCCTGTAAAAGCAATCTGGGTGCTGCGACCTATGTCCTACGTGTGAAATCTGCATGCCAGGGCTGAGATTTATGCCTGCAATTTAGGGTTTCCATGCATAATTTATTTGATCGATACCTTCAATGCTACATTTGATTGTGTTTTTCAGTTGATCTATACCTGCAAAACTTTTGTGTTCAGGTTTGTGTTTTATTTAGTTGCTCTGTACCTGCAATGCTATTTTTGATGTGTTGATTTATGAATACCTGCAAATACAGGGTTTGCATATCTTATTCAGTTTATCCATATCTGCAATACTGTGTTTCCATGTGTTTTTTATTTGAGCTATACCTGAACTACATGAGAGCGGAAATAAGAGGTGCTGTACAGTGAAGGAGGGGACTCTGGGGGTGATGACCGGGAAGGGGGCACCGTGGGGGTGGCCCGCACAGGGTGCCTGAACACCTAAAGCCTGCCCTGAACACGACTCGCACTCAAGTACTTTTTTGTGTTTTTGGTTTTCAAGTGGAGGGCACTGTTGTATGCCAGGGAGTGTGGGGGGCCAAGCAAATGCTTGCTCAGGGTCCAATCAATATTAAAGGAGGACCTGCAAAACAGATAAGCAGTGAGGCTTTCAATGGCGTTTCCAATAGTACAATCAAATACTTAGTCAATGTTTGCTATGATTACACTGAATGGTTTGGGGATCTCTGGCACATTTACTGGATGCTACTATATAAGTGCTTTTCTTTGTTATTATTACATTTCTCCTATACTTAATAAACAGTATGGTTTTATCATGGTCCTTTCTCTTTTAGAGACCCACATTCATATTTGTGGTTATGTATCAGAAAAAGTATTTCTGAGCGGTGTGTTCATCTTGCTTAATGTTAATGTATCTCTTTACAAAAGAGAATACACATTAGAAGTATGCATTTGGATCCGTATGAACTTAATTTTTTAACAAATTTTACTGAATTTCTGCATTCACATGAATCTCTGAAGAAGGGGGAGCCTCAACAAAACAGATTAACACAAACATTAAACATCTTAATGTTTCAAAGAAATGTATTCCTTTGTTTGTCCATTTTGGCATCATTACAACTATTTTGGCTCTCTTTCAGCAGGGAAAGTGGGAAGGGACTGTGTCTAGGAGCAGGGCTGCATCAAGGCGGGTGCATGGGGTGCACAGTGCCCCCAGGCGGCAGGGAAAGAAGGAGAGAGAGAGGGGTGCTGAGCAGTCGCTGAAAACTTTTTTCATGAATGAGCAGCCTTTAGTGTGTGCGACCTGTGATCTATGCCTGTTTTTTGGGTATGAATACTGATGTGCATTTTCACTTGATTGCACTTTGGTAAGTTTCTGTTTGTTTGTTTTGTTTTATTCTATTTTTTTAAACCATAAACATTAACTTGATCTGTGATGAATCAATGCTCATATTCTTAATTGTGGATTCTGATGGTCCAACCTTTTATAGTTTCTTCTGCATTCATGGTGTAGCTGGTCCTTTTAAATATTTAAATTTGCCCCTCATAATATATAATTTTTGCACCCAGGCATCAGTGAGACTATGCCCTGTTTAGGAGGCTAAAGCATAAAGAATTGATATATAGAAATAGCGAAACCAATCGTGTGAACGAAGTAGAGGCACAGTCTCAATAATAATGGCTGTGATTTGGGATGGGGCGCCAGAACACTTAAGGCCGGCTCTGGCTGGTGGTTGCAGCAAGGGAGTGCTGAAGCAAAGGTATGAAGGAATAGACCTTGCACTCAGTGGCATCGGCGGGGGGGCAGAGGGGGCCATGGCACCCCCTACATCATGCTGTGCCGCACCGTATGCTCCCCCAAATGAAACGCCGTAATTTATTTGTTTTGCAGCCGCCAGGGAGGAGAGGGGTGCCAAGCGGTCGCTCAGGACTAAGTTTTCATCAACCGCTCGGCAGAGGCCTTGTGCTCCCACTGCAGGACTTTTGTAAGGTAAGTGAACTACAAAGGGGGGAGAGGGTAGATAGTGAGAAAAGGGAGGAGAGGGGGTAGATAATGAGAATAAGGGGTAGATACTCACTAAAGGGAGGAGAGGGAGTAGAATATTTAAATAAAGAGTGAGAATTAGTATGGATTAATGTGTGTATGAATTGAGTGAATGAGTGAGAGTATGAATTATTGTGTGGAAGAATTGTGAGAGAATCAATTAATTTGTGAGAATGCATTAATGAATATCTGTAAATGATTTGTGTGAAAGAGTGAGAGAAATTATTGTGCGAATTAATTATGTGAATGAAATTGTGAATTTGTAATTCGGAGACTCCAGACGACAGGCAGCAGAACCAGTAACCAGGGGTCCCCAATAATACAGGAACACAACGTTAAATTCAGGGATCAAGCATAGTCGGGGTCACAAGCAAGGGTCAGGGCAGGCGGCAAACAACGGGTAGTCAGGAACAAGCAGAATTCAGATAACCAATAAATCAAATGAGGTTTAAAGCGCTAGTGAAGACAACAAGGCACTATCACAGGCAAGGGAGAACTGCAAACTGAGGGTTTAAATATCCCTCTTACTCCTAGATCCTCCTACCCACCTAATTAGGGGGAGGAGGAAAAAGTATATATGTCATGATGGCGAGATGCGCGCATTGTCTAGATCCCTCGATCCTCGCGGGGGCGCGCCTAGAGGCAGGACGGACTTCACCGCGTCTCCCGTGAACGGAACGAGCAGGGGGCTACCTGTTATGCTGTGTTTCCATACATTATTATTGTATACCTGCAATTACAGAGGAGTAAGTAAAAGAGACGTGTGGCTTAGTGAATGAGGGGACAAAGGGACTCTAGGGATGATTACAGGGGAGAGGACCTCTCACGGTAGGGTCAGAAAGAGGGAAGACTGCACTGACTCTCACAGTCTTCCCCTAATCAGCATGCTAGGGAGTGTGGAGTGCGGCCCAAGGAAATACTTTCCTGGGGTCTAATCTTTTTCAATATAAAATATATTGGACACAGGGTCCAATATTTATTTTTATATATATATATATTGGCAGCAGGGGCTTATATATATATATATTGACAGTACAGTCTAATATATATTGGCAGCATGGGCTAATATATATTGGCAGCAGGGGCTAATATTAGTATATATTGGCAGCAGGGGTTAATATTAGTAAATATTGGCAGCAGGGGTTAATATTAGTAAATATTGGCAGCAGGGGCTAATATTAATATATATTGACAGCAGGGTCTAATATTAAAGAATGAAAACTAACTGCCAGTCCAGCTGGTATTTTGAAATTTTTCAATCACGGCCTTTAGTTCAAAGAGATAAGCACATATTATGTAGTTAAAAATGCATATCTAAAGCATAAGTATATATATATATATATATATATATATACTTATGCTTTAGATATGCATTTTTAACTACATAATATGTGCTTGTCCCTTTGAACTAAAGGCCGTGATTGAAAAATAATTTCAAAATAACAGCTGGACTGGCAGTTAGTTTTCATATATCTAAAGCATATATATATATATATATATATATATATATATATATATATATATATATATATACACACACAACCACACACACAGAGTGTATAATTGGCCCCCCTGCTATGGCCCCTGTCCCTCCATGTGCCCCACTAAATATGATAGCTGGAGACGCCACTGCTTGCACTCCCACTACAGCCTGTGGCACAGGACTTAAACAAGAAGAACGCAGAGGGAGAAAAGTAAGTGATGGGGAGAAGGGGAGGAAGAGTTAAAAAATTAAGAGATCGGGAGAAAGGGAAGGAAACAAGGGGGAAAAGGCAAGAGATTGGGGAGGAAGGTAAGAGATGGGTAGATTTTAGTGAGAAAGGGCAAAGCTATTTTGACAAAAAAGAAATAAAATGGGAGAAGACATAAAAAGGAGAGAAACATTGAGAACCAAAAAAGATGGGGATAAAGGGGGAGATAATTGAAAGGGGGGAGAGAGAGGAATATATAAAGAGCTAGAAGAGAGATAAAGTTAAACGAGAGGGGGTAATGAGAGAAAGGGCTTTTGTATTTTGAAAATGTGTGCCTGTTAGGGCAGGTAAGCATGTGGCTGTAAGGGAAATGGTGAGCCAGTGTATACACAGTCTGTGTACCTTCAAGTGAGAATGTGCATGCTTATCTATGTGTGTATGGGTAGGCATTTGTAAGGGCAGTGTACATGTGTTGTGACAAACCTTGTAGCATGAGGGCCATAAATGTCACACTTAGGGATCTTAAGCACAGTCCTCTAAGGCAACAAGGCTCAGGAACACCTTTTGGTTTTGGATTGTTTTCAACTGCTCAAATTAAACACCCCAAAACAAAATCATAAAAGAAACAAACCTAGCTCCCAATTGAAGCCCTCTCTAGCTATACTATGCTGTTCCAGACTGACCGGCCTAAACACCCATTAACTAGACCTTTCAGCCACACCCAGCTAAGCCAGGCTCTGGAAAACCTCCCCCCAGACAACACACAAGGTCCAGGCAGGTATTACCTTGCTTGACTCAGCGATAGTCTTCTTCATGGCCTCTCCTTGCGGTGGGAGCACAGGGGAACTTCATCTTCCTACAACAATCTTTCTGATCATCAGGCTCCAGGGGGTTTTAATGATCACCATCTGTGCCTGATGGGGACCACGTGGGAATCCTGAACTGGATCCTGCATACCTTTAGCCTCTTGTAAAAGCCGGTATGGATTTTATACTGCAAGGGGAATGGAACATTGGCCCACCCTGTTCTCCAGTTGCTCCACCCCAGGGACCCATGTACATGACTTGTATAGTACTTGTGCCAAACAAAGCATGTCCCTGGGGTTTACAGCATTACATTGTGTGTATATGTGTGTGTATGGGCAGGCATGTGTAAGGGCAGCATATATGTGTGTATATATATATAGCCAGTGTATCTGTGTGTATGGGCAGGCATTTGTAAGGGAAGTGTACATGTGTGTTTATGGGTAGGCATGTGTAAGGTCAGTGTAACTGTATCTGTATGGGCAGGTGTGTGTAAGGCCAGTGTGTGTGTATATATATATATATATATATATATATATATATATATATATATATATATATATATATATATATATATATATATATATATATATATATATATATATATATATATATATATATATATATATATATATATATATATATATATATGTGTGTGTGAATGGGCAGGAGTTTTTAAGGGCAGTGTATATGTGTGTATTGTGGCAATCTATTCATACTGTTACTGTTTTGGGACTAAAAGGTATATAATGTTTTACTGTAACACACATGTAACACTGGGGCACTACTTATTATTGTTTTAAATAAAAGCAGTGGCGACTCTAGAAACAATATATAGGGGGGGCACACAAGATACCACAGTCAAACTGGGGGGGCATTAATAATTTCCACCATTAAATCATACCACTGAAAAAACACACATATATATACCGTATTTGCTCGATTATAAGACGACCCTGATTATAAGACGACCCCCCAAAATCTGAATATTAACTTAGGAAAAAAAGAAAAAGCCTGAATATAAGACGACCCTAAAGGAAAAAAGTTTTACCAGTAAATGTTAATTCATGTAAACTATTTTTTTTAATAAAAGCTATGATTGAGAAAAATATTTTTTTTGTTTTTATTTCTTGTATTTTCCAACCTGTCCCCCAGTTACGCACATCTGCCCCCAGGCTTGCCACTCCAATATGGCACTGTGGCCCATGATATGCCTTTTAACCCTCTATATGCCACTGTGCCCCATGGTATGCCTTTTGACCCCCTATGTGCCACTCTGCCTCCAGAAATGCCTTATACCCCTATATGCCACTCTGCCTCCAGAAATGCCTTATACCCCTATATCCCATTCTGGCATTTAGGGGGTTAAAATGCATATTATGGGGCAGAGTGGCATATAGGGAGGTATAAGGCATTTCAGGAGGCAGAGTGGCATTAAGGGAGTTAAAAGGCATTGTATAGAGCACTCTGCCTCCAGAAATGCCTTATACCCCTATATGCCACTCTGGCATTTAGGGGGTTAAAATGCATATTATGGGGCAGAGTGGCATATAGGTGTATAAGGCATTTCAGGAGGCAGAGTGCTCTATTAAATGCCCCCTTAACGCCACTCCAGAAATGCCCTATGCCCCCATTTAACACACACACACACACACACCCTATACCCCCATTTAACTAACACACACACACACACACACTCTCCCCTCCCCTCCCCTCTCAGCCCTCTCTTACCGGTGCTTCCAGCCGGGGCAGCGGGTTGACGTCGCCTTCTGCTGCAGCCGGAAGGAGGTGGAGTTGGCAGCGGGGGTTTGTCTGCGTCCGTCGCGTATACTTTCCCCGGCTGTCAGAGATCAGAGTTCCCCGCACCGGTGCGGGGAACTCTGATCTCTGACAGTCGGGGAAGGTTTGCGCGACGGACGCAGACAACCCCCGCTGCTAGCCACACCTCCTTCCGGCTGCAGCGGACGTTGTCTACGCGGATCGCGTAGACGTCAACCCGCTGCCCCGGGAATACAGCAGGAAGCACCGGTAAGTGTGTGTATGATGGGGGGGGGGGGGGTGAGACAGGAGGATCCAGGTCCCCTGCAGCGGTGCGGGGGATCTGGATCTTAGTCTCCTAATCAGACTCTATTTGAGGTCTGATTAGAAGACGACCCCGATTAGAAGACGAGGGGTATGTTTCAGAGCATTTGCTCTGAAAAAAACCTCGTCTTATAATCGAGCAAATACGGTATATATATCTATATATATATATATATATATATATATATATATATACAGTGGCGTCGCTACTGGGGGGCAAGGGGGAACCATCCAGCAGATTGCCCAGGACAGTCCCGCAATGGGACTTTAAGTCCTGGGCAGCCTGAAACGCTTTTTTTTTTTTGGACGCGGAGGAGAGAGAGGGGCGCCTAGCAACCGCTCGGCCCCCCTCACTCTCCTCCAAGAGGCCTCTACCTCCGCCGTAGTGCCGGCGTTTCATACCGAGCGCCGGTATATGACATCATATCCGGCGCTCAGGAGTGAAGACAGAAGCCTCGTTCTCCCGCCGCAGGACTTTAAAGGTGAGTGAAATACAAAGGGGGTGAGTAGGGAAAGAGGAGGGAGAGGGGATAGAAAGTGATAAGGGAGGGAGAAGGGGTAGAAAGTGATAAGGGAGGGAGAAGGGGTAGAAAATGATGAGGGAGAAGGGGTAGAAAGAGATAAGGGAGGCAGAAGGGGTAGAATGTGATAAGGGAGGCAGAAGTGGTAGAATGTGATAAGGGAGGCAGAAGGGGTAGAAAGTGATAAGGGAGGGAGAGGGGGTACATGTTAATGAGTGAGTATGAATTAATGTGTGGATGCATTGTGTGAATGCGTGAGAGTATGCATTAATGTGTGAATGAATTGTCTGAATGAGGGAGAGCATGAGTTAATATTAACTCATGTTCTTCCTCATTCAGACAATTCATCCATTTTAAGAAACTACACCCCTTGGAGCTTCAAATGAGGGGCTACATGTATTTCTAGGACAAAAGTTGAGTGCACAAATAATTATGGAATATGTCACTTTGGCTAGAAAATATGTTTTTTCTAACCATAGCGACATGTTCATTTTTGTCTTGCACACTCCAGGTTTGTACTAGAAACACATGCAGCCCCTCATTTGATGCGCCAAGGGATGTCGTTTTTGCAAATGTGTACTTTTTGTGCCATAATTTAACTTCCTACGTGAGCAGTAATGCCACGTCAAGGCTTTAACCCTAATTACTGACCATTCACACGCCTTTCATATCTCCATTCACTCGCAGAAGCACACACCATTCTTTCCCGTTACAATCCCAAAGAAATGATGGTAAAGGGAGAAAAAAAAATCACTTTTACAGCAAAAATAAGTTTTGCAGTAAAAATGCAAGGCGCTCCAGGGATGAGATGGTTACTCACGTACCGCACGGGCTAAATGGCTGGTTTTAATAATATTTGCAGTTCATCAGGATTTCAAAAATTGCCTCCCTCTACCGTTGGCTAAATTTAACCCCATGATCAAAGGCATAATAGGATTTAAAATTAGTATCGGCCATTTTTAAAAAGGGAATGTAACTTTTTATAGCTATATGATCACTGTGGTAACATTGGCTACCACAGTGATCATTTAGCTAGAATACTTAAACTTTTTTTTTTTTTTAAAGTTAAACTACTTTATGTTTAAATAATTTAATTTGGGGGTCTCTAGGCAATTTTGATCTTTTTTTATCTGCCTTTAGAGACCCCCAAATCCATTTTTTTTACATTTTTATTTTTTTAACTTAATATTTGTTATTCCTTTTTTACAATCTATATACCGTTGGAAAGGTGAGACGATTACCTTTCCAACGGTATATGTTGGGGGTATGTAGCTGCTTAGATGCCTGAAATACAGGCATCTAAGCAGCATGCCCCCATACCTCTTTAACTGACAATTGTCAGTTGTTAATAAAGTTGCGCGGTGACGTCATCGCGCGAGACGGCACCGGGCGGATCGGGCGGCCCCGGTGATGCCCTTCAGTTTGAGGGGCAGATCGCCAGGGTAGGTGATGATGGAGGTCCACAGACCTCCATCAAGGTAAGGTAGTGCTAGTGACGGCAAGGTGCCGTCGTTAGCACCTGACTGGGACTGTCCTGGGTGGTTACAAATTCGGTGGGGGGGCAACAGGGGGGGCAAGGAATAACCTAGGGGGGGCAATTGCTGAATTGGCTGAATAAAAGCCAAGCAAAATGTCCAACATGAACCATGTCCATGCCTATCCATGGTTAAAATGAGTGTGTGACCATCGGTGTGAGTGTACAGGGTTAAATGTGTATATATATATGAATATTTGCCTCTGCTGCCAATATATATATAAATATTAGACCCTGTTGCCAATATATTTAATAGTGAAAAAATTGGACCCTACCCAAGCACACCAAAAAAATACTGAATAAGACATAAAAACACTGCCAATATATATATATTAGACCCTGCTGCCAATATATATAAATATTAGACCCAGCTTCAGATATATATTAATATTAGACCCTGCTGCCTAAATATTTTAATATTAGCCCCTGCTGCCAATATATATAAATATTAGCCCCTGCTGCCAATATATATAAATATTAGACCCTGCTGCCAATATATATATAAATATTAGACCCTGCTAACTAATATATATATAAATATTAGCCCCTGCTGCCAATATATATAAATATTAGCCCCTGCTGCCAATATATATAAATATTAGCCCCTGCTGCCAATATATATAAATATTAGACCCTGCTGCCAATATATATATAAATATTAGACCCTGCTGACTAATATATATATTAATATTAGCCCCTGCTGCCAATATATATAAATATTAGACCCTGCTGCCAATATATATATAAATATTAGACCCTGCTGACTAATATATATATATTATTAGCCCGTGCTGCCAATATATATATATATATATTAGACCCTGCTGCCAATATATACAAATATTATCCCCTGCTGACGATATATATATATATATATATATATATATAAATATTATCCCCTGCTGACGATATATATAAATATTAGCCCCTGCTGCTGATATACATTAATATTGGCCCCTGCTGCCAATATATATATATATATATATATATATATATATATATATATATATATATATATATATATATATATATATATTAGACCCTGCTGCCAATATATACAAATATTAGCCCCTGCTGCTCATATATAAATATTAGCCCCTGCTAACGATATATATATATATAAATATTAGCCCCTGCTGACGAGATATATAAATATTAGCCCCTGCTGCTGATATACATTAATATTAGCCCCTGCTGCCAATATATATAAATATTAGACCCTGCTGCCAATATATATATAAATATTAGAGCCTGTTGCCAATATATTTTATAGTGAAAAAATTGGACCCTACCCAAGTATTTGGGTAGGGTCCACGCTCCAAAGCATGCAATCATCCCCTCCGCTACCACACCAAAAAAATACTGAATAAGACATAAAACACTGGATTTGCAGGTATACATAAATAATATATGGAAACATAGCATTGCAGGTATAGATCAACAGAACACACAAACCCAGCATTGCAGGTATAGTTCAACTGGAAATCACATGGAAACTCAGCACTGAAGGTATAGATAAAATAAACAACACATGGAAACAGTACTCCAGGTATTGATCAACTGAATAAGACATAAAACACTGTATTTGCAGGTATACATAAATCATGTATAGCATAGCAGATATAGATCAATTGGAATTGACAAAAAAACTTAGCATTTAAGGTATGGATAAACCCCTTAAATTACAGTCATAGATCACAGGCCAGCCTTGGCATTCACATTGCCATCAAAGAACCTGACCAGAACCCAAATTACACACACACAGGACGTGCCATCTTTGTCCCCAAACAGCCCAGCGTACAACATCTTTGTTACAGTCACTCACTAATTCACTTTCATTCACACAATTCATTTACACAATCATTTATTCTTTCACACTTTCACACAAATTATTTACACATATTCAAAATACAAAAAAGTGAAGCGCAATATTCTAATTAAATGTAAGTATTACACCTTCTGGTGAAGTGGTGCTGCAAAAACACAGGAACAAACTCCCCAAAATGTTCCAAATTAAATACAATCAAAACCACACAAGTGTCTGCGCACCCAAATAATAAGTGAGTAAATTATATGTGCAACACAAAAATAATATGTACAAAGATACCCTTCCAGCGAGAGTTCCCACACACAGTATCCAAAAGGTTCGTATATAAAAGGAAGAGAAAAAAGAAAGAAAAAAAATTATGGTGTAGTATATCAAAGTACGTTTTAAAAAAACGCTATTAAGCAGATCGGACCCTTACAATTTAAAGGGCATAAATATGCCCATACATAGAGTTTCTTTATCCCACACTGGTACTTGTAGATAAAGAAGGTAGGCAGCGGAGGTAAAAACGATAATTTTAATGTATAAAAGAAAGGCAAACTTGTCCTCCGTTTCGGATGTTACAGAGTCCAGGCTTCAAACTTAGTAGCAGCACTACCACAAAGAGACGCCGTCTTAGTCCTCTGATCCACTTCCGTAATACTACTCCTCCCAATGTCATCAACACGCACTACGCCTTTCGCTTATCACTTCATCTGGTGCATGTGCTTGACGCTCTGCCTACTGGTTTATAAAGCAGCCGGTTTATCCTAATTGGTGTAAGGCCGCTGAGAAAATCAAACAGCTGATGCCAATAATTTGTTTCAGGTGAGTATTCACTATGGTTCGTTTAATTTTTTATTTTTTTTTAAGCTTTCAAATCTCTTTATTGAAAAGTAATAAAATATAATTCAACACAGTTGCACATTGTATATAAGATGACATAACATCAATACAACAGTACCGCAGTAGAAAAGTGCAGTCAGGCACATTATTGAATAACATGGACAAAACATATCATAGTACAATCCAAAAGCGTCTGGAGTGCACCAATACAGAAGTGAGCTGGATAAAACACAGTTACAGCAATCTGAAAGCAACAGAGCACCCGGATAGCAAGACAACTCCACGCCTCGGACATACAGTTGCCAAAAGTGTCAGCATATGTAGAGAAATGACACATTGGAACATGGAAACAAAAAGAAAAAAGAAACATAAAAACGTACAACAATTGCCTTAGGTACAACACCTGCAGATACATGTCACCCTGAGGATAGAAGAGACACAAAGGTCAGAAATATGGTACTTAATACCTAATATCAAGTCGCAGTCGAGGTAGGCGTGAATGTCGCAAATAGGAAAACCTCAAGAGCAGACTCCTGACCCGTCCGCGCCGCATAAGTCAAGTAGACGACTAGAAGTGACGAAAGCGGTCCACGGCAACCATTTAAGGTCGTTTTTATACTCCCTTCCCCTAGAAGAAGCGACCAAATCCTCCATATGGGCAATAAAATTGACTTTAGCAATCCAGGCACCAACTGAAGGCCGGTCCTGCGACCTCCAATACCTGGGAATAACCGCTTTAGCTGCCTGGATTAGGTGAAGGGTCAGGGACTTCTTGAAGGCAGCAACAGAGAAGGGGGGGTGTAACAACAATAATGTCTCCGGGGAGGCGCGGAAATCGGGATCTCCAACCTCACGTATGACCGCCACACCCACCCTCCAAAAGGGCTGCACCCGGACACATTCCCACCATAGGTGAACGTATGTACCATCCCGTAGGCCACAGCGCCAACACAGCGGCGAGACCTGAGGAAGGTAATGAATGGTTCGTTTAAATTAACCCCTATGTATATGTCCTGTATGCATATACAAATTCTCTTTAAAAATATATATAAAAATGACATACAATAAATGCATCTAAAACCCCCACATAGGTTAATCCATATAGTTATATATACAGGGTTCTCAGGAATCATAAAATAAATATAAAATAGATACAAGTATACTTATGTTTATAAAATATAAAATATTTAAAAATACATTTAGAAATCCGACTATCGATATTCAAAAATTCCACCTCTCAACTCCACAATGTTCTGAATAAACATAAATAAATAGATAAGAATACATATTACAAAAAATTACACAATTCAAAATCACTGTTTAACCCATTAGGAGTCAAGGTCTTAAGTCTAAACATCCATTCCATCTCCTGTTGTCCCAACTTCTTAATAAAATGCTCCCCTCTCCAAAATTTACCAACCTGTGTTATGCCAATAAATTCAAGATCTTTTGGATCTTGGTTATGGTGGGTTAAAAAGTGAATAGGAACACTATGTTTATCGTATCCATTTCTGATGTTTCTCTGATGTTCTTCTACTCTAGTGTGTAGGGCTCTCGTCGTGCGTCCCACATATTGTAGTCCACAGGGACAACTCAGTAAATATATCACGTTTTTAGAGTGACAAGTAATTTGTTTTTTAATATTATATTTATAGTTTGTGCTATTTGATTTAAACTCGGTTATCTTATTGTTGCCCTTCTTTGCAGTTCTGCAGGCCAAACAAAGTCCACATTTGAAAAAACCATTAGTGCTAGTTAAAAAATTATCTTTATTAACTATTTGTTTTTTCTCCTTAAAGTAACTCTTCACCAATTTATCCTTTATTTTAGGTGCTCCCCTGAATACTATATTAGGGTGTTCCTCTAATATACCTCTTAAATCATGATCTTTTTGTAGCAGGTTCCAATGTCGTTTGATGATTTTCTTTCATTTCCCTCCTCCTCCGTTAAAATCCAAAATAAGAGGCACCTTATTTGACATTTGTTGGCTTTTCCTTTTATATGTGGGGTATAGGATATCTTTTTGTTCTCTTATGGCCACCTCATTCATTACATGATTCAGATGTTGTGGATCATATTTCTTCTCAATAAAAGAATCCCTAACTATTGTGGCTTGTGTAATGTATTGTTCTTGATCTGTACAGTTCCTTCTTATTCTTGTATATTGACTTTTAGGGATATTCTTAAACCAAGGGGTGTAGTGACAGGTATCTGAAAAAATGTAGCTATTAACATCTACTTGTTTAAAAAATTTTCTAGTTTTCAATCTAAAATTCTCTACATAAATGCTTAAATCTAAAAAGTCCACCTTCTCTTCGCTAGAGGACAATTGAACCCCATATTGATTGTCATTTTGTCTGGCCAAAAAAATATTTAATTCGTCAATCGTCCCACTCCAAATAAAAAACAGGTCATCATTATAGCGCTTATAGGTCACCAAATTTGCCCCAAGCTCATTACCCGCATACATATAGGTCTCTTCCCAAGCTGTCATAAATAAATTGGCATAGCTCGGGGCAAATTTGGTACCCATAGCCATCCCTCTAATTTGGAGATAAAAATCATCCTGGAACCAAAAATAATTATGTTCCAGAACGAACCTGATCCCATCAATGATAAAATCTATTTGTTCTTGTTGAAAAGCAAACTCCTCCAAAATCTTTCGGACTGCTTCACATCCTTTAGTGTGATCTATAATAGTATATAAGCTAGTTACGTCACACGTTACTAGGATGTAGTTGGATTGCCATTCTATTTCGTTCAAAATCCGTAAGATGTCCCCTGTATCTTTCAGGTAAGATTTCTGCAAAACTACTGTAGGTTGTAGTAAGTGGTCTATATATTCTGATAGTCTTGATGTTAAAGATCCTATACCTGACACTATCGGTCTGCCTGGAGGGTTCTGAATGTTTTTGTGGATTTTCGGCAGTAAATAAAAAAACTGGGATTCTAGCATAAGTGATAGACAAATAGTCATATTCCTTCTTATTCAAGATACCCTTAGCATAACCCTTCTCTAATAGACGAATTAAAAGCTTTTTATATTCATTTGTGGGGTCTTTATTTAATTTAACATAGGTCTCATTGTCTGTTAACTGTCGCAGTGCCTCCTTCACATATTCATCTTTAGAGAGGATAACTATGTCCCCTCCCTTATCTGCTGGTTTTATGATTATTGTGTCGTCACTTTGTAATTCCTTTAGCGCAATCAGAGAAACATCAGAAATGGATACGATAAACATAGTGTTCCTATTAGACTTGGGCACCAGGGGGCTCTTCGTGTTCGTCTTCGTGCTCGTCTTCGGCAAAAAAAAAACCTTCGTATTCCGCAAATATTCGCCTGGTCCTGTCTTCTCTTCGGGCGAATATTCGCGGACATTCTTCGTGTTCGGGTTTTCTTCGTTTTCCCCAGTTAAGGGGTTAAAACGGGGTTAAAGCCGCTCTGGCGCCAGGAGTTTAAATGTCCGTATGAGCAACTCTATTGGTTGTCAGCAGGGGGCTCGTCTACCATCGGTTGATGGCAGACGAGCCCCCTGCTGGCGACCAATAGGGTCGCTCGTTCAGGCTGTTAAACTCCTGGTGCCGTAATTGTCCGGCAGATCCCGCTGGTCTCCCTGTTCTATCATTTATTAACTGATAGAACAGGGAGACCAGTGGGATCTGCCGGGTAAGTTGCAGCATTGGGATTTTAAAAGTCTGTACGAGCGACTCTGTTGGTCGCTCGTACAGACTTTTAGGGTCCTGGTGCTGTAACTTACCCGGCACATCCCACTGGTCTCCCTGTTCTATCAGTTAAATGTCCGTACGAGCGACTAATAAAGTCGTTCGTACGGACATTTAACTGATAGAACAGGGAGACCAGTGGGATGTGCCGGGTAAGTTGCAGCATTGGGGTTTTAAAAGTCTGCACGAGCCACTCGGTAAGTTGCAGCATTGGGGTTTTAAAACCCCAATGCTGCAACTTACCCGGCACATCCCACTGGTCTCCCTCCCTGTTTAATTAATTAAATGTCCGTACGAGCAAACAATAAAGTCGCTTGTACGGACATTTAACTAATTGAACAGGGAGGGAGACCAGTGGCATCGGCAGGGTAAGTTGCAGCATTGGGGTTTTAAAACCCCAATGCTGCAACTTGCCCTGCCGATGCCACTGGTCTTTAACTAATTGAACAGGGAGGGAGACCAGTGGCATCTGCAGGGTAAGTTGCAGCATTGGGGTTTTAAAACCCCAATGCTGCAACTTACCCGGCACATCCCACTGGTCTCCCTCCTTGTTCAATTAATTAAATGTCCGTACGAGCGAACAATAAAGTTGCTCGTACGGACATTTAACTAATTGAACAGGGAGGGAGACCAGTGGCATCGGCAGGGTAAGTTGCAGCATTGAGGTTTTAAAACCCCAATGCTGCAACTTGCCCTGCAGATGCCACTGGTCTTTAACTAATTGAACAGGGAGGGAGACCAGTGGCATCTGCAGGGTAAGTTGCAGCATTGGGGTTTTAAAACCCCAATGCTGCAACTTACCCGGAACATCCCACTGGTCTCCCTCCTTGTTCAATTAATTAAATGTCCGTACGAGCGAACAATAAAGTCGCTCGTACGGACATTTAACTAATTGAACAGGGAGGGAGATCAGTGGCATCGGCAGGGTAAGTTGCAGCATTGGGGTTTTAAAACCTCAATGCTGCAACTTACCCGGCAGATCCCACTGGTCTCCCTCCCTGTTCAATTAGTTAGGGGTTAACTTTATTTTTTAAAGGGTTAAGGGGCCGTGCAAGTGAGCCTATTGGTCGCTTGCACGGCCCTTTAACCTATGGATTTCCGCTCCTGTTAACCCCTTCGATGCTGTGTTAGATAACGCAGCATCGAAGGGGTTAACGGGAGCGGAAAGCCATAGGTTCGCTGGCAGGGGTTACAAAGACCGTGCGAGTGAGCCTATTGGTCACCTGCAGGGTCTTCCTCTGGCATCAACCAATTGGTCCCTGTAGGCGACCAATAGGCTCATTCGCACTGCCCTGTAACCCTTGACGGCGAACCTGCGGATTTCCACTTCCGGGAACTGCCGCGAAGCTGCGAAGACAAGGTAAGTTAGAAGAGGGGGGGAGAATGGTAGACGAAGACAAAGACAATCACAAAGATCTTCGTGGTGTGTGTCTTCGTCTTCGCCTACGTTTTACCGCCGCCGTCTTCTCTTCGGCGTGTCTTCGGAACGAACACGAAAACGCACTCTTCGTGTTCGTTTCCATGTTCACCCGAAGACGAATGCACAAGTCTAGTTCATATTCACTTTTTAACCCACCATAACCAAGATCCAAAAGATCTTGAATTTATTGGCATAACACAGGTTGGTAAATTTTGGAGAGGGGAGGATTTTATTAAGAAGTTGGGACAACAGGAGATGGAATGGATGTTTAGACTTAAGACCTTGACTCCTAATGGGTGATTTTGAATTGTGTAATTTTTTGTAATATGTATTATTATCTATTTATATATATTTATTCAGAACATTGTGGAGTTGAGAGGTGGAATTTTTGAATATCGATAGTCGGATTTCTATATGTATTTTTAAATATTTTATATTTTATAAACATAAGTATACTTGTATCTACTTTATATTTATTTTATGATTCCTGAGAACCCTGTATATATAACTATATGGATTAACCTATGTGGGGGTTTTATATGCATTTATTGTATGTCATTTTTATATATATTTTTAAAGAGAATTTGTATATGCATACAGGACATATACATAGGGGTTAAATTAAATGAACCATAGTGAATAATCACCTGAAACAAATTATTGGCATCAGCTGTTTGATTTCCTCAGCGGCCTTACACCAATTAGGATAAACCGGCTGCTTTATAAACCAGTAGGCAGAGCGTCAAGCGCATGCACCAGATGAAGCGATAAGCAAAATGCGTAGTGCGTGTTGACGACATTGGGAGGAGGAGTAGCATTACGGAAGTGGATCAGAGGACTAAGACGGCGTCTCTTTGTGGTAGCGCTGCTACGAAGTTTGAAGCCTGGACTCTGTAACATCCGAAACGGAGGACAACAAGTTTGCCTTTCTTTTATAAATTAAAATTATCGTTTTTACCTCTGCTGCCTATCTTCTTTATCTACAAGTACCAGTGTGGGATAAAGAAACTCCTAAGGAGACCATTACACTCTATGTATGGGCATATTCATGATATGATATACTACACCATAATTTTTTTTCTTTCTTTTTTCTCTTCCTTTTATATACGAACCTTTTGGATACTGTGTGTGGGAACTCTCGCTGGAAGGGTATCTTTGTACATATTATTTTTGTGTTGCACATATAATTTACTCACTTATTATTTGGGTGCGCAGACACTTGTGTGGTCTTGATTGTATTTACACATATTCATTAATGCATTCTCAGAAATTAATTCTCTCACTAATTCACACAATTCATCCACACATTAATTAATTTATTCTCTCGCGAGGCCTCTGTCTTGCTGCTCTGCCACTGTGCTCAACATGAAATGCCGGAGCCGCGACAGAGGCCTCGCGAGGACAAGAATCTCTCTTTAGCTATATGACAAATTGCAATGTTTGAAACAGATAAGTGTAATAAATACAGTATGGTAGTCTTCAGCTGGTAGCTCACAAGTCAAGTGGCTCACTACTCCAGGGCTGTCTTTACCATACTGCAAAAAGGACAGCGGCCAAATGCCAAAAACGCAGCCCATACGCAGCTACTCATTTTGCCACTTTCACTTTTAATGACCTGGATAATGCCTATATGTCAGCAGTGAAAAAAGGCCGTTTACTACAAATGCACTTTTTGTGTCAAGTGTCAGCAAAGAGTGTTTTTTTGTCACAGGATTTGTGTTATAGGCACTAGAATACCTGCTTTGTGAGATAAACTTTACTTTCTTCAATTGCAGGTGGGTGAATAAGGGCAATATACTCTGTGAGGCCACTACACCTGCCCTATTTTTAAGGCAAGTAATGAAAAGAATAATTATACATATACTAGGCACTTGAGTTCATTAGTCCACCAATCTTAAGAATAGTGTTCTCAAAGCAACAATGTTACATGCAGGTTTCCAAAGAGTTAAAAGTCAGGGGTCTGTGCCTGATTTGGCCCATTTGCACACATTTAGTATCCGCCACACACACACACACACACACACACACACACACACACACATATTGTCTGGGACAGAGTATACCTAGAATAAGGTGGTATGGCCTAGTTGGCTACCAAGCTGATGTGGCATAACTGTCACTGTGCCTCTTAGGGCCTTGAACAACTTCCCTAGCGGGCACTAGGTGCTGCATAGAATGGTTGTTCTCTCTTTTTCGGTGGTGCACACTTACACTACTACCACATGAGGGATATGTAATTGTGGATGCCACGGGTCAATGGATCACAACAGAATAAACACATGACTTCAGTTGTGGCCCCTGATGTAGCAGAGCTGTTGGACAAACCAATTACTGCTAAGGAGCTATCCCTCGCCCTCAAGTCCACCCTTGCAGGCTCCATGGTCTCACTATTCCCACGGGACCCAGCAGCCAAACAGTTCAGGTGAAAGAGCAGGAAATGTGGCAAGAAACCCACAGGGAATGTATGGGACATAATATCATGCTCTTATCTTGATAAATGTACATTAAAAAAATACAAATATATAAAATAATAAAGTAAACCACAATTTTGCAGCCCTATATCTGTGACATTGGTCTAATATTAAAATAAGTTTGGTGATCTGAAAGATTTAAGTATGACAAATATGCGAAAATAGAAAAAACAGAGGCAAATATTTTTTTAAAAGCACTTTACTATTGAACTGAATAGCGTTACATATATTTTTTTGCTTATTCAATATTTTTGTGTACTGTTGCTTTATAGGCTTTTAGGTTATATCAGCATAATATGTTAACATTGTATTTAGGAATACTAACATTGGTTTTCCTGAAAGCAAGTCTGTATAATCTAACATGTTTCTAAAAGCTTTAAAGACACTCTGAAACACAAAGAGTCAGAATATGCCAACTTATTCTATGTGCCTCCAAAAGCATTACAGAAGTGTGTATCCATGCACAGTGGTGCTTTGTATTAAAGAGAAGTAGGATTCACACCAGATGGCCAGGAGCACTGGAGATGTTTTTTTTTCATAGGCAATTGTTATCATAGAAAAGATCTGGAGGTTTAGCGTAAATATTCAAGTTAGTGGTAACTTCAGACTCTCACAAGGCTCCTCTCGATCCTTGGCCTGCTGTTTGACACAGCTTGTTCACCTTACCTCAAACAATGGAAATGCAAATGTTACTGAACAACCCTTACACAGCTGTTAACCCAGTGACAAAGAAAAGAAGAAATATTGTTATTATGGGTTTACAGAGCACTAGTTTCCATTGGCTTATAGTACTCAAAGGGTTAACTAGGAAACGGATGTTGTATTATTTTTATTATTACTTATTTTATTATTTTTATTATTATTATTTATTTTACACAACATCCAATTATTAATCTCCAGCAATAACTGGAGCCCAAACTTTCAGTGACTATGGAGCTGTGCAATCTCTTGTGCTCTACTTTCTGTAAAGTCACTGGGGTGATAACCTCAGCTATTAAATCTAAACTTTGCATGGTTGTTAAAGCCAAGTCTGCTAGGAAGAGTAAAAATATATTTATAGCTGGCCACAAATATTTATGAACAACAAAGAAATTTAAATATATGTGTTAACAAGATATAATAGGGAGGTAGGAACTGTTCAGTCCGGGACCAGACTGGCAATAATAGATCATAAATCACAGGTATGTGGCTTCATTTTGTATACATGCGGCTGCATGCTACACATTAACATCTGTGCCTTTAGTGGTCTTAAAAAAGGGCGCAAGGGGTTAATGAGCATGGACCCACTGGATATTTGGCCAATCCAGTCTAACTTCCTGCTTGAGGGAAAATATTATATCTTTTTTATTGGGCCTTTTGTAATGTTTGGGGAAGCTACTTTATGAACCTGCTCCATATGAACTTAAACTTCCTTACTGTATTAATCTTGGACAAGTCTGCTAATAGGCCAATCTGTGTGTACACCACCTTCACAGTCAAGGAAAAAACATTAAGTGTTAACTACACAAAAAAGGAAAATAATGTTACTTCAAATAAACTTCAAATTCAAATTATTTCTGGTGGTCAAACCAAGGAATTGCCCACAGGTTTAACCAAAGTTTGGAAAATAGAAAATATCTAGGAGCAGTCAAAAGCAAATAAACTTTAGAAATAAGTCCACAGCAAATAATTTATCAGTGCAAAAATAAAACAAAATAACAATATAGTTTATTAGTAACTAGACTGGGAGTTTGCAGGCAAGATAACCTGACGGAATCTCTATCGGGAGTTAGCCTAACATAATTCATAGTTAAATTAATAAAATTAAATCATCTCACCTTATTAATTAAGCTTTGTATGAGTCAAATCAGCCCTTTTTGCAGAAGAAAATGCTAGGACCAGCCTATCATAATGCATTGTGAAGCTGGGGGGGTTTAACAGTTTCAAATCACTGCGACTCACTTGCACGCCTCTCCTCCCAAGCTTATGTGGGCGCACAGACACCATCAAGATAGACCTCTTGAAGCGTCAGCTGAGAGTTCTGCTGCACAAGTTATGGACGTTTTCGGCTCCTGCACTGAGAAGTCCTTATATTTAATCATAAAATGCGTATCTACTTCTTGACAAGATTTCATATTTCAATACAAAATGAAACCAAGGTGTATCAGCTCAGATATCAGCAATACACTTTCACTGTTTAGGTTTCTATTATGTGTCAAATAAGACAGGATGGTGAAAACATTTTGTAATCAAAATAGCATGTGACGCTTTCTCAAATTTCAAAGTGTTTTTTATTAGTTTCTCAAAGAAAAAGAAACATTGATATCATTACATAGGAGTCAGAATGGTTCCATCAAGCATTATGCCAAAAGATGTATTTAATTATATGTTATTTGATTATATATTATATTATATATTATCAAGTTTGATTTTAAGGGTTGACAATTTAACTAGTCCCTTTGGTTGATATAACTCTCATTAGGTTTACTAAAAGAAGTTTAAGCTTAAGAATGTATAAGAAAAGATAGATAGATAGATAGATAGATAGATAGATAGATAGAAGATGGAATCCCTGTACCATCTCATATCCTGTATTTAATTTTATATGCTTTGTTAATCTCCTTCTGCACCTGTTCTATAGGTATCGCCTTCCTTGCAATTGTTTGTTTAGTGGAGGTTGTAATAATTTGAATTAGTTTCTTTACTGCTCTTAGGAGGAAGTCCGGGAGAGCTATTCGGGAGTAAAGGTCAATTGCAGTGCAGTATGAGCCTAAAGACTTGGAGCCATTATGCTTTTTTAGGGGGGAGACCTGCCAGACATATACCATTGATACTCTGTTCCAACAGTGTCTCTAACATTGTCCCAAGGAGCTTAGGTAGATTTTTTTGGATTCTAGATGGGACCAAGTACCATCATATATATAGGATGTTCTTGCTTGATTCCCAATGGTCTATACAATGAAAAACACCTATGGGGGTTTCATGGGGGTATGACAGATGTAGCTTCGACTCACGGGCCAGGCTCGGCTCAGCTGCTCAATTAAATAAAACACCAACACACAAGATGGGTTTGAAAAGGCCACAGCCGTTTTATTTAACAGTCATTGTCCTGTAAAACCTGAAATAATAAACATAGATGCGTTAACAGAGACAATGACGTAACCAAAACCAACCTAGCTTGCCAAGTTATCCAGGTACCAAACCACACACCAATTTTGGGAGGGGACATACCAGGATGCCCCAACCCGGACCTGAGGTTCCGAGCACCACTCCTTGCAAGGAACCTCCCACCGGTTATGACCACCAATGATCATACCACCACATTAACCCCTTGGATACCTGGCAAGCTACCGCCCACGACTGTGACTAATGCAGCAACACCACTTCACAAACTCAACCACATAAGGGGAAGGTGGGTGGGACAAACACCACCAGGTAAGGTTAAACAAAATGGATCCTTACCCCTGTGATCACCAAACTTAAATATCCTCCTACCAAAACTCCTCCCCTAAAATCCACAATTCCTGCCTTAGCCTAGCCCTGCTCAGCACTCTGTCAGGGCCCACTCTAGTCCATTCTGGCCCCCGTGGGCTTCATTCTGTTGCAGTGAAGTGCTGTAGAATATTGACACGAAGGTTTTTGTGCGTGCAGGCCAAAGCAAGTAACCCCAGTGTTTAATTCGTAAGTATGTGAAAATGTATTTGTCAGGATTTAAAATGTTAATTGCAATTCTGGGAAGGGGCATACTAAATTATCATGAAGGACCTGTCTGCATGATATTATTTCTGTCTTCCATCTGTGTAAACCCAGGTCCTCTGAGTAGTGTCAAGGGATGCCACTTTTATCAATGTCACCTGGTTTACTGTGCCTTTAATAAATGTGTCTCAAATTTTAATGGAGTGTTTCATTGTTGGTTACATTCAGGGTAGTTTTGGAAGCCCGTCGTACTGTGAAATGTTGATACTGTTTGAGCGATAGAGGCTGCCAGGTAATATTTGTGTACATCCAGAATATTAAGGACACTTTTAGTTTCAGGGAGGAAGAGTGTTTTGAGTGACAATCTTTAATAAGTAATCCCCTGGTAACCACCTTATGTGTAAGCCATGTTGTTGGGATAAACATATATGATGTGTTGTTTCATGTTAAGTATTTCATGATCTTTCCCTCTGCCTCTTTTTGATAGATAGGGTCTTTCAGTAGTGTGTCTTTCAAATGTCATGTACCCCTGCCCCTTGTGGGTAAGTTTATGTTCATTGTCACCTAAACTGGTGCATGGCCTGACCACATGATACTACCTATCATACATTTTGTAGTAATTGAGCATAAACATGTACTTGATTTGTCTGAAACATTTATGGGTGTTTGAATAGTATGTAAATTATTTAGAGCCTTGGTTAATGCATTTCCATACATCGTAGAGGTCAACAGTTATTGAAATTAATAAAACAGAAGCAAAATTTTCAGAAGCTTTCCTGATGCCAGCTGAAAATTCTGCTCATATTTTGCAGACAAAAGACTATTGACATAGCAAAAAAGTTCAACTTTATACTTTAAAAAGCCCATTTGTTTTTTTTTACTTAAGAGTTTAATGGAAGTTTGTCTAAATCCTTTTAAAAATAACATTTGCCGATTTGTAGCTCATTAACAAATTATTACAGCTTTAAATAATCTACCTGCTTCCACTTTAACAATAACTTTATGGTAGATTTTACCATAGTAGTCTGTAGTTCCTCAGCTATATTACCCAGTGACAAGCCATTCTAAATAAGAAACATTCAACACATGTAATCTCCTTGGATTTTCCTTTCACAAAGGTTTTCTTTTACATTGCAGGAAATATGTTCTTCTGACACTGAAGAATTAATGAGACATTGCTGCAGTATGTTGTCTTGCAAGAAACTTTGTAGATTTAAGTAACCTGTTTTCAAGATGTCAAGAGTTTGAGTGGCAGGCTTACCACTGGTAGAATCTCAGCAGGAGACACTGATGACATTGATGGAGAATGATGAATGACTGCGACATATCTCCACCCAGTCCACTTAACCATGTGCATGACAGAAGGACCTGCAGTTGAGGGCTGGTCAGTCCTACAATACCTTCAAGTTAGCTTTAAAACAATGCATTTGACTCCAGCAGAGTTTCAGGTAGAAAATTTGTGGCCATTAATGAGTTGCTAATGTGAATATAATTTTCTTTCCTAACTAAGAATTGCGTGGATAAAGACAGATGGAGACAGGCAATAGAACTGATAATGACGTTAACAAAGATTGAAAGGCTGCTTGTCAGGAAATGTAAAACTTCTAGACTTGATGTTGACAGAAGTTGACAGGAGCCCACTGAACGTTTTTCCTACCAATCCTTTTCTTCCCTTCATTACAGCATTTCTTATGCCCACTCTTTACATTGCAGGTAATTTGGATTGCAAACTCAAATGTTTTATTCTAGGTACACAAGTAAGCATGTAATGGGAGGTGAAGGAATTAATGGGATATAACAAAGCCAATAGCCCTCACACTGTGGAGAAAGCAGATTGGCAGAGACAGATCACCTTGTCAAACCACATGTCAAAACTAGACTGATTTTCACTAGGTAGAAGGAATGCCACTAATGACAGGAGGTATGCCATGGGCACATACATTAAATAGAAACATCCTGATGTGAAACAGTGTAAGATCATTTGTAGTGTAGTAAATATTATCAATAAATTACTATTAACTATTATATAACAGAAATATGTTTTTTGTTTCATTCTTTTATTTTGTATAATATTGCATTTGTGGATATAGTAAGGTCGCTTTTTAAAGGCTTTTTATAAATATACTGTGTTAGCTGTATTGCTAACAAATGTATTATTATTTTAAATCTTGTTTTTCAGTTTGCAGATTTTATGAATATCCTATCAATATATTAATACAATTATGTATGTATTATTCTTGTATAATGCATTTGTACACAAAGCTCACTCACTGCCATACAGAGAAATCATCAGATTAGGATATATATTTCAATATACACTATATATCAGCCATAACATTATGACTACTGACAGGTGAATTGAATAACACTAAAAAGCTTGTTATCATGGCACCTGTCAGTGGGTGAGATATATTAGCAAGTGAACATTTCGTCCACAAAGTTTATTTGCTATAAAGCAGAAAAAACGGGCAAGTATAAGGATTGATAAGGAGTGAGTCAGAGCATCTCCAAAACTGCAGTTCTTGTGGGGTGTTCCCTGTCTGCAGTGGTCACTATCTATCAAAAGTGGTCCAAGCGCTGAACCGGCGACAGGGTCATGGGCCGCCAAGTCATATTGACACTGGTGAGGGGCGAAGCCTGGCCTGTGTGCTCAAATCCAACAGATGCTGGTTCTGATAGAAAGGTGTCAGAACACACAGTGCATCGCAGTTTGTTGCATATCTGGCTCTCTCATAGCCGCTGACTAGTCTAGGTGACCATACTGACCACTGTCCAATGCCGAAAGCACCTACAATGGGCACGTGAGCATAAGAACTGGATGACCGGGTGCATGGGACCAGGATGTACTATGGGAAGAAGTCAAGCCAGCGGAGGCAGTGTGGTGCTTTGGGCAATGTTCTGCTGGGAAACCTTTGGTCCTGTCATTCATATGGATGTTAATTTGACACGTATCACCTACCTAAGTATTGTTGCAGACCATGTAACCCTTTCATGGACACGGTATTCCCTGATTGCATTGGCGTCTTTTAGCAGGATAATGCACCCTGCCACAAAGCAAAAATGGTTCAGGAATGGTTTGAGGAACGCAACAACGAGTTCAAGGTGTTAACTTGGTCTCCAAATTCCCCAGATCTCAATCCAATCGAGCATCTGTGGGATGTGCTGGACAAACAAGTCCGATCCATGGAGTCCAACCTCGCAACTTGCAGGACTTAAATGATCTGCTGCTAACGTCTTGGTGCCAGATATCACAGCACACCCTCAGAGGTCTAGTGGAGTCCATACCGTGACGATTCAGAGCTGTTTTGGCAACAAAAGGGGGACCTACACAATATTAGCCAGGTGGTCATAATGTTATGGTTGATTGAAAGCATATGATTAACCATACAATAGCTGGTTATGTAAGGTTCGTATCCAAAACATTAGATGTATATAAAGTCCACCAAGCTCAAATAAGGGGAATTTTATGGTATCTGCCTCCACAATTCAAGCCCAGACGAACCATCAACTTCTTACCCCCAATAAGCAAAAGTACAGTCAAAAGACAGCCTTCGTGGTAAAGTAAACCACTTCTACTGTGGAAAAAGTCTAAACATTTAGCATCAGCCAAATAATAGAGACGTTTCACAGTGGAAGACTGGAAAAAGATCTTGTTTAACAATGAATCAACATGTTAATTTTTTTATTGCAATCATAGCATTTGGGATATACTAACACCATAGTCTGAATAAAACCTACAATTAAGTATGGTTCACAAAATATTTTGTGGGGATGCTTTGCCTATTCTGGAACTGGTGACTTGCACAAAATAAACTACACTTTGATTACTATACTTTGCTCATATACTCTTTTTTATAAATCTTTGTTGCGTTTGCAATTGTATGATATCCATGAAAGCAGAGTACTTTTTGTGTATTGTTTGAAGAAAAGATCAAAAGGTTAAACAACAAAGACAATTTTTTACACCCTTGTTTGCTCATATTTACCAAGGCTGCCAATATTTGTGGAGGGAACAGTATATACAAATATGTCTCCCTCTCTCATAGAAAAACACGTATAAAACTCCTGGGCAATTGTAATATATTACTTTTTAATGACATGATTACAATCCCATAAGGAAAATGTGAAGACATCCGCATAAGACAATCTGCTATACTCTTTTCTTTTCATGATGTCCATCATGCCTTGTTAGCGTTGCATTCAGCTTTCATTAACAGTGGCACATGTGGCACTGTAGTTTATGTATATTTCCACAATACCCAGTTTTAGATTCCCACCCCACTTAGTAGCATGTGCATGCGCCCTGACAGATGTCTTTTCCATGCTCAATGTGTGCTTATTCCTGTTACAGAGATTTACAATAAAAAAAACTACCCTGGGGCTGCAGTATGCATTGAGAACAGTTTTAAGTGGGGAATATGTTAAATATTTGCCTCAGGCCACTTGTACTCAATAGAACTCAGGGGTACACAGGGGAAGAAAGACATGAAGTCCCATTTTCTGGCTATTGTATAAGCTGTGGGAGACATCACATAATGTCCCCATTAATTGTACAAAAACCTACTACTTTAGGTAGAAGCAAATGTCTGAAGAACCTAAGCACTAATTTCTCATCTACAGCATCCAGTAGATAACATGAACTAAAATAATGTGTCACAGAAACATATTATATTATTAAATCAAATAAAAATGCGAGTTTACATATAATGACGAATGTTGGAAACAACCTAAATCAATAGTATTCTTTCTAGTTTGCTGGTCAGAAATGTTTTTGAATTGATAAAGGGAAGACTCCTGAAAGCTTGTCCAACAAAAAAGACATTACAAGATTCTGCAAAATTTTCTTACTTTGCATCTACTAATAAGATACATTACTCTTTATATGTGAGTTAATTTCTACTCAACTTTTTTTTTCTATAGCGTGGTTATGGTTAAGCTATGATTTGAATCACTTGTCTGGAGCACTGAATTAAATAATTGCTTCTCTTAAAAGTGTGTTTACGTCAACTTAAATTGATAGTTTACTGCCTCTGATAGCCTTGCCAAGCAAAAATGCATATTAAAGTACTCAGGGCGGCCACCAATAGTCAACCAGTACCCATGTATGGGGCCCAGTCAACCAGGGAGGGGGAATGGGCTCCCTGATCTGTCATAGGCCCCTCATTGTCTGTTGCAGTCAGCTCTCAAGGACTTAATGTTTGGGGCGAAAGATGGCACAGACAGGCTGTTGGGGGCAAAGATAGCACGGGCAAGCTGTTTGGGGCACTGACAAGTTATTTGTGGAGCAAAGATGGCACAGGCAGGCCGTTTGTGGAAAGATGGCACAGGTAAGCTGTTGCAGACACTGACAAGCTGTTTGGGGACACATATGGCACATGCAAGCTGTTTGGGAGCACTGGCAAGCTGTTTAGGGACAAAAGATGGCACAGGAAGGCTGCTAGGGGAAAAAGATGACACATGCAAGCTGTTTGGGGCACTAACAAGCTGTTTGGGGACAAATATGCACAGACAAGGTGTTTGAAGGCACTGACGAGCTGTCTGTTGGCAAAGATGGCACAGACAAGCTGGGGCCCGGACAATTTTCGCAATGAGGCCCTGTGGTTCCTAGTTACGCCCCTTCATCCAGCCTTGAGGGGGGTGAAAGAGTGGGACACAACAGAAAAATGGGGGGGGTATTCAACAATTTGCCAGCAGCAGGCTTTGACATGGGTATTAAAGAGTGTACATTTCAAGTCATTCACAGAGCACCAAATTATAAATTGAACAATAAACATATATACTATGATTTCCACCCACAAGGATACGGCTGTTAGATGGATTAAATTGTGTGGTTACAACAGTAGCTTCAGATCATCAGATTGCATAAAGGAATTCAAATAAAGCAGTTGAGTATTGTAGATATATGTCAAGTGTTGTCGATATGTAGAATTCCTCATATGTCATAAGTTTACTTGGTAAGGAGCGTGTGGTCATGATGGATTTTATATAGAGTTTTAGTTCATGATGAAGGAATGGGAGGAGAAACAGGGGGGTGAACCTGGGAAACTTTATCTAGTGGTAGCAGAGTCACCCCTTTATACAGATGGCCAACCCTGAGAACATCCATTTCTGCAGGAGTGAGATCACGACGTGCACCCTGCTTGGTACAGTAGAGGGATGCCTAGGAAACCATGCGTCCCCTCTATAAGTGGGCTGCTCTGTAGTATCTCTCCACATCTGGTAGTCCCAGCCCCCCAACCCCTACACCTTATAAAGTGGGCATATGCCAATCTAGGAGCTCTGTTGTTCCATACAAAGGATGTTATGATTCTTCTACATGCCCTAAAAAAGGAGCAGGGGATAAATATGGGGAGAGTTTGTAATAGCTATAATATTCATGGGAGAAAGTTCATTTTGGTTATACTGACTAGTCCTATCCAGGTGAACTGTGAATGTATTGGGTAGCGCCTTATTACACTCTTGTGAGCCTCCTATATTACCGGTTGGGGGACCTCTCATGTGGAGTTATCAGCAAAGTAATTTCTCAACTTCAGGCTGAGTTCCTTTATTACTTCAGTATCAAATAAAAAGTTTCCTTTATGTCGCCCCCATGTGCTGTTGCTGGTAGCTTGAGTGAAAGGTGAATCAGGGCACAGTGTTGTGGCAAAGTGTATGATGTCAATGTTAGTTTCATAGAGAAGGTGCAATTGTCTATGTGATAAAAAAAAGCCTCTCTTAGAACATTTACTGTGAGGATGGGAGTAAAAAAATGTATAGTCTCTTACTTTTGGATGCTGAAGGTGCCAGGCATCAGATAACTGGGAGCGACGGAGACCTGCCTTGGTTCTATGAATCTTAGATTATGTCATTGTGGAGGATCCATCTGATCGATGGTACCCCCTAGAACTATAAAGATAATTTTAGATCAGATGTGACAAGGAATGGTGGTTCTGGATGGCCAATTTGACACTTAATAATCAAGATCCTATCCTCATTTTCATGGCCCTCCTCCAAACTTTGAAAGGGAAGAATTTGCCATATGAGTATAGGGTCCCAACAATGCCGTATCACAGCAACAGGTGGGCTAGCTGGTCACACAGACTGACCAAAGAAACCAAATCCCTCGTGTGAGGGAAAGGAAGGCCCTGTGCGGTGTGTTGTGGATGGATCAAAGGGGCTGGACTCTGGACAAAATCCAACAACCCCTCAATCCATGGCTTATAACAAGCTAAATATTGAAATTGTGATGTCGCGATCTGTAGTGTAGGTGCAGTGAAGTTGTGTAAAAGTGTAAGGACTTAAACTAGTTACTTTGATGCCCGCTGATTGGGCAGGCTCAGAGGGAGCAAGATAAAGTTTATGTTTCTGGGAGTATATGTTAGTGCCATTTTCCACACAAAAAAGTTTTAATAACATAAATAAAACATTGTAACATAACATCTCAACAAAAACATGTCTCACAGACTTAGCCACACTGCCCAACAAATTCTCAGGAATGTTTCATTATATGGTCTGTGCCTGTAGTCACAAGTGAGCCGCGATCCCAGCCAAGCCGTTTTAGAGTTCCTCTGACTCAAAGAAACACTAGTGGCCTCACAAGAGCCTTTGAGGTGAGCAGATAAACATGAATAACTTGGTATAAGCATTCCATAAGACGATCCATAACATTCAAAAGACCTCTGGATTCCGGTGAAGAGGAAATGTGGTGTTACTGGATACTTTCCATTCAAATGTTAATCGGCATTTCCATTCTTAAATGTTGGTGTGATAGGGGGTCAAGTAGAATAAATGAATGGCTGCAATGTTCCCTAGAATTTATTAGGGGGTAAAAAGTACCCACAAGGGGATATATTCAAAGTCATACAAGTCGTTTCCTTTAGCGCATCAATGCGGTCTCCTATGTGACATAAGTCATGCTTGATTTCACTTATGATCATCACCGGATCCATTTTTGTCTGTAGGGCTTTCAGGATCTCTCTCCAGCAGTCTGGGTTTGGAATTTTGTCCAGCACTACTATATCCGAGAGCTCAGAGATTACTGGGCTTGAGGGCTGAGATGCCATCTTGGACCCAAAGGGCGCGCCGGGAGGCTCCTGACAGGCTCCATAAAAATCTTCGATGTGGGAGGCATTGTCTTAGTTTTAGACTAATTTTTTTGTCTTAAATTTTTTTATTCCTTTTTTTTTAATTTTTTTTTTTTTATAGTTTTTTTAAACACTACACTACACACACAACACAAAATTTTAAATGGATCCTCCTTTCGGGACTAAGGAGGGACAAGCTCCATCTACCACCACCACCACCAGCACCAGCACCACCACCAGTTCTAAGATGCAGCCTTTGCGTCAGTCTAGTCGACCAACTAGGCCAAGCTCTCGCTTATCAATTGGGGAAGCATTGCTTAAAGGATCATCAAGTAAAGGAAAGGCACCAAAAGCAGGCAGTAGTAGTGCTGCTAGGCCCACAAGCTCTATGGTTTTTTACGGAAAGCCTAAAGGGAAACTCCAAGGCTATGCGCGCCCCAATTTGGGAGCACTTTGAAAATGTTGAAGAAGGGCGCTATTTGAGGTCTGATTATAAGATGACCCCGATTATAAGACGAGGGTATTTTTCAGAGCATTTGCTCTGGAAAAAACCTCGTCTTATAATCGAGCAAATACGGTAAAACTTAGCATAGCTGGTGGCCGTGGTACTACAACAACAACTAGTACCATCTCCAGAGAGAGTGGAAAAACCCCAACAGCTGCTTCTGAGCCAATAGCAGCAGCAGCTAGTGCTGGCAGCCAGAGACCAAGGCAGGTTGGAGCACTGCATGTCCAGCCCACTCTGGAACAATTTGTGGCATTCCACTCCCAGAGAACAATGCCCAAACAGCAGGCCAATAAAGTAACACGACTTATTGGTCAGTTCATTGCTGTTGGAGGGGCATCCTTCTCCATGATTGAAGGGGAGCCTTTCAAACAATTGATGGCTGCTGTGGCTCCACAATATACAGTTCCGTCACGTTCCACTTTCAGTAGGAACATTGTCCCCTCATTGTATCGGTCCTGTGTTTCAGCAATGAAAGAGGAGCTTTCCAAGGCTGCTGGTCAGTCTGTTCATTTCACAACAGATTTGTGGAGTGCACCTAGTGGGCAGCATGCCTTTCTTTCTTTGACAGCACACTGGTGGCAGCCCGGTGTGTCCAAGGAAGCTGCTGCAGCAGGCTACCGATCATTCCTTCTCCATGCAGAAGCGATGGATGAAAAGCACACTTCCCAAAATATTCTGCATGCAATGAGGAAAATGTTTAGCCTTTGGGAGGGAGCAGAGGCAGCACCAATGTTGAAGTTGGTTTTGTGGTAACTGACGGAGGTGCCAATATGGTGAAAGCTCTGCGAGATGGTCATATTGTTGGTGTGCGCTGTGCAGCCCACATCATCCATCTTGTAGTGAAGGCAGCAATGTCAGAAGGAACTAATGTAGCAGCAGTAGTTCTGTCCCGCTGCAGAAAGATCGCTGGGCACTTTCACCATAGTGTTAAGGCTAGCCAACTTTTGAGGGAAGAGCAAGAGAGGTCAGGTCTTCCCGTACACTGCCTATGACAGGATGTCAGTACGCGGTGGAACTCCACTTTAGACATGCTGGAGAGGATTTTGGAGCAGCAGAGGGCAATCCATAATCTTGCCTCAGAGCATAATATTGGGATTACATCTCCATTGAATAGGGAGGATTGGACAGTGATCGCCCAGCTAGTGGCAGTCCTTAAACCATTCAGGGATGCCACTGAAAATTTAAGCTCAAACACTGCCAGTCTGGCCGAGGTGATCCCAGTGTTCTCCCATCTAGGCAGCAAGATGGATGTGTTCCTTGAAAACCGTGAGGCTGTTCAAGGTGGCACTCTACATCCTGACGTAGCAGCCATAGTCAGGAAGCTGAAGTATCTGCTAAAAGTACACCTTCGCAAACGCATGGAAGAGAGTCCCGAAATGATGCTAGCGTGCTTTTGCGATCCAAGAATTAAGGGAAAGCTAGCAATGAAATTCAATGTTCTCAGTAGCTACCGGGAGCAATTGGTTAACAAGGTGCGTGACTGGCAGCGTAAAATGAGAATGCTGTCCGAGGAGGGAGAGGTGCAGGAGGAGCATCAGCAGCAGTGCCACAAGCAGCACGACACAGCTGAGTGGAGCAGCTGCGTTTTGGGAAGAGGCACTTGGGAGTATAGTTGGACCATCTGACAGAGCTAGCAGCAGAAAGGAGAGTAGTGCTGCTGAAATGGTCAAACTTTACCTCTGTGAAGTTCCTTCTGCACCTAATGTTGATCCTCTTAGCTATTGTGTGTGGCCTGCACTCTCATGGGTTGCGCAGCAGCTTCTATCATGTCCGCCAACCACTGTTCAAAGTGAGCGCTCACGCATGGTACCTCATCTGATGGAGCAGATTGCCTTTCTTAAATTCAATCTGCCCAAGTTGGGTTACCCAGCTCTTAGCTTGGAAAGTTAATTTTCTTTCTCTAATGTTCAAGGTAGTTTCTCCCCCTGGTTGCACGTGTTTGCGGTGTGGCAACGTCTGCTACCTCCGCCGGTGTAGCTACATTACGCTAGGGCCTTGTGTCTGAGTTCTGTAAGTCCGCTCCCAAATGCCTAGGACTGACAGTCTTTGGATGCTTTGCCCTGGGGTGAAACAGGTGAGTCGGTCGCCAATTGCCCACTCATTCGCCTTTTCCATTTTTCAATGCTGCTGGTGGTGGTGCCAGCGTCTCTTCTTTGCCAGTTCGCTTCCTGGCTAGAGTCATGCCCAAAATGTCCCTAATGGTAAGGGTAGTTTCTCCCCCCTGGCTGCGTCTGTTTGCGGTGTGGCAACGCCTGCTACCTCCGCCGGAGTAGCCCGCTTATGCTAGGGCCTTGTGTCTGAACTCTGGAAGCCCGCTGCCAAACGTCTAGGACTGACAGTTGTTTGGATGCTTTGCCCTGGGGTGAAACAGGTGAGTGGGTCGCCAATTGCCCACTCATTCGCCTTTTCCATTTCCTTTTCCATTTCCATTTCATTTTTTTCCGTCTGATACACAACCTACCAAACATAACACATAACACAGTGACATAACACATAACACACATAACACACACACTTTGTACACACTTCTACACTCACTAGCATTAACGCTATAACTCACACTTCACCCTATAACATTTTTCCATCCACATACCTGCCAACAGACCCAACTTTTTCAGGGACAGTCCTGCTTTTTTCCTGTCCCATCAAATTTAGCTAAACTAGGTATGCTAGTGCACATAGGTATAGCTGGGTAGGGTAGCACTACAACATTAAATAAATATAATAAAGTAAATAATAATAAATATAACTTTAAAATAAAATTAAATAAACCCCTATTTTTTTTTAACACCCATTAAAATTAAAATTAAATTATTATTTAGACATAATACATCTTTAACCAAAACAGTGCACTAATAATTTTAAACATAACCGTACATTAACCCTAAGCTATTTTTTAGTTCTTGTCCACCATTTTTCCATTCGCATACCTGCCAACACACCCAACATTTTCGTGGACAGTCCTGCTTTTTTCCAGTCCTGTCCAATAAAAGTTGGGTTGTTGCAAAGTATGCCATTATAAATAGGTAGCAAATGTTAGGCATGTATTTAAAAGTGGTCCAAAATCGATTTAAAAATTTTAAATAATCCCTATTCTTTTATTAAACATCTATGGATGTGTGACTGTGTATGATAAAAAGGAGCCCAAGTTCCTTGGAGCATTTGTCTAGGTCTCAGACAAGACAACTGCTCGGAGGAACTTGGCCCTCAGTTTCGGGCAATGTGTATTGTGTACAGTACACCTCGGTACGTGTGTGCAACTCTATTGGTCATTTCGGCAGGGGGCTCACCTGCCATCAACGAATGAAGTGCATTCTGCAGTTCTGCAATTCATTTGTTGATGCCAGACCAGCCCCCTTCCGGCGACCAATAGAGTCGCACACACATACCTTCACGAAGCGAACGCATCTGCTGCTGCTGCTGCTCCGATGTGTTCTTAACCCCATATTAACCCCTGCTACGCAGCCGGGAGAAAACGAAGATGAAACGAGCACGAAGAATGTCCACGAATATTCGCCCGAAAAGAAGACAGGAACGGGCGAATATTCGCGGAATACGAAGATTTTTTTTTCTCCGAAGACGAGCACGAAGACGAACACGAAGAGCTCCCTGGTGCCCAAGTCTACTGAGAACACCCTCAATTTGGACCAAATGCCTCTGTCTCTTTTTTTTTTTTTTTTCTCCAGGTTGTCCCTCTTTTGTAGAAGCTCTATCATAGAGTTCTACCCTCCTGAAACTGCCTATAATAACTGAAAATGTAATATATATATATATATATGAGTGAATGAATGTTTGTGAATGAATGAATGAGTGTGTGTGTGAGAGCATGGATGTGTAAGTGTGGGGGGGGACAGCATGGCATAGGAAAGCTGTAATCTCACTTCTATCATGCCCAGGTTCCAGCATGTACTGGCTGCCTGGGCATGATATGAGTGTGATTGCTGTTAGCAATTATATATATATATATATATATATATATATATATATATATATATATATATATATATACTGTATTTGCTATAAGACAACCCTCCAAACTTTGATTATTAATTTAGGAAAAAAAGAAAAAGCCTGAATATAAGACTATCCTATAAGAAAAAAGTTTTACTAGTAAATATTTACATGTAAACTATTTTTTCATATTTAACCCCTTACTGACAAGGCCCATATATGTACGGGCTCAAAATGCATTGTTTTCAATGGGTTTAGGGACCGCCCATTGTCCTTAAGGGGTTAATAAAAACTATTCCCCCAGTTATGCGCATCTGCCCCCAATATATGCCTTATACCTCCTTATATGTCACTTTGCCCTCCAGATATACCTTATACCCCTATATCCCACTCTGCCTCCCTGATATTCTTTTTAACCCCATATATGCCACTCTGCCTCCCTGATATTCCTTTTAAACCCCTATATGCCACTGCCTCCAGAATACCCTTTTACCCCCCCATATGCCACTCTTACCCTCCCCCGACTTACCAGTGCTTCCATAAACTTCTCCCCGTGTTTCAGATTTCTTGGTGTCTAGTGTGGCAGCCGGTGAAGGTCTGCACGATGCACGCACACAACCTTGGTGTGTTACTTACTTTTGATAAAAGTGTGCGGTTTCGGCCAAGTGAATGCTGAATTTTCGGTTTCGGTCCAGAATTTTCATTTTGGTGCATCCCTAAGCCAGACACTGAAGTGGTAGGCCTACACCGCATCAATGTTTGGCTTAGTATATAGTGATAGGGGTTATGCTGCATTATTGTCAATGTCTGGCTTAATGTATAGTGAGAGGGATTACGCTGTACCACCGTCAATGTTTGCCTCAGTATATAGTGATAGGTGTTATGCTATACCCCTGTCAATGTTTGCCCCAGTATATAATGATAGGTGTTATGCTGTACCACTGTCAATGTCTGCCTCAGTCTATAATAATAACAGTTATGCTGTACCACCGCCAATGTTTGCCTCAGTATATAGTGATAGGTGTTATGCTGTACCACCGTCAATGTCTGCGCCAGTATATAATGATAGAAGCTATGCAGTTTTAAAATGTGTGTGTGGGTGCCACATACAAGATCTACCCCAGGTGCCAAATACTCTAGGTAAGCCCCTGCATAGCTCCAGAGTCCAGTAGCAGTGTGCTTTATACCACTCCAGCCAATGTTTGACATTGCGCATAATGATTTTTCGGCAGCTTTTTTGTGATTTTTCTGTGAAGCGGCTCGGAGATGGAAACCCATTTCATTTATTGTGGCTGAGCTGTTGTTACTCCTGGAGACTTCTAATTCACAGTGATAGCACTTACAGCATCCTATGATGATCACTGAGCTCTTCAGTACGATCCATTATATTGCCTGTCTACGAAGACAGCATGCTTATGTGCTTGATTTTATACACCTGTTAGCAATGGGTGGCTGCAATAATTAGCAGGGGTCTCCATATACTTTTGGTTGCATATCTTTAAAAATTCAACCCCATGCAGTCAGAAATGTAAGCCTCAGGGAGGATCTTTCCTTTTCGCTCAATGTTTACGGGAAGTGAGGAATCCAGTCCACACTCAAATTGTGCTCACCTGCATGTACTAATAAATGGGGGTGCCGGTTAATACCTTCCTCAAGATCATTTTGTTCCCTAAGGAGAGAGCTGTTAAAATGAGCTTGAAGAAATAAAAACAGACCTAGGATCTTTTAAAATTATTTCTGCAGCAGAACTGTGTCTGCAACCTGGGGGACTGTGTGTGTTTATAAAGATCCCCAGGGAAAAGTACCAAACAAAGGAGTATTTTTCTTACTATATATATATATATATATATATATATATATATATATATATATATATATACAGAGGAGTCAGATGTGGGTTAAAGAATTTTATCATTATAAAAACCTCACCTCACTCACCACATGTCACCATACATCATGACTATATTATGTCCATGCCTTCTAGCAGCTTTTATTCAGATTCTGTTCACAAGGGAGAACGCATCAACAAAGATTTAACATCTGGTGGCTATTATATGCAAGGTTTTGTTGTGATTAGCCCATATGATAAGTCTGGCCAATTGCTATTGATATTAGATTGTTACACTCTTTACAACACACTACTCGAGCTGTCACTTCTGGTTTGTGGTCACTGCTAATTTGCCATAACAATTTCCAATATCTGCCAGTATTCCTCTTGGGAATCTCAGTGCCCCAAACAAGCAGCCACAAGACTGGCTTTGGTTTGAGGCAGGACTAGCAATAAATGAGAAGATTTATCAATTACAATCCGTTTTCTTGACACACAACTGGGATATAGCTTACATTTCAATTAGGCTGTGTTTGCTAAAAACTGGAAAAGACATATAAAGAATATTTATATTGGCTAGTTTTATCTGTCATGTATCTCAAGCTATCAAAATTCTGTGTCTAACTGAATTCACTATAGGCATAGAGTCAAACAGTATTTGCCAACATACTGTGTTAACTATGGTAGACACTTTCTTTTAAAAGTTTTAAAATAGTGGGAACAAGGGGTAGACAATATCTGTCCTCTAGGTATTTCAGACTACAATTCTAAGAGTGGCACAACATCATAGGAATTGCAGTACACATAACCTGTAGAGTCAAGATTATATGATCATTATATTATTCACTAAAGAAAGTTATGGTTAATCACACTGGCTTCTGCTGGAAGAATGGTTGATCTGGCCATGCATAATGCATGATTAACCCTTTAAGGGCAGAGAGTGTGAATACGTTTTCCCTATTGAAGGCCAGGTCAATTTTCATAGTTTTCCAACAGATATGTTAAGGTGACAAGCTTACACTTTACCTATGAAAAAAGCTTTTTAAAGAATCCTACTTTAAGGGAAACAGTACTACACATCCCAATATATGGTTTAAAGGCAAAAACAACATTTAAAAAATCTATTATTTCCCCATATTTGCCAAACGAAATATAAAAAATTATGGAAACTAAATATTTTTTTACAACTTTTTTATGATGGTGCCCCTGAGTGAGATCATGAGAGAGTGAATTTATTAATCATGAAATAACATAATGGAGGTGGGCATGGTTTTGGTGGGAGGGCAGCATTTAATCATTGGACAATGTCTTGGGCTGGCACTGATGACAACTCCTATCATCCTAGTCATTAGCCTAGTTAAGGGTAATGGGAGTTGTAGGTCGTCATCAAAGAATATATTGTAAGAGCTCCAGTTTCAGTGTTTTGAGTTTTCTATTTTTGCTTGTTGTAGGATCTGGGATATGGGTATATTAATCTCGAGTACAGTGACATAACTAAAGGAGTCGCAGTGGTCGAAACTACGACGGGTCCATCTATCTCCACTTGTTTCTGTCTTTCCATGGCGCTTCAAAAATGTTTAGAAAGGCATGATCCGGTTGGAAGCGCCCTTTCTGGGCAGTTCTATAACGACACTGAGAGAGACAGGTACACAGCGGGCTCACATTATGTCACTATTGAAACCTGCAGCAGAGTTAAGGAAGTGTGAGTGGGAGGGAGAGAGGAGGTATGTATGTTTGTATTAATGTGAGCATGGATGTCTATGTATAAGTCTATGTGATCATGCATCTCTACGTATATGTGTGTGTGTGTGTGATTATGCATGTCTATGAATGTGTAAGTAATCACCCATGTCTATGTATAAGTGTATGCGATCATACATGTCTATGTATTAGTGTATGTGAGCATGGATGTGTATGTAGTATAGTAGTATAGTATAGTAGGTTGAAAAAAGACTTCAGTCCATCAAGCTAAACCTTTTACACATACCTGTTCTAAAGTTGATCCTAAAGAAGGCAAAAAAACCCTACTTGGGACAATTACAAATGATGCCACAACAGGAAAAAAAATCCTTCTTGATTGCATAGTGGCAATCAGATTACTCTCTCGATCAACTTTCTAATACGACTGTCCTTTTAGCAGTTGTAGCCCTTTATGCTATGATTAACCAGAGAACCATCCAGACCTTTCTTAAAAATATCCACAGAGTTAGATAATACAACATCCTTAAGCAGAGAGTTCCATATTCTTATTGTTCTTACTGTGAAGAACCCTTTCCTATGCTGATGCTGAAATCTCCTTTCCTCAAGTCTCAACTGATGACCTCATGTCTCATTGTAGAGACCTTTGGAGAATAGATCACTAGAGAGCTATTTATACTGACCGTGTATTTATTTGTACATAGCATAGCTCTATGGCATCCTTCTCAAAAACTGGTGCCCAAAATTGCACTGCATATTCAAGATGAGGCCTCACCATTGCTTTAAAAAGAGGTAAAATTATATTTTCATTTCGTGATTTAAAACTCTTCTTTATGCATGCCAATACCTTACTGGGTTTTGCAACCGCTGACTGGCACTGCACATTGTTGCTAAGTCTATGGTCTACAATTATACCTAAGTCCTTCTCATGTTCTGCTTTTCCCAATGCAATGCCAATGAGTGTAAGTTGCATACTTACTTTTGTTACCAAAGTGCAATACCTTACACTTATCTATATTGAATCTCATCTGCCACTTATTTGACCAGTCCCCTAGTTTATCCAAATATTATGAAGGGACGCTACATCCTGATCAGACTTTATAACTTTACCTAATTTTGCGTCATCAGCAAACACGGACAAGTGACTTCCAATATCTACTTCAAGATCATTAATAAATAAGTTAAAGAGAACTGGACCCAAGACAGAACCCTGAGGCACCCACTTACCACAGTTGTCCAGCTTGAGAATTTACCATTAACAACAACTCCAAGACCTATTTGTCCCAGCTATTTCTTGGCTAACTTCCCGTAGTATCCTCAGGTGTATCCCATCTGACCCTGGAGCTTTGTCTACTTTAAGTTTACTTAAATGTTTAAAAACTTTATCTTGTCAGCCATTCCCACAATTGATTTAAGGTTTCTGTAGTGTTGAGTTGCCAATCATCAGGTAGTGGCTCTTCTTTTTTATATACAGAGGGAAAAAAGGCATTTATTATTGCTGCCTTTTCCTGATCCTCACTAATTAACTTACCATCTCCAGATTGCAAACCACCTACATTGTCACTCCTAAATTTTGTGGCATTAATGTACTTAAAACATTTTTAGATTTGTTTTGTCTCCTTGGCTATCATCTTCTCATTGTTAAATTTAGCCAGCCTAATAGCACTTTTGCAAGCTGTGTTGGCATCTTTTTACTTGACATGTGATGCCACTGAGCCCTCTGACTTGTAAAGTTTAAATGCCAATTTATTTTTTCCATTTGAGCATGGATGTGTATATGTATAAGTATATGTGACCATAGATGGATGTATAAGTGTGTGTTACCATGATTGATGTGAAATGAGGAGTGTGTGTTAGAAGTAGTGTGTACCTGTCCGATAGTGAGTATGAGTAAGTGTCTGTCGGCATGTGTAATTTTGTGTAAGTGTGTTTACATATGTGTGCCAGAGTGTATGTTGAGGGCAATGATGGCACAGACAAGCTGGGGGGCAAAGATGGCACAGATAAGCTGTTTGGGGGCACTGATAATCTGGAGCTAAAATGGCACAGGCAGGCTGTTTGGGGGCATTGACAAGATGCTTGGGGCAAAGGAGGTACTCACAAGCAGTTTGGGTCAAAGGTGGCGTTGTGGGACAAGTTTGGTGAAGTTGAGGGGGCCTGGGCCAATTTTAGCACCAGGGCCCTATGGTTTCTAGGTATGCCCCTGCTAAAGTAGAGACTACAATTTAAACATGTGCAGCAGATCATAATCAGACTGAGCACTAATCTAATCTGATCACATCAGAAGTACAATCAGGATTAAATGCTGTCCCTTTCAAAACAAATATTTTTTTCATGAGGGATTCTTGTAAAACTAGCTTTGTGTAGTCAGAGATTTCTACTTGGCATAAATATTTTTTGTTTGTAATATAGCTTCTGTCACATCTGGTGACTTGTGCAGTGCCCTGATTCAACTTGGCCCAATCATTTGGTAGCATTGCCTAGCTTCAGCTCAGCTGCACCAACCTAATTTCCATAAGTATCATGTGGTGTTACAGAAACCACATTTTGCCAAGCTGTCAACTGTACAGCTTTCTCTCTGCTAAACAGACTCCTATTAAAACTGTCTGCACAATTTGTCAGTTAAATGAGGTACAAGAGGGACACTCTATTTGCCCCTAATTAGCTGTGCAGACTACCTTTGTCTGTTTGATTAAGTATTCACTGTATCAATTTTGTTTAATCTGATTCATTTCACACACCTCCCCTGAGGCTCAGTACATACGGTTAACTAATCTGTGATATCATCTTTCATATCAAGCTGCAACGAACGTCCAAGGCGTATACCCTACCCCATATGCATTTGCACTATGATCACCTAACTCTCAAGGAACTCCTGACGTCAAAGAAAGTGTCATGTACATTAAAGGCATTATGGGTGTATTATTATCATTTATTGTTTTATATAGCATACAATAGGTGAACAGAACATAAGAAGTAACATATGAAATAACATTTACAGAAACAACAGATGAGGAGGGCCCTGCTCAAACAAACAAGTTTCAAGTTGCAAAATTATTTAGACGTTTTTTTGTGCAGTTGCAGCTTTGGAGGAACTGCAATGTAGTCTCATAGCAGCCTTTATGGTTTAAGCTGCCTTAAAGGACAGCCTAAGGCTTTGCGCAAGTACAAGGTGAGTGTATGTATGTATGTATGTGTGTATGTATGTATGAATGTATGTTAGAGTGAGTGTGCGTGTTAGTTTGTGTGTTTCTGTGTGGGCTTGTGAGTAAATATGTTAGTTCTGGTGTAGGGGTGGGGCAGGTATGGGGCTACTTGGCTTCATATGTTACTAGGCCAGAAGGTGTCAGAAAGCATAACTTTCTGTCTTTTCTATTGATCTATACATTTGCTAGCTGTTGCCCATGATGGAGTCTGTCTGTGTCTTTGTAAGCATCCCTGCTGCAGGAGAATGGTCCCATGCACCAAATGGGTCCCCATACGGGACCCCACATCAACCAGTACAACATGTACCGAATGCATACTGTGGATACATAAACTACACTGCAGCAAGTGGGGCCCCCATGTCACCAGGCGCCCAGGGGCAATAACCCCAATGTTTGTGAGCAATTTTCAACCAACCTGGAGAGGCAGGAGCGCAGCAGGGTCACAAAACATCGACAGTTAAGTAAGGGAAGAGGAGTGAGGGAGGGAGTGAGCGAGCAAGTGAATGAGTGAGAGGGTATGGGAGGGAGTATATATGAATGTACAGTATATATATATGTTAGAGTAAGAGTATATGTATAAGTGTGTGTCAGCATTAGTATGTAAGTGCATGTTAGCATGCATGTGTGTGCCTGTGTGTAACCATGGATATGTATGCGTAAATGTAACAAGTTTTATAATGTCATCCGATATAGGTATGCTGATCCTATTTAGACCATTGTTGACTCTATACCCCTTATCTTCCCCTAACATACTATAATAAATCATTCTGCTTAGATTAGTAGACCACACCATCACAACCTCTCTGCCCTTGCATTATATTGCTCCCTAAAAACTTTTCTCTTCAGGGAAGCCTACCACTGACATAAACATCAAATCTTCTCTCTCACTCACTTACAACTCTTATCTTGCCCTACATTAAAGTCATTCACTACCTCTTGTTTCTCACACCTTATCCACCTAGATTGTAAGTTCCTGTGTATCTGTATGTCAATTGCTGTATTGTACTTGTCGTTATCTGTATCATTTTCTTCTTTGTACAGCGCTGTGGAATCTGTCGGCACTTTATAAATGAAGTATTATAATAATAATAATGTCACTATAAAGTATAAGTTCTTTTGTGATTCCATTTACTTACTTAAGTGTGTAAAACTTACCCTATACAGTAAGAAAAGTAGGTTGACATTTTTGTAGATTTGTATCACTCTTTTTCCTTCCAAGTTCAGAGAACTATAGGGGATACATCCTCCATCCTACATCCTCCATCCGCACGTGGTACCAATACGACAGGAGAACAAACCTCTAAGCTCCCTGAAAGCTAATGTGATTGTTCATGTTCATCTATGAGTGCCTAGTAAAAGGTATCACTTAAGTGAATAATCTAGTAGAATAAAAATCAACTTCCTACTGAGGCAGGTTCCTGGCTCCTATATTGTTTATGTAATGCAATTTAAAAAGTAGTATTACCCCTTTTCCAAAACTTGTGGTAGTGCAGTGCCTTTGCTTCTACATTTCATTTACGCATAAAAGTGCCAGCAGATTTCATAACACTGCCGGGGACAGTAAAAATATTTAACAGACAAGTTAAAACATTACAAGAAGAGAGCCCAGCTCTTGAAGCTCCATTAGGTGGTTGAGAGAGAAGTGAGACAGTAGGAGGGGACTGCTTGGACATGGTGAGTTGATTGTAGTGATGGTCATATGGAAAACTCTATGTTGATCTTGTGGATGGCTTCTTTAGAATCCTGGTGGATGGTATCAAGGAGCAAGGTTGTATGCTTCTCTGCATATGTGGGTTTTTAGTGAGCGTTTAATAGGAGAGTAGATAGAGGTCTAACAGAGGAGTAGGCAATTCTAGAGATTTGGCACAGCATGGGTGAAATCCTGCACACGCAAGTTGGAAAAGGTCCTGTGGGGAACAAAGAGGGTGGTTTGGAGACTACTTGGAGAGCTAAGATATAGGGGATACGGTGTTACCATAGGCTTTGTAGATCAGGATTAAGAGTTTGATTACTGTATATGATTTAGGCGAGCAACCCCTATAAATGCATAACTTGTGCTAACAAGTAACCAGATCCCATGCACCATTGGTAAATTTAACAGAGGCTAAACTCAGGTGTTAAGGGTTTTAAGGTTGGGTCAGAGCAAATTCTTGTGTTAAGGCTAGTAAGGCAATATTTAAGGTTACCACTATGATTATAATGTTGGTTTTTTTCACAAAATCAGTAGTTTGGAGGGAGGCTAAAACATTAACTTACAAAGTTCATTATGATTCATTTTTTAATATTGCCTGCATTATGCAAAAATTCATAGTGGGATGCCACCTTGCCAATCAGTGGCAAGAATGATCAGACTACAGAGGAGTAGGCCAGCTGTCTTTTGAAAAATTCATATTAAGTACTCACAGAATACATTCTTCTTTAGTTGACATGCATGGAATGCGCTCCTGTTTATTACAATGGAAACACTTTCCTACCAGTGACTGACTGCTTTAAGTAGTTCTGATTAGACTAACTGAAGCAAAGACTGTATGATCTAGTATGACAAGACACTTGAGCAGGTTAGAGGTTTACTTTTAAGATCCTTTATGTATATGATGATTTTTTCATATTTTTCATATGCAATAAATAAAATAATTAATCAGAATAATCTTATTTATACAATTTCTCAGTTTCTCCAACCCTCAGCTGTTGACTGTGCAGAAAAGGTGTTCCATGAAATCTACCATCCAGATCTAGAACTGGCTCGAATGAGCTCATCAGGGAAATCATATCCTTCATTAAGGATTTTGACATTTTATGTATAGGTTTAAGTCTGTGTCCTTAACATATTTGTTGCTGTTGCTTTACAATGAGTGTAAGTATGAGGAACATATTTCAGTAAATTTGCCATGATTTACATTGGCATTAAATGCTTTTTTTATTATCTTGTATATAAGCAATAGTCAATATGCTGCATGCAAATGACCACACAAAAATGAATTGATTCAACATGCACCACGTAAACTAAAGGCACAAAACCCTAATCTGTGTTTCATTTATTATAAGATCCAAAGAGTAAAAGCAAAGGAAAAAACACCAGCATGTCCTGATTATTGCTATATCCCTTGTGTCAACAGTTTGGAAGGAAGATGGCTAATTTTGCTACTGACAATAAAAGACAGATCATTTTCTCAGATGCTGTTATCAGCAGAGTCAGAGCTGGTACATTCTCTCAGGGAGTCCCTCAGCTATGGGTAACTGGCACTGAGACAAACACTCACTGACAGCCATTTGTGACCAGCTATGAAACACCATCTGCTGTATTTAGGCAAGGGAGCAAGCACCTATTGCAAATAATACTCTAGTGGAGAATGATTGTTTGAACTGCCTACAGAAGAATGTTAAATATAATAAGGGTGGTGCTACGGGATACCTAGGGTTACACACATAAGTGTTAGTTTTAATCTTAATTGGATGTGTACAATGGAGTAATGTAAAGTAGTGTATTGCTCATACAATGGTAATGCATTAAATCAATTAAAGCAAGAACAAACAAATGGCTAAAAAGTATTACCCAATTGATTTCCAACTGGAAGCCTAATACATCCCTGCAGTTGGACATTCCTGATACGACCTATTTTAGGGACGGTAACAATAGAAACATGTATTTGTGTGCTTCCAGTGCTTCCCTAATTACCTATGATCTGTTACGATGATATATTGAACATCTACTGAACAACATAATCTATGGTCAAACTGAAAGAGATAGGTGCCTCCATAGACTGATTCACACAAAAAAACTTTGCTGCACATAAGGACACAGGAGAGATTTAAGGTTTATAATACAAGAACCAAAACAAATTGTCAAATTATCAGCCTTACATTTCCAAATAGATAGGAATTACATACATTGATTCTTTTGAGCATAGGCTTTTCCCTAGCCTTACTGAACATGTGTTAGGCCTCCATAGATCTACCCTCACCTGCTCCCAATAGCCTTTCTTCCAGAATCTTTTACGTGCGCTGAACTGTTCAAAAACTGAGCAGAGACCCTCTTTTGTGCTGGGAGCTGAATAGTAGAGTTGGAAGTATGATTTTCATGTATGATTATCTATTTCTAGATTTTAAATGAATCACTAAATTTAGAGTTTGGGGTCTTCAAACACAACATCTGCGGTCATGTAGCATAAAGGGAAGTAAAAATATGTATAAAATATTAAAAAGACCCTTTAGCCATAAAAGATTAGAAAACTAATTTGTTGCCCAAAAGAGTGAAAAGTATAAAAATCAACATAGTTTTGAAAGGCACTTTTGCTACTTAACTTCCTCCAAAACACAAGAAATCTATGCATGTTGCTGGGTGGGGAATGCTTGCCTAAAAACATATAGAATAACCGAGAAATTTAGAAACATAATTTTGTAGGGCAATGTAGAAAGCGTACATAATATATTGCTGTCCAAGCGTCACTTTGCAAACAGTCATGCACACCTTCTAATACTGTATTTATCTGTAAATGTCGAGGATAATCCTAAACAAGTGAGATGTTTCCAAACTCAACATTGCCATATTTGCAATTTTTTATAGTTTATTCCTAACAAATATTGTGTTATTTGTGTGCGAAAAACAAAACAATAATAATGGATAATCTAAATAATAGTATTAATTTAAGAGATAAAATAGTTGTAATACTAGTACTAGTACTTTTTTCTGGGGAGAAATCCTCATTTGCAGGGCCGGCCCGACAATGGAGCCAAGTGGGGCAACCGCTCCAGGCGGCACTTTTGAAGGGGCAGCACTTTGCCGCCCCAAGCCCGGCACCGAGACCGAACAGGGAGAGTCGCCGCAGGACTGCTGAAAGGTAAGTACAAGGGGGGGGGGCGGAGGGAGAGGAAGGGTAGATAAGGGGGGGGCGGCAGGGACGGAGGGAGAGGAAGGGCGGCATTTTAAAATTCGCCCCAGGCGGCATTTTGCCTTGGGCCGGCCCTGCTCATTTGGAAACTAGATGTTGCCTAATTTGTATTTCATGAACAAGTTCCAAGTTATTCCTATTGGCTAAAAGAGAAGGTTGTAAGTGAACCCTTCACTGTCACCCTACAATTAGGAAAGAGAAGCCAACATAGCAGGAAATCCATTGAAATTGATCTCAAATGTAGCCTGTCCCAGAAAAAATAGATTTACTGGCAATCTAAGGATTGACCCAATGTAACCAGATTCTCATTGTCGCACAAATATTTCTCCATGCTTGGGGCCCCTAAAGAAGGTATGTATCACATGATAAGGCATATCATTTGCGGACATTAATGCAAAATAGTATTCTAAACAAGGTAAATTTAATATCAAGGTGTTTTTGTTATACCAAGTAATCCATCTTGTTTTTATATGTAGAGGGGTTTGTCCTGAAAAGACACTTTACCAAGAGAACTTTTTTTGTGAGGAATCAGAGTGTCAAATTAAATTGCTGCAAAATAACCTCCAATCTGTTCAAGGGAAGATGATGCTCCTCATTAACTTAAATAAGGCATTCAGCCAAGTCTGTGTGCCAATACCTCCTCCCAAGTAGAAATCAGGCTTTTATGTGAAGAAGCCTTGATGGCATGGTGTCTCATAATTAAATGATGAGAATTGTCATCAGCGAATGTGACTTTTAGCTGATTTTGCAGTTATTCTCGTGGCTCTTTGTAGACTATTAAGCAAATTGTTTTCCAAGTAAACCCACCATCAAAATAAAAGTCCTGCAGTTCAGGTAGTGTGTGCGAGGACTGCTTTCATTTTCAAAACTGTAAGTAACAAAAAAGGTCCAACTTTTTACAGGTATATTAGAAAAGAATACACAATATATTCTTCAAAAATATGAGAAATTGCATGAACAGCTGTCTCTTTTTATTCATTTTATTTTTTTACTATATTGTTCACACATTTTGTTTGAATGTTAAATCTACTGCCATTTGCCTTATTTTTCCAATCTGCATGATTGAAGTAACGTACAACAGTCAAAAATAATGGCATTCTACAAAGCTTAGCTATATCTAAAGCTATGCTTCTGTTACATAATGATATGTTTTTGTAGATGATTATATTTTTTCGATCTTTAGCAAAGTCAAAACGACATGTATTTCTATCTTGTTATACGTTCTTTGTGAAACATGAAGACTCCAATGACCAAGTAATGATGTTTCCTCTTCCTCCATACCACTCAGAGCTTGCAGGGGACCAAGATGACACTATGCAGGGGATTGCCTCATCCCCATATAACAGCTCAGTGCACAGCGAAATTAATGAATATGAAAAAGTGAGGTCCTTGTTTAAGAAACAGACATCCAGGCTACAACTCAGCTTTATTGGTTCTTATGAGAGAGGAAATGGAAGCCAATCTTTCCGGAGGAAGCGATTGCTCAACGCATCACATGTATACATTTGAGCTAAAAAAAATGTGAAAACTTAAAAGGGAACACATTTCATAGTTACATAGTAACATAGTTAGATAGGCTGAAAAAAGACAAGAGTCCATCAAGTTCAGCCTTTCCCATATCTGTATTTCTTGCTGTTGATCCAAAGGAAGGCAAAAAAAAAACCCAGTTGTGGCTCCAATTTTGCACAAGCTAGGGAAAAAATCCTTCTTGACCCCAGAATGGCAGTCAGATCTCTCCTTGGATCAAGAAGCTGTTTCCCCGCAATCTAAAAATCATATCCCTGAATATTATGTTTTTGCAAGTATTTGTCCAATTGTTGTTTAAATGTCTGTACAGACTCTGATAAAACTACCTCTGCAGGCAGAGAATTCCACATCCTTATTGTCCTAACTGTAAAAAAACCTTTCCTTTTTCTTTCCTCCTTTCTTCCAGCATGACCATGTGTCCTATGCATAGGCCTATTAATAAATAGATTTCCACAATATGGTTTGTATTGGCCCCAAATATTTTTATATAATGCTATCATATCCCCTCTGAAGCGCGGGTTTTTCTAAATTTAACAGATTTAATTTAATTAACCTTTTTTCATAACTACAGTGTTCCATTCCTTTTATTAATTTTGTAGCCCACCTCTGCACCTTTTCCAGTGCTATAATATCCTCCTTTAGAATAGGTGCCCAAAATTGCACAGGGTCAAAATTATATTTTTATCCCGCAAATGAATGCCCCTTTTTATACATGACAATACCTTACTGGTCCGACATTGCACATTGTTTCCTAGTTTGTTGTCTATAACAATTCCCAAATCCTTCTCATTTGTTGTTATCCCTAATTAACTACTATTTAGGGTGTAAGTTGCTTGTGAATTCCTTACCCCGAAGTGCATAACTTTGCATTTATCTACATTAAATTTCATCTGCCATTTGTGTGCCAAGTCCCCCAGTCTATCTAAATTTATTTGCAGCAAAGGAATATCCTGCTCACATTGTACTACTCATCTGCAAACATGACTTTCAATGCCTATTGCAAGGTAATTTATAAATATGTTGAACAAAATTGGTCCCAGAACAGAATCCTGAAGGACACCACTTACCCCTTGTGCCCAACTTGAAGATTTACCATTTATAACAACTCTCTGTACTCTATCACTAAGCCAATGTTCTACTCAAGAACAAGAATTTGCATCTAGACGAATTTCTTTCAGTTTGAATACTATTGTGTGGAACCGTGTCAAACGCCTTGGCAAAATCCAAGGCATTTGACACCTTCAACACCTTGAACTATACTTCTACTTACTTTTTCATAGAATGCAATTAAATTAGTTTGACAGGACCTATGTTTCATAAAGCCATGCTGATTTCTGCTAATAACACTGTCCCTCCCAAGGAGTTCCTGGATATTATCCCTAAATAGCCCTTCAAATACTTTCCCAACCACAGAAGTTAAGCTCACAGGTCTATAATTTCCAGGCATAGAGTTTGAACCCTTTTTGAATATAGGAACCACATCTGCCTTCCTCCAATCCTCTGGTACAATTCCTGAAAGAAAAGAATCCCAGAAGATTAGAAACAGAGGTTCACTTCTTTCCAGACTTGGCTCCTTAAGTGCTTGTGGGTGAATACCATCAGGCTGGATGGATATAATCATGTTCTTTTATGGAATTTGAATTAGCTTGATTATTTAAATTCATAAAATTCAATCAGTGCATTTAAAAATATACTATTTCCTATTGAAAGGCAACCTAGCATATACCATAGAGTTCCTTATATCATCTATGTCATTTTCTGAAGCTGCAAACTATTCAACTACAAATAATGTTCACAGTCCCATTCTGAGCATTAGTGTATGTAACACAGGCCAGCAGAGATTGAAATCCCGCAATTTGTAAAAGAAACAATTTAAGGACCTGCATTTGCTTAATTTTACCTAGATAATGGGGATATCACTATTTAGGTTTTATTTGCTTGGAGATAACTCATCTAACGAGGTAACTAAAACTGGACCTATCCTGCTACAACTAACATAACTCTTATAGCCCAATGCGGCACTGTTTCCAACAGTGGGCAACTAGTAAAACTCTGTGGGGACGTATAGCTAAATCTGCAGCTCTAAGATCCTCCCGAGTTACACTGATTTTGCCTATTCTATTTGCTTAGAGCCTAGGAATATTACATGTCGAAAATACATATTAATCATTTCCGTTAGTATGTCCATTCATCTGTCAGTCTAAAAAATATAAGTTTAGAGAAATTAAGTTAGCTAATACAAGATTGCAACAAGATTGCAATTACAAGATATTATAATGTTTAAAAAGTTATCATTAGCTGCATAGAAAACCAAGCATCAAATTATATATTTTGTTTGCATCAGATACTCTCTAAAGAATAGTTGAGCAATATGTTTACCAGGAATTGCAAAAAAATGTAAAAAAACAGCCGACATCATTAACTGTAAGGTTTAAATATGCTTCTCCTTATTGGTTAGAATGACAAAAAAAAAGTACGTAAACATTTGTGATAGAATCAGGTGACAATTGGGGGTTTCATGCCTCAAGGGGGCTTCAAAACTACTAATGCAGCTGCCACCCAGTTCAGTTTAAACTCTACCACAGTTTCCAAGAGTGGTGAGGCATAATGAAGTCCATTCATGCTGTCAGTGGAGTCAATAACTTATCCCCAACTGCTTTTGTCTCATCTGAGGCTCTGCCTCTCACAGGACGGAGGTACTTATTCACAAGAAATGTATTTTCAATTGCAATCCTTAATACAAATGGCACATGCCTGGCTTTGACTAAGGCTTTTGCTCAAGGCTAAACTATTGTGAAACTTCACGTCCATTGTCTGGGTTCTTTGATCTGTCAAAGCTGCTTAACAAGCTGGTTAAAAACTGTTGCCGATAACAGGTGTGTCCTTGGAGGACGCACAGACATTTTTCAGCTTCTCAAAATTGACAGGATCGCCTACAGTGTGTGATTCACATCCCTGTTTCTGTGGTCAGATGCGTAATTAATGTTAAATCAAAATAACCATAAAAAAATACACAACAAATTGAGAGTAACTGAAAATCAACTATTAAGAAAAGGATGTAATGCTCTGAGAAGGGCAACAATTGATGATGTAAGCTATCATGTTGCCATACTCAAAAATGGACATTGTGTGCTGATAAAGCATCTCCTGGTCATTTTAAGTCTTTATCTCACATCCATCTTGCTATTTCTCCCTATCCTGTCCTTCCATGATTTTTATTTCTGGTCACTAAGTCTGAGGCACCTAGTCTTATCACAGTGACAATATACTTTTAGCAGAAGTGGCCATGTCACAACAAACACAATGCCCATGAATGTGTGTTTATCATGTAGCATTTCACACTAAAAATAGCTATTATTTTATTTGGTCATTGTTACAGTGAAAATTATGTCTTGTTTACAATTCTAGTCAACAAGGCATACCTCTATGTCTCCCTCTTTACAGGGGACATGTTGGTGTATGGGGGTATATTGCATTGTGGGGCAGCACTAAAAGTTACAATACTGTATATAGAAACAGCAGAATATGTATTCATAAATTACATTGTGTAACTAATATACTTTTCTTCTTGATAATTAAATAGAATACCTTAAGTAATTGCATAAGCATGCCAAAGAAGGCACATAAAATGTCTCCCCATTCCCTAGCCAAACCTTTAACCTCACTACTTAAAATGTGTCCATTCAGCCATTTGGAATATTAGTAGTTTCAGCTCACCTAGTTTTACACAATGCTATATTTCTACAACAGCAGAAGTAGATTATATGGCCCCATATGATTCCTAGGGTGTTTATAGGGTTATAACAGACCCTTTTAAACACCTTTTATGGCGAGGCAATAAAGTAGCTGATCAGAAGAAACGTCTTATATACGTCAGTTGGCTTTCTTTAAAAGATTTAACTGCAAAAAATAGAGACATTTTTCAAACCTTTTTACAATAGTAAATGTTATAATACCCCATTATCTGATTAATTTATGTGTGTATGTATATATACATTCATTAAAATCATCCCTTATTTTGTAGCCAAGACCAGCAAGTAATGAATTTCCCATGAAAAAAAGTAACTGTAGTGCTCCCCCTGGTGGCAGGAATGAAATAGTAGAAACATTTCACTTAACTACTGCGGTACAAGATGGTTTGAATTGAGGATTTCTGGAGACAAATGTACCGTAATTTTACTATTCTTTATTTAACAAGCAAATAGAAACCTATGTTAAGCAAGCGAATATATAACACGTCTAAAATGAAAAACAAAATATGTAAATAACTTGAAAATACTTTTGTGTTGTCAAAAGCTTTTGGTACTTGAAGTTATGGCACCAATACAAATGAACAGGCAGTAATATACCTGGGCGCTTTACGAGTTGTCTGAACCTGAGATCGTATTTAAATATAAAAAATTAAATGAAATAGACACAGCGATTGTGTAGAAGTTCGTCATTTGTTGTATACAGCCAGATCTAAAAGCAGCTCATGGAAAACCCTTAACTGACTACAATATAAAAAATATCGTCAATTTATACTCAGGCACGCTGGATATCTGCATGTAGGTGAACCAAAAGTGTAATATACACATTAGTATTCTTTTATATTTTACCTGTATAGCTTCAACCATTTAGGAAGCAGTTATTCGGGAACATAAATTCAAAGGGTAAAAATTGAAAGTCAAACTCATACATTAAGTAAATAGGATCCTGTTCGCTTACAATCTAGAGGGACACTTAAGTAAAAGTGATCCTCTGAAGTACAAGCATTTAACCACAATTTTCACCTAAAAGCCTGCAGATTTGTTATCTGCAGGTTTGCATATCAGCAATCTAACTCTTTGAACTAAACACACTTCCAGGGGAATATGTAGTAGAGGCAATTAAATGACATCGCAGTAGTTGAGTTTTTGTAACTTATTGGAATATAGTTGAACATTGACTGGAGATGAAGTGGTTTCTCCCTTTACACAGATATATAGTGATAAGATGTTCGTATAGTGAAAGAGAGAGAAATCGGATTCGGCTGTCCCTGACACTTCAAGAGCCAGAAAAACAAAGTGCGATATTACCAAAATCCGAGTGCCAATCAAAATAGATATTAGCAAATGAACACAAATTATTTTTTTATGATCATCTACAAAACAAAAGGTGTTATATGTTAAAAATTTTATAAATGTTATTATGATGGTTAATAAATTGTGGGCTTGCAAGATCAGGGCCCTCTATTTCTGAACTAATGTGACTTAACCTTATTTTCAAATTGTATGTTGCCAATTATAATGTTACTGTAAATTTTCACTGCCTCTATTGTTATAGCCTACGGAATCTATAGTCCGCACTCCATAAATAAATCTTTTAATTTACCCCTTTGAGCGCAAGAGATAGAAAGTACGCATTTGACTCAAAGAGTTAAAGCTGTGTTTACTAAAACGTTGGTGGGAAAAAATCAAAACATTCCAAATTGTATTCATTTTCACAAAATGACATCTGCTGTGTTTTTTTGTTTGTTTTTTTTGTTTTTAGGACAGGGACGAAACCATTTTCTAAATCTGCGAAACTTCTCTAAAACCTAAGTTAGAAATATCCAACAATTTGACATATTTATAAGCAGATATACAATGCACAGGTTCAATTAAAATTCCAATTATTGAATAAATTATATTTTGTAATAAAAAATGCTTATGTTTTATGTTCTTACTTTGTCGATAGCGGTTTCTATATAGAAACAAGAATTAACATTGACTTACAATGATATTAAATGTATGTGGAACATATAATTGCTTGTTGCATGCATCATTATATTTTTCTATTTGAGTTCTAGTACAAGGGGAAAATGGTAAACCTTGTATTCCTGTATGCAAACATTGTAAACGAACTATCAAAACTAAAAGGGTAAACATCCTTTTATTTATTCGAGATTATACAGTTCAAACTAATAAATTCACTACAAAAGAAAGCAACCCTATGATTATTAGGCTTTAATGTAAGGGTACCTTAAGTAAGGAAATTATTAAAATTTCAGGTTATATCAATTGATACATTAATCTACAAATTGTCTCTATGATATTAGATAGATAGATAGATGATACAATTTTCGATCACCGAAAAATAGAGGTATAGTGATTACTACTTATCCCTATATCGCTATTTGGCTGCTTATTTATTATTCAGAATTCAATGTTCCATACTATATATATGTATATGTATATGTATATATATATATATGTGTATATATATATATGTATATATATATATATGTTTTTAAGAGAGGGTATATACGGTGTATATGTGTGTGTGTGTGTGTGTGAGAAAGAGCTGGCCTGTATATAGTCCAAATAAATCAAGGATCTGTATAGCATCAAGACATCATGAATAGAATTATAAATATTTGATTCAGTATATAGCTAATTAGTGAATTTATATATCACTTTTTGCATTTTTGTTTATTTTTGGGACGAAAGTGTGTGAAACTTGTTTTCCATGTTTCCGAGTTATCAACACATTTTATACAAATATGATCGCTAATTTACGTAGTTTTTGGATAAAATATTCTACTGCGAAAGTCTTTGGGTCATAAAGCTAGTTTAGGTAAGCATCTTTCTGCTTTATTCATGGTGTGAAAAACGTTTTACTGTAGTTACATTATCTTCGCTAGTGAAATTGCGGTGTCCTATTTTAATTCAAATTAACCATTACCCAACCAAAAGAAATGGAAATACAGTTTAAGTTTTTCTTTTACTAGTCTAAAGATCATAAAATGCTTATGACGTTCTCCTAAGAAATCAGTTAACCCTTACAGGAACATTTCCCATGGAAATGCCAAAAACTGTTTACAATTGTATACTTTTGAAAAACTTTATTATTATAGTAAGTTTATGTATATTTCCATTTCCATTCAACGTTTCACCTCCCACTTGAAGAAGGCTCCAAGCTGACTGAGAACACTAAGTAAAGAGTATTATATTCTGTTTTATGTTTCTTTTTTAACTCATTCAAGGGGTTAAGCAGTCGAAATGGGATAATGCTGGTGAAAAGAATAATTTTTTTTATTTTTTAATAAAAGGATGATTCGAGTTTTTTTTCTTTGGCATTTTAGTCTGTATTTCTGTTTTTAATTACTGCAAGTAATACCATACTGTTACAATAATATTATATTATTACTATAAGAGATATCCATTTACCAATCCCTTAAAAACGATCTCATTTTGACGCACTCCATCCTTTTGACTGCAATACAATACAAAGTAATTAATATAGCCTTGAATTTAATAATAAACCTTAAGTCAAAAAGTCGTGAAAACAACTTACAAGAATCGAAAAAGGATGGAAATCCGTACCATAGCTTCTCAGGTGCAATTTATATATTAGGGAAATCCAAATTTTGGAGGGACATGCAAAATGTCTTAAACTATTGTTACCAAGTATAATCTTACAGAACGGTGACTGAAAGCAACAGAGAGGCCTTGTGGAATACAATATGGCATATTTATTGGTTATTTATGATTACTTATAACTAAAGTTTGAGATGATATAATCACAGTTTATTAATATACATTTTGGTAAATAAGTGAAACGTTAAGTTTTGTAGCGATACAACAGTTTATGGGACGTTTGGCATGTGTGTATTGTGAACAAATGTATATATATATAGTTGTATAGTACTAGCATACATTATTCACATATGCGCATACACAGACTCATCAGTTGAAGAATAGAAAATAATGATCCAACAAAATGTTGTTTCAAATGATTTCTTTTATTTGAAAGCCCACCAAAGAACGCAGGTTCATAATAAATATATCGATAGTTATCAAGAATATATAAAAAATAAAGACACGCTGTCTTTTAGCCCTAACAAAAGTTTCAAGCAAATGCCCAGGAACTAAAGTAATAACAATAAACACGAATATAAACCAAAACAGTCTGATAATAATTAAAACAAAACAAAAATGTTACCAAACGAAGTACTGTGAAGTTTTGGACCACAGCATGGAAATGGTTCTCCTAAGAGAGCAGCCCTCGGCTTTGACAAAAATCTATGAGGTTTCCCAGTTAGAGAATTATTCTCATACTGGACACCAGTATGGAAATTATTCTATAACTATAACTGCTACATTTTCGTGTCATTACAGGGTTAAACAAATGGCATACCCTTAAAAAAAATAGATTTCAAAGAATTCACTAATAAAATCCTTGTTACAAGGAAAATTGAAAGGCAGCCAGGCAAAGGTTTCAACAAGGCTAGCTCCCATGGCGCATGTCCATGTTCAGTCGTCGGGTGCAACCTATATAGCATTCATGTATATGGCACAGTCTCTTACAGAATAGTAGAATGGGTACTGTTTTGTGACAACTTCTCAATTTGCTTTCAAGAACATATTTACATGAGAATAACAGTCACAGAGGGAAAATGCCTTGTAGTCAGACACCCATCTACACATGACCCTACAAGGCTATCCTGCACCCTATCTTTACAACAAAGTGATGATGAAGTTGGAGAAACAAGTATTATAGAAAATGAAGAAGCATGCATGCACACAGGATGTCTTGTCTGAATCTTTCTGCCACACCACAAATATATATTTATATATTCATATTTCTAAATATGTAAATGGGGAATAATATAACCCAAGTCTCTGTAGGAACCTTCTCTGCAGGTGATGTTACTTCATCAAGTCTTTGGTTTCTGTGGAGATTCTGGTCATGTTTGAGGTTAGAGCTGAGAGTTGAGGCGGTGGTGGCATTTGACAGATAGTACATGGGCATGGGAGTCCTGCCCAGTGTTGAAAGCCGCTGCCAATTGGAATTGGTGGAGTAGCGGGGGTTTTGAGTAGAGAATGGCCCGGTCTGATGTTGCCAATACCTGGCAGAGTCGCAGAGATCCCGGATGAGGCGTTAGAAGACAAAGTGCTGCCCAGGATGGGGTGAACCTGGTGGACAGCATTGGCTGGATGAACAGGATGAGTTGCAGAATGTCCCACTGTCCCACAGTGAAATGCAGAATGGTGCCCGCCATAGATCTCACCCACCAGGCGCTTCATTTCCTCAAGGGAGCTGGTGAGCATCAGAATATAGTTTCTGGCCAGCAGGAGAGTGGCGATTTTGGAGAGTTTTCTGACCGAGGGACCGTGAGCGTAGGGCATAACTTCCCTGAGACCGTCCATGGCTAGGTTCAAATCATGCATCCTTTTGCGTTCCCTACCGTTAATTTTTAGTCTTAGTTGTTGCAGGTCCTGCTCGGACAGCTGTTTCTTTATCTTATACTTGCTGCTCTCCGCGTCACCTTTAGAACTGTGTCTGGAAAGGACATCTTCTGACATCTTCTGAAGCATGTCATTCTGAGTAGACGAAACGGAATTCAACCTGTTGTCGTGATGGTGGTGGTGGTGGTGATGTCCCCTTAGGTAAATCTCATCCATATCTGGTGAGGAGGCTCTGCTGGACATTGAGCTGGAATCAGAATTCATCTTTAGAGTTTTATTTACAAGAAAGCGATCTCCAGCTCCTCATACAAAGTTCGCAGATTGAATGAATCTGGAGGATTTTAGCTGGAAGTATGTCTCTCGTCTTTGCCCCCTTTCTTGCTCGGAAGCGAAGATATTCTCTCAGATCTTTCTTGCTTCCAGGTACCCAAGGAGAGATTTGAATTAACTACACTGCGTGCCTGAAAAGAGGGGCTTTTATAGAGCTACTTCAGAGGAGACAGACAAAAGGAGCCCTCCTATCTATAATGGTCTTGTTAGGATGACGTGCTATTATTCAGGGCGGTGCGCTTTCACTGTCCCATTAAGCAAGAGGCCTTATTCATAATCATTGTGATGCCACCCTAGGATACTTCAGTCATTAACCATCCGGAGCCAGGGAAACACAACCCCCCCAGAGTGACAGGCTCGCTGCATACTGACCACTGCAGGGGCTTCTCCCCTACCCCTTACACTAATACACCGCTCATTGTGCGTTTATAACCGTGTTATCCAAATAGGACACATACATGTGCATCATTTTGTTATTCTTTTAATTCGCGATTGCGTGCTTTGGAATGAATTACTGTTTCATAAGGGGTAATATTCTAGAAAAAAATAAAATATATTTTAAGATCTTATCTACTTTCGTACGCTTTGATTATTCGTGTCGATCACTTAACAGAGGTATGCAATTCCTTTACTAAACTACATAAGGTTTTAGTCTCTTTAGATCTCATTTTAGATGGACCAGAGGAACTTCAAGCAGTGACTGCAATCTATATTACTAGAAAGTGGAAGATACACAGGAATTTTGGACATTTAAGAAGTAATCAGATTTACCATATGAACATTATTTACACTTCTGTAGACCATACATTATTTAATCTTGAACATACGAAATAATCTAAAATGTCTAGAAATTGCATTGTAAATAGAGTGAATGATCGCATTCCACTAAGAGCATATGAGCAGCGCAGATTAAAGGGGATCGCTCTCTAATATCAAACGATCTCTTTAGAAAAGTGTTTGTTTTTATTCCAACATAATCCCGACTAAAGAATAGATATCAAAACGGTAAAAATATCTATCAGATCGGTAAAGAAACAATTTTATTTGTCTTTACAGATTTCTAAATTTTGGGGAGATCGAATTCTATAATAGACACTTTTGTCTTTACACAATTGCCTGTAGCTTTTAACTAATCACGCCGAAAAAAACCAAATTTTCTCGTTTACAGAGGAGGAATTTGTTGTAAAAAAGAAATGCATTTTAAGTAAAACATACTCCGCCAGCAGTGATTCTATTATTTCTTTCTTCCTCAGAAATCAGATTATCACATTTTGAATATTTTACTTTTAAGACGTGCAGAATGAAACGTTATGGATTTTAGTAGGAAATGATGATGAGGAGGGATAATGATAAAAAATAGTGCTTTCAAAATAAACGTCATTTTGCCGAAGAAAATCGCGAAGCGGAATTGTTTTTTATTGATCCACTCACAACAGGAAGATGAAACATTTAATAACTAAAGACAGAGGTATGAAGACTTGATTTAGCCCCTTCAGTGACAGCGCACGAAAAGTAACCACTGCTAGAGAAAAACTTCATTTCATCGATTTCAAGAGCAATTCACTAGATTTCTATAAAAATCTAAAGAAAAAAAGTGAGCTATTCTTCCCAAATCTCGCTACTTGTCCAATATGAACATATATGTATCTTTTTAATATATATATATATATATAAGGAAAGAAGACCCCTACTCTAACGATCTTACAACATATAATATACTCTGTATTCTGTATATATATATATATTTGTATGTATATATATTTTTTAAAAGAGCTCAGCCTTAGACTCCTCAATATATATTTGGCTTCAGTATGATAAATGTGAAACCTAGTTAACAGTGGTGCGTAGGAACAATAACTAATAATGATAAAAAAATAAAAATAATAATAGAAGAAGAATTGTAACAACGCCTTGCTACCAATAATAACTTAAAAAAGAAAACAATTTGACCATAAAACCTATATTAGCAAAGGCAGCAGAGAGTATTCACAAATAGTAACATAATATCAGAAGCAATACTAAGGCACTAGACCTTGAAGAGGAATAAATATATTCAAATATTTACGGTGTCATTATTATCTAGTGAATTTTAGTGAATAAACTATATGACTATGGGATTACAATTCTTTAGTTATTACTACTTATAGTGACATATTAACATTGACACAACACACAAACATATATATATATATATATATATATATAATTTGGCTATAACATGGAGAACCTATCACTGTGACTTGGAATGTTTAGTATCTTATGTTTACAGATCATTCTTTCATATACTTCACTTGTAAATGCTTAACAGTTAAGTGTTCATATACAGATCGCGGAAGCAGAGCATAACAATGATCTTTTTGATTGTGTAAAGAAAGTGTAAATTATTAAGAAGGAAAAGTCGATGTATGATTTTTGTTTTCAAATAACCAAAAGTTTCCCTGAGCATTAATGTGTCAGACCATTCAAAGCGAGTTCCAATTCATTAGTATGTATTTTATGTGGCTGTGCTGCCGCGCCTATGGGTATAATCCACTGGCAAGCCAAATATTCACATCATCTAAAGGGCGTCGAAAGCCTTACTCTATAATAATAATAACAATGATCGGGCAGGCGAGGGCCGTGAACTTCGCCTCGGCGATGCCCTGCGTGCCCCTGCGCCTGGTCTGGGGTGAGGATTAGACCCTGGATGAGGAGGGGTTTGGGTGAGCCGGACCTCCAGCCATACAGCTGCTTTGAACAATGAACTTCCTACATTAAAGCCAGGATCTACATATATTAAAGGTCCCAGTAGTACTATTCCAATAATAAAACATACATTGAAAGGTGAAATCCCTGTTAAATATGCATTATCAATATGCTTAATATTATATACGTGTACAGACAATCTACCTATCTATCTATCTATCTATCTATCTATCTATTATCTATCATCTATTTATCTATCTATTATTATTATTATTATTATTTATTATTTTATATAGCGCCATCGAATTCCGTAGCTCTGCACAATAGGTAGACAGGACAAAACAAGTAGTATGTAACATAACATTTTGACTTACAGAAACAACTATCTATTTATCTATCATGTATCTATGTATCTATCTATCTATCTATCTATCTATCTATCTATCTATCTATCTTTCTTTGTATTTATGAGATCGGAAGATCATAAAGAATAATTGACTTTTTATGCATTTAAAGTAATTCAAGTTAATAATACAATATGATGAAATATGAACACATATTCTTTACCTGTAATGAAGCGTTGTAAAGAGGGGTTAAATATACACACAGTTACCATATGGAACATTTGCACACAACATCACTAACTCGAATGATGGTCCTGCTACCGTTAGTTTAATTACATTTCAAGGATATTAATCTCAACTCGAGTTTAAACCAGCATTTAGGAAACTGATGGGACGCAAAGTTTATTACATAGTAACGATAGAGCTGAACACCTGTAGTTTATGGCAGGAATACACCGCTATTGCACGTAAAACATGTCGCTTTAAATACATAACTGTTTAAAACAAAAATGCCGTTCATCGTTGATGTATCTAGAGAGGTAAAATAGAACACGTGTGCTTAACTAATCTAATTCGATGATGTTTTGGGGCAATAAAACACATAAGCTAATGCTTAACCAGTTGAATGCCAGGGAGATGATCAGCAATCTGCTACTTAAAAGGACAACTGCAGGAAAGTGTGTGTCGGTTTCTAGGTCGCCTAAGGGGGCTCCGCATGGCATTTGTTTGTTTTTTGTTTTGTAATTTCAGTGAGAAGATAATAATGATTTAGTGTTAAGTGATAATTATCCCCCCCCCACAACAGTTACATTACAGATGAGCTTAATATACATATAGTTTTGAGAATTAAATCGCATCGGGTTCGTGATGGCATAAGGCATGTATTGGTTGGTGGTCTGGATGCACTTTGACATCAGGACATAAAAATGGCAGTAATGGTGGAATCCTGTCGCACAGAGCTGCAAACTGGCTTTGTGTGATGTGGGGGTTCTCTGTTCTGTATTAACGTTCAATGTCTTGTCTATAAGTGTCTGTTCTCTATTTCTCTTCATTGTACATAACACAGCAAGCAAAATCAAATACACTCCTTAATATGACTATGTCTAAAACCGTCTCAGGCACATACTCACAAGATGCATTTCATGTTGCCAACACAATTATTGGCTATATGCTTTTAAAGATTTGCGCTGAACTAGAGCTGTTGCTATGCTGTATCTAAAAAAGCAATGAAAGTGTCTGTTGGTAGAAAGTTCAGATTTATGCACATTTAATCCTCTACACAGTTTACACTTTCACTAGGGAAACCTATATTTATTCAGGAAAGGTTAAGGGTAGCCCTAACAGCCACACTAAAGAAGAGTTTATATTAAAATACTTAATAAGTTCTTTAATATGCATTTAAAAAAATAAATAAATAACAAAACAAAAGCACTTAACTTAGGTTATTGGATACAAACAGAGCATAAAAGCACACCTTCCGTAGTAACTGTAAGTAAAAATTGATCAGAAAGAATATTCTCTATTTCCCTAAATAAATAAATTAAAAGATAACCTTTATTCCAGTCATCTAAAAACACCTTTACCAGCTCTTGCAATATAGGGAGATAGTAGCCTGTAACGGAAACATTATTTGCTAAATAACTAAGGCTAGATGCCACTAAACTAATAAACTCCATGAAGAAACTCCACTAGAATAATCAATATACATTCCCTTTATGAAAATAACCTAGTGTGCCTTAATTATAAATTATAAAATAGCAGAAAACCTTTCTATGCGTGTGGCTTCATCTCTGGGACTCAGGGTTTCTTCCTGGCCCTTATGAGTTTAGTAGAGTCTAGCCTTATTTAATCATCAGATGTGTAGGGGTTGTATAATGTTTAGGTTCAGGCTGCTACCTCCCTATATTGCAAGAGCAAATCATTTTTTATATTATATATATATTTTAATTTATATATAGTGAGAGAAAATAGCTGCCCTCTCTGTGGTCCAACAATACTCGGCACTGATTGGCTTGAGCCAGCAAATCAGTGGCAGGAATGCGCTCCCACTGAAATTAATGAGAGTGCATTCTGTGTGTGCACAAGGGGTGGAGGCTTCAATAGACTCCCCTGCATATTCCTGCATAGGCAAATCAAGTTTAGGTCAAGGGCAGCAGGACCCCATGCCGCAAAAATGATAGGCACTTACTCTGTCATTCCTCAATCCACTTATACTTCAATATTTTTTAAAAAGGAACTCATGCTTAGACTCCTCAACACCTGGCTATGACATCATATTCTGGTGGTCGGCGGTTCGCGGCTGCAGGCGCCCCCTCCAAGTAGACGCCCTAGGAGGGCGCCTACTTTACCTATAGGTGTCGCCTGCCCTGTTTGGGGTACTAAACTGGGCCAGGACTAATACACCAATAGCAAAAATACACTAGTTCAGACATGTGAGTTGAAAATGGAAAGCCATTTGTTGTAGGGATAGAAAAGGGTCAGGGAAAGGTCAACAATGTAGTATAAGTTAAGGTTCAAAAGTTCAGGGGTTATTTGCTAAAAATAAAAACAGTTATATAACAAGAAATTTGGTTGTGCTCATACTAGCATATTGCTTGTGTTTTTAAATTTTCCCGTCTGTGTTATCCTCACAGGAAGCCAAGGGTGGTTGGTTTGGTTTAAGTTCAAAAGATCTAAAGTTGTTCGAAACTCTGGGTTTGTGGCAAGAGTTTGTTGTATATGTTATTATGTTTCAAATTGGTTTGTTTGTAATCAATACATTTAAGCTTAATAAGACCACGGCCTGTTCATTTCAAAAATATTTGTTGCTACGGGTTTTTATTTCAAGCTATGTTCAGTTATTAAATTTAGTCCTTACAACCACATGTATCCTCCATAGGTCTCTGCGTTGACAGACTAATATCTTGTCCATGTATCCTAATTCAGTTTGTTAAACATTAACACATTGTCCAGTATATACTGTTTAAATGGGCAATGTACACTACAAAAGATTTTTTTAAACTAATCCAGAATTTATGGAACAAATAATAGATCTCCAGGAATTTACAGGAATATACAGTATTATAATATGTTAGCGCCTTTACATCCTTGTGATATAGGATTAGCTATGTGCCAATGTGATTTATTCTTGTATATTAAAAAATATATACCCACTTTATATATTTTAAGGTTACCTATCATAAAGTAAGTTTTGGTGGACACTAATGTGTTTATAATATTATTATTATTTATTGTTTTATATAGCGGCAACATATTCCATAGTGCTGTAAAATGGTTAGATAGGACATAACAAGTAGTATTAAACATAAAAATTTGGTTACAGGAACAAGTGAGGAGGGCACTGCTCTAGCTCATATTATGAGAAGGAATGATTATACATTATATGGTTATGATGGGCTTTTAATACATATGTAGTACTTTTATTTTATTATTTATATTTTATTTACAAAATTACAAAATTTACATTATTGCAAATTGTACATTTTCCATAATTTCAAATAGACCATTATTTAGAAAAGAAGAAGAAAAAAAATAATATATATATATAGAAAATAAACCAAATAGCTTACAGGTTTAGTCTATGCATGTACATTGCTAGCTTTAGTCATGCAGTTCCCGAGAAAACACTAATGTGTTTATATCAGACTGTATAAAGAAAGCAACTGGGCAACTGACCCCAGAGGTACTCTGATGTAAACATTTAGGTATACGTCACTAAAAAATATAGGGTCGATTTAAAATACTCTTCTAGAACTCTCCATTGTTAATATCTATACACTTGCAAATCATACTTGCCAACTTTAGCCCCAGGTGTCCCAGGACATAAAGGAGGAGGAGCCTAAAGCAGGTGTCGTTATGTGGTGCTTGTGTGGCTCCACCTACTCTAGGCCACACCTAGATAAATAAATAAATTTAAGACTGTTGGCAGGTATAGTATATACAAATTCTGGCATCTATCCACTAAGCAGAGCTATGTCTCTTGGTACTTTGGACCAGTGGCGTCGGCAGGGGGGGGCCAGAGGGGGCCATGGCCCCCCCTAAATCATGCTGTGCCCCCCGGTGTGCCCCCCAATTGAAACGCCGTCTTTTTTTTTTTTTTTTTTAATAGATCCGGAGGAGAGAGAGAGAGGCGCCGAGCGGTCGCTGAGGAATAAGTTCTCAGCGACCGTTCGGCGCCTCTCACTCTTTTCCGCGACCGCGAGGCCTCTGCCTTGGTCGCAGTGCAGGCATTTCAAGCCGAGCGCCGGTATATGATGTCATATCCGGCGCTCAGCAATGAAGCCGCGCACACTGCGGCAGAACCAGGAAGACAGAGACCTCGCGATCCCGCCGCTGGACTTCTACAAGCCCAAGGTAAGTGAACTTCAAAGGGGGGGGGGGAGGGTAGAAAGTTAGGAGGGGGTTAGAGAGTGAAAAGAGGTAGATAGGAAGTGAGAAGAGGTAGATAGGGATACATTGGGAGGGAGAGAGGGGGTAGATAGGATAGATTGGGAGGGAGAGGGGGTAGTTAGGATAGATTGGGAGGGAGAGGGGGTAGTTAGGATAGATTGGGAGGGAGAGGGGGTAGTTAGGATAGTTTGGGAGGGAGAGGGAGATATTAACATATATTGGCAGCAGGGGCTAATATTAATATTAATTGGCAGCAGGGTCTAGTATTTATATTCATATTGGCAGCAGGGTCTAGTATTTATATATATATCGGCAGCAGGGGCTAATATTAATATATATTGGCTGCAGGGGCTAAGTTTATATATATATTGGCTGCAGGGACTAATAATATATATTGGCAGTAGGGGCTAATATTAATATATACTGGTAGCAGGGTCAAATATTAATATATATCGGCAGCAGGGTATAATTTTTATGTATATCGGCAGCAGGGTATAATATAAGTATATATCCGCAGCAGGGGCTAATATCAATATATATCCGCAGCAGGGGTTAATATTAATATATATCAGAAGCAGGGTGTAATATTTCTATATATTGTCATCAGCAGGAGCTAATATTAAAGAATGAGAAATAACTGCCTAACGTGTGTGTGTATATATGTGTGTATATATATATATATATATATATATATATATATAGTGTATATGTACCGTTTTATAATTGGCCCCCATACTTTGGTTCCTGGCCCCCCATGTGCCCCCCCTAAATATGAAAGCTGGAGACGCCACTGCTTTGGACAGGGTTGCAGGTTCTGACCCATAGTGATGTCACTTCCACTTTTGGAAGTGGAGGGAAGTACAAAAACGGCCCAATCTCCCAAGGGGAAAAATGGGTCCTGACCTCTGTCACTTAAAGGGTTAATCAGATTACAAAAACACAGATGCTACCTGGTTCCACCAAGTTCTGCATCTGAGCCCCTTTGAAATCTGTGTGCGGTTCTATAATTAAAGAAGAATAGCAGCTGCTTAGGGCCCTCTGCTGGTCTTCCAGGCTCCTGAGAAAATTTGTGGGATAAGTGTACATAAGATTTATCATACCACGATATCTCTGTGATTTTATAAATCTCTGTAATAATATGCCAGTTTAGGAAACCATTGAGCATCCCTCTAGTGGAGGAGATTAATGCTGCTATAATAAGAATATGAATAAGAATTGAGATAAAATGGTTGTATAACTCATTATTTGTTAAGGTATGCAGGAGAATATGAAGGTGTATTTTAGTCATAGTATTGCTCTTAAACCTTGTATGCAACCCCACCGAAATGGTGAACCTATCAACCAACAATAGTTGGGGCCTCATAAACAAATTTTGCGCACCACTGATTTCTTTTAATTTTTATATTTTATAGGGACCCAACTGACGTCACAGTGACATCACTACCATCCATGTAAGATATGACAGATATGACTGGGAACACTACAAAATAATATAATAATTATTCATTTACTAATGCTGTATATATATATATATATATATATATATATATATATATATATATATATATATATTTTCTAAGGGGGAGTTCAAGTTTCTTGGTTACACTAAATTGATTGTGCTATAATGTCAAGAGAATGTATTTGGCTTCTTACTTTTGTGTGTGATTTAAATAAATGTTTTGTTTTCCCTTTTCTTCTAAAGTGTAGAAACCTTGCTGCTGTGTGGACCAGAGCCTCTGAATCATCTAGGATTAAATTGATAGAAGACTTTAATTGTCATCGGTTACTGCAGCTTTAAACTCCAAAGAAATACAGCACATAGCCCTCCTCATGAGGGTGCTGAAATGCAAAATGGACGCTCAGACCTTTTTCTCTCCCTTGGTGGCATTTGAAAGTGAAAAGCTTTGAATACCAATTGCTTGAACAGGACATATGTGAATCTCCTCTAATCCTACTAATCCCGTCTCCAAGTGCTTCTTTGTATGTGTATGCAGCACACATAGATCTAAGTAAAAGTGGTCATAATCCTGGAAATGTGGAAAAATGTCTCAGTGTGAGAGTTCGGAGAGGGTAAAACTCCCTGGCAGAGAGACCTGCTGGACAATATATTGAATGCAAGGGGATGCAAGCGGGAGACCTGAAGGATATATCTCTTCTGAGCAACTGATAGGAAAGGAAACTCACCCAGCAGGAAAACTCCCCCTCAAAAGACTACAGAGCACATGAACAAACCTGCATAACTCAGACAGTGTCTTCAAATGCTGGGAAATGTAACCACTGGCAGCTTTCAGTGGTGTGAGCTCAGCAGGTCTACTGTTAATGGCCTGCTATCATTAATTTTCCTCTACGATCATGCAAGCAATGGAGAGACACATCTGATATGTAATATACTATTCTAGTAAATTGTGGATCTCCTTAAAAACAAATCACACTAAACAACATGTTGAGCGGCAGTGGACTTTATACTTTCCTAAAAAAAATCATTTCTACTGATCTAAAAATTGCTTGTCCTGCTGGTTGTATTGTAAAGTGGTATGAAACATACAACAAAAAGAATTTACTCTGGATATGAAATCTCTCTTTAATTGATACATATGACATATGACGTATGAAATGATGCAAACTAAAAGTTTATGGAACTTTTACATAATGAACAACTTTAGATTGACCATAAATGTGTCATTTGGCATGTTGTAATATAGATAAAGTCTGACAGCAAGATCAAAACAAACTCAAAATATAAAGAGAGGGAAACGGGGTGGGATTAATTCATATTCTATCGCTTTTAAAGATATATACAGTGGCAAAAAAGTAAATTAACCATTTTGAATTACCTGGTTTCCTGAATTAATTGCTCATAAAATGTGATCTGATCTATAAGTCACAAGTATAGACAAACACAATGTGCTTAAACTAATAACACAGAAACAATGATAATCTTGTGTCTTTATTGAATCTACGCTTTAAACTTTCACAGCAGTGGTGGAAAAAGTAAGTGAAACATTGGTTCAACGTCCTTTGGCAACAATAACTTTAAACAAGCGCTTCCAGTAGCTGCGGATAAGACTTGCACATTGTTTAGAATGAATAACAATAATCTACAAAGGGATGCTCCTGGTGGTGTGGTCGGGGTGTGGCAAGGGTGAGGTTTGATAATTAGATACAAAGGAGATACAAAAAATCGAGTGAGAGCAGAGAAATGCGAAAACAACAGATAAAAAAACAGAAAGGAGAGTAGAGATGAAAGAGAAAGTAGAGAAGATAGAAGAAAGAGGACAGGGACAAAAGAAAAGAGGGAGATATGAGAAATCTGAGGAAACGGTTGTGAGACAAGAAATAAAAGTAGAAGACGATAGGAGGGAAGGGAAGAAAATATGATGAGATGAGAGTGGTGTTATGATAAAAAGAAGGGAAGAAAAAAATACATAAAATTGATAGAAGAGAAGAGCCAGACACATAGTTACACACAAACACACACTCATTTAACATGCAGACACTCAGTATGAGTATGCACATGCAGACATTTTTAACTTTCCCATAATTAAGATATAGCTCACTATATAGCAGATGTTTTTTTGTTTAGGTTTTTTTTTTAACATAAAATTATGGATTTTATTATTGTAGCAATGAAGAAGGAAACATTTAGTCTAAATATGGTCAAGTATAATTTTGTTTGATTCTTTTTGTGATGAATATTTAGAGTATGGATAGAATAACTCTAATTACATTAAAGTGTATCTGATTCATTATTCTATTGTACATGCTTTCCTTTATTCAAAGAGAATACGCAGAGAAACACAGTTTAGCCACAACTTGTGATCTTCTTCCGTTTTAAAATTTCTTTGAAACATAAAATTACTGACTTAAATATTTATATGAGCTTGTCCTCATTAACTTACTAATTATCGAGCTGTTGTTTGATCATGGAGTTCATTAGAATTAGCAGCTGGAACATCTCTTTAGATTAGCACACCAAGATATATGATGAAAGCGATAATACCTATATATTGCTTCTTGTTCCTTGGAAAACAAATTAGTCCAATTTAACAGCTGTGAAAATGTAAAGACATTATAAATATGTTTAATAAAAGGTGACTTTTTAAAGTCCACACTGCAGTTTCAGTAATAATAATAATAATAATATATATATATATATATATTAATTTCTTTAGCATCAGAAATTTATGAAGCGCTTCTTGAAATATATATTTATTCAATGGATATGACAAAACTAGAATTGACAAAGACAAATTGATACAACAATTGTTGCTTGGTACTATATTTTTTTATACTTTCTATGTGACTTTAAAGGTATGGTGGTGTCCTGACTTTTTTAAGGACATCTTACTTTCTTCACTGCCTAAGTCTTCTTAGTTTTTATGTAGGATATCCAGGACAGGATAGTTCCAGCTGGTACCATAGGCATTGAAAACAGTCAGATCATTAAGGATGCTTGAGTCTGCAAAAGAGGTTAATCCATAAAATAAATAACAATAAATAGCAATACATTATATAGTACCCTGGAATTGACATAAAATCATTCAACATCCACTTCTGATTATTGGCCAAAAAAAGGCCATGGGGATCATCACAGAAATTATAGTTGTGCGTAAATAGTGTGTAAAAAGTCAAATATAGGTGGATCAGTTCAAAAATAAGGTGCAAAGCTTGCATTGTTGGTGGTGGTTCTGGACTAATGTTGAAGCCCACCAGGGTGGCGGAAAAGACAGACACTGTTCAGCCCAAGAAGCAAATCAAGCCAAGTGACCTAGTAAGACACACTTTACACAGGCAACACTCAATGTGTGTCATCCAGTTCTCTCCAAAACACATTCAGAGAAAGAGAATGCATAGAAAGCCCATAGAAGAGGCATAGAAAGGATGATGTGGTTGTCAAGTGCCTATCCGTCGAGCCAGTCGGGCGGGTGCTCTCACGGTGCCTCGCCCGAATACCCTCAACCACCCGCGCACAGAACCCTGCCTAGGATACTTACCGTTGTGGGTTCCATGCCAGCTATTGCTGCAGGTGCGTGCACACCGGCAGCAGCAATGAAGGCTGTTCCACTACTCCTGATGATGTCACCGCTGACCAAAAACTACTGGAAAGTTTAAAAGAGGAAAGTTCCTGTGGTTCCTTGCTTGGTGTCTTGTAAGCCTCAGTACCTAGCGTGGCCTTTGCCGCTGTAAAAGATTCTAATAAACCTCAATTAAGAAATGGACCATATATAATTATTGGTATAGGCAATAGTTCAATGATAGGCTTCAAGGTTTCCTTGACCTTAAGATATGGAATGAAGGATTTGCTGAACAGGCATTCTATAGATAGGATAGTAACTTGCTAATGCATGGTATAGTTGTAACTCTAAAAGGGCATTACAATATACGTACAGTGACTACCTAAAATAGGATTTCGACGTGTAAAGATCTTAGTGAGCATGTTTACCCAATTAGGTGAAGACCAATACCCTGACATCACTATCCAAGGCACATATAAGCTAGGCTTTTGTAAGACATGGAGAGGCATGGGAAGAGAGGTCGAGAGAAGATGTACTTGCCATCCACGGACTCTTCACGTCCCAACACTCCCTCCCTCCATCCTCAGGAATGCATAGGACAGATGTCATGAACTAAATTCCTCTCCAAGGTTTTGTAAGACTCGTTTTGTATTATTTTTGTTATCTACTTTTAATATTCTTCTTCTATTTTTGTTCGTATTAAATGTTTTACCTTTGTTTGCATCTAAGTGACTCTGCCTATTTTTGACGCACATACAATTATATGTGTTCCAATTATTTGAAGTTTGTATTGGCCCGAATATATTTTATTACATATCTGGCGTGCCAGCCCTGCGTATTTTTTCCTGGCCTTTGCCCTCCAGCTTGCTCAGGGGGAAGGGCAGATATATCTGTACACTTTTTGCAAACTGTCGGGAGATAATTAAGAAAAGAACCTTTGAGGATACAGACTTTTATTGGAAAAACAAGTGCTAAGAGACGCTATTGACGGCAGACGCAAGAAAGCCATACAGCGTGATACAACAGCCATTCAAGGAGAGTTCATTAAGAAGGGTAAGTCATGGATTTTATAAAAACATATGCTAACAAAAGTAAAATAACTTTTCAATTTGATAATTGTCCTACTAATGCACAGTTATGGGCTAGTATGTACAAACAATGTGAGCTAGAGAATATGAAATTGGATAAGAAATTGTTATGTATTGATAAACTTAAGAAGAAACTGCAAAATGTCCTAAGCATGTTTAAAACGTTTAATGAATTGATTGTGGAGGATTTACAACCTAGACAAAGTATTTGCACGATTAACAAAGTTGTACCAGAATCTAACCCTGATGACAGTACTGACGACTTTAACAGCTGTCCCGACTGTTTTGTTTTAGCTCAGCAATTAGAGAACTTGGAGAGAGATATGGACAGACAAACGGCTAGAATTAACTCAGAATGACAGTCACAAGCCACAAACTAATCCTACTAATTCTGAATAAATTGATACTACTAACCAAAGGTTGATACAGAAGCTTAATTAAGTGTGACTAATCAAGCTTTGCCTATAACATCTAACTCACCTGTTTGCACGATTGTAGGTTTTAGTGGTAAAGGTAATACTTCAGCAACTTTGGTTACTGGTGTTTTGTTTGAGATTCCTGGCTATTTGTGTACTGAAATTGATATCTGGCATTGTCCTAGCTCAGAAAATATCTTAGGGGCTGATGTAATGAGAGAACGAGGCTGGGTCATTGACTTAGGGAATCAAGTGATTTGGAGAAGTAATAACCTTAAAGGGCCTGTAGTAATTGATCCAAGTGACTACAGTGTAGTGGCCGTCATCAATTTAATTGAGGCGGTATCCCCAAATCATGTATGGCCACAAATGGATTGTAATGACTTGACTCTTGTAGAAATTGTGCAGAAACATCCCTCGTTATGGGCTCAATCTAAGAATGAGGTAGGGACGATGAAAGATGTTGTTGTCAAAGTGTAAGGAACAGATCCCATAGCCTCCAGATTCAATTGAGCCTTTGTCCAAAATTATTGAAGAACTACTTCAACAAGGCGTCATACGCAAATCAAATTCGGTGACAAACTATCCGTTATGGGCAGTTAAGAAACCAGATAATTCTTATAGAATGCTTCTAGATCTGCGTATGTTTAATAAATGTACCCCAAATGTGGCACCAATTGTAGCAGATACCCCCGACATCATGTCTCGATTGAATGCTAAGGCAAAGTTTTTTTCGGTACTGGATATCAGTAATGGTTTTTTCAGTATTCAGATAGAGAGGAGTTGTCAATACAAATTTGCTTTTACTTTTCTGAATGAGCAATATGTATTTTGCAGATTACCACAAGGGGCGCACATGTCACCTAGTCTGTTTCATCAGGCATTGGCAAAAGTATTATCAAAATTCTCAAGGCAAGATTGTATTCTACAGTATGTTGATGATATCTTGTTGGCAACAGAGAGTAGAGAGGAACACCTCATCTTGTTAGCAGAATTGTTTGATCTGTTGTATGAGTCAGGATTGAAATTAAATCCAAGGAAGGTCCAATTACTGAAACAAGAGGTTCAGTACTTGGGAGTTTTGATAAATCCAAATCACATGTGTTGAGATATTTCAGGGGGATTATCCATCTCTTTTTAGAAAAGAAGTAGAGGAAACTGATGAACCTGTATTTGTAGATTGTTCTAGATTTTGCTCGTATGATCACTAACAGACTACTTACCTGTGTGGCAGACTATCTTTGAGCTTGCTTCTAAAAATCCTAACCGATATGCTATTGTCAAGGTACCAGGCCATAGCAGAGGAACTAGTGATTTAGCTTTGGGAAATGAGAAAGCAGATTCTCTAGCCAAGGAAGCAGCTTTGATAGGAGAGATAGTGATGGAACTAGAACGGTTGGAAGTACTACCAGTAAAGAGTAAGGAAGCAAATTTACCTTCATTTAGTGATGAACAGATGAAAGATCCGTTCATTGTGGAATGTAAGAATAAAATAACACCTCCTTTTGTTTGTGAAAATGGAGTGATTTGTTATGAGATGCAAGGTAATTTACTTCCAGTTGTGCCTAAACACTTGCAGACGGAATTCACCCGCTATAAGATGTAAAGATTAGGTCATGTGGGTCAGCAAAAGTTGCTGGAAAACTTCAAAGATAAGTTTTATTGGGACAAAAAGGTGGACTCTGTACAAAATGTTGTTCAGTCATGTCTCATTTGTGCTCAAGTAAACCCCAGGCCTAAAGGACAAAAGTCTCCACTTCTAAGAATTGCACCTGCAGATGGTTCGTGGTCTATACTGCAGATTGACTACATAGGTCTCCTACTTCAGGTAACCAAGGTCTCAGGTATGCATTGGTTGTGGTAAATGTATTTTATAAGTGGGTAGAATTGTAGCCTGTCAGGAATGATGATGCTTTGTCTACGGCAAAAGCATTAAGGAATCATGTGTACTTGGGGAATCCCAAGGATGATTGCTTCTGACAGAAGGAGCCATTTTACTGGCAAAGTCATGCAGGCTGTTTGCGCAATCCTGGGGGTACGTCAACAATTCCATGTTCCATACCATCCTCAGTCCGCAGGTATTGTAGAAAGAATGAACAGAACGATTAAGTCTAGAATTGCAAAAATGTTACTTGATAAAGGAAATAGTTGGGTTGATGCAGTACCTCTAGTATTGACGAGTATTAGGGGAACGAGCTCCTCAACTACCCAGTATACACCTTTTGAATTAATGACAGGAAGGAAAATGCCATTGATCTTTCCTTATGAACCATTTTTGTCTACTCCACAGAAAGATGCCATTGCAAGAACTAAGTGGTTACAGGTACTTCAGGATAATTTAAAAGCAATCCTTCCACACGCAGCGTCTAGAATGCAGCGTATGGTACCGCCTCACTCTTCTAAATTTGTGAAAGGAGCATCAGTAATGATTAAGACTTTTAGGAAGGCGGGACCTTGGGAAAGCAATTGAGAAGGACCGTTTGAAATAATCGACACAATGGGTCAAGATCCTTGTTCAAAAACAGAAAAGACTGTGAAAAATACCCGTAGGCAGCAGAAGCTGTGGGTACATGTTGACCAGTGTAAATTATATGTTTCTAACTAAATTCTGTTCTTGCAGGAACACAGTTCTGCAAGAAAATGGAGAAACAAAGCAGTTAACTATTGAATGGAGAACCTCCAGAGAAACAGCAATACAAGAATCGTGACATCAAGATAGCATAGTTTTTTGATAGCTGTGTTGTTTGAACAGTACCAAAAGCCAATTGAAATTGATGATCAGACAAAGGATTTACCACAGAAGATATTGTTATTGCATAAGATAAGAGAAGTTCGAGTGGATCGACTCCTGACATCAGACATTGATACATCAAAAGACATTGTTGGACAAATTAGATTCGGTTATGGCTCCAGAGATCAACCTTGTTTGACTATATTTTTTGAGCACACCTCAGAGATCACAGTTCATGCAAAAGTAGGACCAAAAGCCAAATTCACACAGTCACAGGGGAATTATACCCATAATAATCAGACAGGTGTTTGGGAATGTCATCCTACTGAGTCCATGTGGTGGTTTATAACAATTAAGGGAGAAGAACATGCACAATGGACAGGTGATGTTACCAATGAGATGTTAACATCAGGGAAAATGGGAAGATCAAAGACAGAGATTTGGTATAAAACTCAGTCTTATGGTAAAATCTTGGATCCTTCACTGCTTTCTATATCAGCAGGGGACGATGATTGGACTAGGGTTTGGAACTTTCAGGTGGAAAGAGAAATAGCTATGGTCAAAGTATCTTTTGTGTTTACGGTAACTAATTCTATAGCACCTGAAGTTAGAGTTAATCCCCATAGTGTGAAAAGCCAAGAGGAATTGAAACCTATAGAACTACAATGTGGGACAAGGTTACTATTACCCCAGGAAGCATCACTCGTTTGGTCAAAAGGGAAAACATCTTTAGGAAGTTTTACAAATAATCCAACTCGTATACTTCATAAGGGTCAAATGGGGGATGTACATTGGAATGGTATACATTTTATGCTTAGATTAGATAGTCCAACTCGTAAAGACTCTGGGATATATGAATGTTGTGTATTACTGAAAGGAGATTACAAACACTGTGACAGAGCAAATGTCAGTGTTTGGTCCCCTGAAGACAATTTGTGTACTGGTACTAGACTCAAACCATCCAATCCTTTTCAGGTTAATTACTTTCAATCTAAGCCATTGTTGAGGAATGGATCGTTTGTAACCCTAGTTTGGACTTTTAACATGACTGATTGGAAAATATCCACTTGGTTTCCTCAATGTTTGTCACACCTTACTAACATGGAAAAAGGTCTTGCTCAATGGTTTGGACAAAATCCATTGAGAATGGCAAGAAGTAGACGAGGTATTATTGAGGGAATCTTGGGGGGTGTTGGTTCGGTAGGAAGCTTACTTAATACTATGGATATAAATACTCTTAAATCCGATTTGGGATCCGTGAGTTATGTTGGAAGTCAGGGAGCAAAAGTACAAAAAGGGTTAAATCAGTTATTGGAAAAAATGGTTCTAAGTTCTGCTACTGTGATTGGGTCGTCTGTATCTCACTTACAGGATGCCACTTTAGACTTAATAGAGAGTCAAGAGGAGAATCAAGTGTCAAGGGCATGCCTGGAAATACAGATAGAATATTCCACTAATCTAAAGATGATTGCACAGGCTTTACAGAGTGGTATTATACCTTTGGGTTTGTTGAAAAGCTTACCTGACAAATATAGTTTTGGTCTGGGTCATATTGATTTGTGGATTAATAAATGGATGGGTTGTGATCAGGATTTTTGTATAGGGACATCTTTAATCCCAGTGGCAGGAGTTGAACAAGTAGTGGTACCAGTAACAGTTTTAGGAATTCCAGTCAGTGACACACAATTGATTCATTATAATTTAAGGTATACAGATTTTGTATTTGATGGGGAAAATCTGGAACAATTAGATGTTTCAGCTTGTCTTCATTTTGTTTCTAAAGTAATATGTCTTCCAGGGCAAGAAAAGGTTGTCTATCATTCTTGTTTTCACAATCATTCATCATGTGAGGCCAGGATTGAAAGTGTTACATCTATGCATGAATTAATGACTCAAGTAAAGATAGGGAAAGTTTGTTTTCAAGTAATGAAGGAGGAGTCATTGGTCAGAGCATTCTTTTCAAATTGTATGCATAATGATACTCTTCACAGAGGATTATATTGCATAGAAGGTGATTTGAAAAAGTTGGAGATAGATGGGAAAAAGTTTAATGTCTCCACTATAGGTACAGAGCGTTTAAGAACACTACCTCAGCAATTTAATCTGACACAGATAGACCATTTTCCTTGGAAAACATGGACAGAGGAAATAAAGAAAGATAAGGGATTATTGGCCATGTTAAAGCAACAATTGAAAGATGCAGAAATTGTTTTCCAACATAAACAAGGTGAATTAGAACAAATTCAACATCAATGGAATGATATGTCTGGAGTTAATTGGTGGTCAAATTTTAAAAAATCAGTAAATATGTGGTCACAATCTTCGGTAAAATCCGCAGCTGGGAATATATTGTTAAATCCAATTGTTATTATAGCTATACTTGTTTTATTATGTATTGTTTATCAAAGTTTTCTTATGTGTAGAATAAGTAAGATATATAAACATGTTAAGTATGAAGTAGATAAGGGAGATGGAATATTAAGGGAATTGATAAAAAGAGCACAATCCTCTCATTCCATAACAAATGTAGAGACAAGGGTGTCTCATGCTAATGATTATCATATGGTCCCAGGTAAAGTGTGATGTGATTGTAGTATAAATGTGATACGAATGTGATACGAATGGTGAGTAAATGTCTGTATTTGAAAATATATGATAAGGATATTATCCTATCATCAGGGGGAATTGTAAAAGATTCTAATAAACCTCAATTAAGAAATGGACCATATATAATTATTGGTATAGGCAATAGTTCAATGATAGGCTTCAAGGTTTCCTTGACCTTAAGATATGGAATGAAGGATTTGCTGAACAGGCATTCTATAGATAGGATAGTAACTTGCTAATGCATGGTATAGTTGTAACTCTAAAAGGGCATTACAATATACGTACAGTGACTACCTAAAATAGGATTTCGACGTGTAAAGATCTTAGTGAGCATGTTTACCCAATTAGGTGAAGACCAATACCCTGACATCACTATCCAAGGCACATATAAGCTAGGCTTTTGTAAGACATGGAGAGGCATGGGAAGAGAGGTCGAGAGAAGATGTACTTGCCATCCACGGACTCTTCACGTCCCAACACTCCCTCCCTCCATCCTCAGGAATGCATAGGACAGATGTCATGAACTAAATTCCTCTCCAAGGTTTTGTAAGACTCGTTTTGTATTATTTTTGTTATCTACTTTTAATATTCTTCTTCTATTTTTGTTCGTATTAAATGTTTTACCTTTGTTTGCATCTAAGTGACTCTGCCTATTTTTGACGCACATACAATTATATGTGTTCCAATTATTTGAAGTTTGTATTGGCCCGAATATATTTTATTACAGCCGCTTCTACTAATATTGACCTGAATTGTTTAACCGTTTATGCTGCTTCTCTGATACCCCTGACGGTGGAAACGTTAACAGTGTATGCTGCTTCTCTGATACCCCTGACCGTGGAAACGTGAAACGTGTATGCTGCTTCTCTGATACCCCTGACAGTGGAAACGTTAACCGTGTATGTTGCTTTTCTGGAGTTCCTGACCCGGACCGATAACAATTTCCTGCCTTGCTACTACTGCAGTTCCCTACTCCTTGTGCTGCCATTTTGGAATTCCTCACCTGCATAGTGGGTTCCTGTTTGTTACCCTAACAGTGGTACAGTTTTGTAAGTATGTCACACTGACAATGTTGTTTTTCTCTTGTGAAAGCATATGCCATGCTGACATAGTCTAACTGTTGGTCGAATTAATGGTCGAATTCTCCTCAGAAAAGGTTTTCTTTATTTAGATCATGCGCATAATCGAGACAAGGCACACAACACACAAAAGTCGAAGCGTTGTCTAATTACATATTTGGATTACATGGTTTATATAACTTCTTATACTTCTTATCTGCTTCTAATAGCATGCATCATTCTGGTTCGTTACTATTGGAAAAGATGGAATGCCATTTTAAGGAGACGTCATTAATTTTTGGACATTAATGTGCAAAATCCAACAACAGGCGAAGCACAATATTAGTCTCAAAATCTAACAACACCTTTGGTGAAGTAGTGTCAGAAAAACACAAGGACAAACTCTGCTACAGTACCAAAGTACAAAAGACAACCAAAGAAAGCAAAACAGTGAAGCAAACAATATACAAATAGTAGAAGTTTAAAAAATCCAATAAATAAATACCCATCTTGAGTGGATGTATATATGAAGGTCCTAAAGGGCTTGTAGAAAAAGAAAACAAAAGGCACATATCGCGTAGTAGGTATTATGAAATGTGTAGATACAACTAGTAAAAAGACAAACCCTTACAGAAAAGGGGGCATCAGCATGCCCATATGTAGACAAACTCTCATTCTTCAATTGGATATATAATCTCTTCCCACCTGACAAGGTATTTCATACAAAGACTTCCAATACATAGTTACATAGTTCATAAGGTTGAAAAAAGACCTAAGTCCATCAAGTTCAGCCCTTCTAACTAACCTTCCTATTCTTGATCCAAAAAAAGGCAAAAAAACCCTAATTAAGCTACTTCGAATTCTGCCATCAGGGGAAAAAATTCCTTATTGACTCCAAGAGGCAATCGGATTTCTCCTTGGATCAAGAAGCTCTAAAATATTAATGTTATTCTATTTATATCCCTGTATGTCATGCCTTTCTAAGAAAATATCGAGGCCCCTTTTGAAGGTATCTAATGTATTTGATAACACCACCTCCCTTGGAAGTGAATTCCATACCTTTATTGTCCTCACTGTAAAGAATCCCTTCCCTTGTCGTCTATGAAACCTGCGCTCTTCCAGTCTCAGAGGGTGACCTCTTGTTCTTTGTATATTTCTGTTAATGAACAGGTCACTGAAGAGCTCTTTATATTGGCCCTGCATATATTTTTATAATGTTATCATATCCCCTCTGAGACGCCGTTTTTCTAGCGTATATAATTTTAACTTTTTTAGTCTCTCTTGATAACTAGTATCTCCCAATTGTACCGCATATTCAAGGTGAGGTCTTACCAATGCCCTGTAAAGAGGCAAGATAATATCCTCCTCCCTTGAATCAATACCTCTTTTTATGCATGCCAAAACCTTATTGGCCCTCGCAGCTGCTTGCTGGCATTGCGCACTGTTGTCAAGTCTGTCGTCAACCGTTATTCCTAAATCCTTCTCCTTGGTAGTTTCCCCCAAGGATTTTCCATTTAAAGAATAGGTTGCATTTTTATTATTTTTACCATAATGCATAACTTTGCATTTCTCTATATTGAACCTCCTCTGCCACTTGCACGCCCAGTCCCCAACTCTGTCTAAATCTTCCTGCAAAGAAGAAACATCGAGATTAGTCTGAATTACCCGGCCTAATTTTGTGTCATCAGCAAAAACTGTAACATGGCTCTCAATGCAGCTTGGGAGATCATTTATAAATAAATTAAAAAGAAGAGGACCGACCCCTGAGGCAATCCATTTAATACCTGCATACAAGCTGAGAAACATCCATTCACAACAACCCTCTGCATTCTATCTTTTAGCCAATTTCTGATCCATATACAGACATTTGCCCCTAAGCCTATTTCTGTTAATTTATAGAGTAGCCTTTAGAGTGTCGTCCAAAAGCTCAAAAAAGGAAGGTGGGTATATGAAAATAATTTTAATATTAAAAAACACATTTCTTAACCTTTTATATGATCAGAATCAACTGCACATTTCACTTCTCGCTTCGTATTGGAAGTCTTTGTATGAAATCTGTTATAGTGTCCAGTGGGAAGAGATTATACACTCACTGGCCACTTTATTAGATACAATCAGGGCCGGCTGTTTTTTTTTTAAAAGCGAAAGAGAGAAAGGGGCGCCGTGTGGTTTTCGCTTACCAAGCTGTCAGTACCCGCTCGGCGCCCCTCTCTCTCTCCTCTGCGGCGAGTCTTCCTGTTTGGTCTCGGTGCCGGCTTGTAATGCTGAGTGCCGGAATATTTCCGGCGCTCAGCATTACAAGCCGGCACCGAGACCGAACAGGGAGACTCACCGCAGGACTGCTGAAAGGTAAGTACAAGGGGGGGGAGAGGAAGGGTAGATAAGGGGGGGGCGGCATTTTAAAATTCGGCCCAGGCGCCATTTTGCCTTGGGCCGGCCCTGGGTACAATTGCTTGTTAACACAAATAGCCAATTACATGGCAGCAACTCTATGCATTTAGACATGGAGATGTTGTCAAGACAACTTGCTGAGTTCAAACTGAGCATCAGAATGGAGAAGAAAGGGGATTTAGGTCACTTTAAACGTGGCATGGCTGTTGGTGCCAGATAGGCTGGTCTGAGTATTTCAGAAACTGTTGATCTATTGGGATTTTCACGCACTACCATCTCTAGGCTTTACAGAGAATGGTCCGAAAAAGAGAAAATATCCAGTGAGCAGCAGTTGTGTGGACAGAAATGCCTTGTTGATGTCAGAGGTCCGAGGCAAACAGGTTCGAGATGACAAAAAGACAACAGTAACTCAAATCTCAACCATACAACCAAGGTATGCAGAATACCATCTCTGAATGCACAACACTTCGAACCTTGAAGCAGATTGGCTACAGCAGCAGAAGACCACACCGGGTGCCACTCCAATGATCTCCACAGTCACCAGATCTCAATCCAATAGGGCACCTTTGGGATGTGGTAGATTCGCATCATGGATGTGCAGCCCACAAATCTGCAGCTAGTGCGTGATGCCATCATGTGCATACGGACCAAAATCCCTGTTAAATGACACATTCATGTCACAACTGGTACAAGCACCAACTAGAAAGGATACTTGTTTGGATCTGGTGATAAGAAACAATGTTGATCTTGTGTCTAACATTTCAAGTGGGGGAGCACTTGGGTAATAGTGATCACAATATGGTCTCTTTTGAAATAAACTCAAAAAAGAAATTGCCCATGGGGAATACTAAAACGATTAATTTTAAGAAGGCCAATTTCGATAAGATAAGGGCAGCTTTACAACTTATTGACTGGCAAAAACTCTTCAGGGATAAAAATTGAGTATTTTCAAACAAATATTAGCAGGGTACACTTCTCAGTATGTACCACTAGGAAACAAATATAAAAGAAACAAATTGAAACCAATGTGGCTTAGTGGGGACGTTAAGCAGAAAATTAAAAATAAGAAAATGGCTTTTACAGCATTTAAATCAGATGAATCAGAGGCATCCTATATAAGCTATAAGGAAGCCAATAAAGCATGCAAAAAGGTGATTAGATGGGCTAAACTAGAAAATGAGAGGGTGATTGCCAAAGAGAGCAAAACTAACCCCCATAAATTCTAAAAAAACAAAAAATGAAAACGTAGGTTCATTAAAAACAGAGAGGGGAGTGTTGGTTAAGGAGGACCAGGAAAAAGCAGAAACTTTAAATAACTATTTTTGCTCAATATATATTAAGGAGGAACCCATGGCAATGGATATACATAGGACTATTGAGAAAATTTTTTAGTCAAAATGTGCGTGGATGGCTCAGGACAAGGTGCTGCAGCAACTAAAGAAAATTAATGTTAACAAAGCTCCAGGGCCTGACGGTATTCACCCACGAGTACTTAAGGAGCTGAGTTAGGAAATAAGTGAACCTCTGTTTCTAATCTTTCGGGATTCTTTTCTTTCAGGAATTGTACCAGAGGATTGGAGGAAGGCAGATGTGGTTCCTATTTTCAAAAAGGGTTCAAACTCTGTGCCCGGAAATTATAGACCTGTGAGCTTAACTTCCGTGGCTGGGAAAGTATTTGAAGGGCTGTTTAGGGATAATATTCAAGAATTCCTTGGGAAGAACAGTATTATTAACAAAAATCAGCATGGTTTTATGAAACATAGGTCCTATCAAACTAATTTAATTGCATTCTACGAAGAAGTAAGTAGAAGTGTAGATCAGGGTGTTGCAGTGGATGTAATCTACTTGGATTTTGCCAAGGCGTTTGACACGGTTCCACACAATAGGTTAGTATTAAAACTGAAAGAAATTGGTCTAGATGCAAATTCTTGTTCTTGGGTAGAACATTGGCTTAGAGATAGAGAACAGAGAGTTGTTATAAATGGTAAATTTTCAAGCTGGTCAAAAGTGGTAAGTGGTGTCCCTCAGGGTTCTGTTCTGGGACCAATTTTACTCAACGTATTTATAAATGACCTGGCAATAGGCGTTGAAAGTCATGTTTCTGTGTTTGCAGATGACACTAAACTAGGTAAAGTAATACAGTGAGAGCAGAATATTACAGTGCTACAGAGGGATTTAGATAGACTGGGGGACTGGGCACACAAATGGCAGATGAAATTCAATGTAGCTAAATGTAAAGTTATGCACTTCGGGGTAGCGAATTCACAAGCAACCTACACCCTAAACGGTGGTGAATTAGGGGTAACGACAAATGAGAAGGATTTGGGAATTGTTATAGACAACAAACTAGGCAACAATGTGCAATGTCAGTCTGTGGTTGCTAAGGCCAGTAAGGTATTGTCGTGTTTAAAAAGGGGCATCAAGTCGCGGGATAAAGATATAATTTTGCCTCTGTATAAATCAATGGTAAGGCCGCACCTTGAATATGCTGTGCAATTTTGGGCACCTATTCTAAAGAAGGATATCATAGCACTAGAAAGGGTGCAGAGGCGGGCTACAAAATTAATAAAAGGAATGGAGCACTATAGTTATGAAGAAAGGTTAACAAATTTAAATCTGTTTAGTTTAGAAAAACGTCGCCTCAGAGGGGCCAATACAAACCATTGTGTGGAAATCTGTTCATAAACAAGACTATGCATAGGACACGTGGTCATGCGTTTAGACTGGAAGAAAGGAGATTTAGACTAAAGCAGAGGAAAGGGATTTTTACAGTAAGGACAATAAGGATGTGGAATTCTCTGCCTGCAGAGGTAGTTTTATCGGAGTCTGTACAGACGTTTAAACTGCAACTGGATGGATACCTGGAAAAACATATTCGGAGATATAATTTTTAATTATGGGGAAACAGCTTATTGATCCAAGGAGAAATCTGACTGCCATTTTGGGGTCAAGAAGGAATTTTTTTCCCTGGTTAGTGCAAAATTGGAAAGAGCGAAACTGGGGGTTTTTTTGCCTTCTTTTGGATCAACAGCAACAAATTAACAGATATAGGAAAGGCTGAACTTGATGGACGCATGTCTTTTTTCATCCTATGTAACTATGTAACTATGAATGTTTCCAGCACCTTGTACAAAGTACGCCATGAAGAATAAAGGCAGTTCTGAGGCAAAAAGGGGTCCTACCCCATTCTAGCAAGGTGTACCTAATAAAGTGGCCAGTGAGTATATATCCAATTGAAGACTGAGAGTGTTTCTACATATGGGCATGCTGATGTCCCCTTTTCTGTAAGGGTCTGTATTTTTACTAATTGCATCTATACATTTAATAATACCTACTACACTATATGTGCCTTTTGTTTTCTTTTTTATGAGCCCCTTGGGACCTTGATATATATCTATCCACAGTGGCGGATCTACCGGGGTCGCAGGGGTCGCGACTGCGACCGGGCCCCGGCGGCAGGGGTGCCCAAGCCAAGGGGCCGCCCGAAATCTTTTTTACGTTTTTTTTTTTTTTTTTAAAATAAGGCAGGGGCGTCCAACATGCGGCCCGCGGGCCAAATGCGGCCCACGAGACCTCGAGGTGCGGCCCGTGTAAGATCGGCAGCCAGGGCAACCGATCTTACACGAGCCGCACCTCAAGCCCTGCTACTTACTTGTGGGAGGGTCTTCTGGACTGCACAGAGGAAGCGGAGTTCACGTGACATCCTATTTCCTCTGTGCTTTAGCAGAGAAGGCAGAGGGAGGCCGCGCCCCCTGCTGAAGTCTGTGAGGAGCATCGAGGAGCTGCAGTGCAGGTAAGGGGGTGGGGAGGGTGTTTGAATGAGTGTGTGTGATTGAGGGAATGAATTTGTGAATTAATGATTATATGAATAAATGAGTGTGTGTGTGTGTGTGATAGCATGGATGTGTAAGTGCTGGAACCTAGGCATGATGGGACTGTGATTGCTGTTAGCAATCACACTCCTATCATGCCAAGTCAGCCAGTACATGCTGAAACCTGGCCAGCTGCCCCCCTTGTGTAGTGATGCTGCCAGCAGTATGGGGTCTGCACTTACAGCCATCCTGTACCAGCGTGTATTGGCTGACTTGGCATGATAGGAGTGTGATTGCTAACAGCAATCACAGTCCCATCATGCCTAGGTTCCAGCATTTACTGGATGGATGTGTAAGTGCTGGAACCTAGGCATGATGGGACTGTGACTACTGTTAGCAATCACACTCCTATCATGCCAAGTCAGCCAGTACATGCTGAAACCTAGCTAGCTGCCCCCCTTGTGTAGTGATGCTGCCAGCAGTATGGGGTCTGCACATCACTTACAGCCACCCTGTACCAGCATGTACTGGCTGACTTGGCATGATAGGAGTGTGATTGCTAACAGCAATCACAGCGAGCACAGTCCCATCATGCCTAGGTACCAACATTTACTGGTTGCCTAGGCTAACAGCAATCACACTCCTATCATGCCAAGTCATATTGCTAATTTTGTCCAATTGTGTGTTACCTACTTTTATTAAACATGTGAGTTTTTATTATTATTTTTAAAGGTGGGTGTCATTTTCGGTTTTGGCTAAGTGAACCCTGAATGTTTTGGTCCAGAATTTTCATTTTAGTTCATCCCTAGAATAAATCTAGGGAATCCTGAATTTGTAGTCACAAAACTTTCAAGGCCCAGAAATCAGTGAGAGGAAGAGTAAAGGCTTTGTGTCATTTTACTTTATTTTAATCTGCATATTTTATTAAAGGCCATATTTTTTGTCACAGTGAAAAATGAGTGCGGCCCGCGCACGTATACAATTCTGATGAAGTGGCCCACTGCAGAAAAAACTTGGACACCCCTGGATTATGCCCTTTGTACATGCGCCCCTTTTTCTTAGATTTTTTTACAGATATGATTCAATATGTAAATTGAATTTGTTGAATTAGTTGAAAAAAAATTGTTGGGTAAAAATCATGTTTTTTTTGGGGGGGGGGGGTGAGGGGGGGGGGGGCCTTGACAGATTCTCGCACCCGGGCCCTGAGGCGTCTAGTTACGCCCCTGTCTATCCACTCAAGAGGGGTATTTATTTATTGGATTTTTAAAACTTCTACTATTTGTATTTTGTTTGCTTCACTGTTTATTTACTATCTGTGGGTGCGCATACACCATTTTGCTTTGTTTGATGTTTGAAACTTGGAACACATCAGTGCTAGCTATAACACTCAATGTTCAGATTATAGACAGAACAGATATTGTACTCAGCACTACGATAGTGCAGGTGCAGGCCAAAAAAGTTGGGGTCTAATGCATTGTCTAAACAACTATGCCAAATTCCTCCTTTCCCCACATCAAGATGATTACTGAAGCATTTGCTTTGAAATTATTTTTTAATTTGGCAACCTTTGTCCAAAATGTCTAAACCACACGGTATTGTTACAATGCTTATCTTTTGACATTGATGACATTGACTGTTTTTCTCCTTAATTACTAAAGCATGCTTTGCTATGAAGTGCTTGCCTAGAAAATGAATATATCATATCATGACAAACAATTAATATTAGCATGAGTCATGTCTGAAATTTATTTATGACGCAAATAACGGGAGAGATGACAAGGTGATTGCAAACCCCACCATTTGTTTGTGTGTAACTATCACAGAGAGCCATCGAATTGCCAAGGGTTTAGGGAACTTTAGGGAACATTTACTTGATGATTGGATTCATTCTCTGCATTGACATTTTGGTGAATGTGTTTTTAGGACTGGATAATCTACCAGTAACAATATAATAGCAATTCAATAACAATTTAACATATTGTGAGGGATAAGACTATTTGCCACAATACTAACATTTGCAGCTGGAGAGAAATTTTAATTTATTTTGCTTCCATACCTATGACAGAGAGATAGAGGTGAAAAGTGTGTCATTGCTCTCAGGACTTACTTCCGTTGTGGTCACAACCGCAATGACCCGCTCCCATATCCTCCAGTACACAAGTGGGCCCGATTCCAGGCCTTCCTAGCATAGCGATGCATATGCACGCACGTGAATAAAATCACCAGTTCTTAATGGGACCTTTTGACCTCAGATTGACCCGTTTCCTGGCAGATATTTGAACTATGGTCCTACACTTCCTCTTAGCTGTTTGTTGGTGTCTCTTGGTAAGTTTATTAAGCTAATTCTTTGAGCGCTCTTTTTGGTTCCTGACTCGGCCTGTTCCTCTGTTGTTTTGGCTTAGTTCTATGTGAAAAGAATCACTAAATATACACAGTGCTAACGTATATACACCACCACCAGATGAAAAATAGTGTTTATACAAACCTCAAATGGTTAAACAAGTTTACAAAGGCTATCCAACTGTAACAAATAAAGCAAATAACCTGCTAGTCTTTCACACTGAATTAAATCAAGTATATAAAGAAAAGATAGAAAAGGCTTAGAAATATACAATAAAATAGATAATATATAAAATAGATTTTATTAATGACTACAAATGAATAAACTAAAAAACCCATAAAATACAAGATGAAACATAAAACAAAAAAGGCACATTTTTTTCAATTGGTATTTATTAGATTTCATACAAAAAAATTTACAAAAAAGGAAGAATCACATAAATATGATAAACATATATACGTAAATTTACAATTTACAAATATAGAATTCTGACATACACAAGTATAATAAGGAACATCTTCCAAAATATACAATGATTAACCCCTTAATGACAAAGCCCGTACATGTATGGGCTCAAAATGCATTGTTTTCAATGGGTTTAGGGACCGCCCATTGTGCTTAAGGGGTTAAAATGAGATCTTAATCTTGGGAGCAATGAAACATCGCTAGTGTAATAACAAAACAACTGATGATGAGCCGATGGAAAACAGTACAAAATCCCTACATTTACCCTGCTTGGTGGTCATTAACCCTTATAGGAGGAAGGTCACTACAGCCTATAGCCAGACCAGGACCATATTGGAGAGGAGGAGAGAGGAAAAAAAACAACACATATATCGATCAATTTGGTATCATAGCCAGACAATCCTCCCAAATCTTATGTTTTTTTGGTGATAAGGAGTTATTTCTGTTAACCCCCAATTCCATTCTGAGTTGATACGCCAATTGATTTTCAAATTTATACCACTCAAAATCTCCAGTTTGTTTCCACTCCCTGGCTATTGTTTTTTAACAGCTAAGCAGCTATGACTTGCGAACGCCATTTTTGGTTGGGGCATAGTAGGCCAGGTTAAATGCAGAAGAGCTGATGCAGGGGTTTTAGGTATAGTAATATTAGCTACACTCTTCAAGAAATCTAATACTCTATTCCAGAAGTTGACAAGTTTTTTACAGCTTCACCAAATGTGGAGATATGAACCATAGGATTCCTCACAACCCCAACAAGTATTATTTGCATGTGGGAACATCCCGGCTAGCGTAGGAACGTAAGACCATCTATTTATGACCTTGTAACGTGCTTCTATTAAAGATAAATCATGAACCTACTTTATAAGTTTAATAAATGAACCATACCATGCTCTTTGTGATATCGAGAAGTTTAGGTCTTTTTCCTACTTCACAATACTAGAGTTTGTTGAAGATGGAAGATCTTTTAAGACTATACACTTGACACAATTGGCTTATGTCTTTTTGATATCAGGTTTATGAAATATTTTAGAGATCTCTTCTTTCAGTTCTCCCCCAGAGGAGTCCAATTGGTTTTTTAAACAATTTTTTATCCTAAAGTATTTAAAAATATTAGAATTAGAAAGATTGTAGTATTGATTCAATATAGGGAAGGGTATAATGTTCCCATCTGTTAACAAGTCATCAATGATAGTAATGGCGGTTTGTTTCCAATCTGTAAGTGTAAGATAGGCGATTATAGATTCAAGTGATTGAATTTTCAGAGACTTAATTAATTTATCTTTAACGTGTACCATACTGGGAGACAATGCTGTTATTAGGTGCTGGTATACATAATATGTACACATCCACAAGCTTCCATAATATACAGTATACTATTGGTACTCAATAAAAGTTTATATGTAGGATAATAAAATACCAACCTCTACCCCTAGTGCTGTCCACCTGGCCAGGATACTTTGGGACATAGTAATTTATTTGCTTCTTGATGCTTTCCCTGTTTACCCTCACAAACTTGCGTTTGTTACTGTTTTGGCTACCCCGTTTGCTTGATTCAACAGATTTTGACCCAGTCTGTTTGTGACACAGCCTCTGTCTACACCTGAAGGTTGTTCCACCTCCAGGTCCATCTCACTCTGACCAGCCTGTTGTTGACTCTTGCCTCTCTGCTGTACAGTCTTCATAACTGGGCTCTGGCTGCCTATCCGGAGCATGACTTTCTGATCCAGGCTGCAGAAGTTGAGTACACTTCCTGCAGCAGATTGGTTGGTGTTTTACTTGAACAGTGTGAAAGAGTCAATAAAATAGTACCATAATTGTCAGTCTCCTCAAATAAATGAAAACTTACCAAATCATTATCATAATAAACTAAGTATTCTGTAAACATACTTTACAAAAAAAGTCATATAAAAAAAAATATTTTTTTATATTGCTCAATTCCTCCATGCCCGTTTAAATTATGTACATTCTTCAGTGAACAGTAAATATGTTATTATAAGTGGAAATACTACAACTAAAAGCAAAGAAATGCAAAAAATCATAAACAAAAAAGAATAGCTTTGCGTAGCAAACTTATGATTAGGATTTCAGCATTTATTTTTTTGTAAATAAAACATGGCAGCATTGCCAATTGATGCCTGTGGTAATTACAGTTAAATGTGAACGTAAAAGAGATTTTTTAAATTAATTACCTATTAACTAGACACTTGGTGGGAGGTATGAGTGACAAATTCAAATGTTTATTTAAATTGCTCTTGAGGTAGACAAAAGAGCATTTTGAATCAAGGCTGCTTCATGGTTGTATAGGAATGTGTTTTAAGTGAGTGTGTTTGTGTGTGTCCAGGACTCCAGGAGGTGTGAGAACACCCTCTTAATCATTAAACTCTTTTTATAACATTGAAATGCAGGCCTATTGTTTTGGCCATTGCAAATGGGTAATTACACTGACTGAATGGGAAGCGTTTATAAAGATCCTAAAACAGAACACAAGTGTAACAAAAAAGTTCTGGTATGTTTACTTAATTCACTTTATTCACCAAATCTATCACCCACAAAATTCAGCTTAAAAAAACCCTCATTACAGGAGTGAAGCTGTGATTAAAGTGTTGAAAAAACCCTAAACTTCAAGATGATCAAAAAAGTCCCACAAGTCATGTGAAAAAAGTACACCCTCTTTGAATTCTATGGTTTCACATATCAGGACATGATAATCATGTTTTTCCTTAGCAGGTCTAAGAATTAGGTAAATACAACCTCAGATGAACAACAACACATGAGTGAGAGAGAGAGAGAAGGGTGCCGAGTGGTAGCTCATGAAGTTTTAAGCAACCACTCGGCGCCCCTCAGTCTCCTCCGCGAGGCTTCTAGCTTGGTCTCGGTGCCGGTATTTCATGCTGAGCGCCAGAATATGACATCATATACCGGCACTCAGCAGTGAAGCAGCGTGCACCGTGGCAAAGCAGGGAGACAGAGGCCTTGTGCTCCCATCGCAGGATCTCTACAAGGTAAGTGAACTTCAAAGGGGGGAGAGGGGTAGATAGTGAGAAGGGTAGATAGTGAGAAGGGAGGGAGAAGGGTAGATAGTGAGAAGGGAGGGAGAGGGGTAGATAGTGAGAAGTGGGGGAGAGGGGGTAGATAGAGAGAAGGGAGGGAAAGGGGTAGATAGTGGGATATATAGTGAGAAGTGGGGGAGAGGAGTAGATAGTGGGGTAGATAGAGAGAAGTGGGGGAGATGGGGGAGATCGTGAGAAGTGGGGGAGAGGGGGGTAGATAGTGAGAAGGGTGGGACAGGGGTAGATTGTGAGAAGGGAGGGAGAGGGGTAGATAGTGGAAAGGGGAGGTTGATAGTAAGAAGAGAGGGAGTAGATAGTGACAAAGGAGAAAAGTGGGTAGATAATGAAAAGGGGGAGGGGTAGATAGTAAGAAAGGGGGCGGTAAGAATATTGAAATAAAGAGTGAGAATGAGTGATAGAATTAATGAATGTGTGAATTAATTGTGTGAATGTGTGAGAAAATGAAATAATGTGTGGATAAATTGTGGGTTGATACTCTAATTGATTTTCAAATTTCAAATTTATACCACTCGAAATCTCCAGTTTGTTTCCACTCTCTGGCTATTATTTTTTTAACGGCTAAGCAGCTATGAATTGCAAACGACATTTTTGGTTGGGGCATAGTAGGCCAGGTTTTATGTAGACGAGCTGATGCAGGGGTTCAATTGATTTGTAGAAAGGCAAAGATGGCACAAGCAGATATGTTTAGGGACAAAGTTGACTCATGCTGGGCAAAGATGGCAAGTCCTGTGTGTGTAATTTGGGTGCTGGTCAGTTTCTATGTGGGCAGTGTGGACTGTTCGCCTGTATTTCATTGGTTGATGGCAGACAAACCCCCTGCTGGCGACCAATAGAGTCGCTCATACAGACTTTTAAAATCCTGGTCCAGCAATTTGGCCGGCAGAGACCACTGGTCTCCCTGCTCCAACAGTTAAAGGTCCGTACAAGCGACTTTATTGGTCGTTCGTATGGACTTTTAACTGTTGGAGCAGTGAGACTAGTGGCCTCTGCCGGCCAAGTTGCACCAAGTTAACCCCTAATCGCAGGGGGAGCGGAAATCCGTAGGTTTGCCATCAGGAGTTAAAAAGGCTGTGCGAGTGAGCCTATTGGTCACCTGCAGGGTCCTCCTCTGGCATCAACCAATTGGTTGATTCCAGACAAGCCCCTGCTGGCAACCAATAGGGTAGCTCGTACAGACTGCTCCAACAGTTAAAGGTCCGTACCAGCGACATTATTGGTCGTTTGTACAGACTTTTAACTGTTGGAGCAAGGAGACCAGTGGTCTCTGCCGGCCAAGCTGCACCAAGTTAACCCCTGACAGCGAACCTACGGATTTCCGCTTCCCTCAACCCCTGCCATGCTGCATAGATAAGGTAGGCTACATGCGGAAGGGACCAGGGAGATTAGTAGACAAAGACGAACACGAAGATTCTTTGTGTTGTGTGTCTTCGTCTACGTTTTGCCGCCGCCATGTTCGTATGTTTGCTATTCGGGCTGAACAATGAAAACCCACCCTTCGTGTTTGTTTTCATCTTCGCCCGAATACAAATGCACAAGTCTAATATTTATATATATATACACCTGTGTCTGCAGTCTCATGCACTTCATAGTGTGTCCCTGAATGGCATAAAGAAAATGTGGTCACCCTATTGCACACCCAGCATTTAACACTGCTTTACTAACTCACACACATGAGCTATCGGTGACCAGGCATACTGGTCAGTTTCAAGAGATACTACTAAATGTATTTGATGTATGGCGTACACAGTCCATAATATATACACTATGAATACACTATGAATGCTTAGTTACAGCAATTAGGAGGTGCTTTGATAAGGACTATAGCCGTCATGTTCAACCTTCAATGCTCTGGTATGCACGTGCACAAGGCAGTTATAAGGGGGATTTTAATACAACACAAATTGGACAAATCAGCATTCATTTAAAAAAAAAAGCTTATTACTCCCAAGGTAATAAGGCTGGCACGCTTTTGGCTAGGAAGCTTAAGAAGAATTTCCTGCAGATAAGAACAAGCAGGGGTCAGAATTTATGAACCTCTTAAATACTGTTTGCTGTTTCTTATGATTTTTCCAGTGGCCTGCTTGGCATGCCTTTGAGTAATAAGATGTTTACTCATAGGTTGCACACCACCTCAACTTAAAATAAGGATTTCTGCTGTCACCATATGCACAGTTTTGATGGGACTTTTTGCAATAACTGGTCACTCCCTGTCCCGTGGTCATGACCCATCTTGTTTAACCCCTTCGTGACAAAGGCTGATTTTACTTTTTGTACCCTTCGTGACAATGGCCGTTTTAACATTTCTGCGCTGCTCGTGTTTAGTTGTAATTTTCTTCTTTCCCGTTTACTGAACCCACACACATTAGATATTGTTTTTTTCAGGACAAGAAGGGCTTTCTTTAGATGACATTGTTTTGATTGTATCATATTATTTACTATTAAAAAAAGTATAAAATATGGTGAAAAATTTAGAAAAAAATGACTGTTTCTAACTTTTAGTTGAAAAATCTTTTACTCATCTATAAAAGATAATGAAAAAACCTGCTAAATAGATTCTACTATTTGTCCTGAGTTTAGAAATACCCAATGTTTTTATGTTTTTTTGCTTTTTTCTACACATTATGGGGCAAAAAGTACAGGTAGCGTTTTGTTATTTCAAAGCCTTTTTTTCAAAATCTGGTAATTCTTCCCCCCATGTGCCATTTCGGGTATCTTTGAAGCCGGCCAATGCAATTTACCCCATCAAGTCATATATTTTTGAAAACTAGACAGCCCAGGGTATTCCAAGTGCTAGTATTTTAACCCTTTCCAAGCACTAATTCTACCATCAGCCTTTGTCAAACTTTATGGTAGTCATTTTTTTTGCATTTGTTTTTTCACACACTTTACTTTAGGTATGAATAACAGGTTCTGGTATATGTCACTATCATAAAACACCCCAATATGTGTTCAGCAACATCTCCTGAGTACAGTGATACCCCACATGCATGGGTTTGTCATTTTTGGGGGAACTAAAAGGCCACATTTGGTACGTGTGCATTTTTCTAATTGGAAATTAGATGTGTGGCCATCCTTCCCCCCCGTGTTAATTGGGACATTGTTGAATCCGGCCAATTCAATTTACCCCATCAAATCATACATTTTTTAAAAGTAGACACCCCATGGGCATTTAATATGCCAGTATTTTAACTCTTTCCATGCGAGAATTGTTTTAAGCTAATGTACTAATTTTAGGACTTGCTCACAAAAATATATTTTTTATATATATATTTTAATTTTTTTTTGCCTTTTTTAAAACATTTTTAAGATTTTTTTTCAACTTGAACTATGAGTTTCTTTTTACTTTGACACTCAGCTTTTTTTGCACAAGCAATGTTGACTGTCAAAGTTTGTGTCAGATATGGTTGAAGGGCGCATCTGATACTGTCATTTTGTAGACCAGTAAGGAAAGTGTGGAGAAACATACTGTGAACTAAAATAGGATCATATTGCAAACTGGATTCAGCTTCCTGGGACGCAAACAGGATTTTTTGCCTTAAATCTAGACAACAGAAAAAAAAAACTTTGTGGTGTTTCTTTAATGGTCTGTATTTCTGAGGTATTTTTTTTTTAACACAAATCAGTTGCACCCCTTTCTTGATAATGAGCTCTTGCAATTCATCTTAAGTTTGCTTTTCTTTCCAAATAACTACGAAGTCGCATGTCTGGTAAAATTGCTCTAATTACAGCATCCACAATTTCCAGCACACAGAACCTTCTAATCAATGTTGAATTTGATTCACTATACTAGAAAAGATGAGTTTGTCTTTTTGTCTAGGTTTATGAATTTGGCCTGATATCTTGAACTCTCCGTTTCAGTAATGCATTATTCACTGCATTTTATTTCTGTCGCTTTAGTTTTTGCAAGGCTAACTGTAAAATGTCAATTTCTTTTAGAAATTGTACCTGCTCTGTGGTCAGTATTACCCTGAAGCATTTTCATTGGATTATTCCAAAATTATGTCCTTCAAGCACAAAAGTTCTGACATACCTCCAACTTCTAATTCCTCTAGTCCAGTGGTTCTCAACTCATGGGTCGTGGAGGGTCAGGGCCGGACTGGAGGCATACTGGGAAAATTTCACTTTCCTGGGGCTGCCTTACACATTCTAGCGGCAATCCACGAGCAGCAGGCTGTCAGGACCGCGGCTGCAACAATCAGGGCCATCAGGCAGCCTCTGGTCCTTTAGTATTACTCCTCGACCGCAAAGCAAGTTGCTTGATTGGTTTGCGGTCGCTGTCTGCTCCTAGTGGGAGGTGACTAAAGTTTTTCTCTGATTGCTCCTCCCCTCTTCCTGCTGCAGCCCGCGGACAGCCTTTCCACTCCCTCATCTTTTCTGAGGTTATTTTTGGGTCGCGACTTAATGACCAAAGACAAATGTGGGTCCTGAGGATACACGGGTTGAGAACCACTGCTCTAGTCCACCCCTCTCTAAATTTCTCTCAGTTACAAAAACAATAAATGTGTGTGGGGGGGGGGTTGGTCGGTTACTGCTAAGCTTATCATGCACTACAATTTTTGGAGATTCACACAATTCACGGAGATTCTGACAAGATTTTATTTTGACAATGCATACCTGCAAATATGGGGTTTGTATGTCTTATTCAGTTGATCTATACATGCAAGTGCAGTTTTATGTATTTATTTGATCTATACCTGAACTACAGGGAGTAAGTATGGCTTAGTGAATAAGGGGACAAAGAGATTCTGGAGATGATTATGGGGAAGAGGACCTCTCAATGTCACGGTAGGGTTAGAAGGAGGGAAGACTACACTGACTCTCACAGTCTTCCCCTAATCTGTAGCGAGTGTAGAAAATATTTTTTATGGTGTGGTAGTGGAGAGAATTATTGCATGCTAGGGAGTGTGGAGTGGGGCACAAAGAAATGCTTGCATAGGGTCCAATTATTTCAATATAAGATTGACAGCAGGGTCTACTATTTAGATTTATTGTCAGCATGGGCTAATATTAGTATATATTGTCAGCAGGATCTAATATTAATATTGAAACCTAACTGCCAGTTCAGCTGTTCAATCATGGTCTTTACTTCAAAGGGATAAGTATATATTGGGTAGTTACAAATGCATGTCTAACATGTGTGTGTGTGTGTATATATATATATATATATATATATATATATATATATATACCTATGTGTGTGTAATCTCATGCGCTTCCCTCAATGGCAGAAATAAAAAGTTATCCACTGACCTAAAAGTTAATAGAAATATATGAAAAATTGTTCATACTGCTTTTTATCAGCAAAAATAATTTGACGATTAAACAAAGAAATAATCACTATATGAAAGAATTCCAAAAATAAATTATTTTTTGCACTCAGGTTGTTCATTACACGATATTTAAGAAACGGAACCCAAGGTTCATTAATTTCACTCATTTATTATGGTATTCACTGACGGACCAACTTATTATTTAGGCATCAGAACATACAGATGGATTGAATTTGTGTTCCGTTCTCCAAGTCAAGCTGAGCTTACATTCTGGATAAGAAAAGTCCTCCACGTGCATGCATGAATGCAAACACAGAATAGGAGAGAGTGCTTTGGCCGGCTTGGCTGTGGCTGACACACCTCTATTTCTGACAAGACTGTCCAAGGTCTACACCATTGTATTTTCATTTCTTGCAAAACCATTATTCTTATTTTAAAATATAAATAGACAAACATGAAATTGAATTAAGGACCCCAGTAATGTGAATAAAAAGCAATGAAAATTATTGAATCACATAAAGACAGCTGCTTTGAAATAATAATATAAATGGTCATAAATTCATATTTATTATTTGTATTACGGTACTTATTACTCAAATCAGCCAATCAAAAACTGACAACTTTAATATATTATCTTGGATATAATGACTGTACTTCTATATAAATTATTCAAAAGCTGTCATGATGATAAGAGTTGAAGTCCACATGGAGGATACCAATGCCTATATTCAACATTCAGACACAACATTACCATACAGGAACTGATAGTAACTTATATGATATATTTCTCTTTTTTTTCATTGAGCTTTTTCATGAATTACCACATCCCCTTTGCAATGATTTATTTTAACAAATCACGTTAACTATCAATGGCAACATTGTCACAACTGTAATACTTTATTTAAGCAAACCACCATTGAATAATTAACATCCTTCCATTAATCTCTGCATTCACATTCCCCCAAAAACATGTCATGGGAAAAAAAGGAACTTAACACATTTAATTGTGGGATTTATGCTTTTCCTCTTTGGAAAATAATAGGGGTGTGCTACTTGTCATTCTTATTCAGTGTTTGTGGATTTTTTCTCTTATTGATGCTGCATCTGTTTTGTCAGTGCCCAGGCTAATGGAGAAAGTTAATTGTGTTGGTTGTAAGGCCACCTGTCACACACATGCCTCATTTCCATTCTAATGGTCCAACAGTGGCAGGCATTATAGTTCAGCCTCTCTCTTACTTGCTATATTTTCCACAGTAAACACTCTTGGCTTTTTTGAAAATATGGGCCAAATGGGTATGTACACTCTTCATCAGAAGCCAAAGAGACTGCATTGTGGCTATATCATAGATATTGTAGAAGCTATTGCTTCTGTCTACCATGGAAAAATATAAAAGGTCAAATAACCTATTTATCATTGTGCTCATAGAAAATGATTAATTTAGTGCGTCAAACAATACATTTAGTAAAACAGAAAAAATAGCCTAAGCTTGAACAATGACATTGGTTTGTGTTTCATCCTGCTAACACATATAAATAATTTTAATGTGTGATGAGATGACTGATTTAGCTTCAGAAGGAATAGATCTCTTTAGGCCTATAGAGAGTCACTGGACTTGACCCCTAGAGGACCAAGGCTGCCTTACATTTTTCTCCACTTAAGGAACAAATTAACAAAACATTTTTAGTGCTTTTGATATGTCTTATTAACTGTGATATGCCTATATATAAAACAAAATTTGATAGCACTAAGATATAAAAAGGTGGGTTAAAATGTCTTAAAAACATTTACTTAATTTAGCATTTTTTTGTATAGGTGAAAGTTAGGTAAATATCCACTTTTTTGTTTAGCAGCATCCCCTAAATATGCCACCACATCCAACATGCATAGTTTTGTATTATTTTGCTTTGAAACCATTTTGAAGAGTAGGCAACATTTTTTATTATACTCTTCTTCTGGGTGAGATACAAGAGGTACTTTTAACACTTAAATACTGAAAACAAAAAATATTTTATTTAGAAATGCTAAACATATTGTAATCAAGTCATTGTCAATAGTCTTGGCTTTTGCTGTCGGAAACAGGTGCCAATAATATGTGTTTGATTTATAAAAACAGAAGAAAATATCCATGGCTATATCTAATTTGAATAAATCCATATGATATTAAAAACTCTTTGCCAAAATGGTCCCTGCAGACATCACCGTGTTTCTTCTATTGTAACTTTTATTGCTAAATCATGTTATACAGTATAGTGAAGTAGAATGTAGAGTTATTGATGTGTCGCAAACTGATATCATTAAAAAGCAGAACTTTGGGAGACACAAAAAATACTTTTTTGGTTAAAATCCTGAAATTTACACTAAACCAATCTCATGCAAATGTAAACAGCACATCTACTAAGTCATTATTATTGCCCTGTAACATTAAAGTAACAATGAAGGACTAGGAGACACAGCTTTAACCAGAGTGCAGAGACATCCTTAAGTACAATGTGAAGAAATGCAGGAGAGTCCTGATTTTTAGCCGTAAAAGATAAAAGATTGGTGTTTTTTTACACTGGGTATGCGCTGAATTTTTGCATTGTTTTGTGTCCGTAAAAGGGAAAACCTGAATTCTTGTAGCAACAGTCTGTCATAGCTCCTAGTATAAAGTATAAATATACCCAACAGCATTCTTTTTTCTGGAGAGCAGGTGATAGGGTCTTCCTGCTCTATTACACTAGATAATCTAGTGTTGTGCTCAGAACATCGCATCACAGGTAATGTGAATAACAGGGGACCACACCAAGAATCTATTTTTGGAAGTATTTCCATCTATAGGCAACATTTTTTCATTTGCTACAATTTTTTGATCCATACCTCATTAAAAAGCGTGTATTATTTCACAGAATTAAACATACTTTATAAGTCGGGCTGATGGTACACCAACAGTTTTCACAACTCCCTGTGTTTTAATGCTGAGCTTACAGGGCCAATCCCTCAAAAGCCCTTCAGCACATTGTAGACCAGAAAAACTCTAGATGGAGACACCTGCACTAGGCCTGCAAGCCTTTCAGATGGACATCCCTCATTTAATACTGAAAATATATATGCTTCAGCAGCTGTATTTTCCAAATCACGTTCGCATGTACCCACTTACTGGCACAACCAGTTTATAGCATATTATTTTAGCAATTAATGGGTTAAATCTGGGTGAAGCTGGATCTTACTCAAATGTAGCGACAGAGACATGTTTGTTAAAATATTTAGATAGAACATCTAGATGTCTTGTTCTGTAAATTATGTTCACATTCTCGAAAAGAAAACCAGTCTCCTAAAGCACAAGATATCCTGCAGGCTCACATGGATCATTTTGGGATACCCCCTGGAGGCAAAATGACATCTGTATTCTCAACAATACAGAAGCAAAACACAGCGCTTTAAAGCCTCTTGGAAAAGCTACAGGACAGTTAATATGATTTAAGCATATATTTAAATTTTATGAGACTCATTTTCAAGGCTAATAACCCAGTTTACTGTGCACAATATCAAATGCAAATTTTATTACTGACTTGCTAAAAACCAAGATGATATTCATTAGCATATCTGTCTGTATCAACGTTTTTTAGCTAAAGGTGCAGGATGACTAACAGTGGGAATTTTTATGTGCACTGTAAATTATTGTTACTATCTCATTAGATAAACACATTTAAAATCAGGTTATCATTCACTTATATATCAGAAAGTTGTTTGCTCAATTGAAGCTAGTCTCATAATGTAACATATGGTACATGGAATTCTTAAACCAATAAAAATTCAAGGTAAAGGAAGCTGGTGTCTTGAAAAAAACTGTTTTTGCACAATGAATGGCTCAATATAATCTGTAATTGCTTTGAAACAATTAGGCAGCATGCTGTTTTGTACTTAATAGTATTTACATCCTTCTTTTTATTAGCAACAAAATCTAAGTGGAACTTGTGTAAGAGGAATTAATTTGTCCATGAGAGGAGGTAAACTTTTAGATAAGAACCAAACAGATTGCTGGAATACTGACATAGACCTGGATTCGTAACACAAAACTATTGTAGGGCTCTTGTGGGAGTACATTGAAGCATTCAAGTACTGTTGTCATACATGAAAAATAACAGATAAACCCCATTGGTTCTAGGTCTTATTTACTAATGCAGGAGTTCTAAGGAGAGCTGTAGCTTCAAATCATCAATTTCTCTATCATAGCCCTCTTGGCAGATGTGTTCCTTGCTCTGTTAACTGTTCCCATACTGCCTTGAGTTCTCTTCAGTGCTTACGCACAGGTTTACAAATTCAAATTGGAGGCATCATTCTGGTTGGTCGTGGCTTCCACCTCCACCATCCAATTCCGCTTTTTAAGTTCAAATTGATTGGTCCCAGGAAATGAATCCCCCGCACTTCAGGCTCTACACTTTATTGGCTGGGCAATTCGATTTGTGTTAATTTGTGTTTACCTAGAAATTCCATTGTTGTCATTAGAAACAATTTGCTTTTCCCAATAAAGTGTGTGTTAATTACATTTCCAATGGTGTGTTTTGACTGGTTGTACAGTTCTTTGGGAGACTTTCCGTGGAGAAGCATACTTTCCTCTGAGAACTCGAGTGGCTATCCACTTGTGGCCGACATAGGGACCCAGGAGCTCAACTTCCCCCCTCCAGTCTACCGCCATCCTTTTGAACAAACAGATTATGTCATGACATATGCCATATTTCAACCAAAAAATAGGCATAACAAGACATATATACCACCGCATAACCCATTAGTTCATACTGTGTAGCCAATCGCCAACACAGGATCAGGACGGATACATTCGCTAGTCACCTCTGAAGAAGCCATAAGGGTGAAACATATTAGATGCACAGGATCCATTATGTTCAATATTAATCGCTGTATGAACTAATCACAATATTCAACACTTTTTATTACCAATAGTATTATATGATTTTGTTCATATGTGTATATCTAAATGTATTACATTTTAAATATTTTTATCTCTTTTACCCTGTCCTCTTCTATACTCTATTGCCCACACCACAATATTACCATGGATAATATTACTGCCAAGATTCAAAGTGCCTGGTCACTGACAGAGCTTAGCCTATAAGAAGCAACCTTCTAGAGACCCGGGTAAGTTCTCTCCCTGCTCCCCCATACAGGTTCCCGACTCAGGCATGCCCCCCTGACAACTTCTAAACTTTCCTAGACTCTAGCACAGTACCATAAGAGGGCAGAAACTAAAGAAGTAGGATCACAGGAGATGTGAAGCAGAATGGTCTCCAGTACCCTGCTAGAGGAGAGGGAGGGCAGGCAGTCCTAACACAGACCTGTTTTCCCTTAATGATGAGATTCATAAATGTGAATGCCCCGGGGTCGACTTTCCCAGTGAGGTGCTGTCTGACCTAGTTCACATCAGAGCGCCTATAACTGGTCTGGTAGTTCTGTTAAATAAACCTAGTTACCTCAACCCCCATCACCCTCAGACAAACAGACTCTGTGACACATTCAACATGACCCTTACAATACATGTTGAGACTGGGAAGAGTATCTTCTTCACGTATTATTCACCTACCAGGAGGTACCCCAGGAGTCCTTAGGCTACTTCCTGTCTCAAACTTGCCCGTGGCCCCCAGGACATCCTCTTGAAGTATTTGGAGAAGAGTGTGAGCCTAAGAAAATTCTGTTGGTTACATATGTTAAGGAGACGAGAAAAGAAGGTGCAAGAAGACCCCATCGGGAGTTCCAAGCACTATGAGTGACCTGTCATAATAAGCTGCAGACCTCCTGTGAAGGTCCCTACAAAATAATGGCAAAGTTCTGAAACCAAACCATAGATTTTGTTTCTGGAGGTGCACAAGGACAGGTTAGAAAAATGTGCCAGATAGAGTAAATGCATATGGGGATATAGTATAGTATAGTAGGTTGAAAAGTCCATCAAGCTCAACCTTTCACACATACCTAGTTCAAAAGTTGATCCAAAAGAAGGCAAAAAACAAACCCTACTTGGGGCAATTACCAGTTATGCCACAACAGGGGGAAAAATCCTTCTTGATTCCATAGCGGCAATCAAATTACTCCCTGGATCAACTTTCTAATACGACTGTCCTTTTAGCAGTTGTGGCCCTTTATGTCATGGTCAACCAGAAAAGCATCCAGACCTTTCTTAAAAATATCCACAGAGTTAGATAACACAACATCCTTAGGCAGAGAGTTCCATATTCTTCCTGCTCTTACTGTTAAGGACTCTTTCCTATGCTGATGCTGAAATCTCCTTTCCTCAAGTCTCAACTGATGGCCCCATGTCTTTTGTAGAGACCTCTTGGTGAATAGATCACTAGAGAGCTGTTTATACTGACCTTGTATGTATTTGAACAATGTGATCAGATCCCCTCTTAGATGTCTCTTTTCAAGTAAAAAAAAGTTCAGTTTTTCTAGTCTTTCTTCATAACTAAAATTCTCCATTTCTCTAATTAACTTTGTAGCCTGTCTCTGCACTTTCTCCAGTTCATTCTTAAAAACTGGTGCCCAAAATTACACTGCATATTCAAGGTAAGGCCTCACCATTTCTTTTATAAAGAGGTAGAATTATATTTTCATCTTGTGATTTAATACTCCTCTTTATGCATGCCAATACCTTACTGGCAACTTTTTTGCAACCGCTGACTGGCACTGCACTTTGTTGATAAGTCTATGGTCTACAATTATACCTAAAATTGCCTTAAAGGGAAAGCCCAAATCATCTGTAGCTGTGAGTAATCAGGTTATCCCCAACCTCCTGGGGACCACTAAGATAATGAGGTAACAAACATAATCCATAGACAAGCCACATTCTTTAGCCCCCTCTATGAAATCACAAATCTAATCTGGCATCAAGTCAATACTGACCCATTAACCCTATGGATCTGCCAAAGGCAGTAAAGAAATGTTGGAGGTGCATGAGGTTCTTGAACCTCGATAGCCCTTGGCCACCTCCAGTAGTTCTTATTCCTAAAAAAGACAGACCTAACCAGTTTGGTTTTTAACTACTGAAGGGTCAATAGGACAGTAACATATACTTAGACTATATCCCAGGTAGATGAGCTTCTAGACCAGCTGGCCAAAGCAACATATATATATATATATATATATATATAACTGTGGACCTCAGCTTTTTGTGAGATTTAAGCGAAGGATATCCTCAAGTCACGTCAAGTTATACCATTCAGGATGAAGAATGCCCAAGCCACTTTTCAGCAGCAGGTAGATTGGCTACTCAAGGGAGCAAAGAAATGTGCTTGTGCCTACCTCTATGATATAGTAGTATACCGCTCCACATGGGAGGGACATCTTCTCTATGTTTAAGGGATAATCCAGCAAGCCAGTATGACTATCTAACCTGACAAGTGTGAGATCGGTATGGAAAAGGTGCTATACGTGGGACATAGAGTAAGATGGGTTGCTGCCATCCTGGAGTAGCTGTTGCCTAAAAGAAGCAAGTGGTTGTTTTCTTGGGGACCACTGACTACTATAGAACATTTGTCCTCAATTATAGCAGCATTTTTAAATATCTGACAGACCTAACTAAAAAGCCCTACCCTGCAACACTGCCCAGTCTCCAGAGTGTGATAAACCTTTTAGCTGACTCAAAGACACAATAGGGATCTCCTTCCAACTGGCCAGAAACCTCCTGGTTGACCTGGTTCCTATTACACAATGCATTATATTAATATATTATGCAGTGATCAAAACCACATGAGGGTGGCATTTACTGAACAATAAAAAAATCGGAAGTTTCTGAATAGTCATGTAGCATTAACTACCCTAATTTGTTCAAGTAATGTTTTATTACGTCATTATCCATTCCACCAAACCACATGTACAGTATCGTGAAAATATACTGACCTTGAAAACTTCTTCCAGGCAGTGTCGAAACTACAGGGATAGCAGCAGTCACAACTACAATGTGGCTCTCCTCTCCAGGGAGCCAGGGGCGACCCCTGCAACCACTTCTTCTTGTCTCCTTGTGCCGCTTCAAAGCTGTTCAGATGGGGCCCTTGCAACCTGAACCACACCAGTATAGGTCTGAAGGGCTTTTTGTAAACTATTTTAAACCAGCACAAAGAGAGACAGGGACGCAGCAGCATCACATTTGGAGGCATTGATAAGCTGCTTGGGGCAAAGGTGGTGTTGTGGGACATGTTGCTTGGTGAAGTTGAGGGGGGCTGGGGCAATTTTCACACTGGGGCCCTGAAGTTTCTAGTTCCCCCCCTGTACATGCAAAACACTTTTACTCAGACACTCTGGCACAAGCACAACTGACCAACAATTGCATGGGAGATTAAGTGCAAATTGCATCCACATTTAGGGGCAGACTAAGACTATCCAGGACTGCGGGAAACAAAAAGTAATGCCCCCCCCAGCGATGCCCCTTCCTTAGCCATGCCTGTATCTAGAGTATTTGGCACCAGGGTGGATACTAAATGTGGCAACTCCCACACACTTTAAAATTAAAAATGTATTTTATAAGCTAAATAAATTTTAAATTTATAATAATATATAATATATATATTAGACTGTTAGGTATACCTTGCTGCTAGAGTTAAAAGGTAAAGCATACCCCCATTTCAAAAATACCAGTAATATATAACCCTGTACAAAGGTGACACTTAAATAAGTGAAAATACCAATCCAGTGTGAAGAAATAATAAAAATCCAAAATAAATAGTTATTTAGTTTTGCGTTAATATTCTTTGTTGGAACACTTTTGTCACTATAAGTGGCACCTCCTATGCCACATTGGAAGTTTTGTTGAGCACTATTAGTGCTTTTCTTCACTGGATTGGTAGTTTCACTTATTTGAGTGTCATCTTTGCACAGGTTTATATATTATTATGCAAAGGTAAATTGTTTTACATTACCTGTATTTGAGCCTCTACTTCTCCAAATTGACTTAATCAAAGCTATATTCATGTTCACTATATACTGAGCCAAACATTGACTGTGGTACAGCATAACTCCTTCATTATATACTGAGCCAGACATTGACGGTGTTACAGCATAACCCCATTACTATATACTGAGTTTTTGTTACCATACATAACAAATATTCCTTTGATTTTGCAATAGGTGGTGGTTATTTTTAAGTGTGTGGGAGCATTGTGTTGGCTTGAGAATTATGAAGTACAATTCATTTGGAGTTGCAAGGGTTAATTGTGCAGTATTGACACTTTTATTTTTATATGGGTAAATTGTGCTTAAGAGGATAAGAAAACTATAATAATCGGACTATATGCTTGTTGTGATATGAAGTCAAACTATGATCCATTTTCAATATTATAAAACAACTACAAACTAAAAAGTTAAAACGGAAGTTAAAAAGTCAAAGCATTATTAGATTTTATACAGTTTAATGTCCATACATTATTTAAAATGCATATTATTATTGTTTCTTACAATTATCCTTTTCCATCTTTATTTATTATGTTAACTAAATTCAATGTGATTTCAGACTACTCTCTCAAACTGAGTTTATTACTACCACACTAAAAATATTCCAGATGTTTATAGGAAAAAATCTTCCTCTAACTATTAATGCTAACAAAGTCACTAATTTGCAAATATCGTCAAATAATCTATCAGCACACTTGACATGCGGATTAATGCCTAGAACATAATTTATTTTTAAATCTAAAATAAAAAAGTGTAGTTTTATGTCATTGAATTTAGATAAAAAGATAACTAGTAAAATGAAAGCATGATTAGACACAAGGTGCCTTGTGAAAACACATTCATAGAAACGGTTGTTTCTAGGTAAACTAAACTGCTTCAAAAATGTTCATCAATGAAGTGTCCCTTAACAGAAGGATGAGACAGCAGACTTGGTGACAGAAGGGAAAATAAGAGAGGCATATGGCCCCCAGTTCTGTCCCCTGCTGACAGCCTGCTTACTTCCAAGACCCCTTTTCACAGTAACCCTTACATGCAGCAGATTGCAATGGCTCTGTGTTCCCATCTGCATCCAAGACTCGTGTCCCAACAATGTGGCTGCCATGTAGTTTTCATCCGACTACTAGAAGCAGGGGGGTTTGGGGAGATGGAAGCATGGGAGGGAGATGATTAACCACCAATAATCACAAAGCTATCCATAATGTATTGTCTTCATAAGATTACATGGTGTATTTCCACTGGGAACCAACGCATCCATCAATCACTTTATTGGGTCCCTTTTTTGTGATGGTTGTTGTTTTAAAGACCAGAACGTAGTCGTAAAATTCTAAACTACATTATTGGTGTGCTGTAAAAATTTGCATATCAGAGATGTGTAAACTCCTAGTTTAATAGCCCTAGGTATTTGTAACAAGTCCCTAACAATCATGCTAGTGCACCTCCAACAGGAGGTCACTTATTACCATTATGCTAAATTCCCAGCTGAATTAATCAGTGGTGATTATGATACTAAATGATGGGAAACACTCTTCCTTGTAACCTAAATAAATGAAACAACCAAGGTCTCTTGGGTGAGACAAGAGATGTTATATTTGTAGTGCACAAGCAAATGTCTGTTGGGCAAAGATGCTAACTAGCCCATGGGATGAATGTGTTTCTACATATGACATGCCTTTCTTATTAGAAATCACAAAATATTATGTCTAATTGGTGCAGCAGAAAGTAAAATAAATAGAGGAAGTACGGTTGACATGGATCCATGTAAAGTTTAAAAACCTTAATGTGTTGTGTTCACGTTTGACTGTAACAAATGCACCTGCAGATGCAAAGCCAAAAATATTCTAAATTTTGCACATTTAAATACTAGTAAATGAAGCTGAACAATGTCAAAGTCTATGCATTTATAGACAAACGGATTAGAAAACAAATGTTATTAGATTTGTATGAAAAGTAAAAGTAAAATAATGGTTCTCCTATGTTTGATCTAGAATACTCTCCATGTACAAATAAGGAAAAACATAATGGACTGCATTTGTGCAGCCTATACATCCATTTTACGGAAACATATTTACAATGCTTGTTTATTTCAACAGCCTTACTACAAAAGGTATTTCCTGTAGAGGAATTTAGGCAGCAAAAGTGTGGTCTTGCATGTGTTGATTTACACGTCAATGCTCTGAGAACTGTTAGCAAAAGGCATTAATAGCACTGTCATGGGAATCTACAGGAGTCCTCAGAACAAAAGCAATGTAACTCATTTTATTAAGCTTGGAGCAGGGAAAAAAAGCATCTCGCTAGTAGATATACAAATACAATAGCCAGACCTAGTGCAAGAGCGGTTTTCTAAGTTATAATGGACCAGTCTGTTAATGCCCATTTCATTATTTGTATATCATAACCAGTGGCGTTGGCAGGGGGGGGCCAGAGGGGGCCATGGCCCCCCCTACATCATGCTGTGCCCCCAGGTGTGCCCCCCCAATTGAAACGCCGTCTTTTTTTTTTTTTAATAGACCCGGAGGAGAGAGTGAGAGGCGCCGAGCGGTTGCTGAGGAATAAGTTCTCAGCAACCGTTTGGCACCTCTCACTCGTCTCCGCGACCGCGAGGCCTCTGCCTTGTTCGCAGTGCCGGCATTTCAAGCCGAGCGCCGGTATATGTCGTCATATCCGGCGCCCAGCAGTGAAGCTGGCAGAACCAGGGATACAGAGACCTCGCGATCTCACCGCTGGACAAGCCCAAGGTAAGTGAACTTCAAAGGGGGGGGGGTTAGAAAGTTAGGAGGGGGTTAGAGAGTCAGAAGAGGTAGATAGGGATAGATTGGGAGGGAGAGGGGGTAGATAGGATAGATTGGGAGGGAGAGGGGGTAGATAGGATAGATTGGGAGGGAGAGGGGGTAGATGGGATAGATTGGGAGGGAGAGGGGGTAGATTGGGAGGGAGAGGGGGTAGATTGGGAGGGAGATGGGGGTAGATGGGATAGATTGGGAGGGAGAGGGGGTAGATAGGGAGGGAGAGGGGGTAGATGGGATAGATTGGGAGGGAGAGGGGGTAGATGGGATAGATTGGGAGGGAGAGGGGGGTAGATGGGATAGATTGGGAGGGAGAGGGGGTAGATGGGATAGATTGGGAGGGAGAGGGGGTAGATGGGATAGATTGGGAGGGAGAGGGGGTAGATGGGATAGATGGGGAGGGAGATGGGGGTAGATGGGATAGATTGGGAGGGAGAGGGGGTAGATAGGGAGGGAGAGGGGGTAGATTGGGAGGGAGAGGGGTAGATGGGATACATTGGGAGGGAGAGGGGATAGTTAGGATTGATTGGGAGGGAGAGGGGGTACATAGGATAGATTGGGAGGGAGAGGGGGGTACATAGGATAGATTGGGAGGGAGAGGGGGGTACATAGGATAGATTGGGAGGGAGAGGGAGTACATAGGATAGATTGGGAGGCAGATGTGGTAGATAGGGAGGCAGATGTGGTAGATAGGGAGGGAGAGGGGGTAGATAGGATAGATTGGGAGGGAGAGGGGGTAGATAGGATAGATTGGGAGGGAGAGGTCTTTATGGGACAAAAATGGCGTACGTTCAGCTGTTTGGGGACAAAGTTGACACAATGTGTAACTTAGGTGCTGGTCAGGTTCTATGTGGGCAGTGTGGACACCAGGGCTGGCTTTGGGGTGTGTGACCAGTGATCTATGCCTGTAATTTTCACTATATAATTCACTATAAAATATATTGGCAGCAGGGTCTAATATTTATATATATATTTGCAGCAGGGGCAAATATTTATATATGTTTTGGCAGCAGGGGCTAATATTTATATACTGGCAACAGGGTCTAATATTAATATATATTGGCTGCAGGGGCTAATATTAATATATATAGGAAGCAGGGACTAATACTATATATATCGGCAGCAGGGTCCAATATTAATATATATCAGCAGCAGGGGCTAATATTTTTTGATATTTATGTTTATTTAAATTTTCAAACAGTTTGACACAAATGTAAAGTACATCGGTAGGGCATTACAATGTCAATTCTTTCTTGCCAACAAAAAAGTATATAAACTTAAATAGATATAAACGCTTAATCAAAACAAAACAAAATATCCAGTCCTTATTCGTTACTGTATTTAGTACTACAATAAATTGTATATTTGTTTAAGGACAAATTATGAGCAATCAAACACTATAATTCTGGCCCCACCGAATGAAAGAAAAACAACAAAAAAGTAAATTACAGGATATTTAGTATAAGCTGTAAGTATAACAGCCAAAGGTCAGTCACAAATACCATATCATTCATACATCAGTCATACTTGGGAGGAGATGAGAGACATATAGGGGCTAGCTGTTGGTCATAGATTGAGTCGTGATAAATTGTCCGCCCAGGGGTAAAAAAAAACTAAAATAAAAAAAAGTAGGTAAATATTAGGTAGTAATTTATGTATATATATAAACAAGGAAGTAAAAAGATTAATCCCCAAATAGAATCTCTAACATTCTAAGAATCAATATCACAAACATGTTTCCAAGGTCGCCAGATATTGTCAAATTTGGCAAGTTTATTAATTTTGGTATAATATCCTCTTTCCATTAGATACTGATGGTTAATTTGATTAATAACTAATCTCCAGTTAAATAAACCTGCCTGTCTCCAGTGCCTAGCTATGCATATCTTTGCGGCCATAAGAACATGCGTAATTAGGATTCTATGATTTAGACAATAATTCTCAAGTCCCAGGTGGAAAAGGAACACCTGTGAATCTAGTTGTTCCTGACAGGGGAAAAGTGAACCGAGTAGTTGCCAAAGATTGTTTCTTAAGTTCAACAGTTGAATGTACAGTGATTTTGTTGAGTCTAGTTGGGACCAGGTACCATCTATAGGTTATCTTAATGTAAGTCTCTATTAGATTTATTGAGTGGACAAACTTTTTTGTATAGACAAAGGCCTGACGCCATTGGTCCAAGGAGAACTCAATATCTAGATCACTTTCCCACTTCAGGATCGGTGGGTCTTTCTCATCTTTTTGCAAAGATAATAAAAGTATAGATGAGCTTGAGATTTGTTTCTTATTTTTATGTGTTGTTAACCAATGTTCTAATTCAGGGTTGCTATCAATTCCTACCTGATTGATAAGGTTCTTCATCCTCAAATAAGAGAATAGTTCAGATGGTGGTAAGGTAAAAGATTTACATAACTGGGGAAAGGGTATAATGGAGTTTTGATCTAACAAATTACCAATACAAGAAATGCCGCATCCTTGCCATCTGGTCAAGTCTATATCTCTAATAAAAAATCGAATGGCCTCAATAGGGGTGAAGGGCATAAGAGTTCTCTTTATTCCCATAGTTCGTTTTAGTTTGGAAAGTGTTTTAAGTGTATCAAAAATTATGGGATTCAAGACTTTTATGTTTTTCAATCTAAGTGTATCCGCCCAAAAAAGAGAGTATAATTCACCAAATCCAATGTCTAATTCCTCTATATATAGCCATTTTGGGAAGTTATTGGGGCTAATATTAATATATATCGACAGCAGGGGCTAATATATATTGGCAGCAGGAGCTAATATTAACATATATTGGCAGCAGGGGCTAATATTAATATTTATTGGCAGCAGGGTCTAGTATTTATATTCATATTGGCAGCAGGGTCTAGTATTTATATATATATATATCAGCAGCAGGGGCTAATATTAATATATATTGGCTGCAGGGGCTAATTTTATATATATTGGCTGCAGGGACTAATAATATATATTGTCAGTAGGGGCTAATATTAATATATACTGGTAGCAGGGTCAAATATTAATATATATCGGCAGCAGGGTATAATTTTTATGTATATGGGCAGCAGGGTATAATATAAGTATATATCCGCAGCAGGGGCTAATATCAATATATATCCGCAGCAGGGGTTAATATTAATATATATCAGAAGCAGGGTGTAATATTTCTATATATCGGCAGCAGGTTCTAATATTTATATATATTGTCAGCAGGGGCTAATATTAAAGAATGAGAAATAACTGCCAGTTTAGCTGTTATTTTGAAATCATATTTCAATCACGGTCTTTACTTCAAAGAGATAAGTGCATATTATGTAGTTAAAAATGCACGTCTAACGTGTGTGTGTATATATATATATATATATATATATATATATATATATACATAGTGTATATGTACCGTTTTTTTATTTGCCCCCCTACTTTGGTCCCTGGCCCCCCATGTGCCCCCCCTAAATATGAAAGCTGGAGACGCCACTGATCATAACCCATATATGTTTGTCATTAGCGAGTAAAACATAAATTCAAGTTATATGATGGCCAACCACTAAAGCAGGAGGTCTACTAGATCCCACCCATGACCTATCCTAGTTTCCATTAGCAATACATGCTCTTACCTGCAGATGCAAAGCCAAAAATATTCCACATTTTCTACATTTAAATACTACTTAATTAAGCTGGGTGCTACGGCACTGAAACCAGCTGGTGGTGATTTTTTTGTCTGAGGTTATCATGAGGTTCAGCAAACAGTTGAATGTAGAGGGGACATTATCAGTCCCCTCTAGTTAAAAAAAAAGATCCCTATGGTTTACAAAAAAAACTCAAGGGCATCACAGGTTGTATACTCCTAACACCAGCCCTGGCACCCAGGTTGCACACATAGGCCTTGCTTCAGCAATAAGTGTGCACACAGACACTGGCCTTGCCCTGATTGTACCCACAGTATTTACGCAACACCCAGGTTGCACAGTAGTCTCCTCTCAGAGTCTTAGGTCTCCTCTGTCCATGCTCCTATGAATCTGGAACAAACTTTATTAATTCTATATCCTTAGGCCCAAAACAGTAACATTAATGGATAGAATACACACATAAATACTTTACCCTTACAAATGCCTGCCCATAAACACACATGCCTGCCCATCTACACATACATACACACACACTTTCATGCTTGTTCCTACACAAAAACATCCCGGCTTACGATAGCCCTTGCATGCACACACTAGTTCGCTCTAACATACAAACACTTTTCAAACACAACCTTTATCTCCTTTCTCATAATTTATCCTCTATCACATTATCTTTACCCTTTTTCCTTATTTCTCCCCTTTCTCCTCTCCTCATCTCCCCACTTTCTTTTTATCTTTCTCTTTCTCTTTGATCCCCCTTTCTTATTATATCTCCCATTATTTATCCTGCTGCTTTCTATGTATCTCTCTATTTTCTCCCCATCTCTCCTTTTTTTTATCTCACTTATTTCTCTTTATCTTTCCTTTTTCACTGTTATTTTTCATTAACTCTGCATTCTCACTGTATCTTCCTTTCTCACTATCTCCCCCTTCTCTCTATCTCTCCTCTATATCTTTCCCTTAATATTCTATAATAATCTTTCCCTTAATATTCTATATTTGCCTTACTCTCCATCACTTACCTTCCTGAAGTCCTCCTTGCAGGCCTCCAATCTTGGCTCCATCACGGGGTGCCCTGACTTTCACTACTGAAAATGCTAAAATGGGGAAAAACATGGACTTAGTGGCCAGAAAAAACACTCTTTTCCATAGATCCTATAATCACATGTTTAGTTGTGAGTCTTGTTGCTTGACTAGGATTGTCTTTATATTAAAAGGTGTGTTCAGAGTTGTAGACAGAGCAGTTGGGTCATATCCTGGCGTTCAGCATCAATTGCCGGCAGCATCATGAGGGAGCAATGAAACACAAGGTCTGACAAGCTTTGCATGTCACTGCTCTCTTTCAATGCTGAACAGCAGTGAGGTCAGGCGTGCTGCCAGTTAGAGGGAGATCTATGATCTCCCCAACTGGCCCTGCTCCTCCAGTGGTGGGGAGTCCAGTCCGCCACAGAGGAGGTACCCCAACTGATCTGCGCCTTAGGCAGGCACCTACCTTGCCTTTAAGTAGCGCTAGCCCTGTATACAACTCTGAAAACATCCCTTAAAATAAAATATTAAAATAACCCTAGACATGCAACATTAATTGACACACATATTGCATCTTAGACTCCAAAATAATTATGTGATTAGAGAATCTATGGAAAAGTGAATTCTTTTCTATCCACTAAGTCCATGTTATTTCCCATTCCAGTACCTACCTCATATCAAAGATATAATATCGCTTTGGTCAAGTAGTTATAAGTACATATCACAGGCACTAATGATATGTGCACTGTAGTGATATGAGGCTACAGTACTCGCTGTCTAAGCTTTTGACTTCATAAACTTGAGTAGCATGTTTTGTGTTTGGTACAGTATATTTTTATTTTCTGTTTTGAACCCTGGGATACAATATTTAACAGTTTACAGTACCCAGAAAAGCAAGATAATCATGAGCCTTTTTATGAAAAAAAAATGTTTTTCTTTAAATTTTTTTAATAATGCCAACCTCCTCCATATCTTGTGCAGGTGTTTTGTTACTGCTGATATATCTTTTCATATGAAAGCATACAGCAAGGTGTAAGAAAGTTCTGAAAACTGTCTTATTACCATATGAGATATGATTTGTTTCCATTATATTTCATACAACAGTTTAAAGGCACCTAGCATAAAGCATGATCATAATGGTGATCATCTTTCTGGCAATTTAATGCTCACACCATAATGTACCATTAGTTATACAAATAACTAATAATTTGCTAATGACAACATTATGTTAAGTCAGTTTAGTGGTAATTAAAGTGAGTAATATTTACATATGCCTAATGAATCACAAGTCAATGGCAGATTAAGAGATTGTAATGAATATTCATCTCAACACTTGCAAACAGCTTCTCACTTTATAAACTGAATTATAGTTGATTTGCCCTTTTAAAATGGATACGCTGGTCTCATCTTCATCAGGGGGAATGAACAATTGCGTTTAATTTTTTTAAGCAATGTCGTGGTCAGGACACAAAACATTTTTATGTACTTCTATGTCCGCTTCTGTACTGCTTCATATATTTCTTTTTATTACTGATCAACAGTGATGAGCTACTGCCTCCACCATAACATGCAACATAAAATACAGAAAAAGAGATTTGTTTTTGGATAAAACATAATAGAGCTTAAAGCAGTTTGGAAGAGTGAGCTATATGTCATTTTCTGTGTCAATACAACAAAGTCATTTAAATATAAATCTTTAGGATAGTAAGATATTTACAACACAAGTTAAGTAAAATAAAGCATAAACAGTGAGACTAAATTTATTGGAAATCAGAAAATTACATTATTCCTACTGCACAGCAAAAATGATTCAGATGAGTTATTGTGTACAAATGATGTTGCTGTAAATTACATGAAATATTTACTCAATTCCAGAACTGAAAATATGCAATGTGGTTGTGGGCACAATTTGACCTTGATTTAAGGTCTGGCTATACTGTGGATCTGCACACACTTAGTTCTCCTTTAAACTACATATAGCATGTGCATGTGCATTATCCCTTTTCCAAAATATTACATTTTGCAGTTTAGAACACTAGATTTTGTGATCCTGTATATATTTATAAAGCAATATATACCTGGTCATACCGGCTTCCTGTTCACAGGTGATTTATGATCAGTCCTCCCTATTAAATTATTTATCCATTTTCTTGTCCCATATTGTTAACAGCTCATTTCTTAATACTTTGGAAAATGGAAAATGGAAAAGGTAGACTTTATCAGCATACCTCATGCCACAGACGTCAGCCTCCTAGAGGGTAACTAGCCCTTTACTTTTAAATAAGTGTTTTAAAAAAATATATATATATATTCAAGGTCAGTTTGAGGCCCTAACATATCAAATCTTTAGATATGAGTCTACTTACTAATAATAGAGGAGCTATGGTTCCAGTCAAACAAGGAAGGGCAGTATTCAGATCTGTAAAACATTTCCTATGGGGGTGGTGACCCAACTACGGTGCTTGCAAGAATAAATTGGATTGCTTTTTCAGCAAGAGAACGGTTTCTGGGATATACATTGTAATTATCTACTAATTTGTCTTTGGCATTTTATTGTAGTTATTATTTTGGTGTTTATTGCCTTTTATTTGGTCATTTTTAATACTGATATTTACTTTTCCATTTGCTTATATTTTTTTGTATTTGCCTTTTATCTTTTTTTCTTTTCTTATTTACCTATTGGAACGGTTTATTTTGTGTACTTTCTTATTTGCCGTACTTACTTGCCTCTCTGTGCTCTGCGTGATGCAGATCTCCTCTGCTCACGTGTTGTTACCCGCTTACCTCCGCGTGGCGTGGTTTCTTTTCTTGAGGAAGAAGAAAAAAAACCCGCCGCGCACTGACTTTTTTTCGTCAGGACGTTTTGGTTCTCGCACGGCGCGGCAGTTTCTACTTCAGAGACCTACTGCTCAGTGCTCTCCTTTACTTCCCATGGTGTGGTGCCAGCTCTGACCACATGTCGTGGCCTTCTGTCCTGGCTCGCACAGTCCGGATCCGCTAAACACTGCACTGTTTTTTTGGTTCTTTTACGTTATTGTCATTAATTTTGTTTGCTTTTACTTTCTTTATTTGTCTTCTGCTCTACTCCGGTGGAGGGTTTTTATCGCTCAAGCCACAGGTTCGCTCCTGGTGGCCTGTCTGAACACTATTTCTTCATTTTGCCCCCTTTATTTTCCAGATGTGTTTTATTTTTTCCTTTATTTCTTTTAAGCGTTTGTCCAGGATTCTTGTACGGTTATATTTTGGGGTGACCCCCCCTTCTATGTAGGCCTCTCCGTTTGGCCTTTATTATCAGAGGTGACCCCTCTGTCCATCCCTGGAAAGCCTGCCATTCAGTGTACTCTTAGGAGCCTCTGTATTGGGGGTGACCTCCTTGCATTTCCCCCTAATTAGCACCTTGGCTGACCTATATAGCTACAGGCTACCCCTGTTGCTGCCAATAGTTGGATCTGAGGGTGACCCCCCTTACAGGCTTGGTGATTTTATACTAGTGGCCCCCACGTTGACCCCCTTTTCCTGTCTCATAATTTGCTCTCTCTTTGTGTATTCCAGAAACACATTAGAGATAAGATGGCAGATGATTCTGAGACTTTAATCCCTGCAGCATTCCAAGCCTGGCTACACGCCGCTCTAGCAGCATTTCTACCGGCCGCGCTAGTGAAGATTCAAAGGCAGGTTGCCCTTTATCCTCGGCAGATCCTGAGAATCCTGTCAAGCGGTCCTGGGGAGACGTTCTCTGCGTTTCCGGCAAGGGCAAAGGTCCACTGAAGAGATCTAGGACTGTCTACTTTCCTGCCATTCCAGAACCTACCACCTCTCCGATCACAGAATTGGCACCTGAGTACGAGGTGCTAAACAAATATTGCGCTGGCTCCTCGGGGTTTGGCTCTCCACCCCTCACAGAATTTGGGCGCAATACCCCTTCGGAGAACCCCAAGTCTATGGCTGCTGGGCCAGACCAGCCATTTGAGATTACAGATGACTTGGGCATTCCCCTATTCAACCCGAGGGCTCTTCGACACCAACACTCTGTAGGGTGGACTCCATCTGCCCATATTGCAGAGTTCCTCAAATTTTGGCTGCGTCGCCCCCTTGGACAAGGAGGTCTGTCAACGATTGAGGTCCGAATGCCCGCGCCACCCTGTTATCAACCTTCGCACGCTCAACTCCCATGTGGTGTACAGACATTTCAAGATGGAGGGAATCCATCTTTTGCACGATCTTCTCCACGAGAACGAGGTTTGCGCGGCTAGGACGCCTATCTTACAGTTACCTTCAGTTTCGTTGGCAGGGGCATCTTTGGCAGTTCACATGCCTCCCATTCAGCCTCAGCTCCACACCCTGGTGCTTCACAAAGCTTTTAAAACCGATCACGGAGTTTCTTCGCGCACAAGGCATTTGTTCAATGATTTACCTGGCCAGTCTTTGTGGCTGAGGGGCAGCGTGTGGAGAGACCGCGACAGGGGGCCTGTGGAACAGCGAGAACGTGAGTTGCACATCAATTGTTTGGAACTCAGCGCTGGTTCTTTTGCAGTCCGCAGCTTCACAAAAAATATCACCCGCTGCTTGCTCGTGCCTCGCATAGACAACATGTCCGCAGTGCGCTATATATATATATATATACATATATATCTGCCTGGGAGGTTCACGGTCGAGACTTTTAATGGAGCTTACCAAGGATCTCTACCACTACTGCCTGGACAATCATCTGTCCTTTCGGGCAGACTACGTTCCTGGGAAAGTTAGTCTGGTGGCGGACTGGTTCTCTCGCCACTGGAGGGACGTGAGTGATTGGCTTCTCCTTCCAAGTGTTTTTTGTGCCCTCGACCATCATTGGGGTCCTTTTCATCTGGACCTCTTCACATCCAGGTCAAATCGTCAAAGACGCCTTCTTCAGCTGGCTGCCAGACCCGCTATGCCTGGTGGTGGACGCTTTCCTCCAGACGTGGCCGCCCAGGGGTGCCTATGCCTTCCCTCCGTGGTTTCCACTTCTGCTAGAGATGTCTTGCTAGGATCTGTTGGTCCTCCCGTCATCGTGGGATTTGCTTCTGCATCTGGAGGGGAATCCTCGCCCCCTCATTCTCCAAGATCGGCTGTTGCTGGTGGCCTGGACTGTTTCAAGGGATCCTGGGATGTGTCAGGACTATCGGCTACGGCTAGAGATTTATTCTGGGAACCCTGGGCTGCTGGCACTAGAAAATCCTATCTCCAGGCTTGGGGTGTTTGGCGTCACTGGTGTTTAGAACACCATTTTGATCCCTTTACAGCCCCTATTGTTGCCATCCTAATTTTTTCCGCTCAACTTTATTCTCAGGGCGGGTCCTACCGTACCATTAACTTGTTTCGCTCGCCTATCTCGGCTAGTCTCTCTTGGGTCCTAAGCTTTTTGGAAGCATGACTGGATAATGACTGTCTGTCTTTTCACCAGTTATCCATTAAGGCTGCGCTTCTCCTGTCCCTCATATACTTTCGGCGTATCTCGGACATCAGGGCCTTTGACGTCAACTCTTTTTCTCGCGAGTGTGTCTCGGTTTCTATCTCCCATAGGACCAAGTCTCACTCGGTTTTGGTGCCCTACCCCTATTTCCCTAATTGGCCTCGGCTCGTTGCGCGTGTGTCGGCTCGTTGCGCGTGTGTTGCATGTTGCGTGCATTCCTTAACTTGCGGCTTTGCGTCAGTTTAGGGCTTCTTTGTCTGGGCCTCTATTTCCTATGTCCGTCCGTTCAGACCTGTTTCTGTCCCTACCTTAGCCAGGTGGATCAAGTGGATCCTTCGCTTGGCTGGGATCAAGGAGTCTTTCGGGGCTCATTCGGCTTTCTCCTCGGGAGCTCCCTCTCGGACATTATGTCCGTGGCAGATCTCGGGAATCTACGTTTCAGACCTTTTATTTTCATCTTCACCCTCATGCTTATTTTCCGCTGCTAGGACGGCGTTAAAATTGCAAAATATGAAGCCTCCTGTCTTGCTATAAAATTAGGGATTAATCTAGCCTTGGTGCAGAATTAAGCTAAGTTTTATTAGACAGGAGGCTTTTCCCTCCCTTGTTCTGCTTAGAGAACAAAAGACAGAAATATTTAAATATTTAATCTGAGTATAAAATAGGTCACAGTGCTGTTACATAAAAATGCAAAAAAAAAGAGACATAGACATTAATGGTACAAGCACAAAAACTGTGTAAAATAAAAGGGATAAAGCAAAGCATCATACAGTCAAATCCCTTAACCCATCCTAGGCCAAGCCCAACTCATGCAGTAACAATAACAGGAAACTGAAAAACAGAACACAAATTCTTAACACGAATGCTATAGGGGTGATCCACGAAAAATCCTCCAGCATAATCCTTGCAGCCTTCCAGTTTATATTTCGGTTTAGCAATGGGCAATGTCCACTGGGGTCTTCGCTCTTCACTCTGTTGGAGTGATCTCCACCTTTTCCATGCTTGAAACCCCAGGAGAAGTCTTGCAACTCACCTCTATGCAGTCCTCTTCCGCACCTTCAAGCACCTCAATGTAACTTAAAGGTGAGGCCTGATCAGCCAGTGTGGCCTTTGGTGGCCTATAAAGCCTGCCTCATGGTGCATTCTATCGATGACTTCATGGTCTTGCGGTCGGCAGAATTTTCTCTTCAGACCCACGTGAGCGGTCTCTGCACTTCGGGTGCCATCTTGTTGGAGCCTTGCGTATGAGCCCCAGCCGCTTCTTGCCGCAGGAGGGTTGGCACTCGCGGATCCCGGAAGCCACTGCAGCATGTTCCAATATCTGTTTAGTGACTGTCAATCCGTCTAACAAACCTGACTGTTCTATGAAAATGTATGATCAATGTAACCAGTCATTAGCCAAATCAGAGTTCTTTAATATGTTTAACATTAGTGGTGAAACATTTCCCTACACTCAGGCAATATGGAAAAAACAGGGTGGAGGGTATCCAACTTCACTCTCCAGTCTCTTGATGGGCAAACACACACAGAACTTCCCACTTCTGCACTGAATCTGACATGATACCTGGTGATGGGTCAGAAATTCCAACACCTGAGGTTGCAGCATTTCTCTCATCTGAAATAATTAAAATACAAAATGCCAGAACTTGACTCTGATGCTAAAATACTTTTCTTGCTAGGAAGAGACATCCTAAGGGTGCACAAGGTATGTGAGCAGAGTAATGGGCCACATAACACTCCTTATGCACAACTTTCGGATTTAGGTATGCTTTATGGACCAGCAGACATCCTTGCACTAGCTATATGCAGGTAAAAGAGATATTTAATGCTTACAAACAACAGCCATGGCCTCCCTCACTGTGCTATTTAGGAATTGTCTGTGTAGAAAAATATGCTTTTTCTATTGAAGATAGAATATTCCTTGTAGTTGAAAAAAGATGATGTAGCTGATGAAGCAAATTATTGTGTAGCACCCTCTACCATTTTGCTCTCCACTCCCTAGACTGCCAAACAATATGGAGCAAGCACAGAGCTCTACAGTGTTCTCTTGTGAAAAAATCTGAAGTGAAAGAATATTTTGTTAAATATTTTGTTATGCAAAAGGTCTGTTATTTTGACGAAGCAGAACCTTCAAGGCATTTCACTGAATCTTTGCCCCCCAAAACAGCATTACACTAAATATGTCAGTGACATTTGGCACTCTGACTTTAAAGAAGCCGCTGAACAAGAGGGGCAAGAACAGAAAATTATGCCCCCATTATATCTATACAGAGATAATTTTAAGGAAAGTAGATAAATAACAAGGAAATTCATGATATTTGAACTGCAGAGAGCTAACAAATGTTACTAAAACAAATTGCCAAACCCAATGATTTATTCACATTTTGACACTTAGGGTGGTACAACATAACTCCCAACAATATATACTGAGCCTGACGGTGGTACGGTATATAACTCCCAACAATATAAATACTGAGACAGTGGTATACCACAACTTCCATCGCCACAATAGAATAACTCCTATCATTATATAATGACCCAGATACTGAGGGTGGTACAGTATATGTCTGATTATAGCAAGACAGACACAGACAGTGGTATGGTATATCTCTCATCACTATATGGTGTGCCAGACGTTGACAGTGATGTACCATAACTCCCATCACTATATACTGAGCCAGACACTGACGTAGTACAGCATAACTTCCAATATCACATCAGTATATTAGTATCACTTTTTAATTTTACGTGCTGGGCCATTGGTGAAAGCATTCCTAACTTTTACACCAAGTAGTTGTAGGTAAACGTGTGCAACAACCATACATTGTGAGGACCTACATCATGAATGCAGAACAAACTATAAAAGGATGGCCCTTTTATCAGAAAGCACAATTAAGAATATGAACATTGATTCATCACAGATCAACACATTCAATTTTTATGGTCTAAACAATGAAAGATGCACATTAGTATTAATTAGTATTCACATAGCTTGCATATATCACAGGCCCCACACCCCAAAGGCCAGCCCTGGTGCCCAGATTGCTTCCACAGGACTATCTACTTACTATCCACTATCTGTCCTCTTCCTCGCTATCTACCCTCTCCTTTTGTAATTCACTTACCTTGTTGAAGTGCTGCGATGGGAACGCGAGGCCTCTGACTTCGATAGGGATTCCATCTGCTGCTGGGGACTTACAGGCAGAAAAGCTTTTAACCCCTTCAGGACCGGGTTTTGTTACTATGTTTGCATGCCTCGCAACGTTTCAAAATTTGAAAGAGGGACACTTTTTTTTTAAATCTCACGGAACTCACCGATACAAGCAATTGCACTTTACAATGTTGCGCTTGCATCGCCACTTAAAACACGCTTCGTTTTAGTCAGCACAGTCATGCATATTAAAAATAACCAACACATTGAATTGAATTCCCATGAGGCTCAGCCAGACATATTACTTCCATGATGCTGGCTGAGCGTCATGGGAAGTGCAGCAACAGTAAAGCTGCAGATGCTAGATGTGAACTAAAATTCCCATGATTCTCAGCCAGCCAGGTGTCCACCATAATGCCGGCTGAGCATCATTGGAAGAGTAGTCCACAGCAGCAGAGATTTTTTTAAATTAAAAAAGTCTGTTAGCCTCCCTCCCAGGACCCTTACCTGCCTTTACACACACACCTGTCCACATATACATATACACTGCCTTTACACACACATATACACTGCCCTTGCACACATCTGCCCATAAACAAACATATACACATACACTGCCTTTCCACACATACATATACACATACACCCTAATGTTGAGTAGACTAGAGGGAGATCGTGATCTCCCAGCTAGTCTGCAGGCTCCAGCTGCTGATCAGGCGGCTGTGCGCCCCCCGCAACTGCACCTGAGGTGAGTACGGATCTCGTCTCACCCTTTCTCTGCCCCTGCAAAGCGGGATAGGCGGGACAGCGGGACAGAGACCCAAAATCAGGACTGTCCCGCTTAAATCAGGACAGCTGGGGGGCATGCGTTTGCGCTAAAAAACCAGAGGAGTTTTTGTGTTTTTGCTATGTCTTTCTTCAACTGTAAATTTTCTCTTCTCAATTAGTTCACCCATACAAACCATATATTGTTTTTTTCAGCCCAAGTAGGGCTTTCTTTTGAAATAATTATATATATAAACCATCTGAAACCATATATGAAAAATATCTAAAAATGTGGGGGAAATTAGGAAATATTTTCACAGTTTCACCTATAAATAAATATAAAAACTATATATAACCAGTGCAAATGGAACAAAAAAAACTCCAAGGTATTGGTAAATGTGGAATGCTGGGAGTTGCGCCCCAATAGTGGCCAGAAAAAGAAAAACTGCTCAACAAAAGTATTTATTTTCTGAAAGAAGACATTCCAAAGTATTTTACTTGGGGCATTTTAACACTTTTGATTTAACCATTTCAGTGCCAGTCTGTTCTAAACATTGCAGTAAAACAGAGTACCTCAGTATTTTTTCCCCTGGGTACATTATATTATTTAAACAACTTGTGACTTGTATTTAGAAACACCCCTTGAGTACAGCAATACCCCACATGCATAGATAAGTCATGTTTCTCAGATATTGTGGAGCCAAAACTGGAACGTGCATATTTCAATAAAAAAAAAATTCAGATCACTTGTAAGTGACAAGTTTAGGCCACTGGCATCGATCAGGGGGACCGATCAATAATCAGTGGCTTAAAATGTCACCGACAAGTGATGAGGTAATAATTATGTATTTTGTATTAATAATTTGTGGGTTTTTCATAATTACCCTAGATGACCCCTTTCTCTTTCTAGGGCAGGGTTATCCAGGTGATGTCATAATGATCAGATCACTCCTATTGGCCAGGAGTGATCTGATCATCATCAGCCTACTTTTGATTATTTAACTGCTGCACTTACCAGAATTAAAGCATTTGACCTGGAAGCACCCTGGACTCTCAGGTCAGTGCTATTAGTTTTTAAATTATTATTATTATTATTATTTTTTTAAATCTTTCAATGATGATGCTCCATTGGAGCACAGCATTGACTAATATTTAGTCAAATATTAACCCCTTCAATGCCGCGGTGGTGTCATAAACCATCGTGGCATTATAGGGGTTAACACTGCACAATTGCTTTTAACAGAACAATCAGGCAGCAGGGCCCCCACTCATGTGGAGACCAAAGAACCCTTTCTCCTTGTCCCTGCCTCTGGCAGCTGGGACACAATCGCCGGTACATCGGCGATTGCAGGGAGGAGTCTCTTTGATCACTCCTGTAGGTGTGATCAAAAGGCTTATGGGCACTCGTTTTTGGTGTTGCTGGTCTGGTCCCCTAAATGGTGGTTAGCGCTGCGCTGTCGCTCTTATGGAGCGATCAGGCAGCAGGGGAATGTTGTGGCAGCTCCCCACACTTGTGCGGTGACCCAGTCAAACAAACAACTCCCTTCCCTGCCTGTGGCATCTGAAAACGCGATTGCTGGTTTACCGGCAATTGTGTTTTGAGCCTACAGAATCGCTCCGTGGGAGTGATCGAAGGCTCGGGGGGGGGGGCTCGGGTGGCTGTGCTCTCTTTTTTCTTCCTCTTGCCAGTAACAATAAAAAAAGTTCTTAATCTTGGACTCGAAGGTTTCCCACAGTCCAAAAAAATTTGTTGGGTCTTTCTGGCGCCGCCATCGCCCATATGAGACCTTAAAATTATTCCGGATTTGTTTGTCGTTTAGCAACAATAGATTGAGTTTCCACAGACCATTCCTAGTTTTAGATTCATTAGGAATTAAAAGGTGAGTTTTTAAAAGCTTGTGGTCTGAGAACACATTATCTTCTAAAAACATGTCCTCGAGATTAAAACCAGCAGAGGACAAGCTGGCGAGAAGTTCTATCTACCCTCTGGTTCTCATCCCCTCCACTTTTTTTTACCTGGTAATATACAATTAAAATCACCTCCTATTTAGAGGGGAAGAACCTGTGGCAAAGAAGATACGCTCTAAAATTTCTTTCATTCTTATCTGGCGAAGCATATACATTCATAAGACACACATTAAAACCTTTAAAAACAACATCAATTAAAATTGCTCTCCCGGGAGCAATTTCAGTAATAGAATTTAAAACCACATTTTTGTTCTTAAAAAGGAATCCAACCCCAGCGGCATTGTCATCATTAACCTAGCGATACAGTCCTTCTTTAACTGTCCGTGATCTATTGCACACTCCTGTAAGAAAATGATGACAACATATGCAAACAAAGCAGTCCTTCTGACAGAGCTCCTCAGACTCCTCACATTAAGTGAGGCAACAGTGATATCCAGTGTGAGGTCTAGTGTATTTTATCAGCGTCCCTCTCACCTTCAGAGTCTGAAACTTCTGATACGCTGTTGTAATCCATGATGAAAAAAGGATCAGATAGAGAAAGTCCCATCCCAGCAACACCTGCACAGCTCTGTATGCTTCGAGCCACCTTACAGACAGATGACTCCGGAAGGTCTCCTAGCTCTGACTTCCGCTTTGATGATTCGACTGTGTCATCACCAGGGCTCCCCGAAAACTCTGCTTTGGATTCCTCCGCATTGTCTTCCAGGACCTCCACTTCAGCCTCCAGAAGGTGTGCCAGACCGCATTCACTGTCAGACCTCCCCCTCTTAGGCATGGGACCAGCTGGATACTCCACATCTGCTTCCATCAGAACAATCGTATGTACAGGGTTAATGGAGATTAGGGATTGGACAGTCTCTCCACCTCTGCTCTCAGGATTTCCCACAGGAATGTGACTCTCTTGGCTGGTAGAAGGACCTACACAGGGATGTAAAAACACATTGGGATCCGCAGGACCCACCACTGGGGAGGGATCCATTGGACCCGAAACAGCCTGTTCCTTCTTCTGATTGCTTGGCTTTACTGATCCCACTGCAACCAGCACAGCAGTATCATCCAGTGGTGACATCATAATTACAGGCTCCTTCGGGTCAGCTGTAGAGGAGGGCTTACTTGGACCTGGATTTTATTTCCCAGGCCGTCCAGCAGCCATATCTGCCCAGGACCGCCGGGGCTTACTGGGACAGTCCTTATAGACATGGTCTGGCTTGCCACATCCGTTGCACAACTTGGACTTATCACAGCTAGCGGTGAGGTGGCCCCATTCTCCACAGTTCCTGCATAGGGGCCTAGGGTCGGCTGTGCAGGTTGCCTGAGTGTGCCCATAGCCCCCACACCTCCTGCACAGGAATGGCATCCCTGGGTAGAAACAGTAACCCCTGTTGCTACCGATGGAGAAACTCTGGGGGGATGGACTATTCCACTGACCCCTTCCTTGTGTTCTTTTAACTGTTCCAAATCCCCATCTCGTGCTGTACCTTCTGTGGGCTAAATGCTTTATTACAATAGCGAAATAACCAGGCCGTATGGGTTATACATGTGAACAGTAAGAGGGATTTCCTCACAGCCATACAGAAACGAGAAGCCGAGTCCATCCAATCGTGGGTCACCGTTCTTTCCTCTGAGGCTCTTGTAGATGTTATGACACACACCGATGTTCAGTAGTGTTACTACATATGTAACTTTAACTTGGTCTTGTAGGCAGTAGATGTCTTTAAGATCCAGTCCAAGTGTTTTAATTAGCACCTCCTCTATAACATGCTTTGTTCCTGTTTCTTGCTTCTCTCTCTCAGGAACTTCAATCTTAATCTGAGTCTTCCATCCTCTTAGGGGACCAGACGCAAAATTGATGTTTGCAGGCATTTTCCTTTCACCAGAGTATTAAAACTACTCAGGTTTAAGGTAGGCAGCCTGCTGCTTTAAATGACACACCGCAATGCAAAGGCAAGGGCAAGGGCAAGGGCAAGGGATCTGTAGCTGCAAGCAGATGAACAGGGATCCAAGCCAAATAATACAAAGGCCCAGACTGAAGGGCAGAGCAGGTATAAAAGGGCAGGGCAAAACTCAGGTAACGTGGCTCAGCTGTCCTAAGTAATTAGAAAAGGGGTGCTGCTTAGAGGGAAGGGTGGCCACTAGTGGCTGCAGGTAGACATGACAATGATATGATTATCATATAGACAGGAGTGGCACCCGGTGTGGTCTTCTGCTGCTGTAGCCCATCTGCTTTAAGGTTCGACGTGTTGTGCGTTCAGAGATGGTATTCTGCATACGTTGGTTGTAACAAGTGGTAACAAGGAGTTACTGTTGCCTTTCTGTCATCTGAAACCAGTCCCCCCATTCTCCTCTGACCTCTGACATCAACAAGGCATTTTTGTCCACACAACTGCTGCTCACTGAATATTTTCTCTTTTTCATTAACCATAATCCATTCTTACATTAACGGTTTCATACCCAGTGAACATCCTTATATATCTTTTTTTATGCCATAATGACATAATTACCAAAATTACCTACTGGGTCAGGGATGCACTTGTACCTTCAATGCTCTCAACTCATCTCATATGGGGGGGAGTGTGGAAGAGAATGATCGGCACAGCTAGACATATTCTAGACTCAATGATGATGCAAAACAAAAACACTTGATTGTCACGTGAAGTGCTTACTACATTGATGATTGAAATGAATGCTAAACCATTGGTTTCCATTTCAACAGACACTGAGAGACCTGAAATCCTTACGCAATGCTCTTGATGCAAAACCCTTGTACAATATCAGCTCCTCCTGGTGAGTTCGCCTTAAATATCTTTACTTAGGTGCCAGTGGAAACAAGTTCAGAACCTTGCTGACAACTTTTGAAAATGTTGAAGTCAAGAATATGTGTCATGATTCCAAACATTAAGAAAGTGGAAAGTGGAGAAATCAAATGTTTCAAAAAGGAGATGTTGTGTTGTTCCCTCTCAAACAAAGTGCAATAAATGGCCAATGGGTCTTAATGTGAAAGCCATCCCCAGTGGTGATGGAAAATTTAGAGTAGAGATATAAAGGAATATATCGGTATATCTCAAGTATACATCAGGCCTGTCTCAGATATTGTTCAAATAGAACAAATAGAGTCACCTGGCAGAATGATACAGTATTTCATAGATTATATAGTGGTTATATACTGTATATTTCTACCAGATGGGGAATGTGCTGTGTATCAGACTTGTGCATTCAGATTCATATGAATTGCAAATCTACCAAATTTTACCACAAAAAACGAGGCTAGACCCCCACAAATTGGATGAATATTAAGCAAGAAGCTCTGAATTTTCACCCAAAATTTGTGGGCCCACATTTGCTTACTCTCTCTCATCACCCTCTGTAAATGTTTCCCTACATCCTCTGCCGATCCCTTCTGCATCTTGTTCTGCACCTTTTCATCTTATATCTTCTCCCTTCTACTTTCTTTTCTCTCTTCAAAGGCACTGTCATTTTGCCCTCACTTGAACTCGGGGCACTATGGCGGAGCATCTGGTGACTTCCATTTTCCAATCATCAAAATGTGGTTAAAGGCATAATACATACATTCTAAATGTACTTTTTCCATCCATGCTTTACTACACAGATACAGAGCCATCTAGTGGAAATATAATGAGTATAGGGACATGTTTTCATACAAAAGAGTTCCTTTACAAATTATAAATGGGCACTATCTCAGTGAGGGAGAACTGTGAAAGAAAGGGCAATCTGTGGGAGGGAGAAAAGGTGAGCTGTGAAAGGGGGAGAGGAAGAGATAGGGAGCCCATGAGAGGGGGGGGTGAAGGAGAGTGAGTGTGTGTATGTGAACCTTTTTATGCCCCTAGTTTCAGGCTTGGGCAGGCCATGTAATGTAGAATTATATGAACCCATTAGATTAGCACTGCAGGACCTGCATGAAAGGCAAGCTAAAGATAGAATAAGTGAGTTGTGTGTGTCTGTCTGGTTATGTGTATGTGTGTCTCTGGGTATGTGTGTCTAGGTTTGTGTATATCTGTATGGATATGTGGGCCTTTCTAGATTTTTGTTTTTAGCATGTTTGTCTGGTATGTGTATGTGTCTGTCTGGGGATGTATGCCTTCCTGGTGTGAGTGTCTGAGTGTGTGTGTGTTATTACTGTGTGTTAGTGTTGAATGTCTAGTTGTGTTAATGTCTGGATGTGTGTTACTGTGAGTGTCTGGATATATGTATTATATTGAGTGCTCCTCCTGAGGCCAGGCTATGGATTTGTCCCTGGTTGATGTCTTATGCTAAATCTTGTGTGTCTGTGTGGCAGAGACTGTCCTGGTGTGTGTCGGTGTCAGTGTGGTAGAGTTTTTCGTGGTATTTGTGTGTTTGTGTTTTGGAATGGCAGAACCTGTCCTGGTGTATGTGTATTTGGGTGTTGGTGTGGAAAAGCCTGTCCTGGTGTGTGTGTGTGTTTGGGTGTCGGTGTTTCACAGCCTACCCTGGTGTGTGTGTCAGTTTGCCAGAGCCAGTCCTTGTGAGTTTTTGTGAGTTTGGGTGTTGGTGTGGCAGAGCCTGTCCTGGTGTGTGTGTTTGGGTGTCGCTGTGGCAGAGCCTGTACTGGTATATGTGTATTTGGTCATCTGTTTCCTGGCACTTTACTTACTGTAGGAATAAATTTAACTATTTAATTTTTACTTATCCAGAGATAAAACGCGCTCTTGAATTTGTAGTCACTTCTAGGCCCAGAAATCTGCATATCTTATTAAAAAGGATTAGTGGTACTAAATTGTGGCTTCAGGCTTCCCGTGTATGATGACTTTCTTTTAGTGTACTGATGTACTCACAATCCCATCACATAACATCAATATGCGTTTGAAAATCCAGAAAAGATGGACATGGATGGTGGGCTGATTCGGTGGCGCAATGGGCCACTTGATTAGACTTGCCCCCGGCCATAGGCTGCTAGCCCTCCCCTGTAGTTATGTACTATACACAGACACAGGATAAGTAAGGTAAGACAAATTGAAAGAGAAGCACTGGTACCCATGCGTTTTAATATTTTCATTAGCTGTACATCACAAAATATCTTAAAAGGTAAGGAATATCTTTTTTATAAAGAAATCTCTGCAAGAGGGTGGACATTCCTGATGAAATAAGCCAAATGGTTAATGATTTAAGTATATTGTAAGACTGGTTGAGAGTGTGGCAGCTGTAGTTGAATGTTGATAACTATAAAATTATGCACCTGGGACATAAACATACAAAGGCAAAATAGCATTGGTACTCATTTGTATAGCTAATGGCATTAATAGCCAAAAAAGGGAGGTGGTTATGCCACTTTACAGATCTCTGGTCAGAACTTACTTAAGTTCTACATAATTACAATTTTGGAAACCTCATCTCCAGAAGAACATTAATATTCTGGAGAGTTAATTTCAAGGCTGTTAAAATTGCAGGATAAAGATTATCGATAAAGACTAAAGAATCTCAATATATATACATATATATATATATATATATATATATATATATATATATATATACAGTTTTAGGGAGATAAGTGATATGATATAAACATTGAAATGCCTAAATAATGTTAAGTACAGGAGGGAAGTTTATTTGAAAGGAGGAGAAGTGATAACACAAGAAGTCATAATCTAAAAGGGTCAGAGTCTTAGATATAATGTAAGGTAGTTTTACTCTACTGAGAGGGTGGTAGTTAAGTAGAACATCCTCCCAACAAAAGTGATAGATGCATAGATGCATGTGAGAGGTATATGGCTATACTTTAACAGACCTCCGATACCGCTCCCTTGCGATCCGCGCGGCAACAAATGCTGTGCGCCGGGGTTTGTTGTCAGATCCCGGCGCACAACACTGAAGCCGCGCCCACCGCCGTCCGTGCCCTCTGAACCGGAAGAAGACAGAAGAACTGAAGAAGAGGAGCGAAGAGGAGGAAAAGGAGCTGTAAGGAAAGGTAGGAAAGCATTAAGTGAGAGTGAGACTGGATTGGTATATGTGTGGATTGGTATATGTGTGGATTGGTATATGTGTGGATTGGTATATATGTGTGGATTGGTATATATGTGTGGATTAGTATATATGTGTGGATTAGTATTATATGTGTGGATTGGTATATATCTGTGGATTAGTATATATGTGTGGATTAGTATATATGTGTGGATTAGTATATATGTGTGGATTGGTATATGTGTGGATTGGTATATATGTGTGGATTGGTATATGTGTGGATTGGTAAGTGTGTGAGAGTGATGGGTGTTATGCTGTACCATTTCCAATGTATTTTTCATTATATAATTATGCTCTAAAGTACATCATAACTCCCATCACTCTATACTGTTCCATACAGTGGCAGAGCTGGGAGATAGAGGCCTTGCACCCCCACCGCAGGACTCCTGAAAGGTAAGTGAACTTCAAAGAGGGAGAGGGTAGATAGGGAGAAGGGGGTGAGACGGGGGATAGGGGGTAGATAGGGAGAAGGGAGTGAGAAGGGGTAGATAGGGTAGAAGGGAGTGAGAAGGGGTAGATAGGAAATCATACTCCTATCATGCCAAGTCTGTGAGTATATCCTGGAACCTGGGTATGCCTGGGCATGACAGGAATGTGATTGCTGTTAACAATCATATATATATATATATATATATATATATATAATTGTTGTTTAATTGTTTTGTCCTATTTTGGTGTGTTACTTACTTTAAATAAAAGTGTTAGATTTTTTTTATGGTGTGGGGGGGTCATATTCGGTTTCGGCCAGGTAAATGCTGCATTTTCGGTTTCAGTCCAGAATTTGTTTCGGGGCATCCCTAAACCAGACAATGAAGTGGTAGGCCTACACCACATCAATGTTTGGCTTAGTATATAGTGATAGGAGTTATGCTGCACTATTGTCAATGTCTGGCTCAATGTATAGTGATAGGGATTACGCTGTACCACCGTCAATGTGTGCCTCAGTATATAGTGATAGGTGTTATGCTGTACCACCGTCAAGGTCTGCCTCAGTATATAATGATAACAGTAATGCTGTACCACCTTCAGTGTCTGCGCCGGTATATAACGGTAGAAGCTATGCAGTTTTAAAGTGTATGTGGGAGGGTGCCACATACAGGATGCGCCCCGGGTGCCAAATACTCTAGGTACGCCCCTGGTCAAATGGTCCTTATTTGCTGTCAAATTCTATGTTTCTATTGAGTAAAGAATAAGTTTAGACTCATCTGCACCGAAGCTTGCAGTTAGGCCAGTAACAATAAAGGCAAATCCTCACTAGTGAAGACTATTAAATGGTAGTTCAGTTACTGAGCTATAAGAAATACTTTGAAATCCATTCTATCAATAAACTGAAAAGGACAGTTGCATTTTTTTGTCAATGATTTTTACTAACATGCAAATGAGAATGTCATGCTCATAATACTCTGAAAAGTATATCCTGGAGGATGGACGTTTGCAGTAGCTGAAGATACAGTCATATCCCAGGCATCCACAAATCCAACACGGGTTCCTTGGAAAACTTCTCTCAGTACTAGATACTGAGTATATCCATGAAAGTCTCCGATCCTCTCCACTGGAGCTTGCATTTCTCTGGTATTTTCAGTTTTAATAATGACTTTGGTTTCTGGGCTCCTCAGGAAGATGCGTTCTATGGCTCTGTGAATGTTAATGGCTCTTCTAATGTACAGATGCAGAGGGAACTGTCTGAAGTGTTGTCCCATGGTAATTACAATTATGGTGTCTCTTCCCCCAGCTATTTGATCAATTTGTCGACTTGTGTACCTGTCTTCTTTGAAGTAATAGAATAATGTATGTTCAAGTGGAAACCCATGCCTTTTATATGAGACATAAATATCCTTTTCCATATTAAGAGCCAAAAGTGTCTTTGCCCACTTTGCCCATTGCTTCTCATGGTAGCCAAAGTAATTGACAACTAGTGGAAAAAAGAAATAATAAATATCATGAACGTTATATCAGATTAAGCAGTAAAGCCATTGCTCAGGGATAGCAAAGGATGTTGAAGCTCCAAATTTAATATGCACAAGCTCCTAAATTTGGTAGGATACGAATATTGGAGAATACCTTAGGCATGGCTGAAGGGCTGCTATGTTTTTATGTAGTATGTACACTGTATTTCAGAGGTTACCTAATGTTTGCAGTGCATATAGGTCTTTTGAAGGTAGCACAGACTCAAGTCTTCATGTATAATTTTAGTAATGCCCCTATGCAGCAGTATTCAAAGTCCTGGGTAGATCTTAACTGTTAATTTATATTACCTAGGGACTCACTACTAGCAAATCCACTAGCAAAAAAGGGATTATAAATTTCAGATTTATTCTCTCATTTTCATAAATTGATAGGACATAATATATGATTGAAGCAATACAAGGAGACCCAATACATACAAAATAAAAATAATAAAGGAACCTGATGCAGATTTCAAAAAGACCAACCTTGCACTGAGAATTAAAAGGTCAGCTTAACTAGGTTTGAATGTCCAATAGGTGTCATTAAGTTGAGGTTTAATAAAAAAATATAATAATGTTACAAGAAGGTGTATGAATGAAACTGCCAGCAAGAGGCATTGTCAACAGTTTGTATAAACCATAACATTTGTAAGGGTGGTGAGGATTCATACACAGTCTAGAGTGCAGGAGTACCAAACTCTGTTATACGGTCACATGCACCAAGAATCCAAAGCCAAAGTACAAAAGGCAGTAGTTAATGGTCGGACTGCTGAGTAACACACTCAGATGGTGCCCAAAGGATGGTGAGATGCTTATGGACCAATATAGCTCTTGTAGTCTAACTAAGCGGTAGGAAGGAGGTTAACCCAGTCAATTTGCTTTTATGCAGTGTAGTATCTAAGGTCTTACTCAAGTGTTTGGTTGAAGCTTTTTGTTTGGCTGTCAGCCTTTAGATGGTAGTCTGACACAAGTTATCTGTAATGGCATAGTACTTGGCACAAGGATCACTAGAACCTAGAAGTTAAGCAGAAGGCAAGCATTTATGTATAAAAAAAACCATACATACTTTTTATGCCCTCTGTAAAATGCATGATGAACTGCCGTAGTGTGGAATCGCCAATGAGATACAACTTCTTCCCCTGAAGACACTTGGTAAAGTTCTCTGGCGTTTTATAAAACGTCATGTTGCAATAAACAGGCTTCCACACGTTATTGTAAAAATATCCACTTGGAAAAGGCGAGCTCATTCCCGTTTGACATTTTGGATTTGCAATGGTATTGTGTCCTACATATATGAATAAATACACAAATTAATGAATAAGTGGACTCTTGATGTTAAGATTAAATGTTGATTAAAATTGATTAAAAAAAATTGATTAAATATGAACTTCACAGTTTCTTATCGAGAAATATGCAGACAAACATGCACATCAACTACTATAATGGAGAAAAATAGTGGAAAACATGATTTTACATTTTGTTTTAGCCTTCTTTGCTTACAGGGTTTAGGTGGCAGTGACTTTTTTCTTTTTTCGAAAAATGTTCATATGGTAAAGTTTGCAAATTTGAAAAACGTATATACTGTATTACAATTATTTGCACGTATTTTAATGAAGCAAACTAATAGGGCATTAAAAATACTCACTTTCACAATCAGCAGCATCTATAATATTGAAATTTTGGGGGATCTCAACTGCAATATTTGACCTTTAAACAAAATGAAAGTTGTGGGATTAACTTGTACTTACTTTGTAAATATTGATACTTAAATATGCATTCTGCAACCTGTTGTAACCTGTTGTAATAAATACATACTTACCTTGTGGAGTAGTTGCAGCTACAGAGCTGCAGCACACCGCCTCCCACTGGTCATGTTTTTGCACCACTTAGTGGCTGCTTATCATTGACATATAGGTATTCCTAATGAAATCAATGAGAGCTCTTTCGGATTTTCATTACACCCCAGGAGCCATTACTTGAGCCATCACTTGAGCTGGCAGGTGGGGAGTATACCATGTGGGGAGGGGTGGGATGGCATAGTACACAGAAGAGTTAATAGTGAAAATGTTAAGTGTGATAAGGGTTAATTGATGAGGAGGGGGTTCTGTATTTTAAATATTCTCTGCATACACAAATACAACAGGAACTTTATATAAAAGTGATGTCAGTGCAGTCAATGGGGACAAAAGTGTCTCCCTCTTCAAAAAAATATAAAACATTTGAAAAGAAAAATGAAATTCAAAAACATAATAAATAAACAGACTCAAGTGATGCCACCATGACATCATAAGGGGTACATCCAGTTAAAAGAGAGATCTTTGAGATCTTTAAAGACCTCAAAAGAATCTCCAGAAAAAAGGTTTTAAAATAATAATAATAATAATAATAATAATAACCCTATGGAAATCAGTAGGGCCTAAAATTAGAACTGCAAAAAATAGTTTTTTTTGTGAATTTTTTTCTGTTTGTTGACATAATATTCATAATAAATGACAGGGCTTTCCCTTTATACCACTTTTTTTGTAAAGTCTGTTCTTGAACATACAAAATATAGTGTGGGTACACTAAACATGGAAAAGGGGAATCATGGTTGAACAAAAGCCTAAAAATGGCAAAAGGGCTTAGGGGGTAAACCCCTCTGTTATGAAGCGGTTAAAGAGTCTAGTCAGATATATAATATATATATATATATATACATACATACATACATAAATACACCGATACACCTATCAGCCATAACATTATGACCACTGATAGGTGAAGCGAATAACACTGATAATCTTGTTAGCATGGCACCTGTCAGTGGGTAGGATATATTAGGCAGCAAGTGAACATTTGGATGGCCCGGTGCATGTGCGTCGCTCACGGTTGGCACCGGGATGCACTATGGGAAGAAGGCAAGCTGGAGGCAGTGTGATGCTTTGGGCAATGCTCTGCTGGGAAACCCTGGGGCCTGCCATTCATATGGATGTTACTTTGACATGTACCACCTACCTAAGCAATGTTGCAGAGCATGAACAACCTTTCATGGTATTCCCTGATAGCATTGTCCTCTTTAAGCAGGATAATGCGCCCTGCCACAAAGCAAAAATGGTTAATCTGTGGGATGCGCTGGATAAACAAGTCCAATCCATGGAGGCCCTACCTTGCAATTTACAGGAGTTAAAGGGTCTGCTGATAACATCTTGGTGCCAGATACCACAGCACACCTTCAAAGTGCACCGAGTGGAGTCCATGCGTCAACGGTTCAGGGCTGTTTTGGTGTCAAAAAGGGGACCTACACAATATTAGGCAGGTGGTCATAATGTTATGTGAGATATGTATATATGTATATATATATATATATATATATATATATATATATATTGGGACAGTGTAAACCCCAGGGAAATGCTTAGTGTGGCATTTGGGTACAGGTGCTATCCAGATCATAAATATGGGTCCCTGGGGTGGAGCAATTGGAGAGCAGGGTGGGCCAATGCTCCGTTTCCCCATTTTAACCAATCCCGTTCCCGGGATCAAAAAATACCCTTATTATAACCCCACCCTAAAACATGACTTTTATTAATATGTTTATTAAAAGGTATAACCAAAAAAAAGATTTTTAAAAACACCAGTGTCACCAGTCCTACTATAAAAGGTATACGTCACAGTGACATAAGCTGTGTAACACTAATATTAGGTCGTACATACTGTTGATGGCTGCAGTCCTAACAACAGAAATAATTCAATTATGACCAGTGACAGAGGCTAATTCAAAACTCAGACAAGTAGCCCCCCTGACATGTTTCGCTCCTCAGAGCTTCATCAGAGGTCTGGGCTAATGGCTAATGGTTATACCTTTTAATAAACATATTAATAAAAGTCATGTTTTAGGGTGGGGTTATAATAAGGGTATTTTTTGATCCCGGGAACGGGATTGGTTTATTTGTAGTTGTAACTTACCCTTGTCCCCGCTGGGGCATTATTTTGGAATTGCTTCCCCATTTTGTGGAAATTCCATGCCGGGTTTCCCAGGAGGCAAGAAGTCCGCAGGATCCGGTGCAGGATTCCTATGGGACCGGCGTCAGGCACAGGTGCTGGGCATTAAAAACCCCTGGAGCCTGATATTCAGAGAGACTGTTGGGGAAAGAGGACGTTTCCCTGAGCTCCCAGGGCAAGGAGAGGCCCTGAACAAGAGGACCATCCCTGAGCCAAGTGAGGCAATACCTGCCTGGATATTTTGTGTGCTGTCTGGGGGAGGTTTTCCAGAGCCTGGCGTAGCTGGGTCTGGTTGGGAGGTAGAGTTAGTGGGTGATTAGGCTGGTCAGTCTAGACCAGCCTAGTTTAGTTAGAGAGGGCTCCAATTGGGAGCTAGGTTTTGTTTTTATGATTTGGTTTTGGGGTTTGGCGATTAAAAATAAAGCACTGTTTTGCTAAAACTGGTGTTCCTGACTCTGATTGCCCTAGTGGACTGTGCTTAAGACCCCTAACTGTGATGTTTATGGCCCTCGTGCTACAGGGTTTGTCACAATACATATATATACATATACACACACATTTATACACACAGTCTATGTATATTTAAGTGCCTATGATAGCTGGAGTGTCAATTTGAAGAGTCTTGAAACACTAAACTTTACCTCTGAAATAACTTTCTTTCCTCATTTGTAAGATACGAAACACCAAGCTCAAAAGCTCTCATATCATTCAAGAGATCACATGAGAGATTAGGAGGTTTGATGCAGTAGAAGGCTTCTTCATCATCTGGATCAAGGTACTCACAAACATCTTGGTCTGTGTAAACTTTGAAGCCGCAGTCGGTTACTACCTCTTGAGAATAGTTTACAAATTTTCCCTTGAAACCAAGAACCCCTAAACTGCTGTGCCTAGATCTCCACAGAGCTGAGATTCCTTCACTTGGGTGAAACAACATAGCAGAGACCTTGACCTTGCCCTTCCAAAATAATGGGAAGTGGATATGATAGGTCCCATTGTTGTAATCTTTTATTCTTCCAGACACAGATGCTCCAAGCTCTGGGGAAAAGAGTCTTGTCCTAATGAAATCTCCCCCATAAGTCTTCCTCTTACCCAGGTAATTATACATGTCAAGTTGAACAACAAGGTCTTCACCAACACAATATTTTTCCTGGGAATTTACTATAAAAGCGTTACTATTTTTCCCACTTGTACTTTCATTGAAGAAGGTGAATGTGACATTGGGGATGAGTTTCTGAATTTTGTTAAAAACCTCATCTATTTTCATTTGAAGTCCACTTCGAGATCTGATTTCTTCCTTCACTTGCTCATCTTGCCAATCGCAGTATTGAAGAATGTCCATTAAGGATCTCTGCAAAGTTCAAATAGTCATATAGGCAGTTACAAATACTGCTGGGAATAAAAAATGAAAATATGCATTGCAGTCCTCTTATGTCAATGGGGCCCTATGCAAATATTGTACTGGAAGATTGACTAAAAATCAAAAGGTAACAGGTTTCCCCGATTTTGGTCATCACTCAGATGGCCAAGGTATGATGCCAGTTAAGGATCCCCAGATAATATATTGATGGGCTACAAGGAAAGACAGAGGAAGTTCTTTAGCTATAACCATTGCTGGGTTGTCGCCAGGGCCGGCCCTACTATGGAGCAGAGTGGGACAATTGCCCCAGGCGGCACTTTTGAAGAGGCGGCACATTGCCGCCCCAAGCGTTTTTTGTTTTTTTTTAAGCAGAGGAGAGAGAGGGGCGCCGAGTGGTTTTTGCTTACCTGCTCGGCGCCCCTCTCTCTCCTCTGCGAGCCCTCTAGCTCTGCCTCGGTGCTGGCTTGTAAAGACGAGCGCCAGAAAATGATGTGATTTCTGGCGCTCAGCAGTGAAGCAGAGCGCACCGTGGCAGAGCAGGGAGACTGCTTAAAGGTAAGTGCAAAGGGGGGGAGGAAGGGTAAAAAATTACCCCTGGCGTTGGCGGGGTGGGGGGGCAGCATTTTAAACTTCGCCCCGGGCGGCATTATGTCTTGGGCTGGCCCTGGTTGTCGCAAAAAAAAAAAAAAAGATTAAAGACATAATGGTTGTGAAAGACACAGGTGGAGGTTATAAACAGAAACACACAAAACAGACATGGAAGCAGAACCAGTTGCCAATAAGCCTTTCCCATGTACAATTTGTATGATAAGATAATTCCTAGTATATTAACTATACTCATAGGATAGAGAAAGAGACGGAAGCACTTGCCAAATCCCCTATGGTTCACAGGGGTCCCATTAGTAAGCCAAAATACATTTATTTGCAAGGCAAGAGAAGATTGCTATGTTGAAATTTAGTAGACATTGACACATAACATTAAAGAGTATATGTATCAGAATATATAAGAAACATTTTTATAATTTATAATTAGAAAATTGTATCCGTTTTTATCTGTTTATAAATATTGCTGTTTTTAATTGAAAACAATGGCATTTTTTGTCTAGCAGTTTAGCAGAATTGGATGAGATTTCATAAAAATGAATATTTCTTACCTGGTTCTTCTGCCACACAAAACCCAGAACGAATGCAACAGCAATCACTAATGCAATATAACGAGATTTAGTCCTAAATATAGCCATGTATATGCAGTGATGATCCTGGAAAATATTGAATGGTTGTATTAGGTCAAAAAGTCTAGTTTCACAAACCAATATAATGTATAAGGCAGTCAATTTCACAGACAACATCAAAAATTGCTTATTTTTTTTACAAAGTAACTTTTTTTAAACTGTTAATTTTCACCATATCAATGTAGGGGCTATCTACCCTCTCCCTACCCCCCCCTTCTCACTATCTACCCTCTCCCTACCCCCCTTTGTAGGTCACTTACTGTGCAGTCCTGTGGTGGGAGCGCAAGGCCTCTGTCTCGCTGCTCTGCCGCGGTGCGCGCGGCTTCACTGCTGAGCGCCGGCATATGACGTCATATGGAGTGGAGGTTATAACTGATGTTATTTTAACCATCAGTATATAGATGTAAACAGCTACACATGTATAAAGTCTACACGTACACCTGTATGCATCTTTATGGGTTAATCTGTTGCTGCTGAAATCCACTTTTTCCACCTTGAATCTAATATATAGACATATAGATATGTACTTGACTGAATACAAGGTGATCACTACATATTTATGTAATATATCACAGTAAACACCTGTAAGTTTCAACATCCCTACTTTTTTGCAACAACTCACTAGCTTCTCACCCACGCATTAATCATTTATAATGTCATGTATTGTTCCACTAAGACAAAGCCTAATTATGTTCAGTAGTACGTGAAGCAAACAAACCTTAGCATATGTCATTTAACCCCTTTGTGACAATGGCTCTTTTAACATTTATGCAGTGCTCAAGTTTAGCTATAATTTTCTTCAACTCATTTACTGAACCCACACAAGTTATTTGGGGACAAGAAGGGCTTTCTTGAGATGTCATTTTTTTATTGTATCATGTTATTTTGTAAGAAAAAAGTATACAATATAGTGAACAATTGAGAAAATAGGAATGTTTCTAAATTTTACTCGAAAAATCTTTTACTCATCTATAAAAGTTAATGAAAAAAACTGCTGAGTAAATTCTACAATTTCAGTTTAGAAATACTTATGTTATAAGGCAAAAATTAGAATTTTGCTATTTCAATACCATTTAGCAAACTGGTAATTCTGCCCCATGTGCTATCTCGGACATTTACTCTGCAATTTACTCAATTATATCTATATTATGTATTTTTGAAAACTAGACACTCTGGGGTATTGAAAATGCTGGTGTTTAATTCTTTCCATGCACACATTTTACCACAAGCCTTTTTCAACATTTGTAGTAGTATTTTGTGGTTTTTTTCCACACACATTCTAAGCTAGGTATGAATTTGCTGCTCCTGGTATATTCCACTGCCAAACAACACCACAATACGTGTTCAGCAACATCTCCTGAGTACAGTTATACCCTCCACACATGGGTGTGTTGTTTGGGGCTAAAAGGCCACATTTGAGACGTGTGCATTTTTCAAATTGGAATGTTGTCATCCTACCATATTTGGGACATCGTTGAAGTTGGTCAATTTAATTTACCCAGTCAAATCATATATGTTTGAAAACTAGACACCCCAGGGTATTTCACCCTTTCCATGCACTAATTTTACCACCAGCCTTTGCCAAAAATTTGTGGTGGTATTTTTGTGTGTATTGTTCCACACACACATTGTACGTCAAGTATGAATTTACTACTGGTGGTATATGTCACTGCCAAACACCCCAATATGTGTCCAGCAACATCTATTGAGTACAGTGATACCACCAATGCATGAGTTTGTCTGGTTATTTGGGAGGAATTTGTATATCTGCTCAGTCAGTATCCATGTCCTATTTTTGGAACATCTGTGAACCCATCCAATTCCAGTTACCCCATCAAATCATACATTAAAAAAAACCTAGACACCCCATGGGCATTTTAACATTCCAGTATTTTAACTCTTTCCATGCGAAAATTTTCGGGGATTACTGGACACCCCTCTACCGGGGATACAGGACAGGACAACAAAGCACAGAGCTGACAACAGCGGCGTCGGCAGGGGGGAGTCAGAGGGGGCCATGCCCCCCCTACATCATGATGTACCCCCCGTGTGCCCACCCAGTTGAAACGCCATTTTTTTGGGGGGGGGGTTTCCGCAGCCATGATAGATGAGAGGAGGAGAGTGAGAGACGCCGGAACATGTTTTCAGCAACCGTTCGGCGCCTCTCACTCTCCTCCGCGAGGCTTTTGTCTTGTCGCGGTGCTGGCATTTCATGTTGAGTGCCGGTATATGACGTCATATTCCGGCGCTCAGCAGTGAAGCCGCGCACACCGCGGCACAGCTGGGAGACAAAGGCCTCGCGATCCCACCGCTAGACTCCTGAAAGGTAAGTGAACTTCAAAGGGGGGAGAGGGTAGATAGTTAGGAGGGGGTAGATAGGGAGAAGGTAGTGAGATGGGGGACAGGGGGTAGATAGGGAGAAGGGAGTGAGAAGGGGTAGATGGGGCAGAAGAGGGTAGATAGGGCAGATGAGGGTAGATAGGGCAGAAGGGGGTGAGAAGGGGTAGATAGGGCAGAAGGGAGTGAGAAAGGATAGATAGGACAGAAGGGGTAGATAAGGCAGAAGGAAGTGAGAAGGGGTAGATAGGGCAGAAGGGGGTGAGCAGGGGTAGATAGGGCAGAAAGGGTGAGCAGGGGGTAGATAGGGCAGAAGGGAGTGAGAAAGGATAGATAGGACAGAAGGGGTAGATAAGGCAGAAGGAAGTGAGAAGGGGTAGATAGGGCAGAAGGGAGTGAGCAGGGGTAGATAGGGCAGAAAGGGTGAGCAGGGGGTAGATAGGGCAGAAGGGAGTGAGAAGGGGTAGATAGGGCAGAAGGGGGTAGATAGGGCAAAAGGGGGTGAGAAGGGGTAGATAGGGCAGAAGGGAGTGAGAAGGGGTAGATAGGGCAGAAGGGGTGAGCAGGGGGTAGATAGGGCAGAAGGGAGTGAGAAGGGGTAGATAGGGCAGAAGGGGGTAGATAGGGCAGAAGGGGTGAGAAGGGGGTAGATAGGGCAGAAGAGAGTGAGAAGGGGTAGATAGGGCAGATCTGTGATCTATGCCTGTAATTTAGGTTGTTTCATCTATAACTTTAATGCTGAGTTTTTATGTGAATTCCAATTGATGAATACCTGCAAAGCTGGGTTTGTGTGTTAATGTGTTGGTCCATATCTGCTATGTTTCTATATATTATTTATGTTTACCTGCAAATACAGGATTTGTATGTCTTATTCAGTTGATCAATACCTGGAGTGCTGTTTCCATGTGTTTATTTGATCTATACATTCAGTGCTGAAATTACATGTGATTTCCAGTTGAATCTATACCTGCAATGCTGGGTTTGTGTGTTCTGTTGATTTATACCTGCAATGCTGTGTTTCCATACATTATTTATGTATACCTTCAAATACAGGGTTTTTATGTCTTATTCAGTTGCATGTGCTGTTTCCATGTGTTGTTTATTTGATCTATACCTGAACTACAGGGAGTAAGTAAAAGAGAGGTGTGGTTTAGTGAATGAGGGGACAATGAGGGGAATGAGGGACTCTGGGGATGATTACAGGGAGAGGACCTCTCAATGTCACGGTGCAGTCAGAAGGAGGGAAGACTGTACTGACTCTCACAGTCTTCCCCTGATCTGCAGTCAGTGTGAATTTTTTTTTTTTTTGTCTGTTAGCGGAGGGAGTGATTGGATGCTAGGGAGCATGGAGCGGGGCCCAAGAAAATGCTTGGGTCGGGTTAAAATATATTGGCAACAGGGTCTAAAATGTATGTATATATTGGCAGCAGGGGCAAATATTTATATATACCGTATTTGCTCGATTATAAGATGACCCTGATTATAACACGACCCCCCAAATCTGAATATTAATTTAGGTAAAAAAGAAAAAGTCTGAATATAAGACGACCCTATAGGAAAAAAGTTTCACCAGAAAATGTTAATTTATCTAAACTATTTTTTTTTAATAAAAGCTATGATTGAGAAAAATATTTTGGTTTTTTTTCCTTCTATTTTCCAACCTGCCCCCCAGTTATGCACATCTGCCCCAGAAATGCCTTATACCCCCTATATGCCACTGTGCCCCATGATATGCCTTTTAACCCTCTTAATGCCACTGTGCCCCATGATATGTCTTTTAACCCTATATGCCACTGTGCCCCATGATATGCCTTTTACCCCCTATGTAACAGTCTGCCTCCAGAAATGCCTTATACCCCTATATGCCACTCTGGCATTTAGAGGGTTAAAAGGCATATTATGGGGAAGAGTGGCATAAAGGGAGGTTTAAGGCATTCAGGAGGCAGAGTGGCATTAAGGGGGTTAAAAGGCATTTCACAGAGCACTCTGCCTCCAGAAATGCCTTATGCCCCCCATTTAACACTCCCCCGACCCCCCCCCCCAAATTTACCGGTACTTCTGACTTCCCTGTCATGTAGCCGGGGCAGCGTGTAGATCCCACGCACTTACGCTGCAGCCGGAAGGAGGCGTGGCTAGCAGCAGGTGTTGTCTGCGTCCATCGCGCAGACCTTCCCCGACTGTCAGAGATCAGAGTTCTCCGCACAGGTGCGGCACATCTACACGCTGCCCCAGCTACACACCGGGGACTGAGAGGTACCGGTAAGTGGGGCGGGGGGGAGACAGGAGGATCCAGGTCCCCTGCAGCTGCGGGCGATCTGGATCTTAGTCGTCTCATAGTCAGACCTATTTGAGGTCTGATTATAAGACGACCCCGATTATAAGACGAGGGGTATTTTTCAGAGCATTTGCTCTGAAAAAAACCTCGTCTTATAATCGAGCAAACACGGTATATATTGGCTGCAGTGGCTAATAGTCATATATATATATCGGCAGCAGGGTCTAATATTAATATATATCGGCAGCAGGGTATAATATAAGTATATATCGGCAGCAGGGGCTAATATTAGTATATATTGGCAGCAGGGGCTAATATTAAAGAATGAAAAATAAGTGCCAGTTCAGCTGTTTTGAAATCATATTTCAATCACGGTCTTTACTTCAAAAAGATAAGTACATATTTTGACACATATATCTATCTATCTATCTATCTATCTATCTATCTATCTATCTATATATATATATAGTCGATATGTAGCATTTTATAATTGCCCCCTTAGTTTGGTCCCTGCCCCCCCCATGTGCCCCCCCCTAAATATGAAAGCTGGAGACGCCACTGGCTGGCTACACATGACAGGAGTACACAGAAACCACAGGACCAAACAGGACTAGCCTAGGACTATAAGGTAACAATTGGAGATTCTTATGGCCATAGTATGCTTAGCCCACCACTACGCCAAAGTACTCCAATATTCGGTGGGTCCTAGCACTAAACCCTGCCTACTGAATAGCTAAAGCTAAAACTGAACATTGAATCTATACACAGAACAGAGAAGGACATACCTTTACACTGTAGACTGAGACAAACTTAACAAACGGGTGGGGCACACCTTATAAAGGAAACAGGACCTGAAGCAAAGAGAAGAACTAGAATCCAGGAATCAGAGGAAATCCAGCAAGACAAAAAAAACTGTAGCAAGACAAACAGAAACATGCAGCTCCGCTGCCTGGGTAGAGCATGACAGCCCTATTTAGTACATCTTTGAGCCTGGCCAATGCAATGTGCCCAATAAAAACCATATATACACCCCAGGGTATCTCAAATGCACACATTTTACCACCAGCCTTTGTCAAAGTTTGCAGTAGTATTTTTTTTGTGTGTATTTCTTCTACACACACGTTGTATATTAGGTATGAATTTACAGCTCCTGGTATATGTGACTGTCACACAACACCCCAATAGGTTGTACAGTGATACCCCCCATAGATGGGTTTGTTGGGCTGCTTGGGGGCTATAAGGCTAAAAGGCCACATTTGGGATGTATGCATTTTTCAAATTGGAAATTTGACTTGTGGTCATCCTGCCCCCCTGTTTTGATTGGGACATTATTAAAGCCCAGCCAATTCAATTTACCCCATCAAATACCGTATTAGCTCGATTATAAGACAAGGTTTTTTTCAGCGCAAATGCTCTGAAAAATACCCCTCCTCTTATAATTGGGGTCGTCTAGTAATCAGACCTCAAATAGAGGTCTGACTATCAGACCAAGATCTAGATCCCTCGCACCGCTGCAGGGAACCTGGATCCTCCTGTCTTATCCCCCCCATTTAACACTCACCCCCCACACACACACTTACCGGTGCTTCCAACTCTCTGCTGTGTAGCCGGGGCAGCGGTTGACGTCTACGCGATTCGTATAATGGCATATCATGGGTCACAGTGGCATTTTGAGGGTTAAAAGGCATATCATGGGCCATAGTGCCATATAGGAGTGGCAAGCCTGGGGCAGATGTGCATAACATAAAAGGAAATAAAAACAAAAAAAAAATGTTTTCAATCATAGCTTTTATTTAAAAAAAAGTTTACATAGTTTACATAAATTAACATTAACTAGTAAAACTTTTTTCCTATAGGGTCATCTTATATTCAGGCTTTTTCTTTTTTTCCTAAATTAATATTCAGATTTTGGGGGGTTGTCTTATAATTATAATTTTTTTTTTAACGTAGACTTCCCGATGGGCATTTAACATGGCAGTATTTTAATTCTTTCTTGCTCAGAATTATATATATATATATACATATATATTCTCACTGGCCACTTTATTAGCTATACCTTGCTAGTACCGGGTTGGCCCTCTTTTGCCTTCAGAACTGTCTTCATTCTTCGTGGCATACTTTCTACAAGGTGCTGGAAAAATTCCTCAAAGATTTTGGTCCATAGACATGATGGCATCACACAGTTGCTGCAGATTTGTCGGCTGCACATCTATGATGCAAATATTCCGTTCCACCACATCCCAAAGGTGCTGGCATCACCCGGAAGGTCATCGGAGGACATTATATCCCCTGCAGGGTCTGTCTAGACCCTGCTGGGATATCCGATCGCGCCTGTCTGTGGGAACTTGCATAGAGATGACAGTGTGATCAGTGCAGTGGGAACGCTTCTCACTCTCCTCACATGCTGAAAAACCCTCCTGCCCCTGTTCACAAACCAGTTAAGCCATAAGTATAAAAAATACTACCCTATAGGGTACTATATGTAAGGGATGGATATGGATGTGGGGTATCTCCGTAATCAGGAGATGCAGCTAAACAATTCTGGCCGGGTTTCTCTGCCGTAACACATACCCTGTGCATAAAATCTAAGCAACACAGAAACGTTGGTGAAAAAAAGTGCAGGAAATAATTTCTGCAGCCACGTTTGACAGTGATTGGTGGCCAAATAGCTGCATGAAGAATGCCCAAATACCCCTGATAAGATAGTCTGGGTTGTCTGCTTTACAGAAACATATACTTTGTGGCTATTTTTGGTTTATTTGTTTAAAATTAGAGTTGCAATCCCATCATAACTCATGTAAAAATTCTATGACTAATGTACACCTTATAGTATGTTCCCTTTAAGTACTGGGAAAGTATGGAAATGTTATATAAATTAGGTATTTCTGAAATCAGTATTTTCCATCACTTTACCTAATTTTGTGACGATTCAAAGGGAAAATATATATTAAAAAATTCAAATTTTTGCTATTTTCTACTAAATTTCTCATCCTACATTTTCAGCTAATTAACTAACTATGGTATCAAAAGAAAGCTCTATTTCTCTTGGAAAAAAAGAATATATAGTTTACATGGGTACACTATCCGCGAAATTGGGACTAATCGCTGAACTACTGCAAAAATGGCATTATTGTTCCGGGCATTGAGGTATCAAAAACCCCTGGGACTGAAGGGGTTAAATTGGTCTAGGGCTGCAACTAACGATTATTTTAATAATCGATTAGTTGGCCGATTATTTTTTCGATTAATCGATTAATCGGATAAAAAATGCAATTTTTTTTAATTTAAAATAATGTAATAAAAAACGTACAATTTACACTTTCACCTTCTTATTTTACTGACATAGTAATAAAAGCTACAAGAACCCAAACACAGTGTTTCTCAAACTAGGTTTTAATACAGTTATTAGTAAATATTAATTCATATGTTAACTATTTTTCATATTTAATAACTGAGAAAAAAGCCTTGTTTATATTTTCTTTTATTTACCAAACTGCCCCCAGTTATGCACATCTGACCCCCAGCTTGCCACTCTGCCCCATATATGCCTTATACCTCTTATATTCCAGAGATTCCACTGTGCCCCTGATATGCCAGTGATATCCAACTGAGCCCCCTGATATACCTTTTACCCCCAGATATGCCTTATACCCCCTATATGCCTTATAACTTCCAATATGTCACTCGCCCCATTTATGCCTTATACCTCCCTATATGCCACTGTGCACCCTGATATGCCACTCCGCTCCCCATAAATGCCCTGCACCACCCTGAAATTATCCCTGATTCACCACTCTGCCTCCCTCAGATATGCCACTCTGAAATTCATTATACCCCCCATACACCACTCTACCTCCCCTATACACCACTCTAACTCCCCCAGATGTGCCATTCTGCCTCCCTGAAATTCATTATACCCCCATACACCACTATAACTTACCCATACACCACTCTGCCTCCTCCCCCCTCCCATACACCACTCTGCCTCCTCCCCCCTCCCATACACCACTCTGCCTCCTCCCCCTCCCATACACCACTCTGCCTCCTCCCCCTCCCATACTCCACTCTGCCTCCTCCCCCCCTCCCATACTCTGTTCTGCCTCCTCCCCCCCTCCCATACTCCGCTCTGCCTCCTCCCCCTCCCATACTCCACTCTGCCTCCTCCCCCTCCCATACTCCATTCTGCCTCCTCCCCCCTCCCATACTCCACTCTGCCTCCTCCCCCTCCCATACTCCACTCTGCCTCCTCCCCCCTCCCATACTCCACTCTGCCTCCTCCCCCCTCCCATACCCCACTCTGCCTCCTCCCCCCTCCTATACTCCACTCTGCCTCCTCCCCCCTCCCATACACCACTCTGCCTCCTCCCCCTTCCCATACACCACGCTGGCTCCTCCCACACTATTACACCACCACCAGCCTGAACCAATGATACAAGGCAGGATGGATCCATGCTTTCATGTTGTTTACGTCAAATTCTGACCCTGCCATCTGAATGTCGCGGCTAGAATCTAGACTCATCAGACCAGGAAACGTTCTTCCAGTTTTCCATTGTAGCCTCGGTTTCCTGTTCTTAGCAGACAGGAGTGGCACCTGGTGTGGTCTTGTGCTGTTGTAACCCATCTGCTTCAAGGTTCGACCTGTTGTGCGTTAAGAGATGGTATTCTGCTTACCTTGGTGGTCCTCTTGAACCATTCTACCCATTCTCCTCAAGGCATTTTTGTCCACACAACTGCGGCTCACAGAATATTTTCTCTTTTTCTGACCATTCTCTGTAAACCCTAGAGATGGTTGTGCGTGAAAATTGCAGTAGACCAGCAATTTCTGAAATGCTCAGACCAGCCCGTCTGGCACCAACAATCATGTCACGTTCAAAGTGACTTAAAGCCCCTTTCTTCCCCATATTGATGCTTAGTTTGAACTTCAGCAAGTTGTCTCGACTATGTCTACATGCCTAAATGCAGCGAGTTGCTGCCATGTGATTGGCTGATTAGTTATTTGTGTTAACACTAATAAAGTGGGCAGTGAGTGTATATTTTTGGCCTTATATATATATTTAAATTGGAACTGGCAGGCTCCCCTGATGGTGACATCAGTGGATAATTATTTTTAAATGCTACCATTTTATTTTTTTTAATTTATTTTATTAGAAAGCCCAGCTCCATTGACTTGTATGGTTGAATGCAGTACCTGTGTTCAACCTGCAAGGGGAGCCAGAGTTCTCAAAGACCCTCTTGGAAACACTTTCATTTTTTTAAAGGACGTGGGTGGGTGTTTGGTGTCGCTATCGAGGCATTTCAGCTACACCATTGAAGTTTAAGAGGCGATCATTGACACAAAAGGCGATCGTTACAAAAGGAGAAAAGGGCCCTGCTTTTGAGAGTTTACAATCTAGAGTAGGGTAGTCGTGGCTAATCTTTACCACCCCACCTTTTGTAAAATAAAGTTCTCATGTCGCGCAGGTTCATGCTGCTCTGTTAGCTGCTACTACAAACACGGCCATATAATGTTTCCTATTAATGGGTAACTGATATTTGCCGCCCACCAGCAAACCCCTCTCCTAAGCCAACAAACGTAGGGGACGTACATAAGGGGGGAAGTAGCGAGGTATTGGGGTTGGAGCAGGGAAAGGTGAGGGATACCTCCTCCACCTACTGAATACATCCATGTTTCCAATACTATTTACCTGTGGTCTATTCTTCATTCAGACTGGTTGCTGTGCCTTACTCAGATCCATTTGCCTGTTATTCGTCAGTCTCTATGCTCTTGAACTACGTTCTGACTTCTGCTTTGTTCCTAATTTGCCCCTGTGAATAACCTTGGCTTGAATTCAGTCCCTGGAACTCTCCTTTGTTAGGACTTAGTTAATCATGTTTACGATCTGCTTCTATACATGACCTGCTATTTCCTGACCTTTTCCCTATGCTCTGTTTTACTTAAGTGTCCTCTTGTGCTTACCCATGCACACTAACCTTCACTTAGGGACTTGAGGTCTGGTTTTCCTGGTACAAATCTGGCACATGGCACAGGTGAGTTTCAAACACATTAGGCTACTACAAGTTGGGCAGCCGCTGTCACCGATCTTTTATCCCAAGACTGAAACACAGCTATTATATATCTTACTAGCTGCAATGGATAGTTTGCACTTGTGAATAATCATTCCACACAGCTTATGGATCCCTCTGGTAACCTTGTTGACGTCACTGTGGCCTATATAATTATTTTTAATTTTATTACTATTGCTATTTTAAATATCATGTTTTTTATTGAAAGGATGACTGTGATTCTGTTTCTTGTCTTACAATCTAATTTCCAGTAACACCCTAATTTCCTTAGCAATGCAAAATCCTTATGATACATATTTATATCATAAGGTCATTTGAGCCCCTTACGTTATGGTGCAATAGCCCAGTATAGTTAAGGGGTCAGCCTGAAAATAAAATGTGTTGGTTTATTTAGTGAATAGAAATGTAACCTGTTTATTAGACTTGGGCACCAGGGGGCTCTTCGTGTTCGTCTTCGTGCTCGTCTTCGGGGGGAAAAAAACCTTCGTATTCCGCGAATATTCGCCCGTTCCTGTCTTCGTGCTCGTTTAATCTTCGTTTCCTTCCCGGTTGCCTAGCAGGGGTTAATACGGGGTTAACAACACATCGGAACAGCAGCAGCTGCCGTGAAGGAACGTGTGTGCAACTCGATTGGTCGTTTCGGCAGGGGGCTGGTCTGGCATCAACGAGTGAATTGCAGAACGCACTTCATTCGTATATGCCCCCTGCCGAAACGACCAATAGAGTTGCACACACGTACTGAGGTGTACTGTACACAAAATGACCTAGAGACAAATGCTCCAAGGAACTTGGCCTCCGTTTATCATACACAATCACACATCCATAGATGTTTAATAAAAGAATAGGGATTATTTTACATTTTTAAATTGATTTTGGACCACTTGTAATACATGGCTAACATTTGCTACCTATTCACAATGGCATACTTTGCAACAACACAACTTTTACTGGACAGGACTGGAAAAAAGCAGGACTGTCCACCAAAATCTTGAGTGTGTTGGCAGGTATGCGGATGGAAAAATGTTGGACAAGAACTAAAAAATAGCTTAGGGTTAATGTACGGTTATGTTTAAGATTAGTAGCAGTGCACTGGTTTGGTTAAAGATGTATTATGTCTAAATAATAATAAAATTTTAATTTTAATGGGTTTTAAAAAAAAAATTAGGGGTTTATTTAAATGTATTTTAAAGTTAGATTTATTATTTAGTACTTTATTATATTTATTTAATGTTTATACTAGTGCTACCTACCGAGCTATAACTACCAACGTGTATTTGCATACCTAGATAGCTAAATTAGATGGGACAGGACTGGAAAAAAGCAGGACTGTCCCTGAAAAAGTTGGGTCTGTTGGCAGGTATGTGGATGGATCAAAAATGTTATAGTATGAAGTGTGAGTTATAGCGTTAATGCTAGTGAGTGTAGAAGTGAAGGCCAGGACAAATAACACGAGGAAAGGTCCTTGTGATTTGTGCATTGTACGTGTATGTGTTATGTGTGTTGTCACTGTGTGTTATATGTGTTGTGTGTTATGTGTTATGTCACTGTGTTATTTGTGTTATTGTGTGTGTTATGTTTGGTTGGTTGTGTATCAGAAGGAAAATAATGAAATGGAAATGGAAAAGGCGAATGAGTGGGCAATTGGCGACCCACTCACCTGTTTCACCCCAGAGCAAAGCATCCAAACACTGTCAGTCCTAGACGTTTGGCAGCGGACTTCCAGAGCTCAGACACAAGGCCCTAGCGTAAGCTGGCCACTCCGGCGGAGGTAGCAGGCGTTGCCACACCGCAAACAGACGCAGCCAGGGGGAGAAACTGCCCTTACCATTAGGGACATTTTGGGCATGACTCTAGCCAGGAAGCGAACTGGCACAGAAGAGATGCTGGCACCACCACCACAACCACCACCACCACCACCAGCAGCAGCTTTGAAAAATGGGAAAGGCGAATGAGTGGGCAATTGGCGACCCACTCACCTGTTTCACCCCAGGGCAAAGCACCCAAACACTGTCAGTCTTAGACGTTTGGCAGCAGACTTCCAGAGCTCAGACACTAGGCCCTAGCGTAAGCTGGCCACTCCGGCGGAGGTAGCAGGCGTTGCCACACCGCAGCAAGTGCAACCAGGGGGGAGAAACTGCCCTTACCATTAGGGACATTTGAGGCATGACACCAGCCAGGAAGCGAACTGGCATTGAAGAGACGCTGGCACCACCAGCAGCAGCAGAATTGGCAAAGGCGAATGAGTGGGCAATTGGCGACCCACTCACCTGTTTCACTCCAGGGCAAAGCACCCAAACACTGTCAGTCTTAGACGTTTGGCAGCAGACTTCCAGAGCTCAGACACAAGGCCCTAGCGTAAGCTGGCTACACTGGCGGAGGTAGCAGGCGTTGCCACACCGCAGCAAGTGCAACCAGGGGGAGAAACTACCCTCTCCATTAGGGACATTTGAGGCATGATTTCAGCCAGGAAGCGAACTGGCAGAGAAGAGACGCTGGCACCACCAGCAGCAGCAGCAGCAGAATTGGGAAAGGCGAATGAGTGGGCAATTGACGACCCGCTCACCTGTTCCACCCCAGAGCAAAGCATCCAAACACTGTCAGTCCTTGGCGTTTGGGAGCAGACTTCCAGAGCTCAGACACAAGGCCCTAGCGTAAGCTGGCTACACCGGCGGAGGTAGCAGGCGTTGCCACACCGCAAACAGACGCAGCCAGGGGGGAGAAACTACCCTCTCCATTAGGGACATTTAAGGCATGAGACTAGCCAGGAAGCAAACTGGCAGAGAAGAGACGCTGGCACCACCACCACCAGCAGCAGCAGCATTGGAAAAGGTGAATGAATGGGCAATTGACGACCCGCTCACCTGTTTCACCCCAGGGCAAAGCATGAAAGTCTGTCAGTCCTTGGCGTTTGGGAGCGGACTTCCAGAACTCAGACACTAGGCCCTAGCGTAAATTGGCTACACCGGCGGAGGTAGCAGGCATTGCCACACCGCAGCAAGTGCAACCAGGGGGAGAAACTACCCTCTCCATTAGGGACATTTGAGGCATGATTTCAGCCAGGAAGCGAACTGGCAAAAGATACTGTCACCACCACCAGCAGCAGCGTTGGAAACGGAAAAAGGTGAATGAGTGGGCAATTGACGACCCGCTCACCTGTTTCACCCCAGGGCAAAGCATCCGAAGACTGTCAGTCCTTGGCGTTTGGGAGCGGACTTCCAGAACTCAGACACTAGGCCCTAGCGTAAATTGGCTACACCGGCGGAGGTAGCAGGCATTGCCACACCGCAGCAAGTGCAACCAGGGGGAGAAACTACCCTCTCCATTAGGGACATTTGAGGCATGATTTCAGCCAGGAAGCGAACTGGCAAAAGATACTGGCACCACCACCAGCAGCAGCGTTGGAAACGGAAAAAGGTGAATGAGTGGGCAATTGACGACCCGCTCACCTGTTTCACCCCAGGGCAAAGCATCCATAAGACTGTCAGTCCTTGGCGTTTGGGAGCGGACTTCCAGAACTCAGACACTAGGCCCTAGCGTAAATTGGCTACACCGGCGGAGGTAGCAGGCATTGCCACACCGCAGCAAGTGCAACCAGGGGGAGAAACTACCCTCTCCATTAGGGACATTTGAGGCATGATTTCAGCCAGGAAGCGAACTGGCAAAAGATGCTGGCACCACCAGCAGCAGCATTGGAAAAGGAAAAAGGTGAATGAATGGGCAATTGACGACCCGCTCACCTGTTTCACCCCAGGGCAAAGCATGAAAGTCTGTCAGTCCATGGCGTTTGGGAGCGGACTTCCAGAACTCAGACACTAGGCCCTAGCGTAAATTGGCTACACCGGCGGAGGTAGCAGACGTTGCCACACCACAAACACGTGCAAGCAGGGGGAGAAACTACCTTAAACATTACAGAGAAAAAAAATTAACTTTCCAAGCTAAGAGCTGGGTAACCCAACTTGGGCAGATCGAATTTAAGAAAGGCAATCTGCTCCATCAGATGAGGTGCCATGCGTGAGCGCTGTGGACTCAGTATGTTTCCAGTCATAGAAAACACGCGCTCACTTTGAACAGTGGTTGGCGGACATGATAGTAGCTGCTGCGCAACCCATGAGAGTGCAGGCCACACACTCTTCTTTTCATCCCAGTAGCTAAGAGGATCAACATTAGGCGCAGAAGGAACTTCACAGAGGTAAAGTTTGACCATTTCAGCAGCACTACTCTCCTTTCTGCTGCTAGCTCTGTCAGATGGTCCAACTATACTCCCAAGTGACTCTTCCCAAAACGCAGCTGTTCCACTCAGCTGTGTTGTGCTGCTTGTGGCACTGCTGCTGATGCTGCTGCTAGGAGTAGCAGACCACATCATCTCTTCCTCCTTCTGCACCTCTCCCTCCTCAGACAGCATTCCCATTTTACGCTGCCAGTCACGCACCTTGTTGACCAATTGCTCCCGGTAGCTACTGAGAACATTACATTTCAAAGCTAGCTTTCCCTTAATTCTTGGATCGCAAAGGCACGCTAGCATCATTTCGGGACTCTCTTCCATTCGTTTGCGAAGGTGTACTTTTAGCAGATCCTTCAGCTTCCTGACTATGGCTGCTACGTCAGGATGTAGAGTGCCACCTTGAACAGCCTCACGGTTTCCAAGGAACACATCCATCTTGCTGCCTAGATGGGAGAACACTGGGATTACCTGGGCCAGACTGGCAGTGTTTGATCTTAAATTTTCTGTGGCATCCCTGAATGGTTTAAGGACTGCCACTAGCTGGGCGATCACTGTCCAATCCTCCCTATTCAATGGAGAGGTAATCCAAAATTGTGCTCTGAGGCAAGATTATGGATTGCCCTCTGCTGCTCCAAAATCCTCTCCAGCATGTCTAACGTGGAGTTCCACCGTGTACTGACATCCTGACGTAGGCAGTGTACGGGAAGACCTGACCTCTCTTGCTCTTCCCTCAAAAGTTGGCTAGCCTTAACACTATGGTGAAAGTGCCCAGCGATCTTTCTGCAGCGGGACAGAACTACTGCTGCCACATTAGTTCCTTCTGACATTGCTGCCTTCACTACAAGATGGATGATGTGGGCTGCACAGCGCACACCAACAATATGACCATCTCGCAGCGCTTTCACCATATTGGCACCTCCGTCAGTTACCACAAAACCAACTTCAACATTGGTGCCCGCCTCTGCTCCCACCCAAAGGCTAAACATTTTCCTCATTGCATGCAGAATATTTTGGGAAGTGTGCTTTTCATCCATCACTTCTGCATGGTGAAGGAAAGATCGGTAGCCTGCTGCAGCAGCTTCCTTAGACACACCGGGCTGCCACCAGTGTGCTGTCAAAGAAAGAAAGGCATGCTGGCCTCTAGGTGCACTCCACAATGTTCCTGCTTTGAGTGTAACGTGACGGAACTGTATATTGTGGAGCCACAGCCGCCATCAATTGTTTGAAAGGCTCCCCTTTGATCATAGAGAAGTATGCCCCTCCAACAGCAATGAACTGACCAATCAGTCGCGTTACTTTATTGGCCTGCTGTTTGGGCATTGACCTTTTGGATTGGAATGCCACAAATTGTTCCAGGGTGGGCTGGACATGCAGTGCTCCAACCTGCCTTGGTCTCTGGCTGCCAGCACTAGCTGCTGCTGCTGCTGCTGCTGCTGCTATTGGCTCAGAAGAAGAAGCTGTTGGGGTTTTTCCACGGCCACCAGCTATGCTGCCTGCACTAAGTTTTACTTCTGCATCTTTCCCTGATAGCACAGCGTTGTGTTGAGTGCTGAGGTGATGCTTCATGCTAGCACTGGTAAAATGGCCAGACACTTTCCCTCTGCTTATTAGCTTCCCACAATGTTTGCACTTTCCATAGCGCCCTTCTTCAACATTTTCAAAGTGCTCCCAAATTGGGGCGCGCATAGCCTTGGAGTGTGCCTTGGGTGCTGCTCCTACTGCTCGGGGTGGATGAACAGAGGCAGAACTAGTGGTGGTGGGACTGGTGGTAACAGTACTGGCCATAGTGGGACTGCTAATTGCTTTAGATTTGCTAGGTTTTGCTGCTGCTGCTGGTGGTGGTGGTGATGGTGATGATCGTAGCGGAGAAGGTGGAGGCTCAGGGGAAAATTGTGCACTAGTCATTTGGACACTGCTCCCTGAGGAATCTGATTCCTGACCACTCATCTCCTCTACTTCCTCTGGCTCATAGTCTAGCTCTTCATCAGCCAGATCGAATGGAATTCCTGCTAGGCTGGAGCTAAGACTGATATCGTCATGAGACTCGTGACTAGTAGTAGTGCGAGCAGGAAGAATAGACTCTGCACTTGGCCTCTCAGTCTCAGGCTCCTCTGCTACCTCGCTAGGTGGAGTTCCACTATGTGTAGCCCTCTCTCTAACTGTCTTTACAAAAATTTTGTAAGGACTTGGTGGCTTGCTAGAGGTACTAGGAGGACATGGCGTGGCGGTACCAGTGGGAACAGTAGGCGCAGCACTAGTGGTGGTAGAGGCGGTGGGGGTGGTGGTGGTGGTTTTCCCTACAAAGGAATGAGATCGCTTTTGTTTGGGACCCCTCTGAGTCTTGCTGCTAATTTGGCTCTGCTTGGTACCTTGCATGCTGCTTGTGGATGGGGAAGATGCTGCTTGGGGCAAAAGGCACTTCTTTTTAGTCACTGGGCTGGTACTACTTGTGCTACCCTTTAACTTTGAACGTGCTTCTGGGGCTTTAGGCTTTCCGTAAAAAACCATAGAGCTTGTGGGCCTAGCCGCACTACTACTGCCTGCTTTTGGTGCCTTTCCTTTACTTGATGATCCTTCAAGCAATGCTTCCCCAAATGATAAGCGAGAGCTTGGCCTACTTGGCCGACTAGACTGACGCAAAGGCTGCATCTTAGAACTGGTGGTGGTGCTGGTGGTGGTGGTAGATGGAGCTTGTCCCTCCTTAGTCCCAAAAGGAGGATCCATTTCAAATTTTGTGTTGTGTGTGTAGTGTAGTGTAGTGTAGTGTTTAAAAAACTATAAAAAAAAAAAAAAAAAAAAGGAAAAACGAATTAAAGACAAAAAAATTAGAGGAAGTTCTCTTCAGTGCTACTGCTTAAAAAGTAAAACTATGCACTACTGCACTGTGCTGTTGTGTGCAATCTGCCAAAGTGCTAAACTTATTTAAATTATTAACTCAAGATTAACTATTTAATAACTAGCAGTATTTTATTTTTAATTTGAATTTACACGGGCCTAAGAGCTTAGCCTAATACTATGCTAGCCTAAAGCTATATTTCCTTACTATAAGTCTACCTCTAGGCAGACGCTCTCAAACCCACTAAGCTAAAGTGAGGTTAAATCAGATTCAGTATATGATTTATTAATTAATATTAAGTTATATAATATTAATAGATTAGAAATAATTTACTTATATATTATGTATTATAGATAGAAGAATATAGATTATGAATTAGAATTTAGAATTAGAATTACTTATATTATAGATTATGAATTAGAATTGATATTGTTATATATTATTTATAATATATTATAGATTAAGATTAAAGAAGATTAGAATTATTTTAGTACTACAGCTAGTAGCTTGAAGCTTTGCTTAGTACAGCTCGTCACAGTCAATTTTTCTTGAAAAGAATTAGAAATAAAATAAAATGTCACAGCAAAACACTTAGCTTCACTGCTTGCTGAACAAAAACACACAACACTTATGCGGCTGCACTCACTAGCCCAACAAGTTCACTTCACTGATGGACTGAGGTGAGCAAAACACTAAGGGTACTTTTAATAAAATTGAAATAAAATGTAAAATAAATGAGAAAATCTTTGCAAAACAGTTAACGTCACTGCTTGCTGATCAAAAAAAAACACAGCACTTATGCGGCTGCACTCACTAGCCCAACAAGTTCACTTCACTGATGGACTGAGGTGAGCAAAACAAATGAAATAAAATGAAAGATTATTAATTAAGAAAAATTGACTTGGTCTCTTGCTGTTGCTAAAACAAAGCACAAACTATAGAGCTGCAGCACCAGTACTAATAAGATTAGCTGAACTATACGCTAGTAGTAATTAATTAATATTATTACTTTTATTTATAGCTAATTTAATTAACTATTATGATAAGAAAGAATTATAGAATTATTGATATTACTGATTTTAGATTAGACACTAGTAGATGTCTTGAATGTCTACAGTATACTCTACACTAGTATACTATTACTAACTATAACTGACAAATATATATAATTTTATAATGAATTCAATTATTAATTATATTAATTAATATTACTGATTTTAAATTAGACACTAGTAGATGAATGTCTACAGTACACTCTACACTAGTATACTATAGTATATATATATATATATATATGACTGACAAATATATATATATATAATATTATAATGAACTATTAAATTATAGATTCTATTAAATTATTATTTATAAATTCTATTTAATTTATTTAAGCAGGACAGGCAGTAGGCACTAGTGCCAGCCCAGGGCAAGGGCACCCCAGTGCCACTGAGACACTGGGTGCACTGTCAACTCAACAGCACTTACACTACAGTTGATGACAAATAAAATAAAATAAATTAAATTAATCAAATTATTATTATTAATTATATTAAGTAGCACTGAAGTGAGGATGAAGTACACTGTGAGAAATGGCAGGCTAAGGCTTACCAGTCTCACACAGAACAGAACAATCTCTCTGTAACGCTCGGATGCAGCACAGCAGTGTTGCCAAAGCAGTCACAGCGAAAAATGAATGGATCTCTCAGGCAAGCTCTGGTCTTATAAAGGCGCCTTCAGAATTAAAAAAACAGCAGCACAGGCATTGGACGAGACCCTTAGCGTGACGTCACAAGAGTGAGCTGATTGGACAGACGAGATCAGCTCACTCCTGTTTGAAATTTTGGCGGCTGCGCGGCAAAAAACGAAGACGATTTAGGAAGGTTTACTACAGGGGTAAGCGCCAACATTGCTCATGGTGGACAATTTAATGATGTTCTATGGACCTTCACTCAAGTGTCCTTGTATGGACACTTTGCCTATCCCCGGTTTACTAGTTTACCTAATGTTGAGCATGTGTAAAATCGTAAGCTTTGATTGTTAGAGTAGCATGAACTAGTTAAAATGTCCAAATCATCTCATGGGAGTATTCATTTATGCTCTAAAGAAACACGCAAATTGTATCCAGGTTAAATGGACCCTCCAGTGATGGAGGGCCTCGGGCACCTGGTCTCTGGATTTACCAACTTCACCCCTTAACAAGGCATAAGTTAGACCAAATTAACCCCCAAATCCTGCCTGTATCCCCCCCAAGTAGTCTGCCACCACTCACGATTTTGATACCAGACTCGTGAGATATCCGAATTAGAATATATATATATATATATATATATATATATACCGTATTTGTTCGATTATAAGACGAGGTTTTTTCCAGAGCAAATGCTCTGAAAAATACCCCTCGTCTTAGAATCAGGGTCGTCTTATAATCAGACCTCAAATAGGTCTGATTATGAGACTAAGATCCAGATCCCCCGCATCTTACCAGTGTTACCCCCCCCAACTTACCGGTGCTTCTGAGTCCCCGGTGCTTAGTCCGGGCTGCGCGTAGAGCTCTACACGCTGCCCAGACTAAGCACTGGGGACTCAGAAGCACCGGTAAGGTGGAGGGGGGGGGGGCATAACACAGGAGGATGCAGGGGACCTGGATCCTCCTGTGTTATGCCCCCCTCTCCAATTTACCGGTGCTTCTGAGTCCCCGGTGCTTAGTCCGGGCAGCGTGTAGAGCTCTACGCGATTGCATCGGAGTGATGCCTGCCAACTCAGAAGCACCGGTAAGTTTGGAGGAGCGAGGGGGAGTGTTAAATGGGGGGTGTAAGGCATTTCTGGAGGCAGAGTGCTCTGTGAAATGCCTTTTAACCCCTTTAATGCCACTCTGCCTCCTGAAATGCCTTTTACCTCCCTATATGCCACTCTGCCCCATAATATGCCTTTTAACCCCCTAAATGTCAAAGAGGCATATAGGGGTATAAGGCATTTCTGGAGGCAGAGTGGCACATAGGGGGTCAAAAGGCATATCATGGGGCACAGTGGCATATAGAGGGTTAAAAGGCGTATCATGGGGCACAGTGGCATTTAGAGGGTTAAAAGGCATATCATGGGGCACAGTGGCATATATGGGGTATAAGGCATTTCTGGGGCAGAGTGGCAAGCCTGGGGGCAGATGTGCATAACTGGGGGGGCAGGTTGAAAAAAAAAAAAAAAGGAAATAAAAACAAAATATTTTTCTCAATCATAGCTTTTATTAACAAACAATTGTTCACATAGTTTACATGAACTAACATTTACTGGTAAAACTTTTTTCCTACAGGGTCGTCTTATATTCAGGCTTTTTCTTTTTTTCATAAATTAATATTCAGATTTTGGGGGGGTCGTCTTATAATCAGGGTCGTCTTATAATCGAGCAAATACGGTGTGTGTATATATATATATATATGATATATATATATATATGATATATATATATATATATAGATATAGATATATATATATATATATATATATATATATATATATATATATATATATATAGATATATTCAACCCACCCCGGTAAACAACAATATATATCCTCTAGAAATGAGGAAATAACAATTTGGTAACGTGTTACCCTCTCTTAGGGTTTGTAGTCCAAAAACTGATTTGAATTATGAATATTTTAATAACAAAAAGACAAATGTTACACATTGCCACAATTACAGAAAACAAGACATACAAAAGAAAGTGAGAATTCTTACCTGGGAATTCCTTTTTCTTGTCCATTTCCAAGGTGGCACAGGTGAAGAAGAAGGCTCCGCCTACCAGATAGGGCAGGAAACTCTATAAAAAAAGGAGAGCTCCCACTTCCTCCCCAGTGTGGTTAAAAAGATAGACTCAGACAAACAATAGTCAAGCAAAAGCAAATTTAATGGGTGGGAGTAAAAGTGTGCCACCTTGGAAATGAACAAGGAATTCCCAGGTAAGAATTCTCACTTTCCTTTCCATTCCAGGTGGCACAGGTGAAGAATTAGCAAGATAGGGAGGGAAGGATTCCAGTCACGACGACCAAATTGAGACTCGTCAGAGAGATGAAGATTCAGCCTGTAGTGCCTTACGAATGTATGGATCGACCTCCAGGTCACTGCCTTGCAAATGAGAGACTGATTCACCCTGGAGAGTTCCGCCCAGGAAGTCGAGACCGATCTGGTCGAATGTGCCTTCAGGCCGGAGGAAGGTTCTCTTCCCGTGGAGATGTAGCATATGGTGATTGCGTCTTTAAGCCAGCAGCTAATGGAAGCCCTGGACACTGACCTAACCTTGCGGGCCCCCGCAAAGGACAGAAAGAGAGAGTTTGATTTCCTCCAAGCAGACGTACGAGAGAGATAAACCCGGATACACCTCCACAGGTCTAACGAGTGGAGTTCCACCTCTTTGGGATTCTTGGGATCCGGACATAAGGTAGGTAGGACGATATGCTGATCCGAGTGGAAAGTTGAAACCACTTTAGGGACAAACTCAGGTGGCAAATGGAGGATAATGCAGTCTGGAAGAACCCTGAGAAAAGGCTCCACTCTGGAGACAGCCTGGAGCTCACTCACCCTCCTAGCGGAAGTGAGGGCCACTAGGAGGACAGCTTTCTAGGTGAGCAGCTTCAGCGAGGTATCCTCTAGAGGCTCAAAGGGAGAAGTGGTGAGTTGGTGCAAAACGATATTAAGATCCCAAGGCGGAACCGACGGACGGAGCCTGGGACGAAGTCTGCACATCCCTTTAGAAAACCTGGTGACCCAGGGCTGGGTAGCCAGATTGATGTCTAAAAAGTTGCTCAGGGACGAAATCTGGACCCTGATAGTAGCTGGTTGTAACCCGTTATCGAAGCCGTCCTGAAAAAAACGCAGCACCTCATGGATGGATGGAGAAGACACTTCATGCACGTTGCACCAGGTGATGAACGTTTCCCAAACCTTCTGGTATTTAGCAGCAGTAGTCTTCTTACGGCTGGAGAGAATAGTCTCCACCACTGATGTAAATAAGCCCTTCGCGGTCAGGATCTCCCTTTCAGAAGCCATGCTGAGAGGTTGAACCGGGAGGCTGAACTCTGCCCATCTGCAGATCTGAGCGGTCAGGGCCTGCAGGCGTCTGCTTCTGGTGCCACCTTGTTTGGAGAGGTAGGCCACGATGGTGACGTTGTCCGAAAGGATCCTGATAGACTTGCGGTGCAGGATTGGAGACCAGAACCTTAGAGCCCTCCAGACCGCCAACAGTTCTAGATGGTTGATGTGCAGCTTTGATTCTTGAGGAGACCAAGTTCCCTAGGTGATATTGTTTCCCATAACTGCTCCCCAGCCTCTCAAACTGGCATCAGTAGAAATTACTACCCAGTCTCTCGCCTGCCAAGGGAGTCCCTGCGAAAGATTCCTGGCTGTCAGCCACCATCGGAGTGATGCTAGAACGAAAGCGGAGAGCCGGACCTTCTTGCATAAAGACGTCATGGAGCGGTCCCAGTGGTCCAGCAGAAACTGTTGAAGAGGTCTTGCGTAAGCGAGCGCCCAGGGGACCGCTGAAATGGAAGAGGTCATGAGGCCGAGCAATGACATGATGGATCTGATGAACACTTCTTGTTCTTTAGAACCGTGTGTGAATTCCCTCAATCTTCTAATCTTGTCCCCAGGGAGAAACGTCTTCTGTTCGTGTGAGTCAAGAATCATCCCCAGAAAGGTAAGACGTCTGTTTGGGAGCAACTGAGACTTTTGTAAGTTGACTAGCCATCCTAAGCTGTGGAGGCTCCTGAGAGATACCGCTAGATGGGACTGGAGTAAGGTTGCCGAGGCCGCTATGAGGAGCCAATCGTCCAGGTATGGGACCACTTTTATGCCCTTCTGCCTCAGGAAGGCCAAGACCACAGACATGAGCTTCGTGAAAATTCGTGGCGCTGAAGCTATTCCAAAAGGAAGAGCCTGAAATTGGTAATGTCGAATTCCCTGACGAAATGGTACGGCCAGACGGAGGAATCTTTGATGGTCTCTTCTGATGGGAACATGTAAATAGGCATCCCGAAGGTCTATGGTGACCATGAAATCCCCTGAAGCAATAATCTCTGTGGCGGACTTCAGGGATTCCATACGAAACCTGTTGTATCTTATGCAGGCGTTGACCGACTGTAGGTTGATGATCAGCCTGAATTTCCACGATGGCTTTGGCACAACGAAAACGTGAGAGTAGGTTCCCTCCCCTATTTCTTGATGAGGAACCGGAACCAAAGCCCTCTCGTGAATGAAGTCGTTGAGTGTGGAGAAAAACCACGATCTTTTCCAAGGGTCTGCAGGGGGCATGGACAGCAGGAATTTCGGGTAGGTAGGTGAGGTGATGCATAGGACCCAGGGGTCTGAAGTTATCTCTTCCCAGGCATGAATGAAAAAGGTTAACCTGCCCCCCACCTGAAGCTGGCTGGCGTCAGAACCGCCCTGCTTTACCGTCCTTGCCTCTTCCCCTACCTCTCTGGAATCTACCTCTTGCGTAGGGTTTACCCCGAAAGGACTGGTAGTCCTGACTGGAAGATGAGGGCCTGTAGGACTCTCTTTCTCTCGGAGCTCTGTAATAATTTGACCGGAAACGTGGCGGTCCTCTCCTCTGAGGTAACCAGTACTTGTCCCCCATAGTGGATTCCAGAATCGTGTCGAGATCGCTTCCGAAGAGATGGTTCCCCTGGAATGGAATGCTGCAAAGCTTATGTTTTGAGGCATTATCTGCCGCCCACGATTTAAGCCAGGGAGCTCGTCTAGAAACCGCGGAACTTCCCAGGCATCTGAGGCCTTATTGTCAAAATGAAAAAGCTTTTTGATTCTAGAGGATGTGAGAAATCTCGTGTCGGGGTATTTCCACGATAATGGCAAAAAGGGAATCGTGTACTGGAAAGGTCTGAGGTTTCCTAGAATGACCCTGAAAAGGATCTGGTTTCGAATCTGGTACGTCATCCTGTAGGTTCAAAGTAGATCTGACAGCAGAGATGAGTTTTCCTGTTTCTTCGACTGGGAAGAAAAACTTTTCCTCTTTAATCTCCCCCTCCTCGTCCGAAGACTGGGGGTCATTCGACTGGTAATCAAACTCAGAAAATGGAACAGGATAACCTTCCGGAGTATCTGGGAGGAAATTAGGTGGACCCTGATGGTAAGGTTGGGGGCACAGTCCCCTGAGCGGAGTTTGCCATGGCTCGAAAACAGTCAAAAGTAGACTGAAGTTCCCCCTTCAACCAGGAGGTAAATTCGGACGTGGAAACCTCTTTAGGCCGAGAGCAGGAGCTGCACATTTTGGCCGATGGGTCATGCAGAGTCTTCTTGCAAGATGAGCAGGCTTTGTGTTTCGTCTTCCATGCAGATTTCCTATGTGGGGAGGTCTCAGGAGGGATGTCCGGATTTTTATCTGACATGACTGAGAGAAAAACCACAAAGATATAAACACGGAAAGCAATGAAATAATAAGAGAAAATCTCCCTCCGAACAGAGAGGGGCAACACCTACTTCAAAAGGCAAAATACAGTCCTCAGGCACTGGCAGGCACAGCAGAGGTAATAGTAGATTCAACAATATAAGCAAAAAACAGAGAGCAAGGAGAGATCTCACCCATTTTGGCGTTCTTATAGAGGCATTTAGAATGGGACCGGAAGAAACCATTTCCCGAAAGTCCCTGCAAAATTGACCTCCAGTGACCCCGGTCCGAGCTCTGGAAGTGATGCAAAGTGGAAACCCCGGAAGTTGCCAGACCGGGTGGCGCGAACCAGAAGAGCCGGTTAGAGGTCTTATCCTGCCGTGCCTTGTCTCTGAGGATCCCCCGGGACGGAAGGAGCTGGTGCCCGAGGCTTTAAAAATCCAGTGAGCCCCCTGGGCTGTGGGCAGAGCCGGGAACGAGGAGATCCGCCTCGTATAAACCGCCACAATTACAGCAGAATTACTGCAGCCAAAGCTGCCGCAAACCCCTGGATCCACATGGGACCACTACCGGGATGCAGGAGGAGGACGCCCCCCGGGGCTCTGAGAAAAAACGGAGGTAAGCATCAGCCGAACCGCTACCTGAGTAGGGCAGGAAACAACACTGGAGAGGAAGGGGGAGGTCTCCTTTTTTCATAGAGGGTCCTGATCACATTAACCCATGTAATGCTTACACAAAGAAACAAACCACATCTGCTGGATTACCCTTCCATGCATCCACTACTTTATATGAGTTACATAGTTACATAGGCTGAAAAAAGCCATGCGTTCATCAAGTTCAGACTTTCCTATATCTGTTAATTTGTTGCTGTTTATCCAAAAGAAGGCAAAAAATCCCAGAAAAAATTCCTTCTTGACCCCAAAATGGCAGTCAGATTTATCCTTGGATCAATAAGCTGTTTCCCCATAATTAAAGATTATATCCCCGAATATTATGTTTTTCCAAGTATCCAACCAGTCGCTGTTTAAACGTCTGTACAGACTCCGATAAAACTACCTCTGCAGGCAGAGAATTCCACATCCTTATTGTCCTAACTGTAAAAAACCCTTTCCTCTGCTTTAAACTGAATCTCCTTTCTTCAGGTCTAAACGCATGACCACGTGTCCTATGCATAGTCCTGTTTATGAACAGATTTCCACACAATGGTTTGTATTGGCCCCGAATATATTTATATAATGCTATCATATCCCCTCTAAGGCGCCGTTTTTCTAAACTAAACAGATTTAAATTTGTTAACCTTTCTTCATAACTACAGTGCTCCATTCCTTTTATTAATTTTGTAGCCCGCCTCTGCACCTTTTCTAGTGCTATATCCTTCTTTAGAATAGGTGCCCAAAAATACACAGCATATTCAAGGTGCGGCCTTACCATTTATTTATACAGAGGCATTAGCAACCACAGACTGACATTGCACATTGTTGCCTAGTTTGTTGTATATAACTATTCCCAAATCCTTCTCATTTGTCGTTACCTCTAATTCACTACCGTTTAGGGTGTAGTTTGCTTGTGCATTCCCTACCCCGAAGTGCATAACTTTACATTTATCTACATTAAATTTCATCTGCCATTTGTATGCCCAGTCCCCCAGTCTATCTAGATCACTCTGCAGCACTGTAATATCCCGCTCTCACTGTATTACTTTACCTAGTTTAGTGTCATCTGCAAACACAGAAACATGACTTTCAACACCTATTGCCGGGTCATTTATAAATATGTTGATGCACCCAACATCTTCACTCAAGTGGGCAAATCTGTTAGGCTGCACAAGGTCAGGACTAGCTAAACCTTTCCTCCCCCTCTACCACCACGTGTAACTGTTACCCAACTACATGCCTGTTCCCCAGCTGACTTATCTCCTCCCTCTTCACTACCTGCCCCCTCTACACTCTGCTCAGTGAGCAGCAGACTCCTTTCAAGATTGTCTATCCCTCTCAAAGTTGCAATTTGCTTCTCCAGAAGCACCAGAACCATATTTGCCCTTGGCACTATGGACCTTAGGGCTGTTTTTACAACCTGATTTTCAGTCATTGTCTCAATGTACTGGATAGCTGCCTCACTGTTCTGTTTCATAGACAGGGGGGATTATAGACTAGCTGGCAAGTTTCCAAGATATCCTCTGGGTCACTGCTGCTGTTCAGTGTCCACATATTTGGAGATCATGGGATAGTTGGTCAAGATCCTCTTATCTCCCCTGACCACATTTTTGCTGTAGCTCCCTGTAAAGCTTAGGGACACACGGTGACTCTATAGGTAAGGTGGGTGGCTACATTCCTAGTTCCTTCTCTGTGCCACACAAGCCCTGGCCTTCCTCACCTCCTGCAATATGCCCCTCATCACAGATGTCCTGTTTTGACCACCTGCAGGTGGGGGATTATTCACGTGATTCAATTCATAGCAAACTGCTGAAGATATTTAATATCATTTTGTGTTGTACAACACATATAGGTGCATATATCACTTAAGAAAACCAATCAGCTGCATGATGATACCATGTGTTTCCTAACTTTTAAAAAGTAATCAATTTTAACTAAGTCAAATAGTCTAGAACTATGTAACAAGCTATTAAATATTTAACCACTAAAATATTCAAAACTTCTCAAACTTCTCTGTGGCATGAGGAATAATAAGGTCAGTCATAACTATAATCATGGAAGCATTTATTTATGCATCTAAAATACAGATTTAATTGAGAAACACCTTAGACGAAAACACAGTCTTTCACTGCTCAATTTGCATACACGGCTAGGCTTACAATTTAGTGTTCCCCCACATATATAATACTATTTGCACCTACAGAATAAAACCAGCACTTAGAAAAAATGTAAACCAATTAAGGACTTTTCCAACTAGGTTATATAATGTGGACAGAATGTGACCTAAATTTATATTACATTAATGTATCAAGATTCTGTCCTGACCTGATTAATATAATTGCAAAAAAAATGTGGATACCAGTTGGCATGAAAACCAAATCAGCGCCATCCAAAATATACCATAAGAAGAAAGATCTACCCATAGAATGGTCCAAAATGCAGATATCTCATATGATAAGATAAATAACCCCCAAGGTGCTCATTAGATCTTGTGACAGAGCAGAGAAGAATGTCTCTGCGCTAGTCACATGTATATATATATATATATATATATATATATATATATATATACCGTATATATATATAATCAAAATAAATATATAACTAACCTTTTTAATAGCAGTCTCTGCAGCACATTACAGGTGTCGGTGATCTTTACAGTGATCTAAAAAATCCCAGAGCTTCTCCAGCGCAAGATATAAAGAAGCCACTCCAAAGTACAAGCGTTTACAATGAATAGCTACTTTCTACACCAAGGGAACCTGTCAGTAATAAAATAAATCTGTCGCAGAAACTTAAACAAGGCGGCACTGAAACCAGGAAAACACACAGGTAAAAACAAAGGTATAAAGTTTTATCACTAGCAATATTCCACTGGTTGCTATGATGATAGGGCCACATTTAAAATTTTATATCAAAATCCCTTTTAATTCTCAACCCTTTTATACCAGAGGACCTAATACTATGTCACATATATATAAATATATAATGTCCCTGACACCCCTTCTAAAGAAGAATGCATAATAAAGTTCTCTGTACTAAAATAAGTTAAAATTATGTTATATATATATAAGCATTCTTCCAAAGTAAAAAAAAAAACTTACTTGACCCAGAAGTTGCAGTCCTGCTGCAGCAACTGTCCTCTTCCTCTGTGGTCTGATATTTGTTGTCACTGATTGAATGCTTGAAGCGGTTGCTGAGCATATGGGTATGGCTCGATCTGAAGAGACCCTTGCTTGCAGAGTTTGCTGGGTCAGCATTGGAGCTGCCTGGAGTCAAACTCTGTGCAAAATAGTATCCTCCTGATGATGATGATGAAATAAACTGACTAAGACATTTGGATAACGTTTTAAATATTATTAAAAGGACACTACCAGCCATCATATTCACTTTAATGCACATGGCCATGTAATGTCACCTGCAAAGTAGAGTTTTTGTAAGAATTCGATCTGTATGTTTGCACTCTTACCCTGACCCGGGCTCCTTTGTAGGAGATGCATTTAACCAAATACATCTCCTATACAGAATAGTATAGTAGTAATATATGAATACCCACCACTAACCAGCACCACCATTGGCTTGTACGAAGTTTCCAGGGTCTTTAACAAGACCCGATCAAAGCACACACAGAAGAGAAAATTGTCCAGTCAGTAAAAAAGGGAGATAACACGTTTTTCAGATACATAAACAAGAAAAGTAACTTGTTAGTAATTACCATATTTGCTTGATTATAAAACAAGGTTTTTTCAGAGCAAATGCTCTGAAAAAGACCCCTGACTATGAGACTAAGATCCAGATCCCCCGCAGCGCTGCAGGGGACGTGGATCCTCCTGTCTTATGGCCCCCCAAACTTACCGGTGCTTCTGACTCCCCGGTGTGTAGCCAGACGTCTATGCGAGTTGCGTAGACAACTTCCGCTGCAGCCGGAAGGAGGTGCGGTTAGCAGCAGGGGTTGTCTGCGTCCATCGCGCAGACCTTCCCCGACTGTCAGAGAGAATTCCCCGTGCGGGGAACTCTCCTCACTGACAGTCGGTGCGGGGAACTCTCCTCACTGACAGGCGGGGAAGGTCTGCGCGATGGACGCAGACAACCCCCGTAGCTAACTGCACCTCCTTCTGGCTGCAGTGGGAGTTGTCTACACGCTGCCCCGACTACACACTGGGGAATCAGAAGCACTGGTAAGTTTGGGGGGGGGTTAAATGGGGGGCATAAGGCATTTCTGTAGGCAGAGTGCTCTATGAAATGACTTTTAACCCCCTTAATGCCACTCTGCCTCCAGAAATGCCTTTTAACCCTCTATACGCCACTCTGCCTCCTGAAATGCCTTATATCTCCCTATATGCCACTCTGTCCCATAATATGCCTTTTAACCCCCTAAATGCCAGAGTGGCATATAGGGGTATAAGGCATTTCTGGAGACAGAGTGTTACATAGGGGGTCAAAAGGCATATCATGGGGCACAGTGGCATATAGAGGGTTAAATGGCATTTCATGGGGCACAGTAGTATTTAGAGGGTTAAAAGGCATATCATGGGGCACAGTAGCAAGCCTGGGGGCAGATGTGCATAACTGGGGGGGCAGGTTGGAAAATAAAAGGAAATAAAAACAAAATATTTTTCTCAATCATAGCTTTTATTTTAAAAAAAATAGTTTACATAGTTTACGTGAATGCAGAAAAGTGTGGTGTACCTAATTCTCGTGTTCACAAGTGTTCACAAAAAATACTAAAATTGTATAATACTTCCCTAATGACCGCAGCAGCCCAAAAAACACTCTTCCTCAGGGTGTAAATATACAAGTAAGCAAATGGTTGGGGCGCAGGTTCATGTAAGGGAAAAAAACAAATATAGTGTAAAGAGTATAAATCCAGATAAAATAAGTGATGTTGTGGTAAGTTCTCTTGAGGAAGCCGATTTGGCAAAACGCGTCATAAGGATCACACGGGATACTTTATTGATCGAGTATCTGGTGGACTTTAAACCTAACGGTTTTATATGCACTTTGTGCACGGACAAACTGTGAGTGCAATTTAACTAGCTACTATTGCTTTTACTGAAGATACTGCACCATTTTCAGTTTTGTTTTTATACATTCTGTATGAAGATTTATTAAAGAAATTTTTCCAACATACTTTGATGGGCCTGAAGCATCTTATCCGTTTGTGAGTGCAACCACAACATCACTTATTTTATTTGGATTTATACTCTTTACACTATATTTGATTTTTTCCCTTACATGTACCTGCGCCCCAACCATTTGCTTAATAGTTTACGTGAATTAACATTTACTGGTAAAACTTTTTTCCTATAGGGTCGTCTTATAATCAGGCTTTTTCTTTTTTTCCAAAATTAATATTCAGATTTTGGGGGGTCGTCTTATAATCAAGCAAATACGGTATTTAGGAAACTGGATTATTGGTCAGAGCTGTGGCAATTGGTTTTTAATGTGGATAAAAATAATGCAAAAAAAAAAGCACATAGGACATATAAACCCAAGGGCAGAGTATAGAATATTTAATACTGTCAGTAACTTTAAAGTGTGAGGTAAGGGATTTAGTGGTAATTATTTCAGAGGATTTAAGGGTAGGTAGACAATGTAATAGAGCAGCAGGAAAGGATATGGAAAGTTCAGAGAAGGGCTAATAGAATGATTAATAGATTACAGAATAAAAATTACCAGGAAAGGTTAAATGACCTTATCATATACAGCTTGGAATATTGACAGGGGGATATGATATAATCATTTAAATACCGTATTGGCCCGAATATAGGCCGCACTCCCCCCCCCCCACTTTAGGTCTTTAAAGTGGGGGTGCGGCCTATATTCAGGGTTTAGCGCAGGGATGCGCAGTTCGTGTTGCGGGCGAGTGTTTTTTTTCTTTTTCTTTATCCCCGCTGCGGTGCTCCACCATAGAAGCCCTGGCAGAAGTGCTGGCAGCGGAGGTTGTGTACGTGCAGACGTTCACTGGCTGCGGGGATGCACGTAGAGAACCTCCACTGCCGGCCGACCCCACTGGACACCAAGGAGTCTGGAAGTGCATTTGTAAATCGAGGGGGGTAGCACTTCTAGGAAGCAGAATGGCATTTTTAAGGGGGCAAGGTGGCGCTTCTAGGGGGCATAAAGCATATCAGGGGTTATAAAGCATATCAGGGGGCAGAGTGGCATATTAGGGGGCAGAGTGGCATATCAGGGGTTATAAAGCATATCTGAGGCACAGAGTGTCATTGGGGAGCAGAGGGGCATATCTATAGGTGAAAAAAGGGGGAACTTAAACTGGATATTGGTTTTCTGTTTGTATATAACACATGCTGACAAACTGTATAATAGATACCAAAAATGTTAAAATACATGTATTTCTGTTCATTAGATAAAATACTGTTTTACCATTCCTATTTCAATAGTACTTAAAGGCAGTCAACATGATAAAAGAAAAGAGAGTTTATTTAAAAGAAGGACATAGTCTTAAGATAAAGGGGCAAAGATTTAAAAGTAGCATCAGGAAATATCACTTTACTGAAGGGGTAGTGGATACATGGAATATCCTTCCAGCAGAAGTAGTAGATGTTAATAGAGTGTAGGCGTTTCAGTAAGCATGGGATAGGCATAAGGCTAAGCTAGATATAAGATAAGGCCAGGGACTAAGGAAAGTATTTAGAGGTTGGGCAGACTAGATGGGCCAAATGGTTCTTATCTGTCATTACTTTCTATGTTTCTATTACTATTATTCTGGCTAGCATAAAATCTGGTGGGAAATCCCTGTTTTGAAATAAGGTACTATTTGGTTTATTGAGGGGGCTGTATTATTTGTTCTTTCAGAATTTTGTAAAACTCAAAAGGGAGGCCACCAGATCCTGGCACTTTGCCTAATTTCAATTGTCTTATTGCATGTTCTACCTTTTCTCGGGTAATCGGCAAATTTTAATTTTCTCTCTGGTCATCTGATAAGGTAGGGATAAAGTAGAGATCAGATATAAGAGGGAATCTCAGCTATTTTGGTGGACTTTTGAATAAAGTTGTTTCTATAACTTTAGATGAATTTCACTAATGTCTACGTGTAGTGAATTGGAGGCGGACCGCAATCCTACAATTGGTTTGTATTTCATCTGTGTTTAAGTCATTATTTTAATTTGAGGCAACCTTGTTTCTTTGTTTGGCATAGTTTGCGTTAGTATAATTTAAGTGGCTGTTTCCTGCAGTAAAGTATTGTGCCTCAAGCCAGGAGAAATGCTTGTTTGCGGAAATCTTTTCTGAGCTTTGGTAAGGGATCTACTAAGAGAATATAAACTGTTTTTCAATTGCACTCTTGCATTCAATGCACTTTTAGCCACATACAATCTAATATGTCCTAGAAGAACTGCTTTTGCATTCCTGGCTATGTGTCAAATATATCTACTTTATCTGTGGGATGAAGGATCCTCCAACCATCAACTAGATTACATAGTAACATAGTAACATAGTTCATAAGGTTGAAAAAAGACCAAAGTCCATCAAGTTCAACCTATATACATATTGTGTCCCTACTGTGTTGATCCAGAGGAAGGCAAAAAACCCTTATGAAGCAGATGCCATTTGCCCCATACCAGGGGGAAAATTCCTTCCCGACTCCAAATATGGCAATCAGAATAAATCCCTGGATCAACGTTCTGTCCCTATTAATCTAATATCCATAACTTGTAATATTATTGCTTTCAAGAAACACGTCCAGGCTCCTTTTGAACTCTTTTATTGAGTTTACCATCACCACTTCCTCTGGCAGAGAGTTCCATAATCTCACCGCTCTTACTGTAAAGAACCCCCGTCTGTGCTGGTGTAGAAACCTTCTTTCCTCCAGCCGTAGAGGATGTCCCCTTGTTATAGATACAGTCCTGGGTATAAATAGGTCCTGGGAGTGATCTCTGTACTGCCCCCTTATATATTTATACATAGTTATTAAGTCCCCCCTAAGCCGTCTTTTTTCCAAACTAAATAACCCCAATTCTGATAATCTTTCTGGGTACTGTAGTCCTCCCATTCCCCTTATTACTCTGGTTGCCCGTCTTTGAACCCTCTCCAGCTCCACTATATCTTTCTTGTACACTGGTGCCCAGTACTGTACACAGTATTCCATGTGTGGTCTGACTAGTGACTTGTACAGGGGTAGAATTATTTCCTTGTCGTGGGCATCTATGCCCCTTTTGATGCACCCCATGATTTTATTTGCCTTAGCAGCAGCTGCCTGACACTGGTCGCTAGAGGTAAATTTACTGTTAACTAAAACTCCTAAGTCCTTTTCCATGTCAGTCGTCCCCAGTGTTTTCCCATTTAATACATATTCCCAGCCTGGATTTTTCTTCCCCATGTGCATAACCTTACATTTATCTGTGTTGAACCTCATCTGCCACATCCCAGCCCAAGCCTCCAACCTATGCAGATCCATTTGTAATCGTGCGCTGTCCTCTATTGTGTTAACCACGTTACAGAGCTTAGTATCGTCTGCAAAGATTGATACTTTACTATGCAATCCCTCTACAAGGTCATTAATAAATATATTAAAAAGAATAGGACCCAAAACTGACCCCTGTGGTACCCCACTAGCAACAGTCACCCACTCAGAGTATGTACCATTAATAACCACCCTCTGTTTCCTATCACTGAGCCAATTACTTACCCACATACACACATTCTCCCCCAGCCCAAGCATTCTCATTTTATGTACCAGCCTTTTATGTGGCACCGTATCAAATGCTTTGGAAAAATCAAGATATACGACATCCAGCGATTCACCCCGATCCAGTCTTGAGCTCACCTCCTCATAAAAGCTGATCAGGTTAGTTTGACAGGACCGATCCCTTGTAAACCCATGCTGATATGGAGTCATACATTTATTTTCATTGAGATACTCCAAAATAGCATCTCTTAGGAAACCCTCAAACAGTTTACACACAACAGAAGTTAAACTAACAGGCCTATAATTCCCCGGGTCACTTTTTGTCCCCTTTTTGAATATTGGCACAACATTTGCTATGCGCCAGTCCTGGGGAACAGACCCTGTCACTATAGAGTCCTTGAATATTAGAAATAGGGGTCTGTCTATTACATTACTTAACTCCCTTAGAACGCGGGGGTGAATGCCATCTGGACCTGGTGATTTGTCTATTTTGATTTTTTTTTAGGCGGCACTGCACTTCTTCCTGCGTTAGACAGGCGACATGTACTGGGGCATTTATCTCATCCTGCTGTATATTACCTGGCATTTCATTTTCCTCTGTGAATACAGCAGAGAAGAATATATTTAATAGATTAGCTTTTTCCTGATCCCCGTCTATAACTTCTCCCTCATTACTTTTTAAGGGGCCAACGCTTTCATTTTTAACCTTTTTACTATTTATATAGTTAAAGAACATTTTGGGGTTTGTTTTACTCTCTTTGGCAATGAGTCTTTCTGTCTCCAATTTTGCTGCTTTTATCTGATTTTTACATATTTTATTTTTTTCCCGATAGCTTTTTAGTGCTTCCTCACTGCCTTCCTGTTTTAGTAGCTTAAATGCCTTTTTTTTGCCATTTATTGCCCCCTTTACATTTTTATTTATCCACATTGGTTTTCTCTTGTTCCTGACTCTTTTATTCCCATACGGTATGTACCTTTCACAGTGAGAATTTAAGATATTCTTAAAAATCTCCCATTGAGCGTCTGTACTCTTGTTTTTGAGGACATTTTCCCAATTTACAGTGTTAAGGGCTTCTCTTAGTTGATCAAACTTTGCCCTCCTAAAGTGCATAGTTCTTGTGGCTCCTCTAAGAGTTCCCTTATTGAAGGACAAGTTATAATGCATCATATTGTGATCACTATTTCCTAGATGTCCCCTGACCTGCACATTAGTTACTCTGTCAGGTCTGTTGGTTAATATTAAGTCCAGTAGGGCGCCCCCTCTGGTCGGGTCCTGTACCATTTGGGACAGATAATTATCCTTACTTATAGTCAGAAACCGGTTTCCTTTATGAGATTCACAGGTCTCGCTTTCCCAGTTAAAGTCCCCCATAATAACCACCTCATTGTGATTAGCTGCCTTGTTTATTTGCTTTCATAATTGATCTTCTGCTGCTTCCATTATATTTGGTGGCTTATAGCAAACCCCGATCAGTATTTTATTATTTTTCTTTCCATATATTTCTACCCATAATGACTCCACATTATCATTTCCCTCACATATATTCTCCCGCAGTGTGGCCTTTAGGCTGGACATTTAAAAGATGATTGTAGCCACTGCGTAACCACTATTGTGTAGTGAGGGGTCTGCCCAAGCATTAAAATCACCTCCTGAAATTATTTCCCCGGGCTCCATGGTTAAAAGTTTCCTGCTTATTTCAAAAAGTTATAGAGATGATGTGAAGTACAGCGCAATAGTTAGAAACCATATTTTATATGTAAAAATGAAGGGCTACAAAGCACCACAAGTTACACAGTGTGTGTGTATAGATCAAGGGAAATCACATGGTAAATCACAATAACCTTGTGCTGAGCACAGAATATATAAGTGAATACTTATGAACCAAATAAAAGTAGGAAAAGGCATATTCAGACATCTTCCCTGATACAATGTGTGATGTCTTCCAGTCCTTGATAAGTATCTTCTCAGGTGCATGCACAGAAAGAAAGAAAGAAAGAAAGAAAGAAAGAAAGAAAGAAAGAAAGAAAGAAAGAAAGAAAGAAAGAAAAAAGGAAACAAATGCTGCAATATGTTTTGTCTGAGAAAGATAAAATACAGAGGTGAATGACTGGACCTTTGCCTTTGATAGGGAGCTAGTCCTGCTCCCTGGGTGGTAAGATATTCTTATCATTTCAGTGGCTGTAACGACAACCAACGATTACATTATAATTTAGGACAGGTTATATTGAATGCATTGTGTACAGTACACATTAGGCCTCCCCTCTCTCCTCTCAGTTTCTTCTCTGCAACCACTGACTGAGAGATACAAGGAGACCAGATGGTGGCTGGAGAAGGCGAGTGATCAGGTGTGGGGGCAGATACAAGGCAGGAGGAAAGGCCAAGGGCACCGATGTAGCTGCTTCTACAAGGTTAGACATTGAAGGTTATGTTCCTAATTCTATATCTATTTCTACATTGTGTTATTTTCAGCAGACTACATTGAACTGCATTATTACACATATTACCAACCCAAAAGACATCTTGACACAAAACGTGTTACCCATGATTGGTAGCCATTGTCAAATCTCCTATGCAATCCAGAACAGCTGGAAACGTTTAGTCATTTTTACCTTTTATTACTTTAAAATTTATATTTCCATTGCGCACCATCATGAAAACATTAATCTGTGGTAGATTCGGTACTGTCGTTCGGAGTCCTATATGATGTATTACAACCTAGAAACAAAGCAGAAGCCATGTCATAAGGATTGACAGCCTTACCGGTGAAGGAGTGCTGAGTAGAATAACTCACATAGGATGTATTTGCAAGTATACTTTATATGTATCTACAATAAAAGATATTACATGTATGTAACTGTGGACCAAGAAAATCATTGAAAGTTCTACAGAAGCTGTTAATGTTCAGATCAAGGCATGCATTTTATATAACAGAGCATATCAAAGAAAAGAAAAGTTTATCAAACATACGTTGCTGCAAGACATTCATTTTACAGTTAATAAGTAATCTGTGAGGCAGGGAACAAAAGTAGATCAAAAATACAACATTTAAGATCCCAATTATATTTTCAATTGCTTCTTAGCGTTTTCAGCCAGTCGGACGACCACTAGAATTCACATCAGAAAATGCATGTATGAGAATAAATCAATAACAGCTTTTATCTGATAGGGAAAGGACTATACCCAACTATTACTACTCTAGCACACTATCTTCTAATGCAGATCTCCATTATTTACAGTTCTCTAACACTGATAGGGCAACTTACATTGTGAGGTCTAGGCCAGATACATTCCTGTCTATGAAATAAAGAGCATTTATGGTTCTATATAAATTAGGAAATTAGGAAATTCATAACTTTAATAACTTTACCACTTGCCACGCTACATTCTACTTCAAGGGCCCAACAGAGATAACCAGGCATGGGAAAAATCACATGCTGATCTGATTCAGTTGGATACATCTCAAACATTATTGGTAACAATACCAACACCAGCAGAGAGATTTTGAAAATACACCCAAGCTCTTATTTAGTGAAAAACAACTAAACATTTTAATGCCTTTCTCAGCAATGGGAATTTCATACCCATGGTTTTAATATCTGGTGACAAAGAAAACCACATTGATATGATAGACACATGACTGCATACAATTACGTGGTAATATTCGGGACACTGAATAAGTGAATACTTATGAACCAAATAAAAGTAGGAAAAGGCATATTCAGACATCTTCCCTGATACAATGTGTGATGTCTTCCAGTCCTTGATAAGTATCTTCTCAGGTGCATGCACAGAAAGAAAGAAAGAAAGAAAGAAAGAAAGAAAGAAAGAAAGAAAGAAAGAAAGAAAAAAGGAAACAAATGCTGCAATATGTTTTGTCTGAGAAAGATAAAATACAGAGGTGAATGACTGGACCTTTGCCTTTGATAGGGAGCTAGTCCTGCTCCCTGGGTGGTAAGATATTCTTATCATTTCAGTGGCTGTAACGACAACCAACGATTACATTATAATTTAGGACAGGTTATATTGAATGCATTGTGTACAGTACACATTAGGCCTCCCCTCTCTCCTCTCAGTTTCTTCTCTGCAACCACTGACTGAGAGATACAAGGAGACCAGATGGTGGCTGGAGAAGGCGAGTGATCAGGTGTGGGGGCAGATACAAGGCAGGAGGAAAGGCCAAGGGCACCGATGTAGCTGCTTCTACAAGGTTAGACATTGAAGGTTATGTTCCTAATTCTATATCTATTTCTACATTGTGTTATTTTCAGCAGACTACATTGAACTGCATTATTACACATATTACCAACCCAAAAGACATCTTGACACAAAACGTGTTACCCATGATTGGTAGCCATTGTCAAATCTCCTATGCAATCCAGAACAGCTGGAAACGTTTAGTCATTTTTACCTTTTATTACTTTAAAATTTATATTTCCATTGCGCACCATCATGAAAACATTAATCTGTGGTAGATTCGGTACTGTCGTTCGGAGTCCTATATGATGTATTACAACCTAGAAACAAAGCAGAAGCCATGTCATAAGGATTGACAGCCTTACCGGTGAAGGAGTGCTGAGTAGAATAACTCACATAGGATGTATTTGCAAGTATACTTTATATGTATCTACAATAAAAGATATTACATGTATGTAACTGTGGACCAAGAAAATCATTGAAAGTTCTACAGAAGCTGTTAATGTTCAGATCAAGGCATGCATTTTATATAACAGAGCATATCAAAGAAAAGAAAAGTTTATTAAACATACGTTGCTGCAAGACATTCATTTTACAGTTAATAAGTAATCTGTGAGGCAGGGAACAAAAGTAGATCAAAAATACAACATTTAAGATCCCAATTATATTTTCAATTGCTTCTTAGCGTTTTCAGCCAGTCGGACGACCACTAGAATTCACATCAGAAAATGCATGTATGAGAATAAATCAATAACAGCTTTTATCTGATAGGGAAAGGACTATACCCAACTATTACTACTCTAGCACACTATCTTCTAATGCAGATCTCCATTATTTACAGTTCTCTAACACTGATAGGGCAACTTACATTGTGAGGTCTAGGCCAGATACATTCCTGTCTATGAAATAAAGAGCATTTATGGTTCTATATAAATTAGGAAATTAGGAAATTCATAACTTTAATAACTTTACCACTTGCCACGCTACATTCTACTTCAAGGGCCCAACAGAGATAACCAGGCATGGGAAAAATCACATGCTGATCTGATTCAGTTGGATACATCTCAAACATTATTGGTAACAATACCAACACCAGCAGAGAGATTTTGAAAATACACCCAAGCTCTTATTTAGTGAAAAACAACTAAACATTTTAATGCCTTTCTCAGCAATGGGAATTTCATACCCATGGTTTTAATATCTGGTGACAAAGAAAACCACATTGATATGATAGACACATGACTGCATACAATTACGTGGTAATATTCGGGACATACTAAAACGAATGACAAAATGGAATGCCCATAGATTTTAATGGGGAGGAATGCCCATAGACTATAATGGGGAGGAATGCCCATAGACTATAATGGAAGGGAAAAGAATATTGATTTTGAAATAAAAGTTGAAGACATATCATTTAGATCTTTGGCACACATACTCCCCTAGCACAGACACAGGATCTAAAACTCAGATTATGTGGGATTATATCTTTTTTCTATGGAATGACAGGTGAATGACAGTTTTGAGGGAATGCCCATAGGATATAATGGGAGAAAAATGAAACTTGTTTTTTTAGAGAAAACCCTCTGACATATCATATAGATCTTTGTCATATATACTCCCCTAGTACAGTTATAGGTTCCAAACCTCATATTAAGTGGAATTATAGCTGTGTTCTATGGAATGACAGGTGAATGGCAGTATTGATGGAATGCCCATAGGATATAATGGGAGAAAAATCAAACCTGTTTTTCAGACAAAACACTCTGAAATATCATATAGATCTTTGGCACATATACTCCCCTAGTACAGAGACAGGATCTAAAACTCATATTATGTGGGATTACAGCTGTTTTCTATGGAATGACAGGTGAATGACAGTTTTGAGGGAATGCCCATAGGATATAATGGGAGAAAAATCAAACTTGTTTTTTAGAGAAAACCCTCTGACATATCATATAGATCTTTGTCATGTATACTCCCCTAGTACAGAGACAGGATCTACAACTCATATTAAGTGGAATTATAGCTGTTTTCTATGGAATGACAGGTGAATGACAGTTTTGAGTGAATGCCCATAGGATATAATGGGAGAAAAATGAAACTTGTTTTTTAGAGAAAACCCTCTGATATATCATATAGATCTTTGTCATGTATACTCCCCTAGTACAGAGACAGGATCTAAAACTCATATTATGTGGGATTATAGCTGTTTTCTATGGAATGACAGGTGAATGACAGTTTTGAGTGAATGCCCATAGGATATAATGGGAGAAAAATCAAACTTGTTTTTTAGAGAAAACCCCCTGACATATCATATAGATCTTTGGCACATATACTCCCCTAGTACAGTTATAGGTTCTAAACCTCATATTAAGTGGAATTATAGCTGTTTTCTATGGAATGACAAGTGAATGACAGTATTGAAGGAATGCCCATAGGATATAATGGGAGAAAAATCAAACCTGTTTTTCAGACAAAACCCTCTGAAATATCATATCGATCTTTGGCACATATACTCCCCTAGTATAGCTACAGGTTCTAAAACTCATATTAAGTGGAATTATAGCTGTGTTCTATGGAATGACCGGTGAATTAAATTTTCCAGGGTTCCAGCTCAGGCAGATTTATTAAAGGAAGAGAGCAACAACGTTTCAACCTTACAATGAGGTCTTTATCAAGTTTATAAAACTGTTATTTTGTTGAATTGAGTCCAAACACAAGTATGCCTTCCACTCTTCTCTGATAAAACATGTTTGCCAGTTGGTAACAAGCAGCTGCAATAGACAATAATATGTCACAATTTTCTTTTGCTCTTTCTTTTTCCTTCATGGAATCTATGACTATCACCTCCCTGGTATTAAAAAGGACTACACCAAGGCACCAGTGCTGTCCGGAGCCCCAGGAATCCGTGTTAAAAGGAACCAACAAAATGTCTTTGTTTGAGGCGACATTTTCCCCCAAGAAGCTGTAGAAAATGTCTGCTCTTCCTCGCACCAAACTTTGGTAAATGTAGGTGGGGCACATCAAAATCTTTTCTGTAAGGTTTCTCTGGCAGATGAAGTTGCTTATGGTTTCTTCAATAGCTTCATCACAAAGCCATTGTCCGGGATCCAGTGTTTTCAAAATCTGTTCTTTTACTGAACAGCAATTTGTTATCTGAATCTGTTGGTGGCAGGTTCCAGGGGGTTAAGTCATCCCATGCAACAAGTTCATTCATTCCATGCCCATCCTTCTTTGGCGTTGAGTGTTTAGGCAGTTGGCCCAAGGATTTGATGGAAATATCAAACTCAATTATGGCTATATGACTATGTGGCCAGTATAACCGAGCTGCAAAAGCAAATTCGGCATTTCTCACCACTAACTAAAGTAAACCATCTCATACTTACAGGCAATAGGAAGCAACTTCGAATAAAGTAAACATTGCCCTAGTAAATTAGATAAATGGTTTAAATGTTATAATGAGGCTTAAAGTGATATTTATTAATTAAAATAAACTGAGATAGTGGGTTCTATCCAATTATGTGAGATAAATCAGTTATTGTTTTTTTGACTAAATAGGTTGTATTTCCGTCTATGGTATTCAATGAGCTGAGATAGATTAAATTAAGCCTCTGAATAGAGCTGGATATTTCAATATGCTGATTTAGATATGTGTTAAAATGGTCCAAACTAGGCTTATTCGGCTGTTAAAACATTTCCAAATTAGCCCAGCATAATACATAATTAAATTGGTAACATTTATTTAAAGGATGTGATTAACCCCAGCGTCTATTTTACAATGCTTTCCAAAAAACTACCAGATACATTTCCATCTTTATTCATCTATAATTTCCTACCAACTCATTCAGTGCATCCCCACAAATTATATATTGAGTTTTTAGAGGACAAGTAGGATCTTATATACACAAACCATTTAATATTGAAAACAAATTATTTTCACAGTTGCTTCTATTAAAAAATATACATAGCCAGTGTAAAGTAAGTAGAATAAAAAATCGAACTTTATTTAGGTATTTACCTTGATTTTGGAAACACCTCCTATGCCTGGTATTTATATTTATTTTGGTAGTTACTGGGCAAAATATGAAAGATGTGCATCACTGTGTATATTATAGTTTGGCCCCAAAAGTATAGAAAAAGCTATACTGCTGTATAAAGGTATTCAGTGCCCTTCACTAATATTGACACACTTTGTAAATATGAGCAAAATATTTGTCTTGATGTATGTTTCCATTGATAGTTTACATTTTTTAGTACATCTGGGTGACTTGGAATAGGAAGTTGTTCAACCATGACTTCCTGTTTCACAGGGGTATAAATATTAAGTAACACATAGGCCAAATTCCTTTAGTCATTGGTCATAATGGGTAAAACCAAAAAATATGGCTGTGATGTGGGGCAAAAGATTGTTGAGCTTCACAAAATGGGAAATATTTTTTATTAGTGATATTGTGGATGGAAAGGTATGTATTTTTGCAAATGACAAAAGTTTGCAACAGGGTTTATGTTCCTGGAGGGATAAGCCAAATGGCAAATCATTTAGATAAACTGAAAAAATGGTCAGAGCTGTTGCATTGATAAATGCAAAGTAATGCACCAGTGCAAAACAACCCAAGGGCAGAGTATAGAATATTTGATACGGTCCTAACCTCAACGTGTGAGGAAAGGGATTTAGGGGTAATTATTTCAGAGGATATGATTTAAGTTTTTAAATACTTAAAGGGAGTTTATTTAAAAGGAGAAACATCAGAAAATATTTCTTAACTGAAAGGGTAGTGACTTCATGGAAGAGCCTTCCATCAGAAGTGGTAGATGTTAATACAGAGAAGGTGTTTAAGAAAGCATAGGATAGGCATAAGGTTAAGCTAGATATAAGATAAGGCCAGGTACTAAGGAGAGTTTTAAGATGTTGGGCAGACTGGATGAGGCGAATGGTTGTTATCTGCCGTCACTTTCTATAAGTGGCTTTAAGAAAATGGCAAAAGCACTGAAAATGCCTACTTCCACCACCAGTGAAATAATTAAGGAGTTCCAGTCAACTGGAAATGTTATGAATTAAGGAACCTGGAAGGAAGAGTATGTGTGTCTATATTGTCTCAAAGCACTGTGAAGAGGATGGTTCAAAAAAATCTCCAAGGATCACAGCTGAGGAATTGCAGAAATAAGTTGCGTCTTGGGGTCAGAAAATCTTCAAAACTACAATCCAACGTCACCTACATCACCACAAGTTGTTTGGAAGGTTTGAAGAAAAAAGTTTCTACTCTCATCCAAAAACAAACTCAACTGGCTTCAGTTCGCCAGACACTACTACAACTTCAGATAGGATCGGGTTCTATGGTCGTGTGAAACCAAAGAAGAGTTTTCTTGCCAATAAACACCAGTAGTGGGTTTAGCGCACACAGAGAGGTAGCCATATGGAAAAGGACCACTTTTTTGGGGCTGATAAAATCCAGGTCCTACTATGGCCATCGCTGTCCCCTGATTTGAACTCCATAGAAAACATGTTGACAGTCCACCAGCGTCGACCTTAAAATTTAAAAGATGGGGAGAGATTTTGCATGGAGGAATCTGAGATCCCTCGCCATGTATTCTCCAACCTCATCGGGCATTATAGAAGACTTAGAGCTGTTATCTTGGCAAAGGGAGGTAAGCACAAAGTATTAACTAAAAGGGTGCCGATAATTCTGCCACACATATATTTAATTTTTATTTATTTTTTAAAAAAAACCTGTGTTGTGTTTGCAATTGTTTGATATCCATGATAGCAGAGCATTTCTGTGTATTATTTGAAGAAAAGATGAAAGGGTTAAACAATAAAGACAAATTTTCACAGCATTTTCAGCTCATTTTAAACCAAGGGTGCCTATGTTTGTGGAGGGCACTGAATACCTTTATACAGCAGTATAGCTTTTTCTGGGCACTTTTGTGGGTTAAATATTATATATATCCCAGTAACCCAGTTTAGCCCAGTAACTACCAAATTAAATACCAGCCATATGAGGTGTTTCCAAAATCAAGGCAAATACCTAAATACATTTTTTTCTTACTTTGCACTGGCTATGTATATTTTGTAATAGAATAAACTGTGAAAAATTTAATTTTTCCTATTTTTAGAATTTTTTTTCATATTAAATAATGGTTTATGTATAAAATATTTTTTTCAACTGAAGATCCTACTTGTCTTCTGAAAACACAATGTATAATTTGTAGGGATGGACTGAGTTGGCAGGAAATCATAGTTGAATAAAGATGGAAACAGCAGAATAAGCCTAGTTTGGTCCAGTTTAACACATGTCTAAATCAGCTATTGAAATATCCAGCTCTATTCAGTGGCTTAAGTTAATCTATCTCAGCTCATTGAATACCATAGACGGAAATACAACCTATTTAGTAAAAAAAACAATAACTGATTGTAACGGGTTCACCAAGAGAGCTGTAGTAACTCCCAGAGATCACCCACATGTATCCTCCTGTTGTCCCCGGAATCACTTCCAGCACCAGCCAGCATGCGCACCTTGGAACCCTGCTATGTGTACCCAATAAGTAGACACAACTACCTTGAACTGAGTACAGCAGGAATGAACAGTTTATTGTTGTAAAACATACACTGAAATAGCCACAGAACTTCATTAACATAAATCAAAATTGATAAACAGGTACATGTAGACAACCCAACCTTTAATCCCCTTTAGCTACTGAATATCCCCCTGGTAGCCATCCTGTTAATGGGATTAGTTTAACAATGGGGTTCCTGCCTGTTTGGCAGCCAGGCTGGAGCCATCTCTGAGTACCTTGGGCCCCTGTATGACAGGTAATTCCGTCACACTGATTTATCTCACATAATTGGATAGAACCCACTATCTCATTTTATTTTAGTTAATAAGTATTACTTTAACCCTCATTATAAAATCTAAACCATTTATATTGGCCACAAAGTCATGTAGCCATAATTGGTGAGGTGGTCATTGTATCATTTGGAGACACTGGGGTCTCATGCCCTGACTGTGAGCCGTGTTTGCTGCTAAAAACTCAGCTTTCCTTCTGTGCTATCTCAGTGACATTCATCCTGAGCGGAAGAAGTACAAGACACTATTTAAGGTGTGTATGCAATGGCTGACTTCAATAATGCATATATGTATGGCCGTAATGATGACTTATCATTGGAAGAGGTTTACGATATTCTACGCAACATAGCCTATGATGATGCAAAAGTGATTTCACTGCCACCTGTACTACCAAGAGGAGGTAGCCTTTTTTAGTGCCTTCCCCTGCTTTTTTGCCCTCCCTCCCTTCTCCCTTGTGCTTTTAATCTCTCCTCGTGATCCGTCTGAGGCCAGACTCCACCTCACCAGACCGGTTTCAACACCTGCCACTGAGCTTTACTCTGGGAAATTCTATAGGCATGCCCTTCTACCCCGGCCAGCCCATGACCTGCAGATGATGCAGCCACCTGGGCCACAGGGCAGAGGAATGCCAACAGAAATCCTGCAGGCACTGCAAAGTGGTGGGGCACGAGACCAAGGACTGTCCACGAAAGAAGACCTGTAACCTGTGCGGCGATCCTGACCACATTTACAAGGATTGCCCCAAGAGATCGAGGTCATATGCAGCGGTAGCAGCAGCCAAGGCCCCAGCCATGGTCCCCTCAACGGCCCCGACTAAGGCTCCAGCCAAGGCACCGGCACCACAGACACTCCCTCCGGCAATCCTGAAAGCGGCCCCCAGGAAAGGTAAGAAAGCAGCTCCCCCCTGCCAAGACAGTCGTGGCCCCGCCAACTGTCAAGGCTCCCTCTCCCCTCCCAGAGGCAGCACCATCCCTCCCCTGTGTTGCCTCCGACCCCCCCGCTTCCCTCCCTCACCCCTTCCACTGCAGCAGCTCTAACCCCGTCCCCAGCTGGTGCAGACTCCGACCCTTTTCCCCCACTTGTTTCCGCTGCAGACACCCCCCTGGAGAAGCCGCCAAAGGGAGCCGGAGCCAGAAAAAGGAAACATATCGGCAAAAGGAGGAGGAAGAGGACAGTGAGACTGAGACGAGCCCTACCAGGATCTCTGTCCAGAAGAGGGCGCCACCACCAGCCCCCACCGTTGAACCTGATGACCACCACCAGGGCCATAGTGATGGGAGGAGACATTAACTGCTGCTCAGAGAGATTGTCAAAGAGGCATCCTTAAGGGACGCTATGGGCTCCATCGGGACAGGCTCCGTGAACTATTCTTGGAGCCGGCAAGATGGCTCTGTGCGTTCCCGGATAGAGCGGTAGAGCATCAGCAGTGTTCCATAGTGCCCTGCTACTTCTCAGTAGAAAACCGACTTCCTAAAGATCCTGGGAGTCTGGTTCGGCAGAGACGGCGTGGCCCTGAAAAGCTGGGAGGAGAAACTCAATAAAGTAAAGCAGAAATTTGGGCTGTGGAACCTCAGAGACCTTACCATCGAAGGGAAAGTGCTGGTGCTGCGCAACGAGATTCTTCCCGTGCTGCAGTACATGGCTCATGCAGTACATGACCCTTGCTGGTCACCATTCACCGAGCCATCAACCGAGCAGTTTTCCACTTCATCTGGGGCTCCAAAATGGACAGAGAAAAGTGCACAAAGATGTACAAGGAACCCGGCAAAGGGAGGCAAAGGCGTGCCTGACATCCCTACCATGCTGAGAGCCTTCTTTGTGTGCAACTGCGTGCGCAGGACTCGCAGAGACGTAGTGAAAGGCTCTGCTGGAAACTCCATGTCTCGCTTCTTCCTGCTTCCCCTGTGGAGGCAGCTCAAGTGGGAAAAGTGGGACAGCTCCGTCCCTTACAATTGGACTATGCCCTGGTTCTACTCGGACGTGGGCAAATTTGTAAGGGAACACCAACTGGAGGGAGTTAAACCAGACCTGTGGTTGCCCCGTGTGATCCACAAACTCATCAGAGCCAACAACACTATCGAGAACATGCCAGGGCTCCCCGATGCCACAGTCAGGACTGTTTGGGCTAACGTGGCGTCGAGCAGGCTAACCAACAGGCATAAAGACATTGCATTCAGGGAGGCCTCCTCCTAAGGACATTTATGCATGCCAGGGAGCTGTGCAGATATAGACACTGCCCACAGTGCATTGTGGAGGAAGAGACTTCCCTTCACTTGTTCTGGGAGTGCCCGTTTGCACAGGCTTTGTTCAGAGCCCTGGAGCTGGAACTCGAGGACTCTAACGAGAGAAAGTACCTGTCCTACCACTTTTTCCAGGAACACACACAGAGAGCGCAACCAACGATGCTTGGCATCTCATGTGCTGTGTAAAGGACGCTCTATGGTTTGCCAGGAATCGCCTGGTGTTGAGGAGGGAGCAGGTCACTGTCCGTGACTGCCGCAGGCTTATCCACAGCCTGCTGAGAGACTACTCTCTCAAGGACAGTCTAAAGGCTGAAGACTAGCCCCATTTTCCTTGGCCCCCTTTACTCTACTCCTCCCCCACCCCGACCACTCCTCTCCCCAATTTCCCCAGGCTGTTTCCATTAATATGCTAACCATATGTACCATGTCTGGAAATGTGATTGTACACTGCTTCTACTGAGCTTTCCGTAAACTGAAGTCTTACTGTAACGTGTATTGCCCTGCCCTTCGTCGCAGTACTGCTTATCTGCTATCTGCATTTTAGAACCCATAACTGTACTAGGGGAGTATACATGACAAAAATATATTTCTCTGAAAAACAGGTTTGATTTTTCTCCCATTATATCCTATGGGCATTCCATCAATACTGCCATTCACCTGTCATTCCATAGAAAACAGCTATAATCCCACATAATCTGAGTTTTAGATCCTGTGTCTGTGCTAGGGGAGTATGTGTGCCAAAGATCTAAATGATATGTCTTAAACTTTTATTTCAAAATCAATATTCTTTTCCCTTCCATTATAGTCTATGGGCATTCCTCCCCATTATAGTCTATGGGCATTCCTCCCCATTATAGTCTATGGGCATTCCATTTTGTCATTCCTTTTAGTATGTCCCTAATATTCCCTTCTTGGCTTCTTCTGTCATCTGTCACACTTTCAATTCCCATGTCTGAGAAGAAAAATTTCAATTCATTTTTGAAAACTTAACTCCTTAAGGGCCAAGGCTGTTTTTCTATTTTCAGACAACTGAAGTTTTTTTTAACACTTTCTTCAAAGGTCATTTTTTTGTTTTTAATAATAATTTCTTTCCTTCTGATTTAGCTTAACTGCACAAGTTTTTGTTTTTCATTTTTTTTTTAAAGTTGGAAAAACTATGAAAAAAAACTTTTTACCTATAAAAATATACACAGCCATTGCAAATGGAAAAAACCCCAAGAAATATATTTAGATATTTGTCCTGACTTTGGAAGCGCTTTATATGCCTTGTAATTAAATTTATTTTGGAAGTTACAAGGCTACATCTGAAAAGCTTGCATTACTGTTTTAGAGTTTTAAACATTTTAAGAACTGTTATATTCTGGCCATTGGGCACTAATAACAGCTCAAAAAAACAAAATTGCTGAACAAAGGTATATATTTTTTATAAATGGACAACCCACATTTTTACTAGGGACATTTTAATACTTTTTATTTAACCATTTTACTATCAATCAGTTTTGTAGTAAATGTTTTGCAACAAAACACATTGCAGGCTTTCAGTAGATTTCCTTCCCAGTGTATGTGCAAATAAAGAAAAATACCTCTTGATTTGTATTCAGAAGCACCTCTGGATTACACCAATATCTCACATCCATGTCTCATTTAACCCTATAAAACTATATATTCCCTAAAAACACACCCCTTGGAAATTTCAAAAACACCCTGGTTACCTTGCTATGTGACCCAATCTGGCGCTGGAGTGGCAGCATTTTATGTAAATGGTTCTATTGGCCTACCCACAGAGCATTTGCCCAGTGTGCCATAAAGGCAGGCATGCACACGCATCCCTTTTAATTATATTTATGGTTTTCAAGTTACATTAAAACTTAATTGGGTTGTCCAGGCAGCCACCTGAGCAGCCAGAATCAGAGGGGTGGTGGGCTGACAAGGGCATGCTGAGACAGTTGTACTTCACTCAATATTCTCTGTAACAGAGGCTCACCAAATTGCTTAAAGTTTGTCAATTGTTTTGTATTACTCCCACACAAATCTAGGTCCATAAAGGCTTGGTTAGATTTAGAGTGGAAGAACTTGACTGGCCTGCACAGATCCCTGACTTCTACTCCACTGAACACCTTTGAGATGAACCAAAATGGAGATTGTGAGCCAGGTCTTCTCGTACAACATCAGTACCCAGCATTACAAATGCTCTACAAAAATTCCCACAGAAACACTCCAAGATCTTTCCTAGAAGAGTGGAAGCTGGTATAGGTGCAAAACGGGGTCAAACTTCATATTAATGTCTATGTATTTAGATTGCAATGTCATCAAAGTCCCTGTTGGTATAATGGTGTTACGTTTGCAAAGGTGTGGAAACCAGGATGCAGGAAACAAATGGACCTGTCTCTTATTGGTCATATAGTCCAGGTTAGGAGCAGAGAAGTAAACGAGGTCAGGAATCAAGCCGAGGTCGGTACCAGGTATCAGGCAGAGAATGGTCAAAACAAGCCGGGTCAGGAGCCGAGAGGTTAACGTGGTCAGAAGGGACCACACTACGGATCGGAGAACCAGGAAGCATGGACGGATGTAGTCCGTACATCGAAAAGAAAGGAGACAAACGTGTGGAGGAGTGGATATGATTGTTGTACGCAAATTCGGCGATGGGGAGCATCTCATACCAGTCATCTTGGAGATGGGTGGTAAAGCAGCGGAGGTATTGCTCTAGCGTTTGATTAGTCCGCTCCGTTTGGCCGTTGCTTTGTGGATGGAATGATGTAGACATGGAGCGGTGGATGTGGAGTGTGTCACAGAAGGCCTTCCACACTTTTGACGTGAATTGAGTTCCCCTATCTGACACGATAGTCACTGGTAATCCATGTAAACGAAATATGTTGCGTATAAAAAGAGAGGCTGTTTCAGTAGCTGAGGGTAAGCGTTTGGCTGGTATGAAGTGGCCCATTTTCGTGAACCTGTCAACTACCACCATGAGGGTGGTGTGATGATGCGACACGGGTAGGTCTGTGATGAAGTCAATTGACAGGTCTGTCCAGGGTGTCGCGGGAACCGGGAGTGGGCACAGAAGACCAGCCGGCTTGTTCCGAGTGCCTTTGGCCCTGGCGCAAACAGTACAGGATCAAACGAATCGAAGGACGTCGTTGCGTAGTGTGGGCCACCAAAACGATCTGTTGATCAGGTCCATGGTCTGGGTCATACCACCATGTCCTGCTGCTGGTGTGTCATGGCAGTATTGTAGAACCTGGAGACGTGCGGCAGGAGGTACATAAAGCAAGTCTCCACGGTAGTAGTACCCGTTCTTCTTGCGTAATTGGAGGTTCTCTGGAGGGACGGTGTCAGATGCTTGGAAGTGGAACAAGTCCCAGAAAGATTGGGTACCAGCCAAAAAATGCCCGGGCCTTAACACGGTCTCCTCGTCTTGTTGATGAGACGAGGATACGTCACACATGCGGGACAGTGAGTCCGCCTTGGTGTTCTTCGAGCCTGGTCTATAGGTTATATGAAGTTGGAACCTGGTGAAGAACAAGGACCATCTTGCGAGTCTAGGTTTCAGCCGTTTAGCGGTCCTGTAATACTCCATATTTTTGTGGTCGGTGAAAACGGTAATGGGGTGTTGCGTCCCCTCCAACAGATGTCTCCACTCTTCTAGTGCTAGTTTCATGGCTAACATTTCTTTTTCTCCGACCCCGTAATTCCGTTCTGCAGGAGTCATAGTACGCGAGAAGAAGGCCACCGGGTGGAGTTGGTTGTCGCCATCGGCCCTCTGCGAGAGAACAGCACCAACCGCGGTGTCAGAGGCATCAACCTCCAACGTATATGGCTTTTGGTGCATCGGATGGATCAATATGGGAGCTGACGTGAATCGTTCCTTCAGAAGAAAGGCTCTCTGTGCGTCTTCAGACCAGTAGAATTTTCGTTTGACGGACGTGAGAGCGGTGATGGGCTGTATGACTTTAGAGAAGTTGCGGATAAACTTCCGGTAAAAGTTCGCAAAGCCGACAAACCTTTGAACACTCTTTTGGTCCCTCAGGGCGGGCCACTGTAGGATGGCCTGTACCTTCTTTGGGTCCATCTCCACTCGTGTAGGTGTCAATATGAAGCCCAAGAACTCCACGGTCTGTGTTTCAAACACGCACTTCTCGGGTTTTGCGTATAGTTCATTTTCTCGGAGACGTTCCAGTACCCTGGAAACATGTTCTCTGTGTTCAACCAGCGATGGTGAGTAGATCAGTATATCATCGAGATAGACCACAACAAAACGATCTAACATGTCTCTGAACACGTCGTTCATGAAATGCTGGAACGTGGCTGGGGCGTTGCATAGCCCGTATGGCATTACTAGGTACTCGAAATGTCCATACCGGGATCTGAATGCTGTCTTCCACTCATGCTCCTCTTTTATCCTCACCAGATTGTATGCGCCTCTCAGGTCAATCTTGGTGAAGTAGGAGGCAGTGGCAACTCGTTCCATAAGTTCTGGGATCAACGGCAGAGGATATCGATTCTTTACTGTCACTTTGTTCAGTTCCCGGTAGTCGACACAAGGACGTAATCCCCCGTCCTTCTTGGGAATGAAGAAAATCCCTGTTCCAGCAGGGGAAGTGGATGGTCGGATAAAGCCTTTGGCTAGATTCTCGTCGATGTAGGCCTTGAGGGTGACGAGTTCAGGTTCGGACATAGGATACAAACGACCGAACGGAATAGGGGCTCCTGGGAACAAGTCGATCGGACAATCGTACTCCCTGTGGGGTGGCAACCTGTTGGCTGCTTTTTTCTCGAACACATCGGCAAATCGGCTGTAATGACTCGGAATCGTGGGTATCGGAAGGGAGCTGTAGTCGTGTGCTACATTGATGGACGGAGGCGGTTTGTGTGAAGAAGGGTCTTTATTGATACGAAACGACACGGAGTTGAATGTCCAGTCAATGTGAGGGTTTTGAGTCCGTAACCAGGGGAGTCCCAAGATGACCGGAAACACAGGAGAGGGTATAACATCGAACGATATGTGCTCCGTGTGATCAGGATCGACGTGCATGTGCAAGGGTGATGTCTCTGTGGTGATGGGACCGGATTGTAGAGGTCGTCCGTCCACTAACTGGAGCAGTAGAGGTGTTGTCTTCTTCTGGACAGGTATGCCGTGTTGACGGATCACGTCTGTGTCGAGTATGTTACTGCTGGCACCCGAGTCAATCATAGCTGCGAGAGCGACGGTATTCCCCTTCCACTGTAATGTAATGGAGAGGGACAAATGATGTGGTAAATGTGGAGAAACACCATGGGTGGCCGGAATAGATAATGAGGGTAGCTTACCCCGGGATGGTCGTCTCTTATTTCGACACTCGTTGGCGTAGTGGCCTTGGGTACCACAATACAGGCAGAGATCAAGAGACCGACGTCGGTCCTTCTCGGCACCCGACAATGGACCTCGGATGAGTCCCAACTGCATAGGTTCCTCTGGGGTCTCTTTGGGTGTGGTTTTCGGTGGTGGTCTGGCGGTGGACCAGGTGTGAGAAGGAGAGGCTAAGCGTTCGGCCTTTCTTTCCCTTAACCTCCGGTCGATTTGTATACACAATGTGGCAAAGTCTTCCAAAGAGGACGGGATAGCGGAGCGAGGAAGTTCATCTCGTATTGGATCCGACAGGCCCAGCCGGAACTGGTCATGCAAAGCCGACTCATTCCATGTTGTCTCGAGGGAGACTCGTCGGAATTCGGCTATGTAGTTCTCTACTGGACGTTTCCCTTGACGAAGGGCTCTTAAGGCACTGGTGGCGGACGTGGTCTGGAACGGATCGGCGTATAGTGCATCCATGGCCTGCCGGAAGGTGTTCCATGTGCCAAGTACCGGACTATTGTTACGGATCAGATGATGGGCCCAGAGTTGGGGTTCTTCAGACAGGAGGGCTATGACCGTGTGAATCTTGATATAGTCATTAGCATAAGTTCTAGGTTTGAGACCGAACAATATTTGGCATGAGGTTATAAAGGTCTGGTATTTTGTACGGTCTCCGGTGTACTTGTCTGGCAGGGGCACTTGTGGTTCCAGCGCTGTTGCTCCTTGCAGTACTGGTGGTTCAGGCACCTCAACTGGTACTGGAGGCGGGTTGCCGGGTACCTGGAGAGCACCCTGAATTTGTATAATCTGTTGTTGCTGTTGATTTTGTCCAGTTTGGATCTCATGAAGGGATTGTGTAATTGTCGCCATCTGTTGGGCGAGAGCAGCAACAGCATCGGCTAATCCTGCGGTTTCCATGTGGGCTCAGTTGTTATGTTACGTTTGCAAAGGTGTGGAAACCAGGATGCAGGAAACAAATGGACCTGTCTCTTATTGGTCAGATAGTCCAGGTTAGGAGCAGAGAAGTAAACGAGGTCAGGAATCAAGCCGAGGTCGGTACCAGGTATCAGGCAGAGAATGGTCAAAACAAGCCGGGTCAGGAGCCGAGAGGTTAACGTGGTCAGAATTCAAGCCAAGGTCGGTAACAGGCAGCAGGCAGAGAATAGTCAAACAATCCGGGTCAGGAGCTGAGAGGTTAACGTGGTCAGAATTCAAGCCAAGGTCGGTAACAGGAATCAACATAAACAGGTAAGCACCAGGTAGATACGGCAGCTAGTTGTAAAAACAACTGAGCACTGAACTGGCATCAGTGCTCTGCTTTTAAACCTGCCGCCCTTCCAGATCCCGCCTCCAACTATGATGACGTCCAATGGACGTGTTTCTCCTCCATAGGGGTAGGAGATCGGCAGGGGGGCGTGTCCTGTGACACCGTGGGTGTCCATCACTATGCGGCGGTTCATTCTTGTGAACCGCCGCGGAAGAGGACCCTGTGTGGCTGGATTGTCCCGGGAGGGGTAAGTACCGAGTACCCGCCACTCGGGGGTACTCGGGAGATGCACTCCGCACCGGAGCGCGACGCCACGAGCACCCGGGCGACGCATCCCGGACGGGGCTGTGACGCCGCGGGTACTCGGGCGACGCACTCTGCATGGGAGCGCGACGCGGTGAGTCCCCCCGGACCGTACTCCGGCCGGGATCGTGACAAATGGTCAGGTGTCCTAATATTTTAGGATGTTTCAATTTAAACCCTGTGCGGCCGCACACCACTAAGGCCGGCCCTGGTTGGGGCTGCCCGGCCCCCTAGAGTGGCGGACCCGGTCGCAGTTGCTGCGGGCTTAAGGGGCAGGTGCCCCTTATGCCCTGCGTTAATGCGGCCGCATAGGCCCAGTCAGTCCGGTCCTGACTGAGCCTATTTTAAGGTAGGGGCCTGGAGCTGCAGCTCCATCAGCCCCTACATCAATCCGGCCCTGGGCCGCCCGGCCCACCGGGCCTGTGTACGGGCTACTGTTAAACAGCTGCATCGCCCTGTAGCAAGTGAGGCTGACCATGGATCCGAGGAGGAAAGCCCTCCCCACAAAAAAAAGGCTGCCACCGCACCGATCATCAATGATCACTGCGGTGCCCGGCTAAAACAGCTTAAGAAGCGATTGGAATGGCTTCCTAAGCATAAACGGTGTTGCTGACATCTCTCAATATCGAGGAATGTAGCAACACAACCCCGACCCTGATAGCCATCATGCAAATGACGCTGCCATCACTCACAAGATGGCATCACTAACTGAAAAATCAATGCGTTCACAAAGGGTTTAACCCTCTTGAGAACTCTCGAGGTACTGCATTCAACCATGCAGGGTCAATGGAGCCCAGCTCACTAATCAGTGTCATTAGTTAAAAAAAAATGTAAAAAAAGTTTAATTTAAAAAAAAAATATGGTAACATGTAAAAATCTTTCCCTACTGTCACCAAAAAATATAGTTTTTATGAGCAAATCCTAGAATTCTATCGCTTAACAAAAATTCCCGCATGGAAAGAGTTAAACTATTGGGTGCCTAGTTTTAAAAAATGTAGGATTTGATGGGGTAAATAGAATTGGCCGGCTTCAAAGATGTCCCAAATATGGGACATGGGCACAGAGTGACCAGATGTCTAAATGGCAAAAAAAATACACACCTCACAAAGGTGGTCTTTTACCTCCCAAATATCCCCACAAACCCATGCATGTGGGGTATCACTGTGCTCAGGAGATGTTACTGGACACATATTGGGGTGTTGTTTGACATAGACATATACCAGGAGTACAAGGTGTATGAAAAAAATGCAAAAAAGTTTGACAAAGGCTGGTGGTAAAATTAGTGCATGGAAAGGGTTAAAATACCAGCATTTGAAATACCTAGGGGTGTCTAGTTTTCAAAAATATATGGTTTGATGGGGTAGATTTAATTGGCTAGCTTCAAAGATACCCAAAATAGCACATGGGGTAGAATGAGCCGCTTTGGAGAAAAAATTGTTTTGAAATAGCAAAACACTACTGCTACATCTTGCCCCATAACGTGCAGAAAAAAAAACATAAAAACATTGGGTTTTTCTAAACTCAGGACAAATAGTAGAATCTATTTAGCAGGTTTTTTTCATTAGTTTTTGCAGATGAGTAAAAAAAGAGAGAGAATATTTTATCATTTTTTTAATAGTAAATTAGATGATATGATAAATAAAGGTATTTAAGGAAATTCCTGTTTGTCCTAAAAAAACAATATATAATTTGTGTGGGTGCACAAAATATGAAAGAATAAAATTACAGCTAAACAGCAACACTGAAAAATGTTAAAAGAGCCATTGTCCCAAAGTGTACTACGAGTAAAAAAACGGTCTTGTCTTTAAGGGGTTTATAAAACATGCAGATTGAAATATATTAAATAACACAAAACCTTCACTTTTCTGCTCACTGATTTCTGGGCCTAGAAAACCTTGTCCTTTAAAGTGACTATAGTTCAATTTATTCCTACAGAAAGTAAAGTGCCAGGAAACAGATGATCAAATACACACCAGGACAGGCTCTGCCACACCGACACCCAAACACACATACCAGTACAGGTTCTGCCACACCGACACACCACACGCACACACCAGGACAGGCTCTGCCACACTGACACCCAAACACACACACACCAGGACAGGCTCTGCCACACTGACACCCAAACACACACACCAGGTCAGGCTCTGCCACACCGACACCCAAACACACACACCAGGACAGGATCTGCCACACCGACGCCTAAACACACACACCAGGACAGGCTCTGGCACACCGACACCCAAACACACACCAGTACAGGCTCTGCCCCACCAACACCCAAACACACACATCAGGACAGGCTCTGCCACACCGACACCCAAACACACACACCAGGACAGGCTCTGCCACACCAACAGCCAAACATACACACCAGGACAGGCTGTGCCACACCGAAACCCAAACACACAGACACCAGGACAGGGTCTGCCACACCGACACCCAAACACACACATCAGGACAGGCTCTGCCACACCGACACCCAAACACACACACCAGGACAGGCTCTGCCACACCAACAGCCAAACACATATACCAGGACAGGCTGTGCCACACCGACACCCAAACACACACATCAGGACAGGCTCTGACACCCAGACACACATGCCAGGACAGGCTCTGACATTCACCAGAAAAAGTATTTTCCCACACCGCGTCGGCCACTTGGCCGGCTGTTTTATTAACATTTTCTTCTGTCTCCTTCCGGTTCAGAGGGCACGGACGGCGGTGGGCGCGGCTTCAGTGTTGTGCGTCGGGATTTGACAGCACAGCAGCAGTTGCCGCACGCATCGCAAGGGAGAGGTATCGGAGGTCTTTAACAGACCTCCGGCTCCCTTGAGTGATTTTAAACCGGTTAAAGGGAGATCCTTGATCTCCCCAACCGAGCCAGCTGCTCCAGCGGCGAACATTACTGTCCGTCTCTGGAGGGGTGCCCGGTGCCGGCAAGTTGGCACCCCCTGATAAGTGGCACCTGGTGCGGACCTAACCCCGCCCTGCTAGGTATGCTACTGCTGTAGGCACATACATTGTACATAAGACTGAAAAAAGACCAAAGTCCATCAAGTTCAACACTTTTTTTTACTCCAAAAGGCAATCAGATTTCTCCTTGGATCAAGAAACTCTTAAATATTAATTCTATTTATAGCCCTGTATATGTCATGCCTTTCTGAAAAAAATATGCCCTTTTGAAGGCATCTAATGTATTTGAAAACACCACCTACCATGGCAGTGAATTCCATACCTTTATTGTCCTTGCTGTAAAGGATCCCTTCCTTTGTCGTCTATGAAATCTCCACTCTACCAGTCTCAGAGGGCGACCTCTTGTTCTTTGTACATTTCTGTTAATGAACAGGTCACTGATGAGCTCTTTATATTTGCCCTGCATATACTTATATAATGTTACCATATTTCCCTTCTAAAACGTCGCTTTTCTAGTGTATATACTTTTAACTTTTTTAGTCTCTCTTCATAACTAGTATCTTCCAATCCCCTTATTAATGTTGTAGCCCTACTTTGCACTTTTTCTTGTTCCATAATGTCCTTTTTAAGGACAGGTGCCCTGAATTGTACCGCATATTCAAAGTGAGTTCTTACCATTGACATGTAAAGAGGCAAGATGATATCTTCCTCCCGTGAATCAATACCTCGTTTTATGCATGCCAAAACCTTATTGGCCCTTGCAGCTGCTTGCTGGCATTATGCACTGTTGTCAAGTCTATTGTCTACCATTATTTCTAAGTCCTTCTCATTGGTAATTTTCCCCAAGGATATTCCATTCATAGTATAGGTTGCATTTTTTATTATTTTTACCATAATGCATAACTTTGCATTTATCTATGTTGAACCTCATCTGCAACCTGCATGCCCAGCCCCCAACTCTGTCTAAATCATCCTGCAAAGAAGAAACATCAAGATTAGTCTGAATTATCCTGCCTAATTTTGTGTCATCAGCAATAACAGCTTGGGAGATCATTTTTAACTGCTTAACGACCTTCAGGACCGTCACGGAAAAACGTTCACTTAACGACCTTTGACGGTCCTGAACCGTCAAAAAATTAAATAAGCTTAGAAAGTGATCAACGATCACTTTCTTCGCTTAAACGGCTGTTACGGTCAGGTAGACGAGGGATCCAACAATGCAGGTAAGCACAGCTAAAGAAAGTCCAGAACACAGTCCGAGGTCGAGGGCAACAGCAGGCAGCAAGGTCAAAAAACAATCCGAGGTCAGGGCAGGTAGATCAGGTGCAAAAACGGTAAACAGGTCCGGGTTCGTAGGCAGGCAGAGAAGAATCGTGGTCGTTTAAACAGGCAAGAGGTCGGTACACAAGGCAGAGATCAAGTAGAACAAGAAAATAGCACACCCAACGCTAGATAACGCTTAGAACGGGCAAAGACAAGGAAACACTCACGTCATCAGCCGCGCCGTAGAGCGTGTCGCGCCCTAAATTGATATCAGGTGTGTTTGCTGGTCCCACCACTAGATGGCGCACTACCGTCGTGTTCCCGCCGTGTGCGCGCGGCCACGCGCCTGGAGCGTGAGCGGGTGCGCGCGCCCGAAGAGGCAGGACTGCAAACCTCCCGAGTGACCGCGGCAGGACCGGAGGAGGAGATGCCGACGTCGGGGGATCCAGCGTGTGCGGCCGAGGTAAGTGCCGCAGCGGCGCGTGTAACCCGTCGGCAACTCGCGTGTGGTAAGGAGGTGGGGTTGCCGGCGCCCGGCGAGCCGGCGTGAGCAGCCGGAGAGCGAGCCGTGGCGGCGGCGTGCGTGACAGTACCCCCCTCCTGGAGCGCGCACCGAGCGCGACGGAGCAGGACGAAGAGGGCAAAGCGCATGGAAGCGAGCGACGCAACGGGGAGCGTGAACGAAGCGAGCAGGCACCCACGTCCGCTCTTCAGGACCCTAGCCCTTCCAGGCAACAAGGTACTGGAGTCCATTCCGTACCCGACGGGAATAGAGGATCCGATCGACGACATACTCGTCATGCCCCTGGACGACAAGTGGAGCGGGAGGCTGGAAAGGAACGGAGTGCTGGTTGGAGACGTAAGGCTTGAGCAGGGAGATGTGAAAGGACCGAGGAATCCGCATAGTAGGAGGGAGGTCAAGGGACAGGGACACGTCGTTAAGCCGCTTACTGATGCGAAAGGGCCCAATAAAACGGGGACCCAAGGACCTGGACGGTTGGCGCAAGCGGATGTTGCGAGTCGACAACCATACCCTGTCACCCACTTTGTAATCCGGGGGAGATGATCGTTTGGCGTCAGCAGCCTGCTTACAGCGATGCTGGGCATTGGGAGGACAGTACGAAGAGCGCTCCAATGTCTACGCATGTCAGCCACCCGACGATCGACTATCGACTGCCGGCACAGCAGAGGAGGAACGAGAAGACGGAGGAGGCAGGATCACCGGGTGGTAACCCAACGCAGCAAAGAATGGGGTACTGCCGATGGATTCGTGCAGGGACCCATTGTACGTCATCTCAGCGAGCGGGAGGAGAGATGCCCAGTTGTCTTGACCTACATTCTCAGGTATTGCTTGAGGGTTTGGTTCGTTCTTTCCGTTTGCCCATTGGTCTGTGGGTGGTAGGCAGACGACAAGTGGAGTTGTATGCCAAGCTTACGGCAAAGGTGTTTCCAATAGCTGGATACGAACTGCGTGCCTCGATCGGACACCATGTGTAGAGGAAGGCCGTGTATGCGGACAATGTCTTTGATGAAGATGTCGGCCAGTTGCATAGAGGAAGGCAGGCGCGGCAAAGGGATAAAGTGGGCCTGCTTGGAGAAGCGATCAACAACCACCAGGATGGTGGTGTTTCCTTGGGACCTAGGTAGATCCACGACAAAGTCCAGAGAGACGTGTGTCCAGGGAGCCGTAGGAACGGGAAGTGGATGCAGGAGACCTTGTGGACGCGTCCGGGGGGACTTCTGTCGTGCACATGTATGACAGGCAGCGAGATAGGACTGGATATCCCTGGCCAGGGACGGCCACCAGAAGGAACGACGGATGAGGAACATCGTTTTCCGGAAGCCAGAGTGACCCGCCAGCAGGGAATCATGACCCCAGCGAAGGACGTCCGTGCGATATTTGGGATGCACATGGAGACGACCTGGAGGAGGACGTTCATTGGACGGAATGGTCCTTTGGGACATACGGATTCGGCTCATCGTGTGGGTAGACAAGCTGGCGATGAGCCGCGTTGAGGGTATGATGGGGTCGTCGCAGCGCCGATCGTGTTGATAATCGAATTGACGGGATAGAGCGTCAGCCTTGATGTTCTTGGTTCCTGGCCTGTAGGTGATGTAGTAGTTAAAACGTGTGAAAAAGAGCGACCACCGTGCCTGGCGAGGCCATAACCGTTTAGCACCTTCGATGTACGCAAGGTTCTTGTGGTCTGTCACAACGACCACGGGTTGTTCGGTGTCTTCCAGTAGGTGACGCCACTCCTCAAATGCCATTTTGATGGCCAGGAGCTCACGGTTGCCGACGTCATAGTTCTGTTCGGCTGCGGAAAAGCGCTTGGAGAAGAAGGCACAGGGATGGTATTTTGTGGTTTGTTCTTTGTGTTGTGACAATATAGCCCTGGCACCGGTTTCAGAGGCATCGACCTCCAGGAGATATTGTTTTGTTGGATCCGGACGTAGAAGGACAGGAGCCGAGATGAAGGCTTGTTTCAGGTTGTCAAACGCCTTTCTGGCTTCTTGGGTCCATAGGGTAGGATCAACCCCCTTTTTTGTCATGGCGGTGATGGGGGCCGCTATGGCGGAGTAGTTCCGGATGAAGCGTTGGTAGTAATTGGCAAAGCCAAGGAACCGTTGGATGGCTTTGAGTGTACGAGGGAGAGGCCATGCTGTGATGGCCTCGAGTTTAGCCGGATCCATATGGAGACGATATATCCAAGGAAGGGCAGACTGGTTTTCTCGAAGGCGCATTTCTCTGCTTTGGCGTACAGACCGTTCTCTCTTAGTCTCTGTAACACGGCCCTCAGATGATGTCGATGGGATTCAAGCGTAGGAGAATACACGAGGATGTCATCCAAGTACACGATGACGTGGGACAGGAGCATATCCCTGAAAACATCATTGACGAAGGCCTGAAATATAGCAGGGGCGTTACATAACCCGAAGGGCATAACGGTGTACTCGTAATGCCCGAATCTGGTGTTGAACGCTGTCTTCCATTCGTCCCCGGACTTGACACGGATTAAGTTGTAAGCACCCCTGAGATCCAACTTGGTAAAGATCTTCGCTCCTTTTAGGAGGTCATAGATCTCCGTGATGAGGGGAAGCGGGTAACGATTCTTTATGGTGATGCGATTCAACCCCCTGTAGTCAATGCATGGCCGCAATGAGCCTTCCTTTTTGGCCACGAAGAAAAAAACGGCACCAGCAGGGGATGAGGACGGACGAATGAAGCCTTTTTCCAGGCTTTCTTTGATGTACTGTTCCAAAGCCTTGTTCTCAGGTTCAGACAGCGGATAGGTGCGGCCCCGTGGTGGATCGGAGCCTGGCAACAGGTTGATGGCGCAATCGTAGGCCCGATGTGGAGGTAGTCTCTCCGCGTCTTTTTTGGAGAACACATCCAAATAGTCCCAGTAGTGTCTTGGGACGAGAGACCTGGGGTCAGTAGGAGCGATCTCGAGTATGAGATTGAGGCGTCGACAGGGTATGATGCAGTGCTTGACACACTGGTGGCTCCATGATAGGATCTCGCCTCTTTGCCAGTCTATGATCGGGTTGTGGTGACGGAACCACGGATATCCCAGGATAAGAGAGGCATGAGGTGATTTGATTAATTCAAACGTGAGTCGTTCCTGGTGAGTGACCCCTACTCGTAGGGTCAATGGTTCGGTCTCTTGAGTGACGATCCCTGTTCCCAAAAGAGAGCCGTCGACAGAAGCCACCAGAGAGGGTGCTTCCTTGGTGCGGAGTGGTATGCGATGTGTCAGTGCCCATTGCTGGGCCATAAAAACGCCAGCCGCTCCGGAATCGAGGAAGGCCCGAGTGGCCACGGAGTGGTTTTCCCAACGGAGCGTTATGGGTACTGTCATGCGTGTATTGGGAGGAATAGGGAAACGGCATGCGCTTAGGGAGCTTCCTCCAGGGGTCCCTAAGCGTTCTCTTTTACCGGTCTGAGGGGACAGGTAGGCAACAGGTGATCGGCTTGACCACAATAGAGACAGAGTCCTTGTGTTCTTCTGTATCTTTTCTCGGCCTCGGAGAGTTTGCGGACGGCCCCTATTTCCATGGGCTCATCTGAAACGGAGACGGACGGAGGAGGAGACGAAGAAGGTCTTGTGGGTCCTGGAGTGTAGGACCCAGGTCTTTTTCCTCTGTTGTGTTCTGATGTCCTTTCCTGGATCCGTTTGTCCACCCTGAGACAGAGGGCGATGTACTCTTCGAGATCCGTAGGTGTGTCGTGGTACACGAGGGCGTCTTTGATTTTTTCGTTGAGTCCTTTTCTGTAGGCGGCCTTGAGGGCGCCTTCTTCCCAGTTGGTCTCATGGGCTAGGGTGCGAAACTCCACGGTGTATTGGACCAAGGTTTTACGGCCTTGCTGGAGTTCAAGCAGGGAGGACTCGGCTGTTTCCTTACGACCCGGAGCATCAAAGACAGTTCGTATGGATTCCATAAAAGCGGGACAGTCCTCAAGAAGATAGGATTCTTGCTCCACCAGAGGTGAGGCCCACAGCAATGCATCACCCTTAAGTAGGGATATGATAAATGATACCTTCTTGGATGATGTGTGGAACGCCTGGGGATGGTTTCGGAAGTGGAGCATGCACTGGTTGAGGAAACCGCGACATTCCTTCGGGTCCCCGGAATACTTCTCGGGTAGCGGGAGCCTAGCAACAGCCCCCATGCCCTCGTGGGAGACCTATGAACCGACGGGAGGGCGGTCAGGGAACGCAGAAGATCAGTCATGGCGTCGACCTTTTGTTCCAGCGTTTGGAGCTGTGTAGCCTGCGCGGCAAGACGCTGGTCTTGGAGGTCCTGCCGGGCTTGCAGCCGTGCCATATCCGCGGGATCCATGTATGGCCCGTTCTACTGTTATGGTTAGGTAGACGAGGGATCCAACAATGCAGGTAAGCACAGCTAAAGAAAGTCCAGAACACAGTCCGAGGTCGAGGGCAACAGCAGGCAGCAAGGTCAAAAAACAATCCGAGGTCAGGGCAGGTAGATCAGGTGCAAAAACGGTAAACAGGTCCAGGTTCGTAGGCAGGCAGAGAAGAATCGTGGTCGTTTAAACAGGCAAGAGGTCGGTACACAAGGCAGAGATCAAGTAGAACAAGAAAATAGCACACCCAACGCTAGATAACGCTTAGAACGGGCAAAGACAAGGCAAACAAATGAGGTTTATATAGAAAAAGGAAACACTCACGTCATTAGCCGCGCCGTAGAGCGTGTCGCGCCCTAAATTGATATCAGGTGCGTTTGCTGGTCCCACCACTAGATGGCGCACTACCGTTGTGTTCCCGCCGTGTGCGCACGGCCACGCGCCTGGAGCGTGACCGCGGCAGGACCGGAGGAGGAGAAACCGACGTCGGGGGATCCAGCCTGTGCGGCCGAGGTAAGTGCCGCGCGTAACCCGTCGGCAACTCGCCCGTTTTAAAAGTGTTTAGGAGGCGATCAACGATCACCTCCTAAACTTAAATGGTGTCGCTGGAATGCCTCGATTAGGAGGCATCCAGCGACACCAAACACTTACCTCTGGATGGACTGATGGTGAAGATCACCGGCAGCAAGATGGAGGCTGCCCTGTAAAAAAAAACAATCAAGTTTTAAAAGTTCGCTAGATGGTCTCCAGACCCTCTAGAGAACTCTGGCTCCACTTGCAGATTGAATACAGGTACTGCATTCAACCATGCAAGTCAATGGAGCCAGCTTTCTAATTACAATGTGATAAGTAAAATATTCAAAAAAAAATAAAAAAATAAAAAATAAAAAAATAAATGTGCTAACATTTAAAAATGATTATGCAGTGATGTCACTAGAGGAACCATCCAGTACCAGCAAAATGTGTAAAAAAATATTAAAAAAGTATTAAAAAAAATAAAATAAAATAAAAAAATAAAGTGCTAAAATTTCTCAAAAATCTGAACAAAGAGTTAACATAAAAGCACTTCAAATACCCAAGGGGTAAATTGGAGTGGCCGAGCTCAAAGATAGGGCATAGGTACAGACTGACCAAAATGGAGAAAAAAGTGCACTTCCCAAATGTGGCATTTTAAATCTCAAACAACACGAAAAACCCATGCATGTGGCTATCGCTGTACTCAGGAGATGTTCCTGAACCCACATTGGGGTGTTGTTTGACAGTGACATATACCAGAACCTGTATATCTATAACTAAAGTACAATTTGTGTGGAAAAAAAAATAAAATAAATTACTATTACAAAGTTTGACAAAGTGTGGTTATATAACTGTTGCATGGAAAGGGTTAAAATAACAGCATTTGAAATACCCTGGGGTGTCTAGTTTTCAAAAATATATGGTTTGATGGGGTAAATTGAGTTAACCGGCTTCAAAGATGTTCCAAAGAGGAGATGGAGGCAGACTGACCAGATTTGTTAAAAAAGGTTTGGAAATCATAAAACGCTACTTGTACTTATTGCCCTATAACTTACAAAAAACAGCAAAAAAACATAAAAACATTGGGTATTTCTAAACTCACGACAAGTAGTAGAATCTATTTAGCTAGTTTTTTTACTTGTTTTTTTAGGTGAGTAAAAGATTTTTCAAATAAAAGTCATAAAATGTGTTTTTTTTCAATTTTTCACCATGTTTTTTTATTTTTTTTATAGTAAATAAGATGATATGATCAAAATAATGGTATGTGAAGAAAGCCCATCTTGTCCTGAAAAAAACAATATATAACTTATGTGGGCACACTACATGGGTGAGGAGAAAATTACAGCTAAACACAAGCACCACAAAAAGAAAAAATGAGCCCGGTCCTTAAGGGGTTAAACACATTAAAAAGAAGAGGACCCAGGACAGACCCATGAGGCCTTCCACTTAATACCTGTGTACAGTCTGGGAAACATCCATTCACAACAACTCTCTGCATTCTATATTTTAGCCATTTTCCGATGCAAAAGCAGACATTTGCCCCTAAGACTATTTCTTTAGTTACTTTGTAGATAACCATAGTGAATGTGGAGGTTATACCTTTTACCGTATTTGCTTGATTATAAGACGACCCCCCAAATCTGAATATTAATTTAGGAAAAAAAGAAAAAGCCTGAATATAAGACGACCCTATAGGAAAAAAGTTTTACCAGTAAATGTTAATTCATGTAAACTATTTTTTTTAATAAAAGCTATGATTGAGAAAAATTTGGTTTTATTTCCTTCTATTTTCCAACCTGCCCCCCAGTTATGCACATCTGCCCCAGAAATGCCTTATACCCCTATATGCCACTGTGCCCCATGATATGCCTTTTAACCCTCTAAATTCCACTGTGCCCCATGATATGCCTTTTAACCCTATATGCCACTGTGCCCCATGATATGCCTTTTGACCCCCTATGTGCCACTCTGCCTCCAGAAATGCCTTATACCCCTATATGCCATTTAGAGGGTTAAAAGCCATATTATGGGGAAGAGTGGCATCTAGGGAGGTTTAAGGCATTCAGGAGGCAGAGTGGCGTATAGAGGGTTAAAAAGGCATTTCTGGAGGTAGAGTGGCATTAAGGGGGTTAAAAGGCATTTCACAGAGCACTCTGCCTCCAGAAATGCCTTATGCCCCTCATTTAACACTGGCCCGCCCCCCCCCCCCAAACTTACCGGTGCTTCTAACTTCCCTGTCATGTAGCCGGGGCAGCATGTAGATCCCACGCACTTACGCTGCAGCCGGAAGGAGGCGTGGCTAGCAGCGGGGGTTGTCTGCGTCCATCGCACAGACCTTCCCCGACCGGCACCGGTGCGGGGAACTCTGATCTCTGACAGTTGGGGAAGGTCTGCGCGATGGACGCAGACAACCCCCGCTGCTAGCCACACCTCCTTCCTGCTGCAGCGGAAGTTGTCTACGCGAATCGCGTAGACATCTACACGCTGCCCCAGCTACACACCAGGGACTCAGAAGTACCGGTAAGTGGGGCGGGGGGGGACAGGAGTATCCAGGTCCCCTGCAGCTGCGGGGGATCTGGATCTTAGTCGTCTCATAGTCAGACCTATTTGAGGTCTGATTATAAGACGACCCCGATTATAAGACAAGGGGTATTTTTCAGAGCATTTGCTCTGAAAAAAACCTCGTCTTATAATCGAGCAAATACGGTATATGTAATGCTAGGTTTGTCAAATTTGTGTAGTAATGATTATGATTAAATATTATTAATGCTGCCAATGACTTAAAAACCACATTCACAGTGGTCACAACTGCAACTCACCACTCAAAGGGGCCCGTGTCACCCCTGCGACGGATTGACTGCACACACAGACCTGCTGTGGCACTTGCATGCTGTGCGAGCAGCCTCACTTTTACTGCCCAGGGGAAGCAAGAAGGCTTTGGAAATGTGGCATGACCACCCTCACCAAAGCCTTTTGCTTACCCTGGGTGGTTAAAAGGGAGGTTGCTTCCACAGAGAAAGCTGCAGGTGAGGTAGGGGGGCGCGAGAGGGAATATAAATTAGCGAATGAATGTATTAGTGTATTTTAAGTTTTTTATTTTAACTAATTTTAACTAATTTCAATGTATGTAAAAGTGTTTAGGAGCAAAGATGGCACAGACAGGCTGCTTTGAAGCAGAAATGGCACAGGTAGGCTGTTCGGGACAGAAATGGCACATATAGGCTTTTTTGGGGCATAAATGGCACATGCATGCTGTTTTGAGGGTAAAATGTCACAGACAGGCTGTTTGAGGGGGCAACATTGCACAGACAAGCTGTTTGGGTGGAAAATGGCACAGGGCGGCTCTTTGGGGGTGAAGACGTGAGAATTCCACCTAGATAAGGTAATTTATATTATAAGAAAAAAATAGTAATGATGAACTAAAAAATGTTGATTTCTTTTATTGTGCGCCATCTTGTGGTTAATACAAAACGAAAGCTAAAGCTGGCTTTACTGTTTGCGTGGTTGGAAAGTCCCGCGGTTGGGAAATCCCCGGAAAGTGAGGGAGGAGAGTCAGTGAGAGCAATAATCCGGAGTCAATAGGGTTCATTTGCAACAAGAACGAGCGCAAACTAGCTTTAGCAAAATCAGCTGGCCTTTACCCTCTGCAGGGGCGGTTACTTTAATGGACGTGTGTACACTAACGGCCATAGGACTCAATACTGAAGATCAGTAGTATCGCTGCAGAAGCTGAGGTTACATAATATCTGTCTATACATTAACGGTAAGTGCTTTTGTTGCTATGTGGGTTTCATTGAGTTATATGATGCGTCTACCGGATGTTCGTACGATCGAGACCACCCGACCTCAAATGTAATATTATTATTAAAATGATTTATTTATGTATTTTGATATTTACAAATGGTCACTGTATTTCCTAACGCCTTATTGTCGTTGACGTGTTGCGATAGGAAGATTTAACCTGCGCATGCGCTATTGGTTAACCCTTTCAGCGCGCAGCTAGTGCAGATAAATGTTCTGCTTAAACTTCGGAACCTTGCATTGGAACTGGGAAAGTAATTTCATGATAGTACAACGACTAAAGTTTGTTTTAACACTTTGAGTGCTGGGGGGGTGTTTACATTTTCCCACCTGCAGGCCGGCCCAGGTATTTTGCTACAATTGATGTATAATCTCAATCCATATTTTTTTCTCATAAAGTTATTTATAAAAACGTTAAAGTATGTATTCAACGTGCTTGTGTTCAGGTGTGTGCATTTTTGTTACATAAAATATGCGTGCTGCTGTGCATCTGTTTAAGTACATGTCAGACTTAAAGCTTCATTTAACGCCTTAAGGACTGGGCTGTTTTTTTAATTTGTATACCCTTTGTTACAATACCTGTTTTAACATTTCTGCTATGTTTGTGTTCAACTGAAATGTTCTTCTCCTTTAGTGTACCCACACAAATTATGTATTGGGGTTTTTTTGGACAATAAGGGCTTTACGTACCATTATTTTAACCATATCAACTAATGTAAAATGTAAAAAATATATTTTTTTCTTAAAAAAAACAAACAACCTTTTTTCAGGTTTTATTTTTTACAATTCTAGAAAAGCCAATGTAAAAACCTTCTAAAATTATTCTAATATTTGTCCTGAGTTTAGAACCAATATATATATATATATTTTTGCAGGTTATAGAGCATTAAGTAGCATATTGCTATTTCACAAGTATTTTTTAAAATCTGGTCATCCCTGCACCTATGTCCTATTTGAGAAATCTTTGAAACTAGTCAATTCAATTTACCCCATCAAATCATGTATTTTTATACGATCCTGCAGAATATGTTGGTGTCTAAAAGTAATATTAATAAACTACCTGATTAGGCTTCCTACAGAAGCCGCTACTTTCTTATAAGCATACTTGGTACTTGCAAGCATACATCTCAGGGTTTTTGCCCCAGTGTCGGGGTGAAGGGGCAGATTCTCCAGGTCACACAATCAGAAGCTGACTCGATATTATGTACTGCTTTGATCATATGTAAGACTCCTAATTGGTACTTTCGCTACTGATAATCCCTGCTTGAATGCAGGTGACTCAACCCCAGGGTTTTTTGGTATATCACGTCCTGGAGCTATCTGGCAATTTTTACCATACGTGGGTTTAATTAAGATTCCCCTTTTCCGTACCCACACAAATTAAGCATATTGTTTTTTCAGAACAAGTAGGGCTTTCATTTGAAAGTGTCAATTTTCTTTTTTTGTGCTTTAAAAGTCTACATCCATCCCTTACATAGTAGTAGGGTAGTATTAAGGTGTTTAGTGATAGGAAATGGAGGCAGGTGGTTATATTATAAATCATTACTATCATATATTGACAAAAATATTGGGACACACTTCTTAGTTATTGAATTCAGATGTTTCAATAAGACCCATTGTCACAAGTGTATAAAATCAAGCGCCTAGCCATGCAGTCTGCATTTACAAACATTTGTTAAAAAAATTCCTTCTGAAGAGCTCTGTGAATTCAAGTGTGGGACCGTAATAGAATGCTGCCTTTGCAATAAGACAGTTCATGAAGTTTCATCCCTGTTAGGTGTTCCACGGTCCACTTTAAGTGGTATTATTGGAAAGTGGAAGTTTTTAGGAACAGCAACAACTCGGCCTAGAACTGTAAGACCACTTAAAGTCGTGGAGGGGGGTCACAGAGTGACATGCTGTGTAAATGTTGCCAACGCTGATTCCATAGCTGAAGAGGTCCAATCTTCCACTGACATTAATATGAGCACAAAAACTGTGCGGCAGGAGTTTCCATGGCTGAGCAGCTGCATGGAAGCCTCACATCAATTCCAAGTGTCAGATCGAATGGTGTAAAGCACACCACCACTGGACTCTGGAGCAGTGTAAACATGTTTTGTGGAGTGGCGAATCACTCTTCTCTGTTTGGCAACTGTAAAGTTTGGTGGAGGGGGGTAATGGTATGGGGATGTTTTTCAGGGGTTGGGCTAGGCCCCTTACTTGCAGTGAAGAGAAATCTTAATGCTTCAGCATACTAAGACATTTTGGACAATGCTATGCTTCCTACTTTGTGGCAACAGTTTGGGGAAGTCCCTTTTCTATCCCCGCATGACTGTCCCCCAGTGCACAAAGCTCAAGACCAGGGGTGGGCAATTAATTTTCCCATGGGGCCACATGAGAAATTGGAATGGTTTTAGAGGGCCAGACCTCTACAAACTACAAACTCCGAAGCCTTGTCCATTTTGTTAACTTATGTGCTGTTTAATAAAGTTATTCAAGCCTAAGTCATTGGTAGAGGTGCTTGAATAAGTAAGGCCTGAATAACTATTAGCACAGCACAGAAGTGAACAAAATGAACAAGGCTTCGGAGTGCATACCGTATTTTTCGCTCTATAAGACGCACCTGCTGATAAGACGCACCTAGATTTTAGAGGAGAAAAAAAAGGAAAAAATATTTTGAGCTAAAAAATGGGCTAAAATATTTATTACAATAACTGAATAAGCTATGAACACAGTAAGACACACGCAGTAAGACACACAGACACAGTAAGACACACACAGACACAGTAAGACACACACAGACACAGTGAGACACACACAGACACAGTGAGACACACACAGACACAGTAAGACACACACAGACACAGTGAGACACACACAGACACAGTAAGATACACACAGACACAGTGAGACACACACAGACACAGTAAGACACACACAGACACAGTGAGACACACACAGACACAGTGAGACACACACAGACACAGTAAGATACACACACACACAGTAAGACACACACACACAGTAAGACACACACACACAAACACAGTAAGACACACACACACAGTAAGACCTCCCTCCCTAACCCCCCTTCTCAGTATCTCCCCTCTAACTCCCTAACCCCCCCTTCTCAGTATCTCCCCTCTAACTCCCTAACCCCCCTTCTCAGTATCTCCCCTCTAACTCCCTAACCCCCCCTTCTCAGGATCTCCCCTCTAACTCCCTAACCCCCCCTTCTCAGGATCTCCCCCCCCGCCCCGGTCACTTACCTTAAACTCCTGTGTTGGAAGCGTGAGGCGTTTGTCCCGGGTGCCGGCGCTTCACTGCTGATCGCCGGCGTCTGACGTCATATGCCGGCGCCCAGCGTAAAGCGCCGGCACCCGAGACAAACGCTTCCAACACAGGAGTTTAAGGTAAGTGACCGGGGCGGGGGGGGACACCGGACTCATTGGTGAGTCACCAGGACACTCTTTGCGGGCCGGTCCGAGCTATTCAGCGGGCCGGATGTGGCCCGCGGGCCGTGCTTTGCCCAGGTCTGCTCAAGACCATCGCACACCTTTGGGATGAACTGGAACAGAGATTGTGAGCCAGGCCTTCTCGTCCAGTATCTGTGTGTAACCTCACAAATACCGTACTGGATGAATGGGCAAAAAGTCCCACAGAAAGACTTAAAAATCTTGTGGGCAAATGGTGACGTCTGCTGACGGGGAGGTTTGTCCAGGCTGTCAAAAGGCTTTGAATTAGTGGTGCTAAAATGTCCCAAATGAGATATAGGGCCAGTAAATGAAAACCAAAAAACTATGCATCTGGAGTATTTCTATAATCTGGCGAAGTTTGGGTGAAAAAAGCTCAGGAAATTATTATGGCAAACTTTGTCAGTGACTGGTGGTCAAATGGCTGCATGAAAAGTGTCCAAATGCTCCTGATGAATTACTCTGGGTTGTCTGCTTTACAGAAGTAGATACCTTTTTGAGGCATTGGGTTTGTTTGTTCAAAATTAAAGTTGCAAAGCCTGGTTACCAAAAGTAAAAATTGAACGGTTTTGAAACCATAATATACATCTTTAATATGTGCCCTATAACTGCTGGGAAATATGGAAATTCTATATAACCGAGGTTTTTCCAAAATCAGCACACATGCATTTTTACGTATTTTCGGTCAATGTAACTAATTTTGTTCTCCTGATCATGTAAGTATGGTATGAAAAAAGCTCAATCTGCAGTTTACAGGAGAAAATGGTAATAACAATTTAACTGACATGGTAAAATTAGCTCTGGTACAAAAAAAGGTAGTGAAATGGGTTAAATGTTTCTATCACATCTCTATTTTCCTTCAAGCAATACATATTCTGCATAGGGACCTTTAACCCGCTCAGTCCCCCTCAGGACATATCATAACATTTTTAAAACCTGAGCCAAGAAGCCCATTAGGACATACTTGTGTCCCTGGCAGAGTCCCTGGCTTCCTGCCAAGCGATCAGGAGTAACGATTCAGAGGTGGTCACAGAAAAATGCAGATCACGCGATCAAGCATTCAGTGCTGCTGACACCATTGCTGCCCCTGCTGGATGATTGCACATATTGCAATCAGCAGTGCCGACCTATGGAACCCTGCTTGCTGATCAGCACAGTCAGGTCATAAGGCGGTAAAGAAGAAAAAAAATATCTGATCCTTAGTTTCTGAAAACTCCAGGGACTAAAGGGGTTAAAATATCCCCAGATAACTTCTGCATACCAATTCCCATTCCTAAATCCCTTCCCAGTAAGGAACAAAATGGACTGGGGAGAGACCCAGGAGGGATAATCCAGACCATGCTGGGAACTCATATGACCCCCACCCCAGCTTGTCACACAGGTTGTGATCAGCATTGCAAGGCTATGGAGCTTGGTTTCCTGATCATAGTGAAAAGGGAGAAGAGGGGAAACAAGATGTTTCTCGCTTCAAAAAAATAAAAAAGTAGTATAAATGGAATGACTGGAAATAATTTGCTTAGAAAATACAAAAAGCAAAACAACAAACATTTCAACCTGAAACCAAGGAATATTAAAAAAAAAAAATGTTTTTGTTTCTATTCTAGCATGGGTATTTTTTTTTTCATGTTGGCATTAATAATTGTGTTATAAGTATTTATGTGGTTAAAAAAAAAAGCCCTGCTTGTCCTGGGGAAAAAATGGCGAATTGTGCTTTAACAAATATATATGGCAAAAAAGTTCTGGTTTTTAGGGTAGGAAAACCCTTGGTCATGAAAGGGTTAAACACAGTATATACGCTATTTGTCTTCAATTGACCCTTATTAATACTGGGAATTTTGTAAGTGGATTCTGACTATAATAAATACATGCTTACTGTAAATATAATTGTGAATCTTGTGTAATAACCTGGGAGAATACAATTGATACATGAGTTTATGTGCGTTATGTAGTACTTCCCCAATATATGTATTTCTTATCTTGAATACATAAATTACATCAGACATGACTAATTACGTGACTACATTTTTTTTTTTTCATTTGTGAAATCTCGGAAACTCACATTGGCTCATTTGTAATTGTAGGGGATTTCTTTGCTTTGCGCTATTCTATTTCATTGCCTCCCAGGTACAAAATTGTTATCCAGATGAGGGCTGACTTTTTCCTTATGCTCTTTCACAGCAAGATGGCAAACCAGCAAGTTCTTCCTCAGGATCTGTACATGAGCAATATGCTAAAAGCAGTAAAAATCAGGGATAAAACTCCACAGGATATCATCAGACCCAGCAATGGAATTATTCATCATTTTAAAACCATGCACAGATATACAATTGAAATGTTTATGGTTTGCCAATTTTGTTCACAATTTCGGGAACTACTACAAAACTGTCTTATTGATAGAGCCATGCAGCTTGCTTTGGAATCTCAAAAGAAGCTTAATGCTTGCAGAGAAGTTAAAAGATTAGTTCCTCTAAAGACGAATGGTAAGTGGATTTTTATATTACAGCAAATGAGAAATTTTTGTACGGTATGGTAAAAATGGTGCTGTCAACAACAAAAAAAGTCTGTCGGTATGTTTGTTGATTTCCCAGACTTGTTTCTTTTTTGGAAAATCTCTATATTGAAAAGTTCTCCTTGATATGGATATATTGAATTAATAGTTATAGGACTGCCTTTGTAATCGAGTTGTAGATACTGTTTGTACAAACTTCTACTACAAAGGTATTTGGATGACAGATTTTTAACCCCTTAATGACAAAGCCCGTACATGTACGGGCTCAAAATGCAGTTTTCAATGGGTTTTGAGACCGCCCATTGTCCTTGGGGTTAATCTAATGTCAAAAACAATAAATTTTTTTTATTATTATTTGTGCCGATTTATTGTACAGCAACAAAATATTCTGCCCTCTAGTAGGATGTAATGATTTGTCTCCACTATTAATTATCACTGGTGGATTAAGGCGGTTTTGCCTTATCAAAATTGATATGAGTTAGTAGATATGAGAATAACAGATGATACGGAAATTACATTTTAAAGTTTGGTTCGTTTTATTTGAGCGACAGTGTGGGGCTATTGCCTTTTTCACACATTTTATAAAGGATTTATGCAAATGGAAACATCATGTCCATTTTATTGCGTATCTTAATAGCTAGTTGAAACATTCGTGTTAAAAACAATTATTTAACTGACTAAAATAATATATGAAATCATAAGAACATTTGAATTAAGGTTAACTAAAGTCGTGCAGTGACAAGTCAACATTGAATTAAAGTAATGGGTTAACAGCTCATGTGGGCGATGTCTTTTTTTAGAAAAAAAAAATACAGAAAAGTGATTCATGTGTGATTGAGGATATGAGAATGAAGGAAATGAGGAAGATGAATGGTAATATATGAATTAAAACTTTGTATATGCAGCCAGGAAAAGTTTGTCTGGCTTCTTATTGGCTGTAAGATTCTCTTGCCTTATAAATATACATTCCAGCTTGGCCTCTCCCCGTCGTGTGGGAAAGTCCAGTGTACTTTGCTGTTGAAAGAGCAGAACAACAACAAAAAAAGAGAATAGACTTTACCCAATCGCTATGTACATAGCTGAATGCTGGGAAATTCCAAGTGACCGTCAGGGAATTTTATACTGATTATTCTCCTCAAGAATGAAAGGCGGTGATACAACATGATTCTTCTAGTTTTTACAGTACAAGGGAAATTTAGCTGTAGCTCTTTAACCTTTATCGTCAAACGAGTTAAAAGTTTGAGGCATGCAAGCAGAATTCACGAGACTCAACTATGTACTTATGTTATGCTTCGGTTGTACCTGCAGCACCAAAGCTAAACTACATGGAGGACTCATATCAACAATTCAGACTATAGTCTTCCTCACACTTAAACTTAAAATGGTGGCGACAGATCTCAAAAACGCCCTTACAAACTATATGTTACCGAAAAGAAGAAAACACAGGTTATTTCACTAGGACATTTTTCAGCCACCAATCCTTTTAAAAGTGTGTGGGTTGCAGTGTTGCTTTATATCTTTCATAGAATGGTGCACCCTGTGTAAATACCTATTTGGGGTCTTTTATGACCCCAAGTATCTCTGGAAGCATGACATTACCAGCCACCAGGGGACTACTACGAGGAATCCTATAAAATGATGTTGGCAACCGTGCCAACATCATGAGGCCCATATTGACTTTGCAGCTTTGTCATGCCATGTTAACAACCCCATTCCTTTTAGGTTGTCCACCTGGCGGGGGTCGCAGTTGAAGGACATCAACTCTCTTGCTTCAGGCTTTAACATGAATGGGTTTTGGTATGTAAATTGGGTAATGCAGCACCCGGTGGTAGCCAAAATCAGGAGCTGTTAACTTTTGTTTTACGGTATCAGCCTTTATGGGGTCTTCTATTAAGACAACTGCCTGGAACTGCAGAAGCCTGTCTTAAGTGTACAATATTAAGGTGGCTAACAGTTCCTCTATAACTTAGGGTAGACTGATGCATAAATCACAAGATGTCTCTTAAAACTGAATTAATTCCTCAATTTGAATTCCTCTAAGTGTCCTCTTTACTATATTGAAATATACAGTGTATACTTAGATACTCATAAACAGATTGCCTTAGAGGTATTAATGGCATCTCTTTTTTTCCTCTCCATATGGAGCTATCTTAGTGCAACATACATTCATGTGTTAGGCGGGCTTGGTGCCACTAACCTGGTGTCTCACGTATAGATACTTGGCCAAAGGTACGCTTAAAAGTAGAAGCAGCATTCAGAGGTGAATTGAGTTTCTATTTTACTTTGATTGTTGCTTTTACGTTCATCTTTAATGTTCCACATCCTGTTAAACCTTTTATAACTATTTCTATGTGCCTTTTTTTGCTGTAACCTAAAGCAATCTTTGAATGGTGATTTGTAGCTCAGAGTTGATATTTTGATTACCCTATTCCTGAAGAAATCGTATAGATGAAACGTGTTTATAATTTGTGAGTAGATTAGCAGTGAATTAAATATAATATATATATATATATATTCCTCTTACACATCTCTGAAGCTACTCAGAATTTTAGTCTAGTTCAAGCTAGGTTGTTAAGTGCTTGGACCAGTTCAGTTCTTCTACAGTGTGTTATAATTGATACTTTAAAGCATATATCTAATTTTTCTGCTGGTTAGAGTAACGTTAGTGCATGTGTAGTCATATGTTTCCCCTGGTCCCTTCCCGCTTCAGCAAACTGAACAGTCTAATGTGAATGAGGTAGCAAGTGTTGTATAAATGAGTCATTAAAACATGACTATTTTACTTCTATTTGGTTGGTCCTATGACAGTGACTCACACAGCTTTCTTAATGAAGACAGGAGGAAATATATCAATGTCTTTATTTATAGTGTGGGTTTCCCATGGGGTTTCCAGCCCTTTTCTGGTTATCTTGTACTTTTACACAGAGATTAGGGTAGAATAAAGAGTTACAGATTTATTTTTTTCTCGTTAGTTAACAGATCATGATTTTAATAGCTTCTGAGGTCCCATAGTCCTTTTACGAAAAGATACGATGTTGTCATGATGCTTCAGTATATGAAAACTTTGGTGGCGTAAGCTTCCCAGCACTGTGACATTTTAGCTAGTTTTAACTGTTTAACTAGTTTTTTTATTGAAATGTAAGGGATGTTAAGAGGCATTTAATTACTAGTTACAAATTTCCCTCTGTTAATAGACTTCAGTACATTATTTTAAACACCTCAAAATCTAGTTCAGAAGCCAGGCAGACAGGAATCATTCGCCCATCAAGTTTGTCCATTTTTCTTACTGTAAAAAAACTGAACCCTTTGGTCCTATTTCCTGGAAAAACCTATGCTTAATTATGCATGTTTAAACTCTCTAACTGTCTTACGCTCTACCACATAAACTGGAAGACTACTCCACTTATCTACCATACCTCCGTACATTACATCTAACTCTTTGACTCTCTCGTATTGATGACTGTTTCTCTTTTGTAACTGAGGGCCTTTAGTTTAGTTTGTTAAAACTATGCAGAAGCATTTATTTATGCAGTTAAATATAATTGTGTTTTATCACTCTTTTTTTCTCCTTCACGTGTGCCTGAGACTGAATTATTGAACTTGGACTTTTTGCTCTGTCCAGCTGACCTTTAAATTGACCAACCACTCAAGTTTTTAGTGAATAGAATTCAGTATGGCCATATTAAATCATTTTTGGAATTGTAGGCTATTGCATTATGTATATTAATCAAATGTAATCTTTGTCACTTGTGTTTAGGAGATGGAAACTGCTTAATGCATGCTACATCCCTATATATGTGGGGTGTTCAGGACACAGACCTTGTGCTGAGGAAGACCGTGTATAATGTTCTGAGGACAACAGATACTCGCAACTTCAAGTTTCGTTGGCAGCTAGAATGTGTAAAATCAATAGAGTTTGTACAAACAGGGCTTCGCTATGATACCAGGGTAAGTCAAAAATTATATGTTGGGTAGATTTTGTATAAAACACTTTGTAAATACCCATCTAGTGCTAGTGTTGATTTGTATTAAACAAACCCATCGGTAGGGAAGGAAGAAGCAGGGCCTGGCCCCCAGAAAATGCAAAGGAAAATGTAGCCTGCAGATATCACCCTAGGCCCTGGCTGTGAGTTTTTCACACCACATTGTATAAGATAATATAGTTTCCTATTTTCTCTTTATGATTGCATCATTTAAAACTGTTGAAGAATATTTTTGATATGCTTAACACATTGATACACTTTTGACACAGGATTTCCAGAAACCATCTAGTGTACTAATTTATCACAAATTGTGGTTGCTGTGAAAAACCCAGTACAGAAAAAACACTCCACGTATTTTGATTCCTTTAGCGTTTACTGTATACCCTCAAACTTTAATACATTGAAATGTTTTCTGTTAGCATTCAGAGAAATATAGTAAAAAATTGCTCTATACCTTTTGTCTAATATTTTTGTCTGCGCCTGGCGGCCATTCTAATGTGTATACTATACAACATCCAGTTACATGACACTGTGCCTTCTTTACTCCTACACTTTAAGCTTGTTGTGACAAACACATTATTTTTACAATTGGCACATCATTAAAAGCAGATCCTTGTTTTTAATCTCCAGAATTGGGATGAAGAATGGGAACATATTGTTAGAATGGCATCTGCAGAAACTTTAGAGGGACAAAATGGTCTCCAGTATAACTGCCTTGAGGAAATACACATATTCGTTTTGGTTAACATCCTTCGGAGGCCAATTGTTGTTCTTGCAGGTGAATATAAATCCATAAGCTATTTGTAAATATCCTAAACATATCAGTTATCTTGTTTATGTCTTGTCTTTTTCTTAAAATGTAAACATTTTTGTAATCCCTTTCAGATGTATGTCAGAATACAATATTTTGACTTAAACTTAACCACATATTAGGTACTTAATAAACACATTGGCAAGACCACACATTACTTTATAGTAAAATATGTGCATTGTTTACTTTAACAGATACTGTTGTGAGGAGCTTGGAGTCTGGCTCCAGTTTTTCTCCTCTAAGTGTGAGTGGAATTTACCTACCTCTTCATTGGCCTGCACAAGAATGCTATAAGTACCCAATAGTTCTTGGCTATGACTGTCAGCACTTTGCACCTCTTGTGACTATGAAAGACAGTGGTCCAGGTATGTATGGCTTATTTGGGGATTATTTATAAAAAGAAGAAGAATGTGCATGAAACTCAAACAATTTGAAAATACTGAACAGTCTTCGTGTTTTTATTTAAAACTATTGATTTAGAAACAGAGGTGTCCCACCATCACAGTGGATTACAATATTGTATTGTTTGATTGCTATGCACATGTTTCAGCATTTTCTTGATATGTCTATTGAGCTTTAGAATCATGTTCTTATTAGTCCATATTTAATAAACTTTTTTTCCTGCTTACAGAGATCAGAGCTGTCCCATTGGTCGTTGGTGAACGAGGAAAATTTGAAGATATGAAAATTCATTTTTTAACGGAACATGAAGAGAAAACGAAAGAGAAACTACTAAAAGAATATTTATTTGTATTGGAAATTCCAGTGCTATGCTGGGAACTTGGAACAACTCATATAATTAATTCTGCCAGGTCAGTAGAACAACTCTGTTAATTAGTTCTGTCGGTGTGACCAGTGGAGGACTGTGGTATGTAATGAGGCTATATAAATCAATAATAGTACTTATATAAGTAAGCTTGTTTGCTGGAAAATGGACCAGATTAGCTTGGTAAAGAATTGTGAACTTTAATAAAATTTCAGATTCATAAATGCTTTATTAAATGTAGTGAACAAATGGAAAACAGGATACACTATAAAAATGCATCTTGTTCAGAGCTGAAAAAAGAAACGTATTATTAATTACTTGTTTCTTATCCTTGCTGCGAAGCTGCAATTATTCCTAATACTGGCTGGACAGTCAAGTAATGATGGTTCCTGAACTAGTCCCTAACTTTTTAAGCTGTGTTTTTTTGATTACCTATGGATACATCTAGACAGTGGTATATTTATGTATGTTTTAATACTTTATGGGTTTTTTAAGCTTATGTTTGTTTTTAATTTCCTGTATTTAAATGCAAATACTGAACAATCTTTTGATTGCAGGTTGGATGAAGGCAATCTACCAAATGAAATAAATTTAGTGGAGGACTACTTGCAACTGGTTCAGCATGAGTACAGGAGGTGGCAGGAGGCTACAGAACAGTCCCGAAAGGGAAATTGTGTCAGAAGCAAATTTGAGATTTCCTTGAACCACTTGTCTCTTGTAGAGGTGAAATGTGAAACTCCACATTGCCCTTTCTACATGTCAGTATCCACTAAACCTTTTTGCCATGAGTGTTTTGAAAAGAACAAGCAGAAGGACAAGCAGAAGATTGAATCTGTTGCACGCCGAACAGAATATTTTAACACTTCTGGACACAAATCTAGGGATTTGGAGCCTATTTCTGCTCTAGCAACAGCACCTAGCCTTTTCCTCTTCAGTGATACAAATGCGATGAAATGTAAAACACGGGATTGCCCTTTTACATTAAATGTGGAGTTCAGTGGTCTTTGTGAGCGATGTCATAATGCCAAACAAAATGCATCAGCTAAAAAGATGGACAGGACAAAAAACATTGACATTATACAATGTAATGTGTGTTTGCAGGATACCACTAGGACATTTAATGGCATGTGCAGCTTTTGCTTCAAAAGGACTACAGAACATTTAACCAGCTCAAGCTTTCCTTCTATGGTCCATCAGAGGGATATCTCCGAACCTCCTAGTTTATCAAGAGGTCTAGTACGTTTAACTGGGCATGAAGCAGCCAGTAGTGAGTCCCGGGGGTCACTTGTAATTTTACAGTCATCGGAGCCTTATAACACAGAGGACAGAACAGTTTGCCAAAAGTGTAGAAAATCGGGCTGTCCATTTTTTGGGACACAACAGAATGAAGGTTTTTGCACACTATGCTACCTTGAATTTCAGGAAAACAGTGGTAGGTCATTGCAGATATTCAATGCTTACTTTGCTGTAATGCCCTTTGTGGGAAAGTCCCTCTTATAGATTCTTTGTAGGAAATGGTTATGTACCTTAAACCATTATATGGCGTTACAAGGGGTTATTGGACTTCCATACACCTAATTTGATTTTACTATTTTGGTTTCAGGGCTTCCAGCAGTAAGATCTCAGAAACTTCCAGGAGTACTTGGACAAACCAACATTGGTGCCTCTACTTTCAAAAATATGTCTCGTTGCTTAGGAAGGGAGTGCAGTACCCTAGGAAGCACATTGCTTGAAGGCTATTGTCAGAAATGCTTCATCGAAGCACAAAATCAATGCTATACAGAGGCAAGAAATACAGACGAGCAACTACAGACACAGGTATTTAATATCAAAAATGTTTTTTATATAAATATTTATCGTTGTTCAACTTAGGTCCAGAAAAACAGATGTGGCCTTCAAGGTGCATTATACAATCATACCCTTATGCCTGAGAACATTGTAATAGCTGTTATATTACATTAATTTAAAGGGACAGTACTCTGAGTACTTCAACATGCATTATTCAAAATAAAAAGGACTTACCAATGGTAAAAGCCACAACCCTGCAGCTGAAAAAAGTCACAAAAAGGATTAGGAGATTTCCAGTTTATATGCCTCTGTGATTTTCAGTCCAAGGTTTGTTTGAGGGATAAGCCAAGAGCAATCTCTGTAATCGTGAATGCCACCTTTTTGAAAATGAAAACGACGGCCATTGAACATACAAAAACATACAAAAAGTACATTAGGTTAAATATTGTATGTATATTTAAGGGAGATTGTGTGTATGTATGTAAGCAGAGCTTAAAGAGAGCTTTAATTGCTCGATTATAAGATAAGGTGTTTTTCAGAAAAAATCACCTGGGAAAAAAAAACAACTTTGCCTTATAATCAAGGTTGTCCTTTATTTAGACCTTGGATCCACAGCACCACTGGACAGAGAGAGAGTTTTTTTAAGTTAACTAGAAAGCATTCTAGGAATGGGAAATGGATTTTTAAAAATGTTTATAGGGCTAGATACGATTTCAATCTGACAGTTTGGGACCAGGCTGTCATTTGCCCAAAACCCAAGGAGATACATCCTTGGTCCTGTTCTAGATGAATGTTCTATTTATCTTACTCATTATATTATTTATATATTTTTTGTCTTCTCTACAGCGAACAGTACAAAATAGGGCTTCAAAGCATTCTAACTTTCAGCTAAAGATATGTGCCAGAAGTCTCTGCAATAACACTGTGGTATGCAAAAATGAGGATCTCTGTGAACAGTGCAGGAACAGAGCTGCTCACCACAAGCCTACTGGTGACGATCTTCCTAAACAGCGTTGTAGGGCAACTGGTTGTGATCACTACGGTAACAATAAGTGTAGTGGATTTTGTAACGAATGTTACCGTTTCAAACAGTTGTATGGATAGAGCGAATGAAAAAAGACTATATTCATGGTGCTACCTTTAATTTGTAAATTATATTGTACCTTTGTACATTACTGTGTTGCAAACTGCCTTATATAAATTATTTATATTTATGTTATCTCGATATGTATATAAAATTATAACATTGCCATGGTCTCTTGCAAATTTGCACCACTTTTATTTAACAATCTGTAAATATTTCCCTATATGTTATTAATTTATCTATTGTCCCTTTTGAATGTGGACATTTATGACTAATGGTTATAAATCGTTATGACAAACTGTTTGTTCTGTGTGCATATCATAAAAATTGTAGCCCAATCTACTTGTCCCTCATGACAATCTCTTTGTCCTGATAATAAATAATTTTATAAAAATAATTTTAATCAAAACTGTATTTAATTTCGGTCTATGTATTAAATAAATTAATTAAATTAAATAAAGCATATGTTTTAACAACTAAATAATGTTATATTAATAACACCATGTCAGCAGATGTCAGCATAACAGACCAGCATAACAGCACTCCTCATACAGAGCCCATCATCCTGGGGACTTCACCTCATGAGTTTTTCCTTACATCCACTAAAATACGGAAGATCTGCTCCCCGGACTATTTCCTCCTCCAAGCTGTGGTGCATGCAGCCAGAAACAAACAGGGCTGTGTGGGGGCTTGGACATCGCGCCAGATATGAAATGACATCATATCTGACACAGCCGCAACACAACGTGGGAGAAGAGGCTTCAGTGGCAACCTGCCACTAATTGGAGGATATCCATAGGGCTGCAACTAACGATTATTTTTTCGATGAATCAGATAAAAACAATATGCTAATATTTTGTTTATTTAAAATCATTTAATGAGCAAACTGGGTGTTAAAAACAAACAGCCGAATAAAAAACTTAAAATTTACATTAACGTGTCATTGTACTCTGTGCATACAACACTTTTATCTCTTTATCACAATGGCATTTCCCTAATCGCTTTCTTATTTTACTATGACATATTAATGAAAGCTATATTTTAACAAGAACAAAAACATAATATTTCTCAAACTAGTTTTTAATACCTAAAAAAAGTTTTACTAGTACTAGTAAATATTAATTTACATGTAAACAATTTTTTCATGTTTCATAAAAACTATGAAAAAAAATGCATTTCTTGTTTTTATTTTTATTTTTGCCAACCTGCTCCCATTATACACCTCTGCCCCCCAAGAAATGCCTTATACCCGCTTATATGCCTCTGCCCCCCCAGATATGCCACTCTGCCCCTAGATAAGCCACCCCCCCCTATTTACCTGTCAGGCCCCGTGCAGGCTACGCAGCTGCATGTCTTTTGTTTCCCTTCCATATCCATTCTTGAATTTCCCTATGCTCTGTCCTGTACCTCTGATTCCTTGATTCCAGTCTTGCTCTTTGCTTCAGCTCTGTTTCCTTCATAAGGTGTGCCCCACCCCTGTGTTCTGTTTGTCTCAGTCAGCAGTCTAAAGGTATGTCCTGGTAACAATCCGACGAGAGACGGGTCCCATTTGCAGAATGGTGAGCTATCAGAGGGTGCCCTCAGTGGAACTCTGCCTTTGCTCCAGCTCCATGATGTTTGTCTTGTTTGTTGAGATCTGTGCAAGAGTGGTATCCATTTTAGAAGTAATTTCCTGAAATCGACAGTCAAAGAGCGGCCACAGGGCTTTTGCACCTTCAAATGCCATCTTGGTGATATGAGAAGGTGGAGGTGATGATGGGGGTTCTGACCCTGACAATGAGGCAGGTTGAGGCGATTGTACGGCAGTCATTGCCTTTTGCAGATGACCGGTTTTTAAGAGGACTTAATAGAGGATTTTTTAACTGAAGTGTGCCATGCCGGAGGAGAGCCACCCCTCAATCAGGCATGGGATATGTCCCAAAAAGATGGAGAAACCAAAAAAAAATAAAATAATAATAACAAATTTCAAATGACGTGTTCAAAGCTGGCAGGAGATTTCACCAAGCCCAAGACTATTCCACAGATGATCACCCACAGCAGCCAGCCGACCACATAAAAATACAGTTATCTGCAAGAGGAGCAAGGAGGCAGACCAGCCAGAGGACAACACAGTAACAGCAATGTTTCGAAAATAATTAAGTGGTATCTGGGTAATAGTCTAGACAAGTATAACGGTAGCAGTAAACTCCCTGCAGTTCCAGTAAACAAAAATAATAACTGAGGTTATTGGATGGTAAACCATTTGCAAGGCTCAGTCTCTCCAACAGAGACCTGGTTTTCCCTTGTCAGATAGAAGCAGTATTATATCAATTTCAATCACAATAAGTCCCAGCTATGGACTCAGGCAATGCTTCAAAAGAAATACAAACTTACAAACACAGTGTTTGTGGGCTCATGTCAGGATTCCACTCTGTCAGCCAGGAATCTGTATTCATTGTCTAGGTGTCATTTCTGCTGCAGCCTCTAGAGGCCGCCTGTCTGAACACAGCACCGTTTAGACCAGGGGCGTCCAACGTGCGGCGGCAGCGGCCCGTGTGAGCGTCATTCGGCTGTAAGACTGCCTCTGCTGGCCGCCTAACGAAGTTAAAGCGGCTGGCGTGTATACACCGTGCCGTCCAGTGGCAGCAGTGCCTCATCTCTTCCTCCTGCCCCCTTTAGGACAGCAGGGGGGAAAAAACACAAACATGTAAGTATTACCAAAAAAATAGTTAAGGGTTATAGGAAAGTGGACCCAAATTCAAGGGGGGAGGGAGATTCCCTTGGGACAAAAATTTTATAATACAAAAAGGGGTGGCTGGGTTGTGGCATTACAAAATCAATAGGGGGTGGCTGGGGGTAATACACATGGCAGCGGGGACATCAGTACACCAGAGGTTGGTTGGGCATCACATTAGCCAATACAAAAAGGGTTGGAGCACCAATACACAAGGGAGGGGATTGACTGGGGCATCACATAAATCAATATTGAAGGGTGTGGGGGCATAAATGAACAAAGGGGGCCAATACAGAGGGTTGTGGGGGGGGACATTAATCAATACTAAAGGTGGCTGGGCTGGGGCATCAATACACAGTTAATGACAAAACGGTGTTGAAAATAATGTTTTTTATGCTTTAGTGCGGCAGGGCCTGTCCTGGTTTGTGTGTGTTTGGGTGTCGGTGTGGCAGAGCCTGTCCTGGTGTGTGTGTGTTTGGGCGTCGGTGTGGCAGATCCTGTCCTGGTGTGTGTGTTTGGGTGTCGGTGTGGCAGACCCTGTCCTTGTGTGTGTGTTTGGGTGTTGGTGAGGCAGAGCCTGTCCTGATGTGTGTGTTTGGGTGTTGGTGGGGCAGAGCCTGTCCTGGTGTATGTTTGGGTGTCGGTGTGCCAGAGCCTGTCCTGGTGTGTGTGTTTGGGCGTCGGTGTGGCAGGTCCTGGTGTGTGTGTTTGGGTGTCGGTGTGGCAGACCCTGTCCTTGTGTGTGTGTGTGTTTGGGTGTTGGTGGGGCAGAGCCTGTCCTTGTGTGTGTGTGTTTGGATGTCGGTGTGGCAGAGCCTGTCCTGGTGTGTGTGTTTGGGTATCAGTGTGGCAGAGCCTGTCCTGGTGTGTGTGTGTTTGGGTGTTGGTGTGGCAGAGCCTGTCCTGGTGTGTGTGTGTTTGGGTGGTAATGTGGCAGAGCCTGTCCTGGTGTGTATTTGGTCATCTATTTCCTGGCACTTTACTTACTGTAGGAATTAAAAGGAACTATTTAATTTTTACTTATCCAGAGATAAAACGCCCCCCTGAATTTGTAGCCACTTCAGAGGACAAAACTTTCTTGGCCCAGAAATTAGTGAGAGGAAAAGTAAAGGTTTTGTGTTATTTACTCTATTTCAATCTGCATATTTTATTAAGAAGGTTACTGGCAGTAAATTGTGGCTTCAGGCGTTCCCTGTATGATGACGTGTTTTTTAGTTTACTGATTACTCCCAATACCATCACATAAGATTGTTTTTGGGTTGAACATTGGCTTAGTGATAAAGTACAGAGTTGTTATAAATGGTAAATCTTCAAGCTGGACAAAAGTGCTAAGTGGTGTTCTTCAGGGTTCTGTTCTGGGACCAATTTTATTCAACATATAAATGACCTTGCAATAGGCATTGAAAGTCATGTTTCCGTGTTTGCAGATGACAGTAAACTCTGTAAAGTAATACAATGTGTGCAGGATATTACTTTGCTACAGAGGGATTTAGATAGACTGGGGCACTGGGCAAACAAATGGCAGATGAAATTGAATGTAAATAAATGTAAAGTTATGCACTTCGGGGTAAGGAACGCACAAGCAACTTACACCCTAAATAGTAGTGAATTAGGGATAACAACAAATGAGAAGGATTTGGGAATTGTTATAGACAACAAACTAGGAAACAATGTGCATTGTCAGCCAGCAGTTGCCAGTAAGGTATTGTTGTGTATAAAAAGAGGCATCAATTCGTGGGATAAAAATATAATTTTACCCCTTTATAAATCAATGGTAAGACCACACCTTAAATATGCTGTGCAATTTTGGGCACCTATTCTTAAGAAGGATATTATAGCACTGGAAAAGGTGCAGAGGTGGGCTACAAAATTAATAAAAGGAATGGAACACTTTAGTTATGAAGAACGGTTAATTAATTAAAATCTGTTTAGTTTAGAAAAACGGCGCCTCAGAGGGGATATGATAGCATTATATAAATATATTCGGGGCCAATACAAACCATTGTGTGAAATCTATTCATAAACAGGACTATGCATAGGAGACGTGGTCACGCATTTAGAGTGGAAGAAAGGAGATTTAGTCTAAGGCAAAGGAAAGGTTTGTTTACAGTAAGGACAATAAGGATGTGGAATTCTCTGCCTGCAGAGATAGTTTTATCAGAGTCTGTACATACATTTAAACAATTGGATGAATACTTGCAAAAACATAATATTCAGGGATATAATTTTTAAATTATGGGGAAACAGCTTCTTGATCCAAGTAGAGATCTGACTGCCATTCTGGGGTCAAGAAGGATTTTTTCCCCTAGTTTGTGCAAAATTGGAAAGAGCCACAACTGTTTGTTTTTTTGCAATGCCATAAAGGGCCCTGTTAGTGTGGTATTTGAGCAGGGAAAGTAATTTGCAGATAAAGGAAATTTAATGGAACAAACTACGTTACTTTAAACAGCACGTTCGTTAATGTTGAAAGAAAAATATTTATTTTTCCACTTCCCCTAAATGTATATTGATACAAGGAATGTTATGATGTCATTAGCACTTATAAACACATTAAATAAAACATGATTTCTAATATTTTTCTCAGTTAGCATCGGCGACCTGTAAGTTTACATTTGCTGCCGGCCATTACAAAATAGAACTATTAATGAATAAATTATTTAGGAATATTAATATTTGAAAGTATTTCTATCAAAATAATGAAGCCTTCTTTTAAGGAAGCATACTATTTTTTTACAATGCCTCAGAAATATTCAGAAAGCAGCTGTTACTTTAGAAGCTACAGTCTGTTCTTCTTGATGACTGACTTTGCCTTCTTAGCAGACTAATCTGGTAGTTGACGATTCAATTTGGATAAAGAGGATCTTAAAGAGAGATCCTCTGCTGAATTGGATTCAAAATAAGTGTCTCCTGGAGCCATGAGTGATCACTTAGGTGGCATTCACTCATTGGTGACCACTTCTCGTCTATCACCTTTCAGTATCTTAAGTATTTAATGTCTGTAAATGCCGGTACAGGCTTGTATGTAATTGGGCAATAAAATATGTGATCTACAAGGGCTCTCCTATGTATATTCTCTAGATCTTAGAAACACTTTCTGTTTGTACTCATACCTGGGAACTCTCAAGGTTTCACCTGGAGTCTTTGGATGAAGCACTGCTTCTTCAGGTGTTTCTGATCTTGATCTGGGGCATGGTAGCTGTGTTTAGCCATGCCCACTACTCTGCATTTTTCTCTTCCCACTCCCAGGCAATTCAATGCTGTTTGGGGAATTATTCATGCCCACCAAATGGCTAAAAATTAAGCAACAGATTTAAGCTTTAATGTGTAAGAGGGGACCAATTTCCATAGTTTTACTTGGATGTAGTTGATTCCAAAAACAAATGCAAATTTCAAAACAGAAAGCATATTAATAAATAGGTTTAGCTGTGGTCATGACAGTTCCCCGTTTAAACTAGATGTGTACAATAGCATTGGGTTACCTTGGCTTGATATGAGTTTAGTTGTGACTGTTTAAGATCCTACATGTGGTAATACTGTCATGTAAAAAGGAAAGTACACCCAATTTGTATTCTATGGTTTTACACAGGGGCGTATCTAGAGTATTTGGCACCCGGGGCGGATCCTGTATGTGGCACCCCCCCACACACACACACTTTAAAACTGCATAGCTTCTACCGTTATATACCGGCGCAGACACTGAAGGTGGTACAGCATTACTGTTATCATTATATACTGAGGCAGACATTGACGGTGGTACAGCATAACACCTACCACTATACACTGAGGCAGACAATGAAAGTGGTACAGCATAACACCTATCACTATATACTGAGGCACACATTGACGGAGGTACAGCGTAATCCCTATCACTATACATTGAGCCAGACATTGATAATAGTGCAGCATAACCCCAATCACTATATACTAAGCCAAACATTGATGTGGTGTAGTCCTACCACTTCATTAGTAGTAGGGATGCACCAAAACGAATTCTGGACTGAAACCGAAAATGCAGCATTTACCTGGCTGAAACTGAATATGACCCCCCCCACACACACCATAAAAAAATCTAACACTTTTATTTAAAGTAAGTAACACACCAAAATAGGACAAAACAATTAAATAACAATATTAATATATATATATAATTGTTAACAGCAATCACATTCCTATCATGCCCAGGCATGCCCAGATTCCAGGAGGCACTCGCAGACTTGGCATGATAGGAGTATGATTGCCCTATCTACCCCTTCTCACTCCCTTCTGCTCTATCTACTCCTTCTCACTCCCTTCTCCCTATCTACCCCCTATCCCCCGTCTCACTCCCTTCTCCCTATCTACCCCTCCTAACTATCTACCCTCTCCCTCTTTGAAGTTCACTTACCTTTCAGGAGTCCTGCGGTGGGGGTGCAAGGCCTCTGTCTCCCAGCTCTGCCACTGTATGGAACAGTATAGAGTGATGGGAGTTATGATGTACTTTAGAGCATAATTATATCATGAAAAATACATTGGAAATGGTACAGCATAACACCCATCACTCTCACACACTTACCAATCCACATTTACCAATCCACACTTACCAATCCACACATACCAATCCACACACATATACCAATCCACACACATATACCAATCCACACACATATACCAATCCGCACACATACCAATCCGCACACATACCAATCCGCACACATACCAATCCACACACATATACCAATCCACACACATATACCAATCCACACACATATACCAATCCACACATATACCAATCCACACATATACCAATACACACATACCAATACACACATACCAATACACTGTCACTCTCACTGAATGCTTTCCTACCTTTCCTCTTTTCTCCTTACAGCTCCTTTTCCTGCTCTTCGCTCCTCTTCTTCAGTTCTTCTGTCTTCTTCCTGTTCAGAGGGCACGGAGAGCGGTGGGCGCGGCTTCAGTGTTGTGCGCCGGGATCTGACAACAAAAAATCCTTGAACCGGCTTAAAATCACTCAAGGGAGTCGGAGGTCTGTTAAAGACCTCCGATACCGCTCCCTTGCGAGCCTGCTCCTCCAACGGCGGACATTACTGTCCGTCTCTGGAGGGTTGCCGGGTGCCGGCAAGTTGGCACCCCCCTGATGAGCGGCACCCGGTACGGACCGCCCCCCGCCCCCCGCTAGGTACGCTACTGGTTTTACATATCCGGACATTATAACAATCATCTGTTCCTTAGCAAGTCTAAAAATTAGGTAAATACAACCAAAGTGTAGAAGCCATGTGTGAAAAACTATGTTCCTATGCTTCCATAGGAACTAAGATGCCTTTGGTTAATTGATCATCAGCAAAAAGTCAAAGTTTTAGCAGTTTGCTGCCCTGGCGCTTTCAGGTATGTATTAACACAATGACAAGAAGGAAAGACATGACCAAGGATCTTAGAGAAGCAATTGTTGCTGCCCATCAATCTGGGAAGGGTTATAATTAGACTTGGGTGCTGGCCAACTCTTCGTGTTACAGTCTGACTTCTAAAAATTTTTTTAAAAACTCCTGATATCTAAAAGTGAAAGCTAGCCTACAAAAAGAAAACTTTTCACATCCCCCTCCATTTTCCCTAAGCATATGTTTCATACATAGTGACTGAAAGTATGCCTAACACTCCAATAAATAGATTTTTTTAATGTGTTGCTAAATATGAAGGTTCAGAAAACTGACGTGGGCCAGAAGGAAATGTGACATTTTCACCACTGTTTCAGCATCAGTAGAGTGGGCTCCTTAGTAAAGTGCTTGTTAGAATAAATTGTGTTTGTAAAGTTTGATGGCATATAAAAACAAAGGTCTTGGAAATTCATCTGTTATGGGGAAATACATTGGCACTAAATTTCAATGAAAGTCTAAATAACACAGAAAAGTCCAGGTTTGGACAAAGTTAGCCAAAATGTTACTACTTGGTTGAGGGCTGGGATCATTTTTAGTTTGGTGGAAGCTAAAGGCTGGAACCAGTTTATTCATTTTTTATTTGTAGTTCATTTTCAGTGACAAACTTTCAGTGTTTTTAAAAAAGTGAGAAAAAGTGTTACTATAACACTTTATATTAATGTAGATGGCATACAAAAAAAATTTAACTGAGGTCGCTGTGTGATCACTCCACTAGAAATATACGTTACAAAAAAAAAAATTTCCTTCCCTCAAAGTACAAAAATAAGAAAAAATTGTGTAGAATGTAAGGGGCCATTTTTTAGGTTACTTGCACTTGTTGCCCTAGAACTTGCATTAGGTATTTCTAAGCTCAGGACAAATATTAGAATATATTAAGCAATTTTTTCATTACCTTTTGTAGATGAATAAATTATATATGATTAAAGTAATGGTATCTAAATACAATTGGTGTTTGGTACAGTAAAGAAGAAAATTACAGCTAAACACAAACACAGTAGAAATGCCATTGTCACAATCGTTTCACAACATTTCAAAAAACTGTTTGGTCGCAAAATGGTTAAACCAGATAAACACAGAGTAGACAAAATATTTATTTCCTTGCATACATATTTTGTTAATTTGATTTATTCATGCAGGAAGGCACCCTGCTCATGAGACATCAGAAGAGGGGGGACTACAGTTAGGACCACTTAGAAAACTACAAATAACCATATGGGTGACATTATGAATAAATAAACAGACAAACACATAAAAAAACAGAGTTAGATTAGCTGACATACAAGCATATAATTTAACAGTAGATAAGAACTGTTCGGGTTGTCTGGTCTGCCCATTTGTCCTAATGTAGAGACCCTTAACCTTTGTTAAATAATTTAATATTGAAATGTTTCTCACATCTCCCCTCCTCCAAGCTCAATTTTTCTGGGGTACTATACTCTTGTAATGTCATTCCTTATACAGCTAGTCTCATTGTATCTCCCCCCCGGGGATGAGGCTATTGCGCCTAACATTTCAGTATCTTAGATTGCCTCTGTGGATGAGTTTGTAGTGTCCCGCATCCCAAAACTTCTGACCACTGCTAGGAATGGGTCTCTCATTGCTGCATCGCGGCACTTCTTTCTGCCACTAGGAATGAGACCTTGGTGCCCCATATACCTGTACCTCTGTTGGCAGGATCCTGGCACCTCAGATTGCTATTCTGGCATCTGGCATCCCTGCACTTCTGACTTTAGGGGGGTCACCTGTCCTCAGGGGTGTAACTAGAACATAATTCCACATCCATGCTCACACACACACACAAGTACGTATTCCATGCTCACACACACAAGTACACATCCATGCTCACACACACACATGCTCTGGGAGCAGCCTATTTCACCGCGGGGGTCACGTGACGTAAGGTGACCCCTGATATGCTCCTGTCTCCCCATGCAAGTTCAAAATAGTTTAAAAAGGGCCCTTCTGACCTGGATCGGTGTGGTCCAGGTCGGAAGGACCCTTTCTAATCAATTTTGAACTGGTATGAGGAGACAGGAACAAGAGGGTGCAGGGGTCGCACCTCCTTGTAGTTACACTAGTGCCTGTCCTGCATCTATGTGCTTTAATTCCCCAGTGTAAGGGGCTCTGCTGGTTTACATCCAGGCTCTTCCTAAAGCTGTGGTGTTTTTCTTGTTTCACAGCTCTGTACCTTCACCCTTTCTCTTATGTGTTTTTTCAATTGCCCGTGATCCTGATCAGGATCTCTCTGCAAAAGATTGTCTGTTTCATAGTAGTACTGGAGATGCTGAACCTCCATTTTGACTCTGTTGAAGTCCCATTTGGTGGTTTGGATCTTCAACAAGGAGTATCAGATCCCACTACAAGGGAAGATTATTTACTTTTGTATTTAATTTACAGGTGCGGAAGTTAAACTTGCTTTGTCATTTGAGTTTTTGGTCATGTGACTAGGGAAGTTTTTAAAGTATTGGCTAGTGGATGGAGGAAAGAGACCTGTACGTGTAGCCTCTTCTTCCTGTATCCTCATACCAGTTCAAAATTGTTTATAAAGGGCCTTTCCGACCTGGACCACACCGATCCAGGTTGGAAGGGCCCTTTCTAAACTATTTTGAACTGGCACATATCGGTAAGGGATGGGACGGGAACATATCGGGGTCATATTACATCACGTGGCCCTGTGGTGAAACCGAGCCCAGAGAGAAAGCTACAGGAGCGGTGAGAGGTAAGCTGGACTTGGGATATCTGTATATGTGTTTCATATATATATATATATATATATATATATTTATGTGTGTGCGTGTGTGAGCATGGATATGTACTTGTGTGTGTGAGCATGGATTTGTACTTATCTGTGTGTGTGTGTGAGCATGGATGTGTGTGTGAGTAGGGATGTGTGCTTGTGTGTGTGAGCATCGATGTGTGCTTGTGTGTGTGAGCATGGATGTGTAATTTAGTGTGAGCATGGATGTGTAATTTAGTGTGAGCATGGATGTGTAAGTGAGTATGAGTAAGTGTGTTATTTGTGTGTTTACATATGTTGTATGTTTGGAGGGGGCAAGGGACAAAAAAGGCACAGACAAGTTGTGTGGGGGCAATGATAGCACAGTGATAGCACTGTTGAAGTTGAGGGGCACTGGGACAATTTTCAGTGACTCGCGGTTTCTAGTTATACCCCTGTGTGATACTTCAGTTCTGTATGTGAACTGATGCATTTCACCAAAACAGCCTTACTATGCTAATGCTTGCCACCATTTGCCAAGTTGTGGACACTCTGTGAAGATTTGTGCCTGAGGGTGTGTCTGGGCATGTCCATGGATTTACTAGTGACAGTCATGTCAAGAGAAAGAGTTTTATATGCAAGTATAATCAGGGACTTTCAAGTGCTTATTCAATTAAAAAGTATAAGTAGTAGTGAGACTAAGTTTCAGATATGCGTAGGTTGTTATCTCAGTCTTGCTGAAAATAGTAGGGATGTGTTAGCACAAAACAATATCAACATCAACTGAACCAGAGCGCTACTACAGGATGTTTTGTGGGTTTATATATTGGCTTTTAATATATTTTCATAACATACCAATACCATTCTGACCCTTGATCTGATCTTCACTGTCAAATGACATAGCTATTTTACCCGACACCGATTTTGACTGCTTATTATAAAGACCATTAGTCTATATTTTGACCCCTTGTCCCATACATTTCAAATGGCCAAAAAGGCACATCATGTTTTAGGGGGTGCAGTTAGAGGCTTGACTAGAAAGTGATAATAGTTATGTAAGCGAGTAAGACATTTAGAAGAAAAGCAGTGGGCCCTGAACTTATGGGTGGAAAGGGTGCATGACCTTGCTGGAGGGAGGTGAAAGAAGTGAGATTTTTATGGCTCTATATAGATTTTTGTGGATCTATATAGTCCAGGACATAGCTAGGAGACTTTCTTTTTGGCTACAACAAGAAACAATAACATCTCTAAGAACACCAGTATGTCCTTACCAGTGATGTCTGATCCAGTGTTGGAGGCAAGACTGGAGGAGATTAGGGCCATTGCAGTTTCCAAAGGGTCTTTTTGAAGAATCAATGGCAGCATTGAGGGGTGCAGACATTCTTACCCAGTCCCTTAATGTCTGTATCTGGACCTGTCTGGAGTAGGCCCAGTAGGCCATTATCACGGTTGAGTCCTGATTTTGTCCCCTCTTCTCAGAGGGTTTATAGTGGTGGTAGCAGAGAAGGTGCTTCTGGGTGCCATACTACGTTTTCCGGCATTGGTTCAGTTAGTCCAGAAGAAGGCTACACTGGTCTTACACATATACTATGTAAATATATATATATATATATATATATATATATATATATATATATATATGCCTGTGTGTGTGATCTCATCCATTCTATACTGTGTCCCTGCATGGGAGAAATAAATTGTCATCACCTTAACAGGACCAGGATGTCAGGGTCTGAGGTCAGATTTTGTCAAGTTTTGTCCTCCATACCACAAATAAGTGTGCTGCCTGGAGACACAGGGGTTCTAGTTCACTGCCCATGGACAATAATGGGACATTTACAGGGTTAGTTCCTTAGCAACCCGCTTCTGGCATCAGTACTAGAGCTATTAGTTAGTCTTAGATGCTTTCTACAACAATGTGAGGATCGAGACAGGGTGCCGACTGCAGAGATGGGGGGAGTTGCTTCTTTTCTGGGGAGCCTATTTTGAGTCAGTTGCTACTGGAAGTCTGGGAGAAGTGGTGCAAGAGGTGGGGTGGCTGTTGCCTCTTGTTAAGAGGGGGCATCAGCTGCTGAAGTCCTAGAAGAAGATAAAGGGGAAGAGACTGTTCACTGATAACCAAGGGAATCACAGTAATGCGTTATAAAAGTAGGCAGCAACTTTATTGGAATCTGGTTTTCTTTTGGGTTTTGCATCCCAGGGTGCTGTCTGTACCTAGAAAAGTCTGTGTTATCCATGTGTGGTTGGGGGTGAAATGATGAAAGAGGTTGCATTTAGACTAATTCATCATCACTCTTTTCCTAAGGTGGTGTCATAAATGATGACATAGCACCAGAATTGTGCTGGGTCTAATATGCTTCTTTTGATTGGACGGGTCAGATGTCTAGGCAATGCAGTAAAGGGGTTTTAATGATCAAAACTGACATAAAGTCAACTTTCTGGTTGCTCCTTGGGCAAAGGATTATTTCCCTCCCTTGAGGTATTCCTGGGATGGGAAATCCCAACGAGTTGTTCAATCACGTGTTTATATTTTGAGAAGTTTAGTTTTACATTTCTGGAATGAGTGATGTCACGGTAACCCCCTGTGGCTGAGGAGACATGAGGGTATGTTTGGGTTTGGGAGGGGGCACTGATGCATTCCTGGGGAGACTCCTCACCTGCCTGTCCAGTCCATTCTTATGTGTTATCTATTATGGCTCATTGGTGGGGGGGTGGCCCGTCTGGTCTGCCCTAACCAGACTCCCATGAACTAGCTGGCTATGGGGGCTCTACATGCATGGAAATGCTTGATGCGCCTGACCCGGACCTAGCCACAAATCCATGGAGCTGTATGGCAGCTAGAAACCGCGTCGATACCCACCGGCAATTGGAACTATGACGCCACAGACATCCATTGTCCTACAACTCTTCTGGGGTTATACTGTGCTTGTGGTGGGCAACACTTGGAGGTGGTTACAGAGAGGGAGCTTATTTAGGAACCCTGGTTTTATTACCAGTCTTTAGAAATAGAAAAGAGTGAAGAATCACTCAACAGAACATGTTTCCTCTGTGATGTGAGGCTTGCATGCAGCTGCTCGGCCATGGAAACCCAATCTTTGAAGCTCCCGCTGCTCAAGCTGATAATAATGCGAGTGGAATTTTGGAACTCTTCAGCTATTGAATCAGCAGAGCTTTGGCGACTTTTACGCACCATGCCCCTCCGCACTTAGTGACCCCACTCAATGACTTTACGTAGTCTTCCACTTCGTGGAGATGCTGCTGTTCCTAAACGCTTCCACTAATACCATTGGAATGACCATGGAATATCTAGCAGGGATGACATTTCACAAACTGACTTATTGCAAAGGTGGCATCCTATTACAGTACCACACTTCAATTCACTGAGCTCTTCAGAACAACCCTTTATGTGTAAAGGCAGCATGAAAGGGCAGCATATTTGTATTTATGTGTTTGTGGGCAAGTGTGTATTTGTATAAGTGTGTTTTGGGCAGGTGTGTATAAAGGCAGCGTGTATGGGCAGTCGTGTGTAAGGGCAGTGTATGTGTATATGTGTGTTTATGGGCAGGCGTGTGTAAGAGCAGTGTCAATAAAATAACCTCTGTAAAAAAATAGCTGAGGGGGCACAATTTTCCATTCTTGCCTCGGGTGAAAACAGGGGCGGGCTGGGTCAGGGGGCAGGGGGGCACCCTGATTCTACATTAAACGGCCGCGCAGCCAGCCATTTAATGCCCGAGATGCCATTGCAGCTGATGTGGCTGTGAGTCCTAAAGGGGCGGTAAGACACGCTGGCCACTTTAAAATCATTAAGCGGCCAGCGTGCCTCCACAGTGCCACCCAGTGTCCTGTTCCGTGTGACTCCGCCCCCTTGAGTGGCACGTCACATTGTGAATGTGATGGGCCGCTAAATAGGGCGCAGTCACACGGAACAGTTCCTCGTGACAGGTAGAAGAGCACGTTGGAGGACAGCAGCAGTGAAGGATGGCAGCAAAAATGTAAGTATTAAAAAAATAGTTGTAATAGATGGAAGGGGAGCCGTATTCAAAGGGGGGGTGCATTGGGACAACAATTAAATACAAAATGGGGGTGGCTTGGGGGTATAAGTACACAACAGGGTGGTTGGGGCACCACATAAATCAATACACAAAGGTGGGGGGTGGGTGGCTGGGTTCAATATACATGGGTCATTAACAATGCAAAAGGGGCATCAATACACAAGGGAGGGAGGCTGGCTGGGGACATCACATAAATCAATACACAAGGGTGTTGGGGCATAATGTACAAAGGGGGCTGGCTGGGGGCACAAATCCACATGGGGCAATACACAAAAGGCATAATGTACAAAGGGGGCTGGCTGGGGGCACAAATCCACATGAGGCAATACACAAGGGTGTGGGGGGAAATACAGTAAAACCAAAGGGGGGCTGGCTGGGGCATCAATACACAAGGGGGGAAAACAAACAAACAGCAAACCAGTGTGGAAATCATTTTGGATGTGGGTGTCAGTGTGGCAGAGCCTGTCCTGGTGTGTGTGTGTGTGTGTGTGTGTGTGTTTGGGTGTAGGTGTGGCAGAGCCTGTCCTGGTGTGTGTGTGTTTGGATATCGGTGTGGCAGAGCCTGTCCTGGTGTGTGTGTGTGTGTGTGTTTGGGTGTAGGTGTGGCAGAGCCTGTCTTGGTGTATGTGTGTTTGGATATCGGTGTGGCAGAGCCTGTCCTGGTGTCTGTGTGTTTGGCTGTCTGTGTGGCAGGGACTGTCCTGGTGTGTGTGTGTTTGGGTGTCGGTGTGGCAGAGCCTGTCCTGGTGTGTGTGTGTTTGGGTGTCGGTGTGGCAGAGCATGTCCTGGTGTGTGTGTTTGGGTGTCGGTGTTGCCTGTACTGGTGTCAGGGTAGGCTGTTTGGGGACAACATTGGCTCACACTGGGCTGCTTGGGGACAAAGTTGGCTCACTCTGGACTGTAATTTGTTAATGTTATCTTGGTGCTGGTCGGGTTCTATGTGGGCAGTGTGGGCACCAGGGCTGGCTTTGGGGGTGTGCATCCTGTGATCTATGCCTGTAATTTAGGGGGTTTTATCTATACCTTCAATGCTTAGTTGTTATGTGATTTCCAGTTGATCTGTACCTGCAAAGCTGGGTTTGTGTGTTATTCTGTCGATCTGTATCTGCTATGCTATGCTTCCATACATTATTTATGTATACCTGCAAATACAGGGTTTGTATTTCTTATTCAGTTGATCTATACATGCACGTGCTGTTTACATGTGTTGTTTATTTGATCTTTACCTGAACTACAGGGAGTAAGTAAAAGAGAGCTGTGGCTTAGTGAATGACAAGGACAAAGGGACTCTGGGGATGATTACAGGGGAGAGGACCTCTCAATGTCACAGTAGGGTCAAGAGGAGGGAAGACTGTACTGACTCTCACAGTCTTCCCCTAATCAATGGTCAGTGTGCCAGGGGCCCGAGGAAATGCCTAGGGTCCAATTTTTCCATATTTAAATTTTTTTTGTTACATAAAAAAATAGCTAATCCTTGTATTAAACATAAATTATTTTACTCTCAGTCCCATCACATTACATCAATATGCGAAAATCAGGAAAAGATGGGCATGGATGGTGTGCTGATTCGGTGGCGCAACGGGCCACTTGACTAGACTTGCCCCACCAGGCCTTAGGCTGCCAGCCCTCCCCTGGGTGAAAAAAAGCTAGCTAGAGCTCTGCTCACAACAACCAGGCAGCTTGAGAGCCTGTCGCTGAACTTATTTGTAAACTATAAAGAAAAGCTTTTGTAAAGCAATACCTGAGAAAGAAGGAAAACTTTTGAAAGCTTACATTTTGTAAGTATTGTGTTAATCAAATAAAAAGGGTATCATTGCATACAGCAATACCCTGGTATTTTGGCATCTATATATATATGTTGTTTTTTCAGTGGCATGATTTAGTGCCCCCCAGTTTTGACTGTGTGCATCACAGCATGCCTCTGTCAACCCAGCACCACTTAGTGGATGCAATTAACATTAAAAAATACCATATCTATTTGTCGTAACTTTAATTTATTATGTAAGAACAGCCATCGTTGTTTTTTTCCTATTATAGTCCTTCTACCTAATAGAAGCTGATTCTGCCAGCCTTAGAACAAGTGAAAGGGAAGTACAAAAGTCTTAGTTATACAGTTTTTTCCTCACATTCTGTTGACCTACAAACAAAATAAACAAGTGATCAAAAAGCTTTAGTAAATATTCGTAATAATGCAAAAAACAAATGTGGATGACAGAGCAACTGATATCTGATATCATGTGTAGAAAATAAGCAAATTACGTTTACTAAAACACACAAAGTATATTTGCCTAAAACAGACATTACTTATTAGAACCTAAATTTGTAATTCTTGGCATCGATGTGATTTGTATTTGTGTGTCAAATTTGAGCCTGATAACCTTTGAGCTAAAGAAAAATTATTTAGTTGTATGTTGCGAAGAGGTGCGAAGAGCCATCAGTTTATGTTAGCATTTGAGTTATTTCATGATCTGTAAACGTAGCATTCAGAAATGTGTTGTGTTGTTTGCCTTTGCCTTTTGCTATAGTTTGGTTCACCTTCACAGTTTGCAAAAACCTTCTACAAGCTGCACAGAACATGGAGGTTTAATTATACTTCATATATTTTGTTTTAGCTAAATAGTGATCGAGCTGACTCTAGAACGGGGAATTCCTTTATTGCTTTTTTTTTTTATCAACCACTTCCTTCACAGAGTACAAACTGTACTGCACGGAAGTGGCTTAGTTCCCTAATTTATTTGTGTAGCTAAGTAAAACACTAATACTATTTTGTGTTAGTTAATATGGGCTTTGTAGTTACCCCAGCTGCACCATTGCTTTACCCTACTGCATTACATTCACCTTTACAAATTCCCATTAACGGGCACGCTAGATGCCCAGTAACTGGAGCACAAGGGAATCAAAGCATTCCAGGATTGTTGGAACATATTTGTATGCTCCTCCTGTAAACCATGACTGCTGTGCCCGATATTTTTTTATAACTGTAACACATATGTGTGGTTCATTGTTGTACACGTAATTGTTGTCATTATTACCCTTTTCAATAAATGGAGAACTGAGTCAGTCTGTCTGACATTGCCTGCCTTGTGCCCTGCTCTGCCTTGCCTGCTGTAGATCAATTTCCTTCCTTACTCTGAGTAATAAATATTTTTCTAATTTTTGGGGCAATTCAGTGTCCCGTATGGTGGAGCTAGATATGTGCCAGTGTCAGCCTACTCCCAGTGCCCTCCTACTACTGCAGCTGCTGCCATATCACCTTCATTACTTTGAGGGATCATTAATTAAACTGGTCCATTTTTTGGGGAGTAATTGAGTCACATAGCTTGCTGCTGGATGTGTGTATCCATTTGTGCAGTGCTGCTGTTGCTGGTGGTCCTGCAGTGCAAAACCGAGTGTGGATCTCTTTCTTAACCTTACAATGGGGCTGCTGTAGGCAAAAGGTGAGTCCAGAAGGTTTCATGGACCTCTCCCTTTGAGAACGTCCCCTGAATGTCACTCACAAATAAAAAAATGCACCCGAATTTCCTCTGACCCGATAAGCCAGGAAACAAAATTAATAGCCTGAAAATGAATGCATCTGAATCAATTTTGCTGGCCATGCACAAATATAATGATAATAATAATAATAGCAATAATAATAAAAGCACTTGAGGTAGAAGCTGCAGCTCTGCTTCACATACATTTTCTGAATAAACCCCCATGTACAGCGTTAGTCCAGTCACTGCACAGGGCATCAGCAAAAGGGACAAAACGGAAATTAAAAGGGACCTGTTAGTTATCATTTGCATATGATGACTGGGCTTTCCATTGATACTTTATAACTTGAAAAAGGTTATCTATATTCTATCCCTTAGAATTTGAGTTTAGACAGGTAATTGAGTCAGAAATCATGTGTTTCTCACCTCCATTTTAGATGGGTCACTAGATCGGACTTAATATTATTTATATATTTATTTATATACATATTATCATTTGCCCTTCAATGGTTGATGCCAGAGGAGGCCCCTGCCGACGACCAATAGAGTTGTTCGTACGGACCTTTAACTCCTGGAGCCTCCCCAGACCAAGTTTTGAAGTCAGGACCCAGAAGACCAATGGTCTCCCCAAGCCAAGTTGCTCCGAAGGGTAAATTGCCCTGCCCTTTGCCATTGGAACACAAAGTTTTTTTTACATGAACAGCAACGCGGAGACGAGCACGAAGACGAACACCAGACCTGCGCCCAAGTCTAGTTATAAAGCCATTTACAAAAAATGTAAAGTCCATTATTCTACATTGAGAAAGATTATTCAAAAGTGGAAAACATTCAAGACAGTTGCCATTCTTCCCAGGAATGGACATCCCAACAAATTTACCCCAAGATCGCACCGTGCAATGCTCAAGGAAACTGCAAAAAAACACATCTCAGACAATACCGGCCTTAGTTAGCATGTTAAATATTGAAGTTCATGACTAGAAAAAGACTAAACAAGTATGATTTTTTGGAAGGGTTGCCAGGAGAAAGTCTCTTCTCTCTAAAAACAACATGGCAGCATGGCTTTGCAAAGTTGCATCTGAACAAACCACAAGACTTATGCACAGCGCCACGTTTGGCAAAAACTAAACACAGCATATATGCACAAACACCTCATAACAACTGTCAAGCCTTGTGGCCCAGGGGGTATTGTGACAGAGATCCGTACTGGGAGTGACTAGCTCCGCTGTAGAGATCCTTCTTGCCGTTGAAAGCTTAATTGCTCTAGGGATTAACCCTTCATATTCCCCCCAAACACTAGTCGAGACTTAGTGTATGGGTAAAACAGAACAGTTTATTGAGGAGAGCACAGATATTTATACACACAAACATGATAGGATTAAGGGTTTATTCTCATCTACTAGCAGACAGCCCAGCGCCTCCATACAGTTCTATGGCCATATTTCTATTTCGGGGTGATCCCCAGGGAGCAGCGTCAATCTGGGTCTGGGATGTTATGGGTTAAAAAGTGACGTGATCTGTCATCAGGTCATCAGAGTGTAATGTCTCTGTTGGTAAATGCAGGTAAGGAATCCAGTATGCAGGAAAGGTAGCAACAGGAATGGTTCGGACAAAGAATAGTTGAGCAAGCCGGGTCAGGAATGGAGAAGGTAACGTAGTCAGGAGCAAGCAATGGTTCAGCAACAGGAGGATCCTCAGACAAGCCGGGTCAGGAGTGGAGAAATCAGAATAAACAGGAACAAGCCGAGTCAGCAACGAGAGGGTAATCAGACAAGCCGGGTCAGGAGTGGAGATATCAGAGTAGCCAGGAACAAACCAAATCAGAAGTAAACGCAATATTCAGCAGGAAACAGCTCAGCTGGGAACAACAACCAAGCACTGACTGAGTGTCAGTGCTCAAGTTTTAAACTTGCTGCTTCTCCAAGCCCCGCCCCCAGCTGATGATGTGGAGCTGTGCGTGCAGCGTGATCTCCACTGAGGCATAGAGAGAGGGAGGGGGCGTGTCATGTGTGCGTGCGCCTCCTCCCTATTCTGGAGGGGCGGCATGGGGAGCAGCAGACCCCGAGTGCCCGCCGGACGCGGGCACCGAAGATTGGGCACCGGGGAAGGTAAGTGGCGAGTACCCGGGAGAATGGCTCCGCTGCGGTTCGGGACGAGAACGTCCCGGATCGTGACACTGAGCGACAGCGTCGGTAACTTGGCTGGGAACAGTTCGTGCAGTAGCCAGGCCAGAGTTCCAAGGCTGTTACTGAGTAAACCCCGGTCCTAAAGATTGGTAATAAAACCAGCATTCCCAAACGAGCTCTCTCTCTGTAACCACCACCGAGTGTTGCCCACCACAAGCTTAATGTAATATCAAAAGAGCGACATGGTGGGGCAAAGGGTTTCCATAGTGACGCTGTTCCAATTGTCGGCAGGCATCGCCGTGGTTCTTAGCCGCCGTACAGTTTCATGAATTTGAAGGTAGGTCAGGCCCCCGTGGCCAGCTAGTTCATGGGAGTCTGGTTCCAGCAGACCAGATGGGTTTTCCCAGTTACCCTATACGCTCCAATGAGCACAGGGTAACTTAGACATAAGAGGGGACTGGGCAGGCAGGTAAGGAATCTCCCCAAGAATTCACCAGTGCCCTCCTCCCAAACTCAAACATGCCCCTTGAGTCCTCAGCCTTAGAAGGTTACCATGACAGTGATGATTTGACCTTGTTTTGCAGCCACAGGACCTGTGAAACTTGCAGTCATTGAATCAACAATGAACTCCTCTGTATACCAAAGTATTCCAGAGTTAAATGTGAGGCCATCTGTCCGACAGCTAAAGCTTGGCCGAAATTGGGTCATACAGCAGGACAATGATCCAAAGCACACCAGCAATTCTACAACAGAATGGCTAGAAAAGAAGCAACGGCCCAAACATAAAAGTCCAGATGTCAACCTGAATGACTGTTGCTCAGGAATAAGTTTGCAGCAACCGTTCGGCGCCCCTCACTCTCCTCCCTGAGGCCTCTGTCTCAGTCGCGGTGCCGACATTTCAGGCTGAGCGCCGGAATATGACGCCACAAAGGTGGGAGAGGATAGATAGTGAGAAAGGGGGTAGATAGTGAGAAGGGGGGTTAGATAGTCAGAAGGGGTAGATAGTGAGAAGGGGATAGAGAGTGAGAGGGGGAGAGGAGGTAGATAGAGAGAAGGCGGAGAGAGGGTAGATAGTGAGAAGGGGGTGAGTTTCATGGTCAGGACTACTTGCCAAGCCGTGACGGTGTAGAGGGTATGGGCATGAAGGGGTTAATAGCACCAGGCCTCTAGATTTACTAACTTCGCCCCTTAACAAGGCATCAGTTATATTAAATTAACCCCCAAATCCTGCCTGTATCCCCAGTTAGTCTGCCACTCACGATTTTGATACCGGATTCGTGAGATACCCCGATGCCCGGGACATGCAGTTCCAGGCGCCAGGCAGGCAGCAGGGTTAGGATACAGATTCCCCGCAGCGGTGCAGGGGACCTGCATCCTACTCTCTGATACACTCAGACAGCCTCCCCTGCCAGCACTTCCCACGGGGGAGTGCCGGCACGGGAGGTTGTCTAAGCGCATCGTGCAGACGTTCACCGGCTGCGGCGATGGGCGTAAACAACCTCCGCTGCCGGCACGTCTGCACGATGTGCTTTAACAATCTCCCTTGCCGGGACTCCCCCCGTGGGAATTCCCGGCAAGGGAGATTGTTAAAGCACATCGTGCAGACGTGCCAGCTGCGGAGGTTGTTTACGCGCATCGCCCCAGCCGGTGAACGTCCGCACGATGCGTTTTACCTCTGCCCCCAGTGCCGGCACCGGAAGTTGTATACGCGTATTGCGTAGATGTCCCCCGCCGGCCCCGCAAGACACCCGGGAGTCTGCTCTGGTAAGTCGGGGGGGCAGAGTGGCAGCATATCTTGGGGGGGGACAGTGGCAGCATATCTCGGGGGGGGACAGTGGCAGCATATCTCGGGGGGGAGGAGGAGGACAGTGGCAGCATATCTCGGGGGGGGGGGACAGTGGCAGCATATCTCGGGGGGGACAGTGGCAGCATATCTCCGGGGGGGAGGAATAAGTGGCAGCATATCTCGGGGGGGGGCAGTGGCAGCATATCTCGGGGGGGGGACAGTGGCAGCATATCTGGGGGGGAGGACAGAGTGGCAGCATATCTCGGGGGGGGCAAAATGGCAGCATGTCTAATAAAAAAGCACCAAACTTTTAGGGTGCGACCTATATACGGGGGCGGCCTATATCCGAGCCAATATGGTATATATATCCTCTAGAAATTAGGTAATAACAATTTGGTAACGTGTTATCCTATTTTAGGGTTTGTGGATATCAATACTAGAGCCCAAAGACAGACTTGGATTATGAATATTTTAATAACAAAAAGACAAATGTTACACATTGTCACAATTACAGAAAACAAGACATACAAAAGAAAAACAAAACAGGCAAACAGTTCTTAAAAACAATGGGACTTAAACACAGGACCCTCACTCACAAGTTTCTTCAATAAGCAGGCCTGTGGAAACTCCTTAAGTTTGGGGTGACCGTGACACTCATCCCCTTCTCACTATCTACCCCCTCACCCCCCCTGTTCCAATTAGAGTATATTGTGCTTTTTTGAAGTTGCTGCATTGCCCCTAAATAAGAGTATTTTTCAAAGAAAACACCCTGATCACATGACCAATTATATGACACCTTTTCCAAGAATTGGTTCCAATCTTTGATCTGCCAATAAGTTATTGTGGGGAAAAGGTGATGGAAAACCCCTCCACTTAAATAGGAATGGAATTCCTATAACTCAGGATTCTTATCAGTTGGTCCATGAATCACCACAGGGGTCCTCTGTGAAGATGACACTTTCAGCCAGAACAGATACAGAGGGCATGTCCAAAGAAACTGATCAACATCAGATTAACTCATTCAATGCTTACACATAGAAACGAACCATCTGTGCTGGATTACCCTTCCATGAGTTAATCATGACCGTGAGGGGGTAGATAGTGAGAAGGGTGGACAGGGATAGATAGTGAGAAGGGGGGAGAGTGGGTAGATAGTGAGTAGGGGGAGAAAGGGAGTAGATAGTGAGAAAAAGGGGGGACAGGGTAGATAGTGAGAAAAGGGGGGCAGGGTAGATAGTGAGAAAAGAGGGGGACAGGGTAGATAGTAAGAAAAGGAGTGTATAGTGTGGGATTGTGAGAGTTATACCTTCGAATTTGTGAGGTGTTTCTTGTGACGGCCCCAGGTACAGCTGCCGAGGCAAGAACCTGCCCACCCCGAAACAACGCTTCGGGGAGTTGTTTAAGCTGCACCGTCGCTTGATGAGATGGCAGCCCACCAAGGAGGAAGTAGCCAAACTGGAGGGGTTGGTGGCGAAGGAGCTCCAGCTCAGGGAGCTATACCGACCATTATATTGGGCTGCAGACCAGCAGGGGTTGGGGTCTGGAAGTCACTATTCTCCGGAAGGTGAGGACACCGGCATCCCTGGCTTAGATTGGGAAGCCTTTGAAGCAGAAGAAGACTTTGGTAGCTCAGAGAGCTATAGGCTCTGGGACCTGTACAGAGACAGCGTGGAAATGCGGTCATTTTCCCAGGAGTTGACCTTGGCAGCTGACTTAGAAGGTCTAGTCTACAGCGAATGGTACCTGGAGATGGAATACTTGTGGCTGCTGGAAGGTGGCCTCTCCATGACACGGGAGTCGACGGATCTCATAGTCCCAGCTGGCCTCTGCCCAGCACCTACAACAGAGATCCAGGGCAGATCCCAATTGAGGGAGCTGAGGGTGTCGTCCCTCCTCCTCAGCGGCTGATGGATGACCTGGGAGATGGGGCAGTCAGCCCATCTCCCCAGAGGTTGACCCAAATTGAGGGAGCTGAGGGTGTCGTCCCTCATCCCCAGCAGCTGACAGATGACCAGGGAGACAGCGCTGCCGGCCCATCTCCCCAGCAGGAGCCCCAGGGAGGGTTTGCAGGCAACAACCCTCCCCAGCAGCTGCGTGAGTACCCCAGAGATGCGGCTGCCGGCCCAGCTCCCCATCGACAGCCCACTATCCCGGGAGCAGAGGAACTTGTCCTCCCTCCCCAGTGGCAGATGGGAGCAGGGGACGCCGTCCTCTCCTCTCCGTCCAGTCTGGGTACAGATCAATGTTCCCTCTAATTTTTCTTAGGTGGTGTGCGCAGAACATTTCTGTTGTGCAGTATATAGTAGGGATGCACCGAAATGAAAATTCTGGACCGAAACCGAAAATTCAGCATTCACTTGACCGAAACTGAAAATGACCCCCCTTTAAAAAAAAATAATAAATAAGCACTTTATTAAAAATAACACACCAAAATTGGACAAAAAAACCCCCAACAATATTATATATATATATATATATATATATATATAATTGCTAACAGCAATCACACTCCTATCATGCCCAGGCAGCCAGTACATGCTGGAACCTGGGCATCATATGAATGTGATTACAGCCTCCCTATGCCATGCTACCCCCCCCACTTACACATCCATGCTATCACACACACACTCATTCACAAACATTTAGCATAAACTACAGCATTACACCCATCACTCTCACACACTTACTAATCCACTCTCACTTAATGTTTTTCTACCTTTCCTCTGTTAGTTACTTTTGCTCCTCCTCTTCGTTCTTCCTCTTGAGTCTTCTTCTTCTGTGTCCTGTCCTTTCGGTTCAGTGAAGGCGGTGGGCGTGGCTTCAGTGTTGTGCGCCGGGATACGAGATCAAATCCCGACGCACAGCATCAGTTGCCCGCTCCCTTGATTGATTTTAAGCCGGTTGGAGGGAGATCCTTGATCTCCCCAACCGAGCTTGCTCCTCCAGCGGCGGACATTACTGTCCGTCTCTAGAGGAGTGTCAGCGTGGTGACACCCCCCTGACGAGCGGCACCCTGGACGGACTGCCCGCCCCCCCAGCTCCCCGTTAGGTGCCGTGCGCACAATTTTAGGACGTGTGCACTCTCTCTAAAAGTTATGTGCGCGCGCACAAGCTCGGTCCCGTCACATTTCTATTATAATTTTGATGTGGTGCTCAGTCAAGTCCTTGCAAGTCAATTTTTGGGAGTCAGGCATACTTAAAGCACTTTACGCCATATTATGATGTCCCAAAAAAAGTTGTCAGAAAGACACAATGCATGTTTTCACATCAGTACAGAGATTTCTCTGTTGATGTGCATGAAGTCATACTGTCTCAGTATTGTCCAGTACTGTTGGTGTGAGCTTTGTTTTTTAGGGTTAATTGATCAGATTCTTTTACTTGTGGTTTTGATTTATTTATGATATAACTCCACTATGTCATATGGTTCAGCCAAATTGCTTGCCGATTAAAGACACATGATATGTGACAAATATTGTGCTTACTAACAAGATGCACCTTATACCCTTTGAGAAGACTATCAGCTTGCTGCCAAAACATTTGGGTATCGCATGTGGTGCCCTGTCTTTTTTCCTATCTAGACTATTTATGCTGACCATTGAAATGTGTGTGTTTGCTTTATATATATATATATTAGATGCGTGCAGTAGCGTACCTAGCGGGGGGGGGGGGCGCTCATCACGGGGGTGCCAACTTGCCGGTTGAGGAGCAGGCTCGCAAGGGAGCGGTATCGGAGGTCTTTAACAGACCTCCGACTCCCTTGAGTGATTTTAAGCCAGTTCAAGGGTCTCCCTTGAACCCGGCTTAAAATCACTCAAGGGAGCCGGAGGTCTGTTAAAGACCTCCGATACCGCTCCCTTGCGATCCACGCGGCAACAGCTGCTGTGCGCCGGGGTTTGTTGTCAGATCCCGGCGCACAACACTGAAGCCACGCCCACCGCTGTCTGTGCCCTTTGAACCGGAAGTAGACAGAAGAACTGAAGAAGAGGAGCGAAGAGCAGGAAAAGGAGCTGTAAGGAGAAAAGAGGAAAGGTAGGAAAGCATTCAGTGAGAGTGACAGAGTGTATTGGTATGTGTGTATTGGTATGTGTGTATTGGTATATGTGTGGATTGGTATATGTGTGTGGATTGGTATATGTGTGTGGATTGGTATGTGTGCGGATTGGTATGTGTGCGGATTGGTATGTGTGCGGATTGGTATGTGTGTGGATTGGTATATGTGTGTGGATTGGTAAGTGTGGATTGGTAAATGTGGATTGGTAAGTGTGGATTGGTAAGTGTGTGAGAGTGATGGGTGTTATGCTGTACCATTTCCAATGTATTTTTCATTATATAATTATGCTCTAAAGTACATCATAACTCCGATCACTCTATACTGTTCCATACAGTGGCAGAGCTGGGAGACAGAGGCCTTGCACCCCCACCGCAGGACTCCTGAAAGGTAAGTGAACTTCAAAGAGGGAGAGGGTAGATAGTTAGGAGGGGTAGATAGGGAGAAGGGAGTGAGACGGGGGATAGGGGGTAGATAGGGAGAAGGGAGGGAGAAGGGAGTGAGAAGGGGTAGATAGGGCAGAAGGGAGTGAGAAGGGGTAGATAGGGCAATCATGCCAAGTCTGCGAGTGCCTCCTGGAATCTGGGTATGCCTGGGCATGATAGGAATGTGATTGCTGTTAACAATTATATATATATATATATATATATATATATATATATTAATATTGTTATTTAATTGTTTTGTCCTATTTTGGTGTGTTACTTTAAATAAAAGTGTTAGATTTTTTTATGGTGTGTATGGGGGGGTCATATTCAGTTTCGGCCAGGTAAATGCTGCATTTTCGGTTTCAGTCCAGAATTCGTTTTGGTGCATCCCTACTACTAATGAAGTGGTAGGACTACACCACATCAATGTTTGGCTTAGTATATAGTGATTGGGGTTATGCTGCACTATTATCAATGTCTGGCTCAATGTATAGTGATAGGGATTACGCTGTACCACCGTCAATGTGTGCCTCAGTATATAGTGATAGGTGTTATGCTGTACCACTTTCATTGTCTGCCTCAGTATATAGTGGTAGGTGTTATGCTCTACCACCGTCAATGTCTGCCTCAGTATATAATGATAACAGTAATGCTGTACCGCCTTCAGTGTCTGCGCCGGTATATAACGGTAGAAGCTATGCCGTTTTAAAGTGTGTGTGTGGGGGGGGGGGTGCCACATACAGGATCCGCCCCGGGGGGCCAAATACTCTAGGTACGCCCCTGGATGCGTGCATTCCGATTTGTATAAATTATAATTTAAAAAAATGTGCCAATTATGTTAATTCGTACCAACATCTGAAAAAAAGAAGGGGTCCCAATTAAACAAAGCAGAGAGCTCTAAATGTTTGTATTTCATTGACTTTTTTACTCTCTCTTATTCACTTTTGCTCACGCTCTTTCACACTCTTTGCCCCTGCTTCCTTTTCTGCAGCTCCACTTCTTGTCTTGCTTCTTCTTGTTCTTCTGTCTTCATCCTTGGTCTGCTTCTCCTTGCTATCCAGTCCTCTGAATTTCCTCCAGACTGAAGGGCTGGAAATTAAATTTGTTGTCTGAAAACAAATTGACCAAAGCATGCAACATGTTGTTAACACTGTATATAATATATATACAGTATTAACAACATGTTGCATGTTGTTAATACTGTATATAATATATTCTTACATTAGTCTTATCTAACTTTTGCCACAAGATGGTGCCATGTGCCCATTTTATTTTAAAACTAACTACAAAAACAGGCTTGAAATTATGTATAGGCACCTATAAATAGCATTGCTTTAAAAGCTCAGGGCTAGGTTACTAACACTGCTGGGTAGTATTCCTAGGTATTTATACACACTGCTGTTCAAATGTTTGGAGTCACTTAGATGAAAACAAGGACATTTCTAGCTGTGGTAACATAATTGCAAAAGGGTTTTCTAATGATCAAATAGCTTTTTAAATTTAAACTTGGATTAGCAAACGTGCCATTGGAACACAAGAGTGATGGTAGCTGATAAAAGGCCTCTATATGGCTATGAAGATATATAATCAGCTGTTTTCAGCTACAATAGTCATTTACAACATTATATATATATATATATATATATATATATATATATATATATATATATATATATATATATATATATATATATATAATCACTTTTTTATGTATTTACCCTTATAGGGGGTCAATCATACATTTGTAATTGTAAAGAAACTTGTCGGGAATATGCAAAACATCAGAGTTATTTTTTTGACATTTGCTTAATGAAAGGTTGGTAGGAATAAGGAGAGCATAAGAGAGTGAATTTATTAGATAGAAGAAAAGGAATCAAATGTAGACAGGTGCCATATGATAAACCTCCATACTTCCTCAACAGCAGCAAAAAATAGGACTGGAGCTCTCCTGGTTCTGCAATATTCCAAAATTTATTGTTTAACAGCACATAAAATTGATCAGTTGTTCAGTTCTCAAGGCAGATGTATTATTTGGGTTTCATAAACACCACACGCTGGCTTTATGCGAGGCACTTAATCATAGGCCTGAATTTATTAGTTATGATATAAAATAATGGACGTAGGTGTGGTTTTGGTGGGGGGCAGCATTTCATTCTTGGACCCAGGCAGCACAATGTATTGGACTGGCCCTGAATCAAGTGTACACTTTATGCCAGTGAGTGGCCAAAACATTTTGCAGCTTCTTTTGAGGGGTTAGAAGTTGTCCCCTTAAGACTCCAATACTGCCTCTAAACTAAAATCAGGGACTAATGAAATATCATATATATAATGTTCAGATGAAATGTGTAAATTTCATGTTGAGCTCTAGCAAGTCACATGAATAAACCATGATATTTGTGTATCCTCTGGAGCGACGAATCACTCTTTACTATCTGCAAGTTTGATAGATGAATATAGCCTTGTCAAATGCCAGGAGAATGCTATCTAATGGGATGCACAGTTCCAAATATTTAGTGGAGAATGGATAATGGTCTTGGGCTATTTTACTGGGTTTGGGCTAGGCCTCTTAACGCTAGTGAAGGGTAACGTTAATGCTAAAGCATACAAATACATTTTGACTATTTTATGCTTTCAACTTTGTGACACCAGTTTAGTGAAACTTGCTTTCTGCATGGCTGTACCCTGCTGCACAAAGCAAGGTACAAAAAAATGTATTTTGACAAATTTAATGTGTAGGACCTCCACAGTGGCCTGCACAGAGCTCTGACCTTAACTCCATTGAACACCTTTGATATAAATTGTAGCACTGATTACAAGCCAGGCCTTATCGTCAAACATTAGTTCTCTGATCTCACAAATGCTTCTTTTGGCTGAATGGGCACAATTCCCACAGACACCCTCCAAAATCTTGTGGAAAGCCTTCCCAGAAAAGAGGCTGATATAGCCGCAAAACGGGGCCAATTTCATATTAATGCCCATGGTTTTGGAATGAGATGTCCAACAAACTTATACTGTGTAAGTGTTATGGTCTTTATTTTATACTCACTATTTAAAAAGTGAAAATTCTGAAAATGCTTGTGCCTTTACATGTGAAAAAAGTTTGACCTTAAAGTGTAAAAGAAAATAAACGTGCTCATACATTGACCAATACCAGAGCCGGACTGGCCTACAGGGGTACCTGGAGATTTCCTGGTAGGCCGCCTCCCCTAGCCACCTAATAATACTGGTGGCCACGGCTGCCAATGAAGCTGCAGTACTGGGAGTGACTGCTCCTATGCCAGTCTGTTCCACACCGAATATGACGTCATATCCGACGTTCACGCTGACTGGCATACATGACCCCCAATATAATGGCGAGGCTGTTCACATAGTGTGCAAGCGACAGAGAGAAAGCTGCAGATGAGATAAGGGGGTGAGAAAGAAAGAGGGATTGGATTTAGCTAGTGAGGGGGAGGGTACGGGAGACAGCATGTAGAAATGTATGTTAGAATAAGTGTGTAAACATGAACCTGTATTTGAGCATGAATGTATACTTGTATAGGCATTTGTGTGCCCATGGATGTGTAAGTGTTTGGGGGCCAAAGTTGGCAGAGGCAGGCTATATAGGGGAACTAGCAAGCTGTTTAGCAAAGATGGAACAGGCAGGCTGTTTAGGGGCACTGACTAACTATTTTGGTGCCAAAAATGGCAAAGACACTTTGGGGTGCTGGCAAGTTGTTTGGGGACAAGCTGTGTGGGGGCACTGATAAATTGTTTGGGGGTAATGATGGCACGGGCAGGATGTTTGGTTGCAAAGATGGCACTGACAAGCTATTTGGGGGCATAAACAAGCTGTTTGCGGGCAAAGATGGTTTGCCCTTATTAATGACTCATGTGTTTTAATTGACTTTCAAATGCAGGGTTTGTCCCTATTCTAAACTGAAATATTGGAGCCAGAATGTGCAGTGTGCCCAAAATGGCACCATTAAATAGGGGCTGTATTCAATTATTTCTAGGGCTGGCTTTAATTCCCAGTCAGGCCCTGACCAATACAGTTTGGGAAAGTAGCTTTTTTTTATGGAGGTCATTCATATTTCTTTCTACACTACAAAAAGTTATCTTAGAGGGGATATGATATCATTATACAAATACATATGGGGACAATGCCAATCAGTCTTCTGATGACCTAATCATTAAAAGGACTGTACAAAATCCATTAAGACTTGAAGAATAGGTACTTTACAATCAGAACACTAAAGAATCGGAGCTCACTACCTACAGAGGTTGTACTAACAATTCAGATGATGCCTTTAAATATGGGCAAAAAAGAATATACAGTACAAGATTATAACTGATTATAAGGACATATAGCTCCTTGTTCCAGTCTGAGAAATCAGATTGCCATTTGGATTCAAGAACACATTTTACAAAATTTGACGTTGGTTCTTTTGTCTTCTTCTGGACCAACAGCAATGTTGAACTTGATGGTCTTGTGGCTTCATTAATTACTTCATCTGCAAAAGTGCCTACAGATTTTGTCATACAGTTCCAGCATATTTCCACAAGATGTCACCCAAACACTACTGCAAAGACAAAACAAAAAAGCTCACCCTGGTCAGTATAGTCTTTTATTGAAATGTTACTAAACACAGTCATTTAGAACACTGATATTTTAATACAGTGATAATCCGGCAATGAGACACATTTGAGGCATATGCATTAAACAAAACAGAGGCATCAAGATTCTGCTTTCCCAAATTTACTATCTACTTAAGAAATATCTAAATAAAAAATAGGCAAATTTTTAAATTATGGATCTACTGGCTGCTTAGTACCACCTTAGCGTAAACTGTTAGTTATTACCCTCAATTATAAACACTGAAAAATGTATTACATTTTCTGCAATGCTCTCATACTGCAGTTTCTCTAAAAAAAACATGGGACCAATTCTCTCATAAGCCAAACAATTTTGTTAACAGTTTTATTAACAGTTTTTCAAGGTCAAGTTAGGAAAAAAGAAGGTGAAATCCAGCCCTATGTAATATTCAGTCATCTTAATATTTCACAAAACCCTGTTTTTGTGACTATATGCGTCAGGAACATATTTTTATTGATTGATTGATTCTACATGAATACTGAGTAATTGGACACTGAGGAAAGTTTAGAGATTCATACACAATCGTAAAAAAAAATCTAATACTAACAGATCTAATGCTCAAGTTCTCTTATCTTAAATCTTAAAAGAAGCTTGTATTTTGAACACATATAGGTACATCATTTGGATCACAATATTTTGGGAGGTAACTTTAGGTATGCAGGAATGTATTTTGGAGGCTTTAATGATGAAAAATAATTTATGAGAACCACAAAATTGCTACAGAGTTGATCCTTTTTGAGTGTTTCTTTTACAGTTCTCTAGCTGCTTGTATGATATAACATATTATATTAGTATAGCTTACAGACTATAGGCCAAAGGATGCCATACAAACTTATGTTCTTTTGCATAAATAATTACAAAATACTATGACCATGAGGTCAGAACACAACTCATGATGAACCATTGGGTGGGACCCACAATTTTCAATGGCAATACAGTGAAGGTAAGATTCACCCATGGAGCTTACCCAGTGAATTAACATTAGTGAATTAAAACCCCATATACCTGTACAAAAATGAAAAGGGCAGGTAGTTCCGAGAGGAACTTTTTTTCCAGAAGTGTGTTATCCAAAGAAAGGGGAATCCCAGTGAACACACTCACATATTAACTCTGAAATACCGGTATATTAAAAATACCTAAACAGTCATTATCAGACTATACTGTGATCACTAACCATGTAGCCATATTCATACTGCTATATTATATTAATACATTTAATATTATCTCTATTTGAAAAGTCAGTATACTGTTAATTGTGTCATATATATATATATATATATATATATATTGTGACAAACCCTATAGCATGAGGGCCATACATGTCACTTTTAGGGGTCCTAAGCACAGTCCTCTAGGGCAATCAGAGTCAGGAACAGCAGCTTTAAACAAAACAGCGCTTTATTTTAACCACTTAAACCCCAAAAACCAAATCATAAAAAGAAAACCTAGCTCCCAATTGGAGCCCTCTCTAACTTAACTATGCTGGTCTAAACTGACCAGCCTAATCACCCACTACCTCAACCTCCCAACCAGACCCAGCTACGCCAGGCTCTGGAAAACCTCCCCCAGACAGCACACAAAATGTCCAGGCAGGTATTGCCTCACTTGGCTCAGGGATAGTCTTCTTCAGGGCCTCTCCTTGCCCTGGGAGCACAGGGAACTTCCTCTTCCCCCAACAGTCTTGCTGAGTATCAGGCTCCAGGGGTTTTTAATGCCCAGCACCTGTGCCTGACGCCGGCCTCATAGAAATCCCGGACCGGATCCTGCAGATTTCTTGCCTCCTGGAAAACCCGGCATGGAGTTTCCACAGAATGGGGGAATGGAGCATTGGCCCACCCTGCTCTCCAATTGCTCCACCCCAGGGACCCATATGTATAATCTGCATAGCAGCTGTACTCAGATGCCATGCTAATCATCTCCCTGGGGTTCACACGGTCACATATCCTCCCCACCAGCTCAGAACCATGGGGCTGAGCGACCATGGGACTAAGCAGCTCTGCTGATGACGTCCCTCTTAGGTTGGCATCAGGGGGCTTTCCTTTCCACACACCATAAATGTGGCCCGGTAGTGGATACTTTCTCCTTGTATCCGTCTGCCCTTCTGGGTTTCTGCAACCATCAGTGAATGGGAAACACACTGCACAGCCATGTCTCTTCTCTGTACAAATGAACACCATTGTAGCTTGCTCATCCAAAAGTTTTACCCTGCGTGGTCTACGCGATACAGCCAAGTGCACACCATCTTCCAGCTGTTTCCCAGTAGCTTGTTCACCATCACTCCTTTTAATACCAAGCCCATTTTTATGTCCTCTTACCCCAGATGCGTGTAATGGACGGACCTTACTGTCACCTGTAGAAGGTTCCTCCTTTGAAGTATGGCTTCTGCTGGACCTGGGACCAGCTGCTCCCTGGAGTAGCTTACTGCCATGTTGATATTCTAGTTGGCCAGTACTGCTAGCACCATGCATGGACCCTCCTTCACTTAACCCATAAAGCTTACATTTAATGGCATTCTTAATCACAGTCTTTTTCTCCAGACATCTTGTATTGTACTGTGGCCGCTCATCTGCTGCTTGTACAATATTTAACGTTTCAGATACGGTGTCCTCTTCCTCCTGGACCTTAATCTGTTGCTGCAGAGCTAGCTTGGCCTCCCTCTCTTCAGCTAGCTGTAGACCCAGTTCATCTAACTGGAGTTGTAGTCTGTGTTTTTCTACTGCAGTAACCCTTTGTTCCTCAAGGGTTGCTTTCACCTCTCTCAGCTCTAAGGTTGATATTGCCAGTTGATGCCTGAGGGATTTATTGGCTTTATCCAGTTCAAGCCCAACTTGTTCAAGCTTTACATTCGAAGTCTGGGCGGTCTCCAGACTCTCTGCCATTTTGTCTCTCTCAGCCTGGATATCAGCAAGCTGCATGAATAATGTTTGCCTGTCCCGCTCTGTATTAGTCGGTATTGCTTCCAGCTTACATTGGACCGTATCTCTTTCCCTTAAAGCTTGATCTCTGGAGCGGATAGCCAATGCTAACTCCTCCTCTTTTAGAAGCATAACTGCCCCCATTTGCTTTAGCTGGCCTTCTCTGGCCTGTAGCTGATCCTTGCAATATTCCAGTTCAGCCTTTACTTGGGAATACATGTCGTTTAGTGTTGAATTAGCCTTATGAAGTTCAGCACTCTCTTCACTGGATTTAAACAAGACTTGGATTTCATCTTGTAGTTGTTTTATAGTCTCCTGCAGCTTTACCTTTTCTAGACGCTCAACTGCAAGTGTTAAATTCACACTGCTATTCTCAGAAAGGAGCCCGAATACACGCTCTGCATCCTCTTTACCTTTCTGGGACACCTCCGCGAGACGTTTTTCAACCACCAGCTTTTGTTCCTGCAACTGTTGCATCTCTTGAAGTTTTGCTGACAGGTCAACACAATGCTTTTCTCTAGAAGCAGCCACTTCATTTTGCAAAGTGAGGTTTTCTCCCTCAAGCTGGCCAATAGTTCGGCGCAATTGCTCCTGTAATTGTGCTGCTTGTTTTTTAACCTTTATTAATTCAAGTTCTTTTAGCATACACTCATCAGTCAGTTTTTTGTTCTTGCAGATCTGTTTCCCAACATACTCTGACTGCTCAATCACATAGAGATTCAGCTCATCTCTGGGCATAGCTTCCACTTTCCTGAGCTTAGTAGTCCATGCCACATTGTTACATACACCACGACTCAGTTTGTCATAGCAAACATTTAACTCTGTCAGTCTCTTAATTTCACAGTCTCTCTGTTTGATAGCATCCTCATACTTTTGTTTGTTGAAGACAAGCTCTTTCTGTAATTTGTGTTTCTCCTCCTGAAGTTGAAGAACCACCGGTGAAAGACTTTCTCTAGCTACTGTACAGTCTCTTTTGTCCCCATGTACACAATTGCAAGACATAGGTAGCATTCCCACTTTCTTTTCTGCGGCATTTAGTTTATCGGTTACTTCTTTCAGCTGCAAGTTCAAATCAGAGACTTCACCCTGGTGCAGCCACTTTAAGGATTCAATTTCCTCCTTTAACTCTTGTGCCTCAATACAGGACCCTGCACACTTTATATATGCCTCTTGTGCCAGTTTCAGTGGTTCCACATATCCACTGCAGGTTGGCTGGCGAGTGAAACATGGAAAGGACATTTTATTTCTGCTTTGCTGTCCTTTTCCCATCTTGCATTAGACTAGCAGTCACTGCAATACACAAATCCAAGAGATTGTACTCCAGGTCTTTAATCGCTTCCTCTGCAGTATGCAATTAAGTAATTACCAGCAGGTCATAGCGACAAAATGCTTTTCTTTTGCAGGTTTCACAGATACGCAATACTTTTATCCAGCAAATAGAACCTTCACGTCCGGATCATCAATAAGTCGTCACAAACACATCAAGGCCATCCTCCATAAGCATATGTATTTCAGCCAGCAATACACAAGGGCACATACCACGCAACAGTCTTTGCAGAGTTTCCACTCAATCCTCTGGTTTAAGCTGTAATAACTTCTGGCACATCCACTGCAGCTTGGTAGCTTCAGGCCGCACAACACTTGGGGTTCCTGGATCCAGTGTAGCACTCGTCACCAGCATCCACTCAGTTGTTCACTTGGTTCCTGCTTTCTGCCCACAGACCATAGCAGTGCTTTGCCTGCATTCTCCACCATATGTGACAAACCCTATAGCATGAGGGCCATACATGTCACTTTTAGGGGTCCTAAGCACAGTCCTCTAGGGCAATCAGAGTCAGGAACAGCAGCTTTAAACAAAACAGCGCTTTATTTTAACCACTTAAACCCCAAAAACCAAATCATAAAAAGAAAACCTAGCTCCCAATTGGAGCCCTCTCTAACTTAACTATGCTGGTCTAAACTGACCAGCCTAATCACCCACTACCTCAACCTCCCAACCAGACCCAGCTACGCCAGGCTCTGGAAAACCTCCCCCAGACAGCACACAAAATGTCCAGGCAGGTATTGCCTCACTTGGCTCAGGGATAGTCTTCTTCAGGGCCTCTCCTTGCCCTGGGAGCACAGGGAACTTCCTCTTCCCCCAACAGTCTTGCTGAGTATCAGGCTCCAGGGGTTTTTAATGCCCAGCACCTGTGCCTGACGCCGGCCTCATAGAAATCCCGGACCGGATCCTGCAGATTTCTTGCCTCCTGGAAAACCCGGCATGGAGTTTCCACAGAATGGGGGAATGGAGCATTGGCCCACCCTGCTCTCCAATTGCTCCACCCCAGGGACCCATATGTATAATCTGCATAGCAGCTGTACTCAGATGCCATGCTAATCATCTCCCTGGGGTTCACACGGTCACAATATATATATATATATATATAGACCAGTGGCAAACAGTATGGGAATTTTTTACTACAGATTAGCTCCCATCGAATTTAACACTATAAAAATGGAGTAATGCTCCTTAATGCACAAAAACAGTAACCCAGACACTACATTGCAGTGACTAGACTCTTGTTTTTAAATTACGCACCTTCCTTTTTTCCTGTCAGCACCCAACAAATAAACAAACCGTGTGTCTTTTTTAAAAGTTTTTATTGCAAACCCTTGGGTTTGGTCACAGAAAAGATACATTTCCTCTTATTAATTACAGTACATTGGTGTGATGTTTAAATTCTTACATATATATCTGTTCATTTAAATATACAGCTCTTGATTATATACAATATGCACAAATGGTCAGGAATGTCCAAAAAAATAAACATAAATAAATGATGTTTATTAAAACCACATTATTACTACTTTGAACAACTAAATGTGGGGCATTTTGGTCCATAAAACGCATTTCTAAAAATAGAAATCTGAATAGCAGCAATGCTTTTCTAGAAGCATTTTAAAAATATTGTTGCAAGCCACTTGGCAATACATTTCGTTAGTACTACCTAAAACACAAAACAAGATTTTGCATCTACATTAAATTTCGCTTCCACATATGGAAGAAAAGTACAATGCCCCAAAATTAGTGATCAGCATGTGTCACATTTAGGTGTGATTACCAGTCACACTGTGACAAACCACACATCCATTTCATTGTATAAACCCAAGAAATTCCATCTAATGTGGACAGTTCTAGAGTCTTGACTATCTCTGGATGGAGAAAGGCACATTGCAAAAAAAAACAACACAGTTGCTTCTTCTCTTTCCTTTTTATTCTTGTCTTCACATGTTCATGGTCTGCAGCCAGGTTGAAGTTCATGTTCTTCAGGACATTAGCACCCAATATTTGGGGGCAGTGTCCTCCTCCATTTGACGCTTATCTACTGATGATTCCTCCCAGCAAAACCAAATAATGTTGTTAAAAATTATGGCTGTGATGCTATGACGAAGGATGTGCAATCGTTAGTAGAGAATAAAAATAACCAAAGTGACTGAACCGATGGCTAAACGGAGGATTGCTCAAAGAAAGGACTCCATTGGTGGGGCATATGAGAAGCCCATAAAAGCGTCAGCAGCTTCTTTAATACTGGCAGTTATGAGGATGCTGTCAGGAGATTGGCCAATGGAATTGGGGACAGGCTCTTCAGTGAACTCAGGATCGAAGTGCTGCAAGTCACTTGGACCACTCTGGAGGGGGAAAAAAAACCATTAAATATTATGATTTGCCAGACCAAAAACATCCAGTTCATTTTATTACATTTATGTAGTGGCTTAATGGAAGAGGGCTATTAATTTCTTGGAGGGGGGCACATTTTAAATGGATTAAACACATCGAATAAACACAACTAGGGAAACTACAAACGTCTTAAAAACTATTGGGAGTACTTGTTATTGATAAAACACATAGCACATAAAAAAAAAAACAAGCTAATACTTACCACATTAGGGTTAAACGGAGGTGTAATCTTCTTATTGATGAGATCATCCCAGTTAATTGGAGTGAAAAAGACATGGTTCTTAATCTCCATCTGTCAGCAAAAGGAGGAATAGGATTAGATCAATCAAAAGTAATTAGACACGTGTGGTGCTGTCCTCAGTTGTCAGCTGATCATGAGTGCTTATATTTAGACATATACTTACAAAGTCATTCTTGGCACCAAGTCTTTTAGTTCTGTCTTTCTGCAAAAGACCCTCCAGAAGATTCCTGGCCGAGTTTGTTATGTTTGGTTTTAGCTGCAGTGGTTTATTCAAGATATTGTCATACATTTCTGCAGTGTTCCTGCTGTAGAATGGAGGCTGTGGAAAAGGAAAAAAAAAAAAATATGTAAAAAAAAATGTAGCCTAGCAGACCATATGCAGATATATATTTATCTATATTACACACACACTTTAGTCGTTTGGGCACCAAACATGTTCAGAACCTTTTGGCATGTCAAGAGCCCAGATGACTAATAAAGCATCCTAGATTTCATTCCACATAATATAAGATGTAACAGTAACTCTGCTTACCAGGCCATATAACATCTCGTACAATACAGCTCCGAGACACCACCAGTCCACAGTTCTGTCATAAGGCTGTTTGTGAAGAACCTCGGGTGCAAGGTACTGTTGGTGATGAAAACATAAAAATATCTATAAAAAACCAATCCACACATATTGGCACATTCAGTTTCAGAACCACGTAATCAGTAGAAGCAAAGCCTACCTCAGGGGTGCCACAGAAAGTGGAAGTTGTCCCATTGGGTTCAATGTTCTCCTTGCAAAGTCCAAAATCTGTCAAGACAATGTGGCCTTGAGAGTCCAACAAAATATTCTCTGGTTTTAAATCTCTGCGGGGGGGGGAATAAAGAAAACAAAAGGTTTGAGTTAAAATTATAATGTAAAATTTTATGCAAGAAAAAAAATTTAAATGGCATGGGAAGTACATCTAATGGCCTAGAGCAGATTGATGCTGGGAACTGCTGATATCAAACAATATGGTATATAACTGGGAGTTAAACAACACATACCTATAAACAATGTTCAAAGAATGAAGGTATCCCAGTGCACTGGCGATTTCAGCAGCATAAAAACGAGCTCGAGGTTCCAAGAAGCACCGTTCTCTTTGAAGGTGGTAGAACAACTGTTGAATACAACATGGGAGAAGATATTGAGAAGTGTGCCAAACAATACACAATTCATTTCAAATGACATGTATAACCAAGGAAACAATAGCAGGAAATTGCATGCTGATCATAACATAGTATAAAATTTGGCAGGTTAGAGGGAAATGCTATAACAAGCAACTTTCCATCCTCTCTGTCTTTTGCGTTCCCCGATTAAAAAAAAAAAAAAAATGGGATGTGACCATAGAACTGTGCAGCCAAGGTGCGAAAAGATCTACTGTATTAAAACAAAGCTCACCTCTCCACCATTGATGTAGTCCAAGATAAAGTATAATCTGCTTGTTGTCTGGAAAGAAAAGTGGAGCCCAACTAGGAAAGGGTGCTTCACATTCTTTAGCAGCACATTACGCTCAGACATTATGTGCTTCTCCTAAAATTAAAAGAAAGGCAAAAAAAAAATTAAAAACTGTTTTAAAAATAGTAAGTGCTATTTTCTAGTTTGTAGACCAGGCAAACACCAACTATAACATACCTCTTTTTTCTTTAGGATTGCTTTCTTCTGCAAAACTTTAACGGCATAGAATTTTTCATCAACTTTATGTCGTGCAAGGAGCACCTTTCCAAAGCTTCCTTTACCAATGATTTTCAGAAATTGGAAATCAGATGGTTTAGCATGAGGGTTTGATGAGGGACCAAGGTTGATCTTCTGAGATGGACTAGGCTGTTGAGTAGAATGTTCCAAAATTAAATGATATTCAGTTAACCATTCTATAAAGTCTACATTTTCATAGACCCCAAATGATCTCCTTATTTCTGTACCCTTAAGACGTAAATATGTTTTTTTCTAATGATAGTAAGTAGTCTTGGTATATGAGATCTGTGCAAGTATACACATCACCTCAGTGTGAACTGGCCCATTTACTTTTAGATGAGCAACACTTAAAAACTACTTGGTAATGGCAGCTATATTTATATATATAGAGAGAGATATTGAAAGCAAATTACTTACAGGAGGTGATGAGCTGTCATTCAGTAATTCTGGTTCGGTAGGTTGAGAAATATTCAGGATCGACTGAACTTCAGGGCTAAAAGTTGAAAAAATAAAATAATAATAAGTGTTATTTAAATAAAACGATTGTGGAATTCACAATAGTAATACAATTAAAGAGAAGTCGAATAGGAAGTAATGTAAACCTAATAGGTGTTGAATTAGACTTCCCACCTACACCACTACAAATCTTAACTTGAAAGCAGATATAATGCACTCTTTGATTTTGTTATTCCACAATCATAATAAGACATATTAAAAGCACTTACTGTTTGCAAGCATACGAGTTGGTGGCAATTTTCTGAATAAAATCGTTCAATCCCATTCTTCGTTGTTTCATGAAAGCTGCAAAACACAAAAAAAGACGGACCGCTCAGTATGCTATATAAGATCAAAAGTAATCAGAAGCCCGATCCAATCCGCAGACATCCCACAGAAAGCGCTGGAAGGACCCCAGAAATTCTAGATCCTCACTCACCGATGAGTATCGCTACCATTCCTCTCATTTTGGAGTAAGTTAGAGCCGGAGAAGTGGCTCCGCTTTCCGTTTTTACAGTCATGGCTGTAATTGGAGTGGTCTAAGTTTCCAGTAAATCCGAATATGGATGACTCGTATAATCCAAAGGAGGAAGGCGCGACCAACCCGAGAACAGTCACTCTTTCTGAAGTTCTTGGAACCTCCCGGGGCCTTTTATACGAGAAGCGAGAGGAGGCGGGACTAAGCGACACAATGAGGAAGAACTTGGCACAGGTTCAAAGCGCCCTGAACTAGCCAGGGTCAGGCAGCCGGCGCCTCCGTCTACACCACGCCCCTCGTTCGTTGTGTGACGTCAAAAGACTGTAGCGCCTTGCTGCAGCCTCAGCTTGTTCTACCAGTAAGGAGGGCAGAACTTTGTGTACCGCGGTTTGTGCCAAGTAAGGGGGGGGGGGAAGCCGGGCATCAACTAACTAGGTAATTAGTGCTGCGGGCAACAATGCCTATATGACTGAAATGTATATAACGATATCAACGAAAGTGCTTTCAAAAAAATAATTGAAAATAAAAATTGGACGTAAAACATCAGAGCTGTTTCAATGTGGCAACTTGCACACCGCCCGTGTTGGCAAGTGACTCGGGAGTCGGGACTGATAGTTATAAAGAAACACTTGTACAGCGCTGTGGAATATGTTGGCGCTACAAAAACACTCACATAGTAAGAACGCATTTGTTATGTTGCTATATGCTGTAAGATCCGCAGAAACCTTTACATTGTTAAGCGTTACACATTGACATGCAGATGATTCGGCGCCCACCCTTTGCTGACAACACCAGAGGTGGCAAATACTATGCATTGGAGCAGGTGGTTCACCAACGCATCGGTGGGAGTAAAAGTGGCAGAATCATGCACCACACAAATAGCACATCCCACTCATTCTGCACCCCCTATGCCAACTGTCTCTTTAATTACACAGCCAACACAAGAGGGACTCCCTTCAAAACACAGCCATCCCTCACACCAATGCAGCTGAAAACCAGAACAAGCCGGGTCTTTGAACTCACTAACCTCACTATATGCAGCTATGCCTTTGGGCAGCGGTATGCAGATATGTCCGGAATAGTGTTTGTTTAACTAGTAGGGCAACTGACAACAATTACAAGCAAAACCCTGCAATCAAATCCTCGTTTCCCATCCACAGATCTGATGATAATATATATAATCACCGAGACCCAAAAATATCCTACAGATAGCAAACATTATCACCCAGACCCCTGGCTTTTTTGTAAACTCCATTCAACTATAACTAGCTACTATGTTCAATTTATATGCACGCACATATATGAACATATATATCTATATATATATATATATATATATATATATATATATATATATATATATATATATCTATATATAGATATATATATAGATATATATATATATAACATTAGACCACACTTTAAAACTCAATATAAACTCAAAGCAGATACTTTATTGGGTGCTTTTCGATGAACCCCATAGATGATATAGGACCACTTAAATGATATAATGGCACAGCTTCGTGACTACCACTAGATGGCGCTAATGAGTCTTAATTTAAATGTATACAAGTGGCAAGGGGGCGACTTAAACGTCACATTTTTAAACACAAAACAAAAACCATATATTTGTGTATGCGTAAATAATTTCATGTATAGTCTCTGACTGGAGCTTAATTGTGTATATGAATACATCTATGTGCATACAGTATAATATGTATTATTTTATGCAAAGAGACTACTAGTGTTGCACTATTATTGTTCTGTACTTTAAATGAATATATAACAATGTGATTTATTTGCTAAGTTTTAACACGTCAGATCACAATGCAACAGTCGAAACTCGACTATATGTGTTTGTGATTAGCAAATAAAATAGTTTACAACATTTTTTTTATAGCTTTGACAGCAACCCCCTCCTCTTTCATGTATTAATTACCCCTTTTCCCGCTAGCCATTCATAGTCTTTCAAGCCCCAGGCGCATTAAAAGGTATGCTAATAGCAAAGACAATGCTAATCTAATAAACAGATTACACACATGGCTGTGGTGGGGTGGGAGTTAGATAGATCAGATAACTGCCAGCAGGAGGTCTTTCAAAAGAGTGCAAAAAGACAATAGAACTTTCGCTTGACTTGTTTGCTTGTTTGACAATGATGTCTTATTTCAATACATAACCAAACCCATAGTTCCGATTGCCTGACATGAATCCCACAGTCTTATGCAAACACGTTAATTGCCACAAGCAAGTAGTTAAGAGTCCCCTTTAAAGTGCCACTCTATGTTATCACTGATCAGCGAGTGATCCCTAAAACCAGGACCCCATATCTATGCAGTGTAACCTTACCTTTCAGAGGAGACTTTTCAGTTTTCGTTCTCATGTTGGTATGCAGCTATGCAGTGGAAGGAATATAATCCACAGGACCGATCACTCCCACCCCCCCCCGAAAAAAAAAAAGACTGAACAGGATCCACAGTGTTGGGGTGGAAAGAGTCTCTCTTGAGCAGCCGGCTTACTTTATTAACCCACAGCAGTGCTGATTAGCATACAGTAGATAAGTCAGCAGTTAAAGATTGGCTGCCGGACTCTGCCCAGTGCTGGATCACAGTGCCAAGTGACAAGTAAATCAGGTTGTAAAAGTCACAGCAAGGATCACCGGTACTTCTATTGATTATACAGCGGATCGCTTCACCCAGTGCCTGCTGCTGTCCTTCTGGCTACCCACTAATCAAAGGCTAAAAAGGGAATAATAATAATAATAAAAAGAGGAAGCGCTGGCAGACTTACACTTAAGCGGAAGGGGGAAGAGCTCAGGGGGTCTTTTTGGATGTCAGCAGACAGATGTGCTTGTGAGTGGCGCCCGCCTCGAATATCCTCACTGACTTGCAGTCTCATCTGCATGAAAGTCAAGTTTGTTGAGACTGGTTTTTCCTCCCTACCGGATACCTAGAGGGTGGAGCAGGCGCCCCATGTCCAGTCCTGTCACCTAGCAGGAATTTCCTTACAGGAAAAATACATTTTTTTTCTCCACAGCCCCCCTTTTTTTCCCCTTCCTGTCATTGCCTTACTGGGACCATTTTTTTTATTACATGGAATTGAGGAGGGAAAAACTTGCTGATAAAAAGATTAAGTGGAATTAGTATTATTTGGGGATATTTTGTGACGAGATCTACAAAGTCTGCTTAATCCAGCTAATAAAACCATTGAAATAAACAATATTTACTATTGTATACACATTATTCCAGATGAGTATCTGGTCAGTGTCGGTGATCTGTCACATTGTCACCCGGCTGCTGGTGTCAACAGGTCTGAGACCAGCAGTGGTTTCAATGAATAACCGCAAGGTCAGACACCTCTGAACGTTATTGTTTCATTGAAAACCCTCAATAACAATGGATACATACATAAAAAAAAAATCTCTGCCACTAAGCATCCACCCTGTCGTTTATTTCAACTCCCACCACGCTCAGCCGGGTATAGCTTGATAGCAGTAGTGGTCCATAATATCAGAATGCATCATATATCATTTCCCCCATGTCACCGGTTACAGAAGGCAGGGATATAAAAGTTTCCAAAAAAGAACAACCTGTGTAGCCTGTATACATTAATATATATATATATATATATATATATATATATATATATATATTTATATATATATATAAGTATAATATATATAAAAGTATAATATATATTAATTTATAATATTATATATATATATATATATATATATATATACATACATACAATGTATTCATATTTAAGAATGTTAGGCACACTTAATTTGTGGTGTCTCGCTCATTTCTATTATCATGGAAATCTTTCAATCGGTACACCAGAAACCATTTAAGTTTTTGCCATAGGTGGCGTTACTGATCTTTAGTTTTTTTACAAAAATTTCTGCTGATTTAGAGCTTGCGTGATTTCACTTGTGCTGGATCTGATTTCCTCAGGAAGGTTACAGTGACTGAACCCAATGAACCTCGGAGGAAGCTGACCTTTGGACAATATAACAACACTTGCAGAAAGAGAATATACATTTATTAACCTTAATATGGTTATCCCAATGCACTGGCTGATTTTTATACATAAACTGGTTGATCTTGCATAATTAATAATGCAGTTATCCCCATCACGATACAAAATATATGGTATGTAAAAGTAGTTGCTCCTTAGCTATATGACCCAAGAGCCATTGACCTTAAATTTTAGCCATGTGTGTTAAACATTGTAGTTTGCAAACGTTGTATATATTTACATTACCGCAAGCTTTATTACTTAAGTAAACAAAGATTGTTTACACACGTATAAGTAACTATTTCTAAATGTAGAGTAACAATTTTACATTAATGGATTGCTATTGGGACTTGCAATTGCATGGAATTCCAACTTAAAGGGACCGAACTGTCTTTTTTTATACTTAAAGATCATTAAGATTTTACACTTAAAGATCCTCATTAATGGTGTCCAGAGAAGGCTTTAATTTGCATGAGCGTCTCAGTGGGTTAAAGTGCAGTGCAATCCTTCGGCTCCTTGGTAAGCATGACACAGAAAAATTGCAGCTGGTTGGCTCAAGTGTGCCCCTACCTTGCAGCTTTAGTGTTATTTACGTACAATTCCACTTACAGCTACCAGAGCATCTGGAGTTTTTGCACCATTTACACAATTACTAGATCATTTCTGTGCTCTACACACCTGTGAGTTTTACACATACAGTGATATGTTTCAAGACACAGCCATTTCTAATAAGAAAACAGGGTACATTCATGGAGGCAGATCTCCGCAACATAGCTTGTTAGACCTATTTTGGCTCCAGGTGTTACGTTAGGCCTGTTTTTTATGAACATGATCTGCACTAGTAAGGCTGGTGACTTCTACACTAGATACTTCCATACACAATATATTTATTGTTCTAGTTTTAGAATGTAGCAAATATACTGTGCTGTAATATACAATATAATGTACTCTTTAACTACTTAATGTTACATGTTATAAAAGGCAGTGTGGTTCCCCTCATTATTGCACTGTCAAGGTTGCACAGGACATATCATCTACCCATATAAATTGTATATATATATTGTCAGCTTATGTGCAGGGTATTCAGAGGCCCAATATTCTTGCTTGGAACTTCGGCATGAAAGCTCACAGACCCATATTTTAACTGTACAGCGCTGTGGAATATGTTAGCACTTAATAAAGAATAATAATGGCATAATTTATTTTGGACTGTAAGCTTACAATCCGGGCATTTATTAACCCACATTCTGCTAGGAACTTTGTATTAAAGCGCTGTAAGGCTCATTTGGTATTTGGTAACCACCCCATATTTAAATACAGCTCTGAGCAATATGTTAGCTTTTAATTAAAATCATGTCTAAATCAATTCAGGATGTTTTAATATTGTTATCTGATGTGGCAAAGGTAGGTTTGCAAACTCAGTTTTTCTGTTAATGTTGACTATTCTTATTCAAATAAATCTGTTCATTCCATTGTAGAGATCAGATGAAATGTATATACATTTACTTGATATATGAATACATCTTGTTTAAGTGTTTCTAAGAAGTCAATCTGGCTAGAAATCTGAACAAGCGTTCATTTGCAGATATTGTGTGTAATAGTTCACTTGAACCAGTACATAATTCATTGACTGATTGAGGAAAGAGACACTGAGGTCAGTGAACACACTTGCTCCACAATTCCTTGCATCAGATGTAAATCCAAAAGTCTAGGCAGAAACCTAAAAAACCCTTTTTCACCTGTTCAAATAGTTCAAATACTTTGATGTAAGTCAATACCCATTGCATTTGTTAACTAGGTATAATCAAATAGATCCCTTTGCTTTATACGAAATACTGCCTGGCTAATTCACTAATGAACTTATTACAGAGTAGACATATCAAAGGCCCAGTGCCACACATAAAACAAATATATATTCCACTATACTAACAGTTCATCACAATGCTTTATTGCTTAGTGTAACTATAACAGGACAACTAAATTCTTGAAATGTTGTCATTTTGGGAGTGACCAAAATCATAAGGTCCACAGACATTCACTTTAGTACTACGACTTTTTCTAAACAAATGGAGTACAATAAAAGGAAAAGGGTTAAAAAGTAAAGAACAAATACATATATATTGGAAAGTACCCTTCCCCAGTTCAAAACAATGTTCACATTTTGTCAGGGAACTTTGAACTGTCATGTGACACAACAGCAGGGATGGAAAGGTTTTTGCCATAGAAGCCAAAAAAACATCTTTATGATTTCTGTTAATTTTATGTGGTGAAAATGAAGAAGGTGGCACATCTGCCAAAGTTCATTTGATTACCATACCTAAAACCCCCAATGTTTAGTTTGAGTGTGGAACAGCACATTTAAATTATGATAACTACAAGGTGTTAATTGAAAATCTATTCTGCACCCCTGCTCTAAAAACAGCTAATAGAAATTTACTTTTGTCCTCCCCAGATGTCACTGCTGGACTGACAACTTTCACAACTGATGCTACGTTTTCTTTGCTAATTTAATTAAGTGAAGGGATCAAATCTTATTTGCATTATAAGTAAGCAGTATAAACAAATGGTTAGTTACTAAATAAAACCCCATATAATATAAAAATGATTGAATGATCTTTTAACATATATTTCAACATCTATTTGAAAGGTTGGAAATGAATGAAAGCATTAGGGTCATTGGTATTCAAACAGGAACCACTAATAAGTCACTGCCATTCACCACCCCTTATCCTTGACTTAGACAAAACAAATACCTGTTTACACAATTCAAAGAAGAGATAAAACAACATATAAGGGTGAGGATTAATTGATGACCAGCCAACAAATAGCCACAGCCCATCCCAAAGAATGAATTGGACACTGCTAACATCCTCTAATTACAAATAGGCAATTTCAAATGAGCCTATGCTAATTTTAATCTGATAAAATTAAAGATTCCAGCAATGGAATTAAAAAAATATACAGTATTATAATTTAAATGCACCATTAATCAAACAGATAGAAAAAAATCCAACTTTAAGTGTTGGGCAGAATTACTTTACTGGCTATCATTTACCCTTAGCTCCAGAGTCTGCATTAAATTTGAATTTGAGTCCCAAAATGTTAATCTCTTCAAGATAAATAGGAATCCCAGCCTTTTATAAACATTTCATTTTTTAGTGCTCTATATTGTTTATATTTAGTTAATCCACCTAAATAGAACATTTTGATTATGGAAACAAATTGCAGTTTGACACATATGACATCCAACCCATGCAAAAGCCAAGCAATACGTTGCTCACTGGCGCTTTAAAATTCAGAGCCAAGATGAAGTCAGTAATGGAATTATTGAAATCCTTGGCTTTATTTATTTTTTCATTCTTTGCTTTCATGATCCATCTGCTGCTTGTTGTTGCCTTTACCCATACATGGCATAAATTACTCATTTATCCGATAAATATAACTTTAAGGGTGTGCTTTAGTTTATTACATTATTCACATGTATGTAGTTTTAACCATTTGTGGATGCAACAAAAGCACATGGAACTGAAAAGGAGGAAACATTTTTGCTGCAACCTTTCAATGGGCTAAAATGTCAGGCAAGCAATTAGATTAGAAAAACAATCTAATTAGCATGATAGCATTTCGAACTGCAGTCAAAACTGATTTAAGGGGAGAACTAGAAATGACAGGGCCCTTGTGCGAAAATTGCCCTGGGACCCCCAACTTTACCAAGCAATATGTCCCACAGTGCCACCTTTGCCCTCAAACAGCTTGTAAGTGCCACTTTTGCCCCAAGCAGCCTTATTAGTGCTATGCTAAACCCCAAACATGCTGGCTTTGGCATCCTTGTGCCCTAACTGCTGGTCAACAGAGGTCACCAGGGCCCCGTCCCAGTTGCGACCCTTGTAGTTATGCCACCGAAGATATCAGATATATAATGCAGCATGATAATAACTTATAGCCAATGCTTAGAAGTATGGATTTAATTTATTTTATTTTAATTAAAAGAAGAAAAAAATGTATACCCAAGGTATCTCAAAATTACACCTGAGCTGATAATGTCATGGTTGTCAGGAGGACTCACATCCTGGCAGCTCGATCCATATTCTTATTCTCATGATGCCTGGCAACAGTATAAGGTCCCTGGGAATCAGCGTAGCTAAATGGACAGGGAGCATGTATGTGTGTGGGTTAGTGCATGCTCAGGGCATGTCCGTGTTTTGATTGGGGTATGTTAATTGAGGGGTGGGAGACCCTAGGTGATATAAGGTGCCCTCTGGGTGACCCCGGTCACTGTCCTTTTTTACAGACACGGCCAACAGTCTTACCTGCTTCCCACCCTCCCTCCCTATTTCTTGTGTACTAACTTTCTTTCTTTTGTCACAGCTGGCGGTTTGTTTGTCCTTGCCGGTCTGGTTTTGGTAAGTGATGGAGTTTGGATGCTGGTGTAATGGAAGGCTCAATCCTCCCCTAACCTCTGGTGTTTTATTGGACGTGCCCACCGAGCTTGTTGGACGGCTGGTGGTTAGCATTGGTGGTGGGACAGCGAAAGGTAGCTGTCAATTTTGTTTGGACGAGGGGGGAGGTGAGTACCTGTGGTCTGGATTGTGCAGTGTGAGAGGCCGGCAAGGACGGGGTTAATTCGGTTCCTGTGTTGGTTATGTTTTGAATATGTTACGGTAATGTGTTATGTATATTTGTATATTTGTATTTATTATTTATCGGTTATTGTATATTATTCTTATTGGTTTATGGTGTTTTGGGCCAACACAGTGTTTTATGGTTTTATAATAAAATTGTGCTGTGGCCTGCTTTATCCAATTTCGGTCTCCGTGTCGTTATTTGGTGGGTTAAACTGGTATTGGGTTTACAATGCACGATACACACTACCTACATACATGTGTTATGCCTAAATCTTTTGGCCTCGGCCTGAAAAGGCCACTGGTCACTGGTACATTAAGATCTTTAAGATAGGTACTGTCATATCCATGCATTGTTCAGGGCTGGTAACTTGGGTTGAGGTTTTCTTATCATTAATTGTGTTAATCACTTTTATAAACCACTCCCTTTTCACCTTGTGCTTGTATGACCATATTTACAGTTATTCAATGACTGCCTTATCACTTCCTTCATTCCAGTGGATTATTCATCACTCATATTGTAAACTCTTCACTAAGCTCATACCTCCCAAGTATCCTCTTAAAGTTCTACCCCTTGCAATCACTCTAACCGCATCAAAGTGTCTCTTTTGCAAGTTTAAATATTTCAAGGTATGTGTCGGTGTTTATAATTGTCCTAATATTTGCACTGGCGTTACATAAAGTAGCAATACCTTCCCTTCCCAACAAGCTGTGTTGAGGGTCCTTCTTCTATGATTATCCTGACTTAGATCTAAGTTAATGTGTCTTGGAACTTGTTACTGCATGCATGTGCATTTATATGACACAACTAGTAGGCACAATGTAACAATTTAAGCCAGTGAAAGGATACACACCTTGTGTGTGTCTAGTGATAAATGATAAACAAAGTCATTCGTGTCAACTTCAAGGGGCCATTTTTTGGGGCCACACAATATTTGGGAAGGGCACCCCCAATGTTTTATGTGCCCAGATCAGACACTGTTGTTGGGGGCATGGTTAGAGACAAGTGGGGCCATGGATGTACCTTAGTACCTTGCATTGCATTGAGGCAGGACGCCAGTATATGACAACACAGACCTGAATCGATTTTACAGCTCTTCTGATCTCCCTTACCAGCCCATGATCCCCACTGTGTACAACAGGAGCTTGTTGGGATGGTTGGGAGGTATGGGAAAGGTTGCGCTACTTTATATTCGTTAATGTGTAATTTCTGAAAATAATAATAATTCTGCTTTTCCCATGTCCTACAGTTTATAGTTATCTACAACAAATAAAACAATGCTTACCTCCCATCTGTCTTTTACTTCTTTGAGCACTTACCTCCCACTGTCCTGATTTGGACACCTGAAATGTTGATGGGTATGTCTACGTAATGTTGTTTAGATATTAAGTAATAAATGCCTGTTAACCCCTTCAGTACCCTAAATACAATTTTTTGCCATTTTACCATATGTTGGTTTAATCAGATGCCCCTTTTGCATGTTTGTTGTACCCACATAAATTAAGATTAGGATTCCTTTCTATTGAAACCATAGAAACACAAAAAAAACATAATTATTAGTGCTATATAAAAAAAAGCCCTGACCCATCGAGGCATGGACTCCACTAGACTTCTGAAGGTGTGTTATGGTATCTGACACTAAAAATTTAGCAGCAGATGCTTTATGTCCTGTAAGTTGCAAGGTGGGGCCTCCATGGATGCATCATGGTGACGTGTTCTCCAGGTGATTCATGAGACCAAGCCACCTTCTTCCACTGCTCCGTGGTCTAGTTCTTATGCTCACATGCCCATTGTAGGAGCTTTCGGATGTGGACAGGGATCAGCATGGGCACCCTGACTGGTCTGCGGCTACGCAGCCCCATATGCAACAAACTTTGATGCACTGTGTGTTCTGACACCTTTCTATCAACTGTAGTAGCTCTTCTGTTGGATTTGACCACACGGTCCAGCCTTCCCAGCCCACATTTATCATTGAGCCTTGGCGTCCACAACTTTTCAGAGTTACTGACTACTGCAGACCAGGAAAACTAGTGGGTTAAAAACATATCTAGGAACTCCATGGGTTTAGCTCCATGCCTAATTCGCCTCCCACTCTCGATCCATGTAATTCCCCTTGTACATTTAACCACACCCCTCACATACTTGAGTGGCATGAGCTTTAAATAAATGTTGGAGCTTTAAATAATTTATTCTTAAATAGAATACAAACAAGATTATTCTGCAGTTAACCAATAATATAGTTATATGTCTTAATTTACACAACACCTTTTTCCAGTATTTAAAATTAATAAAAACATATTGAAATATTTAAAGAAAGGTTTTCTCCGTGCTCCACAGTTTTGTGGAAGCACAATGAGATGCCAGAATAATGCAGATAGATTCTTGGAGAAAGAAAGGTGCAGAACCAGTTTTCTTTCTCCATGAGGCTATCACTAAAGAACATATCTTGGGATCCACTGAGACCCATGTAATGGCTGACTCTGAAGGGCCCCCTGGCATGTGCTCACTTTTTCCCACTTAATGGTTTATATGTTATTGGGGCAGGGATCACTTAGCTGTATCTGCCCCAGGCCAGAAGGTGACAGCCTTTCCCTGGTATAACATGTCTCTCAATACCTGCAGTTTTTTCAGTTAAGAAATTGAATTGGTTCCATATAAGAAAGATGCATAAACAACGGTCTTCGTCAGGAGCCCAAACAACTACATTTGGTATTGAAACCCTGTTCAACCTCATGACAGATGTAGCTTCGACTCACGGGCCAGGCTCAGCTCAGTTGCTCAATTAAATAAAACACCAACACACAATATGGGTTTGAAAAGGCCACAGCCGTTTTATTTAACAGTCATTGTCCTGTAAAACCTGAAATAATAAACATAAATGCGTTAACAGAGACAATGACGTAACCAAAGCCAACCTAGCTTGCCAAGTTATCCAGGTATCATACCACACACCAATTTTGGGAGGGGACATACCAGGATGCCCCAACCCGGACCTGAGGTTCCGAGCACCACTCCTTGCAAGGAACCTCCCACCCGTTATGACCACCAATGATCATACCACCACATTAACCCCTTGAATACCTGGCAAGCTACCGCCCACGACTGTGACTAATGCAGCAACACCACTCCACAAACTCAACCACATACTCCTGTGATCACCAAACTTAAATATCCTCCTACCAAAACTCCTCCCCTAAAATCCACAATTCCAGCCTTAGCCTAGCCCTGCTCAGCACTCTGTCAGGGCCCACTCTAGTCCATTCTGGCCCCCGTGGGCTTCATTACATTTTTATTGTATCCTAGCAAAAGAAAAGAAAGGTGTCCTGCAACTCCAAGCAAAAAATAAACCTTGCAAATAAACTCTGCCACTGCTTCACCACTCCGGATTTCTGCCATAAGCAAAAGGACCAGGATTAGGGAAAGAAAGCCACATCTACTGGAGAGACCGAGAGCCACCACAACAGTCCATCCCACAGACACCAAGGTAGTTTGAGGAAGGCTTCATGACTATCTTCCACCTGAGCTGCCATTTCCATGTCAGGGACTCCATACAGCCCTAAGTTGTGTGCGCATCCAGCATTTAGTGATACATAATTTGGCACAAATAGTGTTGTGAAAAGTATTTGCTTCCACATATAGTATCATGCATACACCATCAAACTTTAGGTACTGCTCATCTATAGGCCGATAGCTGACAAATGGGTCAGGAGATAATTGCCCTAGGTAATTTTCAGGTAGACCTTTAGGCATCATTTCTGAGTTTGTTATGTTATTTCCTGTTTTGGGGAGGGCTGGTTTCATTTGGCAAATACCGGTTAATGTGTATTAAACTGAGAAATGCCTGCTTTACAAATGTGTCTTTAGGCTTATATTACCAGACCACTTGGCTGGCGCCTGTTACCAGAACTACATAAAGAAGCATCTATGCACCACCATATCCCAGGGTAGGGATACTAAGTGTTTGCACAAGTATACTAATTTCAATAAATTAGGCTTTGGAAGTAATTGTTTCCTATGGAGCATTTACAAAAATCTTGCTGCCTACCCTTGCCACTTGCTGTAAGCAAGTCTCCTTCTTTTTTGATGATGGATCCAACTAAATAATGGCTCCCTTACTTTATATATTATATTAGATAATTGTTAGAGATTTTCAAGTTTATACTAACCATTAAGATGCAGTGACTGATCTCTGAACATTTCTGATAATCTAACACGCTATTGAACTTGAGCCTTCAAAATCATTACATGTGTCATCTTACTTGGAATATTGCACCAGCAATAAAACATGTGTAATTATTACAATTCGATAAGCAGGTGGACTTTAAATCCTTTTATATGCTGCTATGTATTCACAATTCATTGACCCGTATAGCAATCTTAATTGCTACTTTTATACATTTAATAATTTGTATATTTTAGTTAACACCAAAGTGCACAAAAACAGACAGCTTGTCTTTTAAAATTCTAGTAATAACAGCACATTTATATTCATATCGTAAGTAGGTGGGTTGGAGAAATCAAAGATCTCCTCTGTAACTGGCCCATTGTGCAGCAGGACATGGGTTTTGTAGCAGGGGAACTGCTGCCTTCTTAGACCTTGTTGACCTACGCCTGCATATGTCACTAGCCTGGGGCATAGGATAAAAACAACTACCTGTCATTACCTTATTTTTAAGGTCTTAGGACACATTTACCAGTATGCACCTGATCTATGTTTCTGCATGATCTCATTATCTGACACTGACTACTAATAATGTAAGTGCAGCCTCCAGTTGAATATGACGGCCATGTTGCATTTTTCTGGGTAACGTGTAACGTGCAGCTGGACATATCCAGCTGGCGGGTGCACAGTGCGGTTTAGCGTTGACTAGGTATCAATTTTTGGCTGTTTTAAAAAAATGCTTAATTGCTTTGATTTTACGGTATAATGATTATGGTTCTCATTATTTAAGGATAGTAGTGGCAACTGAGGCAGCTAGATGGGGATTGGGAGAAGAAGCCATTAGAAGGATTGGGAGATGGGAGTCATCCAGATTTGGTAGTTATGTTTGCCCATATTTGTGGGGTTGAGTTGTGTTGGGAATGGTCTAGTGGCTTGCTGACTAGGTTTGTGTTAAGACTTGTTTTTGTTTTGTAGGTTGGGTTGTCACAGTCTGGATTTTTGTCCAGCTTGAAAATGTACCATTTATGACAACTCTCTGTACTCACTAAGCCAATGTTTAACCCAAGACCACATATTTGCATCTAGACCAATTTCTTTCAGTTTGAATACTAAGCTATTGTGTGTCACGATGGGTTGCAAATAGCCCACTGTGACATATTTAATTTCCAGCGGAAAAATAAATATGTTTAATTTTACAATGTTGGTCTATGTGTCTTTAATTTATGGGCGGGGTCCCCTAGACAATCCACCAGTCAAGAGAAGCCCTGAAAGGGGTTAAAAGGAAAGGGAGACATGACTGTGGTTGTCATTTAAGGTCTGCTTTATTGCATCCTGATGTAGTTCTTCAAAAGCTTGGGTAGGATGCTAGGCCCTTTTTCTTTCCCCCATTACAAAATTTACATATTTCTCCTTTGGGGGTTGTGCCTAAAAAACAATCTGGGAAGTTTCTGGGAGAAACCGAGACATTTTGAGGCATGTGCAAAATTATTTTGTTTGAAAATTATCATTATGTCCAAAGTTGCTCCGGTGTAACCTTGATAAATCTATTTTTTGATAATATATGAAAAAACATTGACCTAGATACAGTAAAAGAAAAAAAAAGGCAATGCTATTTATTTTCTCTGTAGAAACATTGCACATTAAAAAATGCCACTGCACACTGAGAACTTTTACTGGATAATTGTAATGCACAGTAATGTTGACAGCAGCACGAAACATTACAAAAATACAAAACATCCACAGCAATCATATTGATGCTTGATAGATCTGCCAACCAATAGAAACTCAGGGCTAGGTATTTTTTCTTTTTTAAACAAAGTTTATCTGCTTACTTGCCAAATTTGCAAAAGCAACAGATTGATTCTGAATCATAGGCTGGCAAGAACCCCCCCCCCCCCCATATGCTGCATTTAACACAGAAATCTTATTACGTGTAAGGCATGACTATTAAAATTGCATTGCTTTTTTCATTTTGGTTTTTAGAACTTTATAGCTTTTTGGAATAACATGCCATGTGTTTCAAAAGAGGTTATTAAACCATAATAGTTATAATTAGTATTATTTGGAGACTATTTACATTTTTACCCCTGGTTAGATCGGGTTTCAGAGATCACATAAAATATATGAACATACTTTACTTGGGAACTTGCTGGGTTTGCCCTCACAGGTTTTGGCAGCTGACTGTTGGGCACCCAGGGCAGTCCTGGTTTTCTTTGCCCTGGTGTGAGTGGTGTGAATCTCCTTCCTGATTTATTCGGGTCCGCTTTATTTTCACATTAACCATGGAGATGGAAGGGATGACCTAAGTGGTTCTTTGGGAAAGCTGGATGGATAGCGACAACTCACTCCCCCACGGTTCACCCAAGGTTCACAAAACCTTAATTTTAAGAAGCCAGCATAACTGGTTAACATTAAAGAACAAAATGCTAACTATGTGTACTATCCTACTTGTGATTTGGATGACCTCATAATGAGCATTGTATTATACACAATAATACCAAGTTCCCACGTTCTTCTCTACAGGAAAAGAGGACAGTGCTATAACGAGGCATCAGGGAAGCGTTGACTGTGGACAAGCATTTATTTTTTCATCACTGTAGCTGTAGTGCCACCTACTCACTCTCTGAAACCCAGCCACGCAGCACTGTTTATCAGCACCTGCAAGCTGACTTGTCATTTGAGTCCTAATTTTCATGGTACTTTCTATTCTCAAAACAAAACAAAAAAATACCCATTTTATGACAAGCCATAAAATGATTACAAACTGTGATTAATAAATCGCATATTTAAAAATCCTGTCAGTAGATCCAGCATGCTCATCAAATTAACAAATAATTAGGTAAACAATTTAATTTATAAAGTAGTAAACCTAAAACATTAATATAGGAGATGTACTCTCATACCACTCTGTAGTGAATTTAGTGTTTGTTTTTGAATATTTAGGGCAGTATATGTATCTTTACATATATTACATATTCTCATGTGTATATATAGATAGATAGATAGATAGATAGATAGATAGATAGATAGATAGATAGATAGATATCATCACCATAAGAAACAACATAATGTAAGGTTCGAGGCACACCTTATTTTAAATGATAGCAGTGTTTACACTAGTACAGAAAGGTTTAAGCTTTGTGAATTGGGTAGCCTATGGACAATTTATGCAAAGGAGTAACAGAAGCTCGCCCAGTCTTTTCTTATCTGAACTAGCCACATGCAAACATTATGTCAGAGCTAAAAGGCCAGCCTCTTGAACAGGAGAGAAACAGAAGAACCATACAGAAGCAGTGAAGTGAAAACATAAGGACCAAGTGTAAATTTATAAGGGTATATTTTTTATTAATAGCTGAAACACTGGTTGGTCAAGTGCAGTTTAGGCTAAAACAAGCTAATGATGATAAAGCAACCAAAATATTTTTTTCTTTGCAATTCATTTGGTGACCTTAATATATTATGGCTGGACCCCTAATTTACATCACATGTCATTGGGTGCCACAAAATGATTAATTATAAAAGAGTTTACTTTCAAAGAGCACACATATTTCTTAGCACACTAGGGACTAAACATGGCCGCCAACAGTATGACTTTTTTTAAACAGTAAAGAATTCTTATCTTCATGTACTTAAAAATGCATCATCTGTATACCATTTTAAAATACCGTAATGAATTGCTCAAGCATCTGGCACTCAAAAGATTAATGCAATCCTTTATATAACGAGTCAGCTGTCCATTTACTTATTCAAAATAAATTAAAAAAAAAATAGCATTAATTCAAAGTTGTGCGTTGTTTGGGGGGGTTAAGGAGGTGCTGTTGGTTAGGTTAGCCGGCAGTCCTATTATTACTCCTATGAAAATGACTTCTGCTGCAAACCCAAGATTCTTCAAACAGTTTTCTTGGTCCTTTAATCTGAAATGGCTGTCTAGTCAACTGTAAAGGTCCTTCAACACTGTATGACAGCTGATATTGAGGGGATCTGGTAGCTATTATTTAAATGTTATGTGGGTGCATAAAGGGTGGAGAAAGGTAAGGTTTCATATTTGTATTTTGGGAAAAAATAGAGATTTACATAAAGTTTATCTACAAGAATTAAGTGATGTGTCCATGGCGACATGGCATAAGGATGCAAAATGCTCTTCGCATTGTGTAAATATATGTCCACAAAACACCCCTCTAAAAAAAACAAATCAGAATGATTAGCGAAATCAAAGCTTTTAGCAACATATTGTTCATAAAATTTTCAAGGCCCTTGGAATTAGAGAAGTGTGTTTAGCTCTGTTGAGGATGAAGAGCAAGGAGCAGATGGAGTAACTAAGGAAAATATGTCCAGTTGACAACTAAGTCAGGCACCTTAATTGACTGCCAAAAGCCTCATAGCGTCACTTCTGAAATGCTGTAAACAAGTGTCCTGCTGGGATTTTAAAAAGTAATGCAGGAAAAAAGAACAAAAATTACTGTTTCCAAAACAGTCCTAGGGCATGGAAAACTTGGGAAAAGGGCCTGAATTACTATCCAGAAAGTTGTAAAGATAATGAAGCCTGGATTAGAGCTTGGTTATTGTTAGGGAAGATAACACACCTACAGTAGGTTTATTATAAAATGGTAAATAAGTGGTACCTAGTAGGATTGTGCATACAAACTTGACCGCTTCGTACATTTTTACGAAACACTGAAAACGAGTGTGATCCCTGATGAAAATAACGAAAGCTAATTGCAAAACTGCCGATGTGTTTGCCTGCGATGGATGAGCTATCTCACACATTTTCAGGGACATTTTCTACACATTTGATGTACTGAAAAAATGGAAATTGTTGTTGGATTAAAATATTTAGAATTTTGTAAGATATTTTTGGAAAGTGGATTAGCCCATCCCCTCAGGGGGCCTTACTACATTTAGATTTGGAAGTTATCTAAAATGAACATGACTTAGGGGTACATTTGTTACTAGCCGTGAAGCTTGTGATAGCTAGAAGATGGAAACAACAAGCTGAAATACATTGGGAATATATTAGAAATCAGATGAACTCCCACAACATTTACATTTGTTTGCGGGAAAGGACTGCTGTATAGGGCCCAAAAAACCCTAGAAGCCTGCCCCATGGAAGCGTTATTATTCATCACTATCTTGTATTGATTCGACCATAAGACCACTGTTATTTTTTCTGTGCTCCAAAGTCTGACCTGATCCTTGTTCTGAATACAGTTCATAGTTGGAATTACGCATACTATTGCCTGCCACAGCTCCATTGCATGGGAACTCTGTCTTCAACCAGTCTCCACAGTTGTTGATCCTCTTTGTCAAACTCCCTCCTACTTTACTTTCCCACCGCCAAGGGTTTCTCAACCATCCTCACCACCCTCTTTTTCAGTTTAATTACTTTTCCTTTCCATTTATAGACACAAGTGCACTCAAGCATGCCCAACACATCTACTAAGCAAATAAAACAAATGTAGTATTAGCTTTCTCAAACAAAGTGTGTGTAGTTATCAATGTTTTAAATTACTCTTGGACCTTTATAGCAAAGGTCCAAGAGTTTATATATTGTAACAAACCTTCTAATATACACAATTTTGTGTAAGACTATTAAAAGTGAACAGGGCATTGCATATCCTTTTAACATTATCTTTAAGCATCTCGCCCTTTAGTTAGACTATTACCTGTAAGTGTAAGTGTGTGTGTTAATGGGAGAGTAAGTGTGTATGTGTAAGTGTGTGTTATTGAGCATATGTGTGTGTGTTAAACAAGAATGTGTATTAGTATGTTAGTGTGTGTATGTTAGTGAGAGTGTATACGTGTGTGCTAGTGGTAGATTGCAAGTGTGTGTTGGTATGAGTGTGTGTTTGTTAACAGGAGTGTGTAATCATTTTTATCCTGTGAACTTTCCAATAACTTAGCTTATGCTTCTGGAGATAGAGTTCACAAAACTGTGCACAATATGCTAGACAAGGTATAGCTACCCTTCAAATTCCAACCCTGATAATGCTAACCAGGCAAGGCAGTCCCTCTGCCACAAAACCGGGGGCAGATCTCCCTATTGATCTCCTCAATTGAACGATGTACACTACTGTATATGCTGAGGCAGAATGGCCACCACTTTAACACTGTGCTATCTGTCCCTCTAAACAGAGCACAGACACTCAGTAGAATAGCTGGTAGCTGCAAGGGTAGAGGCAGTGGTTGCTACCCTGGGACAAGCCTAGGGCAGCATCCGACATAAATGCATTGCTGCCTATGTTCTTTAGCAATATGTAGTCAATTGTAGTCCTATAAGAGTTGGATAACTAGCTGCTGTCTACTTGTATGTTTGTTTTTGTGTTGGAAGGTATTTGTAAATATAACCTGCCTTGCATGTTGTCTATATTTTATTATTAAGAATACCCTTCAACATTTCAAATGGTCAAAGAGGGATAGCTTTGTTCAAGGGGGTGGGGGTTAGGAGTGTGGCTAAGGGCAGCGCCTTACCAAGACTTTATATGTGACTTTGTGACCTCCTAATTTATTTATGTAACCACATAAGGCATTTAGAACAACAATTATGTATTTTATTTACACTGTATAAACCCATGTCATGTTGCCTCTATACACATTATTGTGACTGAACAGAAAAGGTGAGATAACAGAAAGGGGGACTGGGGTCTTTGAGGCCAAAGCAGGGTCTGTCCTTCTTAAAGAGAAACTTTGCAGATATGTTTTTGTATGTTATAAGATGGGTGTCCCAAAAGTTGACTGCTATGGAGTTTGCCTGGTGCTTTGCAACCATGAACATGGTATATACACACATCATACTTTTTACACTTACCTGTATCACTGTTATTCCACACAGTTTTCTGCTCTGTAATGCTAAGTAGGTCCTCTCTGCGTTGTTTAGTAAGCTGTAATATAATTATTGAAAGGGATCAGCATATGTTGTACTATGGCATAAAATGTTACAGTTAAAATTACGGTAAAAAAAACATGTATTTAAACTAAATGCATCTCTGAAATTTAGTGTGACTGGGTTTACTCAATTCAAATTCACAATTCCAATTCCAGTAGGTTGTATTTTTCATGCAGTGCTAAAAAATATGGTAGCAGCAGGATTTAGTGGCGCCTGGTGCAATATTTGTTCTGTGCCCCCTGTAAATAACACACACACATGCACACATATTAACATGCAAACTCACTCTATCCACTAACACACTCTAAGACCATACACACACTCTTCCCAGGGTCTACTAGCCCTAGGCTTACAACTGACATCATGCTCTGACACAGTCACTCTTAACACCATATACTAACAGGTACACACTCTAACACCATATGCTCACAAACATTAATACCATACACATCCATGCATGCTAACACCATAGACTCATATACACACTAATGCTAAACCTAACACACCTACACTAACACCTTATCTCCCTCTCTCTCCTTTCCCTTCATATCTCTCTAATACTTTTTTTATCCCCCTCTCCCTTACATACCTTTCCCACTACCTATCTATGGTGCACCTCATCCAGTTCTCATGCAGAGCCTTAACCTTATTTTCTATTCAAGCTGCTAGTATTGCAAGCTCACATAATGTGCATTACATGATCACGCTGGGCTTACCAGGGCACCTGGGTCCTCTGCACCCACTACTAGTGACATATATTGGTACGCTGAGTAGGCCTAGGGTGGCAGGGGGCGATGAAGCACCCTAGTGTCCTGCTGCACAATGTGCTGTTCAAAGGGAGGCTGTGCTGCCTCATAGACTTCATTAAAAGCCACTGCACATCTTTAAGGCATGTTATATCAAAGAATACTGTGTGCATCATTGCAAATACAGGATTCTGATAACAGATTTGGGAATCCCCAGGAACTAACAGCATTCAAGTAAGTATAACTTTTTCTATATATATATTTGCTAGCACAGTGTATACATAACGTGTCATACTTACCTGCAGTGGTCCTTGTCATCCACACTTTTTTGGATGACAGGCCTACTTTAAAGGGAACTAAAAAGCACAAAACTCAAGGATCATTGTACGGGGCATTAGCTTGTAAACAGACAAAACATACTGGGGTATAGTAGGATTAATAGTAAATATCAATCAGAAGGAGCTCTGTTATATCAAGCAGTAAAATCAGATTTTATAGTGAGTGATGTATGTTACATTTTGCCAGTTGACATTCATAGCTATGATTTGCAATGTCAGTGAAACAAATGGAATGCAATGCTAACTGGCAGCTCATTTGGCCAGTCCAGTGAAAAGGGATATCAGTATGTCAAATTCCAGTGCATAAATGCTAACCAGGCAATTTGGGCCAGAAAAGAACTTTGGATGATTGAATAAGTAGACAGATAGAAAAATATAACCGTATATTACTGAGGATCTATTTATCTATTTTTTTTTACAGATGGCATCGTATTCAGAAAACTAGTGTTCAAGGGAACAAAATTGTCAAGTGCTATGGGACTGACTAGTGTGTAGGAAAAAGGTGAGCCCTATTTACCTTTTTTGAGTCTCATCATATGAACGTTAGTTTGTTTTTCCCCCATACATACGTTGCTAAATCTCCATACTGCATGTAATGACGCAAGCATGCATTTAACATGTTCTACTTCATTTAAGTTGAAATTGCCACCATCTACAAACTCCATCCAGTGATAATATTTCTTTCTTTGGTAATCTACACTTTTTTTTTTAATGTTTTCTTTTTTAATGTTTTCTTACTTATTAAACGCATTAACTTCTGTTTATTTATTTATTTTAAATCTGCATATGTCTTTGATCAATGTTAGAATGTAAAATAATATTGGTCACGTGCATAAAAAAATTTGAGCAGAGCCAAGCTAAAATTTATTTTGAAATACAATATGCTAAAATTCTTAAAATATGTCTCTATTTTTCTCCTTAAGCCAGTGATCAGCAATTTTTATAAATGTGTAGTCCTAGTAAGATACTTACAGGAACGATTCAGCTATCATATGTACTTTAACGCATTTGATTTCATTTTTTTGTGGTGTCACATTTCTGTTTCCAAATGCTTGGGGTTATTCTGCAGAATGCCTCCATGTGTATTGGCCCCTTTCCCCAGCTATTTTGAACATGGCTGAACACATCTCCCTGCATGTAATATAAATAACTTCAACCCTTTAGCACCATTGGTACACCTGCTTTTGAGAACTACACCTCCCGTCATCATCATCATCATCATCATCATCATTTTTTCTTTTACAGCTTTTTGCTTGGTGGTCTGTGTTTTTTTGGGGGGGGGCTCATGATATCAAAATTCTGAATCTGTGCATGGTAGCAAGAATAAGAATCTTTAGAGGCAGGGTGAGAGTGGGCAAGGGCCAGACGTGGGGGTGGACAGGGACAGTGATGTGGCTGTCTGCTTTACCTTTGCCATATCAAAGCTGTACCGAGAGTCTGTGCTTAACCCCTTAATGACAAAGCCCATACATGTATGGGCTCAAAATGCATTATTTTCAATGGGTTTAGGGACCGCCCATTGTCCTTAAGGGTTTAAATAGCATGCATTGCTTATTTGTATTTATGCAGGTTTCCATCTCGAAATGCCACAACAACAAAGTGAGAATATGAAAGACCTGCAACATTAGATAAACATAACATACTCTTGCAGTCAAAACTACAGTGAGAACAGGCTTTCCATTTCAAAGTGTCAGTGATCACCAGCATTGATTTTATCAGCAGTTTCTAAAAACCTTGTATGAATGCAGATTATTTTCAGATGAAAGTATTTTTTTTATGTTACTCTTAACCCCCTCTGCCAGAATTCCCAAGTTATCTCTACTGACTGACAATCAGCCTCTGTAATGATAGCAAACCATGTGCAAAGTTTTTTTCAAGTTGGCTATGTTTCTTTTCATCTCTTGATGCTGGGAAGTTGCCTGTTATCCTACATGTAGTGCTGACTCCTGTCCAGACTTGTGATATGTGTTGGGTGACATGTCCCACACAGTGGTCATATGGTCATAAAGAATATGATGCTATTCCCATACACACCTGCTGCAGTTTAACTTGAAACTTCTTTTGTTCCATACATTTACTATAACATTACTATTGCAAAGTGTAGATCAAAATGTGTGTTTGTAGAAACCAACACTTCTGGGAAGCTATTGGATTCTATACAAACAGGCTGACCACAGATATCAGTAAACAGAACAACCCGAGGAGGGGTAAATAAATAAATATATATATATATATATATATATATATATATATGGCTGAAAAGTCTTAACTAGCCTACTATTTGTAGGAAGACAATTAATTAAACAATATATAGCTGTGCTGGATAAAATCAGCACAACTAAACTGCAAAAGAGAAATAAGACCATATACTAACTTCGCTAGGGAGATAGTGGATAAGTGGAACACCATGCAAAATTGGTAAACTAGATAGCTGAAAGTATCTGATCTGCCATCATATTCTATGTATCTCTTCAGCAGGACAGGTAGAGCAGGGCTCGACAAAACTTGGGCGCCCAGGGTTTTGCAGGACAAGGTAGTAGAAACGTGCCACGGCTACCATTGTGAATCCGGCACCCTACCAGTGCCGGGAAGCGCCCAGCAGGGTCACGTAATGTATGTGATGTGATCCTGCTGGGCACTTCACGGCACTGGCTTCACCATGCACCTGCAGGAAAAAGTAGGGTGCCGGATTCACAATGGTAGAAGATGGGCAGTGGTGAGGCAGAGTGCTCAGAGTTAGTATGTCTACTGTATTGTAGTGCCAGATTCAGTTTGTGTGTGTGCATAGTGTTAGATTGTGTGTTTTTAAATATGTGTAGTGTTAGCCAGTGTGTGTATGTTGTTGGATAGTGCAGCGTTAGCATGGTGTTATGTATGCTACAATATGGCATTAGCATGAGTGTCAGCATATAGTTTGTGAATTAGTGTATGGTGTTGGCATGTGTGTACATGAGTGTAGAATGTTAGCATGTGTATGTCTGTTACTGTATGGTGTTAGTGTGTATACATTTAAGAATAATGGTTAAATATACAAGCTTGAGTCTTTATGGTGTAAGATACCCTTGTCATGAAGGGGTTAACTACAGTACCATACAAAGTGGTGCAGCTTTGAAGAAGTGTGTATTATGTTGTATTGACCCAATAAACATCCTTTAACTACTGAGAGGGGGTAATACACAAATATAAAAATGTTATTGGGGAAAAAAAGCTGGTTCCTACATTTTTGGCTGGCTCCTAGATCCTAACCAAATGTGTCAGCCATTGTGGTAGAGAATAATACATTAAGGGAATTTTAGCATGCGTAGGGCCAAATGGCTTCCCAGAATATAAAAAACAACAAAGGATTGATGTTTATAGTAGCATACCTCCCAACAGTCAAAGTTTTCACAATGCCGTCCTCCTCATGATGCTAACCTTGCGGGGTGGCTATTCAGCTAAGGTGGGCCTGCCGCACCCTGACTCCACATCACCCAACCCGATTAGAACACCTAAAATGTTAGGGAAGATGCAGTGGGTAGAAAAATTGGCAGAATGGTTCTCACTTGTCAAATTCAAGTCAAATTGTATGTTTCAGATCCTTGACAAATTATCACCATGCTAGTTATGAATATTATCTGAAATTTTCATAAAAAAATATATTAGACAAACATTAAAAAGAGGTCTTCTTTCTTATCTCCTTTTCCTTAAATCTATGCATTTTTACAATGCTTTTTTAACCATTATTCTCCTACTGTGCTTAAAAAGAGGTCTTCTTTCTTATCTCCTTTTCCTTAAATCTGTGCATTTTTACAATGCTTTTTTAACCATTATTCTCCTACTGTGCTTGTAAATTGCTTTAATATGATTGGTTAGGGCAATTAATATTTAATTTTATTTGAAGCCATATTAATATGTATAAAACAACAAAATATTTATTGTAACTATTATATAAAAAAAGGTGAGTGAAAACTGATTTTCTTTTTTGTACATTTTCTTAGGATTTTTTTGCAGGATAGGAGACATTTATAACAAAAACTGTATTAATCTTCAGCAACATTCCTCAAGTAGAGCAATACACCACATGCAGATAAATTTTATTCTCTGGAAAACCAAAACACTTATTTACACACTTAACATTTTTTTTTTTAAGTACTTTTGGGTTGGTGGGCAGCAACACATTTTCCAATTCCATTTTTTGTACTTTTCATTGCACTGCTTTCAGTAGAGATGGTACATTTTTGTAATAAGAGGCTATAGGGCCTGTTCACTTATGTATTTTTTTTAATTTTGCTTTAATGTTTTTCAGATACATTCTTGAGACACATTATGTGGAAGAACAATTTAATGCATGTAATAATTGTTTTTAATTGAAGGCACATTAATATGTATATATATAGTATATCCACACCCAATATTATTCTAACATAGAATAAACAGATTACAAAAGGAGTGAAGTCAACCAATTTCTAACATTAAGGCATGTAGCAAAACAACTATAATTCTGGTGCTTACTTATATAAGGCATTTTCTTTGTACTAGAGCATCGCACCCAGTGTTAAAATATTGGTGAAGAATGGCAGCGTTTACTAAACTGTGAGCTAATAGGTGAGCTGAAGCTGACTGGACATCTGGCTCAAGCTGCAGATCAAATTCTGCAGTATGTGGCCACATGTATAAAAATGTAAGGTGGGGCCAGGACCATCTAGTCATCCTGGGTCTGTTAACTCAGGCCACCTAAATTCACCTATGGGCTCACAGTTTAGTAACTATACCCCAAGCACACTTTGTTCATACTTCAAGCTTTGGACTTTTTATGCAAAAAAGTTTTAATGTTCAGGTTGGCAGCTCATTTCTCATTTTGTGTTGTTTGGTCATCAAGGGTTCAGAAATTCAAACTTGTAGGTCATGCTGTACAATCACATATTTTCGTGTTTTTCTAAACACCCACACAAGGTGAAGATTATATTTAAGTGTAAACGTCTTCATGTAGCATTGAGTGTTCACGATGAGCTTTGCATGCCACAGAGAAATTGAGATGTCAAGGTGCTGACTGGGTGATCTTGCAGAGTCCAAAATTGCAAGTGACACTGAGATATTTTTGGTGTACTACATCAGGTACATTGGGCTGTCTAATTTAGGAAACTAAAGAGTCTGATATGTTCTGATTTGAATATGCTTGAAATAGAACCATCATTTCTTCCTTCCCCAACTAACAGAACTACCCTATTTTAGGAAGCACACTGCAGAGTTGCCTTGGCAGTCATGGGTAAAGCAGGGTAGTCTCAGACCGAAGGTTCTGCTCACACTCACACTCATTTAGCCTCACCCCTTTATTTACTTAATGACTTTCACCAAACAGTACCCTCGCCACCCTCTCACTCAGCCCCTTCCAGCTTCCATATTTACTGTATATAGTGAGAAAAAGAAAACTCTAGGAGAAGAGACATGGGGAGTGTCTAAAAATGCTAATTCACAAAAAAAATGTTAAGTCAATATTTATAGCCAAATGTTGGGAAAGCAGTATTTCATTGTTAACTTTTAGAAAGTTTTCACTTTTCTAATTTTAGAAAACCTCCATTTATACAATGACACATAAAAGATTATCCCTGATACTTACTGTTTTCCTCTGTTCTTTGGGAGACCTGTAGTGATTTGAAGATTCATTCTATGACCGGACCAATCAATTGCGCTTCGGTTTCCCCTGGAGTTCCACCCCCTTTTGGTTATATTTTCCAAACAATGATTTTTCGACAGTTTCTCACACTAACAGCACTGGTTCTGTGCTATGTCCAGATAGAAATGAATGAATGCCTTCTACATGTCATCTGCAATAGCTTCATTCAAATAACGCTTTCATTATAATTTCCTTTTGCTGAAAGATCTTATTGACATTTAAACTGGCCAAAAAGACTTTTTTATTTACAGCTGTGCCTTGCTTTGTGTGACGGGACTTTCCCTCTTTATTTAGCATAGAATTGGGTACAAATAGAACCATTGTTCATGTAATGTAACACTTAAAATTGTTCACAGCAATGTATTATGTAATGATGAAGATTATTATTTTATTTAAACAATTGATACAGGCTAACAGAACATTATTATACATTTTCATGTATACAATTGTTCTTGGTTATCCCTTTGCTACAAAGATTTATTTGTGCAGTCTTTCAGAAACCGGTCCTGTGAATTGTAAGAAACATTTTATACAAAGTGGCTCTCTGCCTAATAGCACTAATCTTTTTACATCTGTAAATCAATGCATTCCAAAAACTTGGCAATTATTAATAAAGACATAAATGTTTCAGTCAAAGAATAATTTTGACTAGCTAAATATACCGAAATCTACAGTCTTTTCAAGCTAGGAAGATTGCATTTTATGTAATATGAAGATCATGACAAAATTGTGCTTTATTCTTGAATTTTAGTAAAATCTACTCGAAATAGGTTAATGTCTAAGAATTTAGGGATTGGATGGCTATTTTAGTAATTTCCTTTTTTAAAGTGCACCGACTTAGTATTCAAAGGGACACTGCAATGCCATGTTTGGTATCCCACTTTGCGCACAATGGTGGACTTCTTGAAGCAGCATGCACGCACGGGTCTCCTAGACCCCTTGGTACTCTCATGTAAGCCATTTTTTCACTTTTTCATTTTTTGACTGGATTCCCATTGTAGTCTTATGGATTTCTCTTGATATCTGTACTCTATCTTGTACAGCAGTGCAAAATATGATGGCACTATATAAAACAAAAAGTACTAATACCCCTTATGATGTCATGGTAACAACCCTGGCATCTGTGTAATTATTTATCTATTTTACGTTTATGCATTTTTTTCTTACTCTTTTTGGGTTTTTTAATCTTTTTTGAGGAAGGAGACTCTGTTTCACCTCCTTTCTCACCACAGCTGGTCTATGATCAGGAAGCAGGACTTTATATATCAGAAATCCATACTAGTATGTCCTATTGGTATTTGATCACTTCACTTATGATGTAACAGTACAATTTATGTAGTCTTTTCATAAAATGTATTACAGCTGGGCTCCTCAAAAAACCTTGAGAAACAGTCATACAGAAACTCTCCATTGAGAGCAGGATCAATAATTGGCAGTTAATATAAAAAAAACATGCATAATTCACTACATTGCATGATATATTTGTGTATTTTCAGCAATATAGTAATGAATATCACAGCAACTTTTCACTAAATATAAGTTAAATTACGAATTTATCAACTCATCAGAGTGGTAAGCCTAACTAAATTAATTTATTAAAACTGCCTATACCTTGGGCATTTTGGCAGTCAGTGTAATTGTTTTCAAGATATTTACTTTAAAAGCTCTGTGCCCTTTTGTTAAGTTGATGATTGTTGTTGGTTTCAAAGTAAATTGTAAGGAGGAGAATGGAGAGAACTTCAGAAGAGACTCTGAGATCCTGAACTCCTCTCCAGTGACCAAATATTTTCCAGGGAACTTGTCTTGTCACAGAATTAAATTAATGAAATGCAGGCTTTCCTTTGACCTTTCTCCCTGATTTTTTTTCCAAAGTGCAGCCTGGATTCCATAAGCTGCACCATGATAGTGGAAGAGTACCTTTAGACATCTCTATTTATATTTCTCTTGAATTGTTCAGCTGCCTGCTTCCTTAACCTTCCTTTCTTAAGTGACCTCTCCTATGAAGCTATGAATTTGTGCTGTTAGAGGCATCATGTTTAACAATTTCCCTACTGAGCAGGCTGTCAGTTTCATGTAGGATCTTCAAATGGAAGCCTCTGATTTACTGACTGATTTTAATACCAATATTTTAACTTTCCTTGTTTTATGTTTTTCTAAATTTCGCTTTACTGATTGACCTCATGGTAGCTTGGCCCAATGTAACCTCTCATGTTGGCTCTGCTGATCTCTGATGAGTTTTTAAAGAAATACATTTAGCATGTTTTTTTACAATGTTTTATAATGTAATATTTACTTTTTGTTCATTACTTTATATGCATTACTGTTGTCAGTGCCTGACTGGCAATCATGAGGCAGCCCTAGTACTTTAAGGCCATATTTGATGGCAGGTGATTACAGGGTGGTAATGGCCAGGAGCCCACCTGGCATTTGCCAGGTATGCCAGATGGCAAGTCTGGGCATGCTATTGGTTAGCAAAATGTAAAAATGCAGTCTTTCACATCTTTTATATATTGTATTTATGTATGTATTACATAAGCAACATATGCTTGGCCAAACTACAATAGAAGCCCCATCCTATGTCCCTGAATCACAATTCAAAACTGTTCTCACACTAATCTCAGTTTCCTGGTGTCTCCAAATCTGACCCATTTTATTATTATTGTGACAATATGTGGCTTGTATAAATACATCTGACATAAATATGATCAAGCACTTGCTACAAGGCCTTGACGAAAGTCAGAAAAAGGCATTGCTGAGTAAGGGCAAAGTATAATAGACACAAATGTTATGTTTCCAAGGTGGCAAGATAGTCTTTGCTCCCAGACAAGATATAATTATGTAAAGTGCAAATTCTAACAGTAGTTAAAATGGAACTACTTGTCTACTAAATATACATTACCATTCAAAAGTTTGGGGTCACTTACAAATGTCCTTGTTTTTAAAAGAAAAGCTATTTTTGTTCTTTAAAATAACATACCATGGATCAGAAATACAATGTTGTTTTTAAATGATCTTTAGAAAGTAAGTTGTATTTACTTTAAAACTTAAGGTATTTACTGTATTTTTAATATGTGTATAAGAAAGCTATTGCTTGTGACCCCTTGTGCACATGCATGGAAAGTGCTCCCATTGATCTCAAAGGGAGCACATTGCTGCCGTTGATCAGAACTACTGCTGAATCAACCAAAGAAACCAACTGAATGTTCCTGCTGATTGCTCCAAATGTTTGGATGTATTTTGAGCTGGTGGGCTGCTAAACAGTCTGAAATTAAACATAGGCCTCACAAAATATAATTGGAAAATTTCAAGTTTAGAAAAGGGAAGTGATATATTCTACTTTGTGCATTGTAACCTTTAAAAACCATAAAAAAAACCTACACATTTCCCTACGTCTGACCCACAGCAGTGCCCTAGCCACTTTCTATCACTTACTTCTGCCACCACTGCCACTGTAATGTGGCAGGGGGCTGCTGCCTGGCTGGAATTCCCACCCTAGATCTAGTCAGCCTACGCCAGAATGGTGATCATGTTGTAGAAGTTCTAAGACAGCAGTTGCAGAGATGGCCTGGCATAGCAGGTCTAATTGCTGCAGTAAAAGCTCAGCCAGTGGGCATCTGTCCACTTTGCCAACCATTTCCTGGACAGAGATGTAAAAAAAACAATAGCTGCACAATTCTTGGACTATGTTTCCCTTGACCATGTAGAACATATGAACTTTAAGCAGAAAATACCTGATTGATTCCACTGCATTAGTTACACTAATACCTATAAAAAGACTTGGCAGCAATGCTATTTCCTGGCTTTTCTCCAACGCATACTGGAGACATAAGATATATCAGATGAAACTGGAATAGTTAATGCAAATGTCATTCATTGGGGTTCTGAAAAAAAAGATATTATTAAAAATGCCAATATATTTGCTTTTATCCGCAATGGTTGTTCCTGTAAAAGAAAAAGTGTCACTGTAACCATTAATTAAGGCAATGCTATGCTGCTTTGTGTTCCTGATAATATGTTTGTAATCTTGCCAATGCATTCCACAAGATAGGACATATTCACATACGTACTCTTTAAAGTATAGGTTCTGAATGGAAAGAATGTCACCCTAGCTACACATGAAAATGTATCCATTTAGTACCACATGATCAAAATAACTTTGGAGAATACCACCAAAGAAGAAATGCCATTCAGGATATTGGCCTTATGTATTTTTTAAGCCATCAATGTTTTATTGCCCATAAAGAATCATTATGCACTTACAACACTATGTAAATAAAAGAAATAAAGAAATAATTATACAAGGAAATGAGCAATAAAAATATTGGCCAACTAGTCATATTTTATCTGGAAATGTAATCAAATGTTAATTATTTTATTATATTTTAGGATGTCTATTTCTCATACACAGGTCTCTCGTTTGATTGGTGTTCAACCATGTTTTTCGTGACAGCAGTAATCTTATGGGGTTCATTAGATGTTGCAGTTCATGGGACCACATTCTTTTTGCTAGTTCTTAGGGGTAGGCTGGCAAGGGGGGCAGGGCCGGTCCCAAATTGGTCACAAAGACCCGCCTGACCTGGACCCGCCCTTTGTAAATAATTATGGACCAGCCTAGGAAGGCAGGAACACAACAGGGTCACGCTTTGTGATGTCCCAACTGCAAAAGAAAAAGCTGTGAGTAAGGCAGGGGGTGAATGAGAGGGTAAAGGAGTGAGTGAATATGCATGAATGTGTATATGTTAGAGGGAGAGTGTATGTATAAGTGTGTATGAATGTGTCCCATTGTAGAGTGCTACGGAATTTGATGGCACTATATAAAACAATAAATAATAATATTAATGTGTACGTGTGAATTAGCACGAGCATATAAGTGTGTGTGAGCATAAGTTAGAATGAGTGTGTAAGTGTATGTTAGTGTAAGTATGTGAAAGTTTGAGTGTGTATGCCAGTGCCTATGAGAATTGTGGGTGGTGTAGGGGCTGATGGGGCTACCTGGCTCTACCTGCCCACCTGGGCGTCTGTACATCAAAGGAATATCCAACTTTATTTGTGTCTACATTCCTAGACACAAGTCTACATTTTTAGAAATCTTTGATTTTAAACAGGAATATGTTGTTCCAACACATCACTGCAAATCATGAGACCAGCTGTTAGTGATACTGATAGCTGTCTTTTATTGCCATATGAGCGCTTGAGGAAACCTCCTTTTCTTCAAAACATAAGTAAATAACTCCAAATAAAGGTGTTCATAAAAATAAATGAGAAAGTACCACAAACCAAAGTAATACAATACACTGAGACAATTCTGTATGACAATACTGTGAAGTCCCATTATTTGTAGACCTTCATTAAACAGAATGTCTGGTTAGGTGATTAAAAAATAAATGATTGCTGCAGAGTTCAAAATTCTAGGAGGCTCATATGTGGCAAATAAAGACAATGAGAGTGCCAGAGGAACATGGGTGGATCAGTATTAAATGGGTGGATAAGTAGTAAGGCAAAAATTAAGTGAAATTGAAGGTTTTAAATAAAATAAAACATTAGGTATGTATTTACTTACATGCTAAGTAAAAAAAAACTTCAGGCAGGGTAGTGAAAGTTCCAACTTGACGATAAAATACAATCAATATGGTAGGTAGGTTAACATTTAATTTAAGTAATGAAAAATGGGTGACCTACCGAAGCAAAAGCTATTTACTGAACTCATAACTGATGTAGTTCTAATAAATTTTTCTTATGTATCCATAAAATAAGGCCCATATGAGGGTTATGCCAAAACTACCTGATTTCCTTAAAAATACATTCAGTAATTCAAATCTTTGTGATATATTGTGATAAAAATTATCACAGCTGCCCTGTTTCTTTGGAAAAATATCTGAAGTGTTAACCTTTAGTAGAGACAGTGCTTCCTTGGGCCTGAAAACATCATGTCCCTTTTTTTCGAAAAGCTTAGAATCAGGGGAGGGCTGGTACCATTAAGTTTAGGGACAAACATGGCGGTCAACAGGATAACCTCGTGGGCAAAAACAACAAAGGGAGAAACATCACAGTGCTCTAACCAGTTGAAATCTTACACTATGACAATTTTCTATAAAACCATATAGAAAGTGGAGGATACTGTGTCCATGCCCATGTTAGTTCAGTTTTATGTCTAGAACATTTACTCATACTGTGTTTATTAAACACTTTAATAGGTATAACAAAGTTCATCAGGTTTTGACCATAAAATGAATAAACTACTTTAATCACTCACATGAATAAGCATAAGCACAGATATATAGCTAAGGTAACATTATGGTTATGTGATTACAAATCTTCCTCTATGCTACCTAATAGGAATCTAAAGATATTACAGTTCTTCCAAGAAACCATATTTATGTATACAACTTTCAGCTGTTATCCGCTCATAAAACAAGTTTATTGACACAGAGACTTTGTTCCTTACCAGTTTTACATAACATGTAATTTATATGAAAAACATTCAGTGATGTTATTTGTTATATTCAAAACTGTATTGCATAAATACAAAGGTAGGGTATGAAACTATGAACTAGAACTGTAGAAAACAGGTATTATTTAGGTATAAAATAACCATTGTCGTTGCAGAAAATAAAATCCATCAGCACATGTTAAGATATGACATTTCTTCACCTGGATTTGCAGCCCATCTGCTAAAGTAGGAGACTAGGGGATATAGCTGGAACTGACGTGAAGGTTATTTTCTCCCTTGTACTTGTAAGGGAGAGTGCTGAGCATGACATCATGGTACCATAACGGTCAATCTAGACTGCAGAGAAAAGTGTTTCCTGCTAGATCAGGGGTGTCCAAGATTTTTCTGCAGTGGGCCACTTCATCAGAGAGAAAATAATGCCTTTTAGCTTTATAATGCATATTAATACAGGGTTAATTTGGCGATAATGAAAAAAGCAATGGGCATACAGTTTTTTGATCAACCTTTTTATCTCATTCTATTAATACTGAAAAGTCAGTCCACAATCCGTTTAAAATAGCACAGTAAAACTGCACAAGGCTGGAGCACACTGTGGGTACAAGCTGGATTTAAGATGGCTGATGCACAAAGGAGGCAGGGCCAGATTAAGAGCATCATGGGCCTGGTGTTGGGGATTTTGGTGGCTATTTTATGGAAATATATAAAACAGACAGAATCTTAACTCCTCAGCATCGATGTGTGCTGGATAAAGATGACATCAGTGCTCGGCAGATAATACAAGATCGAATCTTATGTGATGCGATTGGGAGTAATCAGTACACTGAAAGAAGTCATCAAACACGGGACATCGAAGCCACAATTTAGTGCCACTAATCCTTTTAATAAAATTTGCAGATTGAAAAAAAGTAAATAACACAAAACCTTTACTTTTCTTCTCACTGATTTCTGGGCCTTAAAAGTTTTGTTCTCTGAAGTGACTACAAATTCAGGAGGGCGTTTTATCTCTGGATAAGTAAAAGTTAAATAGTTCTATTTATTCCTACAGTAAGTAAAGTGCCAGGAAACGGAAGACCAAATACACACCAGGACAGGCTCTGCCACACCAGTACCCAAACACACACCAGAACAGGCTCTGCCGCACCGACACCTAAACACACACACCAGGACAGGCTCTGCAACACTGACACCCAAACACACACACCAGGACAGGCTCTGCCACACTGATACCCCAATACACATACACCAGGACAGGCTCTGCCACACTAACACCCAAGCACACACCAGGACAGCTCTGCCACACCACAAAATACTCCAGGTCAGGCTCTGCAACACCAGCACACACACACCAGGACCGGCTCTGCCACATCGACACCCAGACACACATACACACCAGGACAGGCTCGGCCACACTAACACCCCAACACACACCAGGACAGGCTCTGCCACACCGACACCCACATCAGGATGGGTTAAGCTACACAAAGCAAAACAAAAATGCTTTCCACACTGCTTTGTTGTTTGTGTGTTTGCCCCCTTGTGTATTGATGCCCCAGCCAGGCCCCCTTTTAGTATTAATGTACTCCCCCCACACCCTTGTGTATTGCCCCATGTGCATTTGTACCCCCAGCCAGCCCCTTTCCCTTGTGTATTGATGCCCCTACCTCCTTTTGTACTGGTTAATGTAATGCACCCCCATACCCATGTGTATTGTAAACAGCCACCCACCCATCCCTTTTTGTATTGATTTATATGTGATGCCCCAACCACATTTTTGTATTATTAAACTGTTGCCCCATTGCTTCCCCCTTTGAATATGGGTCCCCTTCCACCTATCACCCTACATTTTTGCTGGCTTCCTTCTCCTCCGACATGCTCTTCTCCCCGTCATGTGGAACTCTTCCATGTGAGCCCGCCCCTTGAGTGTCACGTTGCATCTTCAAAGGGGCGGGACGAAGAGCCTCATTAACGCACTGGGCGGCATGGTGCCTGCACTCCGCCCGCTGTAAAATCATTACGTAATTAAGCTTTCCCGGGGACCAGCCCAGGCCTTCTCAGACGGGCCCCACCTCGAAGTCCGTTGGGCTGCATTTGGCTCGCGGGTGGCACATTGGATGCCCCTGTGCTAGATGCTAGGAATGCTGGGCAAGGTAAACTGCATTGGGTATGTGTAATTGTTCTAGTGATGGGCTGTATAGGTTTGTGAATAGGCAGGTGCAGGCAGGCTGGGTGCAGATTAACAATGTGCAAATGAGGCATTTGCTCCAGGGCACCTGACGGCAATGGATTGTTAGCTTGCGAGCTCCACCATGTATCGGTTTGTCTTAGTCTGTCAATTCTCGTCTTATCATACCCCTAGAATATATGTTTTATATTAAGCGCTGCGTAAATTGTTGGCACTATATAAAAAAAGACAATAATAATAATGTATTTATAGGGCAGTATCTCTGTATGAATATATGTGGTTGTTCCCATTAAGCATATCTGAGTTTGTTTGTGTATAATCAGTGTAGTGACAGAAGCAGCTTCCATAACAAATACAAGGATTTATTTTCATATTGCCTTATCTGATAGGTAATTCATTATGTGACATCCCACCCATGTAGTTCACGTTCGTCCCAACCTTGAATATGATTCCTAGATATTCTACTGACTTTAACTTTTTAATCCCAGGCTGACTGTGAATGTCTGAGTGAATAAAAAAGTACCAAAATTGTAAGGAAATGTAGCAATCCTTCTGATCAGCCAATGGCTTGCCAATGCACAGTATTGTATTCAGTGACCCCACAGTGTATGAAGTGCGAGCCGGACACAAGATAGGTTGTGTGATAGAGCGTATGTAAGAGTATGTGTGTGTGATCGTGTGTTAGCTATGGGGGCAGCGGGCACCACTTGGCTTTACTTCCACAGCCAATCCAGTATCTCTGGAGGAAGGACTGCTTCTTGGGCTACTTTTCTTTTTCTCCAGGGCACAGGAGCAGTGTTTAGCCATGCTCTCTCTCCACTCAAATCCTCCCCACTCTCAACCCTTTAAGTGCTATTGTGGGCTAGCCCTGTCCCTAGCATGGCTACCTACATCTCATGCACAGCTAGCTCTGCCCTCGTGAATGGCTACCTCTGGATGTCACAAAGAAAGTCCCCCCAAAGAAGAAGAGCTCTGTGCAGCATGTCCCAGGTATGGTGCCAGTCCTACCTTGTGCATAGGTACCTTCTGTTACATACAGTATATGCAGTTTGTCAATGTTGATACATGCAGTGGTGTATTCACCTTGAGCATTGCCCTAGGTTTGACTAGAGAAGGGAAGGTCTGGAAAAAAAACAGAGAAATTGGGAAAAAATAGTTTTTTTCTGTTTTTTTCCAAAGCCATTTTTTTCTGTTTTCTTCCAGAAAAATAGACACAAAATGACATGTGGAATATCTTCTTTTACAATGATAAATAATATGTTTATGGGATATGATAAATAATATGCCATAAACATATTATTTATCATTGTAAAAGAAGATATTCCACATTTCATTTTGTGTCTATTTTTCTGGAAGAAAACAGAAAAAAATGGCTTTGGAAAAAAACAGGAAAAAAAACAGTTTTTTTCCCAATTTCTCTGTTTTTTTCCCAATTTCTCTGTTTTTTTCCACACCTTCCCTTCTCTAGTCAAGACTAGCGCAATGCTCAAGGTGAATACACCACTGCATGACATATGATAAACAAAATGTTTATGACATATAATAAATAATATGTTTATGACATGGCATTCAAATTATATTACATGAAGTCCTTTATGAAAGATGCAATGTGTCCACATCCGACTGGCACAGATAATGCCAGTTACTTTTCCATTTGCAATTGGTGTTAGGGTGCAAATCTGATTGGGCGATTGTTATCCCTCTCCCAATCCAATTCCTGTAGGAGGATTAGAGGAGATCTTTTTTTGTGTTGATGGTTTCTTCATTTATTTTTTTGCATTTAAGGGAAAGGGGGTTACCTGTTCTCATGTATAGTTAAAATGTTCTTAACATATACAGACCTTGTTGTACTATTTGCAACAAAAAATAATTTTTTTAATAAGCAAATTCAGTTTATTATTTACTTAATACACTGTGTTTGTATTTCAAGCATGCTACTTTTATATACACTGCATTTCATGTCCCCAGTATAACTAAATCACTCTAAATTTGTAAAACTACTCCACTCTGCATTTTTTTCAATTTTTCTGAAAATTTCCATTTTTCTGGGGAAAAAAAACATTTTTTGCTGTTTTTTTCCATGGCTTCAAAATTTCCGGAAATTTTACATCTCTGCAGTGAATTTAAAGGTGCTGTGCTTTTAAAGACTGGGATATAATGTAATATTGTAGGTAGACAGTTGGGGACATCTCCCTTGTAACATGACCATTGTGCAGCAGGATCCCTCCCCCTTGTTTTATAGCAGGGGTACTATTTTAGTTTAAATCAGACTTTCCACCACTTATCATTTAACATCAATGTTTAGTGTATTTTTGCACATAATTTAATCTACCAGAGTTTGGGTCCAACAGTATTATCAAGAAAAACAATTACTATCTAACCTTATGCACACTCAAACTTTTATTCTAATAGTTTTAGACAAATATTGATGTTATTAGCTAAATTATAACTTATCGACTGTTTCTTTTCAAATTGATCTACTGTAATTCTTTCACACCTGCTTTAAAGCGTCAAACTGTTTTTGTATATCCTTAAATGGATACAATAATTTAACCTTTACTCATGCTGTAAATAGCAATAGAGATAGCGAACATAATGGCCCTGCAGCGACTGTCAGGAGAAATATATCAATATACACGGGAATTCCTGCGCTTGAACTCAGAAAGGGTCTCACTGTGTAATGTACTCTGCACTAAACATATTTCTATACTCTGCACCCTTGTTTTATTACAGTAATAGGTTATGCAGAGAGAATACATAAATACCGAGGTTATGTATGTATACTGGGTAAGAAACTGTACATAATATGGATTACTGGCCTCCTGCCTTTCTCCACATATTCTCAGCCTTTCTTTTTAGACAACTCCCATAAACCATGAAGAGTACCCTAGATGTTCTTATTGCAACATCCAGTGGTGTAGTCTGGCCTAGGCCTATATGGCCATATTCATGGCCAATGAGCTTTTGAGGACCACAGATCACTGCTTTCAACTCACAGTCACAGAAAAGTATTTTTTTGATTTGAGTATTTGCACTGGTTGGGGACAGGGTCTTGCTTTTGGTAATGCCTATGGCATAAACCTCTAAAAATCCCTCGCTTTTTAAACACAATATTATTTTCAATTGGAATCCACACTGAAAGAGGAATCTCACACAAAGTAAGGCAGTGGAAGATCAGTCAATGTCACTGTGCCTTTTCTTAAATACATTTGAATGAATTACTATTGCTGTCTGAAAGGGGACTGCATACCTTTATAACATACAGACAAAGAAAAAAGTATTTGATGGTTTGATTATAAAAATATGTGTAATAAATATACTAAACAGTTATTTAAAACGTTATCAATCTCTGAATGTATGCTGTTAGCTGTGCGTTAAAATGGAAACATTTATAAACAAAAGGTTGGGCTGGAACTATTTTTCTTTATTATTGAATACATATGAATTTCTGTTCCATACTGGTATGTGACAGCATTATTCCACTGTTAATCTATCTGGTTTCAGTGCAATGAGAAGAATCTGAGCCCTGAACACTAGAAACACTAGAACTGCTGTCCACGTATAGGATAGTAAAATAAACTGCACAGGACTTTTAAAATACAAAACATATCATAAATCAAACAAAAAGTGAAGGCAGTAGGGGTTATTCTTGTTCAAAGGTTTTTAAAATGGCTTTAACACCATAGACCCGATAAAATGTCCTGTTAGTTGGACTCTGTTTTGTTGACTTTTCCATGTCGATATTTATTCTGAATGCTCATTGTGAGGATTGGTAGGGGGACCTGTCTTTTATTATCCAGCTGTTTGGGACAGCAAAAAGAGGAAAGAACTGATGTCACCGTGACTCAGCTGATTCAGGGAAAGTTATCTAGATGGAACTGAAAGAGTTTGCTTTCACTCTCTGATGTGACCACCCGTCCTTCTTTCCTGAGTTGGCAAAAGGCTTCATGCAGGTCAAATAAGCATTCCAGTTGAGGTATGATTTGTTTCCTTTGATGATGTCATCAATGGTCAAATAACCATTGATCGCAACAAGTAGTTTAACGTAAGGTATGGTTTATTTAAGGACCTCAAAGTTCTTCTCCTTCCATGGCCTTCCATACTAAGAAGGGAAATCAAAGGCCACAAATGCTTATGTGATTCTCCTTCACTTTCCATGTTGGGCGAATGAAAGGTATCACCTTTGAATAAAGACTCCCATGAACGAATATAGCTATACCAACTTTTCTTACAATTTCTCAGAACAGGAAGTGCACTTCTTTTGTTCAAAATAAAAACATTTTACATATTATGTCATGTTATCAATCTGTCAAAGACCTTGGGTTTAATACACTAGGCTGTCACTGGCAAACAAATTGTTTAACGCACACATACTGTACATAAAGGGACAGTGTAGTGACTTATGGAGCCTCACCTTATGGAGTACTTTATAAGTACTTTAATATGCATTCAGTAAACCTACTAAAAAAGACTTACCTTTAGAGGAAGGCAGAGCACCAGAGCTGCGATATAACACCCCTTAAGTGGTCCCTTATTGTAACAGACAGGAAAGTGCTCCGACTGCTATCAAAGGGATATCAGAGTCCTTGCCTAAACAACGCTAGAGCTGACTGAGGGTTAACATATCACATGAGCACAGGCAGCAGGAAATATGCTCTGCTTCCATTTATTTGCAAGGGGACCACTGAGAATTGAAAGGGACCACTCAGCTACCAAGTGCATTCAATGTATATGATGGCTGGAGTCAGTGGCGGAACTACCGGGGTCGCAGGGGTAGCGACTGCGACCGGGCCCTGGAGTTCTGCCAGTTAGGGGGGCCCAAGGGGTGCCGAGCGGTTGCTGAAAACGACCGCTCGGCAACTCTTGGGCCCCCCTGACTGACAGAAATCCAGGATGCCGCTGCTCCCCGCTGCTGCTGCTGCCGTCGTCGCTGCCGTCGTCGCCGCCGCCTGCCTCAGCGCTGCCCAGAGTGCAGTGTTGGGAGCGTGAGGCGTTTGTCTCGGGTGCCAGCGCTTCACGCAGAGCGCCGGCATATGACATCATATGCCGGCGCTCAGCAGTGAAGCGCCGGCACCCGAGACAAACGCCTCACGCTCCCAACACAGGAGTTGACGGTAAGTGACCTACAAGGGGGGGGGGGAATGGGTAGATCGTGAAAAGGGGGGGGAGATGGGTAGATCGTGAAAAGGGGGGGGGAGTGGGTAGATCGTGAAAAGGGGGGGAGTGGGTAGATCGTGAAAAGGGGGGGGAGTGGGTAGATCGTGAAAAGGGGGGGAGTGGGTAGATCGTGAAAAGGGGGGGGAGTGGGTAGATCGTGAGAAGGGGGGGTAGATCGTGAGAAGGGGGGGTAGGGAGGGAGAGGGTAGATTGTGAGAAGGGGGGTAGGGAGGGAGAGGATAGATTGTGAGAAGGGGGGTAGGGAGGGAGAGGGTAGACCGTAGATTGTGAGAAGGGGGGGTAGGGAGGGGAGATTGTGAGAAGGGGGGTGGGGAGGGAGAGGGTAGATCGTGAGAAGGGGGGTAGGGAGGGAGAGGGTAGATCGTGAGAAGGGGGGTTAGGGAGGGAGAGGGAGATCGTGAGAAGGGGTGGTAGGGAGGGAGAGGATAGAAAGTGAGAAAGGAATAGATGGGTTGGGGGTGTTGGGGGGGCCCTTAACAGATTCTCGCACCGGGGCCCTGAGGTTTCTAGTTACGCCCCTGGCTGGAGTGTTCCTCTAGGGCTTTAATAAATATAATTTGTATTATTGCATTTCCATAGATAATTATTATAAACAACTTACTTAACAAAACAATATCCTGAAACACTACCAATATAGTAAGCTTAATAAATGTACAATACAGTACAATACAGTTGCCAAACAAGAGATGGGAAAAGTAAGAAATCTAGAAAAATATTTAAATGTTCCATAGATAAAAAATACACTACACTACACTTTATTGTTAGAGAGTCCTCCCCTTCATTTTGCCCCATACAAATATATTTCCTCCTCAATATAAAATTTGTTATAAATTTATTTATGCATAATAATGTATTTGTAATTAAAACCAGGTTATCGCTGAGGTGTGGAATAATTTAGTTGTAAAATGGGTAAATGTTTTAAACCCTACTTTTTATGGTTATGTATGGCTCCTCGTGAATATGGTAAAGGAATGCGTGGAATGTGGTCACTGAACACCTTAAATCTGGAACCATACGCCAACAGCTGAAAAATCTCAAACATAAAGACATCTGTAATCATCCATTCGAAATCATTGACATATGCTTATGAAAGCGAATGGAAACCATATGTTAAGGTCATATGCTAGTAAATAACACTAGGAACTTATTGACTGATATAAGCCTTATATAACACACTGGAGACTGGAAACTCATGACTAGAGGTGCCTTGTTTCCATGTGTTCTGCAAGCTTCCTTCAATCTATAGTAACGCATCACACAGAGAGTAATGACCTGCAGCTTAACAAACTGAGGTAAAATATATTTCGGAGGGATACTAGATGACACTAGCCAAGATAAATTCAAAATCCTGAACACAAATATACTGAGTTAGCTTTTCATTATAATAGACTCCAAATCTATTTTCAAATACAAATATTAATATTATTATTATTTTATTATTATTATTTATATATCCGCAGCAATTTATGCAACGCTTCTTACAACAGACACATTCACAGGATATGACAAAACTAGAACTGACAGACTAAGAAAACAAATATACATTAGGTAAAGATGGCCCTGCTTGCAAGTTTACAATAAAGAGACATATCTTAAATGGATAGCTGAATGTCCCAGATAGCCTCACCAAAGTAGAATGTATATTAAAGTATTTTTGAGTGCTTTAATACAGTATCTGCAAATGCTCTGGAAGATACCCCTCGTCCTATATCCGGGGTCATCTTATAATAAGACCTTAAATAGAGGTCTGACAATAAGACTAAGAGCAAGATCCCCAGCAGCGCTGCAGGGGACCTGGCAGCCAATGAACGTCTGTGCAACCATAGAAGCCCCAGCGGAAGTTCTGGGTAGCAACGGAAGTTGTCTGCACATTGTCTGCATTGGTTGCCCCTACTAGACACCAAGGAGTCTGAAGCACGGGGACAAGTGTGGGGATGCATTGGTCTGAGGGGGCAGAGTGGCATATAGGGGGGTATAAGGCATATCAGGGAGGTAGAGTGGAGATATAGGGGTATAAGGCATATCTGGGGGCAGAGTGGACAAATAGGGGGTATAAGGAATATCTGGGGGCAGAGTGACAAGCCTAGGGTCAGATGTGCATAACTGGGGACGAAGTTGGCAAATAAAAGGAAATAAAAACAAGAAATGCATTTTTCTCAATCATAGTTTTTATTAAACAAAAAAACAACTTTACATGTGAATTAATATTTACCAGTAAAACTTTTTTTTCCTATAGGGTAATCTATATTCAGGCATTTTATTTTTGCAGCTTCCTGGCTCAATTGTGGTCTGAAGATTCTCGTCATTGAAATTAAACGCGCTTTCTGTAGATGTGCATTGGGGTCTCCTTAGACCCACACCTGGGAACAAGCTCACCTTTATATGTTTCTAGGCTTTTGGTGCTCATTAGTATATAAAAATTATGTTGTGTCCAGGGGGCGTTACTTAAATTTTATTTGACAGGGATTAGAGGAGAGCGGCTTGTTCCTGAAAATGTATTCAGCAACTATTTGGTGCCCCTTTCTCTCCTCTGCTCCCTGCAGCCACTTGCCTCAGCCGATACCTTTACCTAGCAGCTAACTATTATGTAATTTGCAACTCTTTTTGTCCATTACAGATGCCATATTTGCAGTGCAGCCAGAAGGAAGACACTGTGAATAACAATGGTATTAATCTGATTGTAACCTGATTTTACTCAGCTGTGCCATATGCATATTGTTAGTGCCACTAATCTTTTTAAATGTCATTCTACAGTGTAAAGTTTATGGTATGCAGATTATAAAAATAGGTCAAAATTTGTCAGGACATTAACTAGCATTCTCGCCAGCGTTCGATCATGGAAACTACTTTTACAAAATGTAAATTGTTCAGTAATACAAATTCTTACTCATGAGTGATCAATGTGCTTGTGAATTTATATGTAGGACCAGTTACTTGGCATTGTTGGTCATGTAATCATCATATCATTTTTGAATTGGAGTGGTGAGGTTGAGCCAGGGGAGGGCTGGCAGCCTAAGGCCTGGGGGGCAAGTCTAGTCAAGTGGCCCATTGCGCCACCAAAGCGGCTGCGAGCGACATTGATAGCAGTCACTCCACCGGCGCCTAATGAAATTAAAGCGGCCGGCGTGCACGCACCGCGCCGCCCAATAGCCATGCCTGAGCTCTTTATCCCACCCCTTTTAAGACGTGGGACGAAGAGCTGAGGAATGGCCATTGGGTCTGACTGCTGCATGATGCAGGGGCGTACCTAGAATATTTGGCACCTGTGGCAGATCCTGTATGTGGCACCCCCACACACAAACTTGAAAACTGCATAGTTTCTATGGTTAGGCAAACATTGACAGGGGTACAGCAAAATTGTTATCATTATATACTTAGGGATTACGCTGTACCACTGTCAATGTGTGCCAATGTGAGACAATACTGCAGTACAACCCCTATCACTATATACTAAGCCAAACATTGATGTGGTGTAGGCCTACCACTTCAGTGACTGGCTTAGTATATAGTAGGGATGCACCGAAATTAAAATTCTGGACCTAAACTGAAAATTCTGCATTAATTTGGCCAAAACCGAAAAAAAAACCAGTTTCAAATACTTTATTAAAAGTAACACACCAAAATTAGACAAAAAAAAAATCAATAACAATATTAATATATATATACATATATATATATATATATATATATATATATATATATATATATATATACATATAATTAACAGAAATCACAATCCTATCATGCCCAGGTTCTAGCATGTACTGGCTGATTGCTGTTTGCAACCATATATATCTATTAATACTGTTATTGAATTATAGGACGGAAAAAAAAACCAGCAATCACACTCCTATCATGCCTAGACAGACTCCCTATGCCATGCTATCCCCCCACACTTCCATGCAATCTAAAACCCTCATTCACAAACATTCATCATAAACTACAGCATAACACCCATCACTCTCACACACTTACTAATATTTTCCTACCTTTCCTCTGGCACTGTCACTTTTCCTCATCCTCTTCATTCTTCCTCTTCTTCTTCCTCTTCTGTGTCCTGTCCTTCCGCACACGGAAGACGGTGGGCGTGGCTTCAGTGTTGTGCGCCGGGATTTGACATCAAGTCCCGATGCACAGCCACAGTTGCCGCGCGCATCGTTTTCGCGGTGGCAGCCGCTTAGTTTTTAACTTTGCGGCTGCCATGAATGGTCGTCTGCTGGCCGCCCGGCCCAGATTTAGGGTGGCCTGGGGGGCAATTGCCCCCCTGCTCCCCGGCCCAGCCCGCCCCTGGGTTGAGCCTGATTCAGGTCTGTTGTCCGTTATTTTAATTTATTCTCTTTTTTGTCACTTTCCTAGATAATTCCCTTTGTAACGTGCTAGGAAATTAACTTTAAATTCTGTCAGATTTTAAACTTTAAATTGGCAGTCGGCAAAAAGGTTTTTATGTAATTCTGTACACCATTCTGCTGTTAAAGTAGTTTGGTGTGCTCGCTTCATCTCCCTCTATCTAGCTCTTTTCCTCCCCTTCACTCTGGTAGCTGCTTCTTTATAGCCCCCACCTCTGCACAGACACAGTTTGCATACAGGCACAAGGTAGCTTATTATTTCAAACATGTATCGCAGCTAGGGTTAGTTGATTCTCCAGATGCCATGACTCTTAGCCAGTCTGGTGTATTAAGCATCATAGGAAAATGAGGGGGGGGGGGGGGTCTACAATGCATTTACAGTACAAACACTAACTTTTGTTGACTGCATCTACAATAAAATTCAGCAGCCATTTTGCTGGCTGAACTTCGTAGAAGTTGGTATAGACTGGGGTTGTGGGGTAAACACTAACTGCAGCTCCGATGATATACAGTCAGCCATTACTGGCTGAACACCATTACATTACATTATATTTATATAGCGCCAGCAGTTTCTGTAGTGCTGTTACCACAAAGTCAGTACAATAATATAAAATCACACACAATAACAAACTGGTACAAAAGTAGAAGAGGGTCTGCTCTTGTGAGCTCCCAATCTAGACTGGGGTAGTTGTGGCTCATCTTTACCACTCCAGCTATTGTAAACACAAGTTCTCATGTTGCGCAGGTTCATGATGGTCTGTTAGCTACTACTACCACATATAATTTTTCCTATTAATGAGTAACTAACATTTCCCTCCCAATAGGAAACCTCTTTGAGCCAACAAAGGTAGGCAATGGGGAGAGGAAGCTGCTTTATGAATTTTACATGAATAAAATACAGCCCTGAGTGTTTTGTTTAACTTATTTATTAGTTTTATCAATTAAAAAAACACTTACTGTACCAGAACTTGTTTGACATTTCGAGCAGTCAACCTGCTGTCCAAGAAGTCCAACGTAACTTTCAAATGCATGGTCTCCGAGGCAACGCTGACACAGTGTATGTTGGTTTTCCTCTTGTGTAGTTGTCATGTGTGTTACAGCAGACACAGGTGTGTATTTTAAGTGCTTGCTCTGAACTTTTTCCACACTTGCTGTCGGCTTCTTTATCCATCGTCTCACCTATAAGAGAATGCAAATTTAAGGCATTGTTCACTGTTGAGTTTAAAGGCACATACAATCCATGATGGTACCCACCAAACAGGGGAAATAAACAGTGATTGTTCTGCTGGGTGGCATGGGCACTTAGATGTGGGCCTACTTGCTGCATGTGTCCCCTCTCCTGGAGCAGGGGGATTTGCAGAGACACATTTCTGGAGTGTGATCAGTGATGATACTTCTGTCATGTGAGAACATTATATCATAGTCACATGAAGCTCTGTAATAGAACAATCATAGTTTTCCTGCTCTCCTGGTCATGATTATACATGTGCTCTCGCTGGATTTAACACAGTTTCTGGTTCCCTTGGTCTCCATTTCTGTTTTTCTTTTTTTTTTCTGGGCAGGAGAGCAGTAGTTGACTACATGAACTCCCTACCAGAGATGTATAATTTCCAGAAATTTTGAAGTCATGAAAAAAAAACAGGAAAAAATGAAAATTTTCAGAAAAATTGAAAAAAAAAAAACATTTGTAACTATACATGAGAACAGGTAATTCCCTCAAATGCAACAAAATAAATTAAGAAACCATCAACACAAAAAAACAAAAGATCTCCTCTAATCCTCCTACAGGAATTGGATTGGGAAAGGGATAACAATCACCCAATCAGATTTGCACCGTAGTGCCAATTGCAAATGGAAAAGTTAAGTAACTGGCATTATTTGTGCCAGTCGGATGTGGACACATTGCATCTTTCATAAAGGTCTTCATGTAATATAGTTTTAATACCATGTCATAAACATATTATTTATCATTGTAAAAAAGAAGATATTCCACACTCCATTTTGTTTCAATTTTTTCCGGAAGAAAACAATACATGGCTTTGGCAAAAAACAGAATGGCTTCCTCTGCCCGTTTCACGAAGCCACCCCCCCAGAAGTCAGAGGGCACTAGGTAGACTAACTAGGTGGGACGTTTTAAAATTTCCTTTCTATACTGATATTTGCTTATATTTGGACATTCATCTGTTATAACTTTTATGTAATATTGTAAGAACAAAAACTTGTTTTCCTCTGGCTTTGTTCCAACCCCTCTCTTGCCCTTTTAAACATGCTTCTCGGGGACCAAAATAAATAAATGAACTTCATAGAAAATAAGTAATATTTATACATTTCACAATCACCTGACTTGAAGTAGTGTTGTATTATATAATGCAATCTGTGTAAATGAAAGAACATTTTTCAGCTTTTCTTGTTTCCTATTTAATCCAAACTTCCCATTTTGTACTAGGGAGAAATCAATACATTTTTTTGCCCCTGGGTCACTCCAAAATTCTTAAAGAGGGGCCAGTCTGACTTAGATTAGCCCAGTCAGGGAAGTGGGTCACGTAACACGATGTGTAAATAACACTGGGAAAGCAGCAACTAAAGGAAACCTATGCAAAACATTTACTGCTCTTCTGTTTCAAGTAACAAACACATTTTAGCACACAGGTGAATAATCACTAATCATATTTGGTCTCTGTGGACCAAAAGTTTAAGCTTTGAACAAGCATTAATGGTTATGTATAAAAGGTAACTGTGCTACAACGTTTTAAAAGTGATCTTATCATCATAGAAATCAATGCTAGGGTTTTCCAATACCAAAACTAACATCAAATGCATTACATTTCACACAAGATCTTGCTGTATAAACTTTGTGTATATTTTTCAATAAATAAAATGGAAATTTCCCTTTAAGGAAATATATTAAAAAAACTATTTTTTCTATATACATTATACAGTAAGTGGTAAAATAATTTAGACTGTCAAGAGGTGCCATCAGACCCAGGCTGTATATCTGGCACACTGGGCAAATGCCCAGTTGGTCGCTGGCGAACAGAGCCAAACATGGTATGTGAGCATAAGAAAAGTACTTTCAGCTGTCGGAAGCACTTAAATCATCCGGTAGCCGCTGCCCTTTAAGTGCCAGGGCCTTCCCACCATCGTCATTCTGACCCTGGGTACCATCATCCAGGTTTCTAAGAGCAACAGGTAAAATTATAGCTGTTGAAATTCATATGTTGTTTTTCAATGCTTGTTTTTTTCTTTGAAAACATGATTTGCTAAAAGACATTTTGATCAAAACCAGATGTAATCCTAAAATATATTCTTCATATTCTAGATTTGTGGAAGCATTATGAGCTTTAGAGTGTTGTATGTCCCTCTTTTCATGAGTTTCTTCTAAATTACTCAGACTGCATATTCCAACCGGACAGCAATGAACCTCTATAAATAGGCCTTTTCCTCAGTATTCTGCTCATCCAAGCTTAACTGCACAAACTTTAATACAGCTTGTCGAAGGTTTTACTCTAATCGTTTTCTAATCTTAAGTAGTGTCCATTTTTAACATGGAGGGCTACATAACAACAATGAGAAACATTAGATGGACAAAAAATTCAGAGACAATTTAATGCATATGATAGCTGAGAGGCCCCTATTCATTATTCACATACCCATGTACCCTATGCAATTTGAGAGAGGTTAAGGAAATTAGGTAGGGAGTGTGAGAGAGGATAAGGGAGTTAGGTAGGGAGTGGAGAGAGGGTTGGGGAGTTAGGGAGTGAGAGATATGGTAACTGAGTCAGGTATGGAGTAAGAGAGATAGGGTAAGGGAGTTAGGAAGTGTGAGATAGGTTAAGGGAGTTAGGTAGGGAGTGGGGGGGAGAAGGTAAGTGAGTTAAGTAAGGATTAAGAAGCTATGTATATTAGCTTGAGTGTGTATGTGTTGGAGTGTGTGTTAGCAGATGTATGTATAAGTGTGTGTGTTAGTATGATTGTGTATGAGTTGGCATGAGTGCTTATGTGTACGTTTGTGTATAAGGATGAGTATGTGTTAGTGTGTTATGTTAATAACTGTGGGGTGGGGGGCCAAGAGGGGCCAATTTGCCTTACCTGCTCTGGGACGAAAGGTGCCAGCCTTGCCCTGTACGCAAACCACATATTATAAAAAAAATATCAAAATGTGTCTTTATTTATGATAAGACTCTGGCCTCTGACATAAGTTCAGACTTGTAACTCTCTTTAGTGTCTTAGTGTTAAGTGAAGTCTGGCTTAGAAATATGACTCAGCTGTAGCAAACATTAGATGTACTGTCTGTAAATAACACTAGGAAAGCAGCAACTAAAGAACACCCATGAAAAATGTAATATTTCCTGTTTTTTGCTTCAAGTAACAAAGATCATCTTAGCGCACATTGCTGGGTATCCAGTGACAATACAGATATGCCCCTTACATTAAAAAAAAGATGAGGGTTCCCCTTTTATTAGTATACAGTAAACTAATTTTACTAAACAGGTTGACTGATGAACATGCCGTATTGTGTCAAAGGAGCCTTTTGCATTACAAGCCAAATTTTTTCGCCAAACACCCAAGTTCTGGTCTGACTTACATTCAGTCAGAGGAAATAATAACTGTCTTGGTGAATGTTTAATACTGTATTTTTGGCAAATAAGCAAAGTATCTCTGCATCAGGAAATAGTGGAAAATCTCAAGTAAGCATAATGGGCTTTTTTTTAGAACAGTAATCTGCTTTAGGTCACCTGGTCTTTTCTAAAGAGTTTACAGTCAGATGGTTGTTCAATAATGGTGTGTTAACATGACCCTTGCACAGGAGGAGCAGTAGATGTTCTTTGTTAATTGGACCAATAAACCATTTTACCTGTATCAGTTTTCTCAACAATTTAATATGAACTACACACGACATTTAGAAGTGTAACTAATATGAGGGGCCAAGTACAAAGAGGAGACATATTACCTCCTGCTGCACATATTGATTGTATAGGGAATACTTTTTAGTGATGTTTTCATTGTCTCCTTCCTGCTGACTTTCTTACTTATAGTGGCATTAACCATTACATTATGGCTGTCATCATACATCATACAGTAGGTCTCAATTGTCACCGGAAAAAAAGATGCTGCTGGGGGTATGGGTCTTCTTGTGACCTAAAGGCTGATCACAGCTCTAACCCATGATCTGCTAGTGACTATAGTTGTTAAAGGGTATTCTTAGCTTATCTGCCCCCCTAAGCCACCAATAGGAAAGGAATCCCTCATAATAATGTTGTGTTCCATCGTATTCTTCCTAAGACATCTGTGCTATTTGGAATCAACTTATTTTGAACATTTCCTATGAAATATGAAACCACATAGACCCAGGAAACATATCCTTTTTATTTGCCTTTTCTCTGTAGCTAGTGAGACACAGCTTTGGTTTGTCTAAGTTGTCTTTGGAAGAAGAATTGCTTAATATAGGCTCTGAAACATTTTCCATGATGCATCAAGGAAATGTGTTTCTGATTTAAACTTTGATTTTTCTAGTTACAGTTCATAATGAGATTTGCAGCCTAGACGATTTGTTCTACAGGTCTTTATTAAGTAAGGCCTGTCTTTTTTATTTGGGTGTGTGATTTCTCTTTCCGAGAATAAAATATGATTATAAATTAATTCGCATTTGCAATATGACTAAAGGTGGAAATTATGTTTTACATGCGAGACATGCGGCTTCACAACAGTTAAATGCCATCATATCACCCAAGTGTCTATGTTCAGGAAACACAGCCCCTCTTTGGACGCCATATCCCTTTGTCTCTCTTTTTCTTCCCCCCACAAAAGTTACTGTGGATGCCCATGAATACTACTAAATGTTAAAAAAAAATGGATAACTTAACTATAGGTGTTCAGCACGTTTCCTGTTCTTTGCTAACCTCCTAACGTTTCAAATGGACTAAGAGGGAAACTTTTTAGGGGCTGTGGTAGCGGTGTGTGCATTTTTGACAGCAGTTAGCAGTTACTAGGTTCTACGTAGGATAATGCACTTTACTTAATTAAATATATAAACACATCACCTGCTATAGAACACTGTGATACACTCATACACAACAAGTATTCTGAGCGTCTAGAAAATAGGGACAACAGGGATTGAAAGGTTTAGGTCCAAAAAAGGGACCTTCAGTCCTAGGACACTTGGGTGGTATGTTTTTGTTATATAAAACATAGGACCAAATGATGTGCCATCGCATATCATGATTTTACTGGAATAAAAACAGAATGCTTATATTAATTACTATTGGGTCACTACAGATCATTGACTTGGTGGTGACATTTTGATCCACCATGTTCCCATCTCACATTGCCAATAGAACTCACATTTCTATCACCTTCAAAATAGAATCTGTCATTTGGAACCTGTGCTCGAACACACTGTCCTCTGAACATTAAAAAATAACAACATTTATTATTGTAATAATAATATTATTGTATGCATAATAAATTCAAATTTACCATGTCTTAGGGTGGGAAGAGCATTTTAGACCAATGGGTTCACAAGGAATATCCAGAGCACCAAGTGCTCACTTTTTCTAGGACTGGTCTAATTTCAGATGACCAGAGTGGACCTCCCATATTTTTTTTTAATGTGGCAGATTGCAAGCGGTTCTGTGTTCAGATATTCAAGAGACTTCCTGGTTGCCAGAAGTAGTGGTCGTGGTTGATATTTGCATGAAACATAAATAAACAAAGTTACCATTTACGCAACTTTTTGCAGCAAACATTGCATACCTAATTCTGTACAACCACGGATGGTGGGGTTTGCCTACCACAGCTGCATACAAATGTCTAGTGCTATTCAGCCTGTTTTGTTTTTTAGAAAAAGAGGTCTGCGCTTTTTTTTTGTAATCAATAACTTCACATTTTGTGGTTTTCTTGTTACATGTACATCCTTATTTTTTGTGGTGACCCACTCTTCCTTAGGTCTGTCACATACAGTATACTGATAATTAGTGCTTATACTGTAGGACCACTATGTGTGATCAGAGACACACACCCCTCTCTGGAAGAACTGTTAAATAGTAATTTACATAACATCATTAGGCTTTTGTTGGATGACAACTCCTTCTTATTGGTTTGATTAGTGCAGGTATAGCATACTAAACAATATTACTCAAGTTACTGTTATATAAGACTACCACAATGGTAGCATATAAAACCAACCCACTGGTGTCCCCTTGCATACATCCCATGTGTCCATGTTAACTAGAGACAATGCCTCTTTTGGTATTCTACTAAGGGGCAAGATCAGAAATTGTTGGGCATACTAAAGTTCTGGTGCTACATACTGTCACTCACAGCAGACAATGTCAGATAAATGCAATCTCTGACCTGCTGTACTAGATACAGCAAACATTACCACAAAGTACAGAGGTAACTCTATATGTTAAGGCCTGTTGTACCTCAATGTTCCAGAATAGCTTAGAATATGTCCCAAAAATGTGTTTTAATATTTCTGTCTAAAATATATCCTGCAAGTATTCAGAAATTATGAAATAGAACATCCCACACAACTCTCTTCCATAATATCCCTAGTACCCCAGGCATCTCTGTGGCTAATAGTAAGCTTAAATATTAGCACTACAACAGAACGAAACTCATTTGTACATTAGTCCCATTGCATATATCAACACACTGTATTAGTCTTTACTAAAAGCAAGAGGACTTTTATTCACTCCAAGCTTTATAATGATTTACAGATTATAGGTAATTCTGCATGTATGTCTTGCTAACATGAGGATGCATCCAAATGAACCTGCTATTATAAAACACTGTCTAGTCCTAGATTTATAATCCTTTTTCACAATAGACTAGATGAGCGATACAGACACATTTGGTCATCCTATAAGCTTACACATATCCTCCTTTCCCTCCAGATTATTATATTACCACAATATGTCACTGTAAAGTACAAGTCCTATTGTGAGGTCATTGAAATTTGAGCTTTGTCGGATAGTTCACTTGTGAGAGGGAGGTTACATAGTTACATAGTCTGAAAAAAGACATGCGTCCATCAAGTTCAGTCTTTCCCACATCTGTTAATTGCTGTTGATCCAAAAAAAGGCAAACATAGCTCAAGGTTGACTTGTCTAATTTCTCAGAAGACTTAGGATACTAGTGTTTCTTCTTACATGATAATATGTAAATAAATAGTAAATGTTAGTCAAAAAATGTATTGCCACAAACTGCAGTATGCATTTTTTGACACTAGAAGGATATTCTTCAGTCTTGTACCTTCCCAGGTTAGACAGCTATGGAGAAGACATTCACCACACCCATGTTATCCGTAAGAGTGGAGATGTCATGTTGTGCATTACAAGCCAGATTGTCAGTTCATTTTCCCATCCTGCTAAAAACAGGTAAAGGAGGAGAGAATTGGAAACAAGTTAATGCTCAATACTTTGTTAGTGTTTGAGTCATTATATATGACAGATAAAGTCATACATGACAGATAAAATATGATTACCTGCTACCCTATACATTAGATTTTGGAATGAGTAGTTCAATGCTTCATGCCTTAGTCTCCCCTGCATTAGCCAGCCTCCCAATGATACAGTGCTGCTTGTCTCCTTAAAGAAAACCATGAAAAAAATCCACTGGGAGTTAACTTGACGTCAATACACCAGCCAGAAACAACATTTCTTATTTTATTAGCATTTCCATGTCTTCCTTTTAATTTAGAATCTGATGGAAAATTTGCAAAAACTTTGGGTGTTATTCTGCAAATGCTTAATTCTGCAACTTCTTGTGTTGTGAGATCATTGCAGCTAGTGTAATTAATAATGTATAGAGTCTGCCCAAATCTTCTCAAATTACTTTCGTCTAGAACAGTGTTATACAGTAGAGATGTGTACTCAATTTAATTATTTGTCTGTTTGGATCCCATTGAAACACGGATTGCATGCTAAAATTCTGCATATACATATATATATATATATATATATATATATATATATATATATATATATATATATGTGTGTGTGTCACTATTTTGTCTCTCTCTCTCAAAGTAGTCAGCATTTTTCAAGTTAGTATTCAGTAACCTAGAGGTGACTTGTTTCAATTCAGGTCATATCTTTGTTCAGGTCTGGCTCAAACGAGTACATCTCTTGGCTGGCTTGTTGAAGCATGTAATGATGAGCTTTGTTACGTCAATAGTTTACCAGATAATCAGTGGTTAAACTGAGTGACATTAGACCAACAGAAAAGATCTCAGTATTCAAACAATATTTGTGTTTAGAACTGATTCCATCTAATGTGTGTTATATGTATTAGGTTAATCCTGTTGGCTAGGAAGCAGCTTCCTCATTAGCAAGTTTACCCGGTTTCTTTGGGTGTTTTTAGCGTGTCTAAAAGTTCCAGTGCTAGCACAAAGCTCTTGAAAGTTTGCATTGTGAAACAGTGTGGATTATAACTGAATTCAATGCAAATGCACCATTTAAACAATGGGAAAAATATATAATTTTAGTAGCTTCTGTGGCCCTGCCTGAACCATCAAACCTGAGATCAGGAGGGATGCTCCAGCCATCATATGCACTTTAATGTTTATGATAGCTGTGCCCCCTTTAAATTATCATTTTTGTTCCCTTGCAAAGGAAGGATTAATCAGAATATCCTTATATTTTTGCATTATTTCAGCACCAGTTTATGTTATGTTATGTTAAGTTATGGTATATGTAACACGACTTTTCAGCGGCTGCATGACCTTGAAATCCAGTGCTCGCTATTATTAGCCACAAGAATACCTGCCATAAGCTATAATGTTTGGCTGGTTTGATCTGACCATCTGATCAATTTTAGAACAAAGTTCCTGGCAGGAATGGCATGCGTATAAGGACCCTGCTTGTGAGCTTACATTATAAAAGGAGTTATAACAGAGGCAAAATATTTATAGCCTTTTCCTGGATGTGATTCGCTGGATTGCTAGTTCAATAGTGTCTTTATAGGATTCATATGACAGGATACTGAAGGATACTACCTAACAAAGGTAGATATTTAGGCTGTAGTGTAGAGATATTAGGCATAGACATAAAGACCATAAACTCCAAACAAATAAAAAGTTTTCCTAGTTACTGTAGCCTTTGCAAATCATCCTTTCCAAATAAATTAGAATTTTATTTTTGATGCATAGATATCTATGATGTATAATAAGGGGTCAGCAAAACAGGAGGAAGATATTTCCACCTTCTACTGCATCGTATAGCACAATGCAAACTACTTTTTCTCTCTGCAGTGATGTTGTTTTTCCATCGTCCAAGGTGCATCAAAGGAAATAATTAATCAAGCATTTTTTTCTCATCTAGAACAGATGGCTAAACTAGGACAGATAGCCTAATTATGATATAGAGCTCAATTCCAGTAACCTTGGTGCAGTGCATTTTGTTTACTGATTTGTAATGCATTGTAGGAGAATTTACATTATGTAGTTTCATTTTTTGAGAGCTAGTGATGGTTGGACAGGATAGACTAGTGAACATCTTGTTAAGAAGTCTTTTGTTTACTGTTATTACTATACCGTCTAGTTTGGCTCATTTGCCAGTCTGGTAATAGAGGTACTGCAGGTGCATAAAATCATAATGAAAATGAAAGACACAGTACAGTGGCCCAGGCTGGTCTTTGCATCAAGCATTACAGACTGAAGCCCATGGGGGGGGTGGGCAGAATGGGCTATAGTGGGCTTCGACTGTTGTGTAGAGGAGGGGTAGGCGTTTTGGCAGGAATTAAGAGGGGGAGGTTGGGGTCGGTTTTCTGGGCATGGGAGCCAATTTTAGACAGCATGCCTGCTTGCGTGTTCCTCCCTTCCGTAATTTTTCTCTCTCTAGGAAATTGTGTGTGGATTTTGTCACAGTCTAAGGTATCCAGGTATCCAGGGGTATGCAGGGGGTTAATGTGGTGGTAAGAGAACTGTTCCTAACAACCGGTGGGAGGTTCCTTACTTAAGTGGTATTTGGCTCTGGTACCTGGATTGCTCGGCAAGCTTACTGGGTTCGTTGTATAGATTTACATGTTTGTTGTCTTTGTTAACATACATATGTTTATTGTTTTCAGGTTCTGGCATGACAATGACTCTAATAAATAAAATTGACTGTGGCCTTTTCTTTTCCAAAAATACAATTTTATGTTGTGTTTTCATTATTGGGTAAGTCGCAGAATGGTGCTGCTAATCAAATGCCCTCGATTAATTGATCATCAGCAAGTGTGACCACCTCCACTGGCCTAACTACCTCTAGGGGGCCCAGTGAGACCCCTTATTCCTGTCTCCTCGTACCGGTTCAAAAAAGTTTAGAAAGCTATACTGCTGCCCATGTCCTATATATATATATATATATATTTATATATATATATTTATATATATATATATATATTTTTTATATATATATATATATTTATATATATATATATTTATATATATATATATGACAAGTAAAACCTAATAATTATGTGCTAGTAGAGTAAACAGCTGCATTGCAAAAAGATATATGTAAATCATCAATAAAGTATGTAAGAAAGTATTGCTAAAATAAATGATGGAAACATTGTTAACTTGTAAATTAATTAACTATAATTATAAGACACTTGCCTAATAGAATTTTAATTTAACCAATCACAATGTTGGGCTCTGCTTCTTTGTCGAAGAGAAGACAATAATTCAGGTATGCTGATAATAATGTAGGTCTTATCATCGTTTGTTTTGTACCCAAGTAATGTGTGCTGCGAAAGATGACTCCCTTATTACAGTTTACATTCTATAGACTGTTATTACTCTATTGCCCTGCTGACTATAATTGTTCATTGTGGTGTTCAGAATAATTTATTAAAGTGCCTTGCCTATGCATGTGGTGACTGCAAGCTTCCAATATCCATAGGCACTGCACTCTAATCAATTACTGTAAAATATGACCTTCTTTGTTTTAACAGCTTTTAAAAGTTGTTGATCTGGGGTTGTTCTCACTGTCTTGAAGTTCACAGGTATGCTGATGAGTAATGGATTAAACAGCCTTGTTTTCTTTTACTTATTCAAAGTATTCATGATGGTTTTGACCCAGAAAATGTCCTATCTTGATAGGACTACATCTGGATTCCGACCATAATCTTTCATCTTCCCAATAATTTTGTTGCTGATTATTGTTGAGGCTACCTTTGTAAGCGTAGATAAGGCAAAGGGAAAGAACATAAAATCAGTAGCTAAAGCTTACCCTGACACTATGAGACATTAGGTTCCATTAGGTATAAAGGTTTCTGGTTTTCAAACTAAATATCTCCATAACAATTACACTGTCTAACCAAAAGCACAAGCTATAGATAAATTATTAAATTTGTTATATACTACTTGTTACATCCTGTCTACCCATTGTACAGCGCTACAGAATTTGATGGCGCTATATGAAACCATAAATAATAATAATCTAAGACAACTGCTTGAAACACACGTGAGCTTCAGCTGGATATTAATACACCCATAATAATAACGCAACATCTGAAGAGGTAATTCAGCATTCCGTAATACCTCGCTAATTAGTAATTACAGAAGATCTAGATAAACAAATTCACATGTCTTAAAATGTTGGAGGACCATTAACTGTGAAGAAAGTCAAACTAAAGTACTCAATGTTATCCTCCCTGTGTTATTATTTACAAATATAAAATAACTAATTGGTCGAATGTTAAGACAAAGCCAACGACTACCTAACAGCTACAAAAATTCTATGATTTTGGCCCCTGAATTTACTGTGCCCTTGTAGATACCAGCATATTTTGGATCATATTTAGAATGATCCAATATTTTTGCGTAAAATTAAATTGTTGAGTGATCCCTTTACATTTTCGTGTAGCCCCCTCTTGTAAATGCATGGACAGATTCTGCAGAATTTGCCAATACGCACTTGGCTCTTTCCCTACATTCCAGCTAAGCCACAAACATCTCCTGCTGCCTGCATTCATGTGGCATAATCACCACCAGTCCGCTCCAAAACTGGCTTGCCGATTGTTCCAGTGATGGATCCACCCTGTGAATGCAGACATATTACCCATAGTACCCACAAAGTCCCTTATTTGTTGTAAGGCTAGACTGTCCCTTGAACATCAGCACACTTAAAAAAATGTGAGCATGTCCCAAAATTAAATTTAACATGACAAAACATGTTTGCATATGGCATCTCCATTTCATATTTTAATTACCCTAACTGATTAGTTCTTTTGTGAAAAATAATGGAGGGGCAAATGGATAACTAGAATTTGATTTGATAGAAATATATTGAAAAATGATCTATCAATGTTGCTCAAATCCTACACTTCACAGACAGTAAGTGGGAAAGGAAATACAAATTAATTAGGTAGCACTTGTCACAGATCTTAGCTTCTCATAGGTAAACATTTAAACTAAATATTTCTATAAAAAACTTAAATCAATATAGGTATGCTTAACTATGCTAAACGGTTTCCCAATAGTTGATGTGGAAAATAAGCACACCCTTAGTTATTTGAATACTAATTTTCCCACTTATTGCAACATTTTCCTTCTGCCATTCTTAGGTACTTGTAATAGGGATTTACAGCACTCCTGTAACAACGCCTTATCTGAAATGCACCTTCATGAATCATTCTAGTTGTTACTACACTTGGTAATCTATATTCAGCAGCAAATAATTTTTGCCATGAAACATTACTTTCTTGGAGTATTGTACAAAACTGACAACAACTTCTCTAAGTGTGCTTCATTCCTTTGGATTAAAGTTGCAGTCAGAAAAGGATGACTGTTGCTTATGGGGTAAAGTTAAGCTCAGGCAAAGGTGGATTTGCCAAATAATTTATAGCTTGCAGGCAATAAACTTCTTTCCTAAAGAACATATTTTCAATTTGTATATTTTTGCAAAATCTTGAAGTTAGCATGGAGGTCCAAGAAACTAAAATGCCATACTTTTTTTTTACCTTGTTGCATTGCCACTTAGAGCATGACCTACAGTATCTCACAGAAGTGAGTACACCCCTCACATTTTTGTAAATATTTTATTATATCTTTTCATGTGAAAACTGAAGAAATGACACTCTGCTACAGTGTAAAGTAGTGAGTGTACAGCCTGTATAACAGTTTCAATTTGCTGTCCCCTCAAAATAACTCAACACACAGCCATTAATGTCTAAGCCTTGGCAGCAAAAGTGAGTACACCCCTAAGTGGAAATGTCCAAATTGGGCCCAAAGTGTCAATATTTTGTGTGGCGACCATTATTTTCCTGCACTGCCTTAAACCTCTTGGGCATGGAGTTCACCAGAGCTTCACAGCTTGCCACTGGAGTCCTCTTCCACTCTTCCATGACGACTTCACAGAGCTGGTGGATGTTAGAGACCTTGCGCTCCCCCACCTTCCGTTTGAGGATGCCCCACAGATGCTTTGCTGTGGTTGCCCCATGGGCGAAAAGCTACACACTGTCCCAATTTATTGCATGATTAGGGTAATGAGTGTATGTGGTAAAAGTTTGAAGAACACTGGTCTAAGTGACTTGATTTAAGAACACAAAAATTAGAGAAGACATATTTCGTCTGGGATATTCAAGTTTCAGTGGCTAACATACAGCTTTCTTATGTGAGCTACTTGTTTCCCTAGACCCCAGTGAATCTCATTGAGTTTCTTAACCTATGGAAACTCAGGTATCACAAGATAACCATACCTGGGGAACTTTCCGAGTTTTGCCCGGAGTCTCCTGGTAAAGCGCTGCTGAGTCTCTGGGTCACTGTGCTATTTCTCTAGGGTGTGTTTAGCCCTGCCCATCCCCCCCATATGGCTTTAAGCTATCTGTGGCTACAGAATTTACAAGACACTGGAAACTGGGTCTCCTGTATCATTGCTAGAATGTATCTGTCCCAGTTTTTGTAGGGCAGTCCCTATTTCTGGCTCGGCTTTTATTTACATTTTATATTGTCTTTGGGGTATTTCACTTGCAAGTAATAAATGAAGTTTGCCAAAAGTTTGCCTTTTCTAAGCCTTATTGCTGTATAAAATCATGTTTTAAAATAGGGAGGAGGCCAGCAGCTAAATTGGGTTGGTCACATACAAATAAAATAGAAAAAAACTGCACTCACAGTCTAACAAGAGTTAGTTGTATTTTGAATAGTGCTGTGATTGTCTCTACTAACTATATATATACACAATATATGAGCATTTTGCCTTTTGATCAGTTCAGTTTATATGTGGTGAATATTACTCATAGACACTCCTTCTGAGGGTTTTTCACACCCTAAAGTCAAAACATTCCACTCGTCCCAGACATCATTGGATACCAGTGATCCACACACATTCCTTTTACTACTGTTAACATAGAAAGGCAGGGAATGCAATCTTGCGTAGGTGGCATGACAAAACAGTCTATTATTCAGGTACCGTGGTATGGGGAAAAAGCTGGCACTAGCATAAAACCAAATGAGCAAAAAATCTAGATTGCTGTTTTACCATTGTTTTCCCTTTCTTTTGTTTCCTCCTAATACTGGTATTAGTCATTACAGCAGTGAGCTAGTGGGTGTTTGTGTGCATTCAAGATTTTTCATTGTTTAAAGGGACACTCAAGACATCATATGCACATTAATCATGGATATTCTGCAGAATCCTCTCCCCATGCATTAGCCTCTTTTTCTGCACCAGCTCCTAGGCTTCAATGACATATGGTGAGCTAAACACATCTCTCGCTTGCTAAAGGATGGAGGTAGTACGATAAACATGGTCACCCCTCTGGCATGTGAGAGGTGAATGCATTCTTCATAATCTAAGGCCTTGGTTGTATTAATACATGAGTATTTTTCATATTGCGTAAAATATTTCCACTGAACTGTATGAACAACTAGGAATGTGCAGCATTGCTTATACTTGCCCAGAATCACCAGCACTGCAAATTCTCCCGGCACTCTTGATGACTTAATATCTCAGCATTTACTACTTATGCTGAACTAATTCATTTTTAATAGCAATTATCATGTATAAATGTATGCCTCTGGATGAAATGCATATAATCTTCAAATCCTCAAGTCTGTTTTATATAGTCAAAGATTTATTAAACGCAGCTTGGTGGTAGGCTGTAATAAAGTATTATAAGTTAATTTCCTAAAGTCAAAAGGCGACTTAATTCCTGGTTCTCCTTTCATATGAGTTTAAATTCTACACATGGAAAAAGAATTTGTGATATTGTCACATATATACACTTTGATATGGTTATACACTTCAGGCAATATCACAAAATGTTATATATATATATATATATATATATATATATATATACATATCTTGTATTAATTTATAGCGCAATGCTGATAACAACTCAGTCCCAACAATATGTTAATTAGAAATGTTAACTGCCCTAAGGTAGTTTGAGAAAAATGCTGCACACAGATTCTTCATTTGAAACTTCCCAAGACAATTAATTGGATTTTTAATAAGCTGTGTATTATTTTGTATTTCTCCATTTAACCCCCAAAAGTCTGCCAATTTAGTTTAATAAATATGCAATAATTAAGTGAATTATGATTTTTGTTAGAGCTTCTCTTGATAAGTATTCTACAAGCATTTTTGTTGTAGATCTGTTGTAGCATTAGCATACACCAGGCTCACATTTGGTGATCTAGCAAACTGGGCAAATGCCCTGGAGGCTCGCAGTAGATGGCTCGGGTCACTAACATTTACTGCAGTCTGCGCAGGCGTAATGATACACTGAAAGAGTGTTAAAGCATAGCTTGCGGCTGCACGTATCTAGCACTTGGCATTTTTTCTCGTTTTTAGTGCATGTACACATTAATCACATTACAGCTCTCACAAATTAACAGTCTACATCATAATAAGAAAACAATAAAGGAAAAGTAAAGAGAAAGAAGCCAAGGAAGGAAGAAGAGGAGAAAGACTCATGCAGAAGGCAACCCTCTTCAGTGCTGTGAGAGCATCATTCACCTTCTAAGGCCATGGTCCGGGAGTCTTCCAAACTTCCATTGGTTTCAGCTCTATCTACACTTGGTTGTGCTATTGGCTTCTCATGCTGACAGCTGCCTCCGTAAAATCTAGCAATTAAAATTCAGATTTCTTTATTTCCAGCAACTCTTTGAGAATATGGAACTAAGTCTATCTGCTTTAGACATCACATTTTAACTGTATTATATGTACATAAGGACTTGCCTCAGCACCCACAGGCCTTGCCCAGATTGCATCCACAGGACCTACCCTGTACCTGGATTGTACCCACAGTGGTCTCCTCTGAGTCTGGCTCAAACGCCCCCTTATTCATTCAAAACAGTACTCCATCTCATTATCTGTCTCCTTTCTCCCTATTATTCATTAGAATATTTGTACCCCCTTATCTATCCCTTGCCTCTCCCCCAAAACTTATATATGCACTGGTATATATTTTAGCACACACTCTCACATTTGGACAGACTTACTCACTCACGCCAAAACACACATACCCACATACTCACTAACATGCACTTACGCATACACATCCATGCTTACACACCCTTACAAATATGTATCCATGCTCATACACACATAAACATTTGCACACACATAAAAATCCATGCTCACAAACAGATACACGTCTACATGCTTGCGCACACATATCAATGCTCACACACACATACACGTCTGTGCTCACACACATATGCCCATCCATCTTCACAAGGACAGCCGTGGTCACACACACATAGACATCCGTGCTCACAGACACACACATCCATGCTCACACACACACACACACACACACATCCATGCTTACAAATACCCATGCACGTTGGGAAACCTCATGTTTAACCACAGGGTCACTTATGTTACAGGACCCTGTTCTGTGTCTGCCTTCCTTGGCCAGTCCAAAATTGTTTACAAAGGGCTATTCTGACCTTCAGCCCCAGTATCCCTCCCCTAGCTTTGCCACTGTACTCAATTAATCCTTTATTGGAGCTAAGAGCACACAGAACAACAAACTAGCCCTGACAGCTGCTGGATAAAAATGAACTTGGCAAGAAATTCTTACTAAATTCAGCTATTAAGAAACTTACTTGAACAATCAACTAAAATAATCTTGGAGGAATTTGGTAACTTTTTAACATTTGATGCTGGGTTTCACAAACTGCATGATTGCAAATGGGAAAACTGAATAACACGGATACCAAAAAATGGGCTCTATGAATTGTGTTATTATATTTTCTTTCCCTATATCTCTATTAACCCCTATGTTCCACAACCCTCTAACTTTTCAACGGTTAATGGTGCAGTATCTAGACTGCATATAAGAAGCCAAAACTAAACAAATGTTTCTTTAGGGAGAATAAAAAGAGTTGACAATGTGTATGTCTGTTAAGTAGAAGCGTGTTATTATGTTCCTACAGCTGCAGACAAGGAATGAGTTCATTTGTAATCAATGCCTCTTGAAAATGTCTCATCCAAGTCTTAGGCATTGAAATACACATTTTTACAAACAAAAACAAAATAGTAATTCCATAGGAGAAAAACAAATTCTTATTTTTAGTACAGAAATTATCCACACATACAAATAGTAGAAGATGGTTTAAATAATTGCCATGTAAAGTTGTTCCAGGGGATATGTTAAGACCCGATCAATCTATATTTATTTCATTTTAAAGTTTAATAGTTATGCAAGTCATAAACCAGGCACCTGGTTTATCCAGGTACTTGTGGTTAGCCAAGGATACAGAGGAGCAGTGAGCAGACACTCATAGTGACTTAATCTGCAAGTGGAATGTATTTTTTTACATTTTTGATTTATGTTTTGGTTTGTTCGACATGTTTGTTAAAACTGCCTCTGTATATGCTTTTGTGAATCGTGATATATGTATACTAAATTAATACAGAATAAAAACCTGCATTATTTTGAGTAACCCTGTTCGTGTGTGCTGTACCTACTGAAACCCTCAGAATTAAGAGGCATTAAACCTTACAGTCTCATTTTCTAACATACATGTACATAATTATTTTAGGTATGCATTACAGCTTTGAGTAGCTTCCTTAGAGGGAAGAAGTGACACAAGTGATTGGTTTATCTCAATCCATATAAAAATAAAGTTTTAATTATACCGCAAATTAAATTTGTGCCAATTGAAGCACAGATCTCCTCCCACTGCACATCTGCCAGTCAGTGCCACACCATATACAATGTTATGTCCAAAGTGGCGCCAACTGGCAGAAGTGCAGCGCAAGACTGCACTGCAGACTGCCAGACAGGGAGGTGAAGGAAGAAATATGTGTGTGTAAATATAAATTAGGTGTGCTAAGGTGAAGGGGAAATAATGCTGGGTGGTTGTGGAGATGATGAGCAGTTATGTTAGTGTCATGAAGATGGAGGGGAATGATCGTGATGCAATATTGGATAATAGTAGGGGATGGAGATTTGAAGGGATATTCACATTCATATATACATATACACAGACACACACATATGTGCTCACTCTAACACCTCACACATACATACTTACAACATAGACACAGACATGCATATAAAATATACACACAGCCACTCATACACCTTACACACAAATACATACACACACAGCCCCTTCTATACCATACACTTACACATACTGTATATACATACTGTACATACACACTCTCATATATAAACCCACATACATACACATATGCACACACACACACACACTCATCATACACATAGACACCCTAAGACCAAGATGTATGGTTCAATAATATTTCACAGTCTCAGAAGTCCACTTTCATTATATAAGGAAATAGTGGTTGGGGTGTTGCTTTTTTGCCCTTTTATTTCTTATTAAACCAGACACAAATTGGCTCACAGTGAATTTATACCACCCACAATATTCTTGAGTTTCATTGGGATTTTATTTTCTCTCAAGCTTTTTATGTATAGATTTTAAAACACGCCCTTTAACACAAGATAGCTCCAGGTTAGCGTTTCAATGGTGCTTTGTTCATAAACAAAAAAAAAGTTTTGGGAATCACACATATGAAACTTTCAGTTTTAACCTGACATGGTATTTCTTTCAGAACTCTGTCAAAGGAACAACCATTTTGACTAAATTTGACTAAACTGTGTTGTTTATGGTTGAATAGTCTGACATGACCTTGAGGCAAGAAAGGATATCTCCAGTCCTCTCTCTAGCTTGGCATCCTTGTCATTGTGCATGTAAACACTCAATGTATTCCCTTCAAAAAATACATATTCCGTTAAGGTCCTGCTTAATAAAAACTCACAGCTTGGTCCAGCGTCCGAATGGTAATGTTTAACCTATGCTTTTTAATGTAAACATTCTAATGGTGCAGTCTAAAGATTTTCCATATACATTATCTGAGCAATCACTGTCATTAGCCTTCAGTCTATTGATTTCCATTCTGTGCTTAAGTGCATATTCACCACAATGTTTCTTCAATGTTCAAGCTAAACATACACTAACCTTGTGTAGCTGAAACTATTAATCTGAAGACACAGTCCTGTTTCAGGTTATCATTATATAGATGGCATGGGGCTTGGCTTACACAGACATAAACTAGCTGCACATCTCAAGACATCTGGCTCTGACCATCCTTAGCGACGGACGCCAAAGCCACAGTGTTAGCCAGTGCTGATCAACTAATGTCTAATTATCATCTATAATTCCTAGACCACTTTACATGAATGGTGCTCCATATGAGCTTGCATGACAATGTTTCCTTGTCCTTTACCCCATAACAGTTGAAAATGTTAGAATAATTAAGCGCATCTTCAGTCTTCAAAGCTACTGGCATATCCAGTTTTGATGTGAATTCATATTGGCTGATATACTCAATATTTCAATGGCAAACTACATTTCAATTACATTTATAATCTGCAATCAGACTCAATCAAGTATCTTCCACAAATGTTACCCCATGCCTTCTTTTTGTTGTTTATATTTTCTCTTATTGCTTTCTCTTACATTCTCAATCCAAATGTTCATTTCAACCTTCAACTTCCAGAAACCCTAACCTCCCAAAGATTACTTTAATTTCCAAATCATAGTTACCAATCATCATTTGCTTTTTAGACGTAATCACTGATGTTCTCTGTGTCCAGTCATAACCTGTTTCAGCTGTTATGTTATCATAGACTGTATTTACACTGGCAATATATTCATTTAAGGAATGTTATAAAATGACAAAAGAGAGAAAGACAAAACTAAATGTCAAAATGTATCTTTGTCTGTAAAATGAGGTGATCTTAATACAAATTTGTACCATATTATCCAAGATTATTATATCGCAATCGGACACACTTCTACCATAAAAATGATACCATATCAGTATTGACGTATTGCTTTTTTCTTAATATTTTAATAGCTTTGGTAATCTGCCATGTGCCGTACTGTTACAGTTTGTAGGTTACACCATCAGTCTATTAATATCTTTTTTATTGTGGGTTAAAGTGACATACCAGCTATCCAATGCACTTTAATTCATATGGTAGCTGCATGGTCCCTGTTTGTGGTGGTACTTTTGAAAATCAATTTACCCCTTCCACCGCCCTAACCAATTTGGTAAGAGTTTGGTGGAACGCATCTCCACCTTACACATGGGCTGGAATCTATACATAATGCAAGCGCTTCCCTGCCACTAATTAGCCACTTCAAGCCGCATATTAGTGGCAAGCAATGTTAGACCATGGAGGAGGAGGGCATTTGCAGCCACAGGGCTGAAACTACTAGGTCAAGTAAGTCATTTTTTTATTTTTTCATTTTAAAGAATGCATGTTAAGTACTCACAGAATACCGGTACTTTTTATACTTTCTTCTTTAAGGGGGATGTCAGGGACATTAAAATGTCCATTTAAGGCTGTACTTTGTAGGTATCAATGAAGCTGTCTGGATGTTTAGTTGCTGTAGTTGATACCATTATCCAGTCTGCGCAATTCCCCTGCTGTTTCTAAGTGTTAGGTTACAATTGTATAAATGGTTGCAGCACAATCCAGCATGTGAACCGTATGTCTCAAATAATTTATAGGTAAAAACACCTGCAGTGTCCCAGAAAAAGGACTTTCTTTTTGTGCATCTTAGACCTACTACATCGTTTTAGCATGACCCCTTACAAAAATAACAATGCAATAGTGTCACTGAATGTTAGAGAGTGTTGTTTTCTTGTGGAAACAGTCCTATATGAATATATATATATATATATGTGTCACTAGCTTATGTTAACTTATAGTTGGATGTGCCACAATGGATTTAAGACCAATGGAAGAGTTTCCCACAACATACATAAAATTCAGTATAACTGGAGCAACATACAGAAATCAGCTCAACTCTGTCCATGGTCCTTCATGATGTTATATTTGTTTGCTTACATGCATTAAATCTGTTTCGATAACTGTGGCATTTATATGTTTAATGTCTATGATGTATCCTGGAAAATAACACATGATCTGGATGCAAATATGCATGCATGCACTGCACGTAATTTTCTATGCTACTCTAAAACCAAAGCAACTGAATTTTTTAAAAATACATTTTAAATGTATTATCTTTCTTGTATTTATGTGAATTGATGCATGGTTACATGACATATATAGTTTTGTGATGTTGCAGCTGTGGAATTTACAAATCAAATTCAGAACATTTTCACTGCGCTTTTCTGAATAGAGAAAGGTTTCCGAAATAGTGGATGCTTATACAGAATGTCAAGAATGTGAATAATGTATGAGGCCCTTGTTGAGGTTTCGTGAGAATGGTTTGCTTATGTGTGCATCAAAAATAAAGAAGAAAGCATTGCTAGTGCACTGTCAAGAGGTATCAATAGAACGTAAAAAGCTAGTTCAACAATGTTACACTAGAAATACAGAAACAGAATTTGACAGCCGGTAAGAACCATTTGGCCCATTTAATCAATTCATTTTTTTTAATGATGTATGCCTTGATCAGTCATTGGTCTTGTCTTAGATTTAGGATAAACATATGCCTATCCCATGCATGTTTCAATTCCCTCACTGTGTTAGTTTCTTCTACTTCTGCGTGGAAGCTGTTCAATTGATCTACCACCCTAAGCTACTTAAAGTTCAACATCCGGGATATATCTATCAATACAGCTCATAGATAGTATAGTAAATCAGGTCATAAGTAATGGCTGCTGTTATTTAACAATGCCAAACCATTTCCTGACAATAATGGCATTGGCTGCTAGAATGTTGGCTTTGTGTAGACATGTACCATTGAGCAAAATGCATCCTTGCAACTCTGTCTGCACAAATCTGGGTGATGTGAGGCCTTAAGACTGTATGCACAAGACTCAAATATTAGTCCGTTATTCTCAGATAACTATGATGGCAGCATGAGTTGATATAAACAATGAAACAATCTGGCAAGCCATGGCCAAATGTTAATGATACTTATGTTTAAATAACATTTTAGTGGCCAATGTTTTGTTTTCAGTGTTCATTACTCTCAGTGTTCATTACTCTTTATTACTGTATATGAAAGGGTTTCAATAAAAGGCCTTTTTTAATAAAACTGGATATAATTGTTTTGTCATTGATTAAAAAAACATTTATTTGACATGATAGCAAATCTTCTTTACTTTATATTGCTTGGATAAAATGCTTATATTGCGTATTATTGTTATTATGTATTGATCTATATAAGGTAGAAATTAAATTATCAATAAACATTGGCTTATAGGTCTCAAAAGATCCAATTTTTCAACTATTTAATTTGTATATTTTAATTAATCTACAAAATGCATTTTGGAAGTAAAATGTTGTTTTCTTAAATGTAAAAATTTAAATTATTATTATTATTATTATTATGTAACAATGTATTTATATATTATCTTATCAAAGTTAAAATGTATCATCTGTATAATATTTGCAGTTACAGAAGTTATTTACTTTTAGTTATTTCTTTCTTTTTCTAGTAATAGAAGCTACTGCGTAGTCATGAACCAAGCAGCTTAATTACAACATCACATCACTGATCATTGAGACAGTGGTATAAAATATTTGTCCTAAGGACTGCATGAATGAATGAAGTGCACATTTTGTTCAATCTCTAGATACCAATGCATATAAAAGCAATATAAGTGGGTCACTTGAAAATTAATAGGTTAGGGATTTGGTAATTTTAAAATAATAAGGTCATGCCTAAATTGTGAAATGTTTAGGGTTCCAGGGGACTGAATCTGATCATCATTTCAACAGAGCATAGATCAAACAGATCAAGTTAAATGACTGTAAATCATTTACTATAAAAACAAAAAGGTTTTAAAAAATGTGATGTTTCTGTCCTGCACAAGAGTGGCTGCATATTAATACGTGTAATCTCTGTTTGCATTCTAATAATACACTACCGTCAACCTAGAACTACACAAATTTACCACAGTCCTTTAAATCAAGATACACTATACATTTGAAAATCATAATATTTAGATGTGCAGTGGTTCCTGCTCACTTGTATCAAGTGACATCATTTTTTAAGTCTGGCAATGGGGTACAGAGTAAGAGAACAGTAGGACATCAATACACTAGTTAATGAATGGAAATGTTAATACAGTAGCTTAGACAAGACCACTTGCAGACTGGCGAAAGTAAGAGGGTCATAGTACAACCTGACCTCATTTAAAATGAGGGTCATGGTACAACCCGACCTTATTTAAAAGTCTGTATATTTTTATGCAACTTACTAGAATGCTTCCATCAATGGAAGGTCTCAGCAGTGTAGTATATTGCTACAATTATTTACCCTGAAATGCTTCATGCACCTAACAGTGCACTATCCATTCATCTGCATGCAACTACATGGTTAAAACAAGGCTTTATCTCATTGCAGTATCATAGCATGCCGATAATGAATTAGAAAACCTTACCCTTTTCTTAAAAAACTGAAAGGCAGAACACTTCTTGACTGGGAATCCATTCATGTCTTTGTTGACCATTTTCTTCAATGGAAAGTACACAGTGAAAGATCCAGACAGGCACTTGCTTAGTCACTGCATCCGATCCTCCCTCTTGATTCTCTGTCTTGATTGCGATGTATTCAAAGAGGACAGCAGTGAAATACGGACTTGCTTGAGTTGCTTGAATCCTTAACCTGATATATTCATTCTTCACCAGCTACTGCAGCATCCTTTAGCAGCCTGCGGTGAATGGGCATGACTGTGCATCATTTATTAAAAGCAAAAGTATGTTAAATGCTGTATGGCAGCATCTTGCTGACAAGCCATATCCAAAATGACGAAAACATGTTCCATCCGTGTCCTTACAACAAGAGCTCATAGCTTAATAGTGACAATGTTGTTTCCCTGTGCCTGCATTTTGCTGCTCTTCAGGTGACGTGATTCACTGCCTGTTTGAGAGACGAGAACTGCGATCCTTCAAGGTTTTTTTTTGGACCTGGTACCATCCTTTGGGAATAGCACAGACATAGTACGAATGAAAAGTGATGGAAAGAACACGTAACTAATAGGACTATCATCGGTTGCTGAGTAAAACACTCTTGACAAGCATCCTCTGGAGAGGAATACCTATGTGATTTCATACATGCTTTGATATGAAAGCCCTAGTTAGCTAGCATGACTCATTACTTGTATCATGTACTGCATTACTTTACAGTACACTTCTTGCCTTTAATGAGAACAATGGACATTTTGGATTCTTAAGCCAAGTAATTTATCATTTCAATTATGAATAATTATGCAAAATATACAGTCGTGTGAAAAAGAAAGTACAGTAAATTAAGGAGAAATACCAGTACTTCTACCTTCTAGTTTCCTTTCCCACTCATACCATCTTTTCACTAATTTTTCCTCAGTATATTTTCCCTTATTTACCAATCATATTTCCTATCCTGATTCATATTCTCACACTTGTATCTATCTCCTCCTCTTTGCCATAACCTAATTTGTCTTAACCTTACCCCAAGTCATTACTCTTTATTTCTTTGTTTACTATTTTTCCATCGCACTATTTTTCTTTCGCATCTTCCTTTCTATACTGCCTTATGCCTGTTTCCCCTACAGTCTCTTTACCCATCATTTCTCTGTTTCTTTGTAACCTAGTTATTGTATTCTGTACCCTAATCTCATCTCCTCTTTTCCTATCTCAGTCTTTTCTACCATCTTTTACCTAACACTTTTAACCTACAAAGTGCTGCATTCCTGAACTCACTCTAGTTTCCTTTTCCAGAGAAGGTAACCCAATTTCTCTGTACATAATGGTTCTTGCAATCCCAGCTAATGCTGACCACAGTGATACACTATTTGACCAAAAGTATGTGGATGCTTGACCATCACACCTATATGAGGTTGTTGAACATACCATTCCTACATTTGGGAGGTCACTGATGCTGTCCTGGCTTGCAGTCAAAGTTGCAATTCATCCCAAAAACTTTCAATGGTGCTAAGGCCACTCAAGTTCCTTTACACAGATGTCTTTATGCACCTTGTTCTGTGCACAAACTTCCTCAAACTTGTGCCACAAAGTTGGAAGCATACAATTATCCAAAATGTCTCTATATGCTTGAGCTGGAACTAAAAGGCCTAGCTCACACTCTGAAAAACAGTCGCAGACCATTACCTCTCCTTCACCAAAATTTACAGTAGGCACCACGGATTCTGGTTGGTAGTGTTCTCTGGCATTCACCAAACCCAGACCATGGTGAGAGCCATTATCTACAAATGGAGAAAACCTGGAACAGTCATGAACCTTCACATGAGTGGCAGGCCTTCCAAAATTCTCCAAGAGTGCATCAACAACTTATTCAGGAGGTCACAAAAAACCCAGACATGTAGAGAACGGCAGGCCTCATTTGCCTCAGTTAAGATTTCAGGTGTGTTGCTAATTAAGTAACCTTCTCTGTGAGTTCTGCTTGGCTTTTGCAGTTGCATTTAGCTTGGACACATAAGCGAATCCTGAGCTGGGGCGAATCTCCTAAGTGACATCTCTAAGTGAGGAGTTACAAGCAAAGAAGGAGAGTATATTCATTACTATTGCAAGGGGGAGCACTGTGTTTGTTTGTGTTGTGTTCAGTGTAAAGTTTTGTTGAAAAAAGCAAAAAAAAAAAGGGTAAGGGCTATTTCAGGTGTGTTGCTAATTAAGTAACCTTCTCTGTGAGTTCTGCTTGGCTTTTGCAGTTGCATTTAGCTTGGACACACAAGCGAATCCTGAGCTGGGGCGAATCTCCTAAGTGACATCTCTAAGTGAGGAGTTACAAGCAAAGAAGGAGTTAAAAAGCAAAAAGGAGGGTAAAGTATAAATCCTTGTGATTGCATATAATATATTTATATATATTTTGCGCCTTACTGTCTGTTTTTGCCAGTTATTGGAGCTATCCCCATTGCCAAGATGTCCTCCATGTTTGACAATGCGGTCAGGTGTACATCTTGCTCAATGTATGCAATCCTTGAGCAGCGCTTCGAGGGTGCATATTGCTGTGCGAGATGTGTGCGGGTTGCTCATTTGGAAGCACAAATCCTGAGTCTAGAGGAGCAACTGGCAACACTGAGATCTATTGACAACTTGGAGAGGAGTCTGCTGCTCACTGAGCAAGCTCTCTCGCAGGTAGAGGTGGGGGAGGATAGTGGGATGGAGGTACAGGACAGTCAGGCAGCTAGCTGGGTTACAGTTAGAAGGCGGGGTAGGGGGAAAAGCGCCAGGGAGGCTAGTCCTGATCTAGCACACCCCAACAAGTTTGCCCGGTTGGCAGATGAGGGGGATGTTAGTTCAGAGTTAGCAGTACTGCAGCAAGTCACTGCCTCTGACCACCAGAGGGGTGTCTGCTCCAGTAAGGAGGGAAGGAGGAGCGCAGGGCAGGCCAGACAGGTGCTGGTAGTGGGGGACTCAATTATTAGGGGGACAGACAGGGCGATCTGTCACAAAGACCGGGATCGCCGAACAGTGTGTTGTCTGCCTGGCGCTCGAGTTCGGCACATCGCGGATCGGGTTGACAGATTACTGGGAGGGGGTGGAGAAGACCCAGCAGTCATGGTGCACATTGGCACCAATGACAAAGTGAGAGGGAGGCGGAGTGTCCTTAAAAATGATTTCAGGGACTTAGGTAGCAAGCTTAAGGCAAGGACCTCCAAGGTAGTATTTTCTGAAATATTACCTGTACCACGTGCCACACCAGAGAGGCAGCGGGAGATTAGGGAGCTAAACAAGTGGCTCAGAAGCTGGTGTAGGAAGGAGGGGTTTGGGTTCATGGAGAACTGGGCCGACTTCTCTGTCGGATACAGGCTCTACGGTAGGGACGGGCTGCACCTCAATGGGGAGGGTGCAGCTGTGCTTGGGGAGAAGATGGTCAGAAGGGTGGAGGAGTGTTTAAACTAGGGAAAGGGGGGGAGGGAAACTACAATATAGAAGGGGAAGATAGTGTAGATAGAGAGCTGGGGCTTATAAATGTACCTGGGGGTGGAGCAGAGGGAGGGGTTAGAATAGTTAATAGGGATAGGCTTCATAGGGAAAAAAACCATACACCTCTAAATTGTATGCTTACTAATGCCAGAAGTCTGACCAATAAAACTGACGAACTGGTTATTATGGGGGACTTTAACTATCCCGACATAAACTGGGAAACCGAGACCTGTGAATCTCATAAAGGAAACCGGTTTCTGACTATAAGTAAGGATAATTATCTGTCCCAAATGGTACAGGACCCGACCAGAGGGGGCGCCCTACTGGACTTAATATTAACCAACAGACCTGACAGAGTAACTAATGTGCAGGTCAGGGGACATCTAGGAAATAGTGATCACAATATGATGCATTATAACTTGTCCTTCAATAAGGGAACTCTTAGAGGAGCCACAAGAACTATGCACTTTAGGAGGGCAAAGTTTGATCAACTAAGAGAAGCCCTTAACACTGTAAATTGGGAAAATGTCCTCAAAAACAAGAGTACAGACGCTCAATGGGAGATTTTTAAGAATATCTTAAATTCTCACTGTGAAAGGTACATACCGTATGGGAATAAAAGAGTCAGGAACAAGAGAAAACCAATGTGGATAAATAAAAATGTAAAGGGGGCAATAAATGGCAAAAAAAAGGCATTTAAGCTACTAAAACAGGAAGGCAGTGAGGAAGCACTAAAAAGCTATCGGGAAAAAAATAAAATATGTCAAAATCAGATAAAAGCAGCAAAATTGGAGACAGAAAGACTCATTGCCAAAGAGAGTAAAACAAACCCCAAAATGTTCTTTAACTATATAAATAGTAAAAAGGTTAACAATGAAAGCGTTGGCCCCTTAAAAAGTAATGAGGGAGAAGTTATAGACGGGGATCAGGAAAAAGCTAATCTATTAAATATATTCTTCTCTGCTGTATTCACAGAGGAAAATGAAATGCCAGGTAATATACAGCAGGATGAGATAAATGCCCCAGTACATGTCGCCTGTCTAACCCAGGAAGAAGTGCAGTGCCGCCTAAAAAAAATCAAAATAGACAAATCACCAGGTCCAGATGGCATTCACCCCCGCGTTCTAAGGGAGTTAAGTAATGTAATAGACAGACCCCTATTTCTAATATTCAAGGACTCTATAGTGACAGGGTCTGTTCCCCAGGACTGGCGCATAGCAAATGTTGTGCCAATATTCAAAAAGGGGACAAGAAGTGACCCGGGGAATTATAGGCCTGTTAGTTTAACTTCTGTTGTGTGTAAACTGTTTGAGGGTTTCCTAAGAGATGCTATTTTGGAGTATCTCAATGAAAATAAGTGTATGACTCCATATCAGCATGGGTTTACAAGGGATCGGTCCTGTCAAACTAACCTGATCAGCTTTTATGAGGAGGTGAGCTCAAGACTGGATCGGGGTGAATCGCTGGATGTCGTATATCTTGATTTTTCCAAAGCATTTGATACGGTGCCACATAAAAGGCTCGTACATAAAATGAGAATGCTTGGGCTGGGGGAGAATGTGTGTATGTGGGTAAGTAACTGGCTCAGTGATAGGAAACAGAGGGTGGTTATTAATGGTACATACTCTGAGTGGGTGACTGTTGCTAGTGGGGTACCACAGGGGTCAGTTTTGGGTCCTATTCTTTTTAATATATTTATTAATGACCTTGTAGAGGGATTGCATAGTAAAGTATCAATCTTTGCAGACGATACTAAGCTCTGTAACGTGGTTAACACAATAGAGGACAGCGCACGATTACAAATGGATCTGCATAGGTTGGAGGCTTGGGCTGGGATGTGGCAGATGAGGTTCAACACAGATAAATGTAAGGTTATGCACATGGGGAAGAAAAATCCAGGCTGGGAATATGTATTAAATGGGAAAACACTGGGGACGACTGACATGGAAAAGGACTTAGGAGTTTTAGTTAACAGTAAATTTACCTGTAGCGACCAGTGTCAGGCAGCTGCTGCTAAGGCAAATAAAATCATGGGGTGCATCAAAAGGGGCATAGATGCCCACGACAAGGAAATAATTCTACCCCTGTACAAGTCACTAGTCAGACCACACATGGAATACTGTGTACAGTACTGGGCACCAGTGTACAAGAAAGATATAGTGGAGCTGGAGAGGGTTCAAAGACGGGCAACCAGAGTAATAAAGGGAATGGGAGGACTACAGTACCCAGAAAGATTATCAGAATTGGGGTTATTTAGTTTGGAAAAAAGACGGCTTAGGGGGGACTTAATAACTATGTATAAATATATAAGGGGACAGTACAGAGATCACTCCCAGGACCTATTTATACCCAGGACTGTATCTATAACAAGGGGACATCCTCTACGGCTGGAGGAAAGAAGGTTTCTACACCAGCACAGACGGGGGTTCTTTACAGTAAGAGCGGTGAGATTATGGAACTCTCTGCCAGAGGAAGTGGTGATGGTAAACTCAATAAAAGAGTTCAAAAGGAGCCTGGACGTGTTTCTTGAAAGCAATAATATTACAAGTTATGGATATTAGATTAATAGGGACAGAACGTTGATCCAGGGATTTATTCTGATTGCCATATTTGGAGTCGGGAAGGAATTTTCCCCCTGGTATGGGGCAATTGGCATCTGCTTCATAAGGGTTTTTTGCCTTCCTCTGGATCAACACAGTAGGGACACAATATGTATATAGGTTGAACTTGATGGACTTTGGTCTTTTTTCAACCTTATGAACTATGTTACTAAGATTAGTGTTCACGATTTCACAATAAGAAAGGGACTGTAAAAACGGCATCCATGGGAGAGTTGCAAGGCAAAAACCAATGTTGACCAAAATTAACATAAACGCTCGTCTCACATTTGCCAGAAACATCTTGATGTTTTGGAAGTCACGGGTCCCATTACATCTGGCATAAGCTAACATAGCATTCCACAATAAGAAAATTATACCAACAATCAAACATGATGGTGGCATTGTGATGGTCTGGGGCTGCTTTGCTGCTTCACGACCTGGGCGACTTGCCATAGTTGATAGAACCACAAATTCTACTATCTTCCAGAAAACCTTGTAGGAGAATAACCGACCATAAGCTTGTGGCCTAAAGGTCAAGCACAGTCGGGTTATGCAGCAGGACAATGTTCCAAAGCCCACAAGCAAGTCTACCTCTTAATGGCTCAAAAGAAAAAAAAATAAGGTTTTGGAGTGCCCTAGTCAAACCCTTGACTTGAATCTGATTGATGTGCTGTGGCATGACCTTAAAAAGCAAAAAAAACCTGAAGCTGATTTAAAACAATTCTTCCAAGAAGAGTGGGTCAGAGCTTCCATGCTTCTATAACGGAGAAGCAACGGCAGCAGAGGTTGTCTGCGTGCATCACACAGATGTTCACCGGCTGCCAGAGAGGAGGATACAGGTCCCATGCAGCACTGCAGAGGTCTGGACCCCAACCCTGCGGCTTGCCCGCAGGGCTAAATGAAAAAGGGAAAAAAAACACCCGCGATACGCGATACGAATTGCGCATCCCTGCGCCAAGCCCCAATTATAGGCTACACCCCCACTTTAAAGACCTAAAGTGGGTGGGGGAGTGCGGCCTATATTCGGGCCAACACGGTATAAAAGCTGCGTTTTGTGTTTACTCATGTCTGTCTTACATTAAAATTAGTTGGATAATCTTAAAACATTTAAATGTGGCAAATAGGCAAGAATAGGAGAAATTGGGAAGAGGGCAATGCCACAATCCACGGAAGGAGAAAAAATGCATAGACCTCATAATATATAAACACAATATCATGGACCACACAGTTGAGATCTCCTGATTTCTCCAATATTACACATCAGAGAAGGTGATCTACCCCTGTGTGCAAGCAGGGCCAGCCTTAGGGGTGTGAGACTGCACAGGGCGCCATGGTAGCAGGGGCACCTGCCCGGGACTTAACTTTAAACATCGTTTTTTGTTTTTTTTAAACTTTATTTAACATCATTCATGTTAAATAAAGTTTAAAAAAAAACAAAAAACGATGCTTTAATCTAAGTACCGGGCAGGGGCACCGAGCGGTAGCTCGTGAAGTTCTCAGCAACCGCTCGGCGCCCCTTACTCTCCGTTACTCCGTCGCGGTGCCGGCATCTCATGTTGAGCGCCGGACTATTCCGACGCTCAACATGAAATGCCGGCACCGCGGCAGAGCGAGAAGACGGATGCCTCCCGCTCTCACCGCAGGACTCCGGCAACAAGGTAAGTGGGGGGGAGGGGGTGTAGTTTGAAGGAGCAGAAGGGGGGTGTGTGTAGTTTGAAGGGGCATAGGGAGGGGTGTAGTTTGAAGGGGCATAGGGAGGGGTGTAGTTTGAAGGGGCAGAGGGGGGTGTAGTTTGAAGGGGCAGAGAGGAGGGTGTAGTTTGGAGGGGCAGAGGGGGGGTGTAGTTTGAAGAGGCAGAGGGGGGTGTAGTTTGAAGGGGCAGGGGGGGGTGTAGTTTGAAGGGGCAGAGGGGGGTATAGTTTGAAGGGGCAGAGGGGGGGTTGTAGTTTGAAGGGGCAGAGGGGGGGTGTAGTTTGAAGGGGCAGAGGGGGGGATGTAGTTTGAAGGGGCAGAGGGGGGGTTGTAGTTTGAAAGGGCAGAGGGGGGGTGTAGTTTGAAGGGACAGAGGGGGGTGTAGTTTGAAGGGGCAGAGGGGGGGTGTAGTTTGAAGGGGAAGGGGGGTATATTTTGAAGGGGCAGAGGGGGGGTGTAGTTTGAAGGGGCAGAGGGGGGGTGAAGTTTGAAGGAGCAGAGGGGGGGGTGTAGTTTGATGGGGGTAGTTTGAATGGGCAAAGGGGGGGTAGTGAGGGGGGGCGCCAGAGGAGTAGTCCGCACAGGGCGCCACAACACCTAAGGCCGGCTCTGTGTGCAAGTAGGAAAAGTGAAAACTAAAGTGAAAACTACAGGGTTTAGCATGTTTTTTAGGTTCGACGAAATGGTGCCAGGCTTTGCTTTCTGTTCTATTTCTTTTTATTTGTTCTTCAGTTGACAAAATTGCTTATTGCTTGACAGCTAAAGAGTGGTAGCATGTTGCAACAAAAAAGATGTTAAGCTGAAAAAAATCTGTATCTGTATTACAATTTAGCAGCATTAAAAATAATACATTGATATTTCATATTAAATGTATTGATAGATAGACAGATAGATAGATAGATAGATAGATAGATAGATAGAATCTAGAAATATTAGTAGTCTTCCTCAAGAATGTTTGGTTGCTTACCTGCACACGCTGCACATTTGACCCACTACATCTCTGTAAACCTTCTCACATATGGTATTTTGAAAATGTGAAGGTTTAAATACCTCAACAGTTTTCTGTATACATATGGATTAGATCCCTTTTAAGCAGCAATAAAATATATTTCCATTACTATGCAAAGTATTAAACAAATCATGGGGAGTATATACGGTACATTAATTTATCTCTTACTGTTTTATTGTACCAATCACAAGATCATAATTTTGTTATGACTCCTTTTTTTGCTTACCATGTTTTTTAATCTAAATAATTTTGGAGGTATTTGCATTTTAGGAAAACAATTTGTTTATGTGTGCATGTTGAATACTGAAACTCTAGTACAATTAGAATCTATATCTACAATTCCAGGCACAAAGGGTGTATGATGGCCAGCTCATAGTTCATAGTTCAGGCACATCGCATGCTAATGTAAATGTATCTTTACCGCTTCACCCCCAGTCCTGTGTTTGGATCCAAGACAGCACAACAATAAGAGAGAATGTAGAACTGAACATATCTAACAAGGAATGTGAGTTTTAAAATTTCCCAGCCTCACTCAAATGGAGATACCTCTGCCATTGGTGCATTAGTTATATTTGATTAATAGTTTTAATAGTTAATAATTCAAGATGAGTAATTCATTTAATAAACAGCTTTAAAAATAATTTAGTTACAGTTGCTTTAACAACATAATAGTGTGATTAATTATAAAACACTACCTGCAAAGTTTTAGTACAGAATGAAGTAAAACTACACAATGTACAGTGACACAATAAATATATTATATATATATGTATATATATATATATATTACAAACACGTGTTAAAATCACCTACTAGCAAAACAAGCAACCAAGAGGAGACTCCCTGCTAAATCTAATACCAGTGTCTCACTATCCAATCAATGTAATGGGGTATTAAATGTAAGTTGGTGGGCCCTCTAAACTAATTGAAACCATTACACTGTGGTCTAAAGCTCTAGAAGTAACTACTGAGCAGGACAGAAGATACTTTGCACTAGATATTTTTCACTGCGCACAATCTGTGAAATGTATCATTACCATAGTGGCTCATTGTGGTAGTAGGGGATTTAAATTGAGCATTTTTGTAAACCTATCACTAAAGGAATAATAACAACCTATAGCTGTGGTTTTTAATAGCATGTGTATTACTACACAGGATTCATCTGCTCAAGTACTTTTGTTACTACATCAATAAAAGGTATGCTCTGTAATTAAGTTTGATAGGGTATTTCTCAACCCTTCTGTACATTTGTACATATGTTCTACAAACGGTACAGATAATTTTACCTAAGTTCAAGATACTTTAATAGATATTGATGATCGTGATTTCAATGTAATTATCTCGTGTATCAAGAAAAGGAAATGCAAAATATGACTATATTATAATTGTGCCAGGCAAATAACACCTCTAAATCATGCCCAGTCTCAAATTTTGCATATTACTAGTCCCCACCTAAATTTCCTGGACAAAAGTTTGCGGTGTGCGCTTAAGTAGAACCAAGATATTCTTTATGCATCTTAAAAAGTAGAATATGCCAGTCATGACATCACGGAAAGCAACACGATGGCTAAAAACTATGAAAAAGTAGTAAACAAATTTTTGCCCCGTTTCGCTGGTCGGACGACCACATTAAGTATTTGGGGATTAATATTAAGGCAAACCCTACCGACCTTTATGCTCGAAATTTTTTGCCTCTTTTATCCTCATGTTCCGCAGACTTGCGGGAATGGTCATATAAACATATCTCGTGGTTCGGTAAGATGGGGGTCCTTAAAATGACTTTAAGTCTTGTCGCAGGACCTTCGCCAGGTATATCTGGTCCACCACCTCACCCAGATTGGCGTATCAGTATTTGACCAGGTTTAAAACTGCAGGAGGTATGGGCTTGCCGGATATAGAGGGGTACTGGGTGTCGTCGCACTTGTGGAGAGTGGTGGAATAGACGCATGGCGCCCCTGCGCTTTGGGTACAGCTGGAGGCTTCTTTAATATTCCCATCTTGGTCGTGCCCCGGGTGGCGGACAAATTTTGGTCCCCTCCCCACCAAAGAACCCACCCTCACGGTTCTGAAACGAGCGCAGCCTAAATACAATCTCACTACCTTTCCTAGTCCTCTTCTACCACTGTCTTTCAACCCTGAAAGCTGATATGACTGGTGCGGTTACTCGCCCGTTTCTTCCACCGGGAGACAGAGTCCTTCGTGTCTCCAGATTGTTGCGGGGGGGGCGCTTTCTCCCTCTTACGGACCTCCTACGAGATACACATCCTACCTTTCGACGTCAGTACCTCTACCACCAGCTTAAGCATTTTGTTTCCTCTGTTGCTCCGCTCTGCTTGATGGATAGGCCCCTGACGCCTTTCGAACTCACCTGTGACGACTTCGCCAGTTTCTCTCATCTCCTGTCCCGGCTGTATAAAATTTTTATGGATGCTCAAACCTCCACTAAGCCATATTATCTTTGGGAGGGCGACCTGGGCTTGACGATGGAGGCGGCTGACTGGGATAAGGCTATTGCTCTGACCCATTGCTGCTCTATCTCCAGTAGGGTACAGGAGTCCGCCAACAAATTGTTGACGCGTTGGTACAGGGTCCCAGCGGTGCTCCACCGCTTTTTGCCGCTGGTTCCGCCTGAATGTTGGAGGTGTGGTTCCCCTGAGTGTACTTACCTCCATCTGTGATGGGAGTGTCCCTTGGTGAGACCCTATTGGGAGGCCATTATTCGGATTATTAAACATGTGGACAATCCCGATCTCACTTTTACTCCTGCTAGTGTTCTTCTCCATATCAATGATTCCCCAATAGGAACATATAAAAGCTTTCTCTCTATCCATCTCCTTAATGCGGCGAAATCCGTGATCCCCAGGTTTTGGAAGCAGTCTAAGACCACCTCCGCTTTCTGCAGGTAAACTTCATTCAACAAATGGAGGAACTAGTGCATTCCTCGAGGGGTTCGGCATATAAGAATGGGTTGAAGTGGTTGCCGTGGAACTCTTTTTTGGCATCCTCATCCTTTACCACCATAATGGGAGGCAGCTCCTTGGATTAGGCCTTACCACCCTTAGGTACTGTACTCCCCTTGGTCTATCACATGCTACATATTATGCTCTCCATACCTGCCGTTTGGTTTGGACCGCCTACCTTGTATTACTTACCTTAAGAGTCCTATATGTGAGTCTTCTTCAGGACATGCTTTTTGCCCTCTCATCCTAAGGTTCTCCACCGGCCGGAACTTCCCACCTCTGTTTTTTGTTTCCTCTGTTTCAGTTTGTATTTGAGTTATGTGCTTATTCTCCTACTTGGTACTCATATGTCATGTTTGCACTATGCCTATGTACCGTTGTATGCTCTGGTGACTTCTACAAATGTTGTATTGTATTTTCTGATACATTACCTAGTCACGCTTGTTATGTACACTGAGACGCATGATATACGCTGCACTGTATAACCCATACTTGAGATGTACTTGTATTTCTTTTGATATCGGCCTGATGCCATTGAGTGCGCATAGACCATTGACCATTGTACGTCTGTATGCTAATGCTGACATGTTTGTATTTTTATACCTTTTAATAAACGGAGAATTGAGAAAAAAAATGTTTGCTGCTTGCTACCATGTCATCAGTAAAGTAAAAAACAAAAAAATGTAAAAAAAGAAAAATGAATAAGCATTGTATATATATATATATATATATATATATATATATATATATATATATATATATATATATATATATATGTACTTGCAACAAAAAGCACTGGGGACCAGTGTTCCCTCTAAGCTGTGCGCTTGTGCATGCGCACATAGCTTTCAGAGGGAGCGCACACGAACAAAAATTGTGCGCACAACCAGTAGCGTACCGAAGGGGGGGCGGTCCGCTACCGGTTGTGTGCACAGCACCTCTCCAGAGACGGACAGTAATGTCCGCCGCTAGTGGAGCAAGCTCGGTTGGGGAGATCAAGGATCTGCCTCCAACCGACTTAAAATCAATCAAGGGAGCGGGAGGTCTGTTAATACAGACCTCCGATCCTGCTCCCTTGCGATGCGTGCGGCAACTGATGCCGTGTGTCGGGATTTGATGTCAGATCCCGGCGCACAGCACTGAAGCCACACCCACCAGGGCCGGCCTTAGGGGTGTGTGACATGGTAGCAGGGGTGCCTGCCCGGGACTTAAAACATCGGGGTTTTTTTTGTTTGTTTGTTTTTTAAACTTTATTTAACATCATTCATGTTAAATAAAGTTTAAAAAAAGCTGTTTTCAGCACTCGCTCGGCGCCCCTTACTCTCCGTGACTCCGTTGCGGTTCCGTCATCTCATGTTGAGTGCCGGACTATTCCGGCGCTCAGCATGAAATGCCGGCACCGCGGCAGAGCGAGAAGACGGATGCCTCCCGCTCTCACCGCAGGACTCCGGCAACAAGGTAAGTGGGGGGGGTGTAGTTTGAAGGGGCAGAGGGGGGGTGTAGTTTGAAGGGACAGAGGGAGGTGTAGTTTGAAGGGGCAGAGAGGGAGTGTAGTTTGAAGGGGCATGGGGGGTGTAGTTTGAAGGGGCATGGGGGGGTGTAGTTTGAAGGGGCATGGGGGGGTGTAATTTGAAGGGGCAGAGTGGGGGTAGTTTGAGGGGGGGTAGTTTGAAGGGGCAGAGAGGGGGGTAGTGAGGGGGGGCGCCAGAGGAATAGTCCGCACAGGGCGCCACAACGCCTAAGGCCATCTTTACTGCACCAGGAGAGGAAGGAGAGGACATAGAAGAGGAAGAAGGAAGAGGAGGTGACAGAGACAGAGAAAAGGTAGGAAAACATTCTGTGAGAGTGAATTAGTAAGTGTGTGAGAGTGATGGGTGTTAAGCTGTAGTGTGTGTGTGTGATAGCATGGATGTGTAAGTGTGTGTGGGGGGGATAGCATGTCATAGGGAGACTGTAATCATATTCCTATCATGCTCAGGTTCCAGCATATACTGGCTGCCTGGGCATGATAGGAATGAGATTGCTGGTAGCAATTATATATTTTTTTGTTCAATTTTGGTGTTAACCACACCTTTATTAAAAGTAAGTAACACACCAAAATTGGACAGAAAAATTCGATAACAATATTAATTTATATATATATATATATATATATATATGATTACTAACAGCAATCCCACTCCTATCATGCCCAAGCAACCAGTGTGATTGCTGTTAATTATATATAATATATTGTTGTTAATTTTTTTGTCTAATTTTGGTTTTACTTTTAATAAAAGTGTTTTTTTTGTTTTTAAATGTGTGGGGGGGTCATTTTCCGTTTCAGTCAAGTGAATGCTAAATTTTCAGGTCCAGAATTTTCATTTTGGTGCATCCCTATATAGATATATATAGTATATATATATATATATATATATATATATATATATATATATATATAGTGTGTGTGTGTGTATATTATTATTATTATTATTATCCTTTATTTATATAGCGCCAACAGTTTACGCAGCGCTTAATACAATACATAAATTCAAGGGATATGACAAGACAAGAATTGACAGACTAAGACAAACCGATACATTTGGTGGAGAGAGCCCTGCTCGCAAGCTTACAATCTAGAGGTGTATATATATATATATATATATAGTGTGTATATATATATAGATACTAGGCCAGACACTAAAGTGGTAGGCCTACACCACATCAATGTTTGGCTTAGTATATAGTGATTGGGGTTATGCTGCATTATTGTCAATGTCTGGCTTGTACCATGGTCAATGTGTGCCTCAGTATATAGTGATAGATGTTCTGCTGTACCACTGTCAGTGTTTGCCTCAGTATATAATGATAGCAGTTATGCTGTACCACCGTCAATGTTTGCCTCAGTATATAATGATAGCAGTTATGCTGTACCACCGTCAATGTTTGCCTCAGTATATAATGATAGCAGTTATGCTGTAACACTGTCAATGTCTGCCTCAGTATATAGTGATAGGTGTTTTGTTGTACCACCGTCAATGTCTGCCTTAGTAAATAATGATAACAGTTATGCTGTACCCCTGTCAATGTTTGCCTAACGATAGAAGCTATGCAGTTTTAAAGTGTGTGTGTGGGTCCCACGTACAGGATCCGCCCCAGGTGCCAAATACTCTAGGTACGCCCCTGCCCACAACAGTTTTTCCCAATTTTTTTTTTATCCTTTATGTGGCCTGGAGCCTCCGCTCGTGATTCGCTCATAATTTACTTATGCAGTGAGAATTTCACCTTTAAAAAACATTACAGTAAGTAATACTGTTGTGTAACTAATACTACATTATCACACTATAATGTAGTGTTATTAACCATGAGCGAGCTGTACCAAAAATATAGAATAACAATTTAAATGGCTCTGGGAAAATTTTTGCACAAGAGAAATTTTCTGCGCACACCACCTAAGAAAAATTAGAGGGAACATTGCTGGGGACCCATGCAAAATGGACCACATTATGCATTTAATATAAAAAATAGGGATGAAGTGTGCATTGAATGAGAAGGTAATGTAAATATTTCTGCTCCAATGGTATACACATATAGTGGGGTTTTTGAAAAATTTGGGGTCTAAAAATTGGGTGCATCTTATACAGTGGTGGTAGATATATAATTTTTTACTAAAAAGGGGACCGGAAAGGGGACCTGCTTACCTGTTTTGCTCAGCAGCGGCTCTTGATCCGCCGCGGTGACACAGGAACCCAGTGGAGTCACGTGAATTCACATCGCATCACATGACTCCGCTCAGTTCCTGTTCCTGCTCGAGCAAGGCAGAGGGGAAACAGTGGCCCCCATGGAAGTCTGCAAGTGACAGCAGAAGATCTGCAGTTCAGGTAAGGTGGGGGGGGGTAAATGAATGTATGTATGTATGTATGTATGTGTGTGTGTGTTAGCATGGATCCATGTGTAGGGGCAATGGGAGGTTGAAAGTGATGTGCATGTACTGGCTGCCTGAACATGATAGGAGTGCAATTGCTAGCAGCTAACATCAATCACACTCATATCATGCCCAGGCAGCCAGTACAACAACTTTATGTAATATTTTTTTTAAAAAGTTTCGCCCCCCAAAAGGTGCGTCTTATACAAGGGATCGTCTTATACTTGGGGAAATACGGTAAATGTTTATTTTAACCGTAAAACACAATTGCATGAGTGTATTTAGTATAACGAAATTATAAAATGTGGGATTTAGTAAAAGTAGCAGAAATGCATCAGTGTCATGCAAAAAAGTAAGCAGATAAATGAATGAAAATGGCATATGATTCATTGCCAAGAACAGGGAGATATGGTCCTTATCGTTATGTGGCCAGGAAACTTTGAGCTGATGGAATTATGAAAACCTGCTATTCAAGGGCAATTCGTTGGCTTGGGTACACAACCACTTGCTTAACTTTTTTTTTACAGCAAGTAATTTCCCAATCTTGGTTTCCCTCATTTAAGCAATAAATGAATAAAACAAATTGTGTAAAACATGCCAAAATATAATGAAGTAATCGCTGTCCCCGTGTTGCTGAATATGCATATTCTGAGGTTTTGCCAAAGGGAAAATTTTATTTAGACCTTCCCGGCAGGGTCAACCTCCTCACAAGTCTTTTTTCTACTTCATTACATTTTATTTTATATTTCAGTATTCTTAGCAAGCCAATTTAAGGGTGCATACAAATTAAACTAAGCAATATAAAAACTATAAATCCTCCTTTTATGTGTGACATTGACATCAGTAATCATAAGTTCCTGATCTTAAGATCTGAACATTCTATATATTATCAACAATCATGAAATATATAAGGAAATATAAGGACACAGCACTGGTATACTTTAGGAGGAGCAGTTGTCTTTTGGAACCCAAATCTACCTCTTGAAACCTATTTACCCGTTAATATTCCATCAAAAAGATTCTATGGAAGTGACTTGCTAATGTTGGTAACCAGATTGTTGTACTAACAGGCTTCATGAGGTGTAGGCATTCTGAATGAAATCTGCTATGTTGAAGCATGGATTTCAAATATGATACAGTAGGAATGATCAGTTGCACCACACAACTATGAAGGAGTCACTGCAGGACTGTGTGACCCTTGAGCATTCATCATCTTTGGTGATCAAGTATTAAAGTTAATATTAAAAGAGGCTCATGGTAAATAGCAAGAATCAAACAAGCTGCCATTTCTAGGACCATTTTAGTTTGTGGGCCTATATGATTTCCCGATTAAGAGACCATTACTAATGTAACTGTAATTGTTTTCAATATTTATTTTTACTAAAAGTACTTAATAGACTGATCAGCCATAACATTATCGCCACCTGCCTAATATCGTGTCCTAAGACACATGGGCACCCTGACTGCGATGCACTGTGCGTTCGGACACCTTTTTATCAGAACCAGCATTAACTTTTTTCAGCAAATTGAGCTACAGTAGCTCGTCTGCTGGATTTGGCCACACGGGCCAGCCTTTCCCCCCCACATGCATCAGTGAGCCTTGGCCGTCCATGACCCTGTCGCCGGTTCACCACTTTTTCTTTCCTTAGACCACTTTTGAAACCTCCACCAAATGCACATTATTGCATATGATAACAGAATTGTCCCTTTAGATTTCAGTGCGGCCCCCAGTTCAAATAATTGTAGGGTTCTGCAGAATCCCTTCATATGCATTTGCCTCTTTTCCTATCCCCCCAACAGACTTGCAGGAGATGCATTAAGCTGAACATATATCTTGCCGTATGGTTTATTCACCCCTAGTAAGCTTCATTTCTGAATTCAATGAGAGCAGTTTCCTTCCACTGATTGGCTGCTTCAAACTTCTGCTAAAACACTTACCTTTAATGGAAGCTGAGCTCTGGATCTGCAACTTCCACTAAAGGTGTTTTAATTGTTTTGCCACTTGGAGAATGCATTCCTCCCTTTTGCAACTGCATGGAATATTAGATTACCCTTTAATTTAGTTTGAATGATTTATTTTTTTATTTAAAAATGTAATGATTTGTAATCAGAAAAGTTCACCTACTGGGTGTGTTTTGGGGAATTGTATTTTCTATTGCAACAGCTGCAAATTCACTGATGGGTCACATTCATGAACAATAATATATTATTTTCATATCCAATCGTTCATATGACATATGACATTATATTTTATATTCTGTTCAACTTGGTTACATAATTTATAATGTTGAACCAAGACTTAAATGCGTCATTGCCAAACTAAGTACCCATACGAGTAAAACCAAGAATATATAACTCACAAAAGCAAGAGCCCCTGTCATGGTGAAGTGGTCCACTGAAGTTGAACAAGCATTTCAAAGTCTTAAGGAAGCTATTTGCATTCAACCTGTACCGTCACATCGGATTTCTCAAAGGAATTCATCCTACAAACCGATGCACCAGATGTAGGATTGGGGGCAGTGCTCATGATCCCAGCTCACATACTTTTTAATAAAAGTTACACACCAAAATTGTACAAAAAAATTATATATTATGATTGTTAACAGCAATCTCAGGCATACCCAGATTCCAGCATGTACTGGCTGGGCATTGTATTTTTTGTCCAATTTTAGTGTGTAACCACACTTTTATTAAAAGTAACACACCAAAATTGGACAAAAAAAATCAACAATATGACTTGGCATGATAGGAGTGTGATTGCTAACAGCAAACACACTCTTTTTATACCCAGGCAACCAGTGAATGCTGGAACCTAGGCATGATGAGACTGTGATTGCTGTTAGCAGATTGCTGTTAGCTGTTAGCAATCACACTCCTATCATCCCAAGTCAGCCAATACATGCTGGTACAGGGTGGCTGTGAGTGCAGACCCCATACTGCTGGCAGCCTCAATACACAAGGGGGACAGCTAGCCAGGTTTCAGCATGTACTGGCTGACTTGGCATGATAGGAGTGTGATTGCTAACAGCAATCATAGTCCCATCATGCCTAGGTTCCAGCACTTACACATCCATGCTATCACACACACACAAATTAATTCATCACAGATTCATTCCCTCAATCAGACATACTCATTCACACAACCTACCCCATCCCCTTACCTGCTCTACAGCTCTCGATGCCGCTCACAGACTTCAGCAGGGGGCACGGCCTCCCTCGTTCTCCCCACAGAGGAGGCAGGACTGGAGCAGAGAATAGACCCTCCCACAAGTAAGCAGCAGGGCTCTTATGAGCCTGGCTGCCGATCTCACGCGGGCCGCATCTCGAGGTTCCGCGGGCCGCATTTGGCCCGCGGGCCGCATGTTGGACGCCCCTGCCCTAGAGGATTGCTAGATATAGCCAAAGAGACTTGGGAACATGAGTTTACACCACACAAGAGCATCATAGAGCATGTAAATCAGATGCAGGAACGGATGGCGGCCATTATGCCCATTGTTAGAGAACACATGGAGAATGCTCAACAACGTCAGCAGAATAGCTACAATAAAAATGCCAGGGTCTGCACGTTTAAAACAGGAGATAGAGTGCTAGTTTTGGTTCCTACTGTAGAGAACAAATTCCTAGCAACGTGGCATGGACCTTATGAAGTCATTGAGCAAGTGAGAGTCTTACTTACCAAAAGTGCAGGCCGTCCTTAATTCCATACAAAATGCTGGCCTGACAGCAAACCCTAGTAAGTGTATTATTGGCCTAGAGGAGGCTAAGTATCTATGGTATTCCATTGGGAGAGGCTTAGTTAAGAAAAGAAAAAGAATGCAGGAAAGTGACTCAATATATTAATTCTGACTTTCCCCAAATAGTAAATAAACAGTTTGAGCAACTAATGTGTGGGTATGCATTGCTTTAGTTCCTCAAATCACCAAAAGCTAATCTTCAGCTTGCCAGAGCTTTACAATGTCCCTGAAGAGCCACTATAGCCTTTTCAGTGAAACGTAGCACTACAGACTTGGAACTATACAAATACTGCAGGATCTTAATAGTGACTTAATGATGAAATACATTTATTTTGGTGCAGTAATGATCGACATATGCACAGACTTCAAGTGCTCCTGTCTTCGGGTATCATACCTGCCAACTTTCATGTTTCCCTTAAGCGGGAAGCCGACAGATGCATAATCTTACAGTATACATATATTTTTTTGTCAAGAGAGAGATTCCCCTTACCATATATATAGAGTAATTTTAAGTTATCTGTGTGATGCATCAAAACTAACTAAACCTTTAATTTCAACTTTACTTAATAGCTACACAGACAGAACCCTTAATTAGCAAGTCATATGTATCTCTGTAAAGAACCAAATTTTGTTCTCATGATATCACATGACCAGCTTAGACATGCACTGATGATTTTTTCCCCATTAAGGAAATGTTCCGGGCGAGTGTTTTGCTTCCTTCCTCAGTTGGCGATATCATCCAATACAATTTTATTTGATTATTCTTGTTGCAAGATGTAATTACAAAAGAAATGACTCAGACTTTAGCACAATCATCTGCATCATCTGTCATTTCCAAACAAAATAGACAGTATTGACTCACTTGTTCTGTTGTAAACATGTATCTAATTAATATATAGATCTCTCTCTCCCTCTCTATATATATATATAGATGGCTGTAGAGGAGAACGCGTCGGACATCACACAATTTATCCATACACCAATTCATTAATTCACTAATTCACACAATTCATCCACACATTAATTCATTCATTCTCTCACCCATTCACACAACACATCCATTCACACAATTCATCCATTCCTTATCCGACTCATTCTCACGCTTTATCTCAAGATTCTTACTACCCCCTTTCTCACTATCTTTCCCTTCTCACCATCTACCCCCTCTCCTCCCTTTCTCATACTCTCCTCCCCTTCTCACTATCTACCCCCCTACTCACTGTCTACCCCCTCTACTATCCTTCTCACTATCTACGTCCTTTCCCCCTACTCACTATCTACCCCCTCTCCTCCCCTTCTCACTATCTATCCCTTCTCACTATCTACCCCCTCTCCACTTAATATCTATTCCCTCTCCCCCTTCTTACTATCTATCCCCTCTCCCCATTCTTACTAACTACCCCCTCTCCCCCCTTCTTACTATCTACCCCCCCTTTGCAGTTCACTTACCCTGGTGAAGTTCTGTGGTGTGAGTGCGAGGCCTCAGTCTCACTGTCCTGCCGCGGCACAGACAAAGGGGACCGAGCGGTTGTTAAAAACATTTTCATGTGCGACCACTTGGCGCCCCTTTCTCTCCTCCTGGCCCTGGCCTTGGTAATGGGACGGCAGCATGACGCCCCTGCTGCCATGGTGTCATTCCTAAATAACTACAATGTATTTTTAAAGCCTTTCATTTAATTTAATGTAGACCTTAAGGAATATCTATATTATTTGCCCAGAATATCTGGGACATGCCACTGGCACATTGGCTTACTAAACAGAGTACTGCCTATTCTTACTGCAGGTGGTGATTGGGCTTCCCAGAATGCCGCTGCTTAATGGGCCGATAGGAGGGTTGACATAACTGTTTCTTTAAAGGTGTGCCTCAGCTTAGTTATATTGTATGTATATTGAGTCACAGTAATTCTCCTGTACTTTGTTCTCCTATTTTTATCTTAGAAACATTTATAGTTTTATCAATTGCATTGGAAGAAAGGGAGAGTCAATGATTAAAGTGAAATAGTGACACATTCGGTGAAAATAGTTACGTTCGTACAGGCTTGTTTTCAAAGCAATAATATACCTTAACTTATATCGGAAGGAGGGAAATAATATATATGCTTGATTGGGTCAGGCATTTATAGCCAAAATCAGGAAATGGTCCTGCTAAGAGATCACTGGTAACCTCATCTAGAGCATAACTCCCAAGTGTTCCTCTTTCAGAGTGACAGCCCCACTTTAGAACACCAAGTTACATTAAAAAAAGTTTCAATACAACCCTGATCCTTAGTCATTTCTCAAACCATATCTCTTTCAAATGTTGTAAGTTATTTGACAGTATTAGGAATCCCACCTCCTGAAGGATGAAGAAATCGTCAAGTACAAAAAGGGCCTATTTAAAAGGAGTAAAGGATTATGAAAGAATTATCATGAAGACCAAAGGAATAATGTAAAAGGTTGGGTATGAGAGAAACATTAAAATACATAAAAAGGTTTATTGCAGTCAATGTCTTTCTGTCAGTGTGTGGTTGAACTAAGTGATGTTATAAACATACAGCTGTCAATAACAGCTCAGCCTAGGTTGACATGTGTTTTCGTTGAAAAATCCCCACCTCTCCTAACAATGGTAACATTTCACTTTAACAAACACAAATGCATATAAACATGCATATACGTAAGCATAAGTACAAACCATTCTTCAGCACACAGTATTTCCATTCACGCCTTATACATAAATATATACATAAACTTGCTTGTGTACAGTGAATTGTAGTTTTAGCCGTCCATTCTACTTGTATTGTTTATCATTTGAGGACATGTGGCAAGTACAAATATTAGAGAGGTACCATGTGGCTACATTAGTAAGCTTTAAAGGGGCTGCCTTTCTTTGTAGTTAGTTTGATAAAATTTATAGTTTTTCCATATATAACATAGATAGATCTAACAGAATTAACACATCTAATTGTTTTCATTAAATAATCCCTTCTCACCGCTAAACTGTTTCACTGCAGTGGTCTTTAATCATAGTCTTTTGGATACCTCTCTTTTCTGCTATTGAGGATTGTGGGCCAATTAGGGAGATAAGAAGATTTCCCCTGACCAACCCACTGATCTGTAAACAAATTGAGATCTGTGCCTTTGCACCCACCTGGCCTCCTGGCTGTGCATTGAAGCTCTTTACAGGGAAAGGACAAGTCTCAAGTGAAATGAAGAACTAAGGTAAATCGAAGTATCGAACCATAAACAGAATCCTGCCACAGACCTCACCTGCAAACCTGCCCATCTCCCTCTACAGTGATGCCCCAATCTGGGCATTTTACATGATATTCAGGTGGAGAGTGTGATGGTGAACTTTACCCACTCAGAGCCAGCCTTAGGTTGTTTGGAACATCTGTGTTTCACTCTGTCCACATCCTCTGTGTGGACCTAAAGACCTATGGGTGCCACAAGGAGCAACTCAATATCCTTAAATGTTAGTGCGTTGCCCGTGCCTATTGCCTCCCATGTTTTTACCTCTCCACTTGCTGTCTTTAAAGTCATCTGCAACTGATGCTATCTCCCCACATCTATACCTACCTCCAGCAACTAGGCACACCCCCTTCCACCTATGGTACTCACATTGTGGGTGTTGTTTTTACTTAATGTCACTATTATTTCTACTTTCCTAATGGCTGAAATTGTTAAACAAATTCTGAAGCAAAAGTACTGCTGTTATAAAAAATTTTTCCATCAAGAGTATTTTTAGTGAACAATTAACATGGAACATTGCATAAGATGCAAGTAAATCAAGCATTGATTCTGTTTGTTAAAGATAAAGTAATACACCTGTTACTTACTCATCAAGTCCCTGAAGCCTGCCGTCCTTAGCAGAGAAAAAAAATGAGTATATTTCCTTTTGAACATTTATTTTTTTATAATATATTAGTAAATTGTAATTAATTTATAAACAAATCATTTCATTATTATGAAACAATAAACATATAAATGGTATAAATGCTTGGGCTATGAGCCATTTGGAAAAAGTATTTGGTATAATTTTTTTCCATTTCAGTACAGTCAGTTGCCCTTCTGTTAGCTCTACTGTGTGTGATTAAGGTCAAGGTTTTTCAGACTAGCAGGTTGGTAGATTTCCAAAATAGTCCATGCACATTGAGATCCATCATGCTACATTAACCCTTTGCATCCCGTCATTTATATATCACCAAGGTAGATTATGTTTATGCCTTGTGAGGGCCCACAAATTTGGGTTGGCTTACTGCCATTGGTTCTATTTCCAAAGAAAGAGAGAGTAACTAGTTAATAGGCTGTAGAGTTATTTCATCATTGAAATAGAAAATTAAATGCTAGTGGGGTTGGACTGAAACATAAGTTATGGGAAACATAATAGGAATTGAAGTCTATAAAGCACTTAATACAAAAACAATAAATTCACAATTGTATAGGGAAGCAGCAACCTATTCTGGCCTAGGCCAAATATGCCTATTGTGGCATGTCCGGGCAATCAGATTTCACTGTGAGCCACTGACGCCAGCTGGCTTATTTACACTATGGAGGACTGTGCTTAACTGGCACACCTTCAATAGCATGTGTTCCCCAAAGCTACCCATCCTTAAAAGGCCAAGAGCTAGGATATGATGTCATACAGTATACCAATGCTTAGCAGTAAAGGATGGTGGTGGCGGAAGTACATGTTCTGGATGTCAAAACCTAAATACATTGAGAACGATAGGGTTACAATTTAGACAAAAAATGCCAAAACAAGTATAGAAACCTTTCTACAACATATGGACATTTGAAAACAATATTTATATCCAGGGAACTCTCCCAATAATCAAATCTGGAAATGTTTAAGAACCGTTAAGAATTGTTTGGCACTTGCAAAAAATATATATTTTATTCAGTGATAAACACTTTTGCAGGTCTATTTACTAAACTAATAAATGACATAGATGACAAATATGCTCCCCAAGGGTATTTTTAAATATTTAGCCCACCCCCATCCTGTGCTTTGTGACAAGTATAAGGTTGGTATAGTTTAGCCAAATATCCCAGAGATTAGAGGGGAGGCTAAATGTGACCCCTTCCCCTTGGCCAATTTTTTTTAACCAGGTTTCAGATGAGGACATGCAAATTGTTATTCAGCACACATCCCTGTACATACAACTCACAAAATTTAAAGTTGCATATGCTAGCAAATGTGTACATTTGTGAACAACTTAAATGACCACTTAACTTCTTAGTAAACAGAACAATTTGGTTAAATTGGTGAAATAATGATAAACAAATTGCACGGATGAGACCATATACGAATACTAACCAAAATTAGAAAATAGCAATAATGCTATTAATTAGAGAGTGAATGATGTTATTAGGCGCCAAATTAAAGAAATGAATATGGAAATATGGTAAGGATACTACCAGCATCACAGCTTTTAGCATTTATAAATTAATATGTTTTTGTGAGGTCTATACTTAACCTTACCTTAAACTTGGCAAAGTCTGTGAGTAGTTTAATATGAATTATTCCTTCAAAAACGAAGGAAAAAAACAAAACAGAAAGATTTGTAACTGCAGCTGTTGTTCTCATCCATGGGCCAAATATTCTTGCCACTGGCTGCTTGAAGTAACCAATCAGTGGTAGGAAAGTGATCCAATTGAAATCAATGGTAGGGCTTTCCAGGCATGTGAACAGGGGTCTGAACATTGTTTGCTGAGCCAACACTGTAGCTGACTGGCGGTAAGTATATTTCTTGCAGGGAGCATACCCGGAAACTCTCCAGGTGAATCGCTGCTTCTTTGGATCTCTGGCTATGACCAAAATCGCCAGGTTGCAGGAGTGGCATTTAGACGTACCTGGCTCCCCGCTCATTTTCCCCTCCCATCCCCATACAAATGTTAAGCAGTTGGGGCTAGCCCTACCCGCAAAATCATCGTCTCCACCCACAAATAACATCTGGCCCACCCGCAAATGAAGTCAGTCGTTGGTCTAGCTGAAGAGGGAGGGCTCATGATACCCAGAACCTATAAGTTCTCAGGTATGGCAGGTAGATTTGTTCAACTGAGCACATCTCCTGTTCAGAAAATAGCTGGGTGGCAGGGGAAGGAGCATATATATGATCAAAATCCCCCTATGCATTTGCAAAATAAACACCATGAAAATTTAAAGGATTCATGCAGCTTAAAATTAGACTATGTTTCCCCTTCACAGGTATTTTCATTGTCTTCTAATGTGTTTCTCAGAGGAATATTGGCTGTCCGCCCTTAACTGTGGCTAGGAAAGTGTTGAGCTAAATTACTTTGGCCTTTTTACTTCTAATGTTATTTCAAGTTAACTGCCATTCTCTGACAAGAATATTTATATAACACTAGAAAGCACCCAGCACTTGTGAGTCTGTTAATCTGTTAACCCAGTCTGATAAAATGAAGCAACAACTTTTAATAGTCCACACAAATCAAAAATCCCTTTCCATGGTGCATTATATTCGCAGGTGAGATCTCTTCTAATTGATCTTATAAGTTGACACCCCTCATTAAAAGGAATAATGTGGGAAAAAAGTGAACAATGACCATATTAAATTCAAAATGTGTCAGAAGCTGATTTTAACTCTAAAGTGGGTTCAAGAATCTCTTAAGAAAAATAAAACTTGCAGTAGTTAAAATCATTGACATTACTATATATCGTTAATAAGATCTTGTTCTATGGTGTTGTCACATTTTTTTCATAATCCTATTTTTGGTCAAAATAATATGGGCCATGAGACAGAAAAAAGCTGATGTTACTTCTGCCTATGAAAATTATAGGGACAGTTGTGCTCCAATATATTTTCAGGTATTAGCGACACAAACTGTTTCAGGGAAATCGAAGCAAGGCTTCACTATGATATGCCATTTAGTTACTTACTTGGTTGCTGTCTGCTGACATCAGGGCTTCAATACGGTTGAACTCCTAATGAAAATCACTATACATGAAAACAGTCCTGTAAACTGAATTTGTGTCTAGAAGGTGGCTATCCTGGTAATGTTCCAAGGTTTAAGATGTTTGCTTGGCCTGCACAAATATTGCAGGCATTGACACTGAACCTGGATGAAGCAAGCCTCTCACCCCGAGTGATACCGGCCATAGTTGTGTGTCGGCAAGGGTGGTGTCACAAAAGGCCCGGAGCCAATCAATGTTGCATGAGCCTACGAGATTGAGCTTTTACTTGGTACAGGTGCTCCCTGACAGTGGTACATTATATAATGAGCAAGACAGTTGTACAGCATTACTCCCACCGCTATATACTGAGTCAGGCATTGATTGTGGTACACCATTATAACCATTACTATATACTGAGCCAGACATTGACGGTGATACAGCATACCTCCCATCTCCCATTAGGGACCAGGAACCAGACCGACACAAAACATATAGTGCAAAACACCTTTTATTGTAAAAAGCAAGCAAACAAAGCCAAATCGTAATCCAGGAGTGTATATCAAAAGACAAGCCATGGCAGGAACCAAAGCAGGTAGTTAGACGAGCCAGAGTCAGGAGTACGGAGTTCAGCGAAGTTCAGCAACAATGTGCAATGTCAGTCAGCAGTTGCTAAGGCCAGTAAGGTATTGTCGTGTATAAAAAGGGGCATCAAGTCGCGGGATAAAGATATAATTTTGCCTCTGTATAAATCAATGGTAAGGCCGCACCTTGAATATGCTGTGCAATTTTGGGCACCTATTCTAAAGAAGGATATCATAGCACTAGAAAGGGTGCAGAGGCGGCTACAAAATTAATAAAAGGAATGGAGCACTATAGTTATGAAGAAAGGTTAACTAATTTAATTCCGTTTAGTTTAGAAAAACGTCGCCTCAGATGGGATATGATAACATTATATAAATATATTCGGGGCCAATACAAACCATTGTGTGGAAATCTGTTCATAAACAGGACTATGCATAGGACACGTGGTCATGCGTTCAGACTGGAAGAAAGGAGATTTAGACTAAAGCAGAGGAAAGGGTTTTTTACAGTAAGGACAATAAGGATGTGGAATTCTCTGCCTGCAGAGGTAGTTTTATCGGAGTCTGTACAGACGTTTAAACTGCAACTGGATGGATACCTGGATAAACATAATATTCAGGGATATAATCTTTAATTATGGGGAAACAGCTTATTGATCCAAGGAGAAAGGAATTTTTTTCCCTGGTTAGTGCAAAATTGGAAAGAGCGAAACCGGGGGTTTTTTGCCTTCTTTTGGATCAACAGCAACAAATTAACAGATATAGGAAAGGCTGAACTTGATGGACGCATGTCTTTTTTCAGCCTATATAACTATGTAACTATGTAACTATGAATGCCAGGTATCAGGAGCCAGGAGGGTAGTAGGACGAAGCCACATCATACACAGTAACTTAAGAACAACGGAATGCTCTTGGTAGCGGGAAGCAAAACACAAGGGCAAATGCAGGCTGCAGGCTTATGTAGGTCAGAGCAAGGTGGAGCTTCAAAGAACCGCCAACAGCCCACAGTGAAAAGGCAAAGAGCTCTCAACACTAGAGAAATCTGCTGTGAAACCATGACACTCCCATCATCATTTTTGTTTGCATTTTGTAGGTTTTTCTCACTCACTCTTACTCTCTCAACACTCTCCCCCTCTTTGTTTTCAATCTTTTTTTCACTACCTCTTTCTTAACCTTCTTTTCTCTCCCTCTTTTTATTCTGTTTTCTCCCTGTATCTCTTTCTTTCTTTCTCATGCATCATAACTCACTCAGTCATACCTACCATACCTCACTTTTATAATATCTCAGTATCATATCTCCCATTACACCTCACTCCCCTCATACCTCATTCCAACCGCACACCACTCATATGACACCCAGCCATCACATCTAATGCCCATTACACCTAGCCACCTGTTATGATCTACCCACGCTGCAAGCTGCATATCTCTGTCTTGCTACAGTTTCTCTGTTTTGCTACGATCCATTCCTGGATTTCCTTATGCTCTGTTCTGATCTTCCATTCCTTGCTTCTAGTTCTGCTCTTTGCTTCAGCTCTGTTTCCTTTATAAGGTGTGCCCCACCAATTATGTTTTTTCTCAGTCTGCAGTCTAAAGGTATGTCTCTCTGATATGTGTTTAGATTTCCTGTTTGGTTTGTTTAGTACCTCTGTATGCAGGGTTTAGCGTTAGGACCTACCGTATATTGGAGTACTTTGGCGTAGTGGTGGGCTAAGCATACTATGGCCATAAGATGTGATGGAATCTTATAGTCCTAGGCTAGTACCTGTATTTATATGTGTCAGTCTGTGATTTAACCTGTGGGGTGTCCTGTCCTGTTCATTTTTGATCTTGAGTATTCCTTGTCTTGTCCCCTGTTGTGCCCTGTATTATGTATGTCTTGTCTGGTTATGCTTCTTGCCTGGTCTCCCTGTCCCTTGCTCGCTATGTTTCAGCAGTTACTCTGCTTAGCTTCCACACTCCCAGCCTGTAGCATCCCGCACATGAGTCTAGTGCATAGGGTGCCTGCAGGATATATCTTTGCTTCGTTCTGGACTACATCCGCTGCTATATCAGGGCGCTGGTATGTGGCTGCACAACCCTAGATGCTCAACACCCGGGTGAGCGCAGTCACCCTGCACCAGGCCCTGTCATGTGACTCCGCTACTGCATCCTGAACTCCATCTTTGGGTGCCCTGGGTCATTACAGTCGTCTGTATGGACCCAGTTCCTGACACCACCATACATCACACATCATGCTCATCATTTAAGTAAGTAAGATTAAATAAATCCATACCAGTAAATATGAGTTTACAATGAAAAAATACTTGCAGTTCTGTATGTTACTGGTCTTTCCCTCACGCTTATGGTCTCTGCATTGCTGAGAGAAGCAGAGTGCTAACATGTCATATCCCAATGCTCCACTTTTCTTAGTAATACAGAGGCCCTATTTGCTCCTTCCTAAGGAAAAAGGGGCCCTGAAAAACGTTCTTGATCTGGGCCCTGGAAGCCCTGATGGCAGCCCTGATTTTGTGGATGAATTGAAAACACAAACTTATGTCGCCTTTGTTATTGCAGATAACATTGATGAAATATTTTTAGAGATTAAACATTGACATGTACTGTACTCACAGGATTTAATAAATATTGGCACCAATTAATTTTACTGTTGTTCTGAGAAACAGAACATTTGAGGAAGTGAAGCATATCAGGTTTAATATGCAAAATGACCCTGGAGAGAAACCCTGTGTAGCCTCAAGCTAATTAAAGACAATTACAGCTTTTCTAAAATATGATGATGATGATGATGATAAATGTATTATTATTTATTGTTTTATATAGCGCCATCAAGTTCTGTAGCACTGTACAATGGGTAGACAGGACAAAACAAGTAACATGTAATATAACAAATTCACTAACAGAGACAACAGGTGAGGAGGGCCCTGCTCAAACGGGCTTACAATCTAGAGATGATGTACCTATATCCAAGTGACACTGTCTCCCCAGCTAACAGTCATAACCTGTCAGTGCTGGTTGTTGATCTAAAATCCCATTAGCACAAAGAGTTAAAAATAAATTTGACAGTTTGGTTCAATCATTGACTTGTTTTCTGAGAACAGGTGCACCTCCCCTTACTTTTTTCTTTTACCATGACAAGATCCATGTCCCCCAACTGTCCCGATTTGGACGGGACAGTCCAGATTTTGGGTCTCTGTCCCGCTGTCCCGCCTATCCCTACCTTCTTCCCGCTTTGCAGGGGCAGAGGTAGGGTGAGACGAGAGGCGTTCTCACCTCAGGTGCAGCTGCGGGGGGTGCAGAGCCGCCCGATCAGCAGCTGCAGCCTGCAGGACTAGTTGGGAGATCACGACTTCCCTCGAGTTGGCTCAACATTAGGGAGCGAGAGGTCTGTCACTTCAGACCTCGCTTTACTGCTCCCTTATTACTATGGACCAGCAGCAATAACCTGCGCGTAGTGATGAGGGAGCAGTAAAGCGAGATCTGAAGTGACAGGCCTCGCGCTCCCACCACAGGATGGAGGATGAATAATGAAGGAAGAAAGATGGTGGAAGAGGTAAGAGATGGGGAGAAAGAGGTGTAATGGCATTGTATATGAATGTATGTGTTTGTAAGCTTGTGTGTGTGTATGGACAGGTGTGTGTAAGAGCAGTATAGGTATTTGTAAGCTGTGTGTAAAGGCAGTGTATGTGTATATATGTGTGTAGGCACAATGCACGTATATATATGTGTGTGTAAAGGCAGTTGTGTGTAAGGGCAGTATATATTTATATGTGTGCGTGTGTGTAAGGGCACTGTACGTGTATATTTGTCAGGATCCACTCACTGCTGCCTGAACCATGGCTGAATTATACTTCAGGCTAATACATCTGCTACCACTAGTGGCCACCCTCTTCCCTCTGGAGTGATCTGAACCTGATTATCAGGTACAGCTGCGCCTCATGACTTGAGTGAAGCCCTGCCTTTAAAAGACCGGCCCTGCCCTTCAGTCAGGGCCTTGGCATTGTAGTTGTAGGACTGCCTTTGCTCTGAGCCACTACCTGTACCTGAGCTTGCGCCTGTGCCTGTGCCTGTGCCTGTGCCTGTGCCCGTGCCCGTGCCTGAGCCCGTGCCTGAGCCCGTTCCTGTACCCGTGCCTGAGCCGGTACTCGTGCATGATCCAGTACCCGAGCGTAAGTCCGTACCCGTGCATGAACCTGTACACGTGCCTGGCCCGGTAGTACTCCGTTCCAGTCCGCCCTGCCAGTGGGCCTCCGTTCCCGTCCGCCCTGCCAGTGGGCCTCGCCTGTGCCTGCACCTGTACCTAAACCTGCCTGTGGGCTTACCTGCCAGTGGGCCCGCACCCGAGCCTGTACCTGTGCCTAAACCTGCCTGTGGGCTTACCTGCCAGTGGGCCCGCACCCGAGCCTGTGCCTGCACCTGCACCCAAGCCCGAGCCTGTGCCTGCACCCGAGCCTGTGCCTGCACCCGAGCCTGTGCCTGCACCCGAGCCTGTGCCTGCACCCGAGCCTGTGCCTGCACCTGCACCTGCACCCGAGCCGGTACCTGCACCTGCACCCGAGCCGGTACCTGCACCTGCACCCGAGCCGGTACCTGCACCTGCACCCGAGCCGGTACCTGCACCTGCACCCGAGCCGGTACCTGCACCCGAGCCGGTACCTGCACCTGCACCCGAGCCGGTACCTGCACCTGCACCCGAGCCTGTACCTGCCTCAGCTCCCGTCTCTCTGCCTCTGCTCCCGAGCCTGTACCTTCCTCTGCTCCCGTCTCTCTGCCTCAGCTCCCGTCCTTTCCAGTTCTGCTACTCTGTCTGTACCTATCTCTCTGTCACCATGCATAAAGGAGTACAGACAGAGTCCCCCGTATCCCCTGCACATGGACTCCTACCAGACCTGCTCGCCCGGGTCCTGACAATATGTATGTTTATGCGCAGGTGTGTGTAAAAGCAGTGTGTATGGAGAGGCGTGTGTAAGGGCAGTGTATGTGTATATTTGTGTTTATGAGCAGGTGTGTGTAAGGGCAGTGTATTTGTATATGTGTGTGTATGGACAGGTCTGTAAGGGCAGTGTATGTGTATATGTGTGTGTAAGGGCAGTATATGTTGTTGTGTAAGGACAGTGTATGTGTATACGTGTGGCACGTATGGTGTGTGTAAAGGCAGTGTGTAAGGGTCCTGGGAGGGAGGCTAACATTAGCCTTTTTTAATAAAAAAAAAATCTGATGTTGCTGACTACTCTTCCAATGATACTCAGTCAGCATTATGGTGGACACCTGGCTGGCTGAGAATCATAGGAATTGTAGTTCACAGCTAGCATCTGCAGCTTTACTGTTGACTGCACTAATCATGATACTCAACCAGCATCATGGAAGCAGTATGTCTGGCTGAGCCTCATGTGAACTGTAGTTAACAGCAGATGATATGACAGGTGTTAGTTGTGAATTTAAACTCCCACGATGCCTAGTTATGTGGACACCTGGCTGGCTGAGCATCATGGGAATTGTAATTCACAGCTAACATCTACTGTTAACTGCACTTCCCATGATGCTCAGCCAGGAATTCGATGTGTTCTTTATTTTTAATATGCATGACTGTGCTGCCAAAAATGTAGCGTGTAGCTTTAAGTAGCGATGCAAGCGCAAGCGATGCAAGTAGCGATGCAAGCACGGCATTGTAAATTGTAATTGTACTGATGAGTTCCACGAGAGCGATTAAAAAAAAAAAAAAAAAAAAAAGTGTCCCTCTTTCACATTTTGAAATGTTGGGAGGTATGAAGATGTTTCAGATATTTTGCTAAAAATGTAAGTAAAAAAAGTAAAACAGAATGCACGTATATAACGTAAACAGTGATTATGTTGAAGGTGTTTTATTAAGTATTCAAGACAGGACATAATAACTTACTTATTATTAAGTGTCTAATAAGGCAATTTGTAAATCACTTATGCCCTTGTGTGACTACATCAGAATATGCTTTTCATTTGATGTCTATAAGAAGTGTAACGGACGTCGTACAGACTGGTGGATTGACTTCATTACACATTAACTTTTTATGTAAGTCACATTCACTTTCTCAGGATTGCTGGAAAGGAAGTTGAAAGTAGCCACCTCCCCACAATAAAGGCACACATAGAGAAATCACAGTTCTTATTTTCTGCCAGGGCTTCTATGAGTCGGAAGTGGCGGGTAGCAGCGGAGTTTGTCTATGCACCTTGTGCAGACGTTCACTGGCTGCCCCAATAGACACCAGGGAGTCTGAAGCACAGGTGACAAGTCTGGGGATGCATTGGGGGGGGGCAAAGTGACATATCAGGGGGTATAAGGCATACCTGGGGGCAGAGTGGCATATCAGGGAGGCAGAGTTGCATATAGGGGGTATAAGACATATCTGGGGAGGCAGATGTGCAGAACTGAGGGCAGATGTGCATAACTGGGAGGCAGGTTAGCAAATAAAAGAAAATAATGCTGATCTCGGTATTGCTAAATGCCATTGAGGCATTACAGCAACACAGTTTGGGTGAACAAAGTGATTGTAGATCGCTTTCTTCACCCTTTTAAAGTCATGACGTGCCAGACAGGTCAATTGTCGTTAACTGACTGTTTTTTCGTGACGTGCCTGGCATGTCAATTGTCATCAAGGGGTTAACAGTGGCACTTTTACCTATTATATAAGCAGGGCCTTCCTCACCTGTTGTTGCTGTAAGTCAAATTATTATGTTATATACTACTTGGTAAGTCCTGTCTACCCATTGTACAGCGATACAGAATATGATGGAGCTATGGCAATAAATAATAATATACATTAATACATACAGACACATCAGGAGTTGAGCACCCTGCCCGTGAGCTTGCCATCTATCCTGTTACTGTTATACAATGTTCCTGGCAGGAATGGTGGACTTATGATGCCCTGGTCATGAGCTTACAATCTATGTTCTGTCTGTGCTTATTTTCACGCTCTACATAATATTATGTGTTTTTGCTGATTTAGTTTATTTATTTATTAAATTGTCCATAGAAAACTGTTAAAATTAGATATTGTTGAGTATAGTGGGGTATTTAGACAGGGGGCACCCTAGGCCTGACTCGGGTTGCCATTAGTCCCAGTTTTCATGGTACAGTCCCTATTTTCAAGAACCTGTCATCATACACCCAACATTTCAGATATCCATATTGGGACCCCTGTGTTTTCAGGGGTGGCAGGGGGTAGGTGGGGGGGAGGCATAGCCCCTTCCCTGCCTTACCTGAATAGTCACCTTTTTACATCATTTTACTGCTTATGTTCCCCAATGCATATGTGGAACAGTGAGGCAGCTAGCTGGGACAGTGTACTAAAATTGTTCAAAAGCTGTTGGAATATTGTGTCATGTGTCCCACAACTGTGTAAGGACAGTTTAGCTGTGCAAACTTGCAGTGAACAGCCAGGCAAGAGCAGCTGATTATAAAGAAGCTTATTGATGGGTTAAGAGATCATGATTTACACTCTGTGTGCGAGATATCCACATATGATGCATTTTGCCTCCCAACTGTCTCGCTTTGTGTCCTGATTGGCCAGGTGTAGAAGTTAGGAGGTATATATATTTAAACCTTGTTCCAATCACAGATAGGCATTATATATTCCAGTGAGTAAATGGTTTTAGTGAAGTTAATGCCGGCTAAAATTGGTCAGATCGTAACAAATTTGAAATAAAACAGCACATTGTAAAAGTATATGAAAACATGTACTGATCACTAAAGTCTTTCATGGTTGTGAATAGTAATTTAACGTAGTATCTACCGAGCTTGGGTAGAACTAAGCAAGCCTGCTATTGCAGTGCTGATTGTTTCACAAAGCAGAATCGGGATGCAACTAGAATATTATAGGGTGCATCATGAACCTGCCCACCAACTTTCAATATTTACTTTGTCTTTTTGGAATGTAAATCTGGCACTAAAGTTAAGACCCTTTTGTGATAAACTGTTTAGCCATTCAGTGTGAGGACTTCCACAGCGTTCACTATATGTGTATACCATGACAGCGGTTCTCGTGATTTAGATCCTGTAGTTCTGACATTTTTTGGCCATCCCTAAGATAATCAAAATACTTACGTTTAAGTCGAATATCTCCAAAACTACTACACTGTATTAAACATTGCCTTTGTTATGCTGAATTATGTAAAGGCAATTGTTCCGCTGAAAATATTTTAAATTATTGCAATAAAGATTTAAGCTCAATAATACCCCATATGTCAAATATAATAATTCTACTATAAATGCTGTTGTCCTTTTGTAATCAGATGTTCTGTTGGGAGGTCATTACATTAAATGAATGGAATATTGTCTTTCACAACCTGTGCCTGGGTCATTTGAGTGTACTGGTAAAAGGGGATTATCAGATTTCTGCACTGATAATACCGAATCAGATTTAAACCTCAATCATTCTTCAACAGCGAGATGAACCTTAGTGTTAGAACATCCGCATGTTCAAGGATCTCCATGAGTGTATTAGCACCGTGGGAATTAAAATCAGGTGACAGACTTATGTTCCTGTATGAATGAACAGAACTCTGGCCGTGTAAAAATGTACATTAGACACACAACAAATTGTATCAATGACTTGATCTAGAACTGCAATTAGTCATTCACAAATTCTACACAAGGTAAAATCAAGCCGTAAATCGCCATTTAAATAAAAACGATATTAATAGTAATGATGTGTAATATTATTCGGGCAATGTCAATTGTTCTAGCACGTCTTAATTAAACATTATTTGGATAATCAAGAGTAATTTCGCTTTTGGAATATTATGTATTTCATTAAAAAAATGGACCTAAATCAAACACACACCATACACAAAGTCTAATGATATATATATATGTTTATATATTTAGATTATAGCTTTCAGTCGAATGGTTTTACAAAATGTACCTCCATATCACAACCTTAAAAGGCATACACATTCAGATTCCCGGGTTGCTGCTAGAATAATACTGACCAATAAATACACAAAACAAGGCAAGAATTCAGCGCATACCCAGAGAACACCATTCTGATTATAAAAGTTGCCTAATGAAATCAGACATAGGATGACAGATGAGATTAGCCCATGAAGCAGAGTACATCTGATTAACTTGTTAGTCTTGGCCACCACAGAGACTCTTACAAGATTAGTGAGGCCTATGTTTTTATTTATATCCTTCAACCTTGACTGGGGCTGAGGAGGCTTTCACAGAAGTGCTTGGAAAGCTGGTCTCAAAGCTTCATATAGGAATTTAAAAGGCATTCATGTCAATGAGGAAAAGTGCTTGCTAATGGCTAAGAGGAACTCCTTGTGTCCTACTCTAATTATAGTCATCTTAACATTGTAGACATTGCATTGATATAATAAGGTCCTCTTACACATAGGCAGTGTCAATCTGACAGCATCATAAAAATCAATATACAATCAACTGAAAAGCTGATTTTACTCTCAAACCATGGATTTATCTATCTATCTATCTATCTATCTATCTATCTATCTATCGCTCCTGGACTATATCCCTTTAATAGACCCATCTGCCCAACAGCAGCCAAAAGTTTTTTCCTTAAGTAAAGTATTAGCAATAGGTTATACAGGTGAAGGCCGTGGTGTGTGTGTTTGGGGGGGGGGGGTAGTGATGTTCATCTTGATTTCAGGGTTTTGCTGTCCAACCAAGGCTGCCAAACACCAACAGTGTTGTGCTTCCAGCTTTTTTTTCTCCAGAGTGCCAACTAGCCTTCAACTTCTTCCAACAGAGCCAGCTCGCTATGTGAGGCAGCAGCAGAGCAGTGGGGTCATGTAACATTGCGATACATGACCACCCAGTAGTAGTGGGGTAGCTCATATTGTTTGACCAGGGCACAACATGAGCATCTCGTAAGGGTGTGTGTGATAGTGTCAGCATGGAAGAGATAGTGTTTGTGCATGTAACAGAGTGTGTATTTATGCAAATGTATAAAATTTCCCACCCTCTCCTGTCCACTGATCTATAAACCTGATCTACCTGGGAATAATTCTGTTCTCCCAAAGCTAGTTGAGAGCTTCTTCTTTCACAGGGCAAGGGAGTGCCATTTGGACACATCCACTTTTTCCTTTTTGGTTCTGGCCCCACTCCATTTGCATAAAGCCATGCCCCTTCATAAAGCTCCTCCACAAGTGGAAGCACTCATAAGTATAATATATGACTCGCAATGGGCATTCCAATTCACCCCAAAGGTGTTCAAAATGGTGCAGGCCATTCCAGTTCCTCCCCATCGAACTATGGCTTTATGGCCCTTGTTTTATGCACATTCAAGAATGGAATGGAAAGGGCCTTCCCCAAACTGGTGCCACAAATTTTGATGTATACTATTGTCTTAAACATCTTTGTATACTGTTAGGGTGGCTATCTGTAGCTCTCCATCTTCTGGGGAGCAGCTTTTTGAAGAGCAGGGAGTGGGAAGTGAGCTTAACCAAATACCACTCCCCTACCCAGAGAAAAAAGAAGCTGGCCTGAAAATCCTGAGGAAGCAGAGCTTCACCTGGAAACTCCAGGTCAAACCTGGTTCCCAGCATCAAATTCTAACATTAAAATAACACATACCGTAATTAACACAATGCTCAGTTAGAATGCTGGAAGCAAATAACATGAAAACTGCTCTACAAATCAGATAATTAAATAAACATTATTTAAGTCTCAATGAAGTCACATGTCATTCGACCAAAATAGTATAACAACTCACGGTGAACCAGCAGAGAAATCATTACTAAATATTTTACCATAATCAAATAGACAAATTTAGATGTTTTACTGAATTATTGGTGGCTATACTTTAAATTTAATTACTGTAAGATGTTATGGAATAACTTGCTATGATCTAGCAACTTAATAAACAGGCAAATGAGAATTACAGCCATATGGAACAGAAAATACATTTCAAAGTGCAGCCTATTGAAAGCCGAGGGCAGCGCCCTTACCTACAGTCCACAAAAAAATTTGCTATTACTGCCAAGTTACAAAGCTGGCACCCTCCGACTGTCTTGATGTTAAAGAATCATGGCAATCGTGATGTCACTATCATTTGTCCTCAATGGTTTGTACGTTATTTCCGTTCCAGCATCTTAAATAATGTTATACATTTGGGCCTACCTTTACCTTGACCAACTCCTCATAACAGCTCAATCTAGTTTCTGAGATTTCTTAGTAGATTATGTGATTATATTGGAAAGGTGATTCAATAAGAATGAAAAGAGAGCATACAATTGTTTGATGTTATTTTATTTATTACATTACATTTGAATTACAAAGCATGATTTTAACTAAATCTCTAGTATTGCCAAGACTGTACTCATCAGTTAAAAAAAATGTATTTGGAACTTAAAGGCAATACGGTAGTTGCTCGATTATAAGTCGACCCCCCCCCCCAAAATTTGAATATTAATTCAGGAAAAAAAGAAAAAGCCTGAATATAAGACTACCCTATAGGAAAACAGTTTTACTAGTAAACATTAATTCACATGTAAACTATTTTTCATATTTAATAAAAACTATATTTGAGAAAAATGCATTTCTTGCATGATTTCCTTTTACTTGCAAACCTGCCCCCCCAGTTATGCACATCTGCCCCAGGCTTGCCACTCTGCTCCCCCAGATATGCCTCATACCATCTATATCCCACTCTGCCTCCCTGATATGCCACTCTGCCCCCCAGATATGCCACTCTGCCCCCTAGATATGCCTTATACCTACCAGATTTGCCTTACACCCCCTAAATGCCACTTTGTCCCCCTGATCTGCCACGCTGACCCCTGATCTGCCACTCTGACCCCCCAGACGTACCAATGCCTCTCTCACAAATACAGGCTGTAAACAGCCTTCACATATGAACTATCCAAAATAGCAACCATGTACATTCTCTTATGCAGATGCCTTCCCTATCAAAAATAGATCCAGATGTTCCAAAGAAACTTGGGTTTACAGGAATGTGTGCACACTACAAAATAGGTAAAATTAAATGAGTCTAACAACTGGAAACACCTTTGTTGTAATCATGTGACAAATATGGTTAGGAAAAGGCAGAGGAACACACTGTACTATGGGTGGATCCCAGTATCAGCTTGTGGTTCTCCTAGCACGTGGGAGTGTTAATCACACGACGTAGTAAGGTTACATAGCGAAGAACAGCCTCACCTCTTTAGCTTTTGAAACAGTTATTAACCCCTTAATGACAAAGCCCGTACATGTACGGGCTCAAAATGCATTGTTTTCAATGGGTTTAGGGACCGCCCATTGTCCTTAAGGGGTTTAAATTGTGACTACCAATAAAAATATTTGCATTAAAGCTAGTAACAGCAACAATGGGTTTACATTTATTCTGGTCTGATATGCCTATTGCTTAATTCAAGGACTACATCCACAACACACCTGCATACACACACAAAGACAAAATGATAAATAGACAGACAGAAAGAGAGATAAAAAGACAAGCAGAATAAAATGAAGGGGAGATTGGTGACCAAGGGGTACTGCAGTTAAAAAGCAAGGGTCATTTGGCAGACCAAACTCTGCATCTTGTTCAGTTAAACACATATTCATTAGAGTAGATCACACCAAACCCAGACTTTTGGTAAATGCTGTCTGGACTCTTTGTTGCCCTAACCTTCCAGGGGTTCTGGTAGTGGCCTAAAATCTTCCAAGTCAGACCAGCTTAGGGCAGCTGCCTTTGGGCCAGCCTTCTCCTGACTGTATGTTTCACATGGCTATTAAGCTGTGCTATTTAGTCTCTGTGAACAACTAAAAGTGATTTGACTGAATAATTATCGTTGACAATAGCACTTTTAATGCAGAAGATGAGGAATATTTCTTAACAATTCCGACTCCCGTACGGAAGATTGAGGTGCCTGAACACTGATTACTTGGAAAACTCAAGGAACTGAATACTGAACATTCACCTTATCTATTCCAGCATATGCTGAGTGTTTTTTTGTTCCATGGTGGTTGTCATACATTTGACAGAGCAACTTTCTTTTGAAACCTACTGCTGCAACTATAAAGATAACCTTCCCCTGAAAAATAAGCAGGACATAAAATGCCAGGAGAACTGAGTGCAGAGGAAGGAAGACAAGGAATGTGTACAAGTCATGTAAGAGTTCAATGTACTGATATTTTATTGGTTGTAAACTTACTAAAATTACATACTTTGTGAGATGATAACAAAAAAAAAGAACAAGAGAAAATCAGGTCACATCATGATAAATGTGGAAGGTCAAGTGTTTCTTTTTAATATAGAGCTGCTTCATGCAAATTGCGTTTCTGGAAACTGACCTGCAATTAACAAACATCTGGCATTTTTGCTAATAGATCTTCATACAAAAAGGGACCAGAAACTGCAATCAGGCAAACTTCAATTTGTTTAATAGAGACTGGTCAGTCTTACACATTGATAATTTAATATGCACTGAAAAAGTAACATTTACCAAAGCAGGGCTAGGTAGAAGGCCCATAGTCCTCGGCCAATCATGGAATTCCAATATACCGGTGGCCTACAGTTTTCAAATGAAAGCATCCAAGTGGGCAACAGTTGGTGACATATGTACATTTCCACCCACAAATTGCTAAAATCTAAAACATGTCAGGGAAAGTATCAATAAATCTATTATAGCTGAGCCAACAGCTGTACTCAATTGGCAGCCACTGCTTATAACTATACCATACTCTTCAGATATACTCCATCTTTTTGTTGTTCAGGCAGGTGGGCTTTGCTTTAGCTCTATCCACTTACTTTCCTTCTTCTTTCCTTCTTATTTCCACCTACATTTATCCGCTGCTGGATCTCATACAGACAGAGTACCATGAAAGATCACAGGAATGCTGACTTCTGCACAAAGTAAAACAAATACATCTGCATGTAATGCTTCATACTGTTTCCAGCACTAGGAGAAGCAGCTTTCTGTTGGAAAAAGAAAAACACTGTACAACAAGTGGTTTCATTTGTAATTACAATTATACTTTTAAATATTTATAGGCTACAGATCTAAGCACAGGATTTAGACTTCTGGCTTATGGACTAGACCTTCATACAATGTATCCTTTTTGTGTTTGTCGAAAAATGCTTTGCATCACAAGTATTTTTTTTATATGCAACACATCTGAATTTGTTGATGTATACTATATGTTAGAAAAAAATATATGTATGTGGGCATGTGTTCGTGTTAATACCCTCAAAGGGAATCTGTAGACACCATTGTAGATCACTGTATATTAAGGTAAACATTAAGCCTTGAATGCTCTGTGTTTGTCTGCAGCTTACCAGGCACTGTGTATGCAGGAAATGGGAAAGAGATAGTGTTTTGTGGACAACCCATATCAGCCCCACCGAGATAAAATGGGCATAGCATGGCATGACACCAGCCACACTGTGTAGGTGTAGCCATATGTACTGTATATGTGTGATTGAATTATTGACTGTGTGTTTAATTTCAAATTGTCCTTAAATGTAGGCAGAATCATGATTTTTTTAGGGGCCCGTGGATAGCTGATGAATGTGTACAAAGTCAAACCAATGTTATGCTGTTTTCTCTGAATACTGATTATCTACTCTTTATTAAATTAGGCCCACTAATGGGCTTGATTGTTCTTTGATGAAATTTAATTAATTAAGAAGCTGCCCCCTTACGAAAAAATTACTGCAGTTTTTCTGAAGTAACGCTTGGCTGCCTTTGATTTATACAAAGAAACCGGTCAATGACTTTTGCAGCTGGTGGATTGCATTTATTTGTCACTCCTATACTTTGTATTTCTTAGAATTTTTTGCTCTGTCCAAAGACAATATGATTGCGTACATTGCACAAACAGATATAAACACTGACCACATTATACTGTGCTCTGTGTAAACGCGTTATAAACACTGACTCCTATACTTACTAAAGGGTTGCCTGTTGAGTTATGTGTACTATTTTGGAGCCAGGCAGCATAGTTAAGCAGCTAGCATGGGTTAATTCCATGAAGCAAAAAGTGATTTTAGGAGCCAAAGCTACCTGGATTTGTCCAGCCATAAAGAATAGTAATACTTAGTACAGTTCTGAAAAGTATCAACTGGTCATCTGTTTAGGCCCGCATTTCTCATGATTAGATATATTTCTCTGCTCACTCAATTTCAGAAATGTTATGACTGACCATATACACACTTTAAAACTACATAGCTTCTATTGTTAGGCAAAAATTGACAGGGGTAAAGCATAACTGTTATCATTATATACGGAGGCAGACATTGACAGGGGTACAGCACTTATCAACACCTATCACTATATACTGAGGCACACATTGATGGTGGGACAGCGTAATCCCTATCACTATACATTGAGCCAGACATTGACAATAATGCAGCATAACCCCTATCACTATATACTAAGCCAAACATTGATGTGGTGTAGGCCTACCACTTCAGTGTCTGGCTTAGTATATAGTAGGGATGCACTAAAATGAACATTCTGGACGGAAACCGAAAACTTGGCTGAAACGTGGCCGAAATGGAAAATGACCCCCCCACACCTTCAAAAACAAAAGAAAACACACTTTATTAAAAGTAAGTAACACGCCAAAATTAGACAAAAAAAAAAATCAATAACAATACATACATATATATATATATATATATATATATATATATATAATTGTTAACAGCAATCACACTGCTATCATGCCCAGGTTGCCTGCTGTTAGCAAATATATATATATATATATATTATTGAATTGTTCTGTATTGGTGTGTTACTTCCGTTTAATAAAATTGTGGTTAACACACCAAAATTGGACAAAACAAAATTAACAACAATATTATATATATAATTGCTAACAGCAATCACACTCCTATCATGCCCAGGTCCCAGCATGTACTGGCTCTGTTTACAGCCTGCCTATGCCATGCTACCCCCCTTCCCCCACACTTACACATCCATGCTATCACACACTCACTCACTAACATTTATTCACAAACACTCAGCATAAACTACAGCATAACACCCATCACTCTCACACACTTACTAATCCACTCTCACTGAATGTTTTCCTATCTTTCCTACTTTTCCCGCTACAGCTCCTTTTCCTCCTCCTTTTCCTCCTCCTCCTCCATTACTGTGCGTCTCTGGAAGGGTGCCAGCATGGTGACACCCCCCTGATGAGCGGCAGCCGGGACAGAATGCCCCCCACCCCCGCCCCCCACTAGGTACGCTACTGCAAAGGGCAGTCACACCAAATATTGATTTGATTTAGATTGTCTACTTACTTTGCATTTTGTTAAATGATAAAAACAAACTACCGTATTTGCTTGATTATAAGACGAGGTTTTTTCCAGAGCAAATGCTCTGAGAAATACCCCTTGTCTTATAATCGGGGTCGTCTTATAATCAGACCTCAAATAGGTCTGACTATGAGACTAAGATCCAGATCCCCTGCAGCGATGCAGGGGACCTGGATCCTCCTGTGTATGCCCCCCCCCCAACTTACCGGTGCTTCTGAGTCCCCGGTGCTTTGTCCGGCATTTCTGGTGGCAGAGTGGCACATAGGGGGTCAAAAGGCATATCATGGGGCACAGTGGCATATAGAGGGTTAAAAGGTGTATCATGGGGCACAGTGGCATTTAGAGGGTTAAAAGGCATATCATGGGGCACAGTGGCATATATGGGGTATAAGGCATTTCTGGGGCAGAGTGGCAAGCCTGGGGGCAGATGTGCATAACTGGGGGGCAGGTTGAAAAAAAAAGGAAATAAAAACAAAATATTTTTCTCAATCGTAGCTTTTATTAACAAACAATTATTCACATAGTTTACATGAATTAACATTTACTGGTAAAACTTTTTTCCTATAGGGTCGTCTTATATTCAGGCTTTTTCTTTTTTTTCATAAATTAATATTCAGATTTTGGGGGGTCGTCTTATAATCAGAGTCGTCTTATAATTGAGCAAATACGGTATTAACGTGTCTCTTTTTGAAAGCATTCTTACTTTACAGCATTTTTCACACATGCCTAAGTACTGTATATATTGGAGTATATAACAGTAAATAAGACCATCTTAACTTTCTGTTGTGAGGATTTGTAAGATTATTCCTTATTAAGGTATTCCTTCCCTTTTGTTCATCCCCTCTCTAGCTGATTTATGTATTTGTATCCTAGTTCTGCTACCTTGTGACATGTCTTAGCTGCTATAAGTTAAGATAACCCCTTTACTTTTTATTTAAATATAGATAAAACAACTACATTAATGGGCAAGCAAAAAAACAGCAAAAAAGTTTAGGTTGTGATGTAAATGTCATGACACATGTGACAAAACTTGTTTGTGGAAACTTTGGGTTGGAAAACTGTGACACAACCCCCCCCCCACACAAATGTTTTAATACAAGGCAATAGTTTTTTCTTACTTCCACCAAAGATAAGTGAATCTTTCTAATCATTTTCTAAATGATACTGGGTCACTAACAAAATGTAAAAATGCAATAGTTAATGTTTTCATTGGCTCTGAATTTCCACTTACGTTGACAAAGTAATAAGGTACATAATATTTTTTTTTAAATATTCTTCCCCCCTTTCATATGCTCATGAGCCTCTTTACAATGAAATCATCCTTGCCCAAGCATTACCTCTCCTTCTGTCTCAATCCCCCTCAACACCCAAATAAATTGCAATCTCCTAACAGCAATGCATTATTTTCCTTCTTAAGATGTGTTAATATTATTGTGTTAATTAATTATTTGTTTATAATCAGTTTCAATATTAATGTTAATTTTCATTCTCCCCTAATGTAATGGCGCAACTGTAATAGTTACCAGATCACTTGAACCAAGACTACCAATAACACCCAAGGCACTTGATCTAGTTGACTAATTTGTATGGAAACATTGCTGAGTTGACATCTTGGCATAATCCCCTTGTAAATCTCTTGTGAGACACAAATAGAGTCTCAGTCTCGGATAGGAGTTACACAGAGCATAAAAACAGAACCTTATCTGTGTCTAGACAGTTCTGTCATCCAAGTCCATAACCACAGTTCACCCAAACATGACCTTGTATATCTAACCTTTCTCTATCAAACCCTATAGGCTATATATAGCCTCAATGTTCGAAAAGATGAACATCAGCAGTTACACTATAAATTCATAACATAGATTAGATCTTTAAAATTTTAATTTAACTGATCAAGAACACATTTTATAAAAAAATAAAAGAACGTTCATGCTCCACAAATAAAACAGTGATTTCCTTTTCCATTTTATTTTATTTACCATTGCCAGTTAAATAATGCAGCTGCAAATACAGTGAATACATTTTATTACTTAGTGAAGTTGTCTATTTTACTGAATAAAGCACATGAGCAGGCTATGTGATTCTGCCCCGTTAAAGCATACGTGTGCCCTAGGCAAAGGTTTTAATTGTGTACCCAATAGACCACTTCTACTTTTATTATTACTTATGTAGTGCCAACAGAGTGGTTGGCCCTGGAGGTTACAATCTAAAGTCAGGGAGAAATTGATACACAAGGGGTAAAATATTTAAGGGACAATCGAGTGTCTAAAATGAAAAAACACCATAAGCAGCTCCCCTCCCCCTTCAGCCAATCAGAGGGGAGCACCCGTGCACGGAGGGTCTTATGACACCTCTCCAGAGCATTCACCAACACATCTCCTCCACAGCAAAGAGCTGAGGGTGGTCAAAGGGCTAAATACAAATGCGGGATTCTGCACATCCTCCATGCATTTGAAAAAGGACTCCAAGAAAATTTAAAAGGGACGCTCACCTATCATATTGATTCAAATGCACATAATGGCTGGGCTGTCATTAACGTTAACGGCTAGTGATGTAGTTGGCAATTTTTGTTTTCATGGATCGCTTAACTTCTTATTGTTTATGTGAGAATAAGATGGAGTTGGGTGGAGCATTCAAAAGGATGCCATAATACATTTCAAAATCCTGATAGCCCTTATCAATACTTCTGCCTATATAAGTTTTCTTACATCGACTTATGTCCCAAATAGTTTGGACCCACATATAACATATGCCTTGCTTTACCACCATTATAACATCCTACCATACCTGTCTACAAGCTATTATTAATATATGGCCTCCCTGAAGAAAAATGTATGTATGTTTATGTAAGGATAAAATAAGTATTCTATTTAAATTTGTATATCAAACAAAATAAATATGTTTTTGTCTTGAGTAGACAAAGTAATCCCTGCTGTGATACCAGCTTCAAACACGCATAGGAACACATTCTATTTTCAAAGCATGCTGACTGTGTGATCTTTTTAAAGATGTGAAACGTTTACAGCTGGTAAAAAGCTGGGAACATAAAAGGTATTCTGTTTTGCTGCCAAGAGGCATATTTTGGGGTTATTTTTATCATGTAAACAGCCACCAACATATAAACTTTGAGGGACAGGATATATCCCGATGCACTACAGTATAGTATAAGTGTGTACTAAGAGCATTTCACTAGCAATATTTATGGAGCTTAATAAAATAATTGGCAAGCCATGTTAGCATCTATTAATCCAATAAACGTCCTCCATACTGACAACTGTCTAATAAAAGGATCCAAATTACCTTAGATTGTAGACAATCAAACACTGTGTTTTATTTTATTGCCATAGTAAATGTAAAAGTGTATGATAATTTAGATATTAGTCAGATTTAAAAGTGCAGCCTACATTTTCATTAGTAATACATCTTTTTGGTGACTAATGCACAGCTGGGTCCATGAGTACTGCTACTAATACATTATTTGGTTTCAGTTAAGAACCTTGATTATGAAACTGGAAAATGATGCATATATAGACAAAAAATATATGTTTGAAATGATAATAAACACTTTAAGTAAGGCAATACTGAATGCTTTATTTCACCTGTATATGCCATATGTGTATCTGCCAGAACACTATATGATGCTGAATATTTATATATAATTTAACCTAGAATAGGATAGGCTACCAGTGTTGAACGGAAATTGTTAACAGGCTGCACGCCAGTGATCCTCCAGTTCTCCCCACAAGTAGCCGCACACCCACAGACCCGCATGGGGAAATGGGTGCCGAAGATCAACAGTACCTCCAACCCCAACAAAAATAAACACAGGCTTCGCACTTTGGTAAGTAATTGAAAAATGCTTTAATGTGCAATAAAGTGCTAATATGAACCCATTGTAACACAAAGTAAAACCTGGAGAGTTCCCAGGTATGTATGTAGTTTTATACTATTGAGGATAAGCCTGTGTTACAAATGTAAAAAAAAAAATGTATTGGAGTTTGCGGTAATACGAGTATTATTATATGACACACAAAACTATTTTTAAAGGTATAAGGTTGTGTTTACGGTGTTTAGCATAACTAGAACTACCTTCAGTTTAGGCCTTATGTTTTTGAACGTAGTATAAATTGTTTGTAAGGATATATGGTTTAAAACAATTCTACATCAGTGGCAAAATGTGGCAGAATCAGTTGATTAACCCCTTCGTGACAATTGCCGGTCCGGGCACGTCACTGAAAATCGTGACGATTATGACAATTGACGTGCCAGGACCGGCACGTCTTTAAACGGGTGAAAAAATCGATCCGTGATCGATTTTTTTCACTCAAACGGTGTTGCTCTAATGCCTCGACATCGAGGCATTGAGCAACACCAAAAAAAACATTCCCGCCCCCCCCCCGATCGCTCCTAGGAGCAAAAAAAAAAACATGTTTGAAAGACTGCACGTCTTTCAAACATGGCGGTGCCCGCCGCCGAAAAACGGGTTTAGGAAGCGATCGCGAGTCGCTTCCTTTGCTTAGCTGGTGTTGCTAAGATGCCTCAGTATCGAGGCATCTTTGCAACACCTGTTTAGCAAAGGAAGCGACTCGCGATCGCTTCCTAAATGCTCAACTTACCTTCCCGGTGCCGGTGTCTTCGAAACACACGCGGTGTTTCAAGATGGCGGCGCCCATCAAGCCGGGGGGCGGAGCCTGCTGACATCATCGGGGGGGTGTTGCTGGATGTCATGGACATCCAGTGAATAACACCCCTAGTGGTCAGATCACTCATAAGAGTGATCATGATTTGATAAATCAAAGGCAATGTTTTCTAAACATTGCCTTTGATCAGTATTGGATCTGCCCCCCTCCTTCACTTGCTTCTAGTGAGGGAGAGAGACAGATCGGTGTGTTCCCTAATAAAAATATATATATATTGATCCAAAGGCTCTTATAAGAGCCACCCATATAATATTAACCCCTTCATTGCCATTGATCACTGCATAAACAGTGATCTTGCATAGTGGCAATTGTTTTTGGGTTTTTTGTTTTTTTTACATGTTTTTTTACTTTTTTTAGTTTTTTTTACTTTTTTTTTAGGTTTATTTTTTTTTTTTATTATAGCCATTAACCCTTTCCTTCCCCACTATTTTTGCTGCAATTCTTACCATGCAGCGGTATACGGCTGAGGAGGCGTATGCCTTTTTGGCCACAGATTCTGAGGCCACTGATACAGCGTCAGATTTTGACGTTGGTCAGTTCACAGATACATCTAGTGATGTATCTGTGGCTGTTAGGACGCCTACCACACGTAGTCGTGGCAGTGCACCAGAGGCATGGGTAGCGCCTAATAGGTACAAGCCAGCTATCCCTCCTTTTTCTGGAATTCCTGGCATCAATATTGATGTTACAGGATTCACTCCACTGCAATTTGTGCAGGTTTTTTTGGGAGACGATGTCTTGGGAGACATTGTCACACAAACAAACATTTATGCCCAGCAGCACCGTGCTGCTAGCCCTAATTCTTTTTGGGCAAAACAGCCATGGACTCCCATTGACGTGCCAGAATTTCTTAAATTCTGGGCACTCACAATGTTAATGGGCATTATAAAAAAGCCCTCCATCCGCTCCTACTGGAGCACCAGCCCCATCTTTAGTACCCCCATTTTTGCCCAAACTATAACTAGGCAAAGGTATGAAATGATTCTTCGTTTCATGCATTTTAGCGACAACAGCCTGTGCCCCCCTAAGGAGGACCCCCAGTTTGATAGGCTGTACAAAATCCGCCCCCTGATTACCCATCTCGCTGCCAGGTTTCCAGAGGTTTATACACCTGGAAAGAATATCTGCGTGGATGAATCCCTAATGAAATATAAAGGAAGGTTGGGATTCAAGCAGTATATTCCTTCCAAGCGCTCTAGGTATGGAGTGAAGGTGTATAAGCTCTGCGAGAGCGAGACAGGATATACTCATGCCTTCCGGGTATACGAGGGTAAGGATAGCTACCTTGACCCTCCAGGTTGCCCAGATCATCTGGGCACCAGTGCCAAGATTGTTTGGGACCTAATATTCCCCCTTATGAACAAAGGCTACCACTTGTATGTAGATAACTTCTATACAAGCGTCCCTTTGTTCAAGCTGCTGTATTGTTTCGATACGGTAGCTTGCGGTTCTATAAAAAAGAACCGCTTGGGTTTCCCACAACGCCTGGTACGAACCCGGCTAGGAAAGGGGGAGACCTCAGCTCTACGCCAAGAGGAGCTTTTGGCATTGAAGTTCAAGGACAGAAAAGAGGTGTGCATGCTGAGCACCATCCACGATGAGAGAACCGTGGAGGTTTCTGTCCGTGGCAGAGCTGGGGTCACTACAAAGCCAGTGTGCATCAGGGCCTATAACAAGCACATGGGTGGAGTTGATCTGTCAGATCAACTCCTACAGCCCTACCTCATTATGAGGAAGACAAAGGCCTGGTACAAGAAGGTTGCAATTTATCTAATGCAAATTGCAACCTATAACGCTTTTTTGCTGCACAAAAAAGCAGACACTGGGCTGAAGCTGTCTTTTTTGCAGTTTCAGCTCGAAGTAATTTCAGGTATCTTGTACCGTGATGCACCTGGTCCCCAAGTAGTGATGGGAACCAACAGAATTGGGGCTACCCATTTTATTTTTAAAATCCCCCCTACAGCAAAGAAGCAGAATCCCCAAAAGAGATGCAGGGTATGCTACAGCAGGGGGCAAAGAAAGGACACCACATTTTACTGTCCAGATTGCCCTGGAAAACCTGCACTCTGTGTCGGTGACTGCTTCAAGCTGTATCACACAGTTTCCCATTTTTTATTTTTTTTTTGTTCCTGCTCCATTTTTGTATTTTTTTTTTATTTTTTGTTACATTTACTGTTTTTTAGCTTTTATTTGCTCCACCATTTTTAAGCGTTTTTATTTGCACTGTCAAGTGACCCCTGTGTCCATTCCGTGGCATGAGGGACCACTTAAGGTGCTAGATCAAATCCCTTCTTGGAGATAGGCCAGGCTTTCTTGTAACCTGTCCCTACTGATAGTTGGGTACAAGCATTTTTCTTTACCCAGATGTAAAATTCCTACTGAATTTGAATTGCTCATGTTCCAAATGTGGCCCTTTTGCCCCCAAACAATCTGACAAACCCATGCATGTGGGGTATCAATGTACTCAGGAGATGTTGCTGAACACATATCGGGGTGTTGTGGGACAGTGACATATACCAGGAGCTGTAATTTCACACCTGAAGTACAAAGTATGTGAAAAAAACACCAAAAACAATTACTATCCCAAACTTTGACAAGGGTTGGTGGTAGGATTAGTGCATGGAAAGGGTTAAACTATCAGCATCTAAAATACCCTGGGGTGTCTAGTTTTCAAAAATATATGGTTTGGTGGGGTAAATTTAATTTGCTGGCTTCAAAGATGCCCCAAATACCACATAGAGACAGAATTACCAGATTCAGAGAAAAATGGTTTTGAATTAGCAAAACTCTACTTGTACTTATTGCCCCATAACGTGTAGAAGAAAGCAAAAAAACATAAAAACATTGGGTATTTCTAAACTCGGGACAAATAGTAGAATCTATTTAGCAGGTTTTTTCAGTAGTTTTTTATGATGAATAAAAGATTTTTCAAATAAAAGTGAGAAAATGTGTTTTTTTTTCAATTTTTCGTCATATTTTATTATTTTTATTATAGGAAATTACATCATATGAAAAAAATTTTGGTGTCTGAAGAAAGCCCTTCTTGTCCTGAAAAAAACAATATATAACTTGTGTGGGTTTAGTAAATGGGTTAAGAGAAAATTACAGCTAAACACAAACACCGCAGAAACGATAAAACAGCCATTGTCACGAAGGGTACAAAAAGTAAAATCAGCCTTTGTCACGAAGGGGTTAAATCAGTTCCTATCCTGAAGTTGTTTTCCTTCTTCTCACTTTGCCAAGCAAAATGCTTTCTGAAACACTCAGCAATAGTGAGAAGCTTAATAGAGGAGAAATACCTTAACAGTCATGGATATCCTATGAAAAGGTAGTTAAAATGGCTGCCCCCATGCAGAACACAAAATACTTTAACCTGAACCACCATTACATACCTCCCAACTTCTACTCCTGGCAAATCGGGGGCAGATCTATTTTGAACACTGAAAAGTATTTTGTATATATTGCGAGCTGGTTGTAATATAGAATTGATCATGAATCCTGGCATCTTACGAAAAGCATCAACCTCATGAAATTACCAAACACAGCAATAAAATAAATTAGAAAAACTGAACTACACAAATGAGCGCCACCCATCTTCTTAACATGCCAACACTGCTTTTTCACAAGCAACTGCAATTCTAGACAATCAGGAAACCAGTATATAAAAGTCACAAGAGGGACTTCTCTTAATGTTCTCTGTAATAGAATAGTCTATATCCCTAAAAAGAAAAAAAGAATTGTGGACAAATTAGTAACATTGACAATAATTAAAATACATGTGTGTCATTATGGAAGTCAAAAAGTAATCTTACTTTGAATTTAAAGATTTCTATAACATTTCCAGTACACTCTATGAAATCTAGACAGAGACGTGCAGAGAAGGACTCAATGTATGTCCTTCAGGACCAGTCATAATACCAGGTACATCAGGCACCACAGAAATCACCCTTATGTGTAGTTGCTCTGGAACCTGAGAGGGGTGCAACAGAAGCTTCTGAAAAGTGTGAAGGATCTATGCCTACATTCACACTCAAATATATGAAATACACATTGCACATGCATGTATGAGGTCAACGATTGGCACTGATGTCACTTTTTGACTTCTTACCAACTGGTAGGCTAATTTGCATATGCATATTACTACATACAAAGTTTTAAACAGCTTATAGGAAGGGATAGGTCAAGGAGACCAATACTGGGATGCTTCCAGGTATTTGCATCAGATCCCATAATGTATTGAGGCCACTAAATGTTTGAGGATTCTGGGCTGGTTAGGCAGCTCATCGAACCTCTGTTGACTGACCATTGATAAGCAAAGTCCAAATTCTCTTGAAAAAGTGGAGGCTAAAGAGCATTACCTTATAATCCTACTTGATGTAAAACAAATCCTATAATAGTATTATTTTTTTGATTGTACTTTTCCATTTCACTAAATTTACGTTGTCTTCCAGATATGCTCTGTTTACAGTCAACTAGATCTGGTCCTGTATGTATTGATTCAATTTTGATATGAAACATTTACTGGCATGTGGTCAAGCCACTAACGATATTACGTGCATGAGTTGTTTATGATAAGGAATAGACAAATACACAATTTTTGCTACATACCGGTAATTATGACAGGCTTACATTCTTACCTTTACAACACCCATGGAGTTAGTCTCAAGCAAAAACAAACACTAAAAGGGTACTTTTAGTATAACTAAATTAATTTATTAATATATTTTGTCTTCCTAACATTAAGATTATCCTTAGGTTTTAACACAAATATTTTACTTTTTAAACCAAATTACAAAGGTTTTATTAAGTATATATATATTGATAAAAAATTATTTGATCCCCTGCTGATTTTGTACATTTGCCCACTGACATGACCAGTCTATAATTTTAATGGTAGGTTTATTTGAACAGTGAGAGTCAGAATAAAAACAAAAAAATCGGATAAGTTATACATTGATTTGCATTTTACTCAGTGAAATAAGTATTTGATCCCCTCTTGATCAATCAGCAAGATGTCTGGCTCCCAGGTGCCTTTTATACAGGTAACGAGCTGAGATTAGGAGCACTCTCTTAATGAGTCCATGATCTCAAGGCAGCTGGGACCATAGTCACCAAGAAAACAATTGGTAGCACACTACACCGCGAAGGACTGAAATCCTGAAGCACCCGAGAGATCCCCCTGCTCAAGAAAGCACATGTACTGGCCTGCCTGAAGTTTGTCAATGAACATCTGAATGATTCAGAGGAGACCTGGGTGAAAGTGTTGTGTTCAGATGAGACCAAAATCGAGCGATTTGGCATCAACTCAACTCGCCGTGTTTGGAAGAGGAGGAATGCTGCCTATGACCTCAGGAGAACACCATCTCCATCCGTCAAACATGGAGGTGAAAGCATTATGCTTTGGGGGTGTTTTTCTGCTAAGAAGAAGCACATTAAGCTTCTGGAGTGGCCTAGCCAGTCTCCAGATCTGTGTAGGGAACTAAAGGTTTGAGTTGCCAAACATCAGCCTCGAAACCTTAATGACTTGGAGAGGATCTGCAAAGAGGAGTGGGACAAAATTCCTCCTGAAATGTGTGCAAACCTGGTGGCCAACTACAAGAAACGCCTGACCTCTGTGATTGCCAACAAAGGTTTTGCCACCAAGTACTAAGTCAAAGGGGTGAAATACTTATTTCAATTGCAGTAAAATGCAAATCAATGTATAACTTATTTGAAATGTGTTATTCTGGATTTTTTTGTTTTTATTCTGTCTCTCAACTGTTCAAATAAAACTATAGACTGATCATGTCTTTGTCAGTGGGCAAACATACAAAATCAGCAAAGGATCAAATATTTTTTCATTCACTGTATGGCTATGAAATGTACCATGTGATTTGACCCCCCCCTTTTTTTTTCGTTTAGCTTCCTTTATACAAGCTGAGCTGAGCAAATTTCTCTCATGTGAAAAAGCCTGTCTTTTCTTATGAAACATGGTTGGCCCTTGCTTACATTCCCCAGCTAAAATATTATTGGTGTATTTATATAACTTAAACATTGCTAGTGGCAAACCATTAAGTGCATTATAGAAAGTACATTGTCATAATTGCAAGAGAAAAAAAAAGTCATGTGAACTTGGCCAGAATATTATTGTTAAGACACACTGAGGAATTCAGAATATGTAGCAAAGATCACCATACAAAAAGAGCCAGTAGGAAGGAAGATAAATGGATAACTATTTAAGGAAAGGCAAAGGTCACATGTAACATAGATGTTATACACAACTGTAGATTTAGTATGGTTTTGAGCTTCATATATTTGCAACTCAAATAACAGATTCGTTGCAATGTTATTGTTCTTTATGAAATAAATGTAAAAATGTTTAACTTGACAAAGAAAATCCATTCAGCCCTTCAACAATCAGTTAGCAAAATCAGGAAGTATTCATTGTTTCCCTAATATTTTTAGGAAATGTAAACCTTTTTAAAACCTTTCCTCGGAAGGTTGTAACTTTGGGACAGATATTTAAAATTCTTTAGATTTTTTTAGTGGAGTAAGTGCTACACAATGGAATTTACGTATGTAAAAAAGCGAGTCAGATGCAAAGTTTAAAAAAGGGGTCTAAAAACCATAGGAACTGATTTTTCAACAAACCTCTTAATCTGATTTTATTTAAAAGTTAAAAAATAAAAGAAAAAATGTCTGATTTATTTTATCTACTGCCTGGTCCAGAGTGGCCATTATACACACTGGGTAAATGGGCCGGTTTCTGATAGCACCTAACATAACATAACTTTATATATATTTGTCATCCAGTACGTATACTAGAGAAACACGTGCTGGGTGTGTAGTTTTAGTTTAGCGTTAGTGCCCAATTAAAATCAATTTACTTTATATTGTGATCTAGTATCTGCCGACAGGGCACTTAGATACAAGGAACCGGGGGGGGGGGGTCTGACTAAAAGGCTTGTGATTCCCTTTTTAAGGGTATAACAAATTGGGGTTGGGTATTTACATTTTATTTTATATTTTCTAATGGCCATTTTAGATCCATTTATTTATTAAAAGTTAAGTTTTATAGATCACACCTCTTGCATGCTATCAATATAGTCATATAAAATTAGATAGGACCACCCACAATTAGGATACTGCCAGTATTGCTACCAGTATGTTATGCTTGACATCCCTGCTTGAGCCCAGTTGACTCAATTTTTAAATAATGACAAGCCAAGGTTTGCACAAGGACAGGTATATATTGTTGTCTTTGATCAGTCACTACATAGAATCTTCACAATGGGCCATTAAACGTTCCTAGATATGGTGATGATAATACCCTATCTTTAACCTTGTCACCTTTTGTCGAGTCTGTCCTATTTGTTCTTTATTCCTGCTGAGCTGAAAGCGTTATTTTGCACCATTTCTCAGTTTTGACCGAAAACTTTAGCCCCAGCTCTAGACACAACACTCAAATCTAAATATGATTCAGAGAATAACCACTTTATGAATTTGTGCTCCTTTTTTTTTTAAACCACATAACCAGGCTTAAAACGTAAGCCGAGTTAAGTAAGTTTATAATATTTTGATTTGCAAGCAGGTTGCCTAGCTAACATTGCTGTTAGCTATCTGAACAAATACACTAAACTGTCTACAGACAAAGGATGGCTTGTAGCCATTACTCACCGGGCCAGCTTCCAGATGTCTGAAACATTGCATGCTGGTAATGTTCCTGATATCCTTTGGAGATTCATAGTTTCCACACATTTTTCACATTCCTACCACAATATGGTATGCTATCTTAAAAAAAAGTACTTTTCCAATATGCCATTGTTTTTATTAATAACCATGTATTCTCACTTTGTAGTTTTTAATATAAAATAAAGCACTTGGCTGAATTTTTTATAACCTACTATACCAAAGTCAATAGCATTTGGCTCCCATCTAGTGCTGAAGTCAGCACTAGTACTTCAGATTTCCGTGCTTGTCTTTTTTAGGTATTGCTCTTTTGGTAAAAATTTTGGTAAAAATTTGGAAGAAATCACTATGGAAACTGCACAACAGTTTTATGCCGGAATTACTCTTGTTATATTTTGATAAAACGTTGTTAATGCATTTGGATGTTTAATACAGGGTTGCTTTGTAGTAGTATAGATATATAGTAGTCTACATACATAGCTGAAACATCTGATGTGCCATTACAGGATGTCTTCTTATTTTTATGTTGTAGAATACCAGCACTGTCTTTAGGCAACTTCTAACACACAAAAGAAAAAAGAAAAAAAAATTTAGTTTCAAGCAAGAACATATTTTAAGCTAATTTTACAATGGAATAGCTTTAGCAGTCATTACAGTTTTCCAGATGTGAAAGATTTAATTGTCAGTGGGCAGACATGTACCATATGGAATCTATCTTTTTATCCCCATAGCACTTGTCCAACATATGGTCTATCATGTTATTTATTGGTCTTTGCATACCACCTGCTTAAAGGAAATATCATTTGTGGGCTGAGAGGGATTTAGTTATTAGCGTATGATTGGTAAGAGCTGATTTAAAATCAAGTTTTGCTATCCATATATATAGAAAGCATATGTATGTGTGTATAGATACATCTATGGGCGTGCCCCCCTTGATTTTCATTTGCTCTTTAAAAAAAACTTGCTCTCGCCGCTTTGCTCTTGCTGGCTGTCGGTCCACTTGTTCCTGTCTCCTTGTACAGGTATAAAATTGTTAAAAATGTGTCTTTATGAGTTAGCATATGTGTGCTAGAGTGTACGTTGCAGAGGGGAAGGGGCAAAGAAGGCACAGACAAGCTGTTTGTTTGTCCAAGTACAATGGCGGAAATAAATCTACTTCACGTTATCCAGCCTCCAATTGCACACAAAAAGGGCTTTCTGCACAATCACTTTTACATTTGCCACCATCTAAGAGATATGTGGCTGGCATCCTGCACACTTTGCCATCCATGCATTCAGTTGGTGCTAAAAGGGTTACATTTATAGAGACACCTCCCAACATTTTTAACCCAGGCTGTTTTTTACCTTTTGTACCCTTTTGGTTTAGATGTAATTTTCTCCCCACTCATTGAGTGTACCCACACAAGTTATATACCGTATATTCCGGCGTATAAGACGACTTTTTAACCCGAGAAAATCTTCTCAAAAGTCGGGGGTCGTCTTATACGCCGGGTACTGAAACTTACCGACTGGAGAATCACGAATCTCTAGGGGAGGGGTGAACGGAGAAGCCGCCTTCCCTGGGCCGGTCTTCAGGGCCGCGCCGAGGTAGTGGCAAGATCGTGATCTCCCCAACTAGCCCTGATCAGTGGGTGCCCGAAGAGCAGGGCTGGTTGGGGAGATCACGACCTCCCTCTAACTAGCCCGACATTAGGGAGCTCGAGGTCTGGCAGGGTTAGGATACAGATCCCCCACAGCGGTGCAGGGGACCTGTATCCTACTCTCCGATACGCTCAGACAGCCCCTGCCGGCACTTTCCACGGGGGGGTGCCGGCACGGGAAGTTGTCTAAGCGCATCGCGCAGACGTTCACTGGCCGCGGCGATGTGCGTAAACCCCCGCTGCCGGCACGTCTGCTCGGTGTGCTTTAACAATCTCCCTTGCCGGTAATTCCCATGGGAATTCGTGCAGACGCGCCGGCAGCGGAGGTTGTTTACGCTCGCCGGTGAACGTCTGCGCGGAAAGCTTTAACAATCCTCCTTACCAGTGCAGAACGGTATACAACTTGCGGTGCCAGAAGTGCCCGCACTGGAAGTTGTATACCATTCTGTGTAGAATAGATGTCCCCTGCCAGCCCCGCAAGACACCCGGGACTCCGGGAGTCTCCACTGGTAAGTCTAGGGGAGGGGGGCACATCTCGGGGGGGGGGCAGAGTGGCAGCATATCTCGGGGGGGGGACACACAGAGTGGCAGTGTGTGTAAAGGCAGGTGTGTGGTGAGGGCAGTGTATAAATGTGTATGTATGGACAGGCGTATGTTAGTGTGTGTAGATATATATGTGTGTGTGTGTGTAAGGGCAGTGTATGTATGTATATGTCTGTGTATGGGCAGTGTATGTGTATATGTGTGTTTGTAAGCTGGTGTGTACATGTATATGTGTACATGTATACATGTGTGTGTGGACAGGCATCCAAGCAAGCCAACAACCAGCCAATCACCAGTAAGGTACATCGCTTGCTGTGATTGGCTGGTTGTTGTATCCTGGGTAGAGAGAGGGGTAGTCTTATACGGCGAGTATAGCCCTAACTCTATATTTTAACTGGAAAAGTTGGGGGTCGTCTTATACGCCTAGTCGTCTTATACACCGGAATATACGGTATTGGTTTTTTTCAGGGCTATAAGGGCTTTCTTCAGATACAATTTCCAATAAAATAAATTATTAAATATGATGAAAACAATTTTAAAAACTGACTTTTACCCAAAACATCTTTTACTCATCAAAGAAAGCTAATAAAAAAACCTGCTAAATAGATTTTACTATTGTCCTGAGTTGAGAAATACAATGTTTTTATGTTTTTTTGCTTTTTTCTACAAGTTATTGGGCAATAAGTACAAGTAGCGTTTTGCTATATTTTTTTCCAAAGCTGGTCATTCTGTCCCATTTGGTATTTCGGGTATCTTTGAAGCTGACCAATGCAATTTACCCCATCAAACCATATATTTTTCAAAACTAGACACCGCAAGGTATTTCTAAGTACTTGTAAGCTATCCTTTTGCTCCTTAGAGTTTATGTATTAAAGAGCAATTATCATAGCAACCAGCTGAATGTCCCTGTATACTATTTTACCACTTTGAATTTCTATTTGTACATAACTCTGCAATGTCACAGATTATACACAGATTAATACAGAGAGGGAATTTTAACATGCATGGTATAGGTACAGGGCTGGGCATGATGAAGCAGCCTTTAAGGCCTGCAGCCGCTAAATGATATATATGATGCCATAGAAGGCATACACGCTTTACCTTTTTATATTATTGCAGCACATGGCTGCAAGTATCCATGAGGTGGCTGCACACAGATGGACCCAATTGCTGTGCTAGGAGGACATTCTTGGCCTGGGTAGGCATATTCCTGTCCTAAAGCTAAAGACGAGATCGATGTCTGATTAAGGTTTGAGTCTTTACATCAGTTGAAATGGGCAGACTAGAAGGGCTGAAGGGTTCTTATCTTCCGTGAGTGTTTTAGAGCACCATTGTCAAGACTATATCTATATCATGTCACTGGAATGAATCTGGCTTCCAGTAATCAATGAACAAAAGGTTCAGTTACTTTGTGTGGATATGAAACATTGGCATCTTAACCCCGGCTTTTGGAAAAGAGAACACTCTTTGACATGGTAGGCAGCGTCTTGTTTGTTTTGGATTAAAAGGTACAGTGGTGTGATCCATTGTTACATCATAGCACACTTTATTTTATTCATTTTGTTTGTTCACATTAGCAGTGCACAAAGACACGGCACAATTTGTACTCTGAGAAACACTTTGTATGAACAATATCAATAATGAAATAATTCTTCTGTAATACTTGTGTCCTACAAAAAGGACACAAAAAGACATCTGCTTGCATTATGGATGCAATTAAAAAGATAGATTAATCCATTGCTTTGCTGTTTTAATCAATGGAAAATTTGGCTAGGATTTATTTGTCTGATGGGTGAACCAAAATGACAAAGCAATACGAATATATTTACATACAGATAGTGTTACTTTTGATGAAACATTTTGTAATGGGGGAAGTTTAAGGTACCTGGATTAAGAAACCAAATAGAATAACATAGTATGTAACACTCATATTGCATAATGAAGGGTGTTTCATTAAAGGGACATTACAGCTATCATATGAACTATAATGAATGTAATAGCTGCATGTTCCCTTTAAATTTTTATGGTGTCCACTTTGCAAATCCATGGGGGCATTCTGCACAACGCCTCCCCCCCTATACATTTACACCTCACCTGAACTATTTGCCATAAAGGAGATGTGTTGTGCTGTGCCTTGAAGCAGTCAATAAGTGGGATGAATTTTCAAACCATGGTGGAGGAGGGAAGCTGTGGAGCTGCAGCAGACTTTAAAGGGGTTAATCAGCTATCATATGCATTGAAGTGCTGATTTCAATTTGAAAAAATCCTGTATACAAATTAACACTGAAAATAAAATCAACAATCTTTGCACAACTGTTTCTGTTTTCTCTTTCCATCGCTTTCTATTTCTGCAAATTTGTTGGACATCCCATTTCAAAACCACGATCGTTAATATGGAGCCCTCCTATTGTGGCTATAACAGCCTCCACTCTTCTGGGAAGGCTTCCCGCGAGATTTTGGAGCGTGTCTGTGGGAATTAGTGCCCATTCTGCCGAAAGAGCATTTGTGACGTCAGGCACTGATGTTGGACGAGAAGGCCTGGAATTTCAGTTCATCCCAAAAGTGTTCAGTGTGATTACAGTGAAGGAAACAATTATTTGATCCCCTGCTGATTATGTACATTGGCCCACTGACAGACATGATCAGTCTATAATTTTAATGGTAGGTTTATTTCAACAGTGAGAGACAAAATAACAACAAAAAATCCAGAAAAACACAAATTATAAATTAATTAGCATTTTACTCAGTGAAATAAGTATTTGATCCCCTATCAATCAGCAACATGTCTGGCTCCCAGGTGTCTTTTATACAGGTAACAAGCTGAGATTAGGGGCACTCTCTTAAAGGACACCTGTCCAAAGAAGCAATCAATCAATAGATTCCAAACTCTCCACCATGGCCAAGACCAAAAAGCTGTCCAAGGATGCCAGGGACAAGATTGTAGACCTACACAAGGCTGGAATGGGCTACAAGACCATGGCCAAGCAACTTGGTGAGAAGGTGACAACTGCAATTATTTGCAAATGGAAGAAACACAAAATAACTTTGGAGGAGGAATGCTGCCTATGACCCCAAGAACACCATCCCCACCGTCAAACATGGAGGTGGAAACATTATGTTTTGGGGGTGTTTTTCGGCTAAGGGCACAGGACAACATCACCGCATCAAAGGGACGATGGATGGGGCCATGTACCGTCAAATCTTGAGTGAGAACCTCCTTCCCTCAGCAAGGGCATGACAATGACCCAAAACACACGGCCAAGGCAACAAAGGAGTAAAATGCAAATCAATTTATAACTTATTTGAAATGCATTATTCTGGATTTTTTGTTGTTTATCTGTCTCTCACTGTTCAAATAAACCTAACATGAAAATTATAGACTAATCATGTCTTTGTCAGTGGGCAAATGTACAAAATCAGCAGCAGATCAAATAATTATTTGGGGGGCAGAGTGGCGTATCAGGGGGCATAAGGAATATCAGGGGCAGAGTGGCGTATCGGGGGGGTGTAAGGCATATCAGGGGCACAGTGATATATCAGGGGGCACAGTGGCATATAGGGAGGTATAAAGCGTATCTGGGGGCAGAGTGGCATATCAGGATGCACAGTGGCATATAGGAAGGTATAAGGCATATCTGGGGGGCAGAGTGGTATATTAGGGGCACCGTGGCATATAGAGGGATATAAGGTATATCAGGGGGCAAAGTGACATATAGGGGTATAAGGCATATCTGGGGCATAAGGCATATCTGGGGGTGGATGTAAAAGAAAACGTGATTTATCAGACCAGGCCACCTTCTTCCATTGCTCCATGGTCAAGTTTCTTATGCTCATGTCCCCATTGTATTCACTTTTGGCAGGGGTCAGGGGTCAGCATCGTATAGCAGCCCTATTTGAAACAAACTGTGATGCACTGTGTGTTCTGACACCTCTCTATTAGAACCAGAATTTATTTTTTCAACAATTTGAGCTACAGTAGCTCACCTGTTGGATTTGACCACATAGGCCAGCCTTTGCCCCCTTGTGCATCAATGAGCCTTAGCCGCCCATGACCCTATCGCCAGTTCACCGATTTTCCTTCCTTGGACCACTTTTGATAGGTACTGACAACTGCAGAACACCCTACAAGAGCTGCAGTTTTGGAGATGCTCTGACCCAGACGTCCAGCCATCACAATTTGGCTCTTATGAAAGTCGCTCAGATCGTTATACTTGCTCATTACACCTGCTTTTTGAGGACAAAATGTTCACTTACTGCGTAATATATGCCACCCACTGACAGGTTCCACGATAAGATTATCGGTGTTACTCACTTCACCTGTCTCAGGTTATAATGTTATGGCTGATCGTTATTCATTACTATACACACAAGTGAATAATGGAATAGAAATCTGCAACAATGTTTTTGTAACAGTGGTCAACTTTGGACCACTGCTGGACTAGGAAAGACCAGCCCGCTGGATATCTGCCTGAGACAATGGCACATATACATTTGACATGTTTTTGCACAAAGGGCTTCCCTGCAGTATATGACATGTAATAATCGAATAACTTGATTCCCTTCAGCAAGCTTATGTATTGTACATATTGCATAGTGGCCTTTTAGTGATGAGCAACAGGTATGGAGATGAGCTACTGCTGTTTTCATAGCATAGATACACAGTGTCCTGAAGTAGCAAGTGTGATGTATCATGCAACCAAGCACACATCATGCATTTGCCATATTGGAAGCTCTGCAGGATACAGATATCGTATTGTAAAATCTCCTTCAAGTCATACATTTGCTAAATATTTGGTATATATAAAAATGGGTTAAATACTTGGCGTATAATTGACAAATATGGTTAAACATTTAAAAGATACAGTAACATTGCTTAATATGATAAATGTATTGTATTTGCACAAAAATCAGCTTCTAACTCTAACTAAATATGTTTAGTAGTCAAGAAATAAGTCTCTTTTCTTTTCACAGTTCCATAATAAAGATGAGCTTTGTTGTTTACATTGATAAACTAGGACAGATGATTCTAATGTGTACCTCCCATGGGTATGAAACTGATGGAGTTCTGAGTCTCAGCCAACATCTGTATGTTCCCTTGACTACACTTGTAATGATGCTCCCAGAAAAAAACATCCAATCAGGACCTATCCTGCTAATTATCCTCACTATTTTAGACTTAGGTCACAAAACTAGTGCAAACCAGACAGAACCAGAAGAGAGCAAGTCTATCTTCTATGGTAGAAGCTGTTTAGCAGGGCATAAATACATTTTTATTTTAAGTACTGGACAAAAGTCAGAGAATGTACTCAGATACTTATTGGATTACCACCCAGAATTATTCATGATAAAGGAACGATACCTATTTGTTCTAATAGATGACAGTTGTTGCATTGTAAAATTTAAAATACAAATGTATTTTTACTTGTAGAGAATCATGATTGGTTTGCAATCCCTTGCAGAAGTCTAAGCATTACATAGTTTAATTCTTTATTACAACAGGAACTTGGAAGAAAAAGAGTAAGCAGTAAGCACCTTAATTGGGCATGCGTTCTATTGCATCTGGATTATAATATAAGGGAAAAAAGGAATCCATAAATTGGAAAGGCAAGAACTTTTTACTTAACTTTAAATATGTTGAATTGTATGCTGTGAAATGAAAGATTTCTCATACAAGTTCCCTAATATTTTATATGTATAAGGTAAACACAGAAACAATATTTTTTTTGTATTAAGAAACCAATTGGGTCCAAGACTGACCGAATAGAATCATTACCAGCAAAACTTTTAAATATTATACTCACTGCAAGTGAAAGAAGAAGTCTTCAGGGTATTTCCATGACTTCTATTTTTTAAGTAGGGCACATGACTAGTACTCTAAACACAATGTACATTCATAACCTAACACAGTACATTCATGCCATATTGCCTCCCACTGACTCATTCCTAAAATAACTTGCATCACTCCAGACTGCTTAATAATGGAAATAGCTACTGTAGTGAATGTCCATGTTGTAGAAGGAATCCTGCCCCAGTTACATCCATAGCCTTTAAAGTGTCTTTTAAAGAGCAGGAGAGAGCTCCATGAATTATCATAATGATCAGAAGTTTGCTTTGAAAACATAGCATAAGTACGTTGAGAAAGCTACTTGTGTACAAGTCATCTATAACTTGGATAACATTTATTTATTCTTGCCTGCTGAGATACTTAACAGGTGCCACTAAGGCATTGACATGTTGTTATATATATATATGCCTGCAAAATGTTATAAAAGTTTCAAAGCAAGAGCACAAAACTGCTTTGTGTTGTTGGCTCCACTAATTATATACGTGAGTCAGCAATAAATTGGCACATTGAGTTCTGGCACAAACTGTTTGCTTATCAAACCCTAAACAGCATTTCTCTCTTTTATGACTTGAGGCTTTACTATACTTATTTACACACATGCTGCAAATTCTGGTCAGTAATTCGGGGCATGTACATTAATTCAGTCTACCCATGCAGGCTATATGTTGCGTAGTCCTGATTTATTCCAAGACATTGCATGTATAAATACACAAGATGGCAATTTTTTTTTTTACAAAAAATGAAGAGATCATGCTCTTAGGAAGTGCGTGTGTGTGTGGGGGGGATCAATAAAAGTTAAACCACTGTATATTTCCATCATTGTTTTCTTATACCAAAGCATTCCTATTCAAAACATCACATAACCAGAGAACTCTCTGTCCAGCACTGACAAACCTTTAAAACTTTCCATGGGAAAACAAAGAATGTGAAATTGGAACAGAAAATTAATAATAGAGGAATGTCACTGCACTACTGGGTCTGTTATATAAAAAATGCCTAGAGAGTTCTACATCTCGCCTGGAATACTAAATAAATGCATATATTGGCTCAGTGCCTTACTGAGTAGTAAGTCCAAAGTCTGGTCTGCTGAATTAATGGTTAATGCAGCGATTGCACAGACTGAGCAAGGCTTTTTTGGATCAGTTATTTTGGCTTTAGGTTACGTGGCTGGAGGAATCCAAAGAACAGTTAAAGTGCTTGCTACAAATAATTGTACTACGTCAAAATAAAAAGGCATTTTTTTGAAGATTTAAGACACCCTTAATTGAGGAGATATTGGCAATCCACTGCCTAGAGATGGACAAAGTTTCAATTTTTTCCCTTGTAGCAGAATTTGCTCATTAATGATCCTTTTTTCCATTCTTCAAATAATTTTGCCCTTAAAAACAGTAAAAAATTAACATGGGTATCCTATGTGAAACATGCAACTTGTCTTATTGCAAAGTCAAAAGGCAGTAAAAGTGAGTTTCATTGCTTGGCAAAAAAGACACAGAACAAACTGAAGTCCTCACTATTTTTTAACAGAAAATAAATTTTAGGCCATTCTTAATTATTGCACATTTATGTGTTATGCAGACTTTTGTGCATGCTGCTTAGCATACATAAATCACATAAAAACAGTATTTTGGGGTTTTTTTTCAGTCATAACAAACATTATTATTTACAGGTTAGAAGAAAGTATTTAGACAGCTGCTAGTTGCTCAGTGATATTTACCCACCCTTTGAATTAAGTGACATGCTAAAACATTTAATGTGAAATAGCTTAGTGTAGCTTAATCTGTCAAAATGTGCCCAAACGTCAATCAATTTTGCTAATGAGTTTTAATTATCCAGGCCTATCCTAGATGTTTCATAGGTTTTGGTTTCCCACATTGCAAATGAATGACATTAAGCTCCAAACATTCCGCAATTCAAAAGTCCATTTATTGAAACGTATGCTGAAAATATGATAGATGGCCAGGGCATGCCTTAAGAGACTTGAAGGGGCAGAGACTGCCCCATCTTATCTGCCCCTTCTCACTCTTCCCCCTTTTCACTATGTACCCCTTTTCACTATGTACCCCCTCTCACTATCTATCCCCTCTCCCCATTTCCCACTATCTAACCCCCCTCTGCCCCTTCTCACTGCACCCCCCTCCCTCACCCTACTTACCTTGTTGCCGGAGCAAGCAGCAACTGCAGCCGGGCCCGCGGCAGGACCGGACTAACTGGGCCTATGCGCCCTCTACGGCCGCATTAACGCAGGGCATAAGGGGCACCTGCCCCTTAAGCCCGCCGCAACTGCGACCGCCACTCTAAGGGGTCGGGAAGCCCCCACCAGGGCCGGCCTTAGGGGTCTGCGGCCGCACAGGGCTTACATTAAAACATCGGGGGGGGGGTTTAACTTTATTTAACATTCTCCATGTTAATTAAAGTTAACAAAAACTTTATTTAACATGGAGGATGTTAAATAAAGTAAAAAAAAACAAAACCCCGATGTTTTAATTTAAACCCTGTGCGGCCGCACACCCGTAAGGCCGGCCCTGGTAGGGGCTTCCCGACCCCTTAGAGTGGCGGACCCGGTCGCAGTTGCGGCGGGCTTAAGGGGCAGATGCCCCTTATGCCCTGCGTTAATGCGGCCGTAGAGGCCGCATAGGCCCAGTCAGTTCGGTCCTGACTGGGCCTATTTTAAGGTAGGGGCCTGGAGCTGCAGCTCCATCAGCCCCTAAGGCCTGCCACCAGGTGAAATTTGGCGAGTTCTCAGGTATGATGATGAGTTAGCATATCTTTTTATATCATATCTTTCTGAGCTCTAAGAAGATGCATAGATTCCACTGTGGATAAATGAGTCACATGGCTTTGGATTTCTTACTGCATATGAAATCATATCTGATAGTGACCAAAAAAATTCAGATCAGGTGTGCATTGCCATCTCCTGGCAAATTCTCTTCTCTTATAATAAGTATAATGTTTTGTGTTTTTTGTATTTTAAAATTTTTAGTTGCCCTTGCCATCTTGAAATGCATTATTTTACTATATTTTATAAAGAAAAAAACACAACAAGCAACAGCTGCAAGAAGATTTTCGTAAAGTATAGTATACATATTTACTATCAACCATATTGGTGTTTACATGACAATCCCCTTTCGCGTGACTGTGGTTAATGTGGTCTGATGTAATGTATACAAGTAGCTGCAAACACACTGAAGATGCGTCATAATGAATCTTTAGCAATATCATCTCCTAATTAGTTCTACAGGTCATGTGTCTGCATGTGCGCTGAGCTACCATATATATATATATATATATATATATATATATATATATATATATATATATATATGCTAATTGCTAAAGATTGCATTCATATTGGATTGATGTCATAACAAAAAGAAAAAGTCTATGCGTACACATTAAAATCTGCCTAAACATGAAGGAACATGGTATGAACTTGTACCAAGAGAGCATGCAGCATCTCTTGTGCCGGCGCTGCATTAAATGATTACATTGTAAAACAAAACGGGATATTGTGCACTAGAATATCAACTTAAACCTAGATTAGCTTTATGGTCCATTTACAAAGCCATGGGGGTTAATTCTACTGAGCAGAGTTGAATGAGGTCACATGCCCTCACAGTATATATTTTTTTGTAATATATGACTTGTTTGTGAGTGCATACATTTAAATATCTTGTATATCCAACACATCTGAGATTGCCTTCTTTGCCTTAGGAATTTTAAAATAGATAAATATGAATTAGAATGAACTCATATCCAAGTGTATCTTTTATAAACAGGCACAACTGGATGCTTCCCGACTTAACGTGTTCTTTCTGTTCTTAGAAAATGTTACTTAAAAAAACCTCACGATCCACACAATGCATAAGGTGCTTACATTTGATTGCATGTAAACTTGTTCAGTCACGATACTGGTAAAAACCATCTAAGCCTTTTGAGGACTGAATTTAGAATTCAGTTTGACCCCAAATCACTTATTGCCAGTATCTGAATACTTGCTGCATTTAAGGACAAATACTTTTTTACAACTTTTTTTTACACTATATGACTAAAAGCATGTGGACACCAGACCATAACACCTATTCAGAGGCGTACCTAGAGTATTTGGAACCTGGGGCGGATCCTGTATGTGGCACCCCCCCACACACGCACACACTTTAAAACTGCATAGCTTCTACCATTATATACTGGCGCAGACACTGAATTGACGGTGGTACAGCATAACACCTATCACTATATACTGAGGCACACATTGATGGTGGTACAGCGTAATCCCTATCACTATACATTGAGCCAGACATTGACAATAGTGCAGCATAACTCCTATCACTATATACTAAGCCAAACATTGATGTGGTGTAGGCCTACCACTTCATTAGTAGTAGGGATGCACCGAAACAAATTCTGGACTGAAACCGAAAATGCAGCATCTACCTGGCCGAAACGGAATATGACCCCCCCACACCATAAAAAAAATCTAACACTTTTATTTAAAGTAAGTAACACACCATAATAGGACAAAACAATTAAATAACAATATTAACATATATAGCGTATTGGCTCGAATATAGGCCGCACTTTTTTTCCGCCACTTTAAGTCTTTAAAGTGGGGCTGCGGCCTATATTCAGGGTCTAGCGCCCGACGCCCGGGACATGCACCGGAAGTTGTATACGCGTATTGCGTAGATGTCCCCCGCCAGCCCCGCAAGACACCCGGGAGTCTGCTCTGGTAAGTCGGGGGGGGCAGAGTGGCAGCATATCTCGGGGGGGGGAGGAGGAGGGCAGTGGCAGCATATCTCGGGGGGGGAGGACAGTGGCAGCATATCTCAGCTCGGGGGGGAGACAGAGTGGCAGCATGTTTTTTTGGTGCTTTTTTAAAGAAAAAAACTTTTTCTTTAAAAAAGCACCAAACTTTTAGGGTGCGGCCTATATACGGGGGCGGCCTATATCCGAGCCAATACGGTATTTATATATATATATATATATATATATATATATATATATATATGATTGTTAACAGCAATCAGATTCCTATCATGCCCAGGCATACCCAGATTCCAGGATGTACTCGCAGACTTGGCATGATAGGAGTATGATTGCCCTATCTACCCCTTCTCACTCCCTTCTGCCCTATATACCCCTTCTCACTCCCTACTCCCTATCTACCCCCTATCCCCCGTCTCACTCCATTCTCCCTATCTACCCCCTACTAACTATCTACCCTCTCCCTCTTTGAAGTTCACTTACCTTTCAGGAGTCCTGCGGTGGGGGTACAAGGCCTCTGTCTCCCAGCTCTGCCACTGTATGGAACAGTATAGAGTGATGGGAGTTATGATGTACATTAGAGCATAATTATATAATGAAAAATACATAGGAAATGGTACAGCATAACACCCATCACTCTCACACACTTACCAATCCACACATACAATGTATGTATGTATGTGAATGTAAATATGTTTGTGAGCATGTATGTGTAAGCGTTTGTGTGTGTGAGCATCAATGTGTATGCATGAGCATGTATGTGTATGTACTGTATACATGTGTGCTGAGTAGGAGTACATGCATGTTTCATAAGTCTGTGTTTGCGTGAGTTTGTAAGTATGTATACATATGTGTGAGAGTGTTTGTAAGTGGAAGGGAGCAGGGGGCCAATAGTCTTTACTTGCCCCCAGGGCCAGGTCTCAGCCCTTTCCACCCTGCTTTTACACATCGTACATTTGTAGTAATCAGGAGCTATAGTTCACTCTTATTTAATGAGTACTACCATTAGGTAGCCTATTCCACCACTTACAAAATAAATGTTATAGGACAGGAACTTTATTGCAAAAATAGACGATAAATATGTCTGATATCTCACTAAGATAATGGCTTGGCTATACAGAATAAAGTAAACCTTTTTTACCACACAAAAACAATAATTCCAGACAAATTATTTATTTATTTCTTATTGACGTCAATTACCACTTCCAATTTAAAATTTCTATTTTGTTTTGATTTGCTTTAGTAATAAGTGTACACATTGATATGTGTATAGTAAACATGATTATACTTTACAGTCTGGCATTGATGTTTTACAGACTTTCAACTACCTGGCTCAGTACAAAATCTTTTTGTGACCAGCTTTTTTTTTCCACATTTTTTTAAAATGAAAAACTAATGTGCGCAGTACAAAAATCTTAACTCATTCATTCGTTTCTGCGGCCCCCATTTTAACTACCTAAGAGGAAGAGAATCTCACAATTGTGAGTGCTCTTCCTGAGATAAGGTTCTGGATCTGCCAATGGCCGGGATTTTAACTACCACAGCCACCAGTAAATATTTCCATTTCTCTCGGCTGCAAGTCACTAGCTTTTTTGTCTATTACTTATAAATCCATATTCATTTTGGATTGTATTTTAAAATATTTTTGTCAATGGTGGAGTTGAAACAATCTGGTGTATCACAGTGTATACCATGCCACAGTGTGAGGTCTGATCCATATGACTTGCTTCCTCTAGCGATTCCACTTACCAGAGCATTTTATGGATATGTTGCTTTGCCAGGCAAGAGTCAACTGTACATACACGTGACTAAATGATTGCAGTGGAAAACAAGTTCTAAAACATAAAGAGAAAGCATAGCATATGCCACTTCATCAGAGGATAATGTCCTCCTTTGACAAAGTAGCATAAGCTACAAAATGCATCAGATTATAGTTTTTATTCTCAAATACAACTAAATAAATGTATGTTCTTATTTTACTTCAGCTGTTTACGTTCTGTGTCTGGGTCCCTGTACTACTATAGTGGGCTCAAAAATAATTTTTAGAAGATATGTTTAATTACATATAGCGTAATGTTTAAATGTTTTTAATGATGCATATTTCATCAAAAGAACAATCAGCTACAAGTACATAAAGGGTAATTCCTTTGTGCAAGCTTCATACTGCTGTAAACAAGGTCTGTAGCTTAGCAACCCAACATTGTCAAGGGACAGAGGAAGGAGTGAATCATGTCGTTATACATCTGGTAAACGTAATGAAAGCCACACAAGTAACATCATGCAGATTTTCATTTCATTTTCACTGCACCCCTTGCTAGTCACAACTGGGCATCTTGCAAAACTCCCAAAGTTAATCTTTTCAAACAGTCAAGGGACTTGTCATGCCAATTGCACTGCTTCCAAGCCTACCACCCTCTAGCCCATGGGGCAAGTAAAGCCAATTAGCCCTCTGGCCACTCCCCCCTTAAATAACAAACACTTATGCACACACTTACACACAGACTAGCACCACATTTTAACATACACCTACTCTAAGACCAAACTCATGCTAATGCACCTTCCATGAAGCCTGACCCTGTGTCCAGAGCAGCGCACAAACGGATTCCCTGAGCAAGCCATCCCAATTTAGATCACTGCACCTTGACTAATTTGGACAATCCTGGGGGGGGGGGGGGGGGGACTTGCCTGCATGTCCCATGAACAAGACCACTCCTGGTCATGCCCTTTTTTCAATGATCAGTGTTTTTTTCTTCGCTGATTTGGGCATGTTTGTGTACTTAAAATGCATTCTTCTACAGTGGCTGGGTTAAGCACTAAACCCAACTGTAACCTGTTTGTGCCATTTGCACACTAGCTTGATAGAAAGTTGCCATATTATTAAAAGCGCGTGTGTATGTGGGATGTGATAGGCAGGTACAGAGAGCTGCAGCCCCTGTGCCACATTACCAGGTGCAGATTGCCGTATTGGGTGAACAGGCTCCATAGTGTTTTACTGCTCAGTGGCTCAGTTAAGAAAATCAGAGATCACCCTTGTAACTGTCCCATTTATACGGTGGAGGTCTAAACAGCCTCATTATTATTCTTCCCCCACACTGTCTGCACAGCAAAGGTAGGTCTCCACTTTTTAGGTTGCACAGAAGCAGGACAATTTATTTACCATACTTACTGTATGTGCAAGCTTTTGAAAAACAAATAAAATATATGATATAACTCTATTTGTGTATATATCAAGCAATAAACTTTGCAACGATAATACCTGATACACCAGAGGCAATTATATTAAAATTAGTTATTTTATTTCTGGACTGCAGACAACTAGAGTAGATGTTAGCATTGCTGAACATTCTCATAGTATACACATCATTATACAAACTAGCATGTATTCTTAACTGGACTGAGCAGGCCCACCCTCATTAATTTGTTTGGGTAATAAAGTGGGGAAGCGTAAGCATTATTTGTTGCACCAAGCTATGAGTCACCTTTACAAACTACTTGCCTTAAGGCTTCTTCCTCCTGGTTGTCATAAATATGCTTTAATCAAAAATAATTATGTGAGAAAAATCCATTTAGAACATCTTATATTCAGATTGGATTTTTCTTTTCATGTTCTATTTTTTTATAGTGGGAAGAGAGGGTCTCACAAATCTCTTACAGGAAGAATGTCATCCTCAAACTATAGCCTCTCTGAGGTAGATATCAATGATGACATCATATTCAGAGAGCCAAGTCAAGTCTAATCAGGTGGTCCGGTAATAAAAGTAGCCAAAAAAAGAAATGTGACAGATAAAATACCCACTGTACACTATCTAGTCCTCCTCATTACAGCACAGTTAATGAAATAAAATCCACAGAAAACTCATACAAGGAGCATGCAACTACTGCCTGAAATTCCAGTTGTTCTAGGCACCCTGCTGGTTATATGTGGAAGCGTATTTAAAACACACAAAAAAAGCTTTGGATCGTGGCTCAAACTATTTAAATCAATATTTCAACTACCCCAAACATTACAGCATTTATATAACCAGGGGCGGCTATTGTTTTTTGTTTTTTTTCATGTCATTGCTTCAGTCCAGCAAATTTGGATTGAGTGCACATGTACACAAGAGACCTTATTTTAACCTATGTTCATCTTACAGTGTCATTTAATTCATATATTAGTTTCATATGTCTACTGGTATTCCTGTCTAAAGTATCACTACCAGACACCAAAGCAAAACAGCAGTATGGCAATTGTGACTTCACTGTTTATGCCATAGAACGTAGCACAGCTTCAGTCACTGTCTAATCTCAGTGGTTGCACTTTGTTGGGTCACTTAAATCCGTCTGGCTCTTATATTTTACATTTGGAATAAAGAGAGTTATATTACTTCAATGGAGTTCATGTAATACTTTCTACGAAATCTGAGTGCAGCCTAACCGTGTGGATTGCCTTAATAGAGTTGGGAGCTTGTGTCCAGAGTGTTCACTTTCTTTTATAAAGTGATACAAATTATATTTTATTTATTCCTAGTGACTATTCCCAATACCCGGAAAGTTCCCAGAGTCATCCTATTCCCAAATGGCATCCTATTCTAGGAGAGTGGTTTCATGAGAAGATGTGGCTTGCAATCCATAGAGGCAGACCTAACCATAAGTGGGACAGGGCCAGCCATGATTGCTATGAGGAGGCTTGTTTGGTAAAAGATGAGCACACCTTAGAACTTTCTCAGCTGAACCTGAAACTTTATGAAAACCATGACTTGTCATTATTTTAAAATACACTTAAATTAGTTAACTGTATTCAAGAAGGGATATCAACCAAAACACATTGGTGACAAAAGCACCAATAGGTCTTATATGATCGCAGCAGTGTAGAATCCTTAGGCCCTCAACTTGGGGCAAAAACCCTGAGGGCCCCCAGGTTTGAGAAAGAGTGAACAGTCCTGTAAATAACATATATAATCATACTTTATATTTGACAGACATTAGTGCATATTACACATAAGAATAGGGTGCTACATTGTTTAATGATATGTCAAAACACTATATCTCCACATCTAGATAGTCTACATGAATGAGTAGAGTCAATCACATCAGACCTACTTGTCGCAATTATATTTCTTTTAATGTTCATTTGCAGTAATTATTTCCAGATTACTAAATATAGGAAATGCTATTGTTTACTCTGGTAAAGCAATTAGTGATTAGAAATACATTATTGTTTATTGTGTGTATAATCATAACATTGAACAATTGTAAGATATGTAACTATGTAATGATGTCTTTACTTTTTTTTTCATTATGATTTTTTGAGTAAATCAAAAATTAACAGAAAATGAAAAATATAAAACCAAAGCTAATTTCATATAGAAGATAAAATAGAGGGATAAGCAATTAATATTAACAAAAAATAACAGACAATTGGTAGGTCACTATTGCATCTTGCAAAAACTGTTGATGTTTATGAATAACATAATTCATACCAGAGCAGAGCATTATATTAAATATATATATATTAAATAAACATGTGTTGTCACTATAGTTTGGCCAGAAAACACAAGCCATGCGAAGACATTAAGCCTAAAAAACTCTTTGCTCAGCTAAAATAAAATGGCTGTTTTTCCAGACAAAGTATATATCGATTATAAGGAAAAGAGCAGACTTTATATAACCATTGAAAAGTAGAACAAACCAAGAGTAGAGGAAGAGATTTATATCCTCCAACTTAAGTTTAAGTGCATTTAAAAAAAAAGTTGTTAAGATATTAATAGAAGATTGCTAATAAGCTTAATTTTTTTTTACACTGCACATGTGAGTATTAAAAAAGTAATAATGTATCGTATCTGTCACTGTACTTTTATACTTGACTTACAGTGGTGGATAGGCACAGTGAATCTAAGCAGAACTATGTAGTAGCCAAAGTTCCTATGTGCAGTCAACTTCTTATATGTAAGAAAAAAAATAAAAATCTGTCAAGCGTTCCAGCAATCTTCTCTTAATATCAGTAGCGTAATTGATCAGATTAATAAATGTTAATACATCTGACATGTACAGAAAATAACATTGGATCACTTGCATAATTTTTTTATCTAGATTTGGTCATTATAACTAATTAATTCTGGACTTTTAGGTGCTGGAGAACTTCCAGAGTCCCACCCAAATATTCTGAATTAGCTGGTAGGAATTTCACCCAAAGGAGCCAGTCAGTCAGTAGAACAATAACTCGTTCTTAGGAGACACAACTGAAATACTGTTTCTGATGCAAGGGAAGGCCTGATAACATCTAGCAGCCCAAGCAATTGTATTGTGTCAAAGGCACAAGTGGGATGTTCCTTCCTCAGCATCAAAGTACAGAAGGGAAGTGGATCTTGAAACACAATGTAGTATGTTACATTGGTTTTAGTCTGTTGAGGTTCCATACGTAATTATCTCTATTTGGCTACGTACTTTATGTACAAATGGTGCTGGGTGTCTTATACCATAAATTTCCTCTGTTTGTTTGAGTTAAAAGACAAGACAGCTGCCCACTGAGACATTAAGTCTGCTATCAATAAATGATTTGCAAAACATCAAATACAAGGTTTCTTGCAAGTGTCCTTTGTCATGGCAAGACTCAAGTTAATGTTTCGCTTTACTGGAGTCTCAGACATGCAAAACCTCATGTTTAAAGACATGTAAAACCTCATGTTTAAAGACAATTTACTGCTAATTTTATTCAGTTACTCGCCATTTTTTTGAAAAATAATTCCTACTTTAAACTGTGACCTTTTTAATTAAAAAGTAGCTTTTATGAAACTTGCTGAGCAAGCACCTTAAACATCACAGCATACAATTTAAACAATGTGTTCATTAAATTATTAACATAATTCACTTTTTTAAAAACCAATTATTGGTTTTATATTTGGAAATAATAGAAAAAAATGAATAGACAAGCAAACCTAAGAATGGATGACTATGACGGAATGAGGTGATTATGTACAAATTCAATATTTAGTAATGATGCCTCTTTAAGAACATTGAAGATTCCAGTGGGTTCCAGAATTATGTTAGGAGCACTGGCTACGTTTTTTATACTCTTGCTGCATGTGGCCACATGTATCCAGCAGGTGCCTGTTCTGCTGATGGAGCACCATTATTTGTAAGAATGTAGTCCTATCAGCCACCGGACTTGTTGGGAGCACTTTTAGTTGCTGTTACATTCAAATGTTACCTGTATCATTGGAGTGGATCAGGTAATACAAAGCTACAATAGAAGCAAGTGTCTGGTGCCTCAATCCCTGGCAATAAAAAAGGAGTATATGTAAATACATTACATCAAGCTTTGTCAGCATTAGGTCCCATCATTCCTTAGAAGGATAATAAAAGCAGAGCAGCTGTTGGGAGTTTGAGTAAATGCTGTACTGTTTTGTACACTGGCACAAAAATGTAGGTGTAGTTCCAATGTGCTTATACTGCATTCACTGTCATACTCTCATGAAAGATGTCAGATTATTCATGGATACAATGCAATTTACAACCATGGTCACTGCCCACTTGGTACCAGTAATAACAAGAAATCAGTTTCCCACAAAGGAGATATGAAGAGATGTGGTAATCATAATAAAACGAAGAGAAAAGTTTGATTTTTTTTCAGTCAAATGGTCATCGTTTGTAACAAGGAAACATTAAGTCTATATATAAGACTATATATAAGACTATATATATGACATACTATATATATATATATATATAGTGTAGCTAACTATAGTGCACATGAGCTAACACTAGTAATATGAAAGTACTTGTTATATAGAACTCTTTATTGCCATAAAATTATATCATGTTTCTACTTTATATACTGTGACACAGTAAAGCCCTAGGTGATGTACAGGTGATATGTAAATTGTGTACATGGGTCCCTATGGTGAAGCATTTGGAGAGCAGAGTAAGCCAATGCTCAAACTTCAGTTTTTTCAAGAAACTGGATTTCGAGATAATCCAGTCCAGGATTCTTATGAAGGCTGCAGTAGATGCAAGTGATGGACATTTAGACTCCCTAAAAGAACAGACTTAGGGAGACTGCTGAGAGGAGAAGATGTTTCTCTTTGCTCAGTGGGCAAGGAAACGCCTTGAAAAAGAATCCTGTCTGGACCTATATATGTTGTCTTAAGGGGGTTCCAGAGCCTGGCTTTGCAGGGTCTGGCAGTGAGGATTAAGATTTTTAGACTGGTTCACCTGGGCCATCAAAATATAGCCAAGAGGGCTTCAATTGGGAGCTAGGCATTATTGTTATGATCTTGTCTTGGAGTTATTCATGTGTAAATAAATGCATAATAAAAAAAGTATATAAATGCATGTAAATAAATAAACAGTTTGGCACAAGTCATTGTTCCTGATCCTTATTGCCTACAGGATCAGGCTTATGATTCTTGGAAGTGACAATTATGGCCCTCAACTACAAGGTTTTCTGACAATATGTATATGCATTTTATGAGTTGTGGAACATAGTCCAGCACAGAAACATGTAAAAAGAGAGTTCTTAATGGAGAATCCATGGAGCAGGATTTAATTTAGCACTGATTTTTCCAAAGAAAATTCTAGGGAAATATGTAGTAATTCACATTAATGCGATGATGAGAAGATTTGGGATAATATGTTACAGATGATTTCATACATTTTCATGCCTCCAGATTTGTTAACATATTACCTCTAAATACGTTTATATTTTTAAATGGTCCTTAGGAATATCTGTTTTACATCCTTGTATGGATGCAACATTTTTGGCAATTTGAGAAATGTCCTGCAGCTGCCCTGTGGAAAGCCGGAAGGGTTATTAATATACTATGGAGCCAGTGCTGTTCCAGTAGCGTTGACGATGAGGCCCTGTCTAGGAGTGACTACCATTTACTATCAACAATGATTGTTTCCTGTACAGAAGTCAGCTGTTTCCACACAATGGCAAGGCTTTAAAGACATCTGGCGCCCAACCAAGGTCAGATCTCTTTTTATTGTGCTCGCTGTTTCATGGAAATTTTCATGTACTTTCTAAATCCTTCCTTTTTGGAAATGTATTCTTCTTGAATTGCTCCCCCATATGGCCTCCACATGAGCATAGTAGAGAAAATAATGATTAAACAATGTTATCCTGAAAGGTTGAAAAATTGTTAGGTAATATATTGCTTTATGTAGTTCTGTTCAATGCAATTTACTGCCTTCCTGGGTATAATTTATGGTAACATAGTAACATAGTTCATAAGGTTGAAAAAAGACCAAAGTCCATCAAGTTCAACCTATATACATATTGTGTCCCTACTGTGTTGATCCAGAGGAAGGCAAAAAACCCTTATGGTAGAGACCAAATAATCTTTTATCCTGTCCTGACCTTAGGTATTTTCTATATAGGTCACAAAAATATACTTAGTTAAAATAATAATTGCTTTCTACAATGCTTATATCTTTTTGCTTAATTTTATGCTTTTCCAAAATATCTGTGAACTTTTATTTTACAACTTGTTATAGGGACTGATATTACAAAATCTGCATTAATAAGTCAACATGGCTGGCCTAGTTTTAGATTTCAGATGTCTGAGACTGGTTATAGTAGTAGCTGTAGTAATAATAATATTTGATATAAAATATGATTTTATAGGTAATAAAGCCCATATACTAGTTAAGTGGAATTTTTGGTGTAATTATTAAAATGTACTGTAGTATTTCATATCCATCTAATTCTAAATGGACTAAATTATGATACTTTTTTTAGTGGACGACCGTACAAAACCTGATATAGACTGTTGTATTGAGAGGTACTTCTATTGGCTCGATTATAGGCCACACACCCCCACTTTAAGTCTTTATAGTGGGGGTGCGTCCTATTCGTGTTCGTGTTGCCTGATACCCGGGACATAAAGTTCTGGGCACTGAACAGGAGTTATGTTTTTTTTCATTTAGCCTTAGAAGCAGCAGAGGTTGTATGAGCGCATCGCGCAGACATTCACCGGCTGCCAGAGATGAGGATCCCCCGCAGTGCTGGAGGAGAAATGGATCCTCCTCTCTGGCAGCCGGAGAATGTCTGCCGGCACTTCCGCCAGGGCTTCTAAGATGGAGCACTGCCATAGAAGCCTTGACAAAAGTGGCGAGCAGCAGCAGAGGTTGTCTATGCGCATCGTGCAGATGCGGCTGTGGGGGCAGAATGGTATATCAGGGGGCAGAGTGGCATGTCAGAGTGGCATATCTGGGGGTCAGAGTGGCATATCTGAGGGGTGTAAAGCATATCAGGGGAGCAGAGTGGCATATCTGGGGCAGAGTGGCATATCTGGGGCAGAGTGGCATATCTGGCAAGCAAAGTGGCATATCTGGGGAGCAGAGTGGCATATTAGAGAGCAGAGTGGCATATCTAGGGGGCAGAGTGTCATATAAGGGGGCAGAGGGGCATATCTATAAGTAAGGTGCATTATGAATTAAGGGGGACCTTAATGGCTATTGGTTTTCCAAATTTCTGTTTGTATATAACTTATGCTGACTAACTGCATAACAGATACCAAAAATACATGTACTGTTTTACCATTATATTCATGTGTATTTTGTCTCTAAAAACTAATTTTTCTTTAAAATAGCACCAAACTTTAAGGGTGCGGCCTATAATCCGGTGCAGCCTACAATCAAGCCAATGCGGTAAAAAGACAGCTATTAGAGGTACACAGGGGTAGGACACAGGGGAGGACTGGTATCTTCTGCTCCAGGGTACAAGTAAGGGTGAGTTCTCCCCACTGTCCTGCAGTAACCCACACACACCCTAACACATACACTCACTGTATCACACAGACTTACATGCACTTACTCTTACAAACACTCACATTGCCTATAGTTTGTCTTTATGGCTGCTCAAACAGTGCACAAGCAGCTGTATGGCTGGATGGATCTGTAGCATGGGGTACTTTGATGACGCTAAATAGAGAAATGATGGTATAAACTAACAAGTTAAGAATCATGTATAATCCAGCAAAAGAATTTAAAATTAATTTAGATTTTTATATTTCTGCATGTTTAATGCCAAAAACCCATAAACATCTCCCTAGATTAATACTATTAAACTTTGAAAAAATATGTTAGAAAATATTTTCTGTTAAAATGAAAAGCCTTCTAAAACATAAATAAAAGAAAATTATTTCCATTATATCATTGCCATGATTGCAGATAATTATCAGAGGGAATGGATAACATAAAATCTCTGCATATAATCTGAGCTTTTCATCCTGTGTTTGCTCATCTACATGATATGTAAAAACACAAGTTTAGATTCAGTTAGAACATGTTGATGAGCTCCTGGAGAAGACATTGAAACGATATTATGCTGCTAGATGTGTTTTTGCTGACATAAAAAACCAAGACTTTAGCAATTAACACACATCATTAAAACTCACAGACATTCTGGGTTTTTTCGCCAATGGTCCTAATAAAATTTAATTGTACGGTGTTTTTCAGTGACATGCCCTTTTGTTTAAACTTGCATAACCAAAGTCAATTGTCTGTGTTAACTATGAGTCATAAACCTCTTTCTCTTTTCATATGACAAATAATCTATGAAAATAAATGTTGAAAATAATGTATAAATCAGAGTGATTTCCACTCATAATTGTATACCCTAAAACATTTTTAGTGATATATACATTGTTTTGTCTTCTGCTACAAACCAAAGGATGTCAGAAATATGTACATACTGCAAGAACATCTACAGACACCTGCAAGGATGTCTTTAATGGGTCCAAAAGAATCAGCTTCATTTGGCCCCATGTGTTAAAAAGATCCACTGTCTCAAAAAAACACTTTTTTAATATGTAGACTGTAGGTTACTTCCTGGTAGACCATTAGAAACTATCACTTAAATCTACCGTGTACCTCATACTTTCTTAATGTTTTATTTATTGTAATATAAATGCTTGTGTTATTTGCATTAGACTTTAGTATGTAAAATCATGGATTTTATTTGTTATGACTACAGATCTTTACAATTGTGCAAAATAAATGTGTATATTAAATACAGCAAAATAGTATTTTTTCATTTTAACCATGTAACATGAAATTATTCCACGTAATAGCTGTCACAACATTTTAAGGCATAATGCAACTTTTATGAAGTATGTTTTTAAAAGGCCCATCTAAATGAAACAGCCATGTGTGACAGGGCCAGGCTAGCTGGCTCATGTGACATGAGCCAGCTAGCCTGGCCCTGTCACACCATGCCATCAAAAGCAGCTGTTGTCTGTAAGCAGGTACTGTTTATGTGTGTTTGATGCTGTCTTCTAACATTGCAGCAGGGTTCAGGATACCAACAATATGCTAACATCTTAAGGAAGCTAATAGGCCCTCATGGCAAAGTGAGTTGGGCCATGTGGCTCTGCAGCGTGTTTCACACAAACAAGCAAGGGTAGAATTGTGAGACTTGATGGATAATGGCCAAAGCAACAGTGATATAGATGTTAAACTAAAAAAAAGGCAATGCGATTACCCAGAAGTTCCATGGGGCCAAAGTGAGGGGCATGTTTGAACAATCTCCCTCCATCCAGAAGCTCATGTGACATCAGCATGGGGTAGAGCCTCCAATTCTGCCCCAGGTACCATAGGCTCTAGTTACGGTTCTGTAATTACTTAGCAGTACTCCAGGAATTTTCCAAAGTAGGCAACAATGGCAATTTTAATGGTTTTTGAACACAGGCCTAAATACACATTTCACCTGATATGAAAATTTCCATAGATTGCAAGCTACATGATGAATATTATCTGTGATTCTAGGACTAAGGGGTCATAGATAACATTTGTGTTGCTGGCAGCATTCTGTGGAAGAATCTAGCGTTACTACTGATCGAGTTAATGTTTCATGTGCAACCGACGCGGTCTGAAGTAGTCAGATGTCAAGAAGGTCAGCTGTTTTATACAGTTTAATTGAAAAGCTCTGAAGCTCCCTTTTACCTCATACGTAGTGAGGTTTGTGTTTCTGTTTTACTATGAAAAAGTAGCTGGCCTAATAAAAAGGGTAAAACCAGGGCCTTACTGGGGATGACAATGGAGCCTGGCACTTTAAGACTGGAGGTGGCCAGTGATCTAAGCATGGCCAACAGCTGGATATGAGAGGCCATTGTCATGATCACGCACTGTGCAGCCGTGCATATTAGGTATTTGTTGGATGTGTCAGATGGCCAGTGCAGGCCTTTGCAATACTAATTTAGAGAGTTTTTTTTAATGGCTATTCTGAAATTCTCTAAAAATAGTAACAATAGCAATCCTAGGTATAAACAAAACAAGCAACACAAATAATAATCCTAGTGGTAACACTGGTAGTCATTATTTGAACATGAAATCACAATTAGCAGAAAAAAATCAGCTTGCCTAATGATGTTTTAGAAAAAATATCAAAATTGTTCTGTAGGTGTATGCCATGGTGAATAGTGCTGTTAAAGGGTTAAGATGAAAGAAACTAGCTACATAAGACATGTTATATAATTTTTGCAGGACGCCATTCTGCAGTCATATGGTGTTTTTTTTCTAAAGATACATTCCAGTAGGTAATTCGACCTTCCTTAGCCCCTGGGCATGTGACAGCACACATGTTAAAGCCAATAATTCTTACATAATTTAATCTATTATGAGAGAGCATTCCCTGGGTGGAATGGCATCACTGTCCCAAACACTCACAAGCATTGAGAAAGAGAAATACAAAAAAAATATAGGTTTAATGTTTCCAGCAGACTTTTGAGACTACCAAATAAATGTAAACCTGAAAATCAACTAAGATACAAAGGACATACCTCCAACATGTATTTACATCAATATCTTGTTTAAATTCCAAATGTAAATCATACCTTACCTTACATTATTCTAACTTTATAAGACTTTTTTCAAAATTTTGCAATGGTAACGTATAGAGACGCGGTTAATTTGGTGTTTATTTCTTTCTGGAAGGAAGCAGATGCCATAATGTAATGCTCTTAAATTGGAAAAATCTGTACTTTTTGTGGCAGAGAGACCCTAATTTTTTTTTATCAGGACATCTTTCTTTATTTCTTCTTCACAAAATTATTCCCTCTTTCCTCTTATTTTAGCATTATCTTGTGCCTTTCCTCCAACCATCTTCCTTTCTTTTCCCAATTACCCATTACAATAGGTATCCATAGCATTTTTTTTTTTTGAATGACCAGCAATGATCTAGGAAATAGTTTAGCAGATCTATCCAGAACAATGTAGTTCGGCTGGAAAGACATGACAAAAGAAGGGACATTGTGCAATATATACTGTAGCCTCCAGATACAACAAAATAGTACATTGCTGATGCTATCTCTTGCTCTGTCCAATTACTCACATCACTTTATGGAAAAACCACACAAAGGAGGTATGTATTAATTGGCTGTGGAAATAATGATTTCTGTTATCGACAAGTGTACTCAGCTGTGTACTTACAGTTTAATTGTCCCTGAAATGTCCTACGGCTATACAGACCCACACGTGCCTTTGCTGAGCGGTCACATGGCAAATTTGTTGCGTCTGAAACTAAAATAACCACGTGTAATAAATGATCAATAAGGCCTTTGGCATTGTAACTCATTTTCCATGAATGCTGAAACTGACACATTCAGTTCTGTATTGTATAATTTTCTGTAATACCATTAAAAAGTTTGTAAAGACTTTGCATGAATTGTAATGCAAATTTTATTGCGCATGAGTTTCTCATTATTTTATTAACTGAATTACATTTAGTACAGTGCTACAGAATATGTCGGAGCTATATAAAACAATAAATAATAATATAGAAACAGATTCCATAGTTCTTTTACAGTAGGGGACCGTGAAAATAAATTAAATGTAAAATTGACAAAAATTAACACTTGTTAAAATATACTGGTAGAGAAAGAGAAGAGGTCCCTGCTCTTGCGAGCTCGCAATCCATTCTGGTGGAGAAGGAGAAGAGGTCCCAACTCTTCCAAGCTTACAATATATTGGGTATTACAATCAATATAAGAGAGACAGTAGGAGAGGATTGCTTAAGCAAGGATGAGTGGATTATAATGATGACAATATGGAGAACTGTGTTGATCTTGCACATGGGCATGGCGGAGGGTTTCTTTGGAAAGCCCATCCACCCTTGTGTCCTATTTCCTGGGATCTCTACCTCAAACACATTACCTCTAGCCTTCAGTCACTGATAAAAAGGTGCACAAGGGACAACAGAACTGTACAGTCAAAGGCACAATCAATAATTGTTCTCCTTGTTCTCCTTGTTCCATGCATATTAATATGTGTATGTTCTAATCTGGGATGGTGCAGGTGAGCCAAACAATATGTATTATGAAGGGTTTTTTTCAGTTTCAGAAGGGCTGGATTTACCCTAAAAGTGGTAATCTCACTGATTTAACTATATAGTACCAGTTCTGATTTCCTTCCAGGGAATTCTCAGAGGCAGAGCATCAATATTTATGCATGCTAGTCATATTTGGTGATGATGATAATGAGAATTTTTTTTCTAGGTGGTGAGAGAAGGAAAATAAAGAAACCTATTTAGTTATTACCAGGCCAGTGACCAGACTTCACGCTTAGTGTAGTTTTGGATATACACATTGCTTTCCTAGCCTTTGGCAAACTTGCAAAAATGAAATCTGATCTGGGTACACATGATCCCAAAATGACCGGCTGCCCCCTGTTACAAGCACAGTGCCAAGAGAGGAAGTAGTAATTTGAACATATGTGGATGTCTCAGTTCTAAGTTCAGGTGTATATATTCACATTACAAGTACAGCTAAGCTTTAATGTTGTGAAAAATGTAAGCAACACCTTATTTTGCACAAATAAAACCTGCAACCTCATAAATGGTAACGGTAAAAGAACACCAAGCGTAGCTGTGCTCTTAAATCTAAGTTTAAACATACTAAAATTATATTATTATTACATTATATTATAAATGCACTATTTCAACTTAACATTTTTTTTTATTTTAAGGCATGCTGGGACTCTATTGGTGAACTTTTAAACTTTTAAAGTTATTTATGTTTCCAACTTCATCAGTGCAAAATGGAAACACGTGTAAAATTAATAGTTATTTATTAATGATAGAGCTTCATCAATTTACATAGCACTTATTAGTGTGTATATATATATATATATATATATTTAAGGGATATGACAAAACTAGAATTGACAAACCAATACATTAGGTAAAGAGGACCCTGCTTACAAACTTACATTTTTGTTTACCTGAACAATTTTCCCTTGTCTTCAATGGATGCTCCTCTATAGGATCACATCGGAGGGTATCCCCTGCAGTGACGCGACTCGGAAGGGAATGCTCGATTGCCGAGTTTTCCGGCTTTCGTGCCGGCTTCTGCTGTCAGGGGACTGCCTGATCTCCCGTGCCCGTGGCCTGCCGCTGCAAGAAGGGCAGGACATACCGGTACGTCCATAGGGGATTCTTCGGATGTGTTTTTTGGAAGTACCGGTACGTCCATAGGGGACTGAAGGGGTTAAATAGAAATAATAAGTGTATTATAATAAACATATATTTATTATGAAGCCTCCTGTCCCCTGATGTAGCCTGCCTGCCTATGCAAGAAAGAGCTATGAACAGGCAGCCTGTTCATAGTTCTTTCTCCTATAGCACTGCTGCAGTGCACATGCGATAGAAGACCCTATTTGCTCAATTGCTGCCAGAACCTTGCTTACATTACAAAGTGCCAGCAGAGCCACCCATTTGATCCCAGGAGCTCCCAGCTGTCAGCTCCCAGCCAACACACTCACCACCCAGCCAGGAGTCTCCCCGCCCTCCCCAGTGACTGACGCAAGTGGGGAGGCGGGGCTAACAACGCAAGGCGCGAAGCGCCATTATTCTGTGTGTTCGTGGAGAAGGAACAGCAGCATGTCAACCCCCAGCCACCACTGCTTGTCTTTGTAGTCGGATAAAAGACCACCTTTGTTTTAGTAGTTGGTTCCATGCACAAGCCCTTATGGATTCTTTCAATTACTTCTTGCATTCAGTGGGCAAGTGTGGCTGGGCTTGAAAAAAGGCTGGCTTAGCTACCTGTATTATGAATTAATGATGATTCCTAATTAAAATATACCTATATCAATAGTTCTAGTCTGCCATTCTTTGCATGTCTGAAATTGTTACTTATTCAGCTAAATTAACCTTGTAAATGAAACAATAAAATGAATCCTAACACCGGTGAGCAAATACACAATGTTCCTGAAATGTGAATGCTCATTAAAAGAAAACAATAGCCTTATTAATAATTATGTTAATTAAATGTATAATGGTAATAAACCTAGTGACACATTCCAGGGGAAGGAAATAAAGCTTACTTTTGTGGTAATGTTTATGTTAATTTCAGCATAGCTAACCACAACCTTAGGCTTCTGTAGTGGCTCTAAATTACAAATGGCCCAATGTTCTTTACTATTGTTGCAAAAGTAGACAGCCAAGAGTAACAGGATAAAATAGTAAAATGAAACAGAAAACTGGAACCCAGCCCCCTTATTATTAGTCTATAAAGTGTTTCATAAGGATAGTTCCTTCTTTAACCTAGTGCTATTTATGTTGACCACAGCACTGCACCATATATCACATATGAAATCTATTGTACATTGTATTAAAAATCATCACTGTTGATTTTCAGCAGGATCATACCAGTTTGATCATATGCTTTTTTGTTTAGGATAGATTTGCAAGAGTAAAAGCTAGTGGTCATCCCTTTCTTTTCACAAGCACAGTGTCTAAGTTTCATGAAACATTAGTGATGCCATATGCATACCTCCCAACTGTCTTATTTTCAGGGAGACAGTCCTGCTTTTGATGGCAGTGGGGATCATGGGCCATGGGGTATCCTTTGATCTCCCCTGACTGACCCAAGTAGCTGTAAAATCGCAACACAGACCTCCATCACAGCTCCCTGACCAGGTTGCAGTTTGGGTAAGGTAAAGAGGCAGTCTTGCCCCCTACTCTCCCACCTATGGCCCTACCCCTCCTCAGCTGCATTGCCAACCCTTCTTCTGACCACACATCCCAACAAAAATGTCCTGGTTTGGATGCCTGAAGTGTTGAGAACTGTGTAGATTCAATATACCTGGGAATAGAGAGTGAGTCAAAGAGAAGCCAACTCAGTCTCCAACCATTCTGACCCATGAGTAGGTTTGGTTCTACTATCAGTCTTAGTGCTTAGATCCTCAAGACCGTGTTCATGCCTTTAAAAAAAATGTTTTACCAGTTAATTTTGTGTAATCCTTTGTCCGAATGGTGTTTGAACCAAGTTACCCTTTTTATGAATTATAATGCCTCTTTGGGATTAAAATCCATCTCCCTTACTTTCTCTGATGTCCCTCTTTTTCTAGGAGTTTGTTGGGTAAACATGTGTCACAGTGTTCAATAGCTTTACAAGTCATTATATTGTGGATATAAACAGGCAATTGCTTAGTATTTATTTGCAAAAATTGTAAACATAAATATGTGCATAGAATGCAGAGGTCTAGATAATAAAGTCAAATAGGTAGTCTGGAAGCTAGCAAATGACTCTAACTTCACACCCCTAGGAAACAGAGTGTCCATATGAAATAGAGGTGTGAAATATGGGAGATATGTTTGAGGACACATGTTAGGAATGCAGTGTTTGAATTCCAAAAAAGTAATGTTTCCAACGATGTGTTCTAACAGGAACAGCCTCATTACACAGAATCTTTTAAAAGTTTTAACAAGATATGTCTTTACGAGCCAATAATTATTAGTTTAGCACCATCATGCTAAAGAAATGTCTCACACATTGAAGAATTTACCTAAATTGTAAAGAATAATAATTTTTAATTAATTTATTTTGTTTAGAAGAAATATTATCCAAGATACTACGGTAATTACTAAGATATCCCTACCTTCATTGTCTTGGTAAGGAGAAGAGACATACTTTTATAATTTTTATAGTAAGGATTATCTATGTGCCACCAAAAGGCCCCACTACTTCATAAAACTACATTTTCTTTGCTTGGTATCTCGTGAATAGACAATATAAATGTATTAAACTGTACATTGGTAGACAAAATGAAAAAATAAATATAATAGTTGCGCAGACAAAATGATTTTTATAGCGCAGTTACCCAACAGGAAAATAATCTAGGAACATTTGCAGTCCATCTCAATTTGTCTGAAAGTGTGTTTCTCTATCTAAGGTACCACACCTTTACTGAGGGTTAATCCTTTGAGCACAAGGGATTTACCAACTCCTTGAAGAAAGAACATGATGTTTCTGGCCTTCAAACATGTGACTGGATGCATTACTTAAGGGTGTAACACTGCCTTGAATAATACTAATATCTGGAGCTATCTGGATTGTGCTTTCATTAATTTACAGTAGTTCATTTTAAGGCTAGTACATTGTAGCATAAATTGCAGTCCCAGATTAAATCTGATTACAATTTTTTTTCAATGAAACGGCTGTAAAAAAGAAAAAAAGTAAATACTATATGAGAATATGTTATATGTATACAATTTTATTAACTATATTTCCATTATTAACAAAATTATTCAAATTATGTTTTTTCTGACAAAACCATTTATTTGAACCTCTGTTGATGAAAACATTTTTATTAATATGTTATGGAGGTTTTAACTGATTCCAGCATTTTGCATTGTCCCATGTTATTATACACCCACCCACTTAAAGCTGCTACTATATAAACTCAATCATGGAATCGCAAAAAGCGTAGTGTTGTCAGTGCTGATATAGGACGCACAGGAAAAGTCTCATCTACACCATCTTGCTGAACATTCATTTTGGGTTGGAAGTCAGATAAACTGCAGTATCAGACTTGCATTTTTCAGCAATATCAAGCGCTTGGTATGAGACTCCTTGCGGTTCCTCACATCTTCAGACGTAAGCCTTATATTTTATTCATTCAATTAATACATTTTTTTTTATGGATTTCACTATGATTTGTTTATTTACTTTTGCATAATTTCGATCGATCCTCCTGAGTATAGCAAAAAAGGGGCGCATGTACATGTACATGCGCCCCTCTTTTTGCTATATTTGTGTCTGAACACTGAGATGAGTGTTTATTGGGTTGCTGCAGTTAGGGAATGTAATGATTAGGGAAGTATTTATTTACTTATTATTTTTGCTTGAGACTGGTGATTTTTTCTTTATTCTGGTTTCTATCCTCCTGAGTCGCTGATTGAAGTTTCTACATTTAACAGTGAGGTGCCTGACAAGTTGCCCCCTATTATATAAGTGAGGATTTGGCTTTCTTATATTGGTATATATACAGAGAGAAATATTGTGTGTTTATTTTTTCCTATAAATGTACCTCATTTTAAGTAAAATGAATCTCTGTGGACAACCATTGAAGAGATAGTATATTTTTGTGTTTTATTAGTTATTTTAACTAGTATGTGTAGTGTTTATAACACAAATACTATGTTTGAATGTGGCAATGTGGTTATAGGTATATTATTCTTAAAATGTGTTGGTTAATTCACAGAATAATATTCCCTTTGTTTCAAATTGTAATTTGTAATTTTTTTTAGTCCTAATTAGATTGGTAGGCCCCCCTGAACCAATAGGGAAGGGGATATAACTGCTGTCCCTCTCATTCATTGGTCATGTTTACAATTTTGTATCAAGCATGTATATAAACAATGGTGGCACTTTCTTACTTCCATTTCAACCAGGATCAGGCAGGGAGGAGATGTGGAACTTTCCCACCCTCTCAACTGGAATGGATTGCTAAGAAGACTAATATTGGTATTTATGCAACAGTGGCAGTTGTGGCCAAGACAACTGGTTTGAAGCTCTTGATGAATATGATGGGTGTATCTGCCTGACGTGCTAACTTGGTCATCAGCTGGCAGTGGTTTATTCCTCAGTTTCTCTAGTTAACATGGATTAATATTCTATTTAGTCACAGCTGCAGTTTTTGGTCACCTTGCCAGCACCTAAGAGGACTTTATGGTATCCGTAACTGCGGAAATTGGGAGAGACCAAGCCAGTGAGGGCTGAGGTGCAATACTGGTTTGAAGCTATTGGTGTATTCATTGGGTATAACTGCCTGATGTGCTAAATTTGCCATCAACTGGCAGGTGATTAATGTCCTCATATTGGCCTGGCATTGAATATGTGTTCAGTAAAGCTGTAGCCAAACCCTTACCCACATATTTGGTGTCTTATTGGGGAAGAGTAAAGTTATTATACTGATATCTGTATGGATGCTATAGGCCTAAGCAGTCAGGCATTCAGATTTCTACGAATTTTCATTTTATTAAAATTAGCAAATTTCACTAATTCGTACAAATGTCTGAAAACAAGGGGGAACCCTAACAACAAACAAAAACAGCAGAGAGACCCCAATTTTTAGTGCTTTTTCACCTTCTGTCAATGTCTCTCTACCTTCTCCACCAACCTTTTCCATGTCCCTGCCTCCTTTTCTGCAACTCAGCATATTATCTTGTTTCTTATTCTTCTGTCTTCTTTCTTCATCTGTTTTACCCCAATATCAGCTCCGTTAACCAGGCCTCCTGGAGCACTTCCTCAAAGGGGACACCCTCTCCCGATTGGTGGAACGAAGAGAGGATGTCCTGCAGCCATCATATACACTTTAATTCATTTGATTTTTGAGGGTTCCATTTAAATTATAATGTTGTCCTCCTTGCAAATGCATGGGTGGATTAAGTACAACCCCATTAAATCTCCAATTAGCAATAAATGTGGGTCATTCCTATACTGTAAATGCAACTTCCATGATATTTTAAGAACTATGACACACCCTAATGTGTATTTTAGTCTTTTTTTATCCACTTACTTTAGTCACTGACCTGTGTTATTGCTTGCAATGTGTTCTAAAGACCCAGAAAAAGCTAATAGCTGAATTTGAAAGTAGAACATTTTGTTCTCTGAGTCCTGTATTTTCTTAAGATTTTTCTCTGCATGCTACTGACTTGTATTATTTTCTTTTTGCTATGACCTTTGTAACTCACAGCATTGAACAAAGTTAACCAAATATATTCTTTTACACTCTTTTTAAAGATATGACTCCCAATACAAGATAAAAAATGAACCACCTTGACCCGTATTGTTTAAAATGAAAGGAATAAAAAATCTTGGAAATCCATCAGAAATGGATTTCAAAGGCCTTTTAAGCACATTGGTTCATACAAGGAAGGATGTGTTACACATTTTCTATTTCATTGATGATATTTTAAGGATTTCTATAGCTCCCAATCAAGCATTGATTGTAATTCATCTAAAAATAAATCGCAGTCAATGGCCTTAAAAAAATGCATTAAACCAGTGTTGTTAGTACTGAAGATCAAAATTCTACTTGTGGAAAAAAATGTAATCGTGAATAAAAGCTTGTAACGGTACCAGCATTTATTAGAACCTTTTGGGAGTCCAAACCCAATTTATCCATGGGACGAACCATCTTCCTCCTCTTAGTATCTGCGTGATTATTCCTTCTTTATCAAGTTATCTCTGATTTCTTCTTTCGCCTACGTGAAAAATGGTATTTCAGGCCACTTACTCTTTGCCCACTTCCTGTTCTTTCCACAGCACTAACAGCTGTCTGGAGCTAGCCCCATGCCATGCATACTTTGCTGCACCCCACATGCGTCATGCCACATTCGTGCACAACGCGCTCTAGTTGCCAGGATCCATGTTTTGTGTACTGCTGCAGCAGTATGCATCCACTTCCCCGTATGCCTGTGCCTTAGTTTATGTTTCTTAGTTTTTTGTATTTAACCCCTTAAGGAAAATGGGTTGTTCTTAAACCATTAAGAACAATGCATTGTGAGCATTGTTAAGCCTATACATGTACGGGCTTTGTCATGAAGGGGTTTTAACCTCCCCCATTCTGTAACTGTTTCATACCTTTTACACGTAAGCATCTTGGCTGTTTTCCCTGTTTTAGTGTTTAGAGTTGAGGGTTAATGTTAGGACTTGCCTAATGTGAAGTACTGTGAAGTGGTGGCAAGCTTCCATCTTAAGGCCATAGGATTAACTAAATCTTCACATGTTTTGCATTAATATCAGGTCCTGGGCTAACCTGTATGTTTAATTTGTATATTATTTTGTTTTATGCTTACTTCTACCTCTGTCCTTTACATGCCTGCTTGTTATCTGCCTAGACAGCTGTACCATTGGACCAGGCCTGAACATGGATCTTGCAGGTATGGCTTGCACTTATCCTTGTGTTTGTACTGAATGTCTACTACTGCAACCCCTCAGCATATAAGTCTCACTTTCACAACACCAACCCCTCCCATGGGTCCTTACATCAGGGTAGCCTATCCTGGGAAGTTCCAATATATGGTTATCTCTCTCTGTTGTTAAGTTGATGGTTTTTGTTCATTGTTTCAGGCGGTCTGTGTGTGGGTGAGAGAATGGAGATAAATGCATGGGCATAGGAACCGGGGGAGGGGACAGGTAGGACAGATCCCCTCCAGGAAATCATGCGGGGGGACCGATAATGAAGAACCCCCCCAATCAAAATGCCGCAGGGCACCCAAGTGGAGGAGAGAGAGGGGCGCTGAGCGGTCGCTCATGAAAGAGTTTTTAGCAACTGCTCGGCGCCCCTCTGTGCGTGCCGGAATATGACGTCATATGCCGGCACTCAGCAGTGAAGCCGTCTGCACCGCGGCAGAACAGCGAGACAGAGGCCTTGCGCTCCCACCACAGGACTTCAGCAAGGTAAGTGAACTACAAAGGAGGTGGGGTAGATAGTGAGATGTAGGAGAGAGGGGGTAGATAGTGAGAAGTAGGGGAAAGGGGGTAGATAGTGAGGAGAGGGGGAGAGTGGGTAGATAGTGAGAAAGGAGGCATAGAAAGTAAGAAACGGGGGTAGTAAGAATATTGAAATAAAAAGTGAGAATGAGAGAGACTGAATGAATTAATATGTGATTGAATTGTGTGAATGAGTAAGAGAATGGATTAATGTGTGGATGAGTGAGAGAATGAATTAATGTATGGATGAATTGTGTGGATGAATTGTGCAAATATAGGGTTTGTATGTCTTATTCAGTTGATCTATACATGCAAGTGCTGGTTCATGTGTTCATGCTGGTTCATGTTTATTTGATCTATACCTTCAGGGCTGAATTTACATGTGATTTCCAATTGATCTATATCTGCAAAGCTGGATTTGTGTGTTATGCTGTTGATCTTTACTTGCTATGCTATGTTTCCATGCATTATTTATGTATACCTGCAAATACAGGGTCTTTATGTCTTATTCAATTGATCTATACATGCACGTGCTGTTTACATGTGTTGTTTATTTGATCTATACCTGAACTACAGTGAGCAAGTAAAAGAGAAGTATGGCTTAGTGAATTAGGGGATAAAAGGACTCTGGGGATGATTACGGGAGAGAGGACCTCTCAATGTCAAGGTAGGATCAGATGGAGGAAAGACTGCATTGACTCTTACAGTCAACCCTTAATTGCAGTCAGTGTCGCAACTATTTTTTGGGGGGGGCAGGAGCAGAGGAAGTGATTGCATGCTAGGGAGCTATTTTTTAATATTTAAAAATGTTTTTGTTACAAAGATTAGCTGTTTTTTCCTATATTTAATGTATTATGAGGTAAAACAGTCTTGTGTGGTTTCAGTAAATGAGAAGAAGAGAATTACAGCTAAACATGAGTATGGCAGCCATTGTCACGAAGGACACAAAAAATTACAATCATCCATTGGCAGGAACTGTTAACAAACATAACCCCTCTAACCACACCCATTTTCTTTGGCAACTAATCTACCTCTTTGGCCCCCATGACTTCACCATGTAACATTTCACTCACTTCCCACAGTGCCAGCTTTGCCCTAAACAGTTTGTCAGTGACATCTTTATCCCCAAGCAGCTTATCAGTGACATCTTTGCCTCCAAACTGCTTGTCAGTGTCATTTTGGGCCCAAACTGGCCATCGGTGACATCTTTGCCCCAAACAGCATTGGCTGAGGCAAACACTGAGAGTAGTACAGCATAACTCCCAATATCACATCAATATATTAGTATCACTTTTTAATTTTATGTGCTGGGCAATTGGTGAAAGCATTCCTAGTTTTTACACCAAGTAGTTGTAGGTGCCCCAGCACCCAGATTGCATCCACTGGACAATCTACCTACTATCCACTATCTACCCCCCATTCTCCCTATCTACCCTCTTTCCTGCTTTTCTCACTAGCTACCCCCTCTTCCTCACTATCTACTCCCCCTTCTAATTCACTTACCTTGCTGAAGTCCTGTGGTGGGAGCACAAGGCCTCTGTCTCATTGCTCTGCCGCAGTGCTTACGGCTTCACTGCTGAGCACCGGGATGTGATGTCATATTCTGGAGCTCAGCTTTAAGTGCAGAGGCGGATGGCGGCAGGGAGCGAAGGAGAGGGGTGCCGAATGGTTGCTTAAACTTTTTCTCCTCCACTCACTGCCACCTGAGTGGATGGCCCTGTTACCATCTCTTAAATAAGCTTGAGTTTTGGTAAATGTATTTTTCGGAATATGACACATTACCGTTTTCAATGAAAAATGTGAGGTTTTGGAAGACAAAGACACACACAATACAAATTATGTTTAACCCCTTAAGGACAATAGGGGTTATTACTCGTAGTATATTGCGGGACAATGGCTCTTTTAACGTTTTTCAGTGTTGCTGTTTAGCTGTGATTTTCTTCTTTCTCATTTCGTGCTGCCACACATATTATATATTGTCTTTTTCAGGACAAACAGGGCTTTCTTTAGATACCATTATTTTTGTCATATCATCTAATTTACTATAAAAAAATGATAAAATATGGGGATTTTTTGTTAAACCTGGCCAATTCAATGTACCCCATCCACTCATGCATTTTTTAATACGAGACACACTATGGGCATTTGTAATGCCAATATTTTAACTCTTTCTATGCTGGAATTTTTATAAAGATAAAGAATTTTAGGACTTGCTTATTAAAAACTTTTTTTTTTTTTTGGTGACAGTGGGGCTTTTTACATGTTACCATATTTTTTTTTAGTTTTTTTTTAAACATTTTTTAACAATAATTTTTTTTTTCCCTCTCATTAGTGAGCTGGGCTCCATTGACTTTGCATGGTTGGATACAGTACCTGCATTCAACCTGCAGGAGGAGCTCGAGAGTTCTCAAGAGGGTCTGGATAGACCCTCTGTGAACTCATTTTCTATTGTTAATGCCATTCTGTGAAAGCCCTCCCCGGAAGAAAAATGGCCACCGCCGCACCGATCATCAAAGCTTAGCTAAGCTGTTTTAGCCGGCCATTTTTCTTCCGGGGAGGCCTTTCCTCCCCGGATCCATGGTCAGCCTCACTTGTGCGAAAACGCCGCGATCGCTGCGATGCAGCTATTTAACGGCAGCCCGTACATGTATGGGCATTGTCGTTATCTCGTTGCACGGCAACCCCGTACATGTACGTGGATTGTCATTAAGGGGTTAAAAGAAATATATATATATATATATATATATATATATATATACGTATATGAAACCCTGTAGCTGAGGGTAAGTAAATCACCTTTTGAATAAGCACAGTCCTCTGAGGAAATAATACTCAGAACAATGTATTTCCAGCAAACTGTGACTTTTATTTGCAGGTGCAGAAAAAAACATCTCCAAAAATATCATATAATAAGTCCTAACTCCAAATTGGAGCTATATCTGGCATATACTCTGCTGGCCCAGACTAACCAGTAGACTTGTGAATTTGGATTTGTACGTATTGCAAATTTACAGAATTTCACACGAGGGCAAAATGAGGATCGCAGAGATGACATCACTGCAAGTGGCGGCTGAACTTAAGGCTGTCATGAATCAGGGTGTATGCAGATCCAACACTCACATTCAGCTTTCTTGCAACCTCCTCAACTGTTATTCTTCTGTTTTCGCGAATCAGTTCCAGGGTTCTTTCTCCATTCCTTGTGGTTGTGGCTGTAGCTGGACGTCCAGAGCACTCCGCATCCTTTACATCAGTACGGCCATTTTTAAACTTTTCAATCCACTCCTAGATGACTCTATGAGAGAGAACTTTATATCCATACTGAGCACACATGCAAACATGAATTTGTGCTCCCGGCACACCTTCTGCCTACAAAAAACTTTGTTCCTTTTTGGTGCAATTTAAAAGTTTTACACCCCAGGGTGAAAACTCATATACTAAACTGCAGGGCAGGGCCAGACAGAACTAGTCACATGACACGCTAAGACACGACCAATTACTACTCCTCCCACCTTCACCATTTCCAATGAAAATATAAAAGTGCAGAAACTTTTCCTCGTAGGTCCCCCCCTTTCATTTTTGTATTTTTTGAAAGGAGGGGAAACTATTTTTCTTAATCTCCTACTGATCTGTTTGTGCTGATCATAATGTGATCAGCAAACAGGGGAGATTTCAGGCTGTCGATAAATCCTGGATGAAAGCCACATGGATGAAAGGAAGGCAAGAGGAATGAAAAGGGGTGTGTGCCTTTACAAAGAGTTTTTAATTATACTTTCAAAAATGAGAACTTCAATAACTAAAACAATATCTGCAAAGATTTGCATCCTGTAAAATGTACTGGAGTCCAAGCACAATTGTTGGTGTTATTGACAAACTGAGCTTCTAAAGCTCAGCTCTTTAATGGCTTCTTACTGGTTTGCATTTGGTAACACTACACTGTGATAGATTTATACTGCTATGCTGTATTCATTTGATTTATGCTTTTACTAACACGATTGCATGTTTTCAGGCTATATCTGCAGGGTGTCATTATCGAACTTCAACTCAGATGTCCTGCTATGTCCCTGGTAACTCCCGCAGAGGTTATGTTGTGCCAGTGCATTTAACATTGCCTCTCACATGAATGTGATAATCTCTTATGATTTGCTGTTCACTCCGGGATATTCCTTTCCCTCCAAGGATTTCCAGATTAGCCCCATTTTTTAATTAGTTCGAAATGTCAGGAACAATATTACTCACAATTACTAACTAATTCTACTTATCTCAAACATTAGGGCTAACCAAGCTCTTCTATTTAACTTACTGAAGGAACATTCAATGTTTGTCTCACAGCCTTAAGTTCACTGCAGCAATGCTCTTAATTAACAGAGCACGTGTATATATATCATTAGTTATGTATAACAAGTTGTTTTGTTACAAAGTTTCCAAATATCAAATATCAAAATTATACACTGTCCTATATTTATTCATGTGCAAAAAAAAAAAAATAAATAAATTCTGGGGCCCATAACATGCAGGAAACATTTGAGGCAAAAAAAGTAGTATTCACAATGATTTTCTCAAGGATGTTCATTTCCAGCATTAGCTTTGATTATGGAATAGTTCCTGCTCTTTTGGTAAGCTAGATAATCATAAACGTTATATTTTAGAGTTATTTCATATTAGCACAAATTTTGTTTCACAGTAAAAGAGAGCCAAAGTAAAGTCTGAATTACATGACCCTGCCATGTTCTCAAACTTTCATCCTACTGGTTCATCCAACATGGCTTGATTTGCATGGTTTAAATCCCATGAATATATACCCCCTTAATTTTCAAAGTTTATTTTTATGGCAGCTACATTGGGAATAAACTGAACAAAATAAAAGAAAATAGATGTGGTAAGTGTAGTTTACTAAGATATTTTTTTGTAGCATTTTGTGGCACCACATTCATGAAAAGCAAATACAATAGTAGAGTAATCTAAAAAAGTGAAAAATGTGCATAGAAAATATAAAATCTAAGCCTAATTTATTGCTAAACAACAATACAGACTTTTTTATTTCAACCCTGGCTCATAACTTTTACAACATCTGAGGCTTGTACTGGCACTTGTAAGAGCTAAAATCCCTGTTCCTTAAAATCCTAAACAGTATGTGCTGGATTTGGTCCAAACACGTTTTTCTGTTCAAGAATAGACCTTCCCAGGTTGTACTTAGAAGTTCTTTGCTGTCAACAAATTGACGGTGAATATAATTATTATAATTATTATATCTAGTAGTTCATAGACACAAATGCTTTCTATTTTTTGGTCTGTGTGCCGGTTGTTAGTAGGTGATGTGGCAATTATAGATCATATTTTTGTGGCAAAGACCTCCGCTTCCGGTTTATGGCAGCAGCTATGGACCTCTAAGGAAGCTGGATCCAGGACATCAGTCCCATTTGCACTGACTTAAAGGTGGTTTTATATGTGCTGTTTAAATATGGGTTCAAGTGAAAAAGAATGTGACATGCATACTTCTGCCTTCTTCTTATATGTTTGATGTGTGCCTTGGTATGCCAACAGTAAAGCGTCCAGAAACTATTCATGTGTGGGGTTGCTTCAAAGCCAAGGGAGTGGGCTCACTCACACTTTTGCCTAAGAACACACCCATGAATAAATAATGGTACCAACGCATCCTGCAAGAGCAATTTCTCCCAACCATCAAATATTTGTAATAAAGCACCATATAAATAGGCTCTACGCAAGAGATCTTATGCAATGTTTCTGCATGGATACCTTTGTCAAGGGTGAATAATATCTGATGGGCGCAGGGTATACTTCAAAGTTGACATCATTATGACACATAATGGTATGTCAGCCACTAGTTACAAGATTGGCTAGTAATTAAACAAAGTTGTACAAAGTTAAAACATAATGAACAATGATGAACAACATGGTTTGATTTAAAACTGAAATTCTGAACTTGCTTCTTGGTTGTTTAATTTCAAATCCATTACGGTGGCATACAGAGTCAAAATGATGGAAATTGTGTCAGTGTCCAAATATTTCCAGACTTAACCGTATGTGTAAATGTTAGTGTGTTAGCATGGATGTGTATTTGTAAGTGTGTGTGAGCATGAATGTGTATGTGTGAGCATAGATGTGTATGTGTACATGTGTGTGACAGGCAATATGTGTTAATATGAGTGTGTATAGCATAAGTGTGTGGTGCTGAGTATGTATGCATGCATTGGAATAAGTGTGTAATTGTGTACAAATGTGTGTCAGTGCATATGTGATTTACTGGGGGGTAGGCAATGGAACAAATATAGGATCTGCCCCAGGTGCCAAATACTCTTTGTACCCCACTGGTCATTGACCATCAGGCACATACTATATTCTGTAAAGAAACTTCAGCATTTAAGAGGTTACATGCAAGTCATGGGGTCCAACTATAATACAGCACCATTTTCCATGCTTTTTTGGGGATAATGGCTGGCTGCTGGGTGTTCTTTGCCAACTGCAGGTCTCAAGCGTGGCTGCAACTGAAAAGGTTAAGTAATTTAAAGATGGCAATATCCATTAAAAAAATTAAATACATTTAAAAAATTTAAAAATATAAAAATATATAGTAAATCATTATTTTGAAAATATTGAAAGAAATCCAGCCCCTTTTGGATGTATTTCTCAAATTCACTGCTTGATAAACAGATACTTCTCTATGTGTTCTTTTATGGGAGTGTTATTTATATGCATATATGAATCCATGTGAATGTCTGGGTGCCCCAGTAAATAGGTTAACAATCAAATTGAATTATTTTTGTTTGCATGAAGCACACAAGACAAGCCATATTTTTATATAATGTAAAAAAAAGTGCTGTTTTTAATTTGAGGTTCAGTACATCACTTGTTAACTTAGAATTCTCCAAGAACAATTTCAAAGGCATTTAAAATGATTATGGAAAAGGGTTTTGGCAGTATGAGGTTGATGAGTACTCATTAAAATATTATCTAAGAGAGTCTTCTCAAGTAACAGTCTTCAAAGGGTTGTTATGTTGGTTCTCATGCACTGAAGGTAGTGAAGAGTTTTATTAATTGACTATTACAGAAAAAATTATTTATAATTATTATCATTATTACAATTTATAAATTGGATAATGTGTATAATTGGTAAAAACAAGTTATATCAGTCAGTGAACTTTTTCAGTTTAAAAGGGATAAGAAACACTGATTATGTCAGTGGATTATGTTATATGGTGGAATTTTGGTATAAAAGAGATTCTGTTTCAACATTTGAAAGTATTGTTAATAAATAATAATAAAACCGATTACAGCGATTGCAATGCTAAATATATAAGTTCAGGAGTGCACAAGAATAGTAAATACACAAAGTAAAAAATGGGCGCTGTAACCTGGCTGTCTTCCCAAAAAAGCAACCCAATAGTATGCTCAAGAAAAGTCAGCACACCAATAATGCTTATAAAGTGTCAATAGTACAAAGTCTTACTACACATAATTAAGTATGATATATTAGCATACCAACATACATATATGAAAATGCAAATATCTGTAATAAAGCACCATATAAATAGGCTCTACGCAAGAGAACTTATGCAATGTTTCTGCATGGACACCTTTGTCCAGGGTGAACAATATCTGATGGGCCCAGGGTACTTCAAAGTTGACATCATTAAGACACATAATGGTATGTCAGCCACCAGTTACAAGATTGGCTAGTAATTAAACAAAGTTGTACAAGGTTAAAACATAATATAATAATAATAAGTATTAAACTGAAAACCGTAAAACTGACCAAACGTTCCATAAAAATCAACAGCAACTACCAGTGTGACATGTTGAGAATGGATATTAAATTTCTATGCACAATTTGTAATTTTGTATATGTGATATTTGTCTGTCAAATTCAGGCCACTGTCGAGACTGCGGGTACTGTGTTCGGAAGGAGTCTCAGTGCAGGGACAGGTTCAGGATCAGAATGCTGGGTGGGGAAGGCATGTGTAGGTGCACCTGGATGCAGACAGCTGACAACAGACTGGGGAACTGGGAGATGGCAGAAGACGGGCTAAGAAGACTGGCAGACAGCAGTAGAGTCTGGAGAGACTGGCAGATGAGGTCAGGCAAGCAGAGTTCATACAGAGTAAGGTCAATAATCATGGTACACTGGGATAAATCTGAGGCATAACCTAAGTACAGTACAAGGGCAATTACCAGTTCATTATAAATCTAAACATGGTACCAAATAAATGGGCAGGAAAGTAAATGGAGTTCAGAACCAGGGATCAGAAACCAGAATATATGGATCATGCATCAAACTAACAATACTGCAGGGCCAGGAACTGCAATGCTACAGCAAGGGAGCACTCCGGTATATAAAGGCCCATAATTGCCTGACGGACCTTAGGTTTCTCAGGAACCAGTGACAAACTGGACAGGGACAAAAGTGAGACAGGATTCCCACCAACCACACAGCCAACTGGCTGCGAGACCGATAGTTACACAGAGTGCCATGCTTAGGCTTGCTAGTTCAAGTCCTGTGGTTCCTGACAACCACAGATTTCAGGTGAGTTAATCCACAGCAATGATGTCATAACTGCAAGCCAACAATGCAAAAAAGATCAGTTGTGGTCAAGCTATTCTACGTAGCAGTAATTCTTGTTATTTTTCCTATTAAACCTGAGAATGTTACAGTTTCAGTTTGGTTTACTAAAGGTTAGTGAGAACACACCGAGATAAGAATAGTTTGAAAGAGATAGCAAAATTAATGTAGTCATAGAAAAATTGTCATAGATAAATTGGGTGGATTCTGAGCAAAAAAGAGAAAACAGGACTTGCAGAAAATAAGAAAAAGTCTTGACAACAAAACAAGTTATTGCGTAATCCATTTTATTGTGTAGTCTGTGTTATCTTTTTTCATGATTCGTTTATGGCACAATACATTTGTTAGCATAGGGTAGCTGGATGTATTAGCTAGTTCCATAAATTAAGATACAAGCACTGTCCTAGGTAGTCAGGTAGCATTTATGGAGCACCATTTCCTTGCCAAGGTTTTTTAGTACCCTACATACTGTACATTTTTTGCTATTTTTACCATATGCTGATTTAATCAAGTTTTCCCTTTTTTGTATTTGATGTACCCACACAAATTCTAAAAAAAAATCTTGAAGATAATATCTAAATTCTTAGTTGTTACATGTTATTTATAGAGGACCAGTTGATTCTGTAGCTCTATTACAGTATGGCATATTGAAAATGAACAATAACATGAAAATTATCAATATACAAACTAACATTAACACACATTAAAACATACAGGTACAGAAGTTGAAGAGGGCTATGTTATTGTAAGTTTACAATCTATTAGGAGGTTGAGGAGGAATGAGACAGAAGGACACTGTTTGAGCAAGGATGATTTGATTCTAGCAAACGTCACAGGAGAAGTCAGTGGCACAGAGATTTTGAAGGTGGGAAGAACAGATGACTCTGGAGGGAGTTGTTAGCACTATGCATCTGGAGGTGGTGTTAACATATAAGCCATTTTAACAGCTGCTTAGGGACGCCGTCGGTCTATAGGACCCATGGTGGAAAAAAGACGCATTCTTTTTAAAGTTATATCACTATATTGTACTGTATATTTTTTAAGATTATAAGTATTGCTTACATAATTAACCCTTTGACAATTGACGAGCCAGGCAAATTGCAGAAATACATCCCATTGGCGACAACTAACGTCTTCTTCCAAACAATGTCAAGGCATTCAGCAACACCAAAAACTGCAAGAAGGGATCTGTTTGATCCCTGGAGCGTCAACATGCACCATGCACCATATTAAATATATAGTTAATATTTAATATATAGTTAATATATCCCAACAAAACAAACAATAGAATTTAAAAAAGTAAAATTTAAAAAAGTAAAAAAAAAATACATTTGGTAACATGTAACATGTAACATGTAAAAATATTTCTCTAGTGATGTCTTCATCAGGGGGACCATCCGGTTCCAACAAAATGTAAGAAAAAAAAAAGTCTAAAAAAATGTACCAGGAGCTGTAAATTCATACCTGAAGTACAATGTTTATGGAATGCAACACAAAATTACTGCCACAAAGTTTGGATGGTAGTAGAATTAGTGCTTTGAAGTAAGCTGGGGTGTCTAGATTTTTTTAAACATATATGGTTTGATGGGGGTAAATTGAATTAGTCAGCTTCAGATATGGGGGCAGAATTTTCAACATGTCAAAATTCCAAGTTAAAAAACTGAATTGCGCATGCCCCAAAAGTGACCTTTTACCACGAAGGAACCTGACAAATCAATGCATGGGTGGTATCACTGTTCTCAGGAGATGTTGGTCAGTGGGCTTTTCTGCTGACATGGTGGGATACCCCCTGTCAGGAACCGGGTCCATACAGACGACTGGAAAGACCCAGAGCGCCCCAAAGATTGTGTGCAGGAGTTGCGGTGCAGTAGGGGAGTTGGACAGGGCCTGGTGCAGGGCGACAGCACTCTCCCGGTAGGCATCTAGGGTTATGCAGCCACATACCAGCGCCCTGACATAGCAGCGGATGATGACAGAACAGAGCAGAACTTGGAGATATCCTGCAGGCACCCTGGAGCAGGGATGAGACATAGCACTGGAATCATGTGCAGGATGCTGCAGGCTGAGAGTAGGGAAGCTAAGCAGAGTACAGGAGAAACATAGCAAGCAAGGGTGAAAGAACAAGGAGCATAACCAGACAAGATATACATGATACAGGGCACAACAGGGAACAAGACAAGGAATACTCAAGATCCGACATGCACAGGACAGGACACCCCTCTACCGGGGATTCAAGACAGGACACCCCTCTACCAGGGATACAGGTTACATCACAGACTGACACACATAAATACAGGAACTAGCCTAGGACTATATGATAACTATTGGAGATTCCGTCACATCTTATGGCCATAGTATGCTTAGCCAACCACTATGCCAAGTACTCCAATGACGGTGGGCCCTAACACTAAAACCTGCCTACAGAGGAACTAAACATGAACTCCAAACACATATCAGAGAGACATACCTGTAGACTGCTGACTGAGAGAAACAGAACACATGGGTGGGGCACACCTTATAAAGGAAACAGAGCTGAAGCAAAGAGCAAGACTGGAATCAAGAAATCAGAGGTTCAGGACAGGACATACAGAAATCCAGAAATGAACCACAGCAAGACAGGGAAACAAAAGACATGCAGCTCCGCAGCCTAGGTAGAGCGTGACCCCCCCATTTAGGTGTTAGAGGTGTCAGAACCCCGCTCGTGCAACACAGAGGACTTGAGTGTCGACCTGGAAAAACCGAGAAACCGCGCTTCTCTTATAGTCTCCGGGCAAAACATGAAGAGTTCTCAGGTATGCCTAAAAACAAAAAAAAACATAAAAAATGTGGGTATTGTTAAATTTAGGACAAACCAGGTGTTTTCATTTGTTTTTGTAGATGAGTAAAAGCTTTTTCAAATAAATGTCCTAAAAAGTTTTTTTTTCAATTTTCCACCATATTTTATATTTTAATAGTAAATTAGATGATAGGATCTTGTCCTGAAAAAAATATATATATAATTTGAGTATTTATATGGATACATATAGGTAAACATGAGCACTGCAGAAATGTTAAAATAGCCATTGTCATGAAGGGTAATTTTTTTTAAAAAAAAATCACAACTGGCTGCAGACAATCACTGTGGCCAAATCTAGAAATGATTATTAAAAAGGAATTAACAAAAAGAGACTAGTGTGACCGGTCCAAACTCCTTGAATCAGAGAACCTTAGTCATCATGAAAAATTTGTAAGGCTCTCCAAGGAGATTTATGGCATCCTGCAAATCACCTCTGCTCTGTCTGTTTTAGACACATAATGTACTGATCAGTTTCATAGTTAATAGCAACCAGTGGACTTACTATTTCTTTCTATTTACCCTTTTCAATTTTCACAGTTCTGCATTTTACATTGGGGTTTTAAATATAAATGATAAGGAAATCAATTTCCTGCAAGCGCCATGTTGCCTCAGCCAACCACTTGATATACAGTTCTGATTTAGAATCTATGAAATTGTTTCCGCAGACTAATCTACCATATTTATGAGAAGAAAAAAATGTCAGAAAACGAATATCTACAGCCACACTTCCACACACCCACCTCAAGTTTGTATTTTGTTTGCCAACAAAAAAAAACCATCTCTTGAAGAATAACATTCTCAAAGAGATATATTTAAATCGAAAACCTGGAAAATACATTCTGATCATCAGATGTAAAAGTGACTCACTATACCTAAAAAACAAAATCATATGAAAGTGTGTACTCGTGATTGTCTTATTTAACAGATGGCATCATCTGGTCATGAAATATAAACAATGTGGTTATCAAAGAAACACCTTGCTTTTGAAAGATGGCACAACACAATGTGATAAAGCAGGAAACATGCATAGGAAATGATTGTCATACTTAAAATATAGTAAGGAAAATACAGTATATAATGTCTTTACAACAGTAAAATTCTAATGGTTGCGTTAGATATGGTTTATTCAAATAACATAGCTCTTATCTGCTTACTCTTTATAGTTAATTGAGAATATTTGTGACAGTGTTTCTGCTGTATAATGTTCTCACAGGATTCCAAAAATACCTTTCCCTATGTTGGTATAAAAAAAAAGTGATTGTCTCCTTAATAATTAGAAAATAATTAGAAACCAAAAATACTTGAATATCCAGAAAAAATGTAACTTTTTTGTAAAAATGACATTTTAAGTTCTAGGGCCCATGTTATGTTTTTTTTAAATTTAGGGCAGCATTATAGATAAATAGGTCACTATATGTAAACAAATGTGTCAGCATTGTGATTGTGATTGATCTATAGCCCTAATTAAAATCTAACGTTGTTGCCCGTGTAATATAAGTACAGCCTTGGCAGGATTGTTGTGGTGCCATATTCTTTCAATTTCTTAATAATGAATTTAATGATGCTCTGTGAGATGTGAGATATTTCTTTATAACCCAACCCTGATCTGTTCTTCTCCATAAGTTTGTGCCTGACCTGTTTGGAGAGCTCCTTGGTCTTCATGATGACGCTTGCTTGGTGGTGCCTCTTGCTTAGTAGTGTTGCAGATTCTGGGGCCTTTCAGAACAGGTGTAAATGTACACTGAGATCATGTGACAGATCATGTGATACCTAGATTGCACACAGATGGACTTTATTTAACCAATTATGTGACTTATTCAGAGGCTTCATAGCAAAGGGAGTAAATACATATGCATGCACCACTTTTCCATGTCTTATTTTTTAGAATTTTTTTTAAAATTGTTTTCTTAATTTCACTTCACCAATTTTGACTATTTTGTGTATGTCCATTACACGAATCCCCCCCCAACCTTTTTATTCCAGGTTGTAATGCAACAAAATAGGAAGAATGCCAAGGAGGTGAATACTTTTGCAAGGCACTGTAGGTGGGAGTATCAATGTCAATATCCCTATGCCATGGACATTTAATTTTCCTTACTGTATTAGCCTCTACCATTTGTGCTGGGAAGCTCTTCCACTTATCAACCACCACCTGAGTAAAGTAAAACTACCTTAGATCATGTCTAAGCCTCTGACCAACTGGTGTAACTACAGGGGTGCGACCCCTGCGTCCTCATACCAGTTCAAAATAGTTTATAAAGGGCCCTTCCAACCTGGTTTGCACTGGTCCAGGTCAAAAGGGCCCTTTCTAAACTATCTTGAACCGGCACAGGGATACAGGAACGTATCGGGCTCACATTACATCATGTGACCCTTCGGTCAAACTGAGGCTGCTCGGTGTGAGAGCAGCCGGACTGAAAGCTGCAGGAGGGATGAGAGGTAAGCAGGGGAGGACAGAGGTGAGATGTATGTATATGTGTTTGTGTAATTGTGTGTGTGAGCATGGATGTGTACTTTGTTGGGCATAGATGTGTTATTGTGTATGTGTCAGCATGGATGTATACTTTTGTGTGTTTTTGAGCATGGATGTGTAATTGTGTATGAGCATGGATATGTAATTGTGTGTGTGAGGATGAACGTGTAATTCTGTGTGTGTGTGAGAATGTATATGGGGTGAGATGGAGTGTGTGTTAGAATGAATGCGTACGTGTGTGTTAGTGAGTATGAGTAAGTGTGTAATTTGTGTAAGTGTAACACTAACTCAACCTGTCTATCTATATGTGTGCCAGAGTGTATGTTGGAAGGAGGGGCAATGGGCAAAGAAGGCAAAGACAAGATTTGGGGGGGCAATGATGGCACAAGGCAATTTTCCAGGGCCCTGTGATTTCTAGTTATGCAAATGTTCTTACCCTTATATTTTGATTGTGATCTCTTGTTCTAACATGTTCCTCCTTGGAAATAAACTTTGCTAAATTATTTGATCTGTTTAAAAGTTTCTATCACATCTTCTCACTATCTTATTTCATCCAAGCTACATATATTGAGAAACCCTTAAGTATTTTCTGATAATTATGAAACACTTCCTCAGGGCAATCAGATATTCTTGTGCAAATGCAGAATTGGCAATAGATAATTCAATTGGCCTTTAAATACAGTTATAGCATGAATTAATTTCATATTATCACTATTGCACAGTGTTACAATTAGCATATATATTAATATTTCAATTCATTTAACGGATTTTAAAAGCTTTTTTAAATACAACTATCTAAACTTTATAAGAGCCAGTATCATATTTACCCCTTTTCTCAGAAAGAGACTAGTGTATCTGTTTTTGCATTATATATAATAATCTGTATTATTACAGATTTTACATGTAATTACAATGTATCTGGTCATACATATTGTTCATATTGTGATACAATTTTCATTTAATCATCTATAGTATATGAAACTATACCATATACATCATTGTACATCAACATGTATCTTTGATAAGCATATTTCCCATAATATTTGGAAGGCAAGTAAGCAGCAGTATAGTCTTTAAGGGTACAAAAGGAAAGCATTACTAGCACAGTTTTATTTAGTTATTGTTTCCATAGAAAGCGATATTTTGGCTGTGATTTATATCATGGAGCTAACTAATGTTTGCTTATCATTTTTTCCTCTCGCACACACACCAGTAATGCTTTTTATAGAGTCTGTAATGAGGTTAACCTGCTGACACAGTATTACTGTATTTATCTGTATTGCCAGAGCAATAATAATTTCCTGGACTCGGTTTTCAATATAGACTCAATGATAGCCTATATTTAATCTATTAGAATAACAATCATCGCAATCTGTTACTGGTGAATACTGTTTACAATCAAAAGTATATTTCAAGCAACAAGTATTTCACCCAATGTAAATACTAAAACTAGAAAAAGGTACACCCCAGCCATTAAATGCCAGACATTGGCATATGCAAGATTTGCAGTGGGCCACACATGTGAATGCAGAGTGCAATAGGTAATTCAGTTGATTTCAAGAAGTGTTCCTCAAAGAGCAAGGTGTGGACCATGTGGCATGCTGTCGCTCTCGAGCTTCAGCTGAGTGAGCAATGTGTTTTTTTGTTCTTGCATATAAAGCAGGCATTTTACTAAGTACTTTAATGTGCAATAATTTTATTGGTGAAGCGGATTGGTGCACACAATTTGCTGGGAATGTCTGTTGACCCTGTATTTTATTTTTGTTTGATACTTCTGGGTTGAGCAATGCAGGGGTTTTCAAGTTGTTTTTAATTTTACTGGGATGGGGTTGGGGGTGTAAGCAGGCTTTTTATTTTTTACATAATATTTTTTACCTTTTTTTTTTTTTTAAATTGCCCTGCTTTATCCAAGATCAATGTGACTGAAGATCCATGTAGGGACCCTAAGAACTTATGGTTCATGATAATATCACTGGGTTCCCGTATTTAAGTTTATTTTTAAAAGGTGTTTTGTATTGTTATTTGTATTGTATTTTTTCTTTCACCATGATCTACTTGCCGATTGCTCAGTGATCAGGTCTGTGTACAATGTACAGTATAGTACATGTGATTAGGGAGGTAGAAGTACAGCAGGACCCTGATAAACTCTTTAATTATATTGTATTTGTCCCTATTCTCTGACAAGCATTTTGTAGGTAAAGTATTCTTCTCCTACCGAAGTTTTCAAGGTGAAGCAGAGTGCTAGATGCATTAATATCAGGAAGAAGGAGGTAGTTGTGATGGGACACCCGTCATCTGCTTGTAACCTCAAGGGTTAACCGATACTGCAAGGAAGGGATTCGGAACCGACTCTGTATTCTCGGTGTAGTAACACCGTAGCCCGCGGAGACGTAGCCAAATACGGTGCTGTAATTGTCCTGAAAAGGACAATGAGTGATATAGCCTGGCCCTCAATTATTAGTCAAGGTGACCACCAACAACAGTTTATTGAGAAAAACACATCCTTTTATACACCACTCTAACAATGAAAGGAGATAATCACGTTAACACAACAATATTCTGCAGACAGCCTTGCGCCATACTCGGGGAACCAAGCTCAAAAATGTCCGTATAACCCCTTTTTTCAAGGTGATCCCGAGGGAACAGCGGCGATCTCGAGGTACCGATGGATAGCGGTAGCAGTTTAATGTTTCCCCGGAGAGACCACAATACAACCAGGCATGCACTCCATGACCGTGCCGGCGGAACCCCGTTCTCCTGGAAGTTGTAGAAACTGGGATTCCATAGGGGGCTCCCTCTCCGAAACACCCCTTGCCTGTACCCCACCACCTGTAGGCTAGCTCTACAAAAGAGCACCCTGGTGGGGTCAATGGTGTCCGGGTTATTAGGGGTTAAAGTCAGCAGGCAAGTGCTCGGGTCCTAGCCGAGCAACAGTTCCAGAGGATTATGGCCAGGATCCGTGAACCGTGCTCTAGTGTAACAGAGATGTGATTATGCTGGTGGTATAAAGGGGAAGACAGGAACCACATAACAATAAGTAAAACAAATGAATCTTTGCAACCCAGGGTTGTGACAGTAGTTATGCCACTCTACAGATCTCTGGTCAGACCTCACCTACAGTATGCTGGACAGTTTTGGAGACCACACATAAAGAAGGACACGGACTCTTTGGAGAGAGTTCAGAAGAGGGCTACAAAAATGGTAAATGGTTTGCAGGATAAAAAATATCATGAAAGACTAAGTAAACTCAATATAGTATAGCTTGGAGGGAAAAAAAAGAGAAAGAGGAGATGTGATAGAAACATTTAAATACTTAAGGCATTTAATAAAGTGTAGGAGGGAGGTTTCTTTCAAAGGAGGAAAAATATTTGAACCAGAGGTCATAGTCTAAAACATAGAAAGTGACAGCAGATAAGAACCATTCGGCCCATCTAGTCTACCCAACCTCTGAATACTTTACTTAGTCCCTGGCCTTAGCTGATATCTAGCTTACCCTTATGCCTATGCCATGCTTGCTTAAACATCTCTACCACTTTTATTGGAAGGGTATTCCATGTGGTGTCTCCAGCTTTCATATCTAGGGGAGGGGCACATGGGGAGACAGGGACCAAAGCGAGGGGGGGTGCAATTATAAAATGCTACATATACAATATATATATGCATTAGGCATGCATTTTTATCTACATAATATGTACTTATCTCTTTGAAGAAAAGACAGTGACTGAAATATGATTTCAAAATAACACCTGAACTGGCGGTTAGTTTTCATTCTTTAATAATAGCCCCTGCTGCCAATATATATTAATATTACCAGAGCCGGACTGGGAATGAAAAGCAGCCCTGGAAATATTTGGACACCAGCCCCATGTATTGTATTGCTTGGTTGAGCTCTTGTGCCCACACACCACACCACTTACACACGCTTATCTGAGCCACACTCTTTACCATCCAAATAGCTATAAATCATTCTTTTTAAAACTATATTAAATTCTTCCTTTCCGATAACAGGATATCACATCTGAATCAGAATCTTCACTCCTCACCATCCATGTGTATTGGATAAAGATGGTTTCAGTGCTCGGCAGATGTATGAGATAGAATCATATGTGATGGGATTGGGAGTACATCAGTAAACTCAAAAAGTCATGATACACCTGAAGCCACAATTTAATGTGACTAATCCTTTTTAATAAAATATGCAGATTGAAATAGAGTAAATAACACCACACCTTTACTTTTCCTCTCACTGATTTCTGGGTGTAGAATGTTTTGTCCTCTGAAGTGACTACAAATTCAGGAGGGCGTTTTATCACCAGACAAGTGAAAATTAAATAGTTCAATTTATTCCTACAGAAAGTAAAGTGCCAGGAAACAGATGGCCAAATACACACCAGGACAGGCTCTGTCACACTGACACCCAAACACACACACACACACCAAGACAGGATCTATCACACCGACACCCAAACACACACACCAGGACAAGCTCTGCCAAAAAAATTATTTTCTACACTGCTTTGTCATTTACTGCCCCTTTTGTATTGTTGCCCCCTTGTGTATTGATGACCCAGGCAGGCCCCCTTTAGTATTGATTAATGGTTCCCCCTGCAACCTTGTGTATTGCCCCATACCCTTGTATATTGATTTATGTGATTCCCCAGCCAACCCCCTCCCTTGTGTATTGGCTAATGTGATGCCCAACCACCCTCTTATCTATTGATGCCCCCACTGTCATGTGTATTATCCCAGCCACCCCCTCCTGTTTATATTGATTTTGTAATGCAACAACCCAGCCACCCCCATTTTGTATTATTTAATTTTTGTCCCAAGGCAATCCCCCCCATCCCTTGAATATAGGTTCACTTTCCTATAACCCCTTTTTTTTTTGGTAATAATTACATTTTTGTGTGGTTTTTTTCCTGCTGTCCTCCAACGTGACGATCCTCTCTCTGTTGCGAGGAACTCTTCTGTGAGCCCGCCCCCTTGAAGGTCACGTCTTAAAAGGGGCGAAGAGCTGAGGCACTGCTGCCACTGGGCGGCACGGTGTGTGCAAGCCAGCCGCTTTAACTTCATTAGACTTTGAATTTTGCGGCTGCACGACAGCTGCTTTGAACTTCGTGGTCAGGCAGCTGCTTTGAGCGTTGGTCTGTTGGTCTCACGTCTTTCTTCCAATCTATAAAACACGTTGAGATCCTTTAATCTTCCTTGGTAAGTTTTATCCCGCAATCCATGAACCAACGTATCTATATCCTTCTGGAGATATGTACACAATACTCCAAGTGAGGTCTCACCACTGCTCTGTACAACGACATAAGCACTTCCCTCTTTTTACTGCTAATTCCTATACAACCAAGTATTCTTCTAGTATTCCCTGCTGCTCTGTCGCATTGTCTACCTACCTTTCAGTCCTCTGAAATAATTACCCAGGGCCGAAGGAAGGGTGAGGCGAGAGAGCAAGCACACCGCCCGATGAGCAGCTGCAGCCTGCAGTACTAATTGGGGAGATCATGGATCTCCCTAACCAGCCCAACATTAAGGTAGTTGTCTAAACGCATGGGCATACTGGGCAGTTGCTCAAGGGCCCAGCGTTTTAGGGTCCCCGTGACGAATCACATTGCTGGCAGCAAAGTGAATCCCAACGAAGCCTCCTATATGGGAGGGGGGGAGTGCAGAGACAGCTGCAAGACTGTGATTTCCCTAACCGGCCCTGCTCATCACACACCCTGTGGGCAGTGTGTACCCAGGCATGATAGGAGGTATCTGATGAGCATGGCTGGTTGGAAAGATCACAATCGCCCTCTAACCGGCCCAACATTAGGGAGTGCAAGGTTTGTCAATTCAGACCTCGACTTCCGTGCTCCCTACTCACTATGCACTGGCAAATGATGCAGAGCGTCAGGATGTGACGTTGTACCCCTGCGCTTTGCATCAATAGCCAGCGCATAGTGATTAGGAGCGCTAAAGCAGAGGTCTGAAATGACAGACCGTGCACTCCCACGTCAGGATGGAGGATAAGAAAGGTAAGAGATGGGGAGAAAGGAATGTAAGGGCAGTGTATGTATAAATACTTGTGTGTTTGTAAGGAGGTGTGTTTATGTGCATATGTGTATGTGAAGGCAGGGATCTGTAAGGGTATTGTATGTGTATATGTGTGTTAATGGGCAGGTGTGTGTAAAGGCAACATTTGTGGGCAGTTGTGTTTAAGGGCAGTGTATGTGTATATGTGTGTTTATGGGCAGGCAGTGTCTAAGGGCAGTGTAAATAAAATAACCTCTGTAAAAGAAATAGCTGGGGGCACAATTTTCCATTCTTGCCTTGGGTGCAAAAAGAGCTAGCTACAGCTCTGGTTTTTATGTCCAATGGTGCATTACCTTGCACATTAAATGTTACTCAGCCACTGCCTAATCCATTCAACAATATTGGAATCCAAACTCAGAGGTTGCAGTTTATTTATGTCTTCTTCCGTGTCAAAAGCCTTACTAAACTCCAGATATGCAATTGACCACCTTGGTCAATTATTTTAGTCAACCAATAAAAAACAATCTTTCTGAAGTAAATCCATGTTGTTTTTGATCTTGAAACCCATGTGGCTTTAGATGCTTAACAATCCAATATTTTGTAACACAGTTTCCATTGATTTCCCCACTACTGATATAAGACTCACAAGCCTGTAGTTGCCCATCTCCCCCCTTCTTCCTTTCTTGTGAATGGGCACAGCATTTGCTAATATCCAATCTTCCTGGACTAATCCCCTTAACAATGATTGGTTAAATAAATGTATTAACGGTTTTGCTATTACACCACTAAGCTCTTTTCATAACTTGGGATGTATTCCATCAGGCCCCATCGACTTACTTGTCTTTACCTTAGACAGCTGAAGTCAAACCTCTTTCTTGATAAACTCATATGTATCAAATGAATCAGTCTTTTTTCCTAACTGAGGTCCATTTCCTTCATTTTTATGTGTAAAAACTGAACAGAAATATTTATTGAGGCTCAGAGGTTTAGATGTAATGTAAGAAAGTTTGACTCTACCGAGAGGGTAATAGATGAATAGAACAGTCACCCATCAGAAATATTAAAGGTTAATACAGCATATAATACAGCAAGAGAATTTAAACTTGCATGGGATAGACATAAAACTATCTTACGTCAGGTCTTAATCAGTCCTTGATTTGGGGCGGAACGGTTCTTGTCAGTTGTCATATTCTTTGTTTTTATGTTGGGGATCATCCAAGTTATCTGGTGAGATCTTATGTAGTTGGGTAATCCAAAACTTCCTCAAAAAAAAAGGAATATAATCTCTTAATATTTCAAAGTAAGTGGTATGGAGAGAGAGCAGGGGACTGAAAAAATATGATCTTTCATGCCATAGTTGTGCTACCCATTAGATATGTCCTACCATGTAACTCAATGTGGTTTACAGAGATTGTTCTCGTTCTTTCTCTATTTCTTTCTCATGCTAGATGCAAAAAGGATTCATCTTTATAGGTGATAAAATCTCCTGGGTAGGATGGCCTGCAGATATATAGTGCAAATATATGTATACATGAAAGGTGAAGTGAGGTTTCTTAATGACAGTCATAATTGATCACAACAAAGATAACATTACATAAAAATACCTTCATTTACTTAAATGTTCCTAAAAATATGCAGGAATTTACGTCAAGTGCATCATATGGTATGATGGTAAGGGGTATTCATGCTGTATTACAGTCACGCCATTGTCTAGTCAAGGTAAAAACTGAAAGGAAGCATTGATTTTACAAATTTCCTATGTAAAAAACTGTACTTAGATTGACTTTTCCTTTGGTTGTAATTTGGAATGTGTTATTTAAAATCAACTTTTCATTTGTTCATAGTCTGATTTTGTGAATATAACCCTTGGCGATCTCTAGATTGCAGCTAAGTATAGTCTGTCGTTTATTGATATACTATGTCAGTTTGGTAATGAGCCCAGCTAATATTCCAAAAGGAATGAGTAGGGGAACTCAAAAGAATCATAAAGCTTATCAGTTCTTCCAACATCTTCCCACACTGACACAGATTAAAATCATATAAAACCAAGGCACACATACTATAATTTATAACTCAGTACGGTTAATGCAGTCTTGTGTTACAATGCTTACATATAACCAGCATATATGAATTAGAAATAAACCTCTGTTTCCTCTGTAGTCCAGCCACTATGGTTGCACAGACCTCCACTACATACTGAGGTACTGGGGTACCATGGGAAAACTGGTCACATGCCGCCCCATTAAATACATACAATCAGGAGTTCTGGGTTACTGCATATGCCAAAAGCCCTGGGAGAATTTACAGAACACCCCCGATTTTTGACTGTGGTGGACACTGATGTCATTATTTCTTTCATAAATGCCATATTTAGCCATAGATCAATGGAAAATATATCTAAATTACAAAACAACTTGTCATACAGCACATGCAGAGCCAGTTTTAAATGTCAAATTGGTGATGTGTATGCATTTCAGAATTTTTACATTTCCCTTTGGTACTCAGAGATAAAGCTGTGTGTTCCAATAACAAGAGATAATCATCTGGCTTATTTTTGGTGTCATATGGAGCCCTCTTATCTACCAATAAATCAGACACATTTTCTCTAAAACTGCTTAATTGTATACTCTCCATTCTGAGCAGCATAACATAAAGTGAACAATTATAGTTGTATTGCATCTATTGCCTGTACTGTTTATTGAAGAAGTCAGGTAGGATTTTACTGTGATGATTCTACCTTGTATGTACTGTACTGCTTTGCGGTTTAATCCGCTTTTTTTGTCCCAGACCTATTTAATTCCAACTCAGAGCAAACTGCGTGAGTCATGCCATGTCTTATTTATATACAGCCTATTATCTCTGTGGGAATAGTAGAGCGTCCAGATTAAAAAGAGAATGAAACGTGACTGCATAAAGTAACTAAAAGCAAAGTAATGAATGAAGGAAAGAATGTGAAATGGGTAATAAAGTTACAGTGCAATATATATATATATATATATATATATACATATATATATATACATATATATATATATATATATACATATATATATAGAAATAAAGCCTATAGGCCAATAAATCTGACATATTACACTAAGTGCAAAGGAAACAATCAACCTTACATAAAATATGTAAACCTGATGCAAAATATGAGATGAACTAATGCTGAGAATGTAAGAAGTGAAAATGTAAGAGAGAGTCAGTTGCTGGCAGCTTTTATAACTGGCAATCATGTGTTCTGTTCAGTTTTATTGAGAATGAGTAATAACTCAATGAGAGTTAACTCAATGTGAAAATAAATAAATTTTAGTCCTAAAAATAAAGGATTACAACTGTGTCACAAACCTGGGTTGCCAAGATCCGCTTGTTTTCTCTTTTGTATCCCCAGTGTATCACATGCACTTTTGCCTGACCGAGTCCTCAGCTAGGACCCGGGCAATTGCCAGCGGACATTAACCCCTCATAACCCAGACACCATTGACCCCACCAGGGTCTTTTGTGGAGTTAACCCACAGGTGGTGGGGTACAGACCAGGGTTGGTTTGGAGAGGGAGCATCCTATGGAACCCCAGTCTCTATGACTTCCAGGAGAGCGGGGGTTCAGCCGGCGCAGTTAAGGAATGCACCCCCGGCTATATTGCGGTCCACTCCGGGGAAACTTTACACTGCTACCACTTGGGGTCGCCAGCGGTACCCCGGGATCACCTCCACTCCCTCGAGATCACCCCGAAAATAACAGTTTGGGGTTATACGTGTAGCAGACCCCGTCTGAATGATGGCCAAAACTTTACTGATGATTTTTAAGAAGCTTTTTTGTACACTTTCCAATTTAACTCCAAAAATTCACCGTAAGAGCTGAACAAAATACAAATAATATGCATTAAAAACATACAGACCTTATGCCTTTTCAGGGGGTTTGCTAAACAAACTAATCAACCTTATATATGAGGATGGACTCTGATAACTCTTGTTAATATGCTGGCTCTCTTGAATTACTGTTATGACCTGTATTACGCAGCATATCCCAAGACCATTTCCTTCTGAGTAACAGTCCTACCCCAAACACCTTCCCCCTGCAACATGGACAGTGTAAACCCTATCCACATTTAAACTTACAAAATCAGAACATACATACAACAAATTATAACATAAATGACAGTTAAGTCTGTTACAATATGGACATTGCTGAGCTTGGTGTCCTGAGTATGGCGCCAGGCTGTCTGGGCAGGGCATTGATATGTTTTCAGGACAATTACAGCCCCGTATTCGGCTACGTCTCGACAGGCTATGGTGCTACTACATCGAGGATACAGAGCCGGGTCCTGATCCCTTCCTCGCAGTAGCGTCTAGTGCTGGAAGCGGTTAACCCTTGCGGTTCCGGGAGGAAGCAAAGAACAGCTGACGGTTGTACCCAGTCGGGTACAGGAAATTTCCTGGTGGGCCGGTCGCGGTAGACAAACCTTCAACACAGCCGCTGAGCGGGTGGGACGAAGGGGGTGGGATGAAGAGCTGAGGCACGGCCATTGGGCAGCGCGGTGCGTGAACACCTGCCCCTTTAACTTCATGAATGCTGGCCTCCAACCGCTGCCCTCACCAGACACCAGATGCAGTGGTAAGTCAGGGAGGAGGAGGGGGAGTGTTACATGGGGGCTTAAGGCTTTTCTGGAGGCAGAGTGCCCCATGATATGCCTTTTCACTACCTTCATGCCACTCTGCCTCTAGAAATGCATTTTAACCCCCTATATGCCACTCTGTCCCATGATATGCCTTGATAAGGCATTTGTGGAGGCAGAGTGGCATATATATAGGGGGTCAAAAGGCATTTCTGGAGGCAGAGTGGCATATAGGGGGTTAAAAGGCATATATCCGGGCAGAGTGGCATATAGGAGGCTATAAGGCATATCAGGGAGGCAGAGTGGCATATAGGGGGTATAAGGTATTTCTGGGGGCAGAGTGGCAGCCTGGGGGCAGATGTGCATAACTGGGAGGGCAGGTTGGCAAATAAAAGGAAATAAAAACAACAAAAATTTCTCAATCACAGCTTTTTTTAAATATGAAAAAATAGTTTACACAAATTAATAAAGAAATAAAAGTTTCTTACAAGAATATCGTGAAGAATGTGATCACTGTTTTGTTCCACTGAATAAAATGGAACTTTTTAACCTAAAATTTTTGCAGTAGCAAATGTTTTGATTCCATTATGTCTAATGTATTTCATTTATTAGGGCCTTTTAACACTTTTTCTTTCTGGCATTTTAATACAAATAATGTGATAAAAAAGAATGTTTTATAGTTATTTGTATGGCAAATAGTATGTATAAGGAGTGCTTGTGGGTACAAGAGATCGACCGCGAGATAAACTATATGGTGCTGGTCTCCAAATGTTTCCAGGGCTGCTTTTCATTCCCAGTCCGGCCCTGGCGTCCCATCACACACTAGATACAGAGCAACCAGAACACATATTGTACATGGTATGTACAAAATGGGAAAATATTCCATAATGGATCTTGGGGACATATGTGTAAACTTTTTTTTTTAGAATTTTGTTTTTACAGACACTGTATGGCACACGTGGCACTTTTTATTAGCACTTTATCCCCTGCTTATCCTTTTACCCTACCAGGCATAGTGTAGGGAAAGTGAGGCATGCTTCCCATTGTGGTAATTGTTTTCTTAATTTTGCATGTATCAAGAGTAGGCATGTGACTTGACTGGGATAACAAGGTGTCCCTGGCATTTAATGACAAAAGTAAGGCCAATGAAAGAGTACAGGCCACATGTGTAGTTTTTATGCTCATGTAACATAAAAAACGAACATATGTATCTGGTGGCCGCACACTGCAGCACCTGATCTAGCATTGAAGTAAGGCGCTGTCAGTCAGAGACCCACCAGGCATTTGAAATGGTGTGCCAGATGGAAATTGGCAATTTGCAAAGGGATGTCACTTAAATGACTGGTCCTCTCGGTGAATAAACCCAGATGACAACTAGCTTCTGAATGAAACAGGAGGATTAATAATAGGATAAAAGACTGTAGCCTCAGTGTATATGAATCTAATCCTATACACAATTAATTATATTTTTTGATTTACAAATATATTTGTATCTAAAGTAGATAACAACAAAAATATAATATAAACACTAGAACTACATTTAAATACTATAGAAAATCAATACAATAAATTAGTAAAATTTACTATATAAATCAAAGATATTGAAACTAGAGTCCCCTAGCAGTTCCTCAGCTGGACAGTTCTAGAGCAGATGCAGAACTACCTACTGGCTTCTTTAGTGCATATTAATACTTTTTGTGAACATCATATTTCAGTCATCTCATAAATGCTATCCTACATTGTCACCTGTAGGTGTATATACACTTTTAAAAGAAAATCAAATGGTTTTATAATAAATGGTTATATATAATTGTTATATATTTAAACACTCTCCTGTCACTAGTTCACTCTGTAATGTCCAGTTCTGAATCAGCTGTAAGCTCTTTAGGATTTATTGTACGGCTGATGAAACTAAAAGTAGGGAAGTCTGTGATTAGAATTAGGCTGAGCTCCCTGCACGAGGATCTACAGTCTGGCCTTCCATGTGAGTCGAAGAACATCCTCTTCCAGCCGCGGCACATGTCTGCAGATTAGACACTCAACAGAACAACTGTATTTAGTACACAATGCAGGCAGACAATACATAGAGGATTCTGCCTTATTATTTCTAATACATTTTATTGCTTTCTTGAGATTCTTTTTAAAATGGAAATTTCCACAATGATTTAAAACAGCAGGGATTTTATATATAAAAAGAATAAAAGTACAGCTACATTCATTATCAGACAAAGAAAATGTAATGGTTTGATCAGTCAGTCAGTAGTAATTTTGATTTTGAATGCAAGCTTATAACACAAAATGATGTTGCTGTATTCCTGAAATCGTGCCAGTCTATAAAAAGTTATTGTTTATTGTAACAAATCATATTCAAGAAAACTTCTTCAGAATCCAGTAAGTTGCTATGTGCATAACCTTTTGCTTCTTAATACGGGTGACAAATATGAAATTAAACTCACGTTTTTCTCATATGAGTTTCCCTGGACTCGAAATAATTGCAACCAGCACATAACAATCTATCCTGCAATATGTCAATTACTCATTTAAGCATCTCACAAACTTTATTATAGGAAATGCTTTACATGTGATGATCAAGTGAAGTGTATATATGTCCTGTCAAAAATGGCTAGTGCAGTTAAGCTAACACAAGTGTTCTTATTTTTTTACCATAAACTAATCTGTTGAAGTGTCTTAAGCAGTTTGATTGGGTGTTTCACGGCAGGCTTTGCACCAGTAACAAGGTGTAAAAGAGAGAGTGATATTCAGACTTATATAAGTGCTGCAGACCCAACATACTGACCACAAGTGCGGGAATGATACTACACAAAATATAAGGTACTGTGCAGAATTTACAAAAGGCACCACAATATGTGTCAAAATTAAACAATACTTTAATTTATCAAAGTGGACTCTTCAGTGCGTTCCTCCGTTAGAAAGCCCATTGAGCCCCTCAGGGCCGGCCCTACAATGGAGCCGACTGGGGCAATTGCCCCAGGCGGCACTTCAGAAGGGGCGGCACTTTGCCGCCCCAAGCGGTTTTGTTTTGTTTTTTTTGAAGCGGAGGAGAGAGATGGGCACCGAGTGGTTTTCGCTTACCCGCTCGGCGCCCCTCTCTCTCTCCTCTGCGGCGAGTTTCCCTGTTCGGTCTCGGTGCCGGCTTGTAATGCAGAGCGCCGGAAGTGACGTGAATTTCCGGCGCTCAGCATTACAAGCCGGCACCGTGGCAGCACAGGGAGACTCGCCGCAGGACTGTTTAAGGGTAAGTACCGGTGGGGGGGGTAGATAATGCCGCGTCGGCGGGGGGCGGCATTTTAAACTTCGCCCCAGGCGGCGTTAAGTCTTCGGCCGGCCCTGGAGCCCCTTCTGGGGAATGGAGCTTCTTCCTTGTACCGGTATAACAGAAGAAGACCGGAGGAGAGATAGTTAAAATAAGCAACTTTAATATAAATTTAAAAAGTAGTATCTTACATAGAAAAATACTTTAAAGCTCCCGTGCAGAGGACCAGAATAGTGCCGTACTGCAGCAGTGACAGCTTGATTCTCACAAAATTCCTTCACATCCACTTCCTCAATGGGCGTATTTAGCACAATCTGTTTCACCAATCGGCTTCCTCGGGTGAATAATCTCTCCTCCAGTCTTCTGAGTTATAGAACCATTAACCCCTTCACTTGATTTTTCAGTTTTTTTGCACAGGTAGCAGATGTATATAATTGTGCTGATATGATATCCGATATGATCCCAAATTATTCCCTTCAGGGACACTGATAAGTATTTATTTACCACAAAGGGACACTGAGCTATTACATCAAATCCTTGCACATTCCCTGTCTAACAAAAGAAGAAGAGCTAGAAAAATTCTAGCTTGTGATATAAAAAGGTAATGTTAGCTGCACTAGGTGCTGCCCTAAGCCTGACTAAACCCACGCACCTCCTAATCTTAATTTGCCCCACCACTTGCTTTCCAGGCCACACCTCTTCCATGGTAAACCCCACTCTTTCCTCTTTTAGTCCCACCTCCTCTTAAGGCTCCACATCGTCCTCTCTGTATACAGAATACCTACTTTGTTGCTCACACACACGTACACATGCATGCTCACACACATACACGTTTACATGCATGCTCACACACGAGTACACATCCATCCATCCATACACATTATATATATATATATATATATATATATATATATATAGATGCAAACATATATACATATATCCCACATCCCACTTACCTCTCACTGCTCCTGCAGCTTTTACTCAGTTTCACCACGGGGACCCCGATACGTTCCTGTCTCCCTGTGCCGGTTCAAAATAGTTTAGAAAGAGCCCTTTCTGATCCAGGTGAGAAGGGCCCTTTCTAAACAATTTTGAACTGGTAGAAGGAGTTGCACCGGGTCCCCTAGTGGCATGGGCCCGGGCACAGTGGACCCTTGTAGTTCCGTCAGTGGACGTCTGCACGGCCCCCAGGGATGCTTGGCCGGTTCCCGGATCAGTAAAATTTGCGAGGTAAAGGGGCAAGGGAGAGTGAGTGGGTGAATGGGTGTCACAAACCTCAACGCTCCTCTTCACCAGATTGCTCAAACCACCTCTGCAGTTTGCCCACACCTAAACCCAGTGGATGTGACGGCACGCGCCTCAATATGGTGTCACAACATGGGTGTGGCTTAAAGGGGGTGCGGTTTAACGGGCGGCGGGTTTAAAAGCCAGCATTTAGCATTGCTCAGTTTTTTTTATTCCTTTAGAGCTGCTGTGCTGTCCCCTGCTGTTGTACTTTCTGTTGCTGAATCCGGATTGTTTGCCCTTCATGCTGCTTCTCTGGTATCCTGACCCTTGCTTTGGACCTTGACTTTGCTGTTTGCTGGTATCCTGACCATGGCTTTGGACCTCGACTTTGTTGTATGCTGGTATCTTGATTTTGGCTCCTCTACTTGCTGATCTGTCTTCCATAACCCTGACCTCAGCCTCAATTTTGACCACTCTCTATCCTGCATCCCGGACTCCTCACCAGTAACTATCCTAACAATGGGTGAATGAATTAATAAATTAGTAAGTGTTTAGCGGCAGAAATAGGACAGGCATGCTGATTTGGGGGGGATAGGAAGCACAATCAGGCTGATTTGGAGGGGGCAGAGGTGACACAGGCAGGCTAATTGGGGGGGGCAAAGAGGTGGTACAGGTAGGTTGCTAAAGGGGCAGGGTTGGCACAAGTAGGCTATTTCAGGGGTAGGGTTGGCTATTTCAGGGGCAGAGTTAGCACAGGCGGGCTGCTTCAGGGGAAGAGGTGGCACAGGCAGGCAATTTCAGGGGCAGATGTGGCACAGGTAGACTGTTTCAGGGGGAGGTTGTACAGGCAAGCTGCTAAAGGGGCAGTGGTGGAACAGGCAGGCTGTTTTAGGGGCAGAGGCGGCACAGGCAGCCTGTTTTAGGGGCAGAGGCCAACCACGTCAATGTCTTGCTGAGTGTATAGTGATAGGGGTTATGCTGCACTACTGTCAATGTCTGGCTCAGTGTATAGTGATTGGAGTTATGATATACCACTATCAATGTCTGGCTCAGTATATAGTGATAGGAGTTATCCTGTACCATGTATGTTCAGTAAATATTATTTGTTTAAACTTATTTAATGTATTTATGATTTATTAAATTAATTTATTTTTTCAGATTTAAATTTTTTCCACTTGACATACAGCTAAGAATTTGTGAAATAAATATTCTTGACAACATTCATTTTTTTGTGTGGGTGTGTATGCCAGATACTGTACAGGATCTGCCCCAGGTACCAAATACAGTAAATATATCCAAAACACATCATTAAGTAATATTTTGTCTGAAGTTCAGTGAAAATATTGTTTGCTTGTTAAAACATTAGGTCTGTTGTGGTCCTTTGTAGAGTGTTTAATAATGTTATCAGGTCACTTCACACTTTCCAATTAGATTAATAGCGGGATGTTCATGAGGTTTCATTGAGCTAATTCTAATCTTCCTGCTCCATGTAGCTTATAACAGCATGTTCAAAAACTAGATAGCACATTGATGGCTCAGAAAAAATATATTTACTTAGTATGTTTTAAGGCAAAATTGCGATAGTAACAAAAACAAAATCAGTACTCTTTGAGTACTGAAAGATAAAAATACATTTAGATTTATGCTACCATTCAAAAGTTTGGGGTCACATTAAAAACAAAGGCTATTTCTAGTTATGCTACTATAATTGCAAACGTTTTTTTCTAGTGATCAATTGGCCCTTTAACCTTAAACTCTAATCCATTTGATGTTATTTTAATGGACACAATTTGCTTTCCATTCAAAAACGAAGACATTTTTAAGTGACCATAAACTTTTGAATGCTTGTGTATATGTGTATATTTATAACACTTTAGATACATACCGACTAACACAACATTACAGTACTGTACTTACACATACATAAACTCTACTCCCCCTCCCCTCTTAACTTGCTGACTCCTGTCTCCCTGCCCCGCTGTCTTTCTACTTAGTGGCATAAAAAAATGCCAGGGCCTCCCTGAAAGACAAGTGTTTGGGAGCCCCAAACTCCTCCCACACATACACATAGTAATATACTTATACACACACTAACATACACACACAGAGTAAAATACTTACACATACTAAGATACTTACAAACACTAACATATGTACCTACACATACTGTAACATAATAACGTTTCACACACAGTAACATACTTACACAGTGTAACATGCTTACATAAACTTACACACACCCACACTAACATACTTACACATATATACTAACATAACCACACATACAGTTACATACTTACATAGACTAACCTCCTTTCTTACATACGCACACTGGGAAATGATGCCATATCCTGTCGCCTAGTCTTAGGGAGCCTAGCGTTATGCCCAGGTGGTGTAGCTGGTGTTGAGGACCTGGGTGGGCCTCCTTTACGCCAGTGTCTGTACTACCGCAGGGTTACTTAATTTATGTAAAGTGACACAGCTAGGCACTTCAGCTACTGGGCACCTGGGTGCCCTGCACCAGTTGTGTCAGCATTAGCCAAGCAGTGTTGCCAAGCACGGGTGCCCAGCTTGGCCCGGTACACTAGTGCTACCTTATGTAGCATCATTTTCTGGTGCTCTACACTCTACACCTAAGAGTCCCTCAAATTTGGGAAAACATTTTTGTCCTACTTTACTATGGAGACAGATCACTCATTAATTTATAATACATCATTTACTTAGATTTATTTAAAACCTGTTTATTTTCATAATTTAGCTATGTGTATTCTAAAGTGAAATGTCCAGAATTTAAAATTAAATTAAGAACAAATTTATAGTGTATATGTGTTTCTACAACATGAGGAAAGTAGATATCAGGTTTTAATTTTTAAAGTTGACCGTATAAAATTTTCAGGGGCAAAGACAAGAATCAGCAATAAATTCTAAAACCCATAAAAACCGAAATTAACTTTCCAAGAAAAATACAAATGTTCTTTCCATTATCCCTTCCATTTTCTTAGAGCTTCCTGACCTTTTTGAAATTCTTCTAATTGAGGACCCTTGTTCTTAAAGCTCTTGTGCTACATAAAAACATAATAAAAAATGACAAATGTCAATGAACTCTTTCACTTGAAATTAAATGAATTGAGTAATTACAGTGACACAAAAACAGGGGGTATGTGACTAGAAGGACATTTTGAAAGAGCAAATACTAGACACAGCATCAGTTTACAAAAATAGGATATAGCATAATAATATTTGTCATTAATAGAGACTGTGGGGTTGAACAATAACCTGTTTCTTTTGGTACTTGTTTATAAAATGGTTAATAAACACTAACTGCTGATGCCATATTTTAGCACATACAGAATGTACATATTACTAGAGAAAGTGTAGCTATGATAGTGTAGATGGCATAGATTCATCCAATCAACTTAAAAAAATATTAACTCAAATGGATGATCAGAGTTTCAATAACTAAATAAATCTGATTTAAAGCAATAATGGTAGTATTTATAATTTTGTGAATTTTCTCAAGTGCTTACGTGGTCTGTACAATTTACCAGTGTTAAATGTATTGGTTCAGGAATGTATTACTGACCTCAACTATTGAAACATAGACATATTTAATCAATTATACCACAGAGGTGACAAAATTGGCAGAAGTAAGAGGGGGTATTGCCCCTCAGTTAGTTTAAAATGTTATTTATTTGTACATTTGTACATTGACAATATATATTTAACCCCTTCAAGACCGGGATGTACCTGGTACTTCCGGGTCAAAGGTCACCGGCAGACCGGGACGTACCAGGTACGTCATCGATGATGCGCGATCCCAGCGTCGCTATGGACGCTGGGATCGCGAGGGGCGGCTGCTACTGACCGCTGGGTGTCCCCAGCGATCCGTAGCAGCCACTCCCCCTCAATTCCGTGCACGTGATCGCTTTGCAGCGAATCACGAGCACGGAATTTAAATATTTGAAAAAAAAACTGCGGTCTTCAAAGGAAGACGCAGTTTGCCAATGCCCTGAGGGGGTTAAGGTCAATAGAATTCATCTTCACTGTATTCATCAACTGTTGCAAAGGATTGACAAAACACAGCATAACTGTTCCAATAACAACAGATCTCATAGTAGCATTAATTAAGAGGTGCTAACATTTTCAACAGGGTTTGGTATTTAGGATTATTTTACAGTTACCATGACAAAGTTTAGACTTTAACAAGAAATATCTTCACAAATAAATAATTAACCATTCTTGGTGGAATTTGCTGTAGCACACATGTCCTGTGCCTCTAGGTCATTCCAAGTAAAGTGTTTCAGAAACCATAGAATATTATGTTAAAGACACACTATATGGACAAAAGTATTGGGACACCTGACCATTACCCCAACAGAGACTTTTATGACGTCGTATTCTAAAAACATAGACATTAATATGTAGTTGCAGATAACAGCTTCCACTCTTCTGACTTTCCATAAGATTTTGGAGTATTTCTCTAGGAATTTTTGCCCATTCGCCCAGTAGAGCATTTGTGAGGGCGGGCAATAATGCTGAACGAGAAGTCCTGGCTCACAATCTCTGTTTCAGTTTATCCCAAAGGTGTTCAATAGGGTTGAGGTCACGGGTCTGTGCAGTCCAGTCAAGTTCTTCCACACCAAATTCTGCGAACCATGGCGACTGGCCCTCAGAGCTGATGAATGTGTATGTTTTTTTTTGTCCGAGAAAATCTTAGAAATATTGCACCTATGTAAAAGAACTGATTAGTAATAAGCAGATTTTGACATTAGTCAGTAAACACAAAATGAATCATGTTAATATTTAACAAAATTAAAAGAAATAAGCATAATGGTCTACCGGGTCAAAGAACTAGAACATTTCAAATATTAGAAAGGCTATTCAGAGAAAGCAGCTAGAAATCATAGTTTCATAAATTGTAAATCTGTAACATTTAAATGTCTTTCATTAAATTACAATACACTATTAACCATACTGTTATAGAAATTATAACGTAATGCTAACTTTGCATGAGTATTCTTTAGGACTACATTGGTTTAAAATGTTAGGTAGACCATAAAAAATGTGGAAACCCATAGGGGAGGAAATATCTATGTCTATGCTTGCCACCAATTGCTTGCACACAGCACTCAAGATTAGAGGCAAGATGCATATAGTTCCATATACAGTACATATGCTATTTGCTAATGCTTCAGACGTTTGCTAATGTTTCAGACGTTTCCAGAATCTGTTAACCTTATGTGTTGATACATAAATAGAAACCCATAATTACAAAGCTGCTCCATTCATTAACCTACAGCTTTTAAAAGCTAACCAGGGCTCCAAACCTATTCTATACATTTCTGTAACAAATTGTTATCATTTTACTTTTTAATTTTGATTTTCCCCTAACTTGACTCATTTGTGCGGAATTAGCCTTTGGCCACAATAAAATACATTTTTAACTGACTTTTTGGGACTTGTGCCCTGTACAATAAACCACCTTTTACAAAGCTAATTCCCAAGCGTTTTAGAATTTTATTTTCATTATTAGTAAATATAAATTTAACACCTCAATTTAACACAAATATACTTGTCTTCTCTGACCTTCTTATCTTGTATCCAACTCACACAGCCCTCACGCAAGTTAGTAGCCTAGTTGGGAAAATCAGTGATCTCCCTCTTAACCGGCCCATAGAATAGTGGCATTACAGGAAGCCTGTCACCACCTGGATCTGCTGCCCTAAGATCATATACTTAGAAAGGCGGAGTTGATGATTGCCCACCCTTTCCCACCTTTTGGGTTGTGGGGTGAGGTGTAACTAAATCGTCCTAGGGGGAAAATTGCTTAACTATACACTCCCTTTGAGCAGGGAATGACAGGGTTTATAAATGTTGAAATTACCTTATAGGAGGAGTGATTGGCAAAAGAAAAAAAATCTATCCACGTCTGATGTAGGATAGTAAAATAGCATACTCCCATGCCCCAGTGGCCCTATTGTTTGGAACACGCATTTCATCCTCAATTGACTTGAATGGACCAAACCTAGGTCTATGTACACCATCAAAATATACTTGTAACTCGCAGGAAACAAATCCTTTGAAAACTTATTTATGTGAGTTTTCTACTGTTGCAAGTTCAGTTTGTGAGTAGAACTTTTGGTTCCTGCTGCTACTTGCAAGCACTTGCAGTTTAGTGAGGAGACCTAAATATAAAAGTGTCATACGTACATGCAGTGGACCCCTCCATACATGATAGGTCCACTTAATTAATACTACTTCAAATTATGTTTACATAGTGAAAGTGTTAATTTGAGTGCTTGAGGTTGTTACCTTGACTAATTAGTTATTGCTGTAATTTTGGAAGTTAAACACAATAGAGCCATCTACAGGCTTATGTTTGCATATATCCCCTAGTGGGTGAACAGACTTGTCCTATTAAATGTAGTATTGCACATATGGGTACACATAGAAAGTTGCTGGGATAAAATAAATTTGTGGATGAAAGGCAAGGTCTTAACAATGACCATGGTATCAATTGTCATAAATATATCTTAAGGTGAAGTCTTGCTTATTCCTCTTCATTAATTTCTCTCTATTATTACTGTGCTTGTAAGGGTAAGGGTGAAAGGGGGGGGGGAATTGTTAGATTGCAGGGTGTGTCATATTCTGCCACAAACCTCAGCACCCCTGATGTAAACTTTGAAACTAGACAATTACTCTAGGTACAAATGAAAAATCAGAAACTATTGGTACTGTAATTTTCACCATAGGTACAATTCAACTATGAGAGACAGAATGGGGGGGAAAGAATACAGGAAATCGCATTGTCTGATTTTTAAAGAATTTATTTGCAAATTATGGTGGAAAATAAGTATTTGGTCAATAACAAAAGTTCATATCAATACTTTGTTATATACCCTTTGTTGGCAATGACAGAGGTCAAACGTTTTCTGTAAGTCTTCACAAGGTTTTCACACACTGTTGCTGGTATTTTGGACCATTCCTCCATGCAGATCTCCTCTAGAGCAGTGATGGTTAGGGGCTGTTCCTGGGCAACACAGACTTTCAACTCCCTCCAAAGGTTTTCTATGGGGTGGAGATCTGGAGACTGGCTAGGCCACTCCAGGACCTTGAAATGCTTCTTACGAAGCCACTCCTTCGTTGCCCGGGCGGTGTGTTTGGGATCATTGTCATGCTGAAAGACCCAGCCACATTTCATCTTCAATGCCCTTGCTGAAGCAAGGAGGTTTTCACTCAAAATCTCACAATACATGGCCCCGTTCATTCTTTCCTTTACACGGATCAGTCGTCCTGGTCCCTTTGCAGAAAAACAGCCCCAAAGCATGATGTTACCACCCCCATGCTTCACCGTAGGTAAGGTTTTCTTTGGATGCAACTCAGCATTCTTTCTCCTCCAAACACGACGAGTTGAGTTTCTACCAAAAAGTTCTACCTTGGTTTCATCTGACCATATGACATTCTGTTCTGGATCATCCAAATGCCCTCTAGCAAACTTCAGACGGGCCCCGACATGTACTGGCTTAAGCAGGGGGACACGTCTGGCACTGCATGATTTGAGTCCCTGGCGGCGTAGTGTGTTACTGATGTTACTTTGGTCCCAGCTCTCTGCAGGTCATTCACTAGGTCCCCCCGTGTGGTTCTGGGATTTTTGCTCACCGTTCTTGTGATCATTTTTACACCACGGGGTGAGATCTTGCGTGGAGCCCCAGATCGAGGGAGATTATCAGTGGTCCTGTATGTCTTCCATTTTCGAATAATTGCTCCCACAGTTGATTTCTTCACACCAAGCTGCTTGCCTATTACAGATTCAGTCTTCCCAGCCTGGTGCAGGTCTACAATTTTGTTTCTTGTGTCCTTTGACAGCTCTTTGGTCTTGGCCATAGTGGGGTTTGGAGTGTGACTGTTTGAGGCTGTGGACAGGTGTCTTTTATACTGATAACAAGTTCAAACAGGTGCCATTAATACAGGAAATGAGTGGAGGACAGAGGAGACTCTTAAAGAAGATGTTACAGGTCTGTGAGAGCCAGATATCTTGCTTGTTTGTAGGTGACCAAATACTTATTTTACCGAGGAATTTACCAATGAATTCATTAGAAATCCTACAATGTGATTTCCTGTATTCTTTCCCCCCATTCTGTCTCTCATAGTTGAAGTGTACCTATGGTGAAAATTACAGGCCTCTCTCATCTTTTTAAGTGGGAGAACTTGCACAATTTGTGGCTGACTAAATACTTTTTTGCCCCACTGTATATGTGTTTGTGTGTGTATATATATGTATGTATGTACGCATGGATGTGTACTTGTGTGTGTGTGTTTGTGTGTGTGTGTGAGGATGGGTGTGTACTTGTGTGTGTGTGAGCATGGAATGTGTGTGTGAGAATGGATGTGTACTTGTGTGTGTAAGCATAGATGTGTACTTTTGTGTGTGAGCATGGATTTGTGTGTGTGTGAGACCATGGATTTGTTTGTGTGTGTGTGTGTGTGTGTGTGAGCATGGATTTGAGATGTGAGATGGAATGTGTAATATGTGTGTTTACATATGTTTTATGTTGGAAGGAGGGGGCAAGGGGCAATCTTGGCATAGACTATCTGTTCAGGGGCCCGTGAGGAATTTTTGCCTCTGGGCCCAGTGGTTTCTAGTTACGGCCCTGCCACCCTCTGAAGACCAACTGGGAAAGGTGACATTTATGCACAACGAAAACAGTGTTCATTGCAGGCTTTTCACATGTAGAGAACCAGGAACTAAGGTTCTTGTCCAGTGATGAATGCATATTAAAATACATACATGCAAAACTTTAGTAAATTGCTGTGATCTTTTGCTTATAAGTATGAACTTAGCACACACTAGTAGGTACCCTACAAAATAAATATGCCACAAAAATTATGGTGTGGAAATTAGGCAGAGTGTACATATAATATTCCAGTGAAGTGTGTGTATCCAATAGCTACTCTCCTCCTGTATGAAAATTAAATATTGACCCTGGAATTAGGGTCAAAGTAACTGTGTTTTACAAGACGTGTAAGTAAGTGAGAAAACAAAGTTTAGATTGATAAGTTTTGTTCCGTCAGAGCATTCTGGTACTTTGTAGAGCAGTAGAGAAATAACAATGAAGTACAAGATGACTTTTTGTATATATACAGTATATAAATAACAATTATAAAACAATTTAATTATAATATACTAACAAAGTATTTGAATTTTGACAGTGTTAAGTAACTTTAAGACATTGTTTCTATTCTAATAACTACATTTGGTTTTCATATAGTGTAAGATATTTATTTAATTCATGTATACGCTAAAGGTGACATCAATTTTTTTCAGAAAAATACATTTCTGCATGGTAGGATAAACCAATTAGTAACATAAATATTTACTATGCTACGCTAGCCCTCCTACAATATAGGAAGTTTATGGACGCTGAGGACCAAAATCAGGTGTTAGACTTGAGCAAACTCTAGATCAATCAGCAATATAATTAAACATTCAGTAGCAACCAGAAACAGCGGGCCTTCATATTTTGACTTTTGATGTAAGCAGTGCAAACAACCTCCTCCACCCTCTATTATATCTGAAATGGGGGCTCAGAATGGTTTTTAATAACTGAAGTACAGATCTTTCTTCCCATATTCCTTTAAACAGATTCGGAGCAGCTGTCTCCTATGACCACTGTAATTACCCTACTTTTAGCACTAACTGGTTTATATGATGCTTATGATTTCACATCTAAAAATTATTTCTGTTGTCTTTCTACCCTTTTCTACAAATGTGTTTCATCATTCTCATACCTGAATTTTGATGTCAAATATACAGCATTAATGACAAATCCCTTTTGTTACTGTAACAAGTCCTTGAAATTAATCTGCAATGTCATTGGAACAATGAAGCTATACATCTCCTGAGCATGGTGATAAGGTTTTACGTTACCACATAGCTCAAGCTTTTCATCCACTGGCCACTATCTTTACATTACTTTCTGGAAGAAATCCAGTCTCAAATAAATGACGTCAACAAAAGGGTGGCTGGAAGCCAAATTACAGATATCAGTGTTATGAGAACTCTGGCACTAAAAGCAAAAACTAAACAAAGTTAGAGGAAGGCAAGGTTCAAGGTGTTCGGTTGACGCAAGTTCACGTAAATCACTTGTGAAAAATGATGGAGATATTGTTTCTTGTAGGTGAATAGAAAGCAAATTGGCAAAAATGTAATTCTTGGAGTAATGGTTTCATGTTGCCGATATAACACGACACTGATTACATAACAATGGCCTGAATTAATCAGATGAAATATCACAAATGTCCATCCCCAAGGCTTTTCAATAGTGGGGGTTCTCTTTTTGTCTTCACAGAAGTACAATTGAAAGAAAGAGGTCTGCAACTCTGATGCTAATTTATCCACTTGTACTCATCCAAGGTGATCCTGAGTAGACATTTTTAGAGCACCATTGTGAAAACAACGTGGACAAATATAATCAGATAAAGAGTATATTCCCATCAGCTACCAGACAGCCTACAGCCTCCATACAGGTCTATGGCCAGCAATGCCCACCCAGAAAAGAGTCACTATTTTGGGGTGATCCCGAAGGGTGCCAGCAATCCTGTGGTGCCGAGTGTTTGGGGAATGCTGAGCACTGGGAACGTTCACACAGATAGTCCATTAAGTAGCTGGGCGAGAGTTCCAGAGCCGTGTTTGGGTAAACCCTGGTTCCAAGGATAGGTAATAAAACCAGGTTTTCTAAATAAGCTCCCTCTCAGTAAGCACCTCCGATTGTGACCTACTATGAGCACAGTATAAGCCCAAAAGAGCAGCGTGGTAGGGCAACAGATTCAGACTCAGTTCCAAAGTTTGGTGGGCATCGCCATGGTTCCTTCTTGAATTTGCGGCTAGGTCCTGGTCAGGCACATGGCGTGTTTCCAGCCATGCAGAGCCCCCATAGCCAGCTAGTTCATGGAATTCTGGTTAAGGCACACCAGATTGGGTTTTCTGGTCACCCTGTGCCCCCAATAAGCACAGGGTGACTTAGACATAAGGGTGGGCTGGGCAGGTAGGCAAAGAGTCTCCCTATAAATCTGTCATGGCCCCCCTCCCAAACCTAAACCTGCCCCCCATGTGTCCTCAGCCTCGGGGGTCGCTGTGACATGTTTTACCTGTTACTTTATTAGTAAAAGAAAATATGTTGGATATCAGAGCAATTAGAAAGATTAGAAACTACAGAAAACAAACCCATCTCACTCCTGTGACCTCCATAATCCTATTTCATGACCACTTTATATGTCATATTCTTTATTCTCCTTCATGTAACTTACTCTTGTCATTCAATTTGGGGAATCTATTTAGGCTAGAATGGCAATGCAAGGAAAGATGCTGGGTGCATCCACAAATTGCTACATACTGTGCTTTTTTCTAGGTAATTAAAAACAGACATGTATATAGATAATAAATAGTTATAGCTATATATATACTGGATGGCTATTCGCTATATTTTCTTGAATGATGGTTTGATCTCTCTATTAGGTCAATCAATTTACGGGTACTAAACTAAAAAAATTATTTTTGTCTTTTGTCATCCATAATTCTTTGCATTCATCAAGTTTCCTCTGACTTTTTGTTTCTTACCTATTTGTAATATGGGCAAACAATTCCACCAGATGGTTCATAATGATCAACCAGTTTGCTGAAAAGCGTATCCCATGAAATGTCTCAATGGAAAATCAATATTTTCGGAAAGGTGACCATGCCTCTTTGATTGATTTGTATAACGCATCAAAATACATAGCATGGGCAAACCTTGGTTTTAATGATACCCTGATGCATAAATTTTACATAATTAGGTATTTTAAATACAAAAAATGTGTCATTCTGTTCTAGGTGGAAACTTATTCCTAGAAACTGAAACATGTTTATCACATACACCAATTATTATTATAATTATAATTATTATTATTATTTTGAAAAGCATTCTTATTGAAGTTTCTCTCTTGTTAGGATCACAGACTGTGTACGGGCAGAAAATAACATAGACGACTCAGAGTACGTAACATAGTTACAATAATTCTCATATTCTACATGAGAGAGAGAGATATTGGCTCATTAGAATTTCTTGAATTTAGTACCTTTGTAATTTCTGTGAATCATATGTTCTACGAAATATAATGTGGTAATGTATTACAGTGTCAGATTTAAAAATATTGTTATAGATTTGCAGTCATTTATTTTTCATGATCATTTTATGAACCATAATAATTATTATGATAACCATATCAGGCTCAGACCGAAATCTTTCACGTTTTATTTTCCTATTTACATTTCTAAATATATCAGTGCTCGTCAGCCCCATGTTAACAGCAAAAGAATTGAGTGAGACATGCCTATCTGTAGATAACACCTGCACTAATAATATGCTGTGTTTGTAAAACAAGCTAGTTAACCAGCTGATTAAGCATCCCTTGACTACAAGGGCAGTGGGAAATTAACTGCTTACAAGGATTCGTTTTATGAACATATCACCATCATCTTCAACAGACAGTTGACAGAGAGTTGTTGTTTTGCCATCTGGTATAACAATTACTGCTGTTAAAGCTGCCATTCAAGTAGCCTATGTCCTGATGCTAGAAGTCTGTTATTAGCAGTTCCATGTAACCTAGTAGCCTAATGACAGGATTATAGGAAGCTACATTTGTGGCCAAGTCTCCAACAACTCCTATAAACTTGTAACCGATAACCGCTAATAGAAACCATTCTTTTTTGGTGATCTTTGGGGAAAATGCTACTTACAAGGCAAAATTTAGATCTTTAGTGTATAGTCGCTGGCTGGATACACATGTAGTAGAGAGTAGAGAGTGTGGCCCGGTGCTTCCAGCTGGTGGCTGCAGACATATTGCATATTGGTCTCTGGTTTTAATGTCCCTGGGGTTTTTATTCCCCAGTTTGTCCCTGAGCATGAGTGTAAGAACTAGATGGCCCTCCCTTGAAATTGACAACACTTTTGGCCCACTGCTGATGATATAATAAAATTAACCACTAGTCCATGTCTGTGCCTTAAACAATGTGCCTGGAGCCCTTGACACTTAATACATATAATATTATGTATACCATTACGGCAGTGCCAAAGACGCCTTCTCCACAGTCGCCTGTGATGCTCTGGTATTTGACATTCTTTACTGGTGCTCCATTTCTTAAATGTACAAAGCGCCTTTTAATGTAGCCTATAGAGATGGTTAGAGCTCAGATGCTATGAATGTTAGGGATCAGTCTTGTTAAAATTAAGCAGCAGCGCACCGATGAGGCTGATAACCCAAAAGGGCAGTCTTCAACCTAGTTTTTCTGCAGGGGGACCGCTGACCCCCTGGACCTGCTGTTGTAGGTGCACACAGAAAGAATGCATGATTGCATACCACAGGATCAGCCTTCTTAATTTCTCATTTTTTAAGTGTTTGCATATTTATTCAAATTACCCAGTCCAAATGTACATTTTAATTAATCATTTTGTTACTCTAAAAGCTGTGACAGTGACAGTTCCTAATGAAGTCATTTATACGGTACTTCGTGTCCCTGTCAAAGGTTATCTGTGGTATCTTAACTGCCATTATGAAGAAATAGTCATCTTAGTATGTTTTTTTTACAGTGAGGCTTTGACTTCTGTTACAGTTGCTATGTGATGTAAAAACACGTGTCATGTAACAATGTGTGTGTGTGATGTGATTCGCACACACATTGGAAAGCCAGTGATGTCATCCAGCTGTTGCTAAAAGAAAAGTGACCATCAACCTGGCATGTCCCATCTGAAAATTAGCATTTTATGGTTTTAGAAAGGTATAGTTTGCTATATGACATACAGTATAAGTATTTGTTCAAGTTCTGTATAGCAGATTAGAGTTAGAAACATTACTAGATATTATTACTACATTATTTGACACTTACAATACACTGTACAATTACAATATATTGTATTACAGTTGCCCCCTTTAAAAGTGTGTGTGCGCATACATTATAAAGAATAATTATGTTCATGATGATATTTGTGAAATATATAAAACAAATGTATGATACAGAGCAACATAAATATTAACATATTTCTAGTGTAATCATTATGACTTTTAATATAAATTATTTTACAGGAATCATAAAATTAAACATATTTTGGTAACTAAGGTATACTATAGACGAAAATTTTATTTAATTATATTTGAATAGAAACTGATAAATTCAAGAATAAACCTAAAGAACGTAAAATTTTCAATTACTTGTTACTTGTTTTATTCCTAACCTGAATAACCCATGCTTGGTTTGATTTGCCTCCGGTAGTTATAGCATTTTTTGCAAATTGACCTTACTTTCGCTTATAGGTATACTCCTTCCCTTAATGTGCACTTGAATGTGTTACCTTATAATTCCCTTTTCTTGTATCCAAATGAATAAAGGAATTCCTCAGAATCCCCTCCATACATGTGGCATGTTTCCCTGGATCCAGATGCATGAATCCTCTATTCCACCAAGTAAAAGGGACTTAACTAAATTCAGCTCCATGCTTGCACAAGATTTCCATGGTGTCTAATGAGGCACACACCTATTTGAAACCAATGACTGTCAGGAATTTTGGAGAATAGGGCTGGAAAGTACAATCTTTTCACAAGGTGAGTGATTTTCTCTTGTGCACAAAATACAAAAAATGCATATTAAAATACTTATTAAACATTCATGGTCAGTGAGTCTGTGACAGTAGACTGTCTCTTTAATACCTTACTACCTTGTAATATCTCCTGCCTAACAGCAAAATAACGTATTTGTAACAAGAACAACTTATCTTACCTCTTTTATTAGGGTCTGGTCATAACCATGAAGTTCCTATGCAAAGCTACCACCACAAATATGTAAGGGTGAAACAACTACAGCAAGGTGGATGCTCCTAGAGTACAAATAGAGGAAAGAAGTGACAAAAGTCACGTTTAAGTGACAAAAACAGAAGTATATTATAGGTGATAGGAAACAGGAGTGGGGATGACCTACAACATAAATGTTTGAAAGGTCCTTTTTTTCCCGTCGTGTAGTGTCAGTACCACGGGGTGTCGCTCTTCCTGGGACAAGGACCTAGAACCGAAGAGGTTAAGATACCTCCTAACCCCTCCTACTCCTCCCTATAAGAGCCCCGGCAACCCTCATACCTTCAGTTTTTTCCTTGTCCCTTGTCAGGGACGGACCTTGTTTTTTTGTTTTTTTCGTTGGTGGGGCACACGGGTTGTGTCCGGGGGTTCCCTCCGATTGCTCCCCGGGTGGTGAGCAGAGCGAGGAGTAACGTCCGCATCGGCGGACGTTACGGAGCCGTTTAGACGCCGTGCTCTTATGCCGGCAGGTTGGAGCATGCGCACAGCGGTGGAACGCACGCCAGAGGGCGCTGCGTTCCACCAAGAGTACTGACACGCTATTGAGCATGCGTGATTCAGTTTTCTCTTGTTCAGGGCACGAAAACTAACTGGTTTTCGCATATATATAGCTGTGCTGCCCAGTCTGACAGCAGAGGAGCTTGTCAACACTGGGATTTCCGTGTCACCAGCCCCCCCACACGGATTGAGGAGTTGTAAAGTAGGATTTGGTTAATCTTACCCTGTCAAATCCTCTGCCCTGTATATTTTCTACTAAAAATTTTTTTTTTTTTTGTGTTTTATATTAGATGTCTGGTCCGGTTTCACCAGATAGGCCGGATAAAGAGAAATCTTTTACACCTGCTCCAAAAAAGGCTGTGGTTAAAACCAAACATTTATCGTGCACTGAATGTGCCACTCCGTTGCCGGATGGTTGTAAGAAGAAATTTTGCAATGCCTGCTCTGCTGAGAGTTTGGCAAAACAAAAACAAAAAGACATGCAGTCTTTTTTAGGTTGGTTCCAGGACAACCTGGCGCAAACGTTTGAAACGTTTAAAGCAGCAGCAGCTACACCTGTGGAACCCGTTAAACTTAAATCCCACAAACGTAAGAGGGTATTATCCTCTCATTCTGATTTATCCTCTGGGGAGGTTTCTAGTTCATCCTATTCAGCTTCATCTAGTGGGGAGTCAGAGGATGAGACCAATTTTCCTCCACAGGAGCTGCGTAAATTTGTTAAGGAAGTCTCACGGCTTTTTCAGGATTCAGACCTGTCAGCGCACCCCAAAGGGTTGCCCATGTTATCTCACATGCAGAATCTCATGTATAGAGAGTGGAATAATCCAGGCAAAAGAGCCTTTATATCAAAGCACTCTAAGCAGCTTTTTTACCTTCAGGGCGATGAAAAATGGGAAGATATCCCTAAAGTAGACGTCCAGATAGCCCAGCTTTCCAAACGTACGACCATTCCCATTAGTGAAGTGGCTGGTCTTAAGGATCCTATGGATAAGAGGGCAGAAACGTCTTGCAGACGTATTTACCAATCATCTGGATTCCAGTGTAAAGTGGCGTTGTCTAGCGCATCTGTGGCTAAAGCGCAGGGTGTCTGGTTGCAGTCCTTAGAGGGCAGTCTTTCAGAATCTATGGATGAAGGTTTGTCTAAACTATTTAAAAACCTGACACTGGCTAATAGCTTCCTGCTGGAAGCTGCAGAAGAGGGCCTTAAGCTTTCAGCCCGTAACATGGGTTTGTCTTCCGTTGCCAGAAGGGCATTATGGCTACGTTCCTGGGCAGCAGATACTGCCTCCAAATCTACTCTATGCGATCTGCCCTTTGAAAGAACCAAGCTATTCGGTTCTTCCTTGGAGGAACTGATCAGACACATGTCTGATACTAAAAAGGCACTTCCTCAGGATAGGAAAAGCAGATGGAACAAGCGATACCAGTATAGACCTTCCAGGCCTTTTCAACCAGTTTTCAAGACTCAAGCCTTTCGTAAACAACACGAGAGAAAGTTTCAGGAACACCCTAAGAAACCAGAGGGTAGGAAGTTCTGACGGTGTTGGAGGTCGTCTGCAATGGTTCCTACCAAAATGGAGCCAAACCACAAACAATTCCTGGGTCCTCAGGATCATTGCGGACGGGTACAGGATAAAGTTTTCCAGTTTTCCTCGTCCTCTGTTCCTGATTTCGTGTTACCCCTCTCAGGTGAAGAACTCAGCACTGTTGGCCGAAAGCCTTACCCTTCTAAAAAAGGGTGTCATAGAGCCTGTTCCAAAGTATCAGGAGTTTCAGGGAGTTTATTCCCGTCTCTTCCTGGTCTCAAAGCCGGATGGGTCCTTCCGTCCAATTCTGGATTTAAAGAAAGTCAATGCATATATTCCTTACCGTCACTTCAGAATGGAATCCATTCTCACGGTTACCCGCCTGTTGAGACAAGGGGACCTTATGGTTACGTTAGACCTAAAAGATGCCTATCTCCATGTGCCTATCGCTATAGCCTCCAGGAAATATCTCAGGTTTGCCATAAGAGTCGGGACAAGAGTTCGTCATTTCCAGTTTACTGCTCTCCCTTTTGGCCTGTCGTCAGCTCCTCGGATCTTCACAAAGCTTTTAACTCCTATTGCAGCGGCTTTACGGAAAGAGGGGATCACAGTCGTCCCTTATCTAGACGATTGGCTGCTAAAAGCAAGTTCTTCTCAGGAGCTCCGGGCACATCTCAGCTTTATGACCCGATGCTTGGGGGAACACGGCTGGATCATAAATTACAAAAAGTCCAACCTGATTCCAACTACGAAGATCCAGTTTCTGGGGCTCATAGTGGATTCCGTCTCTTCGAGACTTTATCTCCCACGCTCCAAGATCAAGAAGATAAAGAATCAGGTTTCCTTTCTGCAACAAAATCCAACCCTTTCCTTCAGGTTGGCTATGAGTATCCTGGGCAGTCTTACAGCGTGTATTCCGGCAGTAAGCTGGTCCAAAGCGCAGTTGAGACCCCTGCAATGGGACATCCTACAACAGTGGTCCAGGAGACCGGAGGATCTAGATGTTACCTTCACGGTATCCAGGGAGGTTTTACTCCGGCTGAATTGGTGGAAAGCAAAGGAGCGCCTCACCCAAGGGCGATCTTTTCTACCACGTCATTGGATCACCCTCACCACGGATGCCTCCAAGGTAGGCTGGGGAGCTCATCTACTCGACCTCTGCAGTCAGGGCAGTTGGTCCTTAATCGATCAAGCCCAATCATCAAACTTTCGGGAACTGAAAGCTGTGTTCCTGGCACTCAAGACCTTCGGTCCAAGATTACGGGGGAAAGCTGTGAGAATCCAGTACGACAATGCCACCACAGTCTCATATATAAACAGACAGGGTGGCACCCGAATTCCAAGGCTACAGGACCTTTCAGACCATCTCATGCGCTGGGCCCAAAGAAACCTGGAGGATTTAGCAGCGACACATATCAAAGGAGTAGACAACTGTCTGGCAGACGATCTCAGCAGATCTCGTTGCTCCCAAGCAAACTGGTCCCTGGACAAGAGCATTTTTTCTCTCCTAGTTCAAAGATTCGGCCTACCAGATATAGACCTTATGGCGACCAGACAAAACAGGAAATTGCCAGTTTTCGCCTCCCTTTACAGGCAGGACAATCCCCCCCTGCTAGACGGAATGTCAGTGGTTTGGTCTTTCAAGATGGCTTATGTGTTTCCTCCAGTAGCCATGATTCCTCGGATCCTCCTAAAGATTCGGGTAGACAGAGCCAGGGTTTTAGCTATTCTCCCTTATTGGCCGAATCGAAGTTGGTTTTCGGAGCTGCTCAGTATGGCGATTTCAGTATGGGAGCTGCCAGTTTCCTCCCATCTTCTGGAAAACAAGAACCTGTCCAAGGATGTTCTTCTGCAGTTCAGATTGACGGCCTGGCTGCTGCAAGGATGATCCTCCAGAGCAGAGGCGTTTCCAATTCTATGTCAGAAATCCTCTTGGGTTCAGTACGAAGATCTACGTCCACTATTTATCTTCGAGTCTGGAATAAATTTCTCCACTGGTGTGTCTCCAAAGGTTTGGATTTCTCTTCTCCCCCCACAAGTTCTGGATTTTTTGCAGGAAGGTTTTTCAGCGGGTCTCACAGTCTCGACGCTTAAGGGACAGGTTTCAGCCCTGAGTCATTTTCTCCTGTCGGAGTTGGCGTCCCAAGTTCTCGTCAGGCGTTTTTTTAAGGCTGCCATCATTCAACGGCCTCCCAGACGTTCGCATTTTCCCTCCTGGGATTTGTCATTGGTCCTCCAAGCACTCTGCTCTGAACCATTCGAACCTTTGGAAGAGGTATCTCTAAAATTTTTATCCCTCAAGACGGCTTTTTTGGTGGCCATTACCTCAGCGAGGAGGGTCAGTGAACTTCAAGCTCTTTCCGCGGCTCCAGAATTTACTATTTTCGACCAAGATAAAGTCGTCCTGTATGTTAAACCTTCTTTTTTGCCCAAGGTTATCTCTGAAGCTAATGTCAATCAGCCATTAATTTTGCCCTCTTTCTTCCCGTCTCCTTCAACTCCGGAAGAATCACTCTGGCACACTTTAGACGTCCACAGAGCTCTACGAATTTATATAGACCGCACTGCTTTTTTCCGCTCCATGGATCAATTGTTTGTTAATTATTTTGGTAGATCCACAGGCAATGCGGCCTCCAAGCACACGATATCTCGATGGCTTTCCGATACTATTCGCTTAACCTACTCTCTCAGTGGTCAGGTTCTTTCATCCCGCATTACTGCTCACTCCACCAGAGCTATGGCTACATCCTGGGCTGAAAGGTCTTCGGCATCTCCAGAAGAAATATGCAAAGCAGCTACTTGGTCTTCCTTTCACACGTTTATCAAGCATTACCGGCTAGACATCTTCTCCTCCTCTGATGCTGACTTCGGGCGTAAGGTGCTTCAGGCAGTTACCTCGTGACCGTTTTTTCCCCACCCAGGAGGGGTCATCTTGCTATATCCCCGTGGTACTGACACTACACGACGGGAAAAATAGTAATTTTACTTACCGTAAATTCTTTTTTCCTTAGTGTAGTGTCAGTACATATATCCCTCCCTGTGCATTTTTGTATTAAAATTATTTTTTGCAAGCTATCTTGTGTTTCTTGGTACTTTCTGAAGGTATGAGGGTTGCCGGGGCTCTTATAGGGAGGAGTAGGAGGGGTTAGGAGGTATCTTAACCTCTTCGGTTCTAGGTCCTTGTCCCAGGAAGAGCGACACCCCGTGGTACTGACACTACACTAAGGAAAAAAGAATTTACGGTAAGTAAAATTACTATTTTTATAATAAATTATCAGTGAGGTCAAAACAACTCTCTGGGTGTGTGTGATAAGATGGATAGCTTTACACAAGATTCTGAGAACAAGTAAATAACTGCTCAACTTTAATACACAATCCTAATTTATTGGAATTATGTGTACAACAGCTGTGTAGAGCAATGCACATTTAGCAAGGGAAAATAAATTGTTCAACCTGAAATATGTTAGTCTAGACTATTACGTTCAGCAAAATTAATGAACACATTGGAACTTATGTATGGAATTAATGTAGACTTGCAACTAGATATCAGCTATATGATTTCCTTGACTGTTCACACATAACATTTAACAGTAAAACAACAAATTGCCTGCCATAATGTATCATATCTATTAGCTAAAATAACATTTAATACAATTAAACTGAATTGTCATAGCCAAAGACAACAATGAACTAAATCACATATTTTTTGAATTGCATCAACTCTACCTGGAATCTATCCCAGGAAAGTTGGGGCAGTCCACAAAGTAAAGTCGAATAGAAGACAAAAGAATAAAAATAGTTGTACTTAGCCAAGGATTCTAAATAAGGCTCCAGCAGGGGACAGTAAGAGGGGGATGTTCTTGAGATAGTAATGATAAAGCTCTGGTAGGTGGAAAACATTTCCAAATATCTGCAGCAAGGAAACAGGTGACATCCTAAATTGGGCATTTAATTTATCACTTCTGTTCTCTTAGTTTCCGGCTAGCTGGATGTATGACTATTCATTTCTTTTTGGCATATCTATTGCTCTCGACGCTCTGTCTCCACTGTCCATCCAGTGTGTCCTGTTGGAGGAAGGACCTGCTTCCTGCAGCCAGAACTCTGATTACATTCGAAACAATTTCAGTCCAGAAATAAAGACTATGTAATAGCTTTATTATGTGGATGTAATATAGCTTTGCTGCAGATTCAGCCAAATGACAGCATTAGCAGTAGAGAACATCTGATCCCCTTGAAATATGTAACAAGGGCACAGGAAAAATAGTCTAGGAACAGAATTAGAGAGTGTAGCCGTACACAAAATACATACATCATATTCAATACAACCTTCTGTAACTTTTTGTGCCAGTTTCTTTATATAGGAGGCAGCTGCATAAATTTTGCAAATTCCAACCAGCTGTCTTAACAAAAAATAACCATTTTTGAGTCATTAGAAACTCCAGAATTGTAACGGTGTTCAAGTCAGTTCATGTGAATCTGAAAAGCATTTTCCACAATACCAGCACTCTGTTTGAGGGTTACAAATCCAGTCACACTTGACTAGTCTATGGTAACTGAGCATTAAAGTATGTATATTTTATTTTACTATGTAGCTTTGTGGATTATAAAAATATACAAGCGATATATTTTCTCTTAGTTGAAATCCCTTGAGTGCCAGTAAGGAAAAAACATAACGTGAAAATGTGTTTTTGTTAGCCACCTTAGGGGCTTCTTCAGGCCTGAACAGGGCAGATTCTGAGGCACCTCACTGTTGAGCCCCAGGATATAATAACACATCTCAGAACTCTATGCCTTAAAGGCATGCAGCTCCTTTTCATGCAGTCTGTGGATGACTGTGAACTAAGCCAATATACATGGCTCGCCACAGGTCAACTTCTCCTACTGTAACACATAGAGTAGTAGGAGATTATTTTTGGAGGAAGTAGATTGTTAAGGGTAGCTTTCGAATCACTGGACTCTCTGCCTCCTCATCGACATCTGGGTTATCTATGTTTTGGCCCTCTGCGTGGACTTTGACAATAAACTTGGATCTTCTGGAATTTCACCTCTTGGCACGGACTGACTCTTATGTCGGATTCCAAACAAGATTCTACCCCTGCATAGGGACCCAGACCCCTGACACCAGGGCTGGTGCAAGGATCTTTTCACCCTAGGCAAAAACTAATTTTACATTGGCTTCGCCTCTTGGGGGCAGAGTCATATGAGCGCATCATACACATGAACCCCCCTGCATGGACGGCACCTACATTGCAGGCCTAGATCACAGGTCACAAACCTCAAAGACCAGCCCTGGCACTCATAGGACTTGCCGCAGCACCAAGATTGCATTCATAGGATTTACCCCAATACCCATATCTCCCAACATCTCTCCATCCTCTCTACCTCTTCCCTTTCTTTCTCATCTCTCTTCTTTCTCATTATCTCTGCATTTTCTTACTATCTCCACTTTCACACTATATATCTCTCCCCTTTCTCCCCATGCCTTACTTTCCTGGGGTCGTGGCTTCACTGTGAGCCAGGGACAAATCCAGATAAACAGCCGAAGGTTCAGCACTTGAGAGGTGTTTTAATGTCCACACACAAACAGGGACAGAGCCTGGCCTAACACACAACCCGACACACAGATCTAGACACTCACATTAACACACACAGACACTTACACCCACACATCCAGACACTTAGCAATAACACACACAGACACTAACATACATACCAAGACAAACAGACAGTAACATAGCTAGGCAGACACAGTTAAAAATACCCAGGCAGACATACACTAAAATACCCAGGGAGGCACATACTAAAATGCCCATGCAGGGAGATCTCCCCAACTGGCTCTGCTACTCCTGCGGATTTGTGTATGGGTACCGTCCAGTCCACTGCAGAGGAAGCACCCCCACATAGATCTGGGCCCTAGACCGGCGCCTCCCTTGCCTATAGGTAAAGCCGTCCCTGCCTGACATAGATCTGCTGGCAAGTGATCTACTACACCTGTAAAAGATTTGTAAGAAATTGTGACAGATTCTTTCTTCTTCTACGTTTCTAACTAATACATTGCACAAAAGGACAAAATATTGATTGTCAAATTCATCAGCAAGCAGAACTACGCAGGTTTACTAAGTATATTTAACAGTAAACATTGGATTTTAGTAAGTGCCTTTAGTGAAGTACATAACAGTCCTTGAATACGTTGTATAAGACAAAAGAGCTGTGGGAGAGAAGTCAGAGGTGACCTAGTTCTACTTCCAAACATTGAACTAGTAGTTTGTCTAAAGTACATAATCAATTATATATCTAATTGATGATGATTATAGTGTTATTAGTACTTCTTGTACTAGCTTGGTCATAAGTCTTAAATAGGCGGTGATAAACTGTACATTACGCGCACAAGTGGTAGGCATACGAACAAGTGTAAAATTATTGGAAGTAGATGGATTTATGTACTAATCCTCCACAGAGCATTAGTAAGCCACAAAGAAGCATTCTTTGTCGACCACTTATTTGCCTTTTTCATATGTGTTCTCTGCAATGAGAAACATTTTGTGTGGGTACATAAAAATGGTCTTTGCTAATTTTTCTCCTGGTTCTGAGGTACAGTTCTTGGTTACAAAAGGGAGCAATGCCAGACTCCATAAAAGCCACAGGGGACAACAGAGTCCTTAATACATGTAAGGGAAATATATTGATATTATTATGATGAAAATCAAACCCAACCAACCTCTCCATAAAAACTTTTCTTTCTAATGTATAGCAAAACAAAGTGTAACACTAACAGAAACACAATTTTTAACAGCCTCCAAGCTCTTAGAAAATAGATCTAATAGATGTGTTTGTGAATACATAGAGATTGCACATGCAGCAATTATTGTGCCTTTTTTGTGGTTTTATGTTTTTTATGGGGACAAGGGGGCATAGTGTGAATGGCACCTGTAATGTCACAGTTACTAATTTCATGTTAGCAGCAATCACCCATTTGTCAACACGATGGCCAGCTGATCTCACAAGAGATCAGTTGGCAGCACATTGACACTTTACTTTGTTATCAACAAAATTAGTTACTATTGACATATTGGCTGTTTTTATGGGTTTTTTTTTAACTTTTTTTACTGTGAAAGAATCTGTGATCACTCAAATGCTTTTCTCTTTCCAAAACAGAGCTTCAGAGTATGAAATATAATTCAAGGCAAAATGTAAAACCTCTTCCAAAAAAGGCAAAGCTGTTGACTGGCAGCTCCATTATGCTACAGAAGGGGCTTTTTAAGTAATTCCTCAAAGTGTAAAAAGTCTAATGTGCAGTATGCTTTTATCAGGAACTCCATAATTAGTGATCGTGTATACCCCTATCTAGTGATGTGTTTACCTTGGTACTTATGGCCACCATCCTTATTGCTAAGATCCAGGATAAGACATTACAACCCGGTGCTACACACCTTAAGGATAAACGGTGCCAGGCCCTACATGCTGTAGAAGCTGTGATAGGTAAATTTCCACCTTGATTTTAACAAAAAAAAAGCAATAGATGGCCACTGATTAAGTACATAATCTTGTCAGTGTTCCCATGGGGACTCTAATCTAATTAATTGATGTATTTGTCACTATTCTGTAAGCATACTACTTCTGTTCTCCAGGGAAGATAGAATTCTTTACACCCAGGTTCATCGCCCATAGTTAAATGGCCCTGGATAAATCTTATCTGAAACATGACAGGCGCATAGTCGATTGTGCCCCAGGATAACCGTACCCACATTTGTTGAGTGCAAATATATTTTCCACAGCTTTATTAACAATTTACAATTTATCAAAGTCAAAACAGACCATCACAATTGAACAACAATAACATTTGTCCCCACAATATACAATGACAATGACCCCAATTTATGAACAATATTAACAATATAATCAATTTAAACACATACCAAGTGCCACCAATGTAACCAAACAACCAATGTAGGGCAGTGGCATTGGCAGGGGGGGGGCCAGAGCATGCTGTGCCCCCCCGTGTGACCCCTCAATTGAAACGCCGTCTTTTTTTTTTTTTATAGGCGCGGAGCCTCAGGGCCGTCTTTAATGCGTGCAGCATCCGCGGTGGGCTGGCCGAACTGGCCGGCACACCGAGATGCCATTGCAGCCGATGTGGCTGTGACTCTTGAAGCGGCGGTTAGACACGCTGGCCACTTTAAAATCATTAAGCGGCCAGCGTGCCTGCACAGTGCCGCCCAGTGTCCTGTTTCGTGTGACTTCCCCCCCTTGAGCGGCACTTCACATCGTCAATGTGATGGGCCGCTCAAGGGGGCGGAGTCACATGGAACAGTTCCTCGTGACAGGTAGAAGAGCACGTTGGAGGACAGCAGCAGTGAAGGATGGCAGCAAAAACGTAAGTATTAAAAAATTAAAAAAGTTGGGGTAATAGGAGGAAGGGGGGACTGAATTGGGACAACAATTAAATACAAAATGGGGGTGGCTAGGGGGTATAAGTACACAACAGGGTGGTTGGGGCACCACATAAATCAATACACAAAGGTGGGGGGTGGGTGGCTGGGTTCAATATACATGGGTCAGTTATTAACAATGCAAAGGGGGGCATCAATACACAAGGGAGGGAGGCTGGCTGGGGACATCACATAAATCAATACACAAGGGTCTTGGGGCATAATGCACAAAGGGGGCTGGCTGGAGGCACAAATCCACATGGGGCAATACACAAGGGGCATAATGTACAAAGGGGGCTGGCTGGGGGCACAAATCCACATGGGGCAATACCCAAGGGTGTGGGGGGAAATACATTAAAACCAAAGGGGCTGGCTGGGACATCAATACACAAGGGGGAAAAACAAACAAACAGAAAACCAGTGTGGAAAGCATTTTGGATGTGGGTGTCAGTGTGGCAGAGCCTGTCCTGGTGTGTGTGTTTGGCTGTCTGTGTGGCAGAGCCTGTCCTGGTGTGTGTGCGTGTGTGTGTGTGTGTGTGTTTGGGTGTCGGTGTGGCAGAGCCTGTCCTGGTGTGTGTGTGTGTGGGTGTTGATGTGGCAGGGCCTGTCCTGGTGTGTGTGTGTTTGGGTGTCGGTGTGGCAGAGCCTGTCCTGGTGTGTGTGCCTGGGTGTCGGTGTGGCAGAGCCTGTCCTGGTATCTGTGTGGCAGAGCCTGTCCTGGTGTGTCTGTTTGGGTGTCGGTGTGGCAGAGCCTGTCCTGGTGTGTGTGTTTGGGTGTCGGTGTTGCAGAGCCTGTACCGGTGTCAGGACGGGCTGTTTGGGGACAAAATTGGCTCACTCTCGACTGTAATTTGTTAATGTTATCTTGGTGCTGGTCGGGTTCTATGTGGGCAGTGTGGACACCAGGGCTGGTGTGCTGCATCCTGTGAGCTATGCCTGTAATTTAGGGAGTTTTATCTATACCGTTAATGCTTAATTGTTATGTGATTTCCAGTTGATCTGTACCTGCAAAGCTGGGTTTGTGTTATTCTGTTGATCTGTATCTGCTATGCTATGCTTCCATACATTATTTATGTATACCTGCAAATACAGGGTTTGTATTTCTTATTCAGTTGATCTATACATGCACGTGCTGTTTACATGTGTTGTTTATTTGATCTATACCTGAACTACAGGGTGTAAGTAAAAGAGCGGTATGGTTTAGTGAATGAGGGGACAAAGGGATGATTACATTAAGGACCTCGCAATGTCACGGTGCAGTCAGAAGGACTGACTCTCACTGTCTTCCCCTGATCTGCAGTCAGTGTGGCAAATATTTTTTTCTTGGTGTGGTAGCGGAGGGAGTGATTGCATGCAAGGGAGCATTGAGTGAGCCCAAGGAAATGCTTGGGTCCAATTTTTTCACTATAAAATATATTGGCAACAGGGTCTAATATTTATATATATATATATATTGGCAGCAGGGGCAAATATTTATATATATATTGGCAGCAGGGGCAAATATTTATATATGTTTTGGCAGCAGGGGCTAATATTTATATATATTGGCCGGAGGGTTTAATATTTATATATATTGGCAGCAGGGTCTAATATTAATATATATCGGCAGCAGGGTATAATATAAGAATATATCCGCAGCAGGGGCTAATATTAATATATATCCGCAGCAGGGCCTAATATTAATATATATCGGAAGCAGGGTGTAATATTTCTATATATCTGCAGCAGGGGCTAATATTTTTATATATATTTCATATATATTTCAAATATAAATCATATTTCAATCACTTCAAAGAGATAAGTACATATGATGTAGTTAAAAATGCACGTCTAATGCATATATATATATATATATATATATAGTATATGTAACGTTTTATAATTGGCCCCCCTACTTTGGTCCCTGGCCCCCCATGTGCCCCCCTAAATATGAAAGCTGGAGACGCCACTGATGTAGGGGCATACCAAGACACCCCTACACCACCCAGGTTCTGAGCCACAGGCCAGAACAAAACCTGTTGGTGTAATGGTCAGGTTTACATATAGTGTAGCTCCAATTGTCTGTGTCCTTTAACATAATATTCTATGGTTTTTGAAACACTTTACTTGGAATAAGACTGGGATATGACCTAGAGGCACAGGACATGTAACATACCTAGACAGACACAGTTTAAAATATCCAGGTTTACTAAGTATATTGAACAGTAAACGTAGGATTTTACTAACTGCCTTTAGTGAAGTAGGTAACAGTCCTTGAATACGTTGTATAAGACAAAAGAGCTGTGGGAGATAGAATACTCCTTGTATAATAACTAATTTCCTCCTGATTCCCTGTAATATTGTACTCAGAAAGTCAGAGGTGGCCTAGTTCTACTTCAAAACATTGAACTAGTAGTTTGTCTAAAGTACATAATTAATTATATTTCTAATTGATTATTATTATAGTGTTATTAGTACTTCTTGTACTAGCTTGGTCATAAGTCTTAAATAGGCGGTGATAAACTGTATATTACGTGTACAAGTGGTAGGCACCCCTACACCACCCAGGTTCTGAGCCACAGGCCAGCTTAAAATGGCTAAAAAAACAGACTTGAACCAAGTCAAATGAGTCATATCAAACCAAAACACACTACACCGAACAATTCTTCAGAACCTCATACAAAATGGTTCCCCATTATATACCTATCACCCTTAACCCCACCCATAACAACCTGAACCAATCAATTCAAATTACTCCTTCAAGCCCCACACTAGCTCTGTCAAGGCCTACTCCACTAGGCTGCGCTGCTCCATGGGCTTCATTTTAGACAGCATTTACAGTGCACTCTGATGCCTGATGCACATACTTCAAAGGCTTTTGGGCACATTTATACCATTTGTCAAAGAACATTATTTTATCCCAATGATTACTGGTGAAACAATCAGATGCTGGATCAATGCACCAATTTGAGATGATGGCACAGTAGAGATTAATTATCATTGGGTGATAGACTGGTACAGTGGTGGCGATAGATGATGATCTATCTGAGATTATTGACACACAAATGTGTTGGATAAATTCACAACTAATAGTATTATATAATGACTGAAAATATACCATTTAACAGTTCACAGTGCTGCACAGGATTAAATTGCTCTGCATTCTTCCTTAGATTTGGGAAGGGAAGTCATTGTTTTATTTTTAGAAATTATAGGAAGTCAGCCCTTCTATGTTAGATAGGTCTGAAATACATTGTTAAGATAACAATTGCAGATCCTTCTGGAAAATCACTTTCCTAAAAAAGGGTTGGAAAGTAAATTTTATGCTGTACTGCAAATGTTTGTATTTCAGGGATCACCTCTTCCACAAAACTATAGTGGTATTTAAGTTAAATTATTTAAACCTGTTCACAGCCAGTCCTGCATAAGACTTTATAATGATAATTGGGCATCTTGATTTGCTTAGCGACATCAACTTATGGAGCCTTTCTGACTCTGGAAGTAATTACAAACAATTACCAAAATCCCCCCAGAAAATAGTTCACAAATGTAATTTATTATCAACTTCGGCATACACTTTAGCCTGCAGGGAGCCAACCACCCAAAAAACAAAGCCCATATGTTACGTTAATAAAATCAACAGGTTAACTATTTAGAGGTTATACCAAATGGTAGCTATATATTTAGAAACATGTTACTGTGAACAAGAATAAAAAAGACATGGATGCTTAGGACTGAGAACAGAACCCAATCAGCACCCACCTCAGTCCAAGAATGACAGACAGCATTTATAGGGTAAGGACATGGCCATTAACTTGAACTTGCATAGCCGGCCAGCTGCAGGGGTAAAACTCTCTTCCAAAGGTGCTGTAAGCCACCATCAGGACTTGGCTCTGACAATCAGGACCTTTTAGTTATCCATCTACAGGCACTGGACACAAACAAGGGCAGGGAGGGCAGGATCAACTATAGAGTCAAGGGTGCTGCCACAAAAGAAGCACATACATCTCTCTCTCCAGCTTTTAAACCTCAAATATTTTGTTCCAATTGCTCAAGAACAAGAATGATTTGACCCACAACTCATGCATACTCAAGCAGTCATTCCCCCTTCCTGACAAGTACAAGTTGGTTGGGCTCATTAGAGCCTTTAATTTGTTAATCAAAACAATTTTAATTAACGCATTAATAGGACTCCTTGTGAAAATTGTTCCACAATACAAAATTGACTTAGAAAACTTCCAAATCAGTGCAATATACGCTGATCAGCCATAACATTATGACCACTCACAGGTGAAGTGAATAACACTGACAATCTTGTTATCATGGCACCTGTCTGTGGGTAGGATATATTGGGCAGCAAGCGAACATTTCGTCCTCAAAGCTGATGTGTTAGAAGCAGGGAAAATGGGAAAGTGTAAGGATCTGAGTGACTTTGACAAGAGTGGTCAAAGGAAGGGTCGTGGGTGGTCAAGGCCCATTGATGCACGTGGGGGGAAAAGGCTTTCCCCTGTGGCCAAATACAACAGACAATTGACTGTAGCTCAAATTACTAGCAGCAAAAGGGGTACATACACAATATAGGCAAGTGGTCATTTTGTTATGGCTGATCGGTGTATAATGTCTCAAGGTTTTGAGACCCAAGGTGCTGCTGTAATCAATTCCCAGAGATTTCCTTTCACAAATGGAAAATTTGATTCTTTAAACTTAAACAGGGTTTAATGCTTTGTAACTAACCACAATAACATCATGGGTCCCTATGACATCTGAACATATGATAAAAGGGCCAGCCACATGCTGAGTGTAAGATTGTGAGCCAGAGTGCATCCATCCACTGGCCACATGTTTGCCATTTATCCATTTATCAGCCGTTGGCCTTAAAGTGCCAAGGCCAATTTTAATCCCTAGCCTGTACTTGCCAACAATAGACTTATATTTAAAAATGAAAGGTCTTGTACTTCTGCAATCAAAAATGGTGTTTGGCACACTTAGTATCTATCCATGGCTCTTATAATTTCTGAGATGATGATGCAAAGGCCATACGGTTCTCCACTGGTTTGATACTTTTAAAAACAAAGCAAAGATGTAGCCTGTGTAATATTAGCTTTTCATGTTTGAAAATATAAGGGATACAGTCTCTACCTGAAAATAAACATATATTATAGGCACTCTGAACTTTCTGTTTGCTTTATTACATTGTGTGTTTGATTTTATAATACCGAGGCAGCACAAAAACTAAGAGAACTTTTAAATAATTTGAACTAGAGAGGACACATATTTTATACATTAGTTTGTTTTCTCCCCCTGCTGGTTTAGAGTTGTATTGCCAGCTGCAGGGGTAAAACTCTCTTCCAAAGGTGCTGTAAGCCACCATCAGGACTTGGCTCTGACAATCAGGACCTTTTAGTTATCCATCTACAGGCACTGGACACAAACAAGGGCAGGGAGGGCAGGATCAACTATAGAGTCAAGGGTGCTGCCACAAAAGAAGCACATACATCTCTCTCTCCAGCTTTTAAACCTCAAATATTTTGTTCCAATTGCTCAAGAACAAGAATGATTTGACCCACAACTCATGCATACTCAAGCAGTCATTCCCCCTTCCTGACAAGTACAAGTTGGTTGGGCTCATTAGAGCCTTTAATTTGTTAATCAAAACAATTTTAATTAACCCATTAATAGGACTCCTTGTGAAAATTGTTCCACAATACAAAATTGACTTAGAAAACTTCCAAATCAGTGCAATATACGCTGATCAGCCATAACATTATGACCACTCACAGGTGAAGTGAATAACACTGACAATCTTGTTATCATGGCACCTGTCTGTGGGTAGGATATATTGGGCAGCAAGCGAACATTTCGTCCTCAAAGCTGATGTGTTAGAAGCAGGGAAAATGGGAAAGTGTAAGGATCTGAGTGACTTTGACAAGAGTGGTCAAAGGAAGGGTCGTGGGTGGTCAAGGCCCATTGATGCACGTGGGGGGAAAAGGCTTTCCCCTGTGGCCAAATACAACAGACAATTGACTGTAGCTCAAATTACTAGCAGCAAAAGGGGTACATACACAATATAGGCAAGTGGTCATTTTGTTATGGCTGATCGGTGTATAATGTCTCAAGGTTTTGAGACCCAAGGTGCTGCTGTAATCAATTCCCAGAGATTTCCTTTCACAAATGGAAAATTTGATTCTTTAAACTTAAACAGGGTTTAATGCTTTGTAACTAACCACAATAACATCATGGGTCCCTATGACATCTGAACATATGATAAAAGGGCCAGCCACATGCTGAGTGTAAGATTGTGAGCCAGAGTGCATCCATCCACTGGCCACATGTTTGCCATTTATCCATTTATCAGCCGTTGGCCTTAAAGTGCCAAGGCCAATTTTAATCCCTAGCCTGTACTTGCCAACAATAGACTTATATTTAAAAATGAAAGGTCTTGTACTTCTGCAATCAAAAATGGTGTTTGGCACACTTAGTATCTATCCATGGCTCTTATAATTTCTGAGATGATGATGCAAAGGCCATACGGTTCTCCACTGGTTTGATACTTTTAAAAACAAAGCAAAGATGTAGCCTGTGTAATATTAGCTTTTCATGTTTGAAAATATAAGGGATACAGTCTCTACCTGAAAATAAACATATATTATAGGCACTCTGAACTTTCTGTTTGCTTTATTACATTGTGTGTTTGATTTTATAATACCGAGGCAGCACAAAAACTAAGAGAACTTTTAAATAATTTGAACTAGAGAGGACACATATTTTATACATTAGTTTGTTTTCTCCCCCTGCTGGTTTAGAGTTGTATTGCCAATTTGAACAGATCTGAATTTTTTTTGCGATTATATTATTTTCAGTGATTTGTATATTATTATTATTTATTGTTTTATATAGCGCCATCAAATTCCATAGCGCTGTACAATGGGTAGACAGGACATAACAAGTAGTATGTAACATAACAAATTGAATTACTGAGACAACATTTGAGGAGGGCCCTGCATACAATCAGTGGCATTTAAGCATTATATTATGTTAGCCAATGGTAAAATAATTCAAAATACCTTTATATTTTTCCACATTATTGCAATAAAAATAGAAGAATAGGTTAAAAACTGAATAAAATAAAAAAATAACATCTATATAAAAAACATATATATATATATATAAATATACGTATGCATACCTCCCTCTGTACTCACTCCTCAAGCTATTATTATGCCCCCAAATTACCTACATTAACCTACAGTAATTCACTTATAAAAATGTAAAGGGTATGACATATTACTTTTAATATTACCAAATATAATTAGTAAATTCCACATATTTACATTAAATGACTTAATTTAATTTTGCCACTAAAACCAGATACAATGTTTTATTAGCTGTGGCCACTTATTTTACATTAATCATAGCATATAATCTAATATTCCTAATAATTTGAAGATATTGGATGTATAAGAAGTAGTACCCAATTATTTTGGTTATGCAGTTAATGAGCTATGAAAGCTAAAAGATAGTATATTCATTTTTTCCTGCTTTAAATACTTAAGATTTTATTCAGTCCTTCACCTTAATTTACATTAAGGATAGCAATATGTCTCTCCCTTGCGTGTCTAAATTTCCTTATTTAATTACCATCTACCACTTATACCGGAAGGCTGTCCCATGTATCTATAACCCTCTTAGTTTACTAAAAATTCCTTACATCACATCTAAGCCTATGACCAGTTATATCCTCCTGTTATATCCTCTCTAGTAAAGTCACACTAGAGATCTATAGTCCTCTGATCATGCAACCCAACACCTTCCTTACAGTTACCGCCTTTATATACACAGCAATAATTGGGCTTAGAAGTCCTTTTCCACATTGTTGCAAAGAACACAGAACCTTTAATATTGTATTCTGCCTTTAAATTTACATCAGTAATGCATTATTTTATATTTATCAACCATGAGCTGCATCTGCCACTCTTTTGACTAGTTTCCATTTTATTTAAATCATTTTGATCATTCCACCAGGAACCACCTAGCAATGATCAAGTATGGTGGTGGCAGTGTCTTTGTTCAGGGATGCTTTCCTACAGCCTTGTCCTACACCAGAATGTTAGGCTATCCATCCATTACTTACAGTACAGCTGGATCACACAGTAAGGCAATGATTTGAAACACATGAACGTCTAGGGAAGAAATTTAAAGTTCTAGAATGACGTAGTAAAAGTCCAGACCCAAACACTATTGAGATGTTGCGGCAGGACCTGACACGAGCAGTTTATTCTTAAAAATTCACAATATTAGGTTGTGCTTAAATCTCTGCTAATATTCACTGCATATGTATGTATCTATAGAAAATCAGTAAGGAAAAAAATATTTTAATGCAAAACTGTAAGCATTAGGTCTTCTTCTAAATATCGTACTCAGTTTCAGAAATAGTTACCATGACATGTTACAAAGCCATCTAAAAATAAGCCTGTTAAAGCCTTCTTCTCTAGCCACAGGTGTAAAACCAAAGTATTCCTTAAATGGTAACCCTTACGTATTATATCACAACTCTTCCATTGTAGCAGCTTGGAACAGTGGCAACAAAATTGATCCAAAAATGATCCTTATATAAATCCTCACTTGAGCATTACATTGTGGAAATATGACTACATTTTACTTTTATATGAATAATACCTCAATAGATCTAAAGGTCATACCTAAAACTGACTTGCTTCCCAAAATCAAAATACGCAACTCACATTACTGGACATTTCTCTAGCAGCGGAAAACAACCGGAAGAACTCTTTACACAGTTTAAACAAACCCAAGGGGACACAGTTTACAGCAAAAAACACATACATGCCACCAGGAAGATAAGAATGGAATACAATAATATAATAGAAACATAGAACAATCTGGCATCCATATAAATATGGATGTGACTTGCACATTGCTAATTCGCCAATAACAATTAGAATTGGTAGATATTCACAATAATACATAGCAGCTTAGGGACATAATTTTACATATTACCAAAATATATTGTGGGCACATTTCAAAATCACATACAGACCCGGCTGATTAACAGAACAGTTACAAGGGAGATCTTTTGTCTCCCCAACTGGCCCATTTACACTATAGCCATAGCATGCTCTACCCAGTGAGCACATTATGAACATCATGGTGCTCAGCAGCAAGGGGTTATTGAGGGCACTTCCCTGGGTGAGGCCAAGGGCAGTGCCAAACATAAATATATTGCTGCCTACAGGCAACCCTGAACTCCTATGTATGACGAGGGTTAATAAACAACGTGCTACCCACTCCCTAAAGCGTCCTAAAATGACAATAATACATTTTTTTTTAGAAGAGTTTACTAGATTTGTTATCTTGTCATTTAAGATCAAATCGGTGTGAACCGGAAACAACCACACTATGCGCGATAAATGCTAATATAGAACACCTAATTTTAGGACAGAAAAACAGCAAAAACTGGTTTATTTACATGTATTTCCTGTAGGTAAACCTGCCCAGTAAAAAAAAGGTAAGAATCTTATCTGACCTTTTTTTTCTTCAAGAAAGCCAGCTAAAACTTCCTCCTGCTTGAATGAGCAATCAAGCAATCAAAACACAGGTTGGAAGAAGTGGCCAGCTCAGCATTTCACTGGCTTCTGACTAATCTGTCATCACAGAGTTATCAAGCATGCAAACCTAGTGACTCAAGCCAACCCATGTGTCTCTGGCAGGTCACGGCTCAATAATTGTTGTCCATGGTGCTAATGATTTTAAAGAAGGGAGATTAAATAGATCCAGATGTCACGAATGTCAGTTCTTTAATAAACTAAATTCAGTTAATTAGTTTGAGGAAATGCTTGAACTATACTGGATTTTGTTACATACTCGTCTTCAGGACTTACTTGAAATCTCAATCTATTCTTGCTGGTACAATATTTTCTAAATAAATAAAGACATAGGCCTAGTCTGAAGTGTGCAGCTTTATAGTCCCTGCCAACCTCGGATCTCATTTCTCCATGTCCCTGGAACAAAGATGTTCAATTAACAAGAGCAACTAAAAATTAATGATAAATTCAAGAGATACAAAAGAAATATACTGAAAAAGTAGGATTTTAGCGATGAAGAATATTTCACCTTTTTATTTTTCTTTGTGTGGGTTAGTTACCTTAGAATAGGTTCTACTGCTAGCCCCTCCTTAAAGGGACAGTTTACCGTTCTTAACTGCCCCCTAGAGAAGAATGCTGTTTGTGAAAGGCCCTCTTTACCCAAAGTAGTTGTTCGTCTTACTTGTTGTCAGTCTAGTGTTGTCATACCTTTTGAATATATGTATTGTAAGAAGTGCTGTGTAAATAGTTGGTGCAATATAAATAAAACATAATAATAATAATAATATAAAAAAACACTCTGCATTTTTCAGTGCTGGTGATTGGCTGCTTAAAGCAGCCTGTGGCAGGAAAAGGCCATCATTGAAATCAATGGGAGTGTTTTCCGCACTTGCCCAATGTATTCCCCAAGCCAGTTCTGAAGCTGACTGGCAGTAATACATCTCCTGCACAGAAAATAGCTGGTTAACACTTCAGCGCTGGTTTACTCTATACAGCGCTACCTGAATGATTTCCTCCTTGTGGGCCCAGCGAGTTCGCATGTTTGCAACCATTTGCTTTGTTAGGTTCAGGTAACTGAGCAGTGGTTCTGCGTTCTCGTTTAGCACCTGATCAGACGGAGGGTACTATGACATGCCTTAGTTTCCTGGGCATTAAAATTGACTCCATGGCCTAATAGCTGTTGGTGTCGGGGGCCTCTGCTGATTTAAGGTTTGAAACAGCGGTGTCAGTGGCGGGGGTGTGGGTTCTTGCCATTCGGGGTTGGTAATGAAAGGAGTCAAGTTGGGGGCTCGTCCCTCCCCTAACCTTTGCAAGGCAGTAGATCATTATTATTGGACGCGCCCACTGAGCTAAAAGAAAGCTAGTGGTTGGCATTTAAGGTTTTATAAAACAGTGAAGGAGTGCCAGATCAGTGGAGGAGGGGCAGGGGAGCACCCCGGGGTAGATGTAAATACACTATGTATAGTTAAGTTGAGTATCTGACAAGGATTTAATTGTCTATGTTAGGTTGACTTTGTGTTAATGAAAGACTATGGCCTATTTGATACTAATTTGGGTCTCCTGTCTAGTTCTTAAGATGGGTTTGCTGGGTGGGAATTTGGACAGTCAGAGGGGGTGGTTTGGTTACAGAATAACACTGTCCCCACTACCATCATATATGTATCCCAGCAGCAATGCCCGTGCAAAACAGCACAGTCCCTAGGAATTCATCAGACTGGTAGGCACTGTCCTGAGCTACAAACACATCCATGGTCATGCTAATTTGCAGTTATTCCTAATTTTGTTATTACTTTTTTTATTGTTTTTTGTTATTACTTTTTTAGCAAATACCTGATCATGTACAAATGCACTGGCACATATTTTCCTCAATTTTGTCTCTACCCTCAACCTATATACTGTATTTATTTACATTTTACTACTCAGCATTAGACTTGCTTTCTAATGCTATTTTGCATATGCTTAAAGCAGTCTACGGCTGCTAAAACTAGTAAACTGTTTAACACGGTAAAAGTCCTTTTAATTCTATTTACTGAATGAGAGCAAAGTATCTATATCTACGCTGAAAAGTCTTTTAGCTAGTGACAAATTCCATTTATTTCTTTGTAGTTGCTGCTGTTTCATTATTATGGTTGTGTGGTTCTCGCTAAGACCTTTGCACCTGGTTCTTTATTCAGCCCCTCATTTGCTCTTTGATGTGGAAGAGAGATGGCTCTGGTGTGGATGCCAGTGTGGACAGATGTTTAAACTCCTAAGTGATAATCACTGAAAAACATACCATTTCCTTTGTCTGCTATACACAGGAGCTGGTTCAAACCAGTGGTATCCAAACCAAAATGTCAATGCTATTTTTTACATTCCTCAAGGTGTCCTAATCTACGAAGTTAATGGATTGTCTTCTATCCTACAAGTGAAAGAAAATGAGACAATGTCCATGAAGTGACTGCCCAAAACAGGAATGATAAGGTGGCCAAACAGGAAAAGTTCTAAGGTCAAGTTCCGTTGTGCCGTTTTTTGGTTGTCAGTAATTTGGGTCTTCTACAGATTTTTGAAGGGTTTTTTTCATTGCATTGTGCAGATAAGCAACATTATAAGTGCAATTAAAAAATAAAATAGCAACTAAATTAAAAGGAAGTCAATGAAATCCATTCTTGATTATTAAAAAATAGTGCACATTTAAAGCAAAATAAAATGTTCGCAGCCCAAATGGCTAGCAAGCTGCACCTTGGTGAATCTAGTTTCCAATGAAAAATTATTCCTTGGTCTCCTAGGAAAAACTATTAAGGACTAATATCTGCAGAGGTTCAAAAACATGTTTTTATAGCATAAATACGTTTTAACTATACTTTCATTTAACATCGATCTCTTTCGTATTAACACTGAATCTGTATTTATTCATTCTTTTAAAATACAGCACACAGAATCGCTGGAACTAGAAAAGCGTCCTTAAAAACAAATTAACCAGCATTACTTGGTAATTTAATAGCCGCGCACTTAATTAATGTTCTTGATTTAGGCATTCAGAAAACCTGTCCTTTTGAAGGAAAAGGTGTGTCACAATTCCACTTTAAACAAGTTTGCTATTAAGAACCTGTCTGACAAAACAAGAAAAAGCCCTGTAGAATACATCTAGGCACAACTAGTTTCTTCTGGATCCATCCAAAGGTGGTGTGTCCCACAAGTCAACTGAGATGATGAATATCTACAAGGCATGGTTTACTGAGTTCGCTTGTCATGCAATATACCTATGCACGCATTTATTTGTATGCATTACAGAGTTATCTAGCTGGGGGTAAAGCAGAAGCAAAAGTGACTAGGTTAAACACGTGAAATTAAGATCTTTGATCCAAAATATTTTGCAAATACTTTCTTGAATGTAACTCTTTCCCTGCCAATAAGGTCTGCGTAATACAGATGAGTGAGCATGGAGCTCCAAAACAGTATGAAAAAGAAGAGCTGAATAAATATGTTTAAAGACCTACAATAGCTGGATAATCAGATGACCCCAAAGATATCTAAAAAAAACGCATTATGAAACAGCAACTGCTTTTATACGGCCTGCGGTATACAGTTTCCCATAAGTATCGCAGGTCAACGGGAAATCTGGTTTTCCAATGTTACAACAGACAAGAGCTAATTTTTGAACATCATTGTTATTTATATTGTATAATGTAATATTTATTTAAATTAATTTAACATTTTTTGTAGTTAAATATCCACAGTAGCCCTATTTTAATGTTGAATTCATATTGGCGTCCATTGCTCATGGATTTTACTGCATACAAATGAGTGCATTCATTCTTCAGAAAATTAAACTTCTGTCTCATATATATATATATATATATATATATATATATATATATATATATATATATAGCCACTGGTTTTGATAATTTCCATAGAGTAATTTATCCATTTGCTTCATAAACAAGCAAATGACCACTAACAGTACATTTTACCGTGTGTCCTAAAAAAATAACCATTGTATTATTATTAATTGTAAGACATGCCGATATCAATAATTGTGAACATTGTATGTTATAAAATGTCACTTTGTACAAATTACAAGTAAAGTGTTTTATTTAAATATTAGTTGAATTTCATGTGTGCTCCATCACAGTTGTGTATCATGCAAATCGTATCAAAAAGCAATCAAGAAGAATGATCTCTATGGTATTTCTGTGAATACATTTTTGGGATTAATTTACCAAAGAGTGTGTTTACAGGAAACACATGAAGTTACACATTATGAAGGGCTATTATAATTGATCTTATCTTCCAGAAGGGGGTAAGCTGGCCCTGCATATTTAATAGTTAAATCAACGAGATGATTGTTTTCACTACAGGTCCAGTGAAACTTTTCTTTTATGAGAAGTTCATTGGGTTCTTCATAATTCACAGTAAACTTGACAGGTTGAAACAGCAACTCTTCTACTTTATATCTGGTCTATTTGATAAAACTTTTGGGTTATGTAGAAAAAGTGATCCTTATGCAAGGTTTGAAGTGTCTATGAGTAAGTACGCCTCCCACACAAAACAAGGATAGCCACTTGCGCGTGCAGGGTTTACTGGACTGAGTCCTAAAAACAAGAAAGATATGAAATATGCACCTACTGAAATATGTAGCGATCCAAAGGTAAAGATAGGGATAAACCAACAAATGTCAAATCTTTTCAAAGGAATATATTTAAAGATAAATACTGATCTAATAGCCAATCAGTAGCTTTCTGTGTGACAGTATTTGTTGACCATATAGGCTTTTAGCTTGTAGATCCAAAAACCAGAGCATAAAGTTATAATACATTTATATTAATGTTTGTCTTAGTCTGTCAATTCTCGTCTTGTCATACCCCTTGAATAAATGTATTGTATTAAGTGCTGCGAAACATTGTTGGTGGTATAAAAATAAAAGATAATAATAAAATAAATGGCATATTTCTTCCAAGTAGCACACAGTAAATGTTAAACATTTTTGTGCATACTTTGTAATACAAGTATTCTTTATAGTTGTTTTCTTCAATACTCACTTGTTACCTCCCACATTCCGAGAGGTTATCTGAGAACCTCCCAGTAAACATTACTGAAGAGTATTCAGGTTTTCTCCAGTTGAGGTTAGTTTTAAGTTGGTATTCATTACATTCTTTTCTAGACAAGAGAAAACCTTAAATAACATTGTCTGCCTTTTCTCATGGGTCTATATGACTATATATATCCAATGAGAAGAGCAAATTGCTGCCACCATAAATTCAAATATGTTTGTATCACGCAATGCGCAAGGTCACGCTTCCCTCTATATTTTGGGAACTGGTTGTATTGTTATGATAAATGTTTAAGTTTACATAGTATTATAACTCCACGAGTACACAAAACATTCTCATATGTACAAAAATTTTAATAGTGGTACATTTATTACGATTGGGAGTACAAACTTAATGTCCATGTTTATTGAATATATTTAAACAGATGTTTCCAGGATGACATTTAACACAAAATGGGTAATTGAAAACGGGGAAAAAAACATTGCATTAGTGAAACAAGGACATCATTATCATAGCGTCAGCTGTGAAACATACATTTCCTCATTACAAATAGCCTGGAATTTGGCACTTTTGCATGAGGTATATGACTTGCATACATACATTCCCCCCCCTCACTTACAGTATCTACAGTTGATGGCATCAGTTGGTGTTGGTCATCCAACTGGCACATAGATTATTTAAATATATATCATTACCTTTGAAGGGGGGGGGATTTATTGTGTTATTTAGTAACTGGAGAAATCAGTTAGAGAAAGAAAGAAAATGACCCCTGGATGGGGGAAAGGCTGTCAAATAGTTTATGATTAATTATGGAATATAGTGTAAAAAACAAGTTCACAATGAAGCGGTTATAGTAAAGATTTTAAAATACATATTCACCCCTCTCCCGGCGATCACACACACGTGCACAATCCTCAACTTTAGGTATAGGATAACTCTGCATGTTTTGAAGATCTATGGTTCTCAGAGCTTGAGCAGCAAATTCTGGTAACTCTAGTTTATCAAAAAGTTCTGAATTTGATTCATGTTGTCAATGTGCTGTATTGTTTTTGCAACATGGGTTATTTTTTTTATATTAAATGCACATTTGTATTATTTTAGAGCACAAAGTTAACCACTGTGTTTTAACAAAATTAAGTACAGCCTCCCACCACCAAAAGCACCACTAGTGTCTATTTAAAATTGAGACCCATACCAACAATATTGGAAAAGATATTGCCATAACATAATTTTAAAGGAAAGGTTGCTGTCTATGATAATCTATGTTCTATTGTGACATCTGGTAAAAATAAGAAAAAAAACACAACCAGATTCCTGATCCGCCACTTAGGAATGTGATTTATGCTTCTGGAGAGAGATTTAAGATAAGGATCCAAAATCAAATGGTGTAGACTTTGAAATATGTTTGGACTGGGAAGCACTGGTTTTGTTAGCTATGTACAAGAATTAATCTGACTGGTATTGTTTTAAGACAGGTTTACTAGCCTTATCAATGTACCTGAATAGACTTCCTTGAAAGTTTACTTTTGACTCTGAAGGTGATTGTACAAGGATCTGCAGCTGGTAGATTGGCATGGCACCCTTAGCTCTTGGACTCATATTAATTTGTGTTTTACAGTACCTTCAGAGTGTATGTTGGTAAAGACATAACATTTTTGCCACTTTTATAAACATTACAAAAAGTGCATAATACAAATATGGACATTTTGTGCTTTATAATATAGCTATACTAAAGCCATTAGTTCACTGTGCATGGTTATCCTATTTTATGGTTAGAACATAAATCCTATAACCCAAGCCAATGGCACTGAGACAGTTTCAAAATGAAGTGCCGATTAGAATACATATCATTGGAACTTACAATTGTAAGGTTTTACCCTTAGCAACTTAGTTTAACCAAGTGAAAGCTAACATTCTTCTAAAGGCTAGTTGTATTGTAAGTGTCAATATGCAGACATGCCCTAAGGGTACATAAAATACTAAAAGCAACGTTTGCAGAAACAACCAAATCACTTTAAGACAATCAAGCACAATATGCAAAGACAAATTACAACTTGTTGTAATGACACTCAATACAAAGAACATTTCTGATGTAAACATACAAAATTAGTCCTAAAACTTTCTTTTGTTTTGCTAAAAAAATAATATTGTTATTTAAATACATGGCTTATACACAGAAGGTTATACAATCCCCAAAGTGAATCTGGCACAAACTTTAAAAAGTGATCTTATCTCTATATTAACCAGTTAAGATTGATTTCCAAACTTTGCATGAGAATCTTTCCTTTAGAAACATTGCCCGGTAATCAACTACTGCTAGTTTATATACTAATTTTGTATAGTTGCTTACAGCATTATGCACACAGGTAATTAGATGATATGTTTAAACCTATTATCTATACAAAATGAGGGTGTTGTATTTTGTAAATGATCAATAAAATTATCTATTTATTAAATTACTTCATAAAACGAAATATAGTTTAGTGAAATGATTTTAAATAAAAATATACTCTCATAAGTCATGATTTGTGTGTGTATATATATATATATATATATATATATATATATATATGCATTTGTAACTTGCCTAATAACAATAATACAATATAAAACTCAAAAAACATGTAAACGCCACATAACATGTCACTTTAACATAGACTTAAAGCGACATTGACTAATATAGAAAACTTGCACACATCACAAGACTGCCCCCACCTGTACACTAAAGGACTATAGACTATCTCTTCCATGGAGGCCTCTTATCTTTGGTAAGTGATAGGTTAGTTAACATTCCAAAGTGTGTGGCTTGGAGAATGCAGAGACAATTAAGATTGAGGAGGAAACTGCAGCTGGAATGTGGTAGTCCTTTGGTGGCGCTTGAAAACAAATTATGACTAACCATTTTTTCCAGAGTATTAATCACATGAATGTGTGTTAGTACACTTGAGCAATTCTTTGAAATAAATACCTTAGTACCCAGTTATTTTCATTGAGTACATATTATGCTTACTTTATTTGATTGTTGACATCTTGTTACTAGTAATTAATTATAAACAAATGGAGTTGTTGTGCCGTATCTTACATATTAACCCTTTCATGAACGTGGCATCTCAAACCCTAAAGACTAGATTTATTTTGTATATTAAGACAAGTACAGTAAACCATCTTCCTACTCTGTTTGACTAGATCCTGTCTGTGTGTTTAAAGGCCTCAGAGATCTCCCTTTTAGCCAGTACCCCTAATGTCATGTGATATCAATAGGATCAGTATAACTATTTAGATATTTTATTTTAACTTCTATAGTTTCTTAACATTTAGATGAAAAATGTTTCTAAAGATTTGTAACTGGTCACACAGTGTACATGTTGTCTATGGCTCTGCATTCCTGATCAGAGAAGCATACCATCTTAGCTGCTAGAACCTCCTTGTCATTGATACAACCACCATACTACCTCTCACCCTTTCTCTGTGCCTTATGTTTATCACCCCATTCCCTCAAGATTGTAAGCTTGCGAGCAGGGCTCTCTCCACCTAATGTATCGGTTTGTCAGTTCTCGTCTTGAATATATGTATTGTATTAAGTGCTATATAAATAAAAGATAATAATAATAGGTTGTATGATCAGCCAGCAGAAGTGGTCATGAGAGACCTCATCAGGATCTGTATAGGACTGGCAGGGAGCCTATTATACTAGCTGATTTAAACAATATACAAAATGTATATATTTATTGACAAAATTATGCCATAGTGTTGACTGCTATAATGCTCTGCAAATCATACCCAGATAATCCCCTGAACCCCTATAATCTCAATCAGATTTACCACCTTCTCTAAATCCTACATTTTTACAGTTCTGTACACCAGGTAAACCTGTGTAAAGGTATTTACACATTGAAAAAAAGCAATATATGCATTAAAACCACCTTTTATGTGTGCCAAAATGAATGGCTTTCTGTTCTGCACGATTGTTCCACTCTATTATTTTATCTCTTCCCTTCCTTATTTTTGTTAAATAGTCAGGATCCTTTGTAACAGTAGTTGAGGTGAAGGGAGCAAACTGCCTTCCATGAGGTGAACTTTTAAAATAAATATTTTAAAAACAACTATACTGATTGAAAATCAAAAAGCAAAGATTGTAGTTATTTGAATAAATGAATTTACCGTATTTGCTCGAAAATAAGACAAAGTTCTTTCTCAGAGAAAATGTTCTGAAAAATACCCCTTGTCCTATATTCAAGGTCATCTTACAATTGGACCTCAAATATAGGTCTGACTACAAGACTACGATCCAGATCCCCCGCAGAGCTGCAGGGGACCTGGATCCTCCTCTCTGGCAGCCTGTGGACGTCTGCATGATATGCGCAGACAACCTTCGCTGCTACGCGGCACTTCTTCTGGGGCTTCTATGATGTGCTGACGTGACATGACCTTCCGGTACTCCATCATAGAAGCCCCAGTGGTAGTGCCGGCGAGCAGCAGAGGATGTCTATGCGCATCGCGCAGACGTTCATCGGCTGCCCCCACTAGACATCAGGGAGTCTGGAGCACAGGGGACAAGTCTGGAGATGCATTGGTAACTCTGGCGGGGCATATAGGGGGGTATAAGGTATATCAGGGAGGCAGAGTGGCATATAGGGGGTTTAAGGCATATCTGGGGGACAGTGTGGCATCAGGGAGGCTTAGTTGCATATATGCCTTTGCTATAGGTGTTTTGTCTGTGTACTGGGCAGGGGCGGGCTGGGCCGGGAGGCAATTGCATAGGCATAGGACTTTCCAAAAGGTGGAAAGTCCTATGCTTCCAATCTGGGTGTTGGGCAGATGCTGTGAATGCAATCAGCTTGCTAAGAGGGGGGGCATTTATTTACAAGGAGGTGCTGGCTTGCTCCATTGATTCACAAGGGGCGCTGGCTGGGGGCACCACATAAATCAATATTAAAGGGGAGGGGCTGGGTGGTGGGATAAATATACAATGTGGAACTAGCTGGGGCAATACACAAGGGTGTGGGGACATTAGGGTGACCACATCGACCATGTTTTCCAGCTGGAGCCATTACATAAATCAATATTAAAGCGACGCTGGGGGGATAAATACACATAGTGCTGGCAGGGGGTGATACACAAGGGGGCAAAAACACAAAAGGTGGGTCAACAACAAAGCACTGTGGAAAATACTTTTTTTTATTGTTGTAGCTTAGCCCGTCCGGTGGGTGTCAGAGCCTGTCCTAGTGTGTGTGTTTAGGTGTCTGTGTGGCATAGCTTCTCCTTGTGTGTAAGGGTGTCTGTGTGGCAGAGCCTGTCCTGGTGTGTGTGTTTGGCTTTCGGCGTGGCAGAGCCTGTCCTGGTGTGTGTTTGGGTGTCTGTGTGGCAGGGCCTGTCCTGGTGTATGTGTTTGGGTGTTGGTGTGGCAGAGCCTTTCCGTGTGTGTGTGTTTGGGCGTCGGTGTGGCAGAGCTTGTCCTGGTGTGTGTGTATGGCTGGGGGTCAGTGTGGCAGAGCCTGTCGTGGTGTTTGTATGCTTGGGTGTTGGTGTGGCAGAGCCTGTCCTGGTGTGTGTTTGGGCATCTGTGTGGCACCCGTGTATGATGTCTTTTTTTAGTGTACTCCCAATCCCATCAATATGGAAAAGATCAGGAAAAGATGGGCATGGATGGTGGGCTGATTCGGTGGTGGAATGGGCCACACCCACTTGACTAGACTTGCCCCCCAGGCTGTAGGCTGCCAGCCCTCCCCTGGTACTGGGTGCACACAATATAGTGAAATATGGCTAAATGCTACTTTATAAACGAGACTAACTCTTAAATCTGTTCATATTCAAAATATAGACTTACATAATGACATTTCATCCCTTAATTTACAGGTATGTAAAAGAAATTAAGTAAACATAGCCATACAAACAACAAGCAAAAGTTTAAATTAGTAATTCTGAGTTTTGTGGACTTGTTAAATGATATTTTGCATGCAAACACCCTACTCATTTTACAGATGTCCTTTGTTATAACTATGCCAGACACTAATACCCCTTTCTTTTAATAGATTTATAACGGTCTCCAGCATTATCAGTGAACATTCATGACAAATTTAGAAACACATATTGGATTTAAAATGGATTTTGATTATGCTATCTTAACTGTGTTTTTTTACAACAATGTAACTGTCCTTTATTTTCGCAGGATGGGACAGAGGAAGATACCGTGTTTGCTTGACTATAAGACGACCTCCCCAAACTTTGAATATTAATTTAGAAAAAAAAAAAAGAAAAAGCCTGAATGTAAGACTACCCTATAAGAAAAAAGTTTTATTAGTAAATATGAATTCACATGTAAACTATTATTCATATGTAATAAAAACTATGATTAAAAAAATACATTTCATGTTTTTATTTCCTTTTATTTGCCAACCTGCCCCCCAGTTATGCACATCTGTCCCACGGCTTGCTACTCTGCCCCCAAGATATGCCACTGTGCCTCCTCTGATATGCCTTATACCCCCTAATTACCACTCTGCCCCTAGCTATGCCTTATTCCCCCCTATCTGCCAATCTGCCCCCCTTATATGTCTTATAGCCCCTATATGCCCTCGACTTACCGATGCATCCCCAGACTTGTCCCCCGTGCTCCAGACTCCCTGGTGTCAAGTGGCAGCGGGTGGACGTCTGCGTGATGCGCATAGATAACCACCACTGCCACCCAGGACTTCCGCCGGGGCTTCTATGTTTGAGCTCCAGAAGGTCACGTCGGTGCTCCATCATAGAAACCCCAGGGGAAGTGTCGGGTAGCAGCGGCCAGTGGAGGTTGTCTGCGTGCATCTCGAGGAGGATCCAGGTCCCCTGCATCGCTGCGGGGGATCTGGAGCTTAGTCTTGTAGTCGGACCTCTATTTGAGGTCTGATTATAGGACGACCTTGAATATATTTGCAGTATATTCTTTCCAAACTCCTTTTCTCCTTGAAATGTATAACTACATATTAGAAGTGTGACGGGCTGTACCCTGCTGAGTAAACCCACCAAATCTTGCTTCCTTCTGCTGAGACAGCAGCGGTTAACCCCTTCAGAACTGGATGAGACTAGCCCCGTCGAGACAAAGCTGGAATACAATACAATGGAGTTGTGCTGGCACTGTGGCTAGCCAGAGTGTAGCTAATCAGTGCTAATTATCTTTTATTATGAAATCTATAATGATGGAAGATTAAAATCATGCCAAGTATCATCACTTCTCAACCACAACAAGTAAAGCTCAACCAAAGACTTTCTAAGATAGGGAGCATTTATGATGGACTTATGCTCACCACAGCTTTTTTATTCCTCCATCACTTTTTTAGCTGAGTTTTGTTAGTGTATCAGCTGATAAATATTATCCGATTATCGTCCTTAAACATTTCTAAGTTACTGAGAAACTTCAATGAAACTGTTATAGTCAGTAACGGGAATGTTTGTGCAAGATGGAGCTGAGAGCTTTACCCAAAATAAAATGAATGGTTCAAGGATATAAAAGATTATAAACAATAATTATATTAAATTGCTTACTGAAGCCACAATTACCCAAACATAAACAGGCAGAAAGCATATTCTAGCCTCAAATTATACTGTATAAGTGTGTATATTATTAATGTGAGCTAAAAAGTACCAACAGAAGAGCTAAAAGTAGGCTGTGTAAAATCACCTTTATATTCCCTGAACTCTTTCCCTTATAATTAAAGTCTGGCATCAGAAGATTTTTTGTGTTGAAATATCTCTGAGATCCTGAACTTTTCACATAATTTTCTTTTTTTTTGTATTCAATAACTGTATATTTTTTTTTATTTTTTTTAAACGGACAGCAAAATGATTTGGGACTTTAATTGGCCTGTGGCAAGGTGGATCTGGTTCATGTACACTATAGCTTGCTGTTATTCATGTAATGTGTAGGCAAACATTGATTTTCATTCAAATAGTTTTTTATGTACTTGGAATCGTACAGTTTGTATTATGTATATGCTTGAATGCGTTCCCATTATAAAAATGGGAAAATGCATATGGGGAGATTCAGCAGGAGCCCCTATGCTTTCCAAAAGCAATACCACAAACACTTAAAGGGACAGTGTAGCTATCCTTAAAGAGTATATGATCGATGCCCCTTTATGTTGGTATGTTAGAAAGCAACCTTCATATATATCTGGCTCCTTTCATTTACACAGTGGACTAATAGGGCTCAATTATTTGAACTACTCATTACATTTTCGGGACAGTTAAGGACAACTAGGAACAGGTTTAGAAACCTTTCTGTATTTCATCTCCCCTGTTCCCCATGAGGTTATAATCTTCTCCCTAAGGCCTAAGCAAAATTATAGCTACCTATCTCAGTAGACACATGGTTACAGTCATCCAAGGAACTCTATTATCATCTCTATGAAGTGAGTGAGCTAACTACCGTATTTGCTCGATTATAAGACGACCATGATTATAAGACGACCCCCCAAAATCTGAATATTAATTTAGGAAAAAAACAAAAAGCCTGAATATAAGACTACCCTATAGGAAAAAAAGTTTTACTAGTAAATATTAATTCATGTAAACAATATTTTCATATTTAATAAAAGCTATGATTGAGAAAAATATATATATTTTTTTATTTCCTTTTATTTGCCAACCTGCCCCCCCAGTTATGCACATCTGCCCCCAGGGTTGCCACTCTGCCCCCAGAAATGCCTTATACCCCCTATTTGCCACTCTGCCCCATGATGTGCCTTTTAACCCTCTATATGCCACTCTGCCTCCAGAAATGTCTTATACCCTCCTATATGCCACTCTGCCCCATGAGATGCCTTTTAATCCCCTATATGCCAGAGTGGCATATAGGGGGTTAAAAGGCATATCATGGGGCAGAGTGGCATATAGGGGGTTAAAAGGCATTTCTGGAGGTATATATATATATATATATAACTGCTAACAGCAATCACACTCCTATCAAGCCAAGGCAGCCAGTACATGCTGGAACCTGGGGATGATAGGAGTCTGAGTACAGCCTCCCTATGCCATGCTACCACCACCACCCCCCTTAAACATCCATACTAACACACACTCATTCACAAACATTTAAATACTCATTCATTCCATTAATCACACATACTTCACACATTAATCACAAAAACCCTCCCCCACCCCTTACCTGAACTGCAGATCTCCCACTTGCAGACTTCTGCAGGGGCCCCGATGTGCGAGCAACTTCTCTGGCCCCGCCCCCAGAGGAAGGAGGGGGAAGGCAGAGTTATGTGACACTCTTCTAGCTTCCTGTTCTCCTGCTGCTCACGACCAAAGCCCGGTAAGCAGCATGGCCCCAGCGGACATTTTGAGGTCTGATTAGAAGACGACCTCGATTATAAGACGAGGGGTATTTTTCAGAGCAAATACGGTATTTTAAGGTTCTACAAGACATATTTTCCTTGCTTTTGTTATCTTCATGCTAAGAATCTTTATTTCTAATTTGAAAACAATTATCATAAAATTTTATATGTATTAAAAATAGAGATGTAATGAGATTCACACATATTGGAGCTCTATTTAAAAAGACCGAAGTTCCTGTCCCAATTGCCTCTGTAGCAGTGTAGATGGATAGTCAGTTATTTGTCTGTTGCAGCAGAAGTATGCCTTTACATTTTAAGATTAACATCCAAAGTGTTAAAATACATTTGAATCATAATCACTTAAAGACTAGAGTGCTGATAAACAGTGAAAAGCCGCTTGGTTTAAATCCATATTTTACACAAAAAGGCAACAGGACGGCTGAGACTAAGAAGGTTATTAACGGGTGTTATCTGAAAGAATAAAAGCATTAAGTGAAAAGCATGAAAGTATTTAAATGTCAAGTATAAAAATGTTTCCTAATCTTGATGAGTTTCAATGAAAATCCATATGCTTCATAAAAGAGGCTTCTGAGTTTACATCATTAAAAAACATAAAGTGAATAATACAACCTCTGTTTACCCTTCTTAAAGGGACACTCCAACCATCATGCATATACGATAGCTAAGTGTCACCTTTAAAGTAACCATTTTTCTTCCATCAGTATCCCGTCTATGCATTAGCTGTCTTTCCCCGACCCCTCCACCTCTATTCGCATGGCAGTAAATTTGGTTAGCAACCTCACCATCTACCTTTTGGCAGGTAAGTGATTTTTATCTTTTATTTTTTACAGATAAAGTATGCAAGCAAAGTACCGTATTTGCTCGATTGTAAGACCCCTCGTTTTATATTTGAGGTCGTCTTATAATCAGACCTCAACTAGAGGTCTGACTACAAGACTAAGGTCCAGATCCCCCGCAGCGCTGCAGGGCACCTGGATCCTCCTCTCTGGCAGCCGGTAGACGTCTGTGTGATGCGTGCAGACAACCTCCGCTCCGAGAGGTGTTCCGGTCCGGGTGGAAGGTGTGTACTTTTGTAAGTATGCGAGAATGCATGTCTATGTATAAGTGTGTGTTAGTATGGATTTCTATGTATAACTGTGTGGGCATAAATGTGCATGCATAATTGTATGTGCGCATGGATGTCTATGTATAAGTGTATGTGCTATGCATTATGTAACTGCCCATGTCACCTTCCTGTTGTTTGCTAATCTACTTTGAGGTTTTCAGCAACTAAAAGTTTAACATAAGTTTCATGTTATAAAAACTTCATTGACACACATTATTTCACATTTTAATATTGTTTCTGCCTTGTTCTCATCAACCCCTGTATTGCCCTCACCAGCACCTATAAACCTGTTGTCACGGTAACCCCCTGAGGCTGAGGACACATGACGGTAGGTATGTTTGAGTTTGGGAGGGGGCACTGATGGATTCCTGGGGAGACTCCTTACCTGCCTGCCCAGTCCCCTCTCATGTCTGTCACCCGGTGCTCATTGGGGTCAGAGGGTGAACGGGAAACCCTGTCTGGTCTGCCCTAACCATGAACTAGCCGGCTATGGGGTCTCTACATGCACAGAAACGCTCAATGCGCCTGACCGAGACCTAGCCGCAAATTGATGGAACTGTACGGCGGCTAGGAATTGCGGTGATACCCGCCAACAATTGAAACTGTGTCACTACAGACATCAGTCATCCCACCATATCGTTCTTTTGGGGTTATACTGTGCTCGTGGTGGGCAACATTCGGAGATGGTCATTTGGGAACCTAAGTTTTATTACCAATCTTTAGGACTGGGGTTTACCCATCGCCGCTATAGAACTCTGACCCGGCTACCGCATGGACTATTCCCGGGGATGCTGTCACTCAGGGTCCCGAGGTCAGATCAAGTCACTTTTTGGAATATAACGTCCTCAGAGCCTGGGCTCTCAATTGGTACCCCGAGATTGACACCGCTCCCTCGGGATCACCCTGAAATAGTGACTCTTTGTCAGATGGGCAACGCTGGCCGTAGAACTGTATGAAGGCGCTGGGCTGTCTGGAAGTGATGGGATTATATTCCTGATCCAATTATGTTTCTGTGTAAAAATAGCTGTGCTTGTTCCAAATAAACTGAGTCCTGTTTTCATCTCAACATTGGTGCTGTCTGATGCTTGGGGTGGGCTGCTGTAATAACTCAGTACAAGGGCTGAATACGCCAAGCTACGGCTAGCAACAGCGCCAATGCAGCACCGGTGCAGCGACATCCCCCTTCTCTCTACAACACTGTCTGAAGAGGTTCACCGCAGGTGTCCCGGCAGGAGGAAGCATAGTTTGGTGGGAGTACCCATTTTGGATACAGGGTGTCCAGTCACACCTCCCCACCATCTTGCTTTTTTTCATGACAGGGAACCATTCCCTTGTAGTCTGGTGTAGAAGCCGTGGAAGATCTTGTACAACTGTATCAGAAGCGCCAGTCCGATACAGCCATGTGGTACCTGCCATGGCCATGCAGACTTGGACTTCTGCAATGTGGGCCTGCGCGGGGAAATCTTATGATCTCCTTCGTCTGGCCCATTGGGGAGTGCAGGGGCTGGAGTACACCCTTTGATATGTGAGCACCTGGGAGTAGCCAAACCACTGCACCTCCCTTAGTAATGGTCTCATCTTTTTTCTTCTACTCTCAAGCATAAAATGACAACACACATGATTTTATAACCTATGAATATGGAAGGAAATCCATGCATTGATTTTAAATGGGCACTCCAGCCCTCATATACACTTTAATGCAAATGCTAGTTTTGTGGTCCTTAAATTTGCTTTGTGTCCCTATTACAAATGCATAGAGGGATGCTGCAGAATGTCTCTTTCTGCAGCAGCTAGTTGCCATGATTATAAGACGACCCCCCAAAATCTGAATATTAATTTATGAAAAAAAAGAAAAAGCCTGAATATAAGACGACCCTATAGGAAAAAAAGTTTTACCGGTAAATGTTAATTCATGTAAACTATGTGAACTATTTTTTTTAATAAAAGCTATGATTGAGAAAAATATTTTGTTTTTATTTCCCTTTTTTTCAACCTGCACCCCCAGTTATGTACATCTGCCCCCTGGCTTGCCACTCTGCCCCAGAAATGCCTTATAACCCCTATATGCCACTGTGCCCCATGATATGCCTTTTAACCCTCTAAATGCCACTGTGCCCCATGATATGCCTTTTGACCCCCTATGTACCACTCTGCCTCCTGAATTACCTTATACCCCTATATGCTACTCTGGCATTTAGGGGGTTAAAAGGCATATTATGGGGCAGAGTGGCATATAGGGAGGTATAAGGCATTTATGGAGGCAGAGTGGCGTATAGAGGGTTAAAAGGCATTTCTGGAGGCAGAGTGGCATTAAGGGGGTTAAAAGGCATTTCACAGAGCAGTCTGCCTCCAGAAATGCCTTATGCCCCCCATTTAACACTCCCTCCCTCCTCCAAACTTACCGGAGCTTCTGAGTCCCCGGTGCGTAGTCCGGGCAGCGTGTAGAGCTCTATGCGATTCGTGTAGACAACTTCCGCTGCAGCCGGGAGGAGGTGCGGTTAGCAGCGGGGGTTGTCTGCGTCCATCGTGCAGACCTTCCCCGGTTGTCAGAGATCACGGGGAACTCTAGCGAAAACTAAGCACAAAGCTTAGAATTTTCATCTGAAACCCACAGAACCCCACTCAATTGTCTCCCAACCTTCTCTACCCATCTCGAACCTCCGCTTCAATGTCTCACACCTTCTTCTTAATCATCATCTTGTTCTTCTGTTTTCTCTTTTCTTTATTCTATCTTCTTTCTTCGGAAGATCAGGGTACAAGATAATCTCGTGTGAACCGCCGAGTTATTCTGAGACCATGAGAGAGAGAGTGAACCAATATGACAGTGTGAGTGAGAGTCTTAGAGTAAATGTGGGAGATAGACAATGAACTGAGTTTCTGAATCTAAAATGTCCCGATTTTTTTGTCCCAAACGAACAGGCAGAAAATGGAATTTGTTGTCCAAAAACAATGGGCCAAAAACGAACCAAAACATTTGTCCAAACCATTTTTGGCCCATTTGCACATGTTTAGTTCCTAATGATAATCACCTGACACATAGGATTACTTGACACACTGGACAGTGGGTACCCCTACTTTCAGTACGAAGCTAAGACTTTGTGAACATCTACCTTTTTTGTGTTAAATATTGTCTGGCAATAAACAATAACTATTGCAACAATCTGAATAACATTAAATCAGCTGAGTTTTTTCTGTTTTTTTTTTAAGTTTTTGTTTTATCCAAGCTCATTGCACAAGAGCTTTGATTGTTTGTCACTATTGTGGGCAGATAGCCTTATGGTCACATGAAAACACAGTGCAGGAATTGTTCCTCTGAATTCCATATGACCACCAGTCTGTTTATCTGTGGGAGTGTCACAGCATAATCTGCTTCTGCTCCAATCAGAAGCAGAAAAAACCAAGCCCATTGGCAATTTCTACATACGTTTTCATAACTTTTTTTGTAGATGACGCATGCTGTTGTCAAACAAGTCAGTTCAACAGCCAAAAGTGAACTTGCCCATCACAGACATTTTATACATGATTTATCTTAAGAAGTTTATACATGGTTAATAATGTATTTACCTTAGTCATTGTCCCAAGTCACCCCCCCCCTCCACAGTCACCATACGTGAAGAGTACTGGGCTATGACATCATATCTCAGTGCTTTGTGTCTTAAAAGTGACCAGTGCTTTGTAATGCATCCCATGGATGCTGTGCCTTAGTGTAAGTAGGCCGGCTGGGGAGATCAGAGATCTCCCTTGTAACCAGCCAATTGAGCATGCTGCTCCCCTGTGACTACCACGTCAGGATTCGTCACTGCCTATGATAATAAAATAAATAAATGCTACTACATTACATTCTGCATTTCTTTGTGTTCCTCTGCATCTCCACATTCACATATGCAAATAAAAAATGAGTCATGGCTGCCAAGAGATCAATGGTTATATGGGGTTATATAGAGCAACAGCATCCTGAGAGAGTGCAAACAATGTGTGTGTGATTATTTAACCTGTAAATGCACAACGTTAATTTCCTCTACAGTAATCATTGGCAGGATCTATGGAACCTTTACAACATAAAATAATTTTTAGCAGTTGCAGCAGAACGGGTATATAAAGTAAATTGCAAGCCTATATGCCCTGAATCTACTCTTTGTCTAATCAGTGTAAGAGCCCCTAAAACGTATGCTAATGAGGAGCACACCACATAGAAATAAATGCAAGGTGGAAGGGACATAAAGGTATTTACTTTTTTCAAGTAGGATGAATATAAAAAACATTTATGTGTCAAATGATGGTATTGATATATTTGGAGCTGGTGTCCAGTTGTTTCAGGAATGTTTTTTATTCCTAGGCCAGCCCCCAGTGTATGGGGAATGATCTGTTCCCAGTTTTAGGGCAGAGAGGCTGCTATTCTCCATTCAACCCTTGGTCTAGTTTCCCTAGGCAAGCATATGCCACTGGATATTATTATTTTCTTTTATTTATATAGCACGAACAAGTTACGCAGCTCTTAATACAATACATATATTCAAGGGGTATGACAAGACGAGAATTGACAGACTAAGACAAACCGATACATTAGGTGGAAACAGTCCTGCTCGCAAGCTTACAATCTTTAGGGAATGGGGTGACAAACATAAGGCACAGAGAAAGGGTGAGAGGTAGTCTGGTCAGAAAACAAACATAAGGTTTCTTTGTAAAACATCTTGGATTCCACTAAAGTCAGAACAACAACAGTGATTTTTAGAAAATATCCATGTTTTTATATTACTACACTTGAAAACTTATGAAACTTTACATTTACTTCTATGTTGGGTTACTAAAAGGTATAAACTAAGAACACTAATGTGTATGAGCATGCCTGGGAAATGTCCGAGTTAATCAACCACAGTGAACAGAATTTAAGGATTTCTTTGTGTAAGCGTGATTGTGTGATTCAACCGGGCATGTGTGAGCAAACCTGAAATATGTCAGAACTGCATGCTCTATACAACACAGGAACTTGTGGTGCAAACAAAGAAATAATAAAAAGTAAGAAAAACATATTGGACATCTTTTCTATAGATTATCAGAATTGCGGTTATTTAGTTTGGAAAAAAGACGGCTTAGGGGGGACTTAATAACTATGTATAAATATATAAGGGGGCAGTACAGAGATCACTCCCAGGACCTATTTATACCCAGTACTGTATCTATAACAAGGGGACATCCTCTACGGCTAGAGGGAAGAAGGTTTCTACACCAGCACAGACGGGGGTTCTTTACAGTAAGAGCGTTGAGACTATGGAACTCTCTGCCAGAGGAAGTGGTAATGGTAAACTCAATAAAAGAGTTCAAAAGGAGCCTGGATGTGTTTCTTGAAAGCAATAATATTACAAGTTATGGATATTAGATTAATAGGGACAGAACGTTGATCCAGGGATTTATTCTGATTGCCATATTTGGAGTCGGGAAGGAATTTTCCCCCTGGTATGAGGCAATTGGCATCTGCTTCATAAGGGTTTTTTGCCTTCCTCTGGATCAACACAGTAGGGACACAATATGTATATAGGTTGAACTTGATGGACTTTGGTCTTTTTTCAACCTTATGAACTATGTTACAGTACTCAATACAACAGACTGTGGTTCAAATACCTGCGTGTGTTTTTATCAGGTTTGTTTTCATGCCATCAGGTTACAAATGATTGGCGAGCGGGAGGAATGTGGAGCCTGCTAACTATTTATGTCAGCCATCTGCATGTTAAGTAAAATGCAGCTCTTGTGGATTGTTTTATCCCATACTGTAAATACTTAAAAGGTCATTGTTTAACCGCAAAAGATTGAACATAATAACATAATACAGTGTGAGTAAAACCATAGTGCATTATAAAACAGTACCAACAAACAACAAAGAAAGAAATGTTTTGTGAAATAGGAATGCATTTGAACGGTGCAAAATACTATATAGCAGTAAAAAAACAAAGGCCATTCATTATATCATTTTTATAATAATATATTGGCCTGGTTATAAGTGTCATATTTTTCCCAAATTATTTTGATCAAAAGGTAAATGTGTGGTCTATAACAAGTGGTTACTTTAATACAAGTTTAATTGGCAGCTGCATCCTGTTATGGATGAGGCCTATAAAAAGTGCCTGTGTGTGGGCAAATATTAGATATTAGAATGATTATTAGTTTTATTACACTAGTGTTCTATTAAAAAGACTAGGGGGGGAGCGCTGGGAGCCCTGACCTATTTTCTGCTATAGGCAGATTAAGGAGACAACTTTATAAAAATGCCTTTTTCCCAGGACAGGAAATCTATTTATGCCCATTATTACTTCAAATATGCCAATTCAGAGTGTGACAAGTAACAGCGAGTAAGCTGCAGCCAGACCTTTATTGGTTGGTCAGGTCCACTCTCCACTGGGGAAAAAACTAGACAGTTGGGAGGTATGCTAACATAGTGTAGAGAGTTAAAGATTCCACTGATCTCTGGGCAGGTTACAAAAGGACCTTACGTTTTTTTTTACAGAATAGTGGATCGTCGCTATTCATTGTTTTAAGATAAAGTGGAGCATGGCAGTGACCTTGTACATGGGGATTTGCAGTAGTCCAGATTTTCATGTGGTTATTTCATGTGGTCAACAATGTGACTTGAGAGAGGAGTTACATTTTTGTTATTAAAATAGCATAAGCACATTTTCATCAATATTTTAGTGTGATATTTCAAAGACCACCAAAGCTCACAGAGAACACTCTGTATTACTTGCTGCAATAGACCACAAGTATCATTGAAGTGCAATTGTCAAAACAGCAAAAAATTCACAGTAGATCAGACACAAAATGTTTCCCATGCTCAGTCACAATTGGAATGAGGGGGAACTCACAGAAGGTTGGAGCAAATTTTATATTCCTTTTCACAGCTGTGCAATATGATGGCACTTTATTAATCAAATAAACCAAAGATGTATGGGGCGCAGGAACATATATAGGGAAAAAAATATAAAAACAACACAATATAGTGTAGATTGTACTTCCAGTGTTAGTAATGAAATGATATATTGCACTCACAAGTGAAAGAGGCAAATCCAACTCATCATGGACTGTAAAGAGGCTTTTAATATTCTTCAGTGAAAATCTAAAAAACAAGCTAAAAATGGTGCAGTATCTTAGGTAAAAAAGTATACCAAATAAAAATGCACTCACATATTTCTCATGCATAAAAATGCATATACAGGCATAGGTTGAAGTCCAATTGAATCTTTTTCTTCTACGCGTTTCGCCCTTAGGCTTCTTCAGGAAGTCAATTGGTGCAGGTCTCTGTCTATGTCAGCAAAATCAGCAATCCGTAAGTATTTCTGTTCGTTCTATCTGTTCTTTTATAATAATTTGTATGTGTGTTTCCGGGTATGTCATCGCGTACTTGACCTTTGTTCTCTGTTGTCATTACGTTTTTCTCTGTTGTTCAGGTTGATTGTTCTCTCGTTAGTTGATAAAGTTTGTCGACGAGATCATTGGGAGGAGCAGGGACCGCGTCATCACCTACGTGTGGATGTTCCCGTATGTCACTCAAGAGACAAAAATAAGATGTTAATTTGTTCGGGTAATCTATATCGGATGATCGTGGCTTATGCCCACCAAGATGGCACCGACAACAAAAGAAAATGAGAAAAGGTTGCGGTACCCCTACTTCAGGAACAGAATAAACGGAACGTGTGGAGACCCAAACCAGAAGAAACGAAAATCTACAAGAAAACGGAAAGCGGAGAACCGACCCGTGGACCCAGAGATATGGTTTTACTTATGTGTAATGAAAATTAAAACTTATCTAAAATTATATGAAGTGTATATAAAAGACCCGAAGGGTTCTACATAACTCCCAAGGTTCGTAAAGTGTACATGCTTATTAAATACGTATGTGACTCGATGTCTTCAGGATGAATTCTAATTCAAATCTATCGCAAAAATGAAAGTAATTAAATAATCAATGTGTATAAATTTGATTCTCCTTATATTAATTAATTCAAAAATTGTATATGAATAAATATTGAGTGTTGAATAGTGAAGTGATGTATATGTTAATTGGATGAATCAAAAATAAATGAAGTGATAATGTGTACTAAATAATAAAGTAAAATTATTATGTGTCCATGTTATGTTATTAGTGCAAGTGGTGACTGAATGTGAATGTGTGATGGACTATTTGATGTGAGCATGAGTAATGGGTGTAAAATTATCCTGTGTCCTAATAATGTATGGATGCATATAATGAGTGTAGAGATCTCCTATCTATATAATGATTGGTGTGTGTGTATTCTATATGTATATAATATCCTAATTGATATATGTATTTAAACAACTTGAAGATAATAGAACTTCATATGTGTGTTGAAATATAAATGAAAAATTAAAGTAAAAATAAATTGTCAGAATTAAACATAGTGTCATCCAAAGTGATCCTAAATATCTTGTATATGTTAAAAATATGTTTTCTTTCATATATATTAAAAATTATTAGATCCAAAATAATATAAATTCAAATGTTGAATACGATTACCAATGAAAGATGACTAATCCGAAATATATTAAAATGATCATAAATCTTTATATTATGAATAATAATAGTCATAAATAGATCAAAATCTGAATTCGTATATTCAATAAAAGATAATTGCTAACTAATCCAAAGAGTATTTAAAACTGTTATGGATAAAACATATAGATATATAGTATTATATTATAAATTCAAAAGTGGATAATAGATTCTTGGTAAAATAATATAATAGTAATAATAAATATTATATTTTTTTAAATTAACCGATAAACAATATTTTAATTCAAAGTGATTGAGATAATTAAAATAATTAAAATAATTAAAATTAGAAAATATTTAATCCATAAACGCTAAAATATCTAGTTCCATATTTAATCCACCTTTTTTATGAGTTTGAAATTTATAAATCCATTCGGTCTCTCTTTTGGCTAGTTGTTCTTTTATATTTCCCCCTCGCCAATGTGGGGTAACTATATCAATACCCATGATTCTAAAGCTATCAAGAGAGAATTGTTTGCAATTAATTGCGTGCCTAGGGACACTGTGTTTAAGATTTTTATTCTTGATACCTCCAATGTGTTCTAGTGCTCTTGTTTTCAACTTTCTAGACGTTCGTCCTATATATTGCGCACCGCACTTACATTCCAACAGATAAATCACATTTGTCGTGTTACAGTGAATAAATTGTTTCACTTTGAATTCCTTTCCTGTGTTCGTGCATTTGAAAGTGGTGTTTTTCTTCTCTTGTAAGTTGCATGTTTTGCACAATTTACACCTACCGCATTTGTGGAATCCTGGTGTTCTAACAATGAAGCAGTTTTGGACGTTTTTCTTTTTTATTTCAGGTAGTGCACTAGGTGCTAATATGGATTTTAAATTGTCAGTTTTTTTATATATAACACTGGGGTACTCGGGTATAATGTCTTTTAAAACGTTGTCCTAATTTGATAGACTTCACTTTATTATGGCCTTCACAATAAAATAGCATAGTTTTATTAGATGATTATATTTCTATTGCTGGCATAATGTTTATACATGGAAACTCCAGTTCTGATTCCAGCCATATAAAGTTAAAATCACCTGCATCGCTGTTACCATAACTCTGAATGTTCAGATAACATTGAGGGCATTGACCTAGAAGGCAATTCTTATGTATTTATCCGCAGCTTTATCTGAAAAACAGATGCAAGGTGACTGATCTTGATAGTAGAGGAACATACACTGTTTTTGAAGCAGCTACCCGACCTTTTGAGGACAGTAATGTTTTCAAACAGTTCAATAAAACGTCATTTTTTACACTGGAAATAATAGCGCCAAATGGTAATCAGTCTTAATTAATTCACCCTTTTTTATTTACCTTTCTTTTCCTGCACTACAAAACACAATGTATGCATTCCTGTTTAAGTATTATATCAATGTTCAGATTAAACTGTAACCATATGTGTACTCCTTGTATACAATAGCAGGTTGGATTGGACCTTTTTTTATAAGGCCTCAGTTTACAAAATGTTTTATTCTGACCGTACTCACAAGTAAAGAAGTTAAGTTAATATAGCAGAGTAAATATTTCTATATAATACATGGTACATTGTACAGCGCTATGGAACTTGATGGTTCTACATAAAACAATAAATAATAATATTAATCCCGTGATAGTTCCAATGCATATATTCATTTAAAGTGAAATATATATTTTATAAAGCAACTTGCAGTCCAAAAAGTAAAATTCAACAAATTATTAAATTGCGACTGCATTCCCTTCCAAGCCGTCTTGTCCCACTGCTTCTGCTTGAAAAATGTCTGATTGGTGAGCTTAACCACTGATGGAGCGGGGAGTTAAATTCCTTTCCCACATTCGTATCAAACTACAAAGAACTAACACAAACTGACTGCCTGAGAGTGAATACAGCCAGTAAGGACCACAACAACTCAAAGGATAACAAAAAAGCACTGTCACATTCAGAGGACTCCTAGCCTTAGGGGAAGGAAATGTCAGTGGTTTCCCAGAGGCTAGATTACCATTATAACAAAATCATATGAAACCTTCTGTTTTGTGCAGGGTGTACATTATTTTTATTATATTACATTTCATTTATAGCATGCCAGCAGATTTTATAGTCCTATTACAATAGGGAGAGTTGAAATGAACAATAACATTAAAAATGGCAAGGAGATTAGTGTTAAGACATACTGGTGCAGAAAGAGAAGTGGGCCCTGTTCCTTCAAGATCACAATCTAGAAGGAGGTTGAAAGGGGGATGAGATAGAAGTTAATGTAAAAAAGGAAACTCATACCTAACTAATTCAGTTAATGCGATTATAAACTTGTGCTACAAAACAAGCAGTCAACACCTTGTAAAACCAGCCTATAATATTTCTATAGAACATGTAATTGTCATTAAAACATAGCTGCCTCTAGGGCAATAACAATTCAGAACTCAGCATAGTATTTCGTACACCTGGCAAATAAATGGCTGAGAAATAATACATACAGAAAAAGAGCCTTTTACCTGATGGACACCTCGGAAACTAGAGGTACAACCCATGAAATCCTCTCACCGGATTTCTGTCTGGAAGCTTGCCCTGTTTTCCAAGTTCCATCTTCCTATATGCACACTTGATGGACTTTGATGGACTACTGTAGGTGGATTGACAATAGTTGCATTCATATAAATGCAGACAGCATTATAAGAAATATCAGAAATTAATTTCTATGGTTTTATAATATTAACAGTGCATGGATTAAGATTTAAAAAAATAAAAAATATTAAATCAAAATGTACATTAAAACTGTTATATTTTTTTGGATGTTATAGTTTGTTGGTTGCTTGTTCTCTTTGGTCTCCAGTCATTAAAACATACTATATTTTGGATTCATCACAATCTAATTATTAAAAAAAAAAAAATTCTCAGTCTCTGCTCACTGAATTCTTTGCTACAGTAATAAGACCACATTTAAAGAAAGGTTTGCACCAGGACTCCTGATTTGTAGGACAAAGGCTTATTATGTTTTTAGATAAACCAAACAAATGATTATAGCACATATTGCCTTTAGCACATAATAACATTAAGTTGTTACATTGCTGACTTTCAACTCCTGACACATGGTGACATACTTAGACAAACTCCAGGAACTGTACTAATCCCAGATCAAGTGCCAATTCAGACATGAAGCAGTCACAAATCACTGACCTTAGAAAGTAATCATGTAACACAAAAGCTGTTGAAAGAGTGTGATTAACATGTCCAGATCTCTTTAAAGTAAGAAACTGTACTACTTAAAATGTGAAAGACAAAAAGGAAGTTCAACTGAACCAATAAGTACTCGATTAGGATGTAGTAAAAATAAACAAAACATTGCTTTAGAAAGTATAACTTCAAAAATTTTGTTTTTAAAAAAAAATAGAAAGTAGTTAAGAAAAGGCAGGCCTTTAGCGCACATGCACAAAATACAAATAAAATAATGAACATGTTTTTTCTGCTGTTCATTGACAGTATGTTTTTAAGGATCAAGGCTAGCCTCACTCCAAATGGCATCCCAGGCAAGAATACTCTCTGGTATCTCCTGCTCCTGTTGAATTTCTAAAGCTATAGATCCTTCCTCTTTCTTAGCAACCAGTCTTGCTCTGCTTCAATATGTCATGCAGAGACAATGTGATTGTGTTGTAGAAGTCTGTGCTGTCTGTGCTGTCCTAAAGAGAAACACAGCCCCGCAAACATCATGACTGCTGGGGGCTATTGTTCTATTAATCCTAAAGATGACTGATACTAAACATGCAAATTGGGTTAATGTAAGGTTCTGAAATGAGAATAGAGATGTAGTGAGTTTTGTTTTTTTTTATAAATAAAGCTACAGTGCTATGAAAAAATATTTGCCCCTTCTCAATTTCTTCTGGTTTTGTCACACTTAAATGTTTCAGATCATCGAACTAATTTTCATATTAGACAAAGATAACCCGAGTAAATGCAAAATGCAGTTTTTTAATGATGATTTTAAAATGGATAAGATGACCAAATATTTGCATATGACGCATGTACTCAAAGTTATTCAACTATGTGCCACTTGAATTTTAATTTGCTATCACTATTTAAAAGTATGTATGTATTATTTAGGCTTTTTATTGTATAGTATGACTTATGGACATACCAGGCTATTAATCGTGACAGCTTGATAATATTTAAATTTTCCCCTGCATCAAAACTCCACCCATTACTTGATTCTAAAAAAGATATCAAGCTGAATCGCTGCCGAACACCCTAATTAAGGTGATTAATTCTCGTTTAATAAGCATAATACCTAAACTAGATGGTGACCACTCTGCACTGCCTGCATATAACTAGATGGAACTGGATGAAGGTTGTCAGCATTTCACCTTAGTCTACACTAAGAGGTTTATAGATTTAAAGTGCCTTAGAAATGTGTAGTCTTACACAACTGATATTTTTATCCATTTAGCACTGACCTAAACCTGCCTGGGTGTTGTTATGTCCCATTACTGCTTCATTAACACTATTTCAGTTCCATTTGGCTTGGTTTGTAAGTGAGACATCTTCTGAGACTTGGCCTCGCTGGTTTTTGTGCTTTAATAGTTTAAAGTTATATTGTTTGATGTAAAACAAAATTACAAATAAATATCTGCCAGTATCCTCCCGTTAAAAAATAACCTTCAAATTGTATGTAATAGCTGGATATCCAGCGGTTAATACATGTGACACAAATTACTAATATCTTCTATTTGTATTGTGTCTACACATACTGAGCTATACACTAGGACATTGTACAAATAAAGAAAGATGGATGGATGGATAGATTACAATGGCATAGAAGTCTAAAAAGGAAGTGGAAAGTCGTTATACATTTAGAAATTACTTAATTTATAATGTGGGATTAGGCAAGATACCTTGCCCCTGGATTCCTGTAACAGCCAGACAGTTGGCATAATGGGCATGCATGGTATGCATGTTGTGAGTTTTCAGGTTAAGTTCATTTAAGATTTCAGGACATAGGTGTTCAGCCAGCTTGGTGAAAGTAGTATCAATATTTCTTATGAAACATAAAACCAGCTATAACCATAAATGGGAGCTTCCCAGGAGAGTGGTATTGCAAAGGAGTGGGCTAGCCACAAGTGGGTTGGGACTAGTAGCCACAAACAGAAGTAGTGCCGGCCTTTTATAAGTGAATAATGAAAGGAAATTGGGCAGGGAACAAGTAGAAAGTAGGTGGGAAGTGGCCATGGTCAAACACTGCTCCCTTGTCTGGATAATTAAAAATAGTATTAATAATATTTATGAAAATACATTTAATTTTCTGTTTCTGAAAAAAATGCTCATAGAGTATTTTGCCAATATTTTTATCCAATAAGAACTACTTGTAATATTAATAATAATGTTGACTTGAATTCAATAGTTTTATATTAGTAACAAGACTGAGAACAGGCAAAGTTACCACTAAATGTATTACCATGGATAACTAAACATGGATGGATGCCACATCAAAAATCCAGTTTTTACCAGCTTTTCTGACTAGGTTTTGCGTATTTTCAGAGGCAGCTTTGGCCGCCTGGTGTTATTTCTGCAAGTCTGTTGTCAGCGCAATTGAATAGCATGCATGCCGTTTGCTCCACTGATTTTTTATTTTGTGTGTGGATATTCCATTGTAATAGAGAGGCCCTCAAGTCAACAGTCACATGATAAAAACACCCAGGGGTCATGTTGAATAGCAGGCTACAGGATCATAACACACCATATCACTTTATTAATCTATGAAGAAAGAAAAATGAAGCACTGAAATAACTTATGTCCAGAAAATGCATGTAAGTTTTAAGCGGGTTTATAGCCCCCAAGAGATTTAGGTTATTGTAATGAACACTGTATAAAATATTCTTGCTAAGCAATACATTTTTTCTAAAATCTTTTTTAGCTGTATGCCATTATACAATATGCACAATATGGACAAGTATTGGGACACCTGACCATTAAACCAACAGGGAGTTTTATGACATTGCATTCTAAATACATATAGACATTAATATGTAGTTGGTCCTCCCTTTGAAGTTATAATCGGTTCTACTCTCCTGGGAAGGCTTTCCACAATATTTTGGAGTGTTTATGTGGGGATTTTTGCCCATTTGTCCAGTAGAGCATCTTTGAGGTCAGGCACTGATGTTAGATGAGAAGGCCTGGCTTGCAATATCTTTTCTAGTTCATCTCAAAAGTGTTCAATGAGGTTGAGGTCAGAGCACTGTGCGGGCCAGTCAAGTTCTTCCACAGTCAATTTTGTGTCAAAAAGGTAACTTGCTATTTTGTGTACATAGTTTAATCTAACTTATTGTTCTTGGATAACTGTTGACTACATATGACAAACTAGGCTCAAAATGGCAAGCATGTATGCTATACGTGGTGCCATCCTACACAGACACAAACAGTAATACATACTAGCATACTTGCACGCTAATACACTCACACTAAAATACTAACAAGCTTACACACATACTAACACGTCAACATACGTACTTACACAAACAGTAGCATAGTAACATACTTACAGATACTGTGACATATACAGTTTGTTCATACAAAGTAACATACTAAACGACTTAACTACTAACGTATGCACAAACACAGTAACATACTAACATACTTACACATACATACATATTTTCACACACACCCACATACTTACACACATACACACACTAACATACTAATATTCTGTACACACATAACATATTTATTCACACACAATTACCTACCTTTGTTGGATCAGGAGGGGGTAGGCCAGTGCCACCTGTTCCATTCCCTCATGTTATGCACACACTGCCTAAATCTGAGCACTGGGAAATTATATCATATCCCATTGTTCAGACTCCTCAAGTTGAAGGAGTTGGTGTTGGGGACCCCACTGGACAATACCACATGGGGGCTCCAAGGGCATCCATTACACCACTGTCTGTGTGCTGAAAACAGCTATTAACATAAGTGTAGCGGAGCTGTCCAATTTTAGTGTTCATACAAGACCACCATTAAAGTGAAAAAGTGAAGCTGTCAATCTCTAAGATAAAAAAACAATAGAGGGGGGTATTTTTTCTACCATTGTATGATATCTATACATATACTATAAATAGGTTTCCCTAAGTAATACAAGTTGTTTTTAGCACTTGATACCTAGATCTAACTGTTGCAAAGCTATGAAAGTTTGCCCTGACTTCCAATGGAAAAATGTGTCCTATCCCCTAGCTCACAAAGCATTGATTACAATGATCCAAAAGACAAAAGGGCCTACTGAGCTTGTGCTATATTTACACAAACAGGAAGAAAACCTCCTCTGTTTTGCAATGGTAAGCAAATATCTGTCAGGTAACAATCAATACAACAAATGTATGCATACTTTTATACTACAATAACATGTAATCGCATTTACCTTATTATTTTTTAGCGCACATTCCAGTCTACTCTAGATAGAGCTAGTTAAACAAGCAAGCTACTTAGCAACACAAATCATATTACAGGTACAGGAAAATAGAGGTTAAGCCTTAAAAGCACACACTCATTCTTTTTTAAAGACATGTTTAACAACATACCAAGGGCATAAACAAATTAAAACACCAACCTAGTTTTCCAGGAAAATGTGAGCATGTGCTTTCAATGTCATGTCCTATGACCAGAAAACAGTGAAAGGCACAGAACTGAAAAACACAATAGTCTTACAAATGCAATATAATAATTTAACATAACATGTCAAATTCTAAGTGGGACAGTCGATCAATGTCTTTGTTTCCTAGCACATACCACCTTGCAATGTACTGAACCAGGGCGCCACAATATAACATTATATCCTGCTTCAACAAATTGCAAGGTGTCTCAGCAAGTAAGTCCCTATACCAAGCCTCTCTCTAACCATGCACTAAGGTGTATGCGGACAATGTTTTTTCCCTTCTTGGAGGTTTTTTTTTTTTATATAAATTGTTTTTTAATAAACAAAAAAAGGAATTGGACTTTAACATCAACAATGCATACTGATACATTGGTGCTATTGGTTAGCTCTATTCGCATATCAATATTTTGCAAAATGTAACACATAGTAGTACAGGTATACATTGTTGAACATAAAACCATATCTTCCGTATAACAGCATAACACTGATCTAAGATAATTATGTTACAGCAAACAAATACTGTTTGGGACTTCTATGCTGGCTGTATACATTGGTCCGGCAAGCATATTTATTGTATTTTTTTGATGCCGGAATTAAACCTACATATAGAAGTTTATTCTGCGGGACCTTGACTGATCTTATCTACTCTTTATGATCCACGCATATAGCACTTTATTAGTGCTGTTGTAAAGTGTGAGTTTGATACTGCACAAATTTTCGATCTTATTCATCTTGTAATTAGAGGTTGCGGTATGTATTATTTTTTTTTTTTATGTTTCATGTTACGAGTTCTAAATATTTGGACAGGAGATCCTTCCACATTCGGATATAAGTATATGTATCTATTTTTTATATTAATTTTTTATATCACAGGGTGTGAACAACACGTTTTACATATTGATTTATATTGATTTAGTGATTTGTTATCCACAGCTCACCTACTCTAAGTTTATTTTTTCATTTAGCAGATATCACTGGTTTTCCATGTGGGCGGGCCATGTGGCCTCCCCAAACTCCCAGCCGTGATTCACATATCTTGTATTGGGCGTCAACCCCTCATCACGTGGAGAGAAAACAATCCTGTGTTTTGGAAGGCATTCTGGGATAGCTCTCAGTTCTTTGTGTAAGGAGACCTCTATTCAATCTATTCAGAATAGAAAACTGAGTCTAGCCAACATCATACCCAACACAGGTGTCTGTGTATGTACCCATTGTGCTAATATTGCCTTTTTACTGGCTACTGGAAACAATCCGCCATGACATTCTGTTTTTCACCCGCATGTGCCCCGTCGCTTCAGGAGATGTGATACCAAAAGGGCCCAGGACAGAGAGTACTGAAACAATATCCTCAAGGTGCAATCTCGACCTCCCTCCAAAACCGAGCTATGAATCTTCAAGACCACAAGCAATGTATCAAATCCGCTTGGGGGTTTCACATTCTGGACATTTAGAATGAGCCTTCAGACCCATCTCATACTCTGTTAAGAATCTTTAGAAACAGTTCGCTTGACATATTTGTAGCGTTAATAAGTTGTTCTGTCTCAAAACCAAAGAGATCAGTCTCCCACAGTCCCTGTTTTTGTACTGTTTTAGTGTAGTCCGGATAGCACTGTATATGGTAGATAAAGTTAAAGTTCTGGCTAGAAGTGTAAGGGTATTTAATGGGTTACTGTGGTTTTTATGTCCCTGGGAAGCAGATACTGTAGTGACATAACTGATAAGTTGTAAATAATGCAGGGGATGAATAAAAACTGACTGGTACCTCTCCATTTGTTGAGGTAGTGTGAGTTTACGGTTTGTTCCTCATTCCAGGAAGTCATGCCTTTTGACTACCCTCCAAGCTCTCCAGGTTGAGATGCAGGATATTAGCTAGTTGTTCATTAGGCCATGAGGCACAAGATAGGTTCAGGAGGCTAGATGAATCAGACCTATCCAAATCCAAGATCTAATCTACAGTTATGTGATAATTGGCTGCAAAGTTATACTCATATATGTTAGGTTGATCAAGCCGTCCACGGACACTACTTAGTTGCAGTTTAAAAAGCTATATTCTGCTCTTCTTCTTTTCCCAAATAAATTGTTGCAGTAATCTATTATGTCCTGTGGCATAATGTACCTTTAAAATGAATGAAAGCATATGCAGGGGATATAATAATCTCGGAAAAAATATAATTTTGTATAAGTGGCAGTTGCCCTTAGAAAGAACACACAAAGTCCTCATCTAATCTTGACCAAAGAGGCAATATATTCAATTTATATAGATGCAGCAGGAGGTGGCCCGCAACCTATCAACAACAGATTATAGATGTTGCCCACCAGGGCCTGGTGTTTTATTGTTACTCAATGACTTAATTACCTCCTCTGATTTTACATTCTCAAAGTATTCCATAATCTCAGTTGGTTTTTATGACATTTCTCCCTGCTCCCTAGTGTTCAATGTGAGTGCTCTATGCTGCCTGTACCTTGAACTGCAAATAAAGTTTAACGGTTTAAAAGCAGGAAAACAATGGGCCTAATAGTTTTTACTATTAAAATATCTGCTTCTATATGTCCAACACAAAAATGGACTTACCCTTTAAAGGACTAAAAAAATGGCAGCAGAGTTAATACAGGCAATCAGTAACGTAATGACAATATAGTATTTAGTTCCTCTAATAAATAATTTCTCCCTTTTTTCCAAGGTAGGTGAATTTACTTTGCCATACAGAAAGAGTATGAGATGCTCACCAGACAGCAGCCCTACAGCGCATCCCCGCTTGGGAGCTCTCTTGTGCCATTACAGAAGAAAAATCACCATCTATGTATCAGGCTGATCCTTCCAGAAAGGACAGGCCACAACCAAAATGTGAGCCAAACATCCGCTGAATGAGGGAACCAACAATCCCAGACGTACGTTTCAGCCTTAAATGGCCTTGTCACTGTGGTATGCTTGGTATCCTTCTAGGTGCAAGAGGGTAAGGAGGTCCACATCTGGACCCCAAGAGACTCCAAAGGGTGAAATGCTATCCAAAAAGAATATGAGATGCTTACCAAGAACAAACATTGGCTTCATAATCTGTCCTCCAGTGCATCCACACTTGGGAGCATCTCAAGGACAACAATCAGCAACTTTTAACAATAGGTGAGAAATAACAATAGGCAGGGATAATCATGCAGATTAAACATTTATATTACTATAAAATGTAGGATTTGGGAAAAGTAGCTCGTCCACTTAAAACTGACCACTCATGGTTTCTTAAATTCATTAATCCATAAAACCCGAAAACAATGTTAATGGACTAGCCAGAACAAATAAATAGTGGGTGGCGGCGTTTGGCAAACCTATTTCTAGACTCCACCACCCGTTCAACCACACTACTTAAAAGCAGGTAACACATTAAACTGATGGACTATGGACTATAATTGTTATATCATACCATAAGAGGCGGCGCATACATCACGGTGATCACTTAATACACATTTATAAAGGGCTTGATTGTCTGAGTTTATCATTCTGTCCCCATTTCATAGAAATCCAGCAGAGCTAAACAGTTAGAAAATTACCATGGATTTTGTCTAATTTGGGTGAATCACAGACTTGGTGGCATTGCAGGCTGTGAGGTTATTACATTTGTAAACACTTGGTTTACAGAGCTCATCTCACTTGTACTCAAATCGAGCCCAAGTTTCATGAGAGTATTTAGTAAATTCACTCATTTAAAAAAATGATAAGGGCTTTCACAGTCAAGAAAGGTCTGCTCAAGTGATATAGTATATGCATACACTACCACCTAGTGGATTTGTAAAAAGCTCACTGTTTTTGTTTTTATGAATGTACAGTGAAGTCTCAATCTGTAAACTGTAATCTACATGTGTGTACATAGGGTAAAAGTTTTGAGGCCAGTATCGGACCAAGACCAATGTCAGTATATCCATGCATATTGAGACTCTTTAGTCTCTAAACTCTCTAGATCGAAAATGGACATTAAATACAAAGTACTTAGTCAAATCCCTGATATCATTCTGCATTATGAAGGCCCAACCACATTGAGCTTTAGAATAATGCATAATGTGTACTTAAATGAGTGAGAGTTTTTAGTAACTCCCACATTATGTAACCAATACACAGGATCAACTCAGACATTCTTGAAGGGGAAGCTCATTGGAGTAGTGATATCAGGGAATTGAAATTCTTAACTACCTTGCATACTCCATAAACCATCAGACAGATGACTGCAAGATACAAGTTACATCGTTATGCCATCTGAGTTTCATCTACTGTAAAACCTAAAAATACCTCTTGAGATACTTTATCTACATTTTTATTAAAGCTGCCAAGTCTAAAAAAAACATTTTATGTGGATGATGAAGTCTGTACGTTTCTTAATTCCACCATGTGAGCAGAGACTTTTACAGATTCATAGTATTAAATCTTGAATTCCAAGTTTGTCTTGTATCACAGCAAAACCTGCCACTGGACACAGTTTAGATTATGTACTTAATTGTCTAGTTCAATGTAGTGTTAATAATAAAATATCTAAACTAGCAGTCAATTCATATACTATAAGGTCTCACAAAAGTACAACAGTTAACCAAGGAAATGTTTTTTTGTCTATAGGGCAATTTTATTTCTGTCGCATAACAATGAAAATGTGTGTGTTTATTGTTAACCTCAAGCATGCAGACCGTAGGGGCCAGCATGGCCAGAGTGGGCCCTGACTGAGATCCTGAGTAAAGCTAGGCTTTGACACCAACGTTAGTAGGCTGGGGGGTTAGAGGGGTAGTTATTTAAGGGGTTGTGACTCCCTTACCCTGTGGTACTACCCTCCCTTCCTGTTTATTGTGTTAGGGTGGTGGTATTTATGCTGCCACAGCCAGGTTGGTAGCTTACCAGGCATGGTCTGGGGGAGAGCATTTGGTGGGAGGTTACCGGTAGGTGGTGCTGGGAGCCTCAGGTTTGGGTTTGGGCTTGGGCATCTTGGTATGTCCTTCCCTGTGTGGTGGTTCCTAGTTTGCCTTGAAGGCTTTATGGTTTTTGTTAATTATTTATGTTTATTGATCTTATTTATTATATTCATGTGTTCCGTTTGGTAGTCTTTGCCCTGTTAATGCAACAGTGTCGGGCCTAAGGTTGCATGGCAATGACCTGGTTAATAAGTAAAATTGGCTGTGACATTTTCAACCCAAGCTTCTGGTGTCTGTCCTTATTGGGTTAAGGTAAATTGGGTGGGGGCCTGGCACCACACACCTATCATATGCTTAAAGTGCATATGATGTCTGGGGTGTCCCTTTTAATTAAAAGATTTCATAGTCTAAATAGAACCTTCCTTTCAATCCCACAAAAGATAATATTTTTGACCAGGACAATAAAAAACCTATTATACAGTAAAGGTCAGACATTCTTTCGATATGCAAAAATGCACCGCCTGCTTCCTCCCTGTAAAACTTTGATTGAGCTAAACATGAAACATCAGCCCTCTTTTATTAGACAAAAGGTTTTATTGTCCAGTAAAGTACAATGTGGTTTTTTTTTCAGCCAGCCCTGTTCCTAACATAGTATTTATGTTTAAATCTGTCACGGAGGATTACATTCTTTTCAGTTCATTGACTTTCATAAAACTATTTGCTTTGTGCTTTATAATCTCAGACTGCGTGTTCTTTTAGTGTACTAATGTGAAAAATATAAATAGAAACACGTGTTTTCAGGGAAAAGTGTTCACAGTCCAGACAGATGAAAGTAATTTAACCCCTTAAGGACAATGGGCGGCCCCTAAACCCATTGAAAACAATGCATTTTTAGCCCGTACATGTACGGGCTTTGTCATTAAGGGGTTAACAAAAGGTTCAGATGCATAAACTCAAGATTGTATTAAATGCTTGGTCCTCTAATAAAATGAATTCAATGCTAAGCATCACCTTGTTGCAAACCGAAAACTACAGCCATCATGTGGGCAAATCTGGAACTGCGGTTTAAAAGGCACAATCCAACCTTAGGAGGGTTGATTACAGATGAAGAAGGTGCCTCTGATGCGCCTTGAATAATTATGTGACTCATTTCCCTATGTGAACATTGGTTGAATAAATAGTAATATATCTTGATTTTCGAAGGGCTTAATTGTGTGCTTACCCTCTGTTTGAATGAAATTGGAAAAACCATTACCTGTTACTGTTATGGGCCTGTTATTAAAGGAATACAAAACAGTATCTGTAGTAGAGGGCATATGTGACTCCAATAATTCTATGTTGAGTATTCTCTAGGGAAAACTCTTTTGTTACCTACTGGAATCAGGGAAGTTGTATTTGCATGTTACTGTTCAGAGTTAACACACTATTTAATTGGATCTTAGCTATGCATAGATTTTTTTATTGTAATTTCTATTTCACTGGAGTTTCTGATTTTCCTGTAAGTTAAAGTGATACACTACTAAATCTGGAATTTCATTTGCCCCATTCTCAGGATAAAGTGGCAGATTTTCAGTCACACAGTCTGGAACTGACTCCTTTATTTCATATACTGCTGTGATCATATATAGGATTCCCAATTGGTGCCTTTGCTACTAGTATGCTATGGTTGATAACTCTGCTTGAATGTAGGCAACTCAATTAGCGTATCTTTAGAAATCAAGACAGGGGAGGCTGGTACCTTCTTCGCCACTTGGCTTTACCTGACCCCCCAACCCCTGGTAACTCACATACGCACTGGCACACATAGTTACACACACTGTATTACACTTATACAACCTTGCACACACTAACACATACTCCCTATACTAACACACTTTCACATACACTCTAATATACATAAATACCTACACACTCGCTCGCATCCTCCCTTACCCGCTCGTTACCTTTCACTGCGTTCCCACCTCGGCAGATGGCCCAGTCTAAGTAAGATAGGCCTTTTGTAAAGAATTCTAGGCCAGCCTCGGGGCAAATGCCTCTCTGCCCAGACCGCCCCTGAGGATCGGTATTAGAGCCATTTGACTATTTAAGGGTTAATATTTTAAGAGTCTTAGGTTTAGCTCATTTAGAAAGTTCAAAGTTATGCATATGCTGAGTAACAGAGTAATCAAGACTGACAGCTTTCATTTAACGGTAACAGAGAATGCAGTAGCTAGAGTGGCAACATAACAAACCATGGCCTCCCTAGTGATTGAGTCCGCAAGTCCTCTTCATCTGCTTTGCTTTAAGCAACATCATTGGAATAGACGGGTCACAGGTAGTGTGAAATCTCTGACCCCTAAGGGATTAAATGCAGATTTTGACCTCAGGTCTTGTTTAGTTGCTATGTGTGGTCGATTTTTTGTTTTGTCATTGTTGTATTGTTCTATTGATTGTTGTCTGCTGTTTTTGTTCTATTTTTTTAACAGCTTTTATGGTCTTGTGTACTACATTATTTATACATCATTTGCTTTTTTTCTAATAATTGTCTGTTATCAGCTGGTAATAAACAGTTTTCCATCACACGACCGCATTTTACACCGTTTTAGGTAGGGTTACGTGATCGTTATAACTAAAGAAAAGGGAAGGAAAAAAGAAAATGTTTTATTTTTTTGTGTGCTTTAACATATGCACTCAATCTTTGCAAATAACACTTGTTTTTAAGCAGGAATAATATAGAAAGTGCTGTTGTATTATCCACTTTGCAATCAAGTGCCTAGTGTCTAAGTTTATCTCTATTTTCATTACCTCAAAACCCCCTGAGATCACATGATCAAAGTTCTCTTATCATCCTAAGGTCAAAAAATACCCTTTTTTAATATTCATTATTTTAATTATATTTTCCTATGTACATAGTTTTGATATATATGTGTATTTTCTATTTCTTAACGTTGTTCTTTTAAATAGTGTGTGTAACCATGTGACTATGATGTCATTTAGGTGCCAAATTTCAAAGCTTCCCACACTATTTATATGGAGGCCTTTCGAATGTCTGAAACGCATTGTGTTTTATCCATTTTTGCTTTTATTATTTAATAAAGCTTTGGATTATTCTTATTTTTGGACCTCCATTTTCATTTTTATCCTGACCTTTATCCTGTTTTTATTCTGATTTTTATCTCACTGGAGCTATTTCCTTGGTGGGGAAAATATCTCCCATGATGATGAGGATTGAGCAACCTTTATTTGCTCTCACAAATCTGAGTACTTTTTCATTTCTTTAAAGCATATCCCATTACCACAGTGTACACTAGGTCTTGTATCATTTATGTCTCAACATCTCCACTCTGAAAACATGTGACCTAAGTATATCATCAGAAGAAGCCACACCCAAAAGAACATCCACAGGCAGGGATTATACTGCCCATGCTGTTACAATAGAGCTATATTTAGCTCTATATATTGTAAGTGTTTCCTGTTAATATTCACCTTGGCTCCATAAGACATACTGCACTATTTTTCTTTTTTTCTTCATGTTACAAACCTCCATCCCCTGGTTATATTGGAAGACCCTTACAGCCATCATACCCTTAGGCGCAACCGCCACACCCATCCCAAAGATTCTACCTTCAAGCCAGATAGGAGAGATTCCTGGCACGGTTTGTGTTGCTGCCTACACCTCCGTTTAAAGACTACTCCCAGCGCTGAACTACAGACCCATGAACAGACCCATGAATATTCTGTGGTTAGGAAATAAGTTCTTCTTATCTAGTCAAGTTGAGTTGGTACATACAATTCTGGATAGATTAGCATCAGTAACAAGTAGTTGATGATCAACACAGGATAATGTTGCACACACTTAAACGATATGTTAACAGCTCATTCTAACAATCAAAACTAATGAGTAATGTGTAGCAGAGAACACATTTCACATTTGGTGTGTGCAAACACTCATCACAAAAAAAGCAACGCAGACTACAACCTGCTACATTACTTTAACTAAACAGATGTTCAACCAGATCTTTTTCAACCAGCAGGGCCGGCCCTGCTATGGAGCAGAGAGGGACAATTGCCCCAGTAGCATTACTACAGCTGTGGCACCCGCGCACTGCATGAGGAAACTCTTTTCAGCAGGAACGTGGGCATAGAATAGAGTTCCCTCATACAGTGCGCGGGCACCACAGCATTAAGCTGTGGCAGTAGCGTACCTAGGGAGGGGCGCGGGGGTGGGATGCGGTCTGCCCTTGGGTGCCGCTCATCAGAGGGGTGCCACCATGCCGGCACTGCTCCAGAGACTGACAGTAATGTCCGCCGCTAGAGAAGCAGGTTCGGTTGGGGAGATCAAGGATCTCCCTCTAACCGGCTTAAAGTCAATCAAGGGAACGAGAGGTCTGTTAATGCAGAGCTCCGATCCTGCTCCCTTGCGATGTGCGCGGCAACTGATGCTGTGCGTCGGGATTTGATGTCATATCATGGCGCACAACACTGAAGCCACGCCCACCGCCTTCCGCACTCACTGCACCGGAAGGACAGGACATAGAAGAAAGAAGAGGAGAAGGAAAAGTGACAGTGACATAGGAAAGGTAGGAAAACATTCAGTGAGTGGGAGCAAGTGTGTGGGAGTGATGGGTGTTATGCTGTAGTTTATGCTGAATGTTTGTGAATGAATGTTTGTGAATAAGTGTGTGTGTGTGTGTGATAAAATGGATGTGTGGGGGGGTAGCATGGCATAGGGAAGCTGTAATCACATTCCTATCATGCCCAGGTTCCAGCATGTACTGGCTGCCAGGGCATGATAGGAGTGTGATTGCTGTTAGCATTTATATATATATATATATATATATATATATATATAGTGATAGGTGTTATGCTGTACCACCGTCAGTGCGTGCCTCAGTATATAATGATAACAGTTATCCTGTACCACTGTAAATGTCAGCCTCCCTATACAATGACAACAGTAATACTATACCACCGTCAATGTTTGCCTCAGTATATAACGATAACAGTTATGCTGTACCACCGTCAATGTTTGCCTCAGTATATTATGATAGCAGTTATGCTGTACCACCATTAATGTTTGCCTCAGTATATAATGATAGCAGTTATGCTGTACCACCATTAATGTTTGCCTCAGTATATAATGATAGCAGTTATGCTGTACCCTGTCAATGTTTGCCTCAGTATATAATGATAACAGTTATGCTGTACCCCTGTCAGTGTTTGCCTAACAATAGAAGCTATGCAGTTTTAAAGTGTGTGTGTGTGTGAGGGGGTACCACATACAGGATCCACCCCAGGTGCCAAATACTCTAGGTACGCCCCTGAGCTGTGGGCCCGCGTTAGGTGGGCATCAGCCTGCATAGACGTCTGCACAGCCCCCGGTGATGCTCGCCTGGCTCCCGGGTCAGTGAAATCTGCAAGAGAGGTAAGGGGGGTGCGGGAGAGTAAATAGGTGAGTGGGTGAATGAAGCAGCAGACTGCTTCAGGGGCAGCGGTGGTATAGGCAGGCTGCTAAGTGGGCAGCAGTGGCACAGTTATGCTGCTAAATGGGCAGCGGTGACACAGGCTGCTAAAGGGGCAGCGGTGGCATAGGCAGGCTGTTTTATGGGCAGAGACCTACCACAGCAATGTATGGCTTAGTATATAGTAATAGGGGTTATGCTGCATTACCGTCAATGCCTGGCTCAGTGTATAGTGGTGGGAATTAAGCTGTACCATACCTGTTCAGTAAATGTTATTTATTTAAATTAATAATAAATTTTTCCCAGTTGGCATACAGTTTAAAATTTGTGAAATAAATATTCTTGCCAAATAATCTAGGTGTGCCCCTGGCCCCAAGAAATGCTTTTGGATGCCATAGCCCGCAGCAGTTTAATTTTAGGTTTAACTATCATGATATCATTATGGATGTGGGCTGAATGTGTACCCCGGATTTTTTTTCGGGGGGGCAGCATTTCACACTTCGCTCCAGGCAGCACAATTTCTTGGGCCGGCCCTGACAACCAGCTATTTTGTTATATTTATAACTAACATATGATATATAGATAAGAGATGAAATAACAAAAACAGCAGGATATTTTCACTGCAAATGTGCAAGCAGAGAAAATTGTATGTTTTAAAGATTTTGAGTTTTAGAAAGACAAAAAAATTATATATAAATCCCGGTATTATTGTTCAGTGTCAGGTCCATGTTGTATTCCTTTTTGCTAGAAGAAACCTTGTGCTAGTTACCATTTTTCAAAAGCATAAAGAGACAAAATTTGATATTGAGCATGTATACAGGCACGAAAATCCCTAATAAATAGCTTATCTGAAAGAAACGTTACATCCCATTCACTATATAAAGTAGTATTTAGTAGACTTGTGCATTCATATTCGGGCGAACATGAAAACGAACGCGAAGGGTGCTATTTCGTTGCTCAGCCAGAATACTGAACATAGGAACATGGTGGCGGCGGCAAAACGTATACGAAGACACACAACACGAAGAATCTTCTTGTAAAGAATGTTCATCTTCATTTACTAATCTCCCTGGTCCCTTCCCCATCTAGCCTACCAGGGGTTAAAGGGAGCGGAAATCTGTAGGTTCGCCGTCAGGAGTTAAAGGGCTGTGTGAGCGACTCTATAGGTTGGCTTAGGCTCCCCTTTTGAGTGCAGGAGGTCAGGACTCATTTTTGCCGTAGGAGACCTGGCCAATTTTTTATTTTTTTTATAGTTACATCTAGATGACAATCTTAGAAACAGCTTACACATCAACCTATGTAGATCACAGTACACAAAATATTGCACGTCAGGTGTACACTACAGGCTTGTCCAAGAGATTCAAGCAGTTCGTATGTCTTTGTTGGCTGAATGTGAGCAGTCCCAGTGTTCCACTGCAGAGGCAAAAGCTAAGAATGCATAAGGCATAACAGAGTTAATGAACACAGCTGCCTCTGTTTTCCTTAATGTCTTGATTCACATGCTTTTAATGAGACAATACATTGCCAAATGTTTATGATGGCTGACTACCTATTTTCAGAAGCAGAATTATTATTGGTACTGCAGATATGATATGCACCAAGGTCATGTTGCAATAACAGAAATGTACAGAGGTTATATAAAAATTGCAATCTTTGTGCAGGTGGGGCAATCAGCAAAAACACTCTATTGGTTAAGGTGACTGCAGTATATTTACATGCTCTTTTCCTTAACCTTCATATGCTTAACTGGGAACATCAACAAATTACTTAGCTAGCCTGTGTGGACAGGAATGACCCTGTACCCCATTTCCTGGTGATGGTGAAATAAAATGATTTCATTTTAGCCTCCAATATTAAGACTGGGACTTGTTTGCATACTGAGAATACCACAAAAAAACAAGCAAAAGCAGCAACCGCGTGTCTCATATATAGTCTGCACTTTGAAATCCCTGACGTGTCTGCAGAATTAAATAATCCTCCTTTGTTCTGTGTATATGATTTATCCTGGTAAACACAAAAATACACCCTCTCTTTTAGTTCCATACAGTAGATATCAGGATATAGGAACTTTATAGGAACTCAATGGTATGCATTTAACAAGCTTTATGGTGCACGTTTCTCCAAATGACTTTGTAAGCCCTGTCAACTGGTATCCTTGTACAGACAGTTTGCATATCCCTGGTCAGAGCTTCATTGGTATAATACCCTGCAAAATGCTTCTATATCATGTTTGGCTCTGAAGTGGCATCACAGGAAGTCTAAAGCAGAATCTTTGACCTGACACAATGTTCACTCTTCTATTTACCGTCAATATGTCCTATCCATCATAATGCAGCTGTAATAACTGATGAGAGCCCACAAAATAATCACGTTCCCTTACCGATGACTTATTAATACCTTCTACTTGGTTATGCATTCCCCTCACCTGTCATCTGTCACACCTGTACGCTGCACTAGGCCTAATAGTTGGCATACACATGCAAATTAACAAGCTCTTCTGCAAATTAGAACCTTACTGTAACTATAATTTATTTTACATTATGATGTGCTGGTAATTTTGCTGCCGTGTTTATACATCTATTTTTTTCCTTTTCTTTGGCACATTCAACATTTCTCAATCAGGAAAGTTTGCTTTATTCCGTGTAGCTCATATAAGTTTTGTAGTGTTCTGAGTGTTCTGCACATGGCAGCCTGCGTGACTCTCTGTCCTAGGTTTCACTATAAAATTTATATTGTCTAAATTATGTCCTCATAGTGCTTTGTACTGTACACAGCTTGCACATCACGTGCCTTGCAGATTACCAGTGACAATAGGGAAACAATCAAATGTCATAGTTCTATATTGTGGTTCGATTTGCATACATACTACCATATGGAGATCTGTTGATGCAAGCTATAGTTATTGGATTGTGTTTTACATAGCAAAAATTATATAGTCATACAGCATAAAAGCATAATTATTTTTTATTAAATAGTTAAGGTTTCTTCTAGATTCTTTCAATCACTGTATAGGTTAAACCTTACACTTTGCTAATGTTGGCACTCTACCAACTCTGCTGGGCTCAGTGTTGGTCTCAGTAGAGTATGTATGGTCCCACTGCTGCACAAACACACATGCACACTTACTTGACTAAACGTAACAAATCTTTTTATATAACTAAATGACTTAAAATTCTTGATTAAAGAAACAGTATAATGTCCCAGACAGCCACACATAAAATAATGCATATTAAAGTGCTTTATGAGTGCGCTCCCTTCTCCTCAATGGTCTGACGATTCTCGCCACTGATTAGAGGCTTGACGTCCCCATTGAAACAAATGGGAGCAATTTCTGTGCATATGGTTGGGGGTTTCTTTAGGCTGTGCACATCTTCTGCACATAAATATTGGGGCTAGGGAAAAGTGCAAATGCATATGCAAAGGGGACAACATGATAATTTAAAGGGACCTCTCAGCTATCATATGCATATATGTGCACATAATGTCTGGAATGTCCTTTTACAAGGAGGTACTAATTTCATGCTGAAGAGTTGTCTATAGATGAATTTTATTGAAATGCATATATTTAACAATATTGACATATTTATTTATTCAAATTATTATTAGATCATGACAATCTAAATAAAAATTAATATATCAAAGCATATATCTGCCCATATGACCTTAAGTGAAAACACGTTAGCTACATATTAACGTTATGTTTTACATTTTGTAATCCTTTGTATTGCATTTTCCTAATTCCAGCAAAGTCACCATGACTTTTATAAAGCAAAGATTTGTTTTTCTTCAATATAAGTAAATTATCTTTGCAAATGTCCCCGCTTAGGATACTGTAACATCATTTCCAAGACCCAACATATCATTCCACATGACAGTAAAACTCTTATCTAACAGCGCTGCAGATATGACCTTGCACAGGAAGATCCTCCTGTCTATTCAGGGAATGGGTGGGAAAGGGAAAGAAAGGCTGAATGGATGCAGGGAAAGGGAAAGAGTGACAAAACAAGCAACATTTTTCACCTGAAATGAAAATATATTAGTAACAATTCTACTTGATGGGAACAGAGTGAAGCAAATATTTTCTTGTTTCACAGAATGTTTTGAAAGGAGTTTAATTTGGTTCCTGAATACATGAAATATTTTTTGTAGGAAAACTACTTAACAATAAATGTAACATCATAGTAAAATTAAAAAGACAGTTAAATATTAAAAACCAATAATGTACTACAAGGGACCTTCGAAAAGTTTCCGCACTTTTATATTTTTGTTGGAAATGTTGAAGGCGGGAGGAGTAGTATTTGGTCGTGTCTTAGCTTGTCATGTCACTAGTTATGTCTGGCAAGCCGGCTGCCCTTGCAGTTTAGTATAGAGTTTTCACCCTGGGGTGACGATGACTGCAAAACTTATAAATTGTTTGATGTTGATGTTCATTGTCTTCTGGGAAAAAGTTGGTACAACGTTGGGGAAATTGCATTGCAAATAAACGTGACTATGTAGAAAAGTCATGTAATTTGTTTTTGAAGTAATTTGTCTTGAATTGAGTTAAAAAAACTGAAACTTTTCAAATGTCCCCCGTATATAGGCCTAAATGTGACTCATCTATTTTGTCAAAATTAACAGACAGAACACTAATGTGCAGCTTTATAATCACATCATCCCATCTCCAGAAGGATATTGGAATTTTGCAGAGAGTTCAAAAGAGGGATACCAAACAGTGAATGGTTTGGTGGATAAAAATCAGGAAATACTAAGAAAACTCAATACTTATAGCTTGGAGGAAAGAAGAGAAAGAGGTGATATGATATAACCATTTCAATACTTAAATGGATTTATCAAAGTACAAGAGGGTAGTTTATTTTAAAGGAGGAGAAATGTTAGAACAAGATATTATAGTCTAAAACTAGAGGGTTAGTTGTTTAGATATACGTGATAGAGGCTACTACAGTAAGGGAATTTTACATCTGGAAAATTGGCAGACTAGATAGGCCAAATTTTTCTCATCTGCAGTCAAATTCTATGTTTATATGTTTTATAAGCAGTTTGCTAAAGTTATGCACATAGAGTTTGTATTACCCATGTACCATATGGTACAATAAGCTTATATAGCATGATTCTGCTATGGTAGTGGCTGGTACTTTAAAAACTGAACATTAAAATAAAATAAGAATAATACAATAAAAACAGACATCACAGTTTATTTCCAACAGTTACTAACAGAACTTCCAAATTATATTTCTTATTATAATAATTACAGTATAATTATTATTTTTAATTCTCTGTAGCATAATATTAACTGTAAGGTGCTAAGTACATCTGTTAAATCTGTTAACATATACAGTACCTACGGTGCCATATATTTACTAAAGAATTTAAATTTCTGAAAATCTCATATAAATTCTCAAGGATTATTGCGTTGAAAAGACTTTGTTACCTAATTCTATGCACAGGACCGGCCCGACAATGGAGCCGAGTGGGGCAACCGCTCCAGGCGGCACTTTTGAAGGGGCGGCACTTTGTCCCCTCAAGCCCTTTTTTTTTTTTTTTGAAGCCGAGAAGAGAGAGAGAGATAGGTGCCGAGTGGTTTTATCTTCCCAAGTTGTCAGTATCCGCTCGGCGCCCCTCTCTCTCTCTCTCCTCTGCGAGCCCTCTAGCTCAGTCTCGGTGCCGGCTTGTAATGTTGCGCGCCGGAAGATGACGTCATTTCCGGCGCTCAGCATTACAAGCCGGCACCAAGAGCGAGCAGGGAGACTCACAGCAGGACTGCTGAAAGGTAAGTACGGGGGGAAGAGGAAGGGTAGATAATGGGTGGGGCGGCAGGGAGAGGAAGGGTAGATAATGGGGGGGAGGCAGGGAGAGGAAGGGTAGATAATGGGGGGGCGGCAGGGAGAGGAAGGGTAGATAATGAGGGGGGCAGGGGCGGCATTTTAAACTTCGTCCCAGGCGGCATTTTGTCTTGGGTCGGCCCTGAGCATGAGTGTGTGTTAGCATGTGTGTTAGTGGGACAGTGTTTATATGTAAGCATGAGTGTGTAAATGTGTATGCCAGCCCTCCCCTGACTGTGTAGTTTCAAAGGAACCTGACAGTTTAATTTCAGTAATGATAATATTTAAAGTACTCCTTAACTTTAAGAAACTCTCTTAAATATTATCATCTATGCTATGGGGTAAAATAAGATCTCAATACATCTACTTCAACTGTAGAAGGACTGGATGAAAACAGTGCTCCTGCTTGAACTCGATTATTGCCAAAATTATGCTTTTATTATTTGTCAACAGTGTCGTTGATCCTAAAATAACTTTCCTAATGTATGAATATATAATAGCTTTATTATTTGTATGTTTGGCCCCAACAACATTTGATACATGTTCTGTACACCCTAAAAAAAACAAAAAACAAAACCTACCACTTGCTTAAATACTGCTATAAAATGTTGTAAATAAAAAAAGTATATTAACCCCTTAAGGACAATGGGCGGTCCCTAAACCCATTGAAAACAATGCATTTTGAGGGCTTTGTCATTAAGGGGTTAAAATATGTTCTGCTTTCAGTTAGTATAAACAATGCTTAAGAACAATGGATATTTTATTCAAACAAGGAGAATGCTTTATGCACAACTTTTGTTCCTGGCGTATATCTGGAAGGCAGCCTGATGCCTATTTTGGCTGTATATGTATGGTTTTTAGCTTATACAATACATTGAATACCAAATTGTATAACAAGACATAAGACTGTAGTTGTATAATCAGTTGGCTCCAGACCAGGAAATGAGAATTTTCTAAAGCGCATAATAGTCAGAAGCCGAATCCATAGACTGTCACTACCACTATGCTAGAAGTTAATCATTACTATTGTAGATGTATCACAGACATCTTAAAGCTACAGTACTCTTATATGTATGTTCCATGACCACTCAGAAGGTTTAAGAGCCAATACAATCCAGGGAGTGATCATGCACCATCACAGCTAGTTAATATATTTTTAGAACTTACATGGGAACTGTCTCCATCTCAGCTTTTAGCATAACTAATATAATTTATTAAAACAACATATATATTATGTACCACTTCTGTTGGGAGGCACATATTTAACATGATACAGTTAGGTATGCCCTGGAACAGGAGTGTGAATCCCTGCTTATACAGATTGAGTAAAGATGTACAAACCAAAAACAAAACATGATCTAGCCTATTTGCCAGGTGTTTATAATATCTATAAGTCAGAAATCCTTCAGTGGGTTGCTACTGGATAAGATGTTAAAGTTTAACTAAGGTTTGCTTTTTTTTTAAACACAGATTATGGAGTTGACCTTAGTTTTGGTGGGATCTATGTAAAGTACAGGTTGAGTTAGGAGAAAAAAAATACATTGAGTGACATATGTGCACAGGAAATCTAGTTTGACAGATTATCCCTTTTGCGGATTTAAGAACGCTTACCACTTATTCACCCTTAATTTCCTGTTTAACATACTGTGAGGATATGAAGATAGAATGCATATGCACCTTTTCTTTCCTTTTCCTTCCATCACTGGAGGGTATCACCCTATCACTGTGTCCAAATTACTACACATAGTTATTAAGGGCAGAACCCACATACTAAAATATAAAATGAAAGACTTATGGGTGGAAAAATAGTCAAAAATGGATGACACAAGAGTCGGGTAATACAGGTGTACAAGCATTACTTCGTTAGCATTGCCCTAAAGAATCAGCTCAGTGTGGGCTGATTCAGCTCAGAGCAGGGAAAGTCACCCAAAACATCACATGGCCACTGGCATAACTACAGCCGGATGCAACCCCTATGACCCCCTCCTCCTGTGTCCTTGTAACGATTCAAAATAGTTTAGAAAAGGCCCTTCTGACCTGGACCGCACTGATCCCGGTCAGAAGGGCCCTTTCTAAACTATTTTGAACCAGCACGGGGAGGCAGGAAAATATCAGGGTCACGTTACATCACGTGACCCCTCGGTGAAAGCGAGCAGACAGAGAGAAAGATGCAGTAACGGTGAGGGGTAAGCTGGGGCGGGAGTTGGGATATATGTATGTGTGTTTGTATATATGTATGTTTGGATGTGAGCATGGATGTGTACTTGTGTGTGTGAGCATGGATGTGTAATTGTGTGTATGTGTGATAACGGATGTGTAATTGTGTGTGAGCATGGATTTGTAATTTGTGTGTTATCATGGATGTGTAAGTGTGGTGAGTATGAGTAAGTGTGTGTAATTTGTGTAAGTGTTTACATATGTTATATGTTAAAAGGAGGGGCAATGGGCAAAGAAGGCACAGACCAGTTGTTGGGGACAATAATGACATAGACTAGCTGCTGAAGTTTGGGGGTCCCGGGGGAATTTTCACACCAGGGCCCTGTGGTCTCTAGTTACGCCCCCGCACATGACAATGGCAGCTTCCAGGTCTACAGATAAAAGAAGCTTATTGGAACAAAACTAGATAAAACCAGGTTTGATCTAGGCCCTCCTCCCCTCCTCACTCTGCCCTTTCTCCTACTGTATCTCATTCTTTCTTCTCTTATTCTCTCTCTCTCTCTCTTGAAATAGACTGTTTTTAGTGCATCCTGATTTCCATTGAAAGTGCTATGCACACCAACTTTTGTTATTTCCTACCTCTCTAGACAGGTTCTTATGTCTGAGATCCACCCTTTATTAGTAATTCATGGAATTAATATGATACAAAAACATTTGATATGGGTCTGTTGACATATATATTTGCCCCCCCCCCATTCATTTTGAAAGAATTGTTTTATCAAAAACACACATGGTTTTATACTACTGGCCACAACTGTATACTATACTACATTTCCATGAAGTAAAAAATTACTCAAAGATCCTGCTTGTCTATTCAAAACCTTTTATTATTAACTCAACTGAATAGGTTGTCCAATTTATTTCTCACATTGTCCTCAAATTAACCAGTTTAAGGAACATTTTTGTCATTATTTTATATAAACAGTTTTGGTTGCCCAGAATGTACAATACACTGCGTACAAAACTTTATTGAATCCACTAACACCACTCATAAAATTCTACAATCCAACCTGCTCCTGTCATGTAATTTAATATTATGTAATTGCCACACTATTTGTGGAACATTCTGAAATACAAACAAGATTTTATAAAACACATATTTACCACTGGATGAGTTTCTTTTCACAATCCATTTCTGGCGAGGACATTCCCGGCATAGAAACCTTATCTATATACAGTATCTCACAAAAGTGAGTACACCCCTCACATTTATGTACATATTTTATTATATCTTTTCATGTGACAACACTGAAGAAATGACACTCTGCTACAATGTAAAGTAGTGAGTGTACAGCCTGTATAACAGTGTACATTTGCTGTCCCCTCAAAATAACTCAACACACAGCCATTAATGTATAAACCTTGGCAACAAAAGTGAGTACACCCCTAAGTGGAAATGTCCCATTCTGGGAAGATTACGATGGATCCTGTTCAAGACAATTTCCTAAAAATCTCCACTTTCAGCTAAAAAAAACCATACAAAAACCTAAAACTCGCAATGAAACCAGTGAAACATATATGTGTACAGTAAACAATGGGTGATCTTGATGTGTAGTCTACTAATACAATGCATGCAGAACACATGGAATGTTTTTCAATTTCATACTTAGGATGGTATTAGGATTCCAATGTAATCTTAAACAAGGGATCAGGCAAAATCACAGAAAATGTGTATTAAAAAGTCTTGGCTATGGCCTTGGTGGAGACAGATGTGATGTCAGAGCTGAAAACGGAAATAACTTGAAATAGAATATCAAAAATGTATAAGCAGTATTTTCAGGGCTGCATTTAATTGTACTATTTTTTAATAATACTTTGTTTTTAGTTACACAATTTTTTGTTCATTGTATATTATGAGCTGATGAATTTGAGTAAAATATGCTTAGAGTTCTGGTCATGAGAAGTGAACGCAACATCAGTTGGGTACTTGCCAGGGATGTATTTCCGAGGAAGGAAGGTGAAAGGGTACAAAAATTAATAAAGCATTTTCTGATAATGTTAAATGAAAGACAGAAGGGTGAGGACTGTTGTCTTTGTATTTACCCTTCAATCGAGGCAGAGGTCAATATACAACAGTAACACAGCTAATCACATGTTAGCCTTTATGACACAAAACTAACTGAAGTATTATTAATCTAGATCTATTTTAAGAAACCATTTGGGAGGACAGTTTTTTTAGAGAGAGAATTCCAGTGTCCCATACTAATTTTCACTGACAAGAGAGCACTCCCATAGAAATCAATGACATGGCCATTTGGGAATGTGCATAGAGGGGCAAGAGGAAGAGTGTTTAAGGGGGCACTCAGTTATATTATTAACATTTTGGGTTCCAGGAGTTGCACCATTCTTTTCCCTGGGATGATTTTCTGAGTTTTGCATTAGCTGCATTTAGGTGGCAACCTACATATTGTTTTGTTCAAGACAAGTTAAGTTATTCATAGATATCTAGTTTAGTGGAAACCGAACATCAAATTGTGGTTCAGTAAAAATCTGGAAAAAACTTAGAAGCCACCACCCCCTTACTAAAATGCATCCAATAGATGTGGTTGTATGTTAAAAGGAGGGGCAATGGGCAAAGAAGGCACAGACCAGTTGTTGGGGACAATAATGACATAGACTAGCTGCTGAAGTTTGGGGGTCCCGGGGGAATTTTCACACCAGGGCCCTGTGGTCTCTAGTTACGCCCCCGCACATGACAATGGCAGCTTCCAGGTCTACAGATAAAAGAAGCTTATTGGAACAAAACTAGATAAAACCAGGTTTGATCTAGGCCCTCCTCCTTGCATTAGCTGCATTTAGGTGGCAACCTACATATTGTTTTGTTCAAGACAAGTTAAGTTATTCATAGATATCTAGTTTAGTGGAAACCGAACATCAAATGGTGGTTCAGTAAAAATCTGGAAAAAACTTAGAAGCCACCACCCCCTTACTAAAATGCATCCAATAGATGTGGTTGTACATACTTGCAGATAGGACCCACAGCCCACAAAGTACAGAATATAACACAATATGTAATAATGCTAAAGACACAAACTCTAGGTAGAAAATACATATGCTTGCATGAATGTCAAACATTTTCCACCACTGGCACACAAAATAGATCAGCTAGCTGGCATGCTGACACTTTACAGTGCCTGTTCCCATGGGTGAAAATAACTATATTAGGCTTTCATTTTAGTTGTTTTTATATTTCTTTTTTTAGCAAGTGTGTTTAATGCTAAACTAGCAGCTTTCTGCAAGACTTCACTTGGAGGTAAGATGGTTACCAGTCAGTTCAGGAGCTGATCAGAAGCCTCTCCTACGCTACAGAAATGTTTTTTCTGCAATTGTGAGTAGTGATCTGAGAGTGGACCCTGGAGTGCCACTACGAAAGTGGATATAGTGGGCCACCTATATGCCACCCGTGGAGGGCTGAAACCTTCTGGCTCATAAACATTGTTGGCACTTAAGGGGTTAAAGTGGATATTATGGCTGGATTGTCACTATAAGTAAATGACCTATCATGTAGTATACAGTATCATCCGTAAAATAACTGCAAAAGTTAAATAAATTCAATTTAATACAGCTTTGCCCCCAGTTTGTGAGATCTACCTTTGTCCCCAACAGCTTATCAATGCCCCCAAAGTGCTTGTCTGTCTCATTTTTGCCACCAAACATCTTGTTAGTACCCCGGAACAGCCTGTGTCTGCCATCCTTGCCCCTAAACAACCTGCCTTTGTCATGTTTGCCACAAATAGCCTGTCTGTGTCATTTATGTCCTTAAACTGTCTGCTTCTGTCTCGGCCCAGACCATTTACCTGCAAGAGTGGTGTGTCTGTCTTCTTCTGTGCCGTGCTGTGGATGTGATGCCACTTCCTCCACACTCGATCAGTCACACACAGAGACAAGGGAGAGAGTGTGACATATCATCTGATCGGATGATCTCTGTACCCTCCTTGCCACACCGCTGTGGGTGTCTGGGTGTGTGTGTAGCAGAGCCTGTCCTGGTGTATGTGTGTTTGGGTGTCCATGTGGCAGAGCCTGTCCTGGTGTGTGTGTTTGGGTGTCGTGTGGCAGAGCCTGTCCTGGTGTGTGTATTTGGTCATATGTTTTCTGGCACTTTTCTTACCGCACAAATAAAATGGAATTTAATTTGTACTTAAAATGCCCTGCTGAATTTGTAGTCACTTCAGAGGACAAAACATTCTAGGACCAGAAATCAGGGAGAGGAAAAGTAAAGGTTTTGTGTTATTTACTCTATTTCAATTTGCATATCTTATTAAAAAGGATTAGTGGCACTAAATTGTGGCTTCAGGCGTCCCGTGTATGATGACTTTTTTTTAGCGTACTGAGGTACTTCCAATTCCATCACATTCTATATTATCTGCTAGTACTGATGACATCTTTTTTCCAGTACACATGGATGCCAACGTGTCTAATTTATTTATTTCCATAAAAAGGCCCACCCAAAACCTCAGCAACAGGCCCATGATGCTCTTATTCCAGGCCTGCTTGTAATTATAGCTTTACTAACCTAACTGTATATCAATAATGAATAAATACAAATTTAAGGCGCTGCCTAATTTCAGGACAAAGTGGTATATGAAAGCGGTACTGGCCAAATGTCATTTGGTATAGAGATGTCCAGAATTCCATTGGCTTGGTTGCATAGGGGTGGACCATGTGGGTGATATTGGGTGAGGGATTTTATTCAGCAAGAGAGATTTCCGTTAGAAAGGGGATAAATACATTGTTGTACTTTTGTAGCTTTCATTTTTGGATTAACTTCACAACATAAACATAAACAGATTTTTCAGTGGAAACCAATTGACAAGTTCTGTTCTCTTTGTGCCTTCCTATAGTAGCTCATTTCTCTATGATTTTATTTATCATGGTACAAAAGTGATAATGTGAGTCAACATCTTACACACCCAACTTTAGTACAAACATGGTAGCATTCTAGTTCAAATGATTGTGAGAAAGCATGGACTTTGCTTCCATCTAGTGGTTGATTCTAGCCCATAGAAATTACCTATTGAACGGGTATTTACAGAAGGGGATCTTTTGATTATTTGAAAATTATTAACCAATATATATTTCAATGCGCTGCAAATCATAACACACTTTGTGACCTTCCTTGAATTACGTAGAGTTCTGTCTCATGTTCTTCCCCTGTTGCCTTCTAACGAAGCAGGCACCGTAGTTAGAGAGTATAATGCCCCACAAAGCCTTACCAACATTAACCTTGTTCTACCTCTTTGCTGTTTCTAATTGGTGACAGGTTGGTTTGTGGAGAGCAGCCAATGACTCCAAGGAAAGCATTTTCATTATGATAAATGGGATCACTTTCTAGTTACACAGCATGTATTCCATCCTATGGGGGCAAGTATGGGGTGGGAAGCAGCCCTTCTTACATCAAACTGGCATTTGGTATTCTGATCACTCTGTTGGGTGATCAGGCTCCCTGATGCACTATTGCTCAATTGGCTGGTTACAAGCATATCGCCCAGTGGTTCCACTTGCCATCATACACATGATTTTCAAGCACTGCACTTCTGCCCACCAATCACAAAGCTAGCTCCACCCAGGGACTTAGTAAGCTCTGTCTCATGAAAAGCCCCTCCGCCAAAGTGGGAGGGCTCTGGGTATGGGAATGTCCCTATAATAATAGTATTAGCATATATTCTCCAATACGTCTCCAATATTTAAAATTACCTCATATTTTAGGGGTTGAGGCTAAGAAGTGGCTAGGGGGTAGGGTTTTATCAAAATGCTTTAGGTGATGTCACGACTATAAAGTATTTTCGAAAATGAAGAATGGCTTTACTTTCACAATGTAATATATTACATGTTTCATGTGTTGAGATACATACAATATTATTGTAAAACACTATGGTAGACTCATATCCACCAAACGTTCTGAGCTCCTACAAAAAAAACAGATATCAGGGGAAGAGAGAGTCAGGTATTTGGGCCCAAAAGAGGGACACTTTGGAGGTGTGGTGTGACTCCATGTAGTCAGAGCCTGAAAGTTTCCAGGTATGGTTAGTAAAAGAAAATGTATCCTTTTTAGTGCAAGTTAGAAACAAACTTTCACTTGCAAAATATGAGCAGCAGCTCAGTAGAGAATATTCAAGCAAGCAAATTCCATCAGAGTAGACTATTGCATTACGGATATTAACTTTACAGAGTGATGTAATAATGCACAGTGAGTTTCACAATGGTCATATTTCACTTTAGTCCAGAATATTTAGTAAAAAAAATAAAGGTGAGAAAAGACTGATTTAGTGTTGATGTCATGTTTATTTTTAGGTGAGGGTGGACTGCTTTGATATGATTTAGGTCTTTTTTTTGCAAGTTTCACTGGAAACAGCTACCATAGTATATGGAATAACAAGGAGCTTTGGCAGCATTTGCAAAACTAACTGTGGCTTTATGCATTCTACATGCTTATTAATGTTTGTTGCATAAATTCTAGAATTACCATCGCTGAAAGGTACCAGTCCTCCCATTACCAGCAGTCCCTGGCAGATCTGAAAGTGGAACTTCCAGTAACGACACAAATCCAGCCCATAAACTAGAGCAGGTCAGATAAGTGTTTACACTGTCTACATTTTTTATTACTCAACCATTTTTTTTTTTTTTTAACTGAAATCTTGCATTAACCCCTTAAGGACCGGGCTCATTTTTCATTTTTTACCCTGTGGGACCAAGGCTGTTTTGACACTTTTGTGGTGCTTGTGTTCAGCTGTAATTTTCTCCTCACCCATTTAGTGTACCCACATAAATTATATATTGTTTTTTTCAGGACAAGATGGGCTTTCTTCAGATACCATTTTGATCGTATCATCTTATTTACTATAAAAAAAAACAAAAAAAACATGGTGAAAAATTGAAAAAAAACAAATTTGACTTTTATTTTAAAAATCTTTTACTCACCTAAAAAAGCAAGTAAAAAAACTATCTAAATAGATTCTACTACTTGTCCTGAGTTTAGAAATACCCAGTGTTTTTATGTTTTTTTGCTGTTTTTTTTGTAAGTTATAGGGCAATAAGTACAAGCAGCGTTTTATGATTTCCAAATCTTTTTTAACAAATCTGGTCAGTCTGCCTCCATCTCCTCTTTGGAATATCTTTGAAGCCGGTTAACTCAATTTAACCCATTCAAACCATATATTTTTGAAAACTAGACACCCCAGGGTATTCCAAATGCTGTTATTTTAACCCTTTCCATGCACCAATTATAGAACTACACTTTGTCAAACTTTGTAATAGTAATTTTTTTTATTTTTTTTTCCACACAAATTGTACTTTAGTTATAGATATACAGGTTCTGGTATATGTCACTGTCAAACAACACCCCAATGTGTGTTCAGGAACATCTCCTGAGTGCAGTGATACCCGACATGCATGGGTTTGTCGGGTTGTTTGAGATTTAAAATGCCACATTTGGGAAGTGCGCTTTTTTTCTCCATTTTGGTCAGTCTGTACCTATCTTTGAGCTCGGCCACTCCAATTTACCCCATCAGCCATTTTTTTTATATATTAGACACCCCTTGGGTATTTTAAGTGCTTTTATTTTAACTCTTTGTTGAGATTTTTGAGAAATTTTAGCACTTGCTCAAAATAATAAACTTTATTTTTTTATTTTATTTTATTTTTTTTAATACTTTTTTTATATTTTTTTTACACATTTTGCTGGTACTGGATGGTTCATCAAGTGACATCATTGCATAATTATTTTTAAATGTTAGCACATTTTTTTTTTTTTTTTAATATTTTACTAATCACATAGTGATTAGAAAGCTGGGTTCCATTGACTTGCTTGGTTGAATGCAGTACCTGTATTAAACCTGCAAGTGGAGCCAGAGTTCTCTAGAGGGTCTGGAGACCATCTAGCGAACTCTTTCTTCTTTATTGTTTTTTTTCCCGGGCCGCCGCCATCTTGCTGATGACGAAGATCACCGGCAGCTGCGGCAGTGACCGCTCTCCGGAGCGGTCACAGCCCATCCAAAGGTAAGTGTTTGGTGTCGCTGGATGCCTCCTGATCGAGGCATTCCAGCGACACCATTTAAGTTTAGGAGGCGATCGTTGATCGCCTCCTAAACGCTTTTAAAACGGGCGTCCCGGCTGTTGACGCCCCGGGGAGGGGCCAGACATGGCCCCCGATGCCGATCTCAGCGTTACTGAATGCCTCGACATCGAGGCATTACAGTAACGCCGTTTAAGCGAAGAAAGTGATCGGGACCGTCAAAGGTCATTTAGTGACCTTCTTGTCATGACGGTCCTGAACCGGCAAAGGTCGCGAAGGGGTTAAAGTTTCATGTGGTTAGGTTGTCCAGGTTACCCCAGTTTGTATACATTGTAAACCATGCGGTGTAGGGGTCTATGTCAGTCAGTGTAGACTATAAATATAATATTATTTTGCTGGGAAAGAAGTGTTCTGCAGCTGTTAGGAGTTTAAGCAATCTTTCAATGGATATTTATGACAAAAGTATATAATTTAACCAAAAACATTTTACTACAATATAAACATTCATTATTGTATTTTTGCAGTGGGTTCCTGTGACACCCTAATACAAAGGTAAACATTTTGACTGTGTAGGGATCATTGATTTTGACATCATATGTGCCCCTCTACCACTATATGTCTTCCCTCCAATAAAAGCATATCGGCTTTAAAGAAGATAATTAATTTTTAGTTACAATTTGGTTTGTCATGTATGTGGAAATAATTGGGGGGATTCTTTGTACTTTTACCATTGTATCATGTTATGTGATTAACATTTTACCACAAAATATCTATCTATGGGCAGCTTAACTTGTCCTGGAAAAAATGTAAATATATAGATATATAGAAAAACAAAGGTTTCTAGTTAAAGTATAAACGGTTTCTATGGTTTTCTCCTAAATGTAACTAGAGACATAGCCCCCAAAAAAGTGTCCCAGCCTCCCACAGGGAAAAATGCATTTTTATAAACATCCTTGTTTAAGAGAGCCATCTGATCACTAACCATTACACCAAGAGGCCCCCCTGACATTGGATAATAATTAGAAAATGTGGTAAGCAAGGTAAGACATTCGATCTGAAAGAACAATTTGAAATCTGTTTATTGGGTTGTAAATATACACTTACAGATAAATTAATCCATGACAACTTTTATATCCCACTGAGTCACTTTTTTTGAAGTACAGCGGAGAATCTAATTACCAACAGAATCCTGTCAGAAAAAATTGCTAATCTCGCCCCCACATTACTATACGGTTTATTAGCCAAGATCTCAGTTGACACAAGATGATGAGAAGCTTATGCAACAGTTCTAATGCAATCATTAAAATGAGAATTATTATGCAACGCATTCCGGTACTCCGTCCAGCCACTCCATTAATTGTTAAATTTAGGACACTTTATAATAAATGCTTTCAGTCCACAATTTGACATTGTTCTATGCTTTATTAATTCCGGAAGAGTACATTGTTAAACTATTAGACATTAGTGTTTTATTGTAACTGTCTTAATTTCTGTAAAGAAATCATAGGAATCTTTGGCTCCCTCCCTTCCCAATCCCGATGCTTTCATACCACCAAATGGCAAGTTAAGATCTCTAATAAGCCAACAATTGGTCCACACTAGTCCGGACTGCAACCGCTTGGCAACACGGTGAACACGGGCCACATCTCTTGTCCACACAGTAGCAGCTAGGCCATACTTAACACCATTGGCTTTCACAATTGCATCCTCTTCTGTATCAAATGGCACCACGCATGTCACTGGTCCAAAAATCTCTTCTTGCATACAGGCCGATTCCTCCTTTAATCCAGTTATAACAGTAGGCAACATGAAATATCCACCTTGATTAGCCAGTGGGATATCTAAAATACCCTCACCTTCTCCACAAAGGACAGTGGCTCCTTCATTCAGAGCCTTCTTCACATAGCTTCTAACCTGATGATGAAAACATTATTAAATTGAGTCAATACATAGAGTGCATATAGTTATAGTATACAGCTGGTAACCATTACTATATAATATATATTGAGATCATATATAAATACAGTTAATGAGACTATTTAGGAGGAAAATGACCTGGAATCTATATTTTAAGAAGTACATCTAGAGGGAAATGGCTGTAGGTAAATACTGCATCTGTCTGTGTGATACCAATGATTTTCTATTAGACTTGTGCATTGATTCGTACAAACTTCAGTTTTAAAGATGTTTCCCTAATTTGTGCATGGAATCTCTGAAAAACATACATTTATCAGTTTATCCATTTTGGCTCATCTCAGTATTTCTCCCCTTAATATTTTATTGGAGTCATTAAATGCAACAAGCAGTAATTGACTGTTGGATGAGATCTCCCAATAATATGGGCCAGAATCTAAGTGTGCATACTATGAAGGTTAGTGTGACTGTATTTTTAGTATGCAAATCCACAGGGTAGTGTGACTTTGTATACTTGGTAGTATGGTATACATGTGTGAATTGTTGAGGAAGCCTGTGTCTTGGATAGTGTTACTGTGTAAAGGGTAGTAAGCATGTGCATGGGGAAGAGTCACTGCATTTTGTTTCAAATGCTTGTATCAAGGGGAGCATGACATGTGTAGTTTGCATGTATATAGGTTGGTGTGACTGTGTACAGAGTAGAATGCATGTGCATAGGGTAAAGTAATGTATATTTTAGTTTATATGACTTTATACGACTGTGAGCTTCCAGTCAGGTACTATTCATGAACATAATCTATAATCTACAAGAGACACAGAGCAGGTAAATGTAGTAAAATGCAGTAGTGGTATTGAATACAATACATCACACACAGTCCTAAAAATCATGCTTTTTTTTTTTTTAATGGCTTACCTAACCAGTACTGGAAGGTTTCATACACATACAAAGTTGTATAACTACATTCTTTTATTTTTGTTCCTCACCTTAACTTTAATGACTTATATTATATCAGTCATAAAATATAATAGCAGACATCACTACTTAAAGCGGACATTTTTTTACTTACCGTAAATTCCTTTTTCCTTAATACAGTGGCAGTAGACTCTAAAGAAACAGAAATGGTTAACTGCCCCGGAGCCCCTCCTCCTTACCCATAAAACCAGAGCCGATAGGAAATCAGTAAGTAACAAGAACACACAAACACAGAAATGCTTGCCAAAAAATAAATTTTTATCTGGGGAGGGAAACCTGTACTGCCACTGTATTAAGGAAAAAGGAATTTACGGTAAGTAAAAAATTTCCGTTTTTCCTGGCATACAGTGGCAGTACGAGTGGGATGTAGCAAGATCCCTGTAATTTGGGAGGGAAAAAAACACATCAGGAGACCACCGCCTGGAGCACCTTACGCCCAAAATCCGCCGCAGAGGAGGAGAAGACGTCTAGCCGATAATGTTGAATGAAGGTGGAGAATGAGGACCAGGTAGCAGCCTTACAAATGTCTTCAGGTGAAGCCGCAGCCTTTTCTGCCCAGGAGGCTGCCATAGCCCTTGTGGAATGGGCCTTGATGGGCCATTGCAGAGTGAGGTCATTGGACTGGTAAGCCATACGGATGGTGTTCTCAAGCCATCTGGAAATGGAAGATTCGGGAGCCGCTTTCCCGGCTGAACGCCCGTAAAAATTTACAAACAGATGGCCCGAGGTACGGATGGAGGAGGTACGTGCAATATAAATCTCCAAAGCCCTTTTGACGTCCAACGTGTGCCATGCGGATTCCTCTGGAGAAGAAGGACACGGAAAAAAGGATGGAAGAACTAAGGGCTGATTGATACTCGACTTGGAGATGACCTTAGGGAGAAACAAGGGTTTGACATGCAGAACAACCTTATAACTATGAAAAATGGTGAAATCCGGAGAGGAGCAAAGAGCTTGGATTTCTCCTACTCTCCTGGCTGAGGTAATAGCCACCAGAAAAACCGTCTTGAGCGATAGAAGTTTCATGGATACATGAGCCTGCCTAACAATGGTAAGATCCCATGATGGAAAATGAGACCTCCTAGGAGGACGTCGGATAGTGGCGGCTTTAAAGAAACACCTAATTAGAAGGTGAGAGGCCAAATCAGAAAGAAAAAAATGACTAAGGGCCGAAATCTGCCCTTTAAGGGTCGAGACACTAAGGCCCAAAGCCAGACCCTCCTGTAAAAACTGAAGGATTGAGGTGATGGACGGAGGAAAAATTGTTAGATCCCTGGCGGAGCACCACAGGAGGAACTTGGTCCAAACTCGGAAATAAATTCTGGACGTCGAACTCCTCACTGATGTTAACAGAAAATCAGAGATATCTTTGTCAAGACCCTGGTTATGCAAAATCAGCCTTGCAACAGCCAGGCTGTCAGTCTGAATACTTGAAGGAGTTCCAGGCGAAGGTCGGTGTTCTCCAATAACTGTGCTGAAATCGGCAGTTCCCAACAGGTCACGGTCAACTGTTTGAGGAGGACAAACCAACTCCTGTTGGGCCAGTAAGGCAAAATGGCCAAGACCCTGGCCTCCTCGTAGCGGATTTTCTGCAGGACGCGCGGAATCAAAGCCACCGGAGGGAAGATGTAGGCTAACCGGAAATTCCACACCATGGAAAGACCGTCTAGAAAATGAGGTGAGTCCCACCTGTTGAGGTACGCAAATACTGGAACCTTTCGGTTTCGTCGAGTCGTCATCAAATCCACTTCCGGGAGACCGAATCGTGCCACCAAGGTGTAGAAGGTTCTTGAGGTCAAAGACCATTGTGTGTGAGACCACTTTGCCCTGCTTAGATCGTCCGCAATTAGATTGTAGCGGCCTCTGATATGAGTTGCCGAAATATCTTCCAAATGATGTTGGGCCCACGTCGCGTCCCACCTTGTTCGTTGAGATAGGCGACAGTCGTGGCGTTGTCCGATTGGATCTTTACCGCCTGACCCTCTATGTTGGGCCCGAAAACCAGGAGGGCCTGAAGAACTGTCTTCAGCTCCCGGAAATTTGAAGAGCGGACAGCATCTTCCGGAGCCCAATTTCCCCTTCGAAAAAGGGAACCCATATGGGCACCCCAGCCCAGACCGGAGGCATCCGTGGTAATAACTATCCAACTTCTGGGTTGGAAAGAGAGTCCTCTGGCGAGATGGGTCGACTGTTTCCACCAATTCAGTTGAGATAGGACCTGCCCAGAGATTGTGAAGGTAGTGTCCAGGTCCTCTTCTTGTTTGGACCAGTTCGATAGAATCTGCCACTGTAAGGGACGAAGCTGAGACCTTGCCCAAGGTACCGCCGGGATGGAAGCCGTGAGCAGACCCAGGACTCTCATTGCTTTCCTGATGGAGCAAGTTGGAAACCTTTGAAGAGCAGCGACCTCTTGTTTTATCTTTTTTAGCTTTGGCTGCGGAAGATAAATGCAGAGGGACATCGAGTCCACCAAAAACCCCAGGAATAGAATCCTGGTGGAAGGAGTGAGGTAAGATTTTTTTCCTGTTTATCAACCAGCCGTGTTTTTCCAAAAATCTCATTGTTGTGGATAGGTCTGAAAACAACTTCGCCCAAGAACCCGCCATGATCAGCCAATTGTCTAGATAAGGGATGATAGAGATATTCTGTTCCCTGAGGCGAGCCGTCAAAGGACAAAGAATCTTTGTAAAAACTCTTGGGGCTGATGACAGACCGAACGGGAGGTCCTTGAATTGAAAATGATGCACTCTCTGGTTGACGCGCAGAGCAAATCTGAGAAACTTCCTGGACGCCTCTGTAATTGGAACATGAAGATATGCGTCTTTCAGGTCTAGGGTGACCATAAAATCTCCTTTTTTCAGGACCTGTGTGACCGAGGTGATGCTTTCCATACGAAAACGCTGATAGGGGATACAGCGGTTGACCTTCTTTAGGTCCAGAACCGGACGAAAGGAGCCGTCCGGTTTTGGAACCAGAAATAACCGGGAATAGACTCCTTGGAATTTTTGGTGAACAGGGACCTTTTCTATCACTCCCTTTTTCAACAGTGTAATGCTTTCCGAATAAAGCGCCAAATTCTTTGTTACCGAGGGATAAGATGAAATCAGGAACTGGCGGACTGGAGGATGAAGGAACCTTATCCTGTAACACTCTGAAATAATCTTTCTAATCCACGGATTTTGCGTGGTCTGTTCCCAGGTGAGTCTGAAGTGCTGCAGGCGTCCTCCTACTTTGTCAGAACTTCCTCTTGTCCTGCTTTTTCGGCCGATCTTGGAATTTCTTATCTCCAAAGGAGCCATGAAAATTCTGAGATCTAGAGGATTGGTGAAAAGGCCCCGGGTTCCTATATGGATATCTACGATTCCACCTTGGTCTTCTATCCTGAGGCAGGGCTCTTTTAGTGTCTGAAATCTGTTTGATCAGGTCCTCCAAAGGAGCACCAAACAATTTATTCTTTTCCAAAAGTAAGTCACAAAGCACAGCTTTGGAAGCAGAATCAGCTGTCCAGGATCTTAACCACAGGGCTCTGCGTGCCACAGATGACAATGCCATGTTCTTAGCTGAGAGCTTCAAAGATTCATGAGCCGAATCAACAAAAAAACTGTTGGAAAGTTTCAAGTTCTTTAAAAGTCTCCAATCTCTGAATCGGCATCATCAGCGAGACAATCTTGCAAGGCCTGAATCCACATGTGCTGGGCCCTAGCAACCGCTGAACTGGATACCGCAACCTTGCACTTTGAACCTGCAGCCTGAAAAATACGCCTACACGATGTCTCTGCTCTTCTGTCCATGGGGTCTTTAAGCCCGGACACCTCACCAATAGGAAGAGTAGTCTTTCTGGAGAGTTGGGCGACCTGTACATCCACTTTGGGGGGTTCGTCCCAAGAATATTCCCCCTGAAGCCTGAACAACTGTTTGAATTGCTTGGAAATGAAGTCCCGTTTCCCCGGGTGCTTCCACTCCCTAGCAATAAGGTCATTAACCTTAGGCAAAACAGGGAAACCTTTGATTCTTCCCACATCATCCTCCAGAAGCAGACGCGTCACCTCCTTGGTGAATTTACGGAGGTCGTGGGGAGGAAAAAACATCTCGTCCTCCGAACTGTCACTTGATGAAGAAACTGAGGAACGGGAGATCTCACCAGAGGAAAAGTCTGACTGAGAAACAGATCTGGACCTCTTGCGCTTCCGTGTCGAACCAACCTTGACTTTCTCCTGGGTTTGAGCTGCCGAGAATTGAAAAGCCTCAAACGTCTGGGCCAAATTTTCCTGGAACCAACCAAGAAATGATTGCAGGTCTTTACGCTTCTCAGAAGCCAGTTGCTCTGCAGAGCAGGAGTTACACAATTTTTTCCTGCAGCCATGAGGAAGTGGAGTAGCACACTCAGAACAGGTTAAATGTTTGGCTTTAGAATTGGACTTTTTGAGAGCTGGAACAGGTCTTTTATCCTTATCCGGATTCTCTGTAGGCACCGGACTAGACATCTGATAAGAAAGAAAAAAGCGTAAATTTATTTATAAAACAAAATGCTCAGTAGCGCGATTGGATCTTTGGTGGAACGCAAGGACACCCGGGCGTGCGTACCACCAAACCGCGCATGCTCCCACTTTCTTGGCAACAAAAGGAAGAAATGCAGACCTCCTCCGTAACGCGAAACGCTACGGAGGGAAGACCTCTCTCTGCTCACCACCCGGGGAGCAATCGGAGGCTGCCAGAGCCCTAGGCAGCAACCCGTGCGCCTCACCAGCTTAAGAAAAAAACGGACTCCCTTTCCGGACCGAAGATTCCACTGTCCGTCCCTGAAAGGGACAAGAAAAAAACTGATTTCCTACGGTTGGCTCTGGTTTTATGGGTAAGGAGGAGGGGCTCCGGGGCAGTTAACCATTTCTGTTTCTTTAGATTCTACTTGTCCCTAAGAAAAGGACACTACCCACTCGTACTGCCACTGTATGCCAGGAAAAATAAGTTTTGTTGAAATGTGAGCCCACAAGGTGGCAGCGATGTCCCCTATTAAAAATACTGCACGCATCTTGTTTTGCAATGAAAAATGCAATTAAATTAATACAAAACAATTTAGTCTATTTTCTGTAGCACTCCTGGAATATTTCCTGTGAATAGCTCTGAACTGTGGCGCTTATGACCTCTGTTCAACTAACAATTTGTTTTAGTATTTAGACCAGACTAGTATAAATACCACTAGAAATATACCATCGCTTGCTTAATTCAACACCACAAACCCAAATTCTCATTGTTATAACACTTACTAATTAAAAGTGTCAGGAAGTGGTATAATTATATCTTGTAAACATTAACTTATCTTGAAGTGTATATTAAGTTTACCAACACACGTGTCTGTGTCATGTGGCGGTGATGTAACTTATGGGTCCTGTTTCTCTTTACCCACAGTACATCCCATTACTTATTTGCAAAGTATCTATTGTTATACTATTGGAGCATTGGTAGAGATAGCCCACAGCATAGCATTGTCCAAAATGTCTTGGTATGCCCCCTTCAGCATACCAAGACACTTTAGACAATGCTATGCTTCCAACTTTGTGGGAACAGTTTGTGGAAGGCCCTTTTCTATTCCAGAATAACTATGCCCCAGTGCACAAAGCAAGGTCCATAAAGACATGGTTGGATGAGTTTGGTGTGGACGAAGTTGACTGGCCTGCACAGAGCCCTGACCTCAACCCCATCAAACCTCTTTGGGATGAACTGGAATGGAGATTGTGAGCCAGGCCTTCTTGTCCAACATCTTGCTTGGATGAATGGGTAAAAAGCCTATCCAGAAAAGTGAACGCTGTTATAGCTGTAAAGAGGGGAACCAACTTCATATTATTGTCTATGTATTTAGAACGCAATGTCATAAAAGTCCCTCTTGGTATAGTGGTCAGGTGTCCCAATACTTTCATCCATATAGTGTATGTGCAGGCTGCAATGGAAGGACATACCTTAGCTAGGTGATTTTCACTAATCAGTGCACCCATGCAAGCTGTTGGATCAGTGGGTGATCCGACCCTCCAATTCTTGGTGGCTTCTACAAATCTCTTCAGAAAATCTTCATAGATTGTCCTCTGAACATAAATTCTACTTGTACAAAGACAGATTTCACCCTGCAGAGGGAAACCACAAACATGTTGGTGAAAAAAATTGTATATATTTTCTAAACCATCTAAAATATGGATTGTATAAGCTTGCATAAAGGAATATGATATGTATTTTGCCTTGTCCCAGAGCCAGATTATACTTAAAGGTAAGCAAGCAGGGTGCTGGGTTGTATAGCTAGAGGTATTGTTAGCAAAAAGAGAAAGGTGGTTCTGCCATTTTACAGACCTCGACCTCTTGCTAGATCTCACTTAAAGTATTGTGAATAGTTCTAGAGACACCAGAAGCTCTAATGAGGGCTACTAAAAAGGTAAATGGTTTGTAGGATAAAATTATCAGGAAAGATGAAGTGATCCCAATATGTATAGCTTGGTGGAAAATGGAGTGAGGTCAGAAACATTTAAATACATAAATGGATTTAACAAAGTACAAGGGGGAGGCTTATTAGAAGCTCACCTAAATTTAAGATGAGACAAAGGACTGATTATTGTTACTTCATAAACACTACATGCGTCATACATAGTTATTACATGGTATGGTTTTACACATAACATAATAATCTATTCCTTAGCAGACCTAAAAATTAGGTTAATAAAACCTCAGATGAACAACACATGACATATTACACTGTGTCATGATTTACTCAACAAAAATAAAACCAAAACTGAGAAGCCATGTGTGAAAAACTAAGTATACTCGGGGCAATATGGCGGTGCTTGCTGTGATGTCATCTCTCCAATCATCTGATGGAGGGAGAGGATATCACCGAGAGCTCCATTGTTTTGCCCTAACTTGAACTAAGGGAAATATGGCAACTTTCAGTGATAGGGGGATCAGGGAGAGGACGTCACTGAACGCACCCCCATATTGCCCTGAGTTCAAGTTAGGGCAAAATGACGGCCTTTTCATAAGCACCGCCATTTTACCAGAAGTTCTCGCCGGGTTATGTCCGCAGAGATAAGTAAGAAGACAGCAGATAAAAAAGATGGAAGAAAAAAGTTTAAGAAGATGTGGAAGTGGAAGTGGTCAGCAGAAGCTGAAGTGGTCGGCATAGAAGGGAAACACACAGAGAGCATGAGAGAGAGTAAATGAAAATGAGAGCGTGAGAGCTGTGGATGAAGATAGCAGATTGAAGAGACAAGAGAAGAGAAGTGAAAAGATAAAAGATGATGAAAAAGGACATGTGGAATGAAGATGCAGAAGTAGAAGTGGTCTGCAGAGATGGTAGGCTAACATTTAGACAGCACAAGAGAGAGAGTAAATGAGAGTGTGAGACTAGGCCAATAATTTCAGGCAAAAATTCAGAGCTTTTTGCTTTGTTTTTGTCTGATTCGAGGGGGGGGGGCTGGCCTCCTTTTTGGGGCTTTGTATGAATCATAGAATTTACCTAAATTCTGTAAACTTGCAATTTGCACAAATACGAATGCACAAGTCTAATATAAACCCTTATAAAGGGGTTCACCCTTTGGACGACATACTGTATGCTTTCTTGGGGACTGATAAACTAAGAGCCATCTCCCTGCATCTCCCTAAAGTGGCTCTACATGTAGGTCTGCCCAACAAAGGCTGACCGTTCTTCTCCACTGGGGCAACACTGCAAGATTTATTTTGGAAGATTAACCCCAGGGCCTGAAACTGGAGGCCTGTTGATGCTTGGTTTCCGGACACATACATACTTCATAATGAATACTATATACCATACATCCTATGAGGCTAAATGTGAAGGGAATTAACCCCTTCGTGACAAAGGCTGATTTTATTTTTTGTACCCTTCGTGACAATGGCTGTTTTAACATTTCTGCGCTGCTCGTGTTTAGCTGTAATTTTCTTCTCTCGTTTACTGAACCCACACACATTAGATATTGTTTTTTTCAGGACAAGAAGGGCTTTCTTTAGATGACATTGTTTTGATTGTATCATATTATTTACTATTAAAAAAAGTATAAAATATGGTGAAAAATTTAGAAAAAAATGACTGTTTCTAACTTTTAGTTGAAAAATCTTTTACTCATCTATAAAAGGTAATAAAAAAACCTGCTAAATAGATTCTACTATTTGTCCTGAATTTAGAAATACCCAATGTTTTTATGTTTTTTTGCTTTTTTCTGCACGTTATGGAGCAATAAGTACAGGTAGCGTTTTGCTATTTCAAAGCCATTTTTTCCAAATCTGGTAATTCTTCCCCCCATGTGCCATTTCGGGTATCTTTGAAGCCGGCCAATGCAATTTACCCCATCAAATCATATATTTTTGAAAACTAGACAGCCCAGGGTATTCCAAATGCTGGTATTTTAACCCTTTCCAAGCACTTATTCTACCATCAGCCTTTGTCAAACTTTATGGTAGTAATTTTTTTTGCATTTGTTTTTTAACACACATTTTACTTTAGGTATGAATAAACAGGTTCTGGTATATGTCACTATCAAAAAACACCCCAATATGTGTTCAGCAACATCTCCTGAGCGCAGTGATACCCCACATGAATGATTTTGCCTGGCTGTTTGGGGGCAAAAGGGCCACATTTGGGGCATGCACATTTTTCAATGTTGAACTTTGGCATTTGGGGATCCACTGCCCATGCCCTATTTGGTACATCTTTGAGCCGGGCCATTTCAGTGTGCCCAATAAAGCTATATATTTTTGAAAACTAGACACCCCAGGGTATTTCAAATGCTAGTATTTTAACTCTTTCCATGCACCATATCTACCACCAGTCTTTGTCAAACATTGTGATAGTCATTTTTTTGCATTTGTTTTGTCACACACATTTTACTTCAGGTATGAATTAAAAAGTTCTCGTATATGTCACTATCACAAAACACCCCAATATGTGTTCAGCAACATCTCCTGAGCGCAGTGATACCCCACATGAATGGTTTTGCCTGGCTGTTCGGGGGCAAAAGGGCCACATTTGGGGCATGCACATTTTTCAATGTTGAACTTTGGCATTTGGGGATCCACTGCCCATGCCCTATTTGGTACATCTTTGAGCTGGGCCATTTCAGTGTGCCCAACAAAACCATATATTTTTGAAAACTAGACACCCAGGGTATTTTAAATGCTGGTATTTTAACTCTTTGCATGCACACATTTTACCACCAGCATTTTTTCAAAGTTTGCAGTAGTATTTTTGTGTGTGTATTTTTCCCACACACACCTACTTTATGTATGAATTTACAGCTCCTGGTATATGCCGCTGTCACACGACACCCCAATATGTGTTCAGCAACATCTCCTGAGTACAGTGATACCCCACATGCATGGGTGTGTCATTTTTGGGGGGAACTAAAAGGCCACATTTGGTACGTGTGCATTTTTCTAATTGGAAATTAGATGTGTGGCCATCCTTCCCCCCGTGTTAATTGGGACCTTGTTGAACCCGGCCAATTCAATTTACCCCATCAAATCATACATTTTTTAAAAGTAGACACCCCATGGGCATTTAATATGCCAGTATTTTAACTCTTTCCATGCGAGAATTGTTTTAAGCTAATATGCTAATTTTAGGACTTGCTCACAAAAATATATTTTTTATATATATATTTTTTTTTTTTGCCTTTTTTTTATTTTTTGGAAAAAAATTTTCAACTTGAAGGTTCCCCTGATAGTGACATCAGTGGGAAATTATTTTTACATTTTACTGTTTTTTTACTATTTTTTTTCTAATTATTATTAATTTTATTTTATTTTTAATTTATTTTTTCTAATCACACTGTGATTAGAAAGCTGAGCTCCATTGACTTGCATGGTTGAATGCAGTACCTATATTCAACCTGCAAGTGGAGCCAGAGTTCTCTAGAGGGTCTGGACTTTATTGTTTTTCTTTATTGAATTTTCCCGGACCGCCGCCATCTTGCTGATGGCGAAGATCACCGGCAGCTGCGGCTGTGACCGCTCTCCGGAGCGGTCACAGTCCATCCCCAGGTAAGTGTTTGGTGTCGCTGGATGCCTCCTGATCGAGGTATTCCAGCGACACCATTTAAGTTTAGGAGGCGATCGTTGATCGCCTCCTAAACGCTTTTAAAACGGGCGTCCGCCGCCATACAAAGTATGGCGGATGTTGATGCCCCGGGGAGGGGCCAGAGATGGCCCCTTTGTGCCGATAATGGCGTTGCTGAATGCCTCGAGGTCGAGGCATTACAGCAACGCCGTTTCGGTGCAGAAAGCGAAAATAGATCGCTTTCTGCACCCGTTTAATGACGTGCTGGTCCTGGCACGTCATTTGTCATCAAGGGGTTAAACTTGCAAAAGATAGACATAAAGCTATCCTAAATATAAAACAAGACAAAGAATGGATTATGGTCTTAATATTAGAAAAAACACACGGACTAGATGGGCTGAATAGCAAATGACAAATATCAGCAAAATTAAAGGTTTTTCTTTAAGAGTTTCATTTCATTCACATTCCGCTCTACTGGAAATTAGGTCACCGCACTCTCCCATGTGAATGGGAAAGACTCAGCAGCAGTGGGCAATTGAATAATAAAAATGCTGCAGTGTCAATAGATAAATAGCAGGTTTTATTTCTTACCAAATTGGTGCACATCTAGAGGAAGCCAAGAAGAAAACGTTTCTTATAATTGGAGAAATACTAAAAAATATAGATTTTAAAACAGACAGGAGGCTTCATATTATGCATTAAATCCTTCTTTACTACTCCCAGCAGCAAATAGTTAACAGAGAAAAAAAAAACAAAAAAAACACAAACGGTTGAACAAGAAATCTATAACACAGGTGTGCAATCAAGGTGAACACAGGTAACCAATCAATAAACAGCAGGTAGAATAAGAGCAAGGTCCCCCCATATATCATCCTCTTTCTTTGCTGCTCCCTGGAAAAGATAAGTATCCTGCACATTTACTAGATTACTATTTTGGCATTTCCTAATTATATATTTTTCACCTACATCTGCTAGTTTGTGAAATACATATTCACATTTCCTTCTCTTTCACACACTGACCGGGCTGACCCCCAAGACTGTTATACCTCTTTGCGGTCTGTATTTTGGTTTCCCTGCATGACTTACATGACTGCAACACACCTGGTTCCGCCCCCTCGTACTCGCGAGCGTTGCGGACCCGCCCCCTTTCCCCAGCTGGTTGTCAGCTGTTCTCCCGCTCTTTTTGTTTTCCCTCACAGTACACAGTCAGAGTTTTGGGATTACCTCAGGATTTAGTCGTTTTTTCTCCCTACTCACCCATTTTGTAACTTAGTACCCCTATTATATTGTTTCCCTCATGTCCAAAGATTGCTCTAATATGCCTTCTGAGGACATTAACCCCTCTCCTTCCCCTGAAGGGGATTCTGTAAATGAGGAACACTTCCAGAGGATTTTAGACTCAACAGTTAATAAAACTGTTTCTTCAGCAATTGCCTCTGCCATGGCCTCTATGCAGGATTCCATTGCCCAATCTGTGGCATTGGCCATTGCCCATTCCACTGCAGGTACACCTAGTACCTCACATGCTTCATACCACAGGACCCCCTCTGACCATTTCTGGTCAGCAGAGGAGTCTGTACGCCAGCTAGCCACTGACATTAAGAGGTCTGGGAAGGCCACCCAGAAAAGACGTCATTGTTTTATTGACACACCCCAAGAATCGCCTAAAAAGCGTAGGGGGCAATCTAAAGATGACGAACAGGCCTTACGCTCTGAGCGTAAAACTACCGAAGGTGTCAAACAACCCTTCACACGACCCTCTACCCGTGAGGAAGACAAACGGGCACGCAAGGCTGCTTTAAGGAGCAAACCTGACTCCTATTTCACCTCTTCATCTACCGATTCTTTCGATTCTAACTCAGATTCAGACGATTCGGAATACAAGCCTCCCACTTCATCAGACTCGGAGGCTCAAGAGACTGACCCTCATAATGGGGAAGATAAAAATGCACCAGTTTTACTGGATTCAAAAGGGCAACCATTGTTTGACCCAGAGTTAATTGCTCACCCTCGCTCAGCAGAGTGGATTCCGAACACTCATATTTCCAAATATTTCATGACCTGGCTAAGAAAGCCTCTAGATAAGGCAACACGTAACAAATTAAGGGCTGAATGCCCCAGGCCTACCTTACCTAATAAAGTCACGCAGACCCCTGAATTGGATCCTACTATGGTCCGTTTCCTGTCCAAATCAGGAAAGAATCCTAACAAAGGCCTGGACAGGTCTTTTAAATCATGCCAGGACAAGGTGTTGGACATAACAGGCCCGCTGGCAAAAATGTTTGAATTAGTTGAGAGAGGACCGGTAGCAATAATATTACAAGTTATGGATATTAGATTAATAGGGACAGAACGTTGATCCAGGGATTTATTCTGATTGCCATATTTGGAGTCGGGAAGGAATTTTCCCCCTGGTATGGGGCAATTGGCATCTGCTTCATAAGGGTTTTTTGCCTTCCTCTGGATCAACACAGTAGGGACACAATATGTATATAGGTTGAACTTGATGGACTTTGGTCTTTTTTCAACCTTATGAACTATGTTACTATCTGTTGACAACAGCATTATCAAAGGATGGCTCCAAAGGGCTATTTGTTTCCTAGGCAACGCAAACTCCTCACTATCAGTCGAGCGTAGACGCTCGATCCTTATGAAGATTGACCAACAACTCACACATGTGGCTGAAAATGAACCGGGCCCCTCTGCGGAAGGTCTCCTATTCGGGGACTCTTTCATAAAAGATATCGGGAAATATGTGAATATTTTTACATCCCTCGATAAAGCCCAAAGTTCTATTAAAAAAAGTATTCAACCCAAAGGTTTTTGGGAAGGCTGGGAAAGGCAGGGGCCACTTCCCCAGCCGTTCATCTCAGAGATACGGCTCCAGAGGCTCTCGATCCTCATCGTACCAACAGTACAAGGAGACCTCCGAAACCTCACCCTTCTTTCCTCAAAGAAGCCGACCTTGGCGGTCCCGAGGATACCGAGGGGTATCACGATCCAAAACGTCGACCGGTAGGTCCCATAACACGTCCCCTTTCTTCCCCAGTAAACTTTGGAGGCAGACTGGGTCATTTTTTCCATATATGGGAACAGATTACATACGATCCATGGGTTTTAAACACCATCAAAGGTTACCTGATAGAATTCGTAACCGAACCCACCCAGGTGACACCCCCTGGTCCCATTCATTTCTCCACACACGACCAATTATTAGTCGACAACGAGATTACCGATCTGGCATCCAAACAGGCCATTATTCAAGTCCCTCTTGCCACTCCAGGCTTTGTAAGCAATATCTTCTTCGTAAAAAAGAAGGATGCAGGCTACAGACCTGTCATAAATTTAAAACATCTAAACAATTACGTCAAATACCAACATTTCAAAATGGAGGGAATACATTTTCTCAGAGATTTGTTAATTTTCAACGATTGGTTTATCAAGATAGACCTAAAGGATGCTTACCTGACGGTACCCATCCATCCCTCACACCAACACTTCCTCCAATTCATTTGGAAACGCCAGAAATGGCAATTTACATGTTTACAATTTGGTTTATCTTCAGCACCATGGTGCTTCACAAAACTACTCAAACCAGTAGTCGCTCTATTGAGGAGCAGGGGCATACGACTTATGATATCCTCATCATGTCCCTGCCAAGACTGCCAGACACTACGCACTCATATGGGGTGGACCATTTCTCTACTTACGGACCTGGGTTTCATCATCACCGAGAAGAAATCAGTTTTGATTCCTTCTCGGGAAATGGAATTCTTAGTTTTCCTGGTTGACTCTCATTCGGCCACACTCAGTCTTCCTCCTCGGAAACTAAAAACTATTCGCAAAGCGATACGTTCAGTACTCAACAAACATTTAATTTCGCTACGCAATCTAGCTCGCATTGTGGGTCTCCTCTCAGCATCCATTCAGGCTGTTTTCCCGGCCCCGCTACATTACCGGGCCCTTCAACGCCTGAAGGCCCAACTTCTGCGGGAGTGCCTGGGATATTCAGACGAGATCCCTCTGACGACAGAAACATGAGAAGAACTCTTGTGGTGGCTTCACCACATCTGCAAATGGAACGGGAAAGCAATTTTCAGTTCTTTTCCAGATTTGGTCATAGAATCAGACGCCAGTCGACTGGAATGGGGAGCCCGTTGTGGCGCCATGTCTACCGGAGGGAAATGGTCCCCACACGAACTTCTTCTTCACATAAATTGTTTGGAATTGTTAGCCGGATTTTCTCCGTCAAAAGCTTTGTGACGGACAGGACCCCATTGTTGTGTCCTTCTCAAACTAGACAACATCTCTGCGGTGCAGTACATAAACTGATTGGGAGGTACCAAGTCCAAAGCATTAGCGGATATTGCCAAAGAATTCTGGCATTTCTGTTTAGACAGACACATCGTCCTTCGGGCCGAGTACCTGCCCGGTTTATCAAACACCATAGCCGACTGGAACTCTCGTTTCCTCTTAGACCTCAGCGATTGGATGTTGGACCCAAACATTTCCATCGCATATCTTCCCTGTGGGGCCCATTCAGCATAGATCTCTTTGCATCAAGACTGAATCGCCAACTCGAAATCTTTTTCAGCTGGCGGCCAGATCCCGAGGCAAGGGGCCAAGATGCCTTCCTCCACTCGTGGTCGGAGGGAACCAATTATGCTTTCCCTCCATTCGCCATGATTCCCCGAGTTCTCCTTCACACGAAATCCCAGAGAGCGACCATAGCCATCATAGTACCTCTCTGGCCAATGCAACCATGGTTTCCCCAATTGCTCAGCATGATGATAGACGTACCCAGATTGCTCCCATCACACGACCACATCCTCCACGACCCTTGCGGGAGGACCCCATCCACTGATTCTATCCAACCATCTACATCTGATGGCATGCTTAATTTCGGGTCAATCTCATCTAATCGAGACCTTTCGGACTCGACTAAGAACATCCTATCAGACGCCTGGGCTCCGGGTACCCGTATCAATTATGGATCAGCCTGGAAACTTTGGGTTCGTTGGTGCTTGGAGAGACACGTGTATCCCACACATGCCACTATAGCCCACATACTTAATTTCCTTTCCTTTCAATTTGATATGGGTAAGGCATATCGCACGCTAAATGTATATCGATCACCCATTTCTGCCAAACACACCCCGATTTTTTATTTTTTTTTCAAGTCTCCGTTTAATAAAAGATCAGGTATACAACAATGTGTTACATCCGAAAACATACCAAAAGGCACATGTATAGTACAGAAGCACAATGCACTGCAAAATAAATCACGATGAATCAATGGTCATAGGCAAACGACATATCGGTTCACAGGGCGATAATCATCAGAGGTCTGCGGTAACCCATCAAGCACGGTAAAGAAGCAATAAAGTGGCGCATTTGGGCATAAAAAAAGGTGTCTTGCGGGCGCGGCCGAGACGCCCCTATCAGAGTCTGCAGCGGTTTGACTGAGTCCGAGTCAGAAATATGATAGAAACGCAAAATACCGGAAACTAAAGGAGAAAACGGTCTAGCCCTGCCTGTTCTGTAGCCAGGGGCAAAGGCAGGATTGTCAGAGATGGGGAAGAGAGGGCTAGTGGAGGACGTCAAAGAACCCTTGGACATGTATTTCCGGAGGACCCGCATAGTCGGGGAAATGGTGCAATGTTTAAGGCGAGCGGTGGGCCGGGAGGGGGTGGACAGCCACGGATAAGAGTGTATGGGGTGCGGGAGAGCGTCCTCCTCCAGTGTCACCCACTGCTTAGGAGCCCTAATAGTCCACTCAACCACACGACGCAGATGAGCCGCATGGTAATACAGCTCCAAGTGTGGGACACCCAGGCCTCCCAGGAGCTTAGGACGAACCAGATGGGAAAAAGCGAGGCGATGAAAACACACCCCGATTGACTCTCTACCTACTGGTTAACATCCCCTGATTTGTAAACTTATGCGAGGTATTCGGTTCAAACGCCACCCTCAACCTAAATACACCTGCACATGGGATGTTAATATTGTACTGCAACTTTTGAAATCCTGGGGACCTAATGACTCTCTTCCTCTAAGACTAGTGTCCTTTAAGCTCACCATGCTCCTTTGCCTGATTTCCTTCAAACGAGTTTCTGATGTGAAGGCATTAGACCTTACCTCGCGAAACTTCTCTCCATCTGGAGTTTCCTTTTCAATTCTCAGACGTACTAAAACTCATACCTCATCTGTATTTTACCCGTCTTTTCCTGACCACCCTGACCTGTGTGTAGTTCACTGCCTTAGAACATATGAGACCGCAACTTCTTCCCTTCGTAATCCTACTCTTCCTCAACTTCTTATCTCTTTTCGCAAACCTTTTCTCCCTGTCTCTACGATGACCCTAGCTAGATGGGTTAGAACCACCATGGAGATGGCGAACATCGATGTCTCTCTATTTGGGGCTCATTCCACTAGGAATGCAATGTCTTCTAAGGTTTTCCGAGCCGGGGGATCTTTAGCTGACATCATTAAGGCCGCTGATTGGTCTTCAGACTCCACTTTCAGAACTTTCTATTTTAAGCCTGAGGTCCATGTTTCAACTGTAATTTTGTGACATAATTGGCTAGATCATAGCGTTGAACATGCATAATATGAAGCCTCCTGTCTGTTTTAAAATTTTTGATTTTCCTAGCTTTGCGTATGAAAATATAGATTTTATTAAAGACAGGAGGTGAATATTATCCCACCCTATTAACCCAACCCTGTTTTTTATACCGTTTTAGCATAAAGACTACAGCACAGTTAGCGATCTCCTGTTCATTGCCATTCGGTTCCGGTTACAAGATTTTTTTCCAGTTCGCAGCGTGAAAGAGGATTATATATGGGGGGACCTTGCTCTTATTCTACCTGCTGTTTATTGATTGGTTACCTGTGTTCACCTTGATTGCACACCTGTGCTATAGATTTCTTGTTCAACCGTTTAGTTTTTTTTGTTGTTTTTTTTCTCTGTTAACTATTTGCTGCTGGGAGTAGTAAAGAAGGATTTAATGCATAATATTCGCCTCCTGTCTTTAATAAAATCTATATTTTCATACGCAAAGCTAGGAAAATCTAAAATTATAACCCACAACAGCTGATCTCTTATGCCAGACAGGTAAAAGACAGACTGGAAATATAGACTTGCAGTGCATTTTGTAACCATTGTGCCAGATCCTAATTTGCTGTAAAACATTGATACAATGCTAAGTACACAGCTAGAGTTTTATAATGTATGTGTATAGAATGCAGAGAGTTGCTGTGAATGGATGTTTCTCAGACTGCACACAGGTATTAAGTGGAGTGTCTCAGTGGTCTGTCCTGGGTCATCGTCTTTTTAATTTATTTATAAATGATCTCCCAAGCTGCATTGAAAGCCATGTCACAGTTTTTCCTGATGACACAAAATTAGGCAGGGTAAATCAGACTAATCTTGATGTTTCTTCTTTGCAGGAGGATTTAGACAGAGTTGGGGGCTGGGCGTGCAGGTGGCAGATGTGGTTTAACATAGACAAATGCAAAGTTATGCATTATGGTAAAAATAAGTGATTATAAGACGACCCCCAAAATCTAAATATTAATTTAGGAAAAAAACAAAAAGCCTGAATATAAGACTACCCTATAGGAAAAAAAGTTTTACTAGAAAATATTAATTCATGTAAACAATTTTTTCATATTTAATAAAAGCTATGATTGAGAAAAATATATATTTTTTTATTTCCTTTTATTTGCCAACCTGCCCCCCCAGTTATGCACATCTGCCCCCAGGGTTGCCACTCTGCTCCCAGAAATGCCTTATACCCCCTATTTGCCACTCTGCCCCATGATGTGTCTTTTAACCCTCTATATGCCACTCTGCCTCCAGAAATGCCTTATACCCTCCTATATGCCACTCTGCCCCATGATATGCCTTTTAACCCCCTATATGCCAGGGGGTTAAAAGGCATATCATGGGGCAGAGTGGCATATAGGGGTTAAAAGGCATTTCTGGAGGTATATATATATATAAACTGCTAACAGCAATCACACTCCTATCAAGCCAAGGCAGCCAGTACATGCTGGAACCTGGGGATGATAGGCGTGTGAGTACAGCCTCCCTATGCCATGCTACCACCACCACCCCCTTACACATCCATGCTCTCACACACACACTCATTCACAAACATTTAAATACTCATTCATTCCATTAATCACACATACTTGCTCAAAAACCCTCCCCCACCCCCTTACCTGAACTGCAGATCTCTCACTCGAAGACTTCTGCAAGGGCCCGGCTGTGCGAGCAACTTCTCTGGCCCCGCCCCCAGAGGAAGGAGGGGGAGGCAGAATTATGTGACACTCTGCTAGCTTCCTGTTCTCCTGCTGCTAGTAGAAGAGACGCTGCTCGCGACCAAAGCACCGGTAAGCAGCCTGGCCCCAGCGGACATTTTTTTGAGGTCTGATTACAAGACGACCTCGATTATAAGACGTATAAGACATTTGCTCTGAAAAAAACCTCGTCTTATAATCGAGCAAATATGGTAATAAAAATGCAACCTATACTATGAATGTAATATCCTTGGGGAAACAGACTTGACAGCAGTGCACAATGCAAGCAGCTGCAAGGGCCAATAAGGTCTATGAATATGCGGTACAATTCTGGGCACCGGTCCTTAAAAAGGACATTATGGAACTAGAAAGTGCAAAGGAGGGCTACAAAATTAATAAGGGGATTGAAAGATACTAGTTGTGAAGAGAGACTAAAAAAGTAAAAATTATATACACTGGAAAAACTGAGGGGATAGTATAACATTATATAAATATATGCAGGGCCAATATAAAGAGTTCTTCAGTGACCTGTTCATCAACAGAAATGTACAAAGAACAAGAGGCCACCCTCAGACTCGAAGAGCAAATATTTCATAGACGACAAAGGAAGGGATTGTTTACGGTAAGGACAATAAAGGTATGGAATTCACTGCCAAGAGAGGTGGTATTATCAAATACATAAGATGCCTTCAAAATGGGTCTGGATATTTTTTTTTACATGGCTATAAATAGAATATTTTAGAGCTTCTTGATCCAATGAGAAATCCGATTGCCTTTTGGAGTCAAAAAGGAATTTTTCCCCCTGATGGCAGAATTTGTAGTAGCTTAATTAGGTTTTTTTGCCTTCTTTTGGACCAAGAGTAGGACGGTTAGGTAGAAGGGTTGAACTTGATGGACTTTCAACCTTATGTACTATGTATGTAACTACAAAGTGCTGTAAGAGAAATGGCCAAAATAAGAAGTAAACAACCCATATGGTACCACACTGAGGAGGAGAGTCAACCCATACTCACCATTATATAGTGGCAATACAGAGGACATTATATAGATGTGCTGTAAGCTAATTTAGTGCGCTGCTGAGGCTCTGTTAGCAAGGTATGTACACACTACATTTGTTCCAAACATTTATCATGGTGTTAAGTTAGATGTGATTACCCATTATTGTATTAATAATGTTTACTATGCAGGAAACTGTGTAGATGTGATCCTGCGCTCCTGCAGATACTTACTTGATTAGAAAAACTTGACTTGACTGTGGTGTCGATGCACTCATCTAGGTTGGCATCTTCAAATATTAGAGCTGGATTCTTGCCTCCAAGCTCCAAAGACAATTTTTTGCAGCATGGGGCACTTTTTTCAATAATGCGCTGTGCCGTAACTGTGCTACCAGTAAAAGAGATGATTGGAACATCAGGATGACACACTATGGCCTCTCCTGCTCTAGGACCTGTACCAAACACCAGGTTTACTACACCTGGTGGAACACCTTGAAGAAAAATGGAAAATAAAATTTCACAAAGTAAAATAATTAGAAATTAGAAAGGCCAATCCAAATAGGAGTTCACCCTGCTCTGTCTTGCAGACAATTAAGGACAGTGTCAGAAGGTGCATAAGACTTTTAATGTTAAAGGAAAAATTGTAAATTGCCATGCAAGTCTAAATGATTACGCTTAAGATTAAGCACCTGTGTGTGAAATGTCTTTATATTCCTATACTCCATATTCTATGGCTTCATATTCCTTTTGCTTATGTATTTGTGAATAAAGAGGATTTGTATCATACCTCTTGGTGTTGATTGGTTTCATTACTTGTGGATTTGGATTACAGCTTACCTGTTTGGACTGTCAATAACATTACCTGCTTCCTTCATAAGTCTGCACATCATCCATGCAGTGACTGAGGTCATCTCACTGGGCTTAGCCACAACTGTATTTCCACATGCAATGGCAGGTGCAATCTTCCAGGTCAATAAATAAAGGGGCAGATTCCAAGGACTGATTAAGCCAGCTAACAGGAGAAAGACAATTATTCACATGCAAATAATCAATATTAGCTTTACCTTCCTCTGTAACCCCGCAGCATCATTACCTACTCCAATTGGAGTGCGCACGGTATAATGCATGCAGTTCATGTGGTCCATCTGTGTACATTCAGTGGTATGATGAAGAATTGAGGATGCAAAGAATCGGAAATTGTACACTGACCGTGGGATATCCACTGTCCGAGCAAATGTAACCGTTTTTCCTGAAAGAATGGCAGCGTTAGTTTACAAGGTACAGGTATGAAAGTGAGAGACAGAGTTTTAGAGTAAGCGAGAGTGTGAGAGAGTGATTGAGTGTGAGTGACAACAACTGAACACAAAATGCCCTCCAATTATCATCTTAACCAAAAGGGCAGGAAATGATGGCCTGAAAACTAATGGGCCAAAAATGAAACAAATAAATACATCCACATAATTTTTGATTAATTTGCATAATTACTTATGACCATGAAGGCAATGATACCAATAATATTGCTAGAAATGTGTAAATACTGTTTTTTTCTATCAAATACCTCAATTACACAAACAAAAAACACTTTTAAAGGTCTCAGTAAAGCCCTGCCCCCTAAACCAGCCTTTAGGAAATTGAGCATATACCCACAATGCACTAGTAACCATCCACTAACACATTATATACAGTATCTAACAAAAGTGATTACACCCCTCACATTTTTGTAAATATTTTATTATATCTTTTCATGTGAAGAAATGACACTCTACTACAATGTAAAGTAGTGAGTGTACAGCCTGTATAACTGTACATTTACTTTCCCCTCAAAAAAAACAACACACAGACATTAATGTCTAAAACCTTGGCAACAAAAGTGAGTACACCCTTAAGTGGAAATGAGTCGTTGCTCTACAGAAAGATGGCCTAGGCTATAAGAAGATTGCCAAGACCCTGAAACTGAGCTGCGGCTAGGTGAGCAAGACCATACAACGGTTTCACAGGACAGGTTTCACTCAGAACAGGCCTCCCCATGGTCGACCAAAGAAGTTGAGTGCACATGCTCAGCGTCGTATCCAGAGGTTGTCTTTAGGAAAAAGACGCATGAGTGCTGCCAGCATTGCTGCAGAGGTTGAAGGGGTGGGGGGTCAGCCTGTCAGTGCTCAGACCATACGCCGCACACTGCATCAAATTGGTCTGCATGGCTGTCGTCCCAGAAGGAAGCCTCTTCTAAAGATGATGCACAAGAAAACCCGCAAACAGTTTGCTAAAGACAAGCAGACTAAGGACATGGATTACTAGAACCATGTCCTGTGGTCCGATGATACCAAGATGAACTTATTTGGTTCAGATGGTGTCAAGCGTGTGTGGCGGCAACCAGGTGAAGAGTACAAAGACAAGTGTGTCTTGCCTACAGTCAAGCATGGTGGTGGGAGTGTAATGGTCTGGGCCTGCATGAGTGCTTCCGGCGCTGGGGAGCTATAGTTCATTGAGGGAACCATCAATGCCAATGTGTACTCTAACATCCACCAGCAACGTGATGTCATCACGGAGGAGTGGAAGAGGACTCCAGTGGCAACCTGTGAAGCTCTGGTGAACTCTATGCCCAAGAGGGTTAAGGCAGTGCTGGAAAATAATGGAGGCCACACAAAATATTGACACTTTGGGCATTTCCACTTAGGGGTGTACTCTTGTTGCCAAGGTTTTAACTCAACTGCGTGTTGAGTTATTTTGAGGGGAAAGCAAATTTACACTGTTATACAGACTGTACACTCACTACTTTACATTGTAGCAGAGTGTCATTTATTCAGTGGTGTCACATGAAAAGATATAATAAAATATTTACACAAATGTGAGTGGTGTACTCACTTTTGTGAGATACTGTATGTGGAAGCTGCATTGCTTTTTGAACACCTAAGTGCTCTCAAATGTGCAGCAGTTATTCACACCTTTATGCTGACACTGCTTCAAAACTAACTTTGATCTATGCATCTGCAAGAAATTTAACAAAAAATACAAAGGTAAATTTTTAATGCTTGGTGTGCTATAGCAACAGAGATGTTGAAATGTAAACTCAGCACATTGACCCCATTGTTTTTGATAAGTTAGGTCATGGCGCTTTAAGACAGGTTTGTGCCAATGCTAATCTCCTACTGCATTATATTTATTGCTAAGAAAGCATTTTTATGCAAACTTTCTCAGACAAATGGCATAAGATGCAAACCGCTAAACATGATAAACAAAAACTAGGTTCCTTTAAAATGGTTAAGCAGAGTCAAAAGAGAACTTAACCTCCCAGCATATGCCAGAGTAGGAAAGTGAGCTAAAAATTATTTGCATAAAACTAAAATGGCTTGCCCAAAATAAATTCAAGTAACAAGCGCTTGGGTATTTCCTAGCAGTCTGTACACCTCCTCACTTGGATTAAATACGTTGCATATAGCACGCATCAATCGCAATTTCCTCCGAAAATACCCCAATAGATTGTTCACATATCTTTGGTTTTATCTCTGACCATGATCACACAATTTATTTACAGCATAAAATTTAACCAAAATATACTATATATATATATATACATACATATATATATATATATATACATACATACACACACTTAGTTTGCATACCAACCTTTCTTTACTAAGCCAAATGCAGCCCACAAAACAAGTACATGCTGCTAATTGATTTAAATTGTGTTTAAATGCATTTGTATGTAAGTCTAGATTTATATGTAGCTTGTGAGTAGAGCTTGCTGAGTTGAAGTTGATAATTGTTCCTGTAATGCCACTAATGATCATTAAATAAAACTAATTGTTATAACCTTGGTCTTTAGACTCTGCTTCGGCAAACCCATCAAGGTTTCTCTCAATCAGGTCAGCCAGCTTGCACATTATTGCAGATCGGTCCTGTGGTCTTCTGGAAGACCAGTCTGGAAATGCAGCTTTAGCAGCTCTAACTGCTGCATCAACCTTGGGAAATAAGCACAATAGTATATGATACAAATAGGTACATGCTATCACTGCGGATTACTTTTCAAATTTCTCCTGAGGAAGCCCCTTTAAAGGTGAAACGCGTTGAGAAACAGAAAAAGAAGAAAATCGCAGTATTGTTATATTATCGGAGAGAAACTTGTGAGGACTTTGTCTCCCTTCTCTGGATCACAGACTTTTTAAGTTGAACGCTCCAATTGAAACCTGCTATCCTGTAAGTGCATTCTATTTGCCTATATTCAACACGGAAGATACTACACTATTTGGTCTTTTTATCTATTTACCTATAGATTTTAATGAAGAAATAAAGGACTTAATTTACCTTTGAAGAGCCTCTTATACCGGAACTGTTTGTGAGTGCATTTATATTTTCACACATTTTATATTAATCAGACAGTACTACACTATCATATATATTTCTTTTTTCCCTATTTACACATGCGCCCCTATTTCTGCTGTATACAAATAGGTAGACATCAGATCTAGTTTTTTTTAACATGATTTTAGTCTACTCATATCTTCCTCGATTCTACGGCTTCATGAGCCATTTGTTGCTATGTTAAGAGGACGTTTGAAACTTTAAACCAGAATCCATTTTGATACATAATCACATAAATACGGTAGTTGTCTGGCTGCACTACCAGGGTTTATTTTATTACTTGCAATACCACACAATCATCCCAAATATCCCCATTTTCTCTCCTGATGTCCATGTATCAGCATTCGTCAAAGATCATCCCTTTTAAATGGAGTATTACATCCTGCCCTATTTCATATTCTCAGAGAGAGCTGTCAGTTTAAGTATTATTATAGTGACAGTGTTTGAATGCCTGGAGGAAAGGATTGACAATAAAATAAAAAATAAAATAAAAGATTTTCTTTTCTAAAACACGTTAAAATATTTTTACATACATATTTTTATAGGGAAAAGGAATAGTGAAAAAAACACAGTTCAACTGTCAGTATAAATCAGAAAAAACTGCACAGCCTAAAATATAATAAAAATATAAATATTAAAATATACATTAGTGTACTTAGACAACTGTATTTCCCATCCTACAGACTGGAGCCATATGTTATTCTTTTTCCTTTCTTAGTGTTTAGTTTACCTATTCACGTTCCATATTGGTTTTTTTCCCTTTCAAGGACTGAGAGGGCCTTCTTTAAAACCATTTTATGGTCTATCATTTTGGATGAACACTCTCCATTTACAGTAATACCCCACATGCAGGATAGGACCAAAATGCTCTCTAACATGCTGCAAAATATTTTTATAGTTTTGTTGCTTTAAATATTTTTAAAACCTTTTGGTTTGGGGCATCACAGGGATTGTTTATTTCTATTGGGAGGATATAATGCAAAGCAATTTTATTAGTTCACTTATTTTAAGCTTTTTTGATTGGAGAGTCCCTGGGTAAGTAATGATTTTTAATTTTAATTTTATTCATTTTTAAAAAGGGAAAAACTGTTTCTCTCTCTTCTTACTTTGTTACCCACTGCAGTTGAATAAGCAGTGATCAAAACCATCAAAAAAAATAAATACATTTTACAGCATGGAACTGTCTCTAAACATTACCACAATTAGTATTATTGTATCCAGAAGCCACTAGATAGCAGTATAATACCTATTTTCATAGACAATATGGAGAATAATCTAACAAAGGTTACATAAAACTAATACGTGCTCTTTTCAGGACAGTCAGTCAGTTATACTCAGATAAAATCATGCTTTTAATGTTCATTTTAATATAAAGAGTAAAACATGACCACCACAAGTCACACTCACCTCGTCTTTACCACTGTCTGGTACTTTGCAGTAGATTTTCCCTGTGGAGGGATTATAGGAATCGATAAAATGTTCACTATTAACAAATTTTCCACCTATATAGTTTTGCACTACTATAAATGATTGTTGTTCCTCCATGTTGTTAGCAGTGGTTTGATTAGATTGGAGTTTGGACTACAAAAAAATAATGCTGCTGGGACAACTCCCCTTACTTCTGCAAATACACAGCAGAAAACAAAACTCTCTGCACTTTCACCCGGTCTGATGGAGTAATAGTAAATCATTAAAAAGATGTGGGAAACAAATATGGGCAGCAAAAAAAAAAAAAACTAGGATAAAAAGGTCACCAGTGAAGCACCCTATGAAATTATTTAAATACGTGTGATACAAAAATCTGTATATAACAAAGCATGTCAACAAACTAGGTAAAATTAAGGTTATCTTGTCTGTCCTCCTAAGCCGTGGTGGCTCCTAGGCAGTGCTGTGCGTGTATATATATATATATATATACATAATACATACAGTTATATGAACGCTTGCTGTAAAAATTGCTTTTGTTAAGAAAACTCAAAATCAAATCAATGTTTGATGTGACCACCCATTGCTTGTAAAAAAAAAAATAAAAAAAAAAATAAAAATGCATCAATTCATCTTGGTACACTTGCACAAAGTCAGGGTTTTTGTAGGCAATGTGAGTTTGCTGAATACATTTTAATGTGAAAAGTCATACACCTTGGCAAGACTGAGAACAGCAAAAAGACACAAGCTAGTGATACTGCATCAGCTAGGTCTCTCAGAGGCAGACATGGGGTTTCAAGGTGTTTTGTGCAAACTCTTTTTAAAGAAGCACAAAGAAATAGGCAATGTTCAGGACCGTAGATGCAGGGGTTGGCCGAGGAAACAGTGCAGCAAAGAGATTGACACATCATGCTTACATACCTTCACAGATGAAAGATGTCCAGCAGTGCCACCAGCACAGCATTGACAGAAAACCGTGGGACTTGCGGCCAAAAAGCCATACCTCGGCACAGAATCAAGGCCAAGCATCTATATTAAATATTTTACTGTAGCAGAAGGCAGTTTGTTTGCTTAAGGGCTGGAGAGTGGCACAAGAATGAGTGCTTGCAGGCAACTGTGAAGCATGGTGGATGTTCCTTGCAAGTTTGGTGGGGTGCATTTCTGCAAAAGGAGTTGGGAATTTGGTCAGAATGAATGGTCTCCTTAACGCAGAGTACAGGCAAATACTAATCCCATAATGCAATACCATCAGTGAGGCATCTGACTGGCCCCAAATTTATTCTGCAGTATTACAATGACCCGAACATACAGCCAAATCATTAAGAACTATCTTCAGCATAAAGAACAAGGAGTCCTGTAAGTGATGCTTTTGCCCCCACAGAGCTCAACATCTGGGATTACACTGAGAGTCAAGCAACTGAGGCTGCCTAAATCCACATAGGAACATGCGGTTAGTTCTGCAAGCTGTTTGGAGCAACCTACCTGCAGAGTACACCACATATTGATTTTTATGCTGTTCACTCTTGTCTAAACCTTTTGCGCACTGCTTTTCCACTCTGGAATGTTAACTGCGTGCACATAGTCCTTACTAGTCTGTCCCAGAATGCAGCACACACAAAAAAGTTGTGCTCCCAAACCCACAGACGGTCATATTTGTAGCCTTTATTATTATGTCATCTTTCTGGGCTGGCATAGATATATATTTTGTTTGCACGAAACATCCCACCTGGACCTATAACACGCATCCTCAATTCGCCAACAATACGGAATTTATTCTGCCAACCCCAGCAGGCACTTTGCGCCTGGTAGGTGAACACCTTACACGCTTTGTGCCTTACAATGGAGCTTAATCATAGGCGCATATATATATATATTATATATATATATATATATTATATATATATATATATATATATATATATATATATATAAATATAAAGGCAGGAAACTTTCAATTTCACCTTTATTTTTGTAAGCAACATTTTACTCTTCATTAAATGACACCTTGCTATGCGTATGATGACTCCATTGTCCATTGCCTTTCCATTGTTACTGCACTGATCTTGATCGCATTGCATATCAGTGAGGACAGCTAAGAAAGAAGAGTCAACAGCTACTTGTTACTAAACATGGATTTAATTTGGGAAGGAACTTCGTTGCCCAGTGCCCATATTCACTCTCACGCTCTCTAAATGTTTCCCTACCCTCTCTATCGACAACTTTTGCATCTTCTTGTACTTCATCTTCTCTCTTCTGACTTTCATTTTCTCTCTTTGTTCTTCATGGACAAAACCTGGCATAAACTTCCACCAAAACGGCAGCACTTTCCGCAACATCCGCTGTTTCACTCCCCCAATCGGGGAAGAGGATGTTAGAAATAGAGTGATTAAGGCAGAAATTTGCATGATGTCCTCTATCCTGATTGGAGGATCAAGAGAGTGGACGTTAGTGAAAGTACCACAGTTTTAGCGGAAGTTCACCTTAGGGCAAAATTGTGGCACTTTGCGTGACGTTATCTCCACCATTTTGACGGAAGTTTGCGCCAGGTTACGTTTGTGGAGATGCGGACAAAGACAAACGATAAGGGAAAGAAGATGAAAGACAGAAGATAGAAGAGAGGAAATTAAGAAGATGCGGAAGGCAAAGAAAGTAGGGATATTTTTTAGAGAGCGTGAGAGAGTGAACAAGAATGAGAGTGTAAGAGAGTGCGAATGAAAGGGCTTGTGAATTTCACACAAAAATCCTTAGCTTTTTGCTTAGTTTTCGTCTGCTTCGTGGGGGCTCCCGCCATAAAATGCCATGTTACATGGGATTATTGCATCACATATACTTTTTTAGGCAGGAGGGTATTTTCATTGTGTCAAATAACACAACTAAAATAACAATGAATGCCATGTGGATGTTTTAATAAACTAAAATTAACACAAGTATCCAAGCTAAAGTCCAGGTATCACTCAGCTATATAATAGAATATTAAGAGACATGTATTATGCTCAAACCAGCTTTTTTATTCCACCATACTTTAGATCCATTTTGATCATTTAATAAAATTAGTTAAATCTTGGCACAGTCTCCACTCTAACTCAAAATAAACACAGCAAATGTATAAGTTTTGAAAGTTTAAACTTTTTAGCCTTTCAGTCATGCTTTAAAGTTAAAAAAAATACCAAGAAGGGATTCCTAAGCATTGTTCTGTTGTCACAAAAGCAATTTTGATTAATACTTTAATGAACCATATTTTTAAAAAAGAAAAATGGAGAATCAGACATCTGAGAAAATGCTGTAAACATGCCCTCTGGCTACATGGTAGTAGATCCATGCTATGCTCCAGAATATTGCTTCTGTAACTTAAATTGTCTCTTCTGCCAGTAACAGTTGCATTCATTATCTGTTTTGGGACGGTAAATACAGGAGCACTTTAGCAAATATAATGGATGGGCTTAGCACACAAAGAAGAATCTGTGTTCTTTGTTTTGTGCTTTGCAGATGTTGGTAAGCTGTCTCCACTTGGAAGCTGAGTTGAGGTTTTGCTAAGCTTATGCATGTCTCTTAATTGCACTTAGGCCAGGCCTTCTGGAAGCTGAGAACCAGATGATCAGTCTGAATAGATTTAGTTCAGTTGTGGAAGTCCTCTTTTATTAGTGTCATTCTTTAATCTGGGGGGGGAAACACAGAAGTCACAAAAAGAACAAATGAGAACATCTTAAAAAAAGATATGGTGGTAGAAATTGAGAAGACAACCTCTGTGACTACTCCAGCAGCTATTGATGACCCACTGTAACGCAGCATGAACCTTCCAAGTTCTTTGAAATCTTTGTACAGTTCCAGGGCAATGGGTCTTTGTGTTTGTAGCTCAATGATGGCATTCATTCCTTTCGTTATGCACCTGAAAGACAATGGCAAAAACATGACCAAGGAACATTCTAATTCAAAAAAGAGAGGAGTATTAATTTCAAACTTTGTCAAACCTCAAACCTGCATGATACCACAAAAAATTATATCTTGGGTATACCGTATTTCCCTATGTATAAGACACACCTTATATCGAAAAATTTGGGGTCTAAAAACTAGGTGCGTCTTATACAGGGGTTGTAGGTTGTAGATTGCAGGTACTACTTCCCAGTACCTCCCTGCAGTCACACTGACGATTGGCCCCGTCCCTTTTCATATAGCATCCACATGGCTCAGCAACTCATCTAACAGTAAGTAAAAAATTAATATTTGGGCTGTTGAAAGTTGGGGGAGGTGGGGGTTAATTTAGGGGCAGTTATGGTTAACAGGGTGATTAGGGTTAATTTAGGGCAGTTATGGTTGATGGGGTCTTAAGGGTTAATTTAGGGGCAATTATGGTCAATGGGGTCTTTAGGGGCAGTTATGGTTGATGGGGTTAATTTAGGGGCAGTTAATGGATGGGAGTGATGAGGATGATGAGTATGAATTTTATGATGATTAAAACTTGCGTTCAATAACTATGTAATACATTTTTTTCAAATTTCAGGACCCAAAATGAAGGTGCGTCTTATACATGGGAGCGTCCTAACACATGGGAAATACGGTATGCCATTAAAATAATGGTATGCCATTATTGAAAATGGATAAAAAAAACAATACTTCAGGAAAATGATGTGTATATCAATATCATCAGTGAATATGCACAAAGAAACACCAATTTGCTTGCAAGGAGTTATAAACCCCTCCAACTATGCCAGTAACTACCGTTGCAAGCATGAACTTTAAGCATAAGTAATAGATCAAAATACATTTAATGGATGCACATTTAAGCCTATCATTCATTCTGATATGGATAGTACAGTGACTGTTTGCTTTCAAGAACAGGGCCTATGTCTCCTTCTGTACCAGCTTGTCTTAAGTGTTAATGCCATTCTTCATTTATTAAATAGTCTGTTTCAGTATTTTTGGCAGTTTCCATATCCTCCCAATTGTAATAGCACTACATTGTTTGCTGGTGCTCTATTAATAAAGTCATTGTAATAATGGTGATGTAAAGTTGCAAAGAATGGTCTCATAACCATAGTAACCAAAGGTCCAGTTAGCAGTAATATTCCAGTTGTTGCCATAAGGATAGGACCACTTTTTTAAAACTCAGCACAAGTCAAGTTGTATATGTAATTCAATGTACAGATACTTTTCCATGAAACTATTCTGTGCACAGATAACAGGTCCACTTCAATTATTACATTTGGTGAATATTTTAACCCCTTCGTGACAAAGGCTGTTTTAACATTTTTGCTGTGCTCGTGTTTAGCTGTAATTTTCTCGTTTACTGAACCCACACAAGTTATATATTGCTTTTTGCGGGACAAGGGCTTTCTTTAGATCTCATTGTTTTGATTCTATCATATCACTTACCATTAAAAAAAGTATAAAATATGGTGAAAAATTGAGAAAAAAATGACTTTTTCTGACTTTTACTTGAAAAATTTTACTCATCTATAAAAGTTAATGAAAAAACCTGCTCAATAGATTTGTCCTGAGTTTAGAAATACCCAATGTTATGGTTTGTTTTTTTTTGCTCTTTTTCTGCACGTTACAGGGCAAGTTTTAATATTTCAAAACCATTTTTTCCAAATCTGGTAATTCTTCCCCCATGTGTCATTTTGGGTATCTTTGAAGCTGGCCCATATAATTTACCATATATTTTTGAAGACTAGACACACCAGGGTATTTCAAATGTTAGTATTTTAACTCTTTTCATGCACTAATTCTACCCCCAATCTTTGTCAAACTTTGTGGTAGTCATTGTTTTGTGTTTTATTCCCCCCCCCCCCCCGGTGTTAATTAGGACATTGTTGAACCCGGCCAATTCAATTTACCCCATCAAATCATACATTTTTTAAGATAAAGCGCTAATTTTAGGACTTGCTCATCATTTTTATATATATATATAAATATTTTTTTGGGACACTGAAAGGTTCCCCTGATGGTGACATCAGTGAAAATTTGTTTTTACATGTTACCATTTTTATTTATTTCTTTTTTTTTTAAACTATTTTTATATATTTTTTTTTCTTTTTCACAGTGATCAGAAAGCTGGGCTCCGTTGACTTGTATGGTTGAATGCAGTACCTGTATTCAACCTGCAAGTGGAGCCAGAGTTCTCAGGAGGGTCTGGAGAGACTTATTTTTTATTTATTTATTTATTTTAAGAAGGACACACCGCCATCTTGCGAGTGGCAAAATCACTCACAGTGGCGGTTTGCGAACGCTCTCCGGAACGGTCATGGCAAGTTCGGTGTCGCTGAATGCCTCACTATTGAGGCATTTCAGCAACACCACTGAAGTTTAGGAGGCGATTGTTGATCTTTTAAACTCTTTTAGGCCCCTGATGCCGATCTCAGTGTTGCTGAATGCCTTGACATTGAGGCATTACAGCGACACCGTTTGGGTGCAGAAAGCAAAAGTAGATCGCTTTTTGCACCCGTTTAAAGCCATGACGGTCCTGGCATGTCAATTTTCACTAACCGGATGTTAGTGCGTGACGTGCCAGAACCGGCAATTGTCATTAAGGGGTTAAAACAGGAATCAATTAACCCCCTTCTCCTTAAAATCAAGACTCTCACTTTGGTTTTTTCTTCATGACTTCTCCTGTGCTCTTGTGCAGTACACTGATGAGTTTACGGATCGTTGCAGGCTCACTCACAGTTTGGTAGTGCATAATTACCTGAAATTAAGCAAAACAGGAGAACATAGTAAGAAAAAGCATAGAAAGGGTATAATAAAATACAAATAGTTTTTTGTTTTATGATAAGAGGTATGCAATCAGTCAGGTGCTCTGACACAATAATAAAAATAAAAAAACTTGACAGATGTTAACATGTTTACAAGTCATAATTTTCCATAAATTGTTACAACCTAATATGTAACCACCTTTATGTGGACAATTAGCAGTATTGAGCAGCTTTCCTCTAAATAAGATTTTGATTATTTTTTTTCTAGTTAAAAACCCTTGTTCTAGTTAAAAATCAAACAGTGTATTGATCACTAAATCCCTGTATAAAAAAATATAACATATTCCAGACCTACATACAGTTATAGCGTTTCAGACAATATAAAGTTGTTTAATAAAGGTTAGGCTATTTGAAGGGCTATCAAACACATTCGCAATGCAATCTCCCCAATGGAACACTTACAGGGAAACCTTGGGTAATAGGAATATCAAAGTTAAAGATGAGAACTCGGGCTCTGAAACGGGTACAGGCTCTTATGGGCTCACTTGGACTGCAAAACACACAGCCAACACTGCAAAGAAAAAGAACACCATTGCAAAACAATATTAAATAGGCTTTCATTTTAGGTTTGATTTTCTGCTGCATTTTAACCCCAGTTGGCATCTACCCCATGCACACAACAGGGCAAAAAAACCATGAAATGTTTACAACAAAGCTTAATTTAATAAACATGGAAGAATCTATCACAATAACTGATTGAATGGGTTTAGAATAGGCACACATTCTATACACTAGGTTCTGAAGATTCAACACAGTCAGCGTTATTGCAAAATGTCTTGTTTCTGTTAGCTTTCCAGATTTCGAATAGTGTGCAAGGCTCTGAGCAGTAAATCAAACATTTGCTCATCTTCTGCACAGGATTGTTAATGCAGCATGCCAAGAGTGAAAATACACTATTAGGCAGCTGCATGGCAATCAGATTGTGATTTCCTGTGAGCAATGCTACACTCATTCCAATATTGCAAACTATATCTTAGATTTAGCGAAAGCAGCAGCAGAAGAAGATAATGCCATTAGCTAGCGAAAAACAATTCTTGTGTATCTCAAAATTCCACTCAATCCATATAAAAAAATGTTCCTTTGTAATTTCGACAACATAAATGTATAGGATATAACAAACTACAGAAATAGTTACATTCTCCATATGCTATAAACAGGGCACATAACATAGCATAACAGGCAAACTTGAAATGATCCACATCCATTTTAGTGGGAATGTAGAATTAATCTGCTCTTTGTTATCCCTAATATCCAAAGCAAAAAAAAAATAAAAATATATATATATTGGTCATTGGGATAAAATCAACATTTGCCGCTGTATGAAAGCCTACACCATGGCACAGGATTTTCTTTACTCAAATATAAGCCCACCTGACACATTTTACAATGTCTGACACTGAGAAAATTGAGTTGTCTGACAGCAAAATATCATTGAAAATATCAATTCACTCACTACCGACATGCAAAACATATAACTCGCAGACCTGGATGCACTAAAGTAAGGAATATAGCATGTTAAAAAAAGTAATGTAACTGTTATATTGTGGTGACAGCTGATATCAGTCAGCTTAGCACATCACACTTCAATGTGTTACAAACTGCCAAGTAATAATTTCGACGTTCCTGTTTACCTGGGTCTTGGTTTCAGACAGAGTTTCATTAATAAATAAAAAAAACCAACTTCGAGCAACAGTCAATTCTGGCCAAAAACAAAACCACTTTTATGGTCGCAGCCAACGCCCTTTTCTTAATATATGAAACCGATGCTGAGTCAGATGTCAGTTTGTTCACTTACTTGATTTTTATGATATCCATGCCGGTTAATGTTAGACCGACGTGATCCCCTGCAGCTCCCCAGTCAACTGCTTCATCATGTAAGGTGATTCCTGAAAATGAGTAAAATCAGAGATGAGATGGTTCAGCAATAACCAAAGAAAATCACATCTCACAATCATTGATTAGTCAAAGGAAAGAATGAGCGGAAAATAGCCGTATAGCCAGGTTTTTTTTTTTCTTTGTTGTTTTTTTTTTTGATGCGGCAAACCAAACGCAGATAAATCCAGGAACAATATATTCATGGTTTTGCCTCACACTCTCATTTATAAACATCTGCATTGTGTACAATCTGCTTTTGTAAAAAGCCAAGCCCGTGGAAAAGTTTGTCCATACAGTGTGCTTATCTTCAATTCAGAGATCAGCATGACACGTCATTTATGCAGTACCATAAATTATTGGCTATATAACATTTTGCTGGAGCTTCTATAACCAATCACCAGAAGGTCATGCGACGCTGGTGCTCCATCACAGAAGCCCCAGCGGAAGTGCCGGCAGTAGCGGAGGTTGTCTGCGCACATCGCACAGATGATCCACCTCTCTGGCAGCCAGCGAAAGTTGCACAATGCGCGCAGACAACCTCCGCCGCTGCTGGCCAGTACTTCTATGGTGGATAACCGGAAAGGCCACGTCACGCTGGTGCTCCATCATGGAATCCCTGGTGCAAGTGGAGGACAGTAGTGGAAGATGTTGGTGCGATGCACTTCCGCACAGATGCCAGCCGCCAATCAGAGAGGAGGATCCGGGTCCCCTGCAGCGCTGTGGGGGATCTGGATCTTAGTGTTATAGTCCGACCCCTATTTGAGGTCAAATTCTAAGACGAAGGGTATTTTTCCAGAGCATTTGCTCTGAAAAAACCCTCATCTTACATTTAATAAAATCGGAAGGGTTTCCAGCAAAAAGCATCTTCTCTCTCTAAAGAGAACTTAGGTTTGCTTAGGTTTGCAAAGTTGCATCTGCACAAACCACAAGACTTCTAGAACAATGTCCTTTGGACAAACGAGAAGTAGAGATGTTTGGCCATAATGCACAGTGCCATGTTTAGTGAAAAGCGAACAACATATCAACACAAACATCTCATACCAACTGTCAAGCACGTGGTGAAGGGATCATAATTTGCTTGTTTTGCAATCACAGGACCTTGCAATCATAAAGGCAGCCATGAACTCCTCTGTATACGAAAATATTTAAGAGACAAATGTAAAGACCATCTAAAAATGTCCGGAATTGGGCTATGCAACAGGACAATGATCCCAAGCACACCAGCAAATCTACAACAGAATGGCTGAAAAAGAAAAGAATCAAGGTGTTGCAATGCAACTTTGCCCAGTCAAAGTCCAGACCTAAACCGATTGAAATGCTGTGGCGGGACCTTAAGAGAGCTGTGCATTAACAAATGCCTGCAAACCTCAATGAACTGAAGCAACGTTGTAAAGACGCGTGGACCAAAATACATCCACAACAACGTGAGAGACTAATAAAGTCATTTAGAACGACTACTTCAAGTCACTACTACTAAAAGTGGTTCTTCAAGCTATTGAATCATAAGTTGCACTTAGTTTTTCACACATGGCTTCTTAATTTTGGCTTTTTTCCTTGTTGAAGAATAAGTGTAATGTCATGTGTTGTTCATCTAAGGTTGTATTTACCTAATTTTTACAAATGTAAAAGTTAGGATAGGTAAGCAGACAATAAAATAAGGCATCGGAAAAAGCAAGGAGGGTGCTGGGTTGCATATCTACAGGCAAGAGTTACTAGCAGAAAGAGAAGTGATTCTGCCACTCATATCAGATGGGCAAAATCTTTATTTCATGTTTTGAATTCTATTTCTAGGGATTTTGTTAATCAGTCTTAAAAAAAAAAAAAAAAATCACCATTTTAAAGCCAAAAAGGCTTGATTTTTTTATTAGACTGATTATCAAAATAATGTACTGTATAAACAAAAAATATGTGGGGTTTATCCGGTAGCGTGAGAAACAGAGAATAAAAAAAAAAAATCAGAACGTGTGAAAAAGCTTTAAACAAGTGAAATGTCTCTCGTTCAATTGTTAGTACACATCTACAGATGTGCAGAGTCACCTGTGAGGAAATTTGTTTCAAGATTTTGGATTCATTTCATAACAGTTGGTATCAGTTTGATGCTTTCTGTAGTTTCAGGCACAGACGGGGCTTTCGGAAGTTATTATTGGCCCCAAACTCACAGATGGAATGCAGTTAAATAACAAAGGTTATTCTTCTAGTAAAGAAATCTTGTTTTGCATACCTTTTACCGTGCAAGTTTCATTGGGTGGCATGGCAAGTAAGCGGTCTCCACTTTGGACATAGCCTGCTTCTATCTTTCCAGTAACACAAAATCCAGAGCCTTGGTCTAGAAGCATAAATACAATCGTTCAAATGATTCTTGTTTCAAATTCAACCTTAAAATTATTTTATTATGGTGAAAAATGCATATTTCCTTTAAAGAGAGTTTCCATATTATATTCCACATGCAATAAAGTCATTTTTATCTCTACAAATCAATACCCCTTAATTCACACAGTCTATATATAAAGTTACACTCCACATTAAAAGTAATATGACATATTACTTACCTTTAAAGACATCAGAGGCACATAATCTGAACGGTTTATCCACCGAACGCTGAGGAGCTTTAAAGGAATCTGAGTAAGAGAAAATATTGCGTTCTTAGTAGAGTTTAAGGGCTCAAAAGAATTTTCTTGTTTTAAAATTGCAATATTAATGTTACCTTTACATGTGCAAAAATATTTAAGTGTTGTGAGGTTATATGGTAGTATAATAGAGATACTATTTGATTAAAGAGTATGCCAATTATGAAATTCAGAAATAGAAAGACTGACACACAAAAGCCAAAAGTATTATCTGTTGCATGAAAGTTTGGTAAAAGGGAAGTTTTTCTTACCAATCTGGTCAATAAGGCATGGTCCCTTATACCAACTTATGAGTTCACTTATTGTACTCTTCTTAGCTAGATTTTCTCCACTAAGACCACTTGTAGGAACATACGACACATCACTTTCCTACGTGGACAAAAACCATGTCAGCAGAGTACTGTATTTAGAAGGTCCATCAATAGTGCAAGGTCCATTCTGCCAGACTGCCCTGATCAGTGATGCATGTACCTGTGGGGCCACCCGAGGCTTTAAAAAGAGCAGCACCTTTTAATGAAGTCTATGGAGGCCTTGATGAGCCAGCACAGCCTCCAATAATGTGAACAGGTTGCTCCCTTACAAGCGGCCCATTGTGCAGCAGGATACCGGGGACTTGATCACCGCTCCCCTGGTTTTGTACCAGGATACATCACTGGCCCAGATAACCCGTAAAGCACTAATTTCGTCTCTACCAGAAATGAACACTACTGCCTGTACTAGCATGTAACCCCAACTACTTGTCACAAACAGAGTCAACAAAATGCGTGTCACTGGAATCTAGACTGTTATAGCATGCATCCCAGGCGAGTTTCTAAAAAAAAGTAGCCGCAGAAAGCTTTTGAGATGTGGATTAAAACAAAAATGTACAGATTTAAGCCTTAGTTTGTTTCTTGTGTAGGAAATATAGAAGAACTGTACCTTAAAACCAGCCTGTTTTAAGAAGTTTCCAAGTTTGGTAGTGATTTCACAAAATCGTTCCTGTTGCCAGTTAACCTGTAAGAAATAAAATAGCTCTGTAGTATTAACACTGTCAGCACAGAGCATAATTTAGATGGAGTGATTGTTAAATGAATGCTACGTAGAAAGTTAACAAGTACCTGATCCATCTTATTGACTGCAACTGCAAGTTGCGTTACACCAAGAGAGCGCACCAGCAATGCATGCTCACGCGTCTGTCCACCAGCTTCAAAACCTGCTTCAAACTCTCCACGGCTGGCATCTACAACCAAAATGGCCACATCAGCCTAAAAGAAAGGAAACAAAATGAAAAAACATATCTGTTGAATCCCTGCGAACGATGCACCCACAGTGAAACAGAAACGACAAAGAAAACCTGAAATAAAAAAGGGTTAAAGACGCTATTATCTTATCCCACGGCATTCACTATCATTACAGCAAACTGTAGAATTAGAAATAATTCAATAATGAAAAAGTTTGCCTTATTTTCATTTTTTCAGGGAATGCAACATAAAAGTAACCACTGATTCTTCTATGGTTGTTGCCATGGAAACTGCTTCTTAAGAGTTTGTTTTATGTTTTTATGCAGTTATCCTTCCTCTAGAGGTTTAAAGTGATATTTTCTTAACATGGCAGAGAGCTCAATTAATGTTTTGTGAAGTCTACTGTTCATCACTATGCATCCTCCTGTGTTATGCCCCCCCCTCAAGTTACCGGCGCTTCTGAGTCCCCGGTGCTTAGTACGGGCAGCGTGTAGAGCTCTATGCAATTCGCGTAGACAACTTCCGCTCTACGCGAATCGCGTAGAGCTCTACACGCTGCCCGGACTAAGCACCGGGGACTCAGAAGCACCGGTAAATTGGCAGGGGGCATAACACAGGAGGATCCAGGTCCCCTGCATCTGAGTCCCTGGTGCTTAGTCCGGGCAGCGTGTAGAACTCTACACGCTGCCCGGACTAAGCACCAGGGGACTCAGAAGCATCGGTAAGTTTGGAGGAGGGAGGGGAAGGGAGTGTTAAATGGGGGGCATAAGGCATTTCTGGAGGCAGAGTGCTCTGTGAAATGTCTTTTAACCCCCTTAATGCCACTCTGCCTCCAGAAATGCCTTTTAACCCTCTATACGCCACTCTGCCTCCTGAAATCCCTTATACCTCCCTATATGCCACTCTGCCCCATAATATGCCTTTTAACCCCCTAAATGCCAGAGTGGCATATAGGGGTATAAGGCATTTCTGGAGGCAGAGTGGCACATAGGGGGTCAAAGGGCATATCATGGGGCACAGTGGCATATAGAGGGTTAAAAGGCATATCATGGGGCACAGTGGCATATATAGGGTATAAGGCATTTCTGGGGCAGAGTGGCAAGCCTGGGGACAGATGTGCATAACTGGGGGGCCGGTTGAAAAAAGGAAATAAAAACAAAATATTTTTCTCAATCATAGTTTTTATTAACAAACAATTGTTCACATAGTTTACATGAATTAACATTTACCGGTAAAACTTTTTTCCTATTCCTATTCAGGCTTTTTTTCATAAATTTATATTCAGATTTTGGGGGTCGTCTTATAATCAGGGTCGTCTTATAATCGAGCAAATACGGTACTTACTTGTGCAGCTCCAGTTATCATATTAGGGATGAAGTCTTTGTGTCCTGGAGCATCCATCAGTGTGATAACCTTAGATTTGGTTTCAAACTTAGTCATGCCTACATCCATCGTCACACCCCTAAAAATTTGTAAACAAAGAAAAGAAAAACATTAGCCACCCCAATATTTCACATGAAGTATTTTAGGACACAGATCCAAAAATCATGACTGAAATCATCCCTTTCCTCTAATGGCAACGAAAATACAAGCAGTGTCCCTGACAAATAATTCATAGCAAACAATACAAAAAACCCCAACCACATTTATAAATGAAAATGCATGTTTATTTTTTGCATTGCTGAACCGTGTATCTGTTTACAGAATCTATCCAGTAAAAACAAAGACTTATGCTAGCGTAAGAACATTACCTCTGTCTCTCTTCTCCAGTTTCATCAAGCACCCAAGCATACGCAAAGGATGCCTTTCCAGCCTTCTTGGACTCTTGCTCATATTTATGCATAGTTCTTTTGTTCACATGTCCTAATAGGTACAACAGGTGCCCCATAAGGGTGCTTTTACCAGCATCAACATGACCTGGACAAGGAAAACAAAAAGGGATATCAACCTATTGGGGGAAGGATGGGACCTTTATTTTCAAGTACCGTAATACTAATAATACTTAATAATAAGTAAACAAACCGCAATATAACAGCCAGTTGTGCTGGAGAGGCTTACTGCATCACCACCAAGCAGTGGTTCTTTTACCTCAACTGCTGCCTTAGACCTCAGCCACCCACTACGTTCCCACCACCGAGCTAGGAGATAAGAGGTCATATCCCAGTGCTCTACATCTTAAAGGCTGTGGCCGCACAGCACAGTCCTCCATAGTATACATCGATGTGTTAGGTTCTGCCCCTAAGAGCAGTATCAACAGCAATATCAAGAACTATCCTTTGAGTAGTAAATATTACCTATTACCACAAGATTTAGCAGTGGTTTTCCTCCTTGCCTTTTCTCCAGCTCTTCTTTAATATTCAGTTGTCGTTTGGTTTTGCTGGCGCTTTTCAAAAGGGTAGGGGCAGCATTTGGATCCTCTGGGCTTTGAGGCATGTTAGGCAATGCAATGGATTGGGAGCCATTATCTGCTTCATCCAAAGCTTCAACTGTAGATGGGGTTTTCGTGCTGGCATTTTGCCCATTAAGTTCTGGCTTTGCACTGCAGAAACCAAAGTAATACATGTTCATGTGTACCATCAACAATATTGATTTTTTTCCTGCTGACTGGGATATCTAAGCAAATACATGCTATACAGAGATCAAAGAAATAAACTGCCCTTTGTAAGATTATTGCTACTTCCAGCAATTCCATCCTTAAAAGATGAAATCCCACTTTTCTTTAAAAAATAACTGAAAAATAAGCAATACCCTTACATTGATGTCATCAACTAATGTCTTCTTTCCGATAAAGATAACATGTTATTGTTATCTTGCATCACAACAAACAGAACTCCTGGGTCTGGATCCATACGCTGTACCATTAGGAAAGACAACTTACTAAAAGTATGGAAACATGGGGTAGCATCCAATTATCATACGCTTATCTGTGGAAAAATCTGTAATATACCATAGAAACTGTGTGGGGCGAGAGGTCAGCAGGAAAAAACAACACTACTGATGCTCAAAAGGTGACCTTTTTATTGTGCCAACATATATTCTGCAGTGTAGTACAATGGTGATAGTGACAGAAATTATGTCTGGTCCCCACTGAAACCATTGTAATAACAAATGGTCTAAGATGGGGAGACTACAACAGGATTACACCGACTTCACCGAAAAGAAACAGGAACAGTTGCTAGATAAACTCAGAACACGGGATTAGTTTGAAACTGGTTTTCCAATATTTCAGCAAATTTGACAATGGCTAAACAGATCTTTCACCTATTCTTACCGTTTTTCAGATTTTAATTATACGAAAAATGTCAATCATGGAAAATGCAATTTTATACTTGGACAGTGTGCCTTAATGAACAACGGCAAACAAGGCTAAGCAGCCCATATGTCGTCACAGGTTGCTCTACTTAGCAGTCTGTATTTTGACATAGGAGGTTCAACTTTTTAGCATTAGGTGGACTGTGTGATATGGAAAATGTTTAGTGATCGTTCAGGGGGTCTGTACCACTCAGATTATTATGGCAGCATCAAGCATCACACCAGTGATTAAAAGCTTAAAGCAGTACTCTCTATAGGCAGAAATATTTCCTAATGAATAGCACCATCTTTTGGAATTCCCTGTAAATACCAGATCTTGCAAATCACTTTATTCGCTACGGCTTGAAATCCTACAAGTTTTTACACCAGCCTGCAACAATTGATTGTCTGATGCACTTCCTTCACAATTTTACTAAAAACCAGAACAAAAAAGCGGGGAACCTGGTCATGAAATGCAAAGTGACAGCTTTGCAAAGTGTTACAAGACAAATAAACAGTACTGCTAACGGCCATTCAAACGTACAGAAAATGCAAAACCCCAAAAGTAACAGACTCAGAAATTAGTCATCCCTCTACTTGCTACTTAAAAACCATCCTGAAGCAGCTACAGGTTTGTACTTATTTTTGTAAATGTTAATGATCTCGAGTGACTCACATCACCCCACTTGTCCATGTGAGGTCCTATTTGCCTTCACAGTTGGTCGCATATCCTGTCCGAGATGACAAGTAAAACAAAAATGTCATGAAAATTGAAAAGCAACACAAGGAATACCCTTTCATTCATCCAAATATTTTCTCAATTATAAAAAAAAACGTGGAGATTGTATATGCCGTTAAAAGAGCATCTGGTCAAAATGACTTCTGTTATTTACGTATTACTGGCTCTACTTCATAAACTAATTATTGCAGTATAGACATAAGTATTTTAACCCTTAAGGATAATGGGCAGTCCCTAAACCCATTGAAAACAATGCATTTTGAGCCCATACATGTACGGGCTTTGTCGTTAAGGGGTTAATGGGAAAAAAAAATAATAATTTGGTGATACTGCCACTTCTGGCCCATACCAATATCTTTGTATTTGTACAGTATAAAAAATGGTTGCTTTTCTGTACCTTTTTTTGGATACGAAGAGACCTCTGTGGTTACGAAAAGCTTATATAAATTACATATTTTTCAATGCTGGCCACATAAAAAGGTGTCAATCTTCAACTAAGGACTCCTCCATCTCTTTCGAGTAGAATTAAACTACCGTATTTGCTCGATTATAAGACGACCCTGATTATAAGACGACCCCCCCAATCTGAATATTAATTTTATGAAAAAAAGAAAAAGCCTGAATATAAGACGACCCTGTAGGAAAAAAAGTGTTACCAGTAAATGTTAATTCATGTAAACTATGTGAACAATTTTTTTTAAATAAAACCTATGATTAAGAAAAATATTTTGTTTTTATTTCCTTTTTTTTTTTTAACCTGCCCCCCGCCCCCAGTTATGCACATCTGCCCCCTGGCTTGCCACTCTGCCCCAGAAATGCCTTATACCCCCTATATGCCACTGTGCCCCATGATATGCCTTTTAACCTCTAAATGCCACTGTGCCCCATGATATGCCTTTTGACCCCTTATGTGCCACTCTGCCTCCAGAATTGCCTTCTACCCCTATATGCCACTCTGGCATTTAGGGGGTTGAAAGGCATATTATGGGGCAGAGTGGCATATAGGGAGGTATAAGGCATTTCAGGAGGCAGAGTGACGTATAGAGGGTTAAAAGGCATTTCTGGAGGCAGAGTGACATTAAGGGGGTTAAAAGGCATTTCACAGAGCACTCTGCTTCAGAAATGCCTTATGCCCCCCATTTAACACTCCCCCTCCCTCCCTCCTCCAAACTTTCCAGAGCTTCTGAGTCCCCGGTGCGTAGTCCGGGCAGCGAGTAGAGCTCTACTCGATTCGCGTAGACAACTTCCGCTGCAGCCGGGAGGAGGTGTGGTTAGCAGCGGCGGTTGTCTGCGTCCATCGCGCAGGCCTTTCCCGGCTGTCAGAGATCACGGGGAACTCTGATCTTTGATAGCCGGGGAAGGTCTGCGCGATGGATGCAGACAACCCCCGCCGCTAAACGCACCTCCTCCCGGCTGCAGCGGGAGTTGTGTACGCGAATCGCGTAGAGATCTACACGCTGCCCGGACCAAGCACCGGGGACTCAGAAGTACCGGTAAGTGTGTGTGTGGGGGGGTAGACAGGAGGATCCAGGTCCCCTGCATCGCTGCAGGGGATCTGGATCTTAGTCTCATAGTCAGACCTAGTTGAGGTCTGATTATAAGATGACTCTGATTATAAGACGACTCCGATTATAAGACGACTCCGATTATAAGACGAGGGGGATTTTTCAGAGCATTTGCTCTGGAAAAAAACTCGTCTTATAATCGAGCAAATACGGTATATAATGCTAGCAAAAACAGATAATGAGCTTGTATTCGTAGGAAACGACTGCAGTTTTTTTGTTTTTAAAGGACAACTAAAATCCACTAGGCTGTGAAAAGCCTTGATGTCCTACATTACTTAAGTGTACAGTATACAGATGACTAGATTCATACTAACAAACAGTTAATTGCTGCACCTTAAACATTATTCTTGTGTCAAACAAAAACCTGAAACTTGGTAAAAGTTCTCACGATCATTGCACATGAAAAGTCACCAATACCTCAAATAGTTCCATTACGAAAGTTTTCATACCGATTAAAGCAACACAGCTATTTGTTTAAAAAAAACAGTAATGTGTACAGGGTACAGTGACACTGTTACGCTTCTACAATACTACTGTGACTCTCTCAAATCCTTCATTTTATAATCATATAAATATAAGTTTACTGGCATTCTAATGGTGTTTTTATTGAGGAAGCAATCATTTTAAAAACATATCATAGCGTTCACCCAATTACTCTTCAAAACCATGTTAACTATTCCTTGTAGTCGAGAATGGTAGGGAGACAAGTGCATCAAAGTAAAGTTATTAATATATATTTTAAATATTTTTTCCTTGATAAATTACAGTGCTGCATTTGACAATGGAGGTTAGTATTGACAAAAGTCCTGGTGTTTTCATTTTGTTCCAATAAACCAAACAAACAAAAAACACATACCTTGGAACATCAAATCCCATGGTTTGTTTCTTCCCAGAAACTATCATTTTGGCCATTTTGGGAACAATCTCATACTGTGCTTCGGGTGGTGATGACAATTCTCTTGTTTTTCCTAGCAGGAAACAAGCATATGTAAAACATGCAGGGACAGTGTAAAGAGTACTAGTTAAAGATTAGAGAAAGAAATGGGGTTAAAAAAAAAAAGTAATTTTAGACATGTCTGAAAATGCTAGTTTGCGGCCTGATTTCTTTTAATATTTTTTTAAAAAACAGACAAGAATTGATGAGAATGTTCTGCTTGATTATACATCCACTTGCCAAAACAAATGAGGCTAGACTTGATTGCCGATATCTTTGCAGTTGTTACATAGTTACATAGGCTGAAAAAAGACATGCGCCCATCAAGTTCAGCCTTTCATATATATGTTAATTTGTTGCTGTTGATCCAAAAGAAGGCAAAAAAACCCCTGGTTTCAATCTTTCCAATTTTGCACTAACCAGGGAAAAAAATCCTTCTTGACCCCAAAATGGCAGTCAGATTTCTCCTTGGATCAATAAGCTGTTTCCCTATAATTAAAGATTACATCCCTGAATATTATGTTTTTCGAGGTATCCATCCAGTTGCAGTTTAAACGTCTGTACAGACTCCGATAAAACTACCTCTGCAGGCAGAGAATTCCACATCCTTATTGTCCTTACTGTAAAAAACCCTTTCCTCTGCTTTAGTCTAAATCTCCTTTCTTCCAGTCTAAACGCGTGACCACGTGTCCTATGCATAGTCCTGTTTATGAACAGATTTCCACACAATGGTTTGTATTGGCCCCGAATATATTTATATAATGCTATCATAACAGTTGTGCAAATTAGTTAACTGCGACCACAAATGGTTTTAAGGTTAAGCCTACTGCTTAGGTAATAACTTTTATCTTCTGAACCACAAAGATCTAGGACTATGGGTTTTTTTTGCCACATACTTCACCTATTCAACGATAGTCTGGCAACAGTTAAAATCAGTTTTCTGCAGAAAAATCCATATTATGCTGAAAATTTGCTTGAGTATATGTTCCAGCAAACGTTTAGAATATCGCACACTAATAAGTGGTGCTCTGCTAGACTTAATGATAAAGTAAACTGCAATCTTGGTGAACACATTAACCCCTTAAGGACAATGGGCAGTCCCTAACCCCATTGAAAACAATACATTTTGAGCACGTACATGTACGGGCTTTGTCATTAAGGGGTTAAAGGGAAATCCATGTTACGTCATGAATAGGCAACGTAACCAGCCCTGGTCTGGATTCTAGGGATCAGTAAAGCACAACAAGAAGTTAGAATACTGGTTGTGGTATCCATTTCATTCCATCTGATCTACAGCATTGAGCCAAAGTTCTATATGCAGATAAATTCTGAGCTTTACATAAAAAAAGACTGAACTTCCATGAGATAACTACATGAGTTTAAACACAAATGGTGTACAGATATGTCACATAGCACGCAGATAACCACAGATCAATCTGTTCTCCCTACTTAACTAAAACAATTGCTATTGTACAGGTTTATATAAATGACCTGGGCCTCAATTATTTTCAAAACACTATGAAACATGTTCGTATTTATAAGAGGTCCCCAAAGTTGTCACTGGCTTACACTCACGCATTTTATAATAAACGCAAAAAGGTGAATTAACTAAATACCTTATTTCACTAAATACCTAAATATGCAGCCAGATTGAATCTGTGATTTCCCTATAATTCTGCAGTCTGATAAAACTACACACTTTGTTTCATATACATCACGGATTAAAAGAACACACTGTTACCCAGACCAAATCCTTTCTTGAAAGTTAACACTATGAAAAAATAGTATGGATATCAGTAAACAGTACTGTTACCAATGACTTAAGAAGCATAAAAAAAGAAAATAAATATAATTTCTGAAAAATATATATGTTACTGTTCTGAAAACCTGCAAACTTTTGCGTGTGCTCTTAGTCTCTGGTGGACTTGTGGTTTGTTCCTTACTTACCTGAGACAAATGCATAACAACCGTGACCACAAAATGTTAATGGAGCCGCAATTGATAATGTGGTTTTGTAAATGATACTTCTAGTCAAGAGGCTAGAGACCTCTTGAATGTTTTTTTTTTTTCTTTCAATCCATGCCTTAATAGTATTTTGTGCAACTACTCAATGAAAAAGTATTTGCACTGATGTCACAAGCAAGATGTTAACCGACCGCAACTTTCCCTAACATGCCTCAAAGCCCAGAAAATCCAAAACACACACTGCATATCCCCCCAACAATAAGTTAAAAAGTAAAATGCACATTTAGAAACAACCTTTTTTTGTCAATCTTTCATATTCTAGCTAGTTTAGAATCTTAACTTTTATTGAGCATTTTTTAACTGAATCAGAAATATTTTTTATAATCAGATAATTTAGTAGAAAAAAATTATAAAAATTAACACATCATATGGGACTGCTAAATATTTGTGCAGGATTCAGGTCCTTCTTTCCTTTTGCACGTAAGCTGCATATTAAAAATGAGCTTCAGGTAGCTTTGAATGAAAAGTCAGATACCATTTCCTGAAGCCTGTACACCAAGACAACGTTGTGAAGTACTTTACGCCTAAATTAGTTGCCTTATACTTCTGCTTATTTAATCAGGTGCAGATATTAGTCACAAATGGTCTAGAATGGAACCAATGTCAGACCCTCAAATCCCCAGTTAACTTGTCTTTCAAGTGAATGTCTTCTCAAACTTTCAAATAGCCAAAGAGGAACAGATCTGTTTTAGGCAGTGTGGTTGGAGGTATAGGCAAAGATGGGGCCAATGTATTATGTGATTATATATATTATATATACATACCTACTTATGCCACCAAGCATGGCATTTAAAATACATTTTTACTAACATTTTAATTTTTTAACCCAATTTCCAGTTATGTCTATTCAGATTTTTGACTTTTAGCTCTGTAACCTCTGACACTAGAACCAAGCAATAATTTCAAGTCCCTGGAAAGGCAGACATCCATCTAGGTACTAATCACGGCGCCTTGGGAGGTATGTTCTTTAGTTACTTCTACAGTTTTAACAGAAGTTGTCAGCATTGTATGATCTTTTAACTTTTACAACCATTTACATGTGACGGCACCAAGAAAAAAACCGGCAGATAATACATTTTCATTATTAGCAATGCCTTCTTTGTAATAAGAAAATACATTCATACAATCTTCCAAGCCTTGAGCTCGTTTTTGAGCAAATGTTTGCCAGACAGCTTAGAAATAACTCACCATTCCGCAGGGCTGCTTTTAACCCCTTTAGGACTGACGTTTGCATACAGCCCTAGACCATTAACCATCTTCCACCAAACATTACAGTAGGCAATAGGTATTCTGGTAGGTATTTTTTTCCCCCTGGCATTAGTCAAACCCAGAAGGGTGATTGATTACTACAGAGAACATGTTTACAGTTTTGATTTACACCACTCAAGCTGATGCTAAGCATTGGACATCAGGCTCTTTGGCTTACATGCAGCTGCTCGTCCATGAAAAACCACTGGATGAAGCTTTTGACACACAGGGCTTGTGCTGATAAATTAATTTGTGGCAAAAGTGGCATCCCAGGACAGTGCCACTTTTCAAGTTCCTGAGCTCTCCAGAGCGACCTAATATAGGGCCAATGTTTGTCTAATGAGATGACATGTCTGTGTGTTTGATTTCATACACCTGTTAGCAATTTGTGTGGTTAAAACACCTAAACTCAATAATGAGGGGGTTCACATATTTTTGGCCATATATTGTAGATGGGTATAAAAGAAATCTAAACAAAATCTATGATGTAGATCAGATGTCCTGAAATCCACAATTTGGCAATGTGGGGAGTTGATATTCACTGAAGTTCACCTGCTCCAACAGGAATTAAAAGGGGGCAGTAGAAATAAAAAAACAAGGTAGATCTTGTTCTTGACTTCTTTCCTCATAATTTCTAATTTGGCCATTGGTGATAATTCCTCCCTTTGAAACATTGCCTTTAATCAGAAAACATTGGGTAATAAAGTCAAATACAAAACAGCCATTAGTTTGTATTTTCTTGTTAAAATAAAGCCTTATTTTGTTCATGTAACCCCATTGCCTATACAGCCCAACCAATTTATCAAAACACAAATGGACTACCCCTACATGCACCATGGACAGGCACAGTAGACCATTAGCCCTCTGGAAATCATGACTAGACTACTCTTGAGATTTTATCTCTGCGTTTAGCTTATCTTATGACACCTACATGGCAGTTTTAAATTATATACCATATTTATATTATATGTATTTATGATTTTTTTTTTTTATTAAGGATTCTTAACTAGTTTAGTTTCTCATGTTCTCAGGCACATAATGTTACATTGCGGTCCCTAAACCCATTGAAAACAATGCATTTTGAGCCCATACATGTACAAGCTTTGTCTTTTTTTTCTCCCATTAATAATACAGATGACAGCATCAACCAAACATGTTCTGTCACAAATCTGATACTACTAGTATTTTTGAGAGTGATAAGTAAGACGTGTTTTCAGCCTGACAATTGAAGAACACATTTATGTCAGCTAACAATGTAGAACACTAATAATGACTGCCCATTTGGGACAGGCAATATTTTCTATACTCCTATCTTTACCATGCACTACTAGAATGTCTGCTGGACCAAAAATATATATGAAATTCTGTCTGAAATATGTGACACTAAGTCCAAGTGGAAATAAATGTGAAGCAGATACTGCTACTATGCCAAATCCTTAACTCTCATTAGTCCGGGATGAACCCCTTAGCCACCTACACAGATATCCTCTTGCTTTGAATAGGAAATTACCTCTCATTTTGTAGATATTTTTCTTTGAAAAAAACTAAAGGTTATTTCCGCTTGCTAGAGAAGAAGCAGGGGCTTTCCTAAGTACCCATGAATATTTACTTGAAAATAGTATTTCAGTCTCTACTTTTGCTGCTGTTAGTCAAGAAATATTTAGGGGTTCAACATATTTTTTTTTTTTTTTAAGAACACAGAGTCTGTACACAAAAATTAAAATCTTTACCATGGAAGCAGTAAATCAGCATACGCGATCAAAATGTTGGATGGATGCTGTATATCTCCTTAACTTAAACATATTTGTCACTAAAATTGATATGCCTCTTCAAATATGAAGTTACCGTTCAGTGCTCACATTTTGTACTAGATGTGCCACAAGGCTTTAAAGTTCCCATATTAGAGTGATGGTGCCAAACATTTGATGTCACTTAAAGAGAAGAAAAAGAGCTAGCAAAGTACCGTATTTGCTCGATTATAAGACGAGGTTTTTTTCTTCTAATCGGGGTCGTCTTCTAATCAGACCTCAAATAGAGTCTGATTAGGAGACTAAGATCCAGATCCCCCGCACCGCTGCAGGGGACCTGGATCCTCCTGTCTCACCCCCCCCCCCATCATACACACACTTACCGGTGCTTCCTGCTGTATTGCCGGGGCAGCGGGTTGACGTCTACGCGATCCGCGTAGACAACGTCCGCTGCAGCCGGAAGGAGGTGTGGCTAGCAGCGGGGGTTGTCTGCGTCCGTCGCGCAAACCTTCCCCGACTGTCAGAGATCAGAGTTCCCCGCACCGGTGCGGGGAACTCTGATCTCTGACAGCCGGGGAAAGTATACGCGACGGACGCAGACAAACCCCCGCTGCCAACTCCACCTCCTTCCGGCTGCAGCAGAAGGCGACGTCAACCCGCTGCCCCGGCTGGAAGCACCGGTAAGAGAGGGCTGAGAGGGGAGGGGAGGGGAGATTGTGTGTGTGTGTGTGTTAGTTAAATGGGGGTATAGGGTGTGTGTGTGTGTGTGTGTGTGTGTGTGTGTTAAATGGGGGCATAGGGCATTTCTGGAGTGGCGTTAAGGGGGCATTTAATAGAGCACTCTGCCTCCTGAAATGCCTTATACACCTATATGCCACTCTGCCCCATAATATGCATTTTAACCCCCTAAATGCCAGAGTGGCATATAGGGGTATAAGGCATTTCTGGAGGCAGAGTGCTCTATACAATGCCTTTTAACTCCCTTAATGCCACTCTGCCTCCTGAAATGCCTTATACCTCCCTATATGCCACTCTGCCCCATAATATGCATTTTAACCCCCTAAATGCCAGAATGGGATATAGGGGTATAAGGCATTTCTGGAGGCAGAGTGGCATGTAGGGGTATAAGGCATTTCTGGAGGCAGAGTGGCACATAGGGGGTCAAAAGGCATACCATGGGGCACAGTGGCATATAGAGGGTTAAAAGGCATATCATGGGCCACAGTGCCATATTGGAGTGGCAAGCCTGGGGGCAGATGTGCGTAACTGGGGGACAGGTTGGAAAATACAAGAAATAAAAACAAAAAAAATATTTTTCTCAATCATAGCTTTTATTAAAAAAAATAGTTTACATGAATTAACATTTACTGGTAAAACTTTTTTCCTTTAGGGTCGTCTTATATTCAGGCTTTTTCTTTTTTTCCTAAGTTAATATTCAGATTTTGGGGGGTCGTCTTATAATCAGGGTCGTCTTATAATCGAGCAAATACGGTACTCTTGTCATACATTGCAGGATTCATTTTTTTGCCAATCCATGCAACTGCTCAACAGGCTTATTACAATAACATTTTCTCTGCCCTAAACAAATAAAAGTTTAAAAAAAAAATAAAAAAAAAAATACATATCTTCCCCAATAATGAGAAATACTCTGTTTAAACACATTCAACTTCTACCACACCTCAATATTCAAAAATACCTATATGAAAAATGCACACAGGCCAGTATGCCTGTCCTGTGACATTAGAATACCTGTAGGCAGGGATACAGCCCACTACCAACTTGCACCTACAAAAGTTGCAGATCAGAGGTGAGTAACGGCTCGGATAGTCCAGTAGAGCAACGACAGCCAGTTGTGAACATCAGCCGAATGATTTCTTCTGTACCTCGAATGTGGATGTCCCCCAGTTGAGGCTACGATGTTGCTTTTAATTCGGTTTCATAGGAGTTGCAGGATATCTTTAAATTTTTGGCAGGTGGTGACCTCCATTGTAAGGATATTAACGTCTTCTATTTTACAGACCTCATCTTCTGAATTTTCCTGGGTGCCATCCTTGACAAAATGTCCCATGTTGTCACACTGTTTGTGTCAAATATCACCATCTTGCCCTATGACTTTTCCATGCATTGCGATGCCATGGTAGAAAGCATTCTTAGTTGATTTGATGTAAGAGCACCTCTCTCAAGCAGCCAGGTAATCCAAGCCCCCTCTCAGCAATGTAATATTTCCTGATATTACTTTTAAACCTTTGCTCTCCTAATTTAAGCCCATATAATCTTGTTGCGGTAGTATTTCTTCTTTTAACCCTTAACAACCAATGACGTGCCAATGACTTCAATGGTGTCGCTGAAGTGCCTCGATGGGGGGCATTCAGCGACACATGTAGTAACATTTAAAAATAATTATGCAGTGATGTCACCATCACCATAAAAAAAGTATTTTTATGTTCAATTGCTAAAATTAGCGTATCTTCCAAAATATCTCGACATGGAAATGTCACATACCCGACGGTTAGACCCGCCGGGCAGCAACCGCAGCGAGGTAGGGGGAGACCCCCCGCTTCGGTCCGGCAGCCGCAGCTGCCGAGAAGAAGAGGGAGACCCCCCGCCTCTGCACGGCAGCTCCAGCCGCAGCCGCCGCGAAGAAGGGGGAGACCCCCCGCCTCTGCACGGCAGCTCCAGCCGCAGCGAAGAAGGGGGAGACCCCCCGCCGCTACACTCCAGCCGCAGCGAAGAAGGGGGAGACCCCCCCGCTTCTACACAGCAGCCGCCGCTGCGAGGAAGAGGGAGACCGCCTACCTGCACGGTGCGTCCTCAGCAGCTGCAGCCGGGAGACGGGTCCTCTTCTGGAATCCGGACTCGGTCTTCTTCGCGCCACCTAGTGGCGCCGGCTGGTACTACCTCGACTTATATGGGAAGACTACGTAATCGCCAACCACAAGATGGCCGCGCAGGAAGTGACGTATCGGCACTTTGAATTTTGGCGGGAGATCTCCAATTAGTGCCTAATTTCCTGTGCCTATTTAAGAGACTTCCTAACTCTGAGACTTTGCCTTCTGATGGTCGTGCCTATCTCGGTAGTGCCTTCCCAGTACGCGTTCTTGTTGGTTCCTGTTGTTCCTGTTATTGACCTCGGCCTGTTCCACGACTACTCTGATCTCTGGTATCCTGACCTCGGCTTGCTCCTCGACTAGCCTGCTCTCCGGTATCCTGACCTCGGCTCTCTGGACCATCCTTTGCCAGTCCTACCTGACTACGGTGTCTCCTCCTGTACGCTGTGCCGTGACAGGAAAGAGTTAAAATACTATCATTTATACTAGATACCCAATGGGTGTCTACTTTAAAAAATATTTAAAAAAAATAAAAAATGAATGGTTTGATGGGGTAAATTGTCGTAGCTGGGTTTAAAGGTGTCCCAAATAGGGCATATTCACAGACTGACCAAAATGGGGAGGGGCGTTATGGCACTTCCCAAATGTGGCCTTTCAACCCCAAACAACTCAAGAGATGTTGCTGAACACATATTGGAGTGGTTTTTGACAGTGACATACCCCTCGTCTTATATTTGAGGCCGTCTTATGATCCCACCTGGAATAGAGGTCTGACTATAAGACTAAGATTCAGATCCTCCGTACGGCTGCAGGGGACCTGGATCCTCCTCTTTTGCAGCCGGTAAACGAACCTCTGCTGCTCGACAACATTCTCGCTAAGACTTATATGATGGAGCGTCAGCGTGACATGGCCTTTAGGTGCTCAGTCATAGAAGTCCTGGGGGAAGTACCGGGTAGCAGCTAAGGTTGTCTACACACACAGTTTTTATTAAATATTACAAAAATAGTTTACATGGGAATTAATATTCTTTAGTAAAAACTTTTTCCCTATAAGGTAGTCTTATATTAAGGCTTTTTCTTTCTTTCCTAAATGAACATTCAAATTTTGTTCAAACATTTGAAGTGTTAAAATACCCTGTGATATAGAAATATGGTCACTTCCGAAATTTTGCATTTAGACATAGGAAGGTCGGGGGGGGGTGTCCTATAGCCTTTTTTTTCTGGAAAAATTATATTTATGACATGGCATTCACATTATATGAAGACCTTTATGAAAGATGCAATGTGTCCACATCCGACTGACACAAATAATGCCAATTACTTAACTTTTTCATTTGCTATTGGTGCCAAGGTGGAAATCTCATTGAGCGAAGTCCAATTCATGTAGGAGAATTAGAGGAGATATTTAGATTTTTTGTGTTGATGGCCTCTTCATTTATTTTGTTGCATTTGAGGGAAAGGGGAGGGGGTTACCTGTTCTCATGTATAGTTGAAATGTTCTTAACATATACAGACCTTCCATTTGCACCAAAAAGTAAAGTTTTATAAAGTTTATTATTTACTGAATAAGCGGTACTTTTCTGTCAAGCATGATACTTATACATGCAGTGAAGGAAAAAATGATTTGATCCCCTGCTGATTTTTTACATTTTCCCACTGACAAAAGACATGATCAGTCTATAATTTTAATCGTAGGTTTATTTGAACAGTGAGAGACAGAATAAAAAAAAAATCCAGAATAATGCATTTCAATAATAATTGATTTGCATTAAATAAGTGTTTGACCCCTTTGCAAAACAAGACTTAGTACTTGGTGGAAAAACCCTTGTTGGCAATCACAGAGGTCACACATTTCTTGTAGTTGGCCACTAGGTGTCCACACATCTCAGGAGGGATTTTGTCCTGCTCCTCTTTGCAGATCTTCTCCAAGTCATTAAGGTTTCGAGGCTGACGTTTGGCAACTCCAACCAGACCCCTCCACAGAATTTGTATGGGATTAAGGTCTGGAGACTAGCTAGGCCACTCCAGAACCTTAATGTGCTTCTTCTTGAGCCACCCCTTTATTGCCTTGGCCGTGTGTTTTGCTCATTGTCATGCTGGAATACCCACCCACGACCCATTTTCAATGCCCTGGCTGAGAGAAGGAGGTTCTCACCCAAGATTTAAAGGTACATGGCCCCATCATCATCCCTTTGATGCAGTGAAGTTGTCTTGTCCCCTTAGCATAAAAACACCGCCAAAACATAATGTTTCTAGGGCTGCAACTAACGATTATTTTAATAATCGATTAGTTGGCCGATTATTTTTTCGATTAATCGGATAAAAAATTCTTTTTTTTTCAATTTAAAATAATGTAATAAAAAACGTACAATTTACACTTTCATCTCTTTATCACAATGGCCTCTCTCTATTCACCTTCTTATTTTACTGACATAATAATAAAAGCTACAAGAACCCAAACAGTGTTTCTCAAACTAGGTTTTAATACAAAGTTATTAATAAATATTAATTCATATGTTAACAATTTTTCATATTTAATAAAAACTATGAGAAAAAAGCCTTGTTTAAATTTTTTTTATTTACCAAACTGCCCCCAGTTATGCACATCTGACCCCCAGCTTGCCACTCTGCCCCCATATATGCCTTATACCTCTTATATGCCAGTGATATGCAACTGAGCCCCCTGATATACCTTTTACCCCAGATATGTTTTATGCCCCCTGATATGCCTTATACCCACTATATGCCCTGAAATTCATAATACCCCCCATACACCACTATAACTCTGCCTCCTCCCCCTCCCATACTCCACTCTGCCTCCTCCCCCTCCCATACACCACTCTGCCTCCTCCCCCTCCCATACATCACTTTGCCCCCTCCCCCCATACATCACTTTGCCCCCTCCCATACTCCACTCTGGCTCCTCCCCCTCCCATACATCACTTTGCCTCCTCCCCCCTCCCATACTCCACTCTGCCTACTCCCCCCTCCCATACTCCACTCTGCCTACTCCCCCCTCCCATACACCACTCTGCCTCCTCCCCCCTCCCATACTCCACTCTGCCTCCTGTCACCCACGGAGGTTCACAAGACACCAGGGAGCCGGGTGGAAAGGCAGAGTGCCGTATGGGAGGGGGAGGAGCCAGAGTGGTGTATGGGAGGGTGGCTCCCATACACCCCTCTGACTCCTCCCCCTCCCATACACCGCTCTGCCTCTCTACCCGGCTCCGTTACTGACAGGAACTTTCACTGCAGCTTCATAGAAGCCTCAGCGTAAGTGAAGGTGAGTAACGGAGGCTGTCTGTGCGATGCAGACCCCCACCGGCTGACAGAGAGGATGATCCTCTGTCAGCCGGTGGGGGTCTTAACGATGCGCACAGACAGCCTTCGTTACTGCCCTTCACTTATGCTGAGGCTTCTATGAAGTCAGTAACGGAGCCGGGTAGAGAGGCAGAGTGATGTATGGGAGGGGAGAGGAGTCAGAGAGGTGTATGGGAGGGGGAGAGAGACGGAAGTGAGAGACCGGCCGACAGTGAGGGGAATCCAGGTCCCCTGCAGCGTTGCGGGGGATCTGGATTCTAGTGTTATAATCCGATCTCTGTTTGAGGGCCGATTATAATTTTTATAATCGATAAAAATCGATTCGATTAATCGATAATGAAAATCGTTGACAATGATTTTCATTATCAATTATTATCGATTTTATCGATTAGTTGTTTCAGCCCTAAATGTTTCCATGTTTGAGTGTGGGGATGGTGTTCCTGGGGTCATAGGCAGCATTCCTCCTCCTCCAAACACGGCAAGTTGAGTTGATGCCAAATAGCTTGATTTTGGTCTCCTCTGAATCTTTCAGATGTTCATTGGCAAACTTCATACGGGCCTGTACATGTGCTTTCTTGAGCATGGGGACCTTGCGGGCGCTCCAGGATTTTAGTACTTCACAACATAGTGATTTTTTTCTTGGTAACCATGGTCCCAGCTGCCTTGAGATCATGGACAAGATCCTCCCGAGTAGTTCTGGGCCGATTCCTCACCATTCTCCTGATCATTGAAACTCCACAAGGTGAGATCTTGCATGGAGCCCCAGACCGAGGGAGATTGACAGTTTTTTGTGGTTTTTTTCCACTTGCGAATAATCGCACCAACTGTTGCCACCTTCTTACCAAGCTGCTTGGAGATGGTCTTGTAGCCCATTGCAACCTTGTGTAGATCTACAATCTTAAATCAAAATTAGACTGATCACGTCTTTGTCATTGGGCAAATGTTCAAAACCAGCAGAGGATCAAATAGGTGTGTTCATTTGCTCCGTATTTACTATTTTTTTTTATAGGAAATTAGATATGATAAAAAGTAGTATCTGAAGAAAGCCCCTTGTACTGGAAAAAAAAAAACAATATATAATTTGTGAGGGTACATTAAATAGGAGAGGAGAAAATTACAGTTAACATGAGCACCGTAAAACTGTTAAAGCAGCCTTGGTCACAAAAGGTACAAAAAATAAACAACCTGTTACTTAAGGGGTTAAACGTACTCATCCTTTATTGTGTTTATTCCCATTTATATATATATAAATGTTTCATATCATATCATACCCCCAGTCACATCTTTATTCCAAACATATTTATATTAAAAATTCTTTAACATTTCCTGGTAAGTTTTATCCTGCAATCCATGAACCAGTTTAATAGCCCTTCTCTGAACTTTCTCCAAAGTACCAATATCCGTCTGGAGATAAAGTCTCTAGTACTTTGTAGTATACACCAATTGAGGTCTCACTAGTGTGCTGTACAACAGCATGAGCCTCTTTCTACTGCTAATACCTCTCCCTATGCAACCAAGCATTCTGCTAGCATTTCCTGCTGCTCTATCACATTGTCTACCTAGCTTTAATTCCTCTGAAATAATTACCCCTAAATCCCTTTTCTCAGATGTTGAGGTTAAAGCTATCAAATATTCTATACTCTGCCCTTGGGTTTTTCTAGCTTACAAAAATAGTTTGCCATTTGGCTTATCCCTCCAGGAACATCAATCCTGTTCCAAATATTTGCAGCAAAAAGACATAACTTACCATCAGGACCTTCTGCAATATCGCTAATAAAATTATTAAAGAGAATGGGTCCAATTACAGCTGCCTGAGGTACCCCACTGGTAATGTTGCTCCGAATGTACTCCATTGACTACAACCCTTTGTTGTCTGTCACTAGGTCACTACCTAATCCATTCAAAAATATTGTAATCCTCATAAATTTACGTTCCTTGATAAAACAGTGTCAAAAGACTAATTGAAATCTAGATAAGCAATGTCAGCTACCGTGATCTATTATTTTTATCTATAAGATTAGTTTGGCATGATCTCCCTGAAGTAAACCCATGTTTCTGATCTTGAAACCAATGTGATGTTCAACAATCCCACCCTTTAACATAGTTTCCATTAACTGCCCAATCCTTGTGAAAGGGCACAAGTTTGCTAATATCTCTGGGATTACTCCAATTAACAATGATTGGTTATATAAATCCACTAACAGTTTTGATAGTACTCCACTAAACTCTTTTAATAGCTTTGAGTGTATCCTATAAGGCCCCATCAACTTGTCTTGACAGTTGAAGTAAAACCTTCTTCTCTATAAACATGTATTCTCCTTCATTTTCATCTGTAAAACAGAACATATATGTTCATAGATGCCGTCAGGTAGACCTTTATCCACTTCTACATACCTTCTTTCTTTTGTTTTTAATCTAACTAATCCTATTTTGGTTTTTTACTTTACTTTCCATTTGAATACTATGGACTGGGCTATTCTCTCTTGCATGTAGCTTGGAAGCTTCTATAGCTTATTTTGCCTTTTTCTGGCTAATCTTATATATGTTTTTCTCACTTAGGGTTTTTTTGTATGTACTAAATGTTAACTTTTGTTATTTACTATTCTGGTCACTTCTGCACAGTCGTTTCCTAAATTTTTTGCTCTTACTGACCAGTCTAATACAATTTTCTGTTGCCTTCATTAATTCAGCTTTTAAATAATGCCATTTCTCCTGGACTCCATTTAAATCCCTCCAGTCTGATAATAGCTCAGATTACTACTACATATTCTATACTAAACTTTTGTTTTAGTCACTGTTCTTATGTTAAACCACACCGCTAGAGCCCAAACGTTCAACTACATGAATATCTGATACCAAATTCTGCATTTGAACAGTAAATCTAATATGGTCTGCTTATGAGTTGGCTCCTCAAACACTTGTTTTAAAGATATTTCCAGTAGGGAATTTAGAATATCTGTACTCCTGGCATAACCAGCTATTTTGGTTTTCCAGTCCACAACAGGAAGATTAACCCCTTCAGGACCGACATTTGCAAACTGCATCTTCCCTTGAATATTTAAATATTTAAATTCCATGCTCGTGATTCGCTTCAAAGCGATCACGTGCAGGGAATTGAGGGTCAGCAGCAGCCGCCCCTCGCGATCCCAGCGTTTATAGCGACGCTGGATCGCGCATCATCGATGACGTACCTGGTACGTCCCGGTCTGCCGGTGACCTTTGACCAGGAAGTACTCGGTCTTGAAGGGGTTAAATATTACTAACCTCCTGTAACGTAATTTTAGCCATTTCCTCAATTAGTAGATTATATAACTTCAACTTTATAAATTACACTTACATGAGCTACTATTCTATTAGCAAATTCTAATGTAACCCAAACTGATTCTATATTCGCTACAATACGTGTGTTAGCATAAAATGTAAACTCTTTCACTTACTGGGCACCCCTGACCCTTTCTTGCCTTCTCTGTCCTTTCTTTATAAGAGTATTACCAAGTCCCAGTCATTTTTCTCATTATACCATGTCTCGCTAAGAGCTACTAAATCTACACATTCTTAGTTGCCATAGTTGTCAAGTTCAAATTATTGTGATTTCATAAATCTTATTCCCTAAAGAATAGACTTGTAGATTTGGTGCTAAGATTGTAATTTCTTTTAACACACCTGCTACAGGCACATTCTGTTGTTGTTTTGGGGGTCAATACCTTCTAGCCAGTTTGAAGTGGTTTACAGTTTTCCCCTATTCCTAGTTTAAAAACGTTTAGCCTTCCATTACCCAAGCACACTGGACACTCCTCTATTCAAGTGCAATCTATCATGACTATAAATCATCCCCCAAAGCAAAATCAGTGCAGTGATCTACAACCTTAAAGCCCTCCTTCTTACTCCAAGAGTTCAGCCATGCATCTGCCTAATCTCCCTCTGTCTTTCTGGTGTAGCGCACGGCACAGGTAGTATCTACTACATTGGAGGTCCATTTCTCACTCCCTAAAATTACCTTTTAGGACTCTCCATCTTTCTGTTACTGTGTCAGTGGTACCAATGTGCACCAAAACAACTGGATCCTCTTCAGCCCCTCCCAATAATCTGTCCACTCAGCCTGTAATATGCCAAATCAGGGCACCTGGGATACAGCAAACCATTTGGTGAGTGAGTACCCAGGAGATGGCCCAGCCAGCCCATCTTCCCGGTGGCAGCAGGAGCACCAGGGAGGGGATACAGGCGGCATTACTCCCCAGCGGCTGAGTGTGGTCCTGGGAGATGGCGCAGCTGGCCCAATTCCACGGCAGCTGAGTGGACTCCAGGGAGAAGGGGCAGTCAGCACTTCTCTCCAGCGGCTGGTATGTTCAATTGGGCTAGGGGACCAGTTGGGACTGGATGGACTGACCAACTTCAGAGTCAACCCGTCTGGGGTCTCCTCCTGTGTTAGTCTCTTTGCGAAGAGGGAGAAATGTCACAGAAGCCCCTGTGCCATAGACCCCCGGAGGGGACTGAGTGCCAGCCTCCTTCCTACAGACTATGGGCCCTGGTATGAAGTGCCACATTTCCCAAAGTACCAGAAACTCTAAGGACTGTGGAGCTCGGACAGATTTGGGGTTCCTGCATTTTGGGAGGGGGTTTATGTGTGGTTCTTGTTTTCCCTGTTGTATCCCCAGTGTATCACACGCCCTTTTGCCTGACCGGGTCCTGCCCATAATCCTCGAACTGTTTCTCGGCTAAGACCCGAGCAATTGCCCGCGGACTTTAACCCCTCATAACCCGGACACTATTGACCCCATCAGAGTGCTCTTTCATGGAGTTAGCCCACAGGTGGTGAGATACAGACCAGGGAAGGTTCGGAGAGGGAGCCTCCTAGGGATCCCCAGTCACTGTGACTTCCAGAAGAGCGGGGGTCAGCCAGCGCGGTTACTGAGCACGCGCCCAGCTATATCGTGGTCCGTCCCGGGTAAACAGTAAACTACTAGCGCTTGGGCTCCCCACAGCTGATCGTGTCACCTTTTGCGGGGCTTGGTGGCCCGAGTGTGGCTCCGGGCTGTCTGGGCATGTTGTGGATATGTTAATGTGATGTATGGCCCTTTCATTGTTGGACTGTATATAAGGCTGTGTGTTTCCAAATAAACTGTTTTCACCTCAACATGAGTTGATGCTTGGGGTGGGCTGTTATGATCCTTTATTGTCCTTTACAGGACAATAGCCATACGGTGTAGCTTAGCTTCGGCTAGCCACAGTGCCAACACAGCTCTGGTGCAGCGACATCACCCCTTCTATTTACAACACTGGTTCTGTCTGGCACTGAAGGGGTTAATTGTTGGTGTCCCGGCAGGAGGAAGCAACATTTGGCGGGAGTACCCGGTCGGGGTACAGGTCGTTCCCGTCACACTTCTGACGTATCTCCTGCCTCATTGCTAAATGCCCAATCTAAACTCTGCTGAGCAAGATACTCCTCTCCAGATTGTCAATATCTCTCAATGATACAATATGCTTCACCAGAACTCCAATCTGATCTTCCAAAGGCAAGATGTGCACCGAGTGAGATCTCCAAGCTTGCTCATCGTGTATGGTAGAAGAGTCCTTATACAATTTATTAACTAAGCTTTAACAGTATACAGACCAACACAGGTAATTGATTACAAACCACAATTAGAGAACTAAAAACCTTTACCCCTACAAAACATTTCTTACTGCAGGTCAAGATACAAACCCACTTTTGGTATATTTATAATGCCACTTAACCCCTGCTGTGGTGTACACACCGGTCACTTATAAAAAGCAAGTCATTTGGAGAAATGCTAGCCCTAAATTATTCTTAAGAGAAAACAACAATGCATTATATCGAGATCAATTCTGAGACTTTTACCATGTAAAAATGTAACCCTCACAACGGGGCCTGGGGGCAAGTACATGGATATTTAGAGACAGCAATCAGAGCCATCGTGTTCTTCTCCTCTACCTCTACTAGACTCACTTCTGCAGCTATTTTAAGCTGCTCATCCTTCAGCTTGTGAGTGTAAGCTTAAAGTAGGTATTACCTAATTAAGTGCAGCATGGTGGGTTATCCACAAAGAAAGGCAAGTAGGCGAAGACGACTTTGGGTCTAATTGGCATTGCTGCCTACTGACCTTCCCTCAAAGTAATAAAAAAAACAACTTAGTCAAATCGCCAACATCAGCAGAATTTCTTCCTTCCCTGGTTGGCACCAACCCCAGGATGGTAAGCGTATTCTGCAATAAAAGATTTTTAGGCAAGGGTATATAAACTTATATCAGGAAGTTTTTTATTAAAATTGTATTTGATATAAAGGAACATACAGTGGCTCATATTATAAACTGGGCAAAACCTACAAATCCTATAGAAGGAATGTGAATTCTTATCTATAGAGGTGTGTGTGTGTATATATACATATACATACATATACACACACACACACACACACAGATCAGCCATAACATTATGACTACTGACAACACTAATAATCTTGTTATCATGGATATATTAGGCAGCAAGTGAACATTTCATACTCAAAGTCGATGTATTAGAAGCAGGAAAAATGAGAAACTGTAAGGATCTGACAGAGCTTGACAATGGTTAAATTGTGGGGTGTTCCCGATCTGCAGCGGTCAGTACCTATCAAAGGAAGGAAAAGCGGTGAACCGGCAACAGGGTCAGGGGTGGCCAAGGCTCATTGATGCAAGTGGGGGGCAAAGGCTGGCTCCTGTGGTCAAATCCAACAGTCGAAGTACTGTAGCTCAAATTCTGACAAGGTTAATGCTGGTTCTGATAGAAAGGTGTCAGAACACACAGTGCATCGCAGTTTGTTATGGGGCTGCGTAGCTGGTGACCAGTCAGGGTGCCCATGCTGACCCCTGTCCACTGCCGGAAGTGCTTACAATGGGCAAGTGAGCATAAATGGATAGCTGGGTGCGTGCGCATCCCTTAGCTAACACATGGCACCAGGACACATCGACGGAGGCCCCACTTCGCAAATTTACAGGAGTTAAAGGACCTGATTCTAATATCTTGGTGCCAGATACCACAACACACCTTTCAGAGGTCTAGTGGAGTCCATGCCTTGATGGGTCAGGGCTGTTTTGGCAGCAAAAGGGGGACCTACACAATATTAGGCAGGTGGTCATAAAAGGTCATCTAAGGGGCACACAACGTCGAACAGTGTGTGCTCTATTTGGGTCTATTCACTAAATAGGGAGTTTTAACATTTCAACTGTCTATTTCACTTTGCATTATGATGGGCATTTCACTTTATGCATTTTCCTAGCAGAAAATCTAGTTGAAAGACATGCTTACATTTTCTGGTGGTAATACCACATGGGACATATGCATGCCTATGCGAGCTCACAAATGCATTTTGCAATGTTACATCTCAAATAAAATGGACATGCTGCTGTCCAATTAAACAGTGCTAGCTTTACACGTTTAACATTTATAATGCAAACAGGTAAGCAATGCATTGCAGACTGATCATTCGCTACACAAGGGATAAAAAAAACTGAGGGTGGCATACAAGGCTTGTCAGGGAAGGCTCTTTTGAATAATGCAATTATTAACAGTAACATTTAACTTGTACCCTGTCAAAGATTTTGTAAGGGTCAGCAAAATTGCTTTTAAAATAAAAGCAATAAACATAAGAACCTGCAATAAATGGTTCTACCAGGAGAGGGAGCGTTTGTACTTTTTACAAAACTGATACTTGGTAACAGGCATACTCTTTAAAAAGGTCCAAAAATACTAAACAAATTAACTAATTTGGCTTCCGTTATTCATATGCAGATTATCCGACCTACCTGTCTTTCCCTGACTTTTCTCCTTATCTCATGATCTGTATTACTAACTGCTTGTCTGCTACAGTGCTGTGAGAAGTATTTGCCCCTTCCATTTTTCTTATATTTTTGCTTATGTCACACAAATATTTCAGATTAAACTAATTGTAATATAAAAGACAATGTGACAAAATGCAGCTTTTTATTTATGTAATTTATTAAAAGGTGAGGACTTCATCAAAACCTATATAACAACTGCAATCAAACATTTGCGATAACCGGCTAAGAGGGTGTTTGTTTGTTTTGTTTTTTACAGTGCTGTGGAGAAATTTTGTTCCACACCTTATTTGCAGCCATATGGGGGGTTTGAGTATGAACTACCACAGCATCTCAGTTGGATTCATATCAGGACTTGGGCAAGGCCACTCCAAAACCTTGATTTTGTTCCTTTTGAGCCATTCAAAGAAGTTGCTAGTCCTGCTGCATAACCCAACTGCACTTGATCGTTGGGTCACAAACTGATGGCCACATAAGAGATTTTCTGGTAGAGGATTAATTTCAACAATTAAGACAAGTTGGCCAAGTCCTGAAGCAGCCCCAGATCATCACACTACTACCACTGTGTTTGATTGTCGGTATGATGTAAATGCTGTGTTAGCTTTACGCGAGATGTAACGGGACCTATGTTTTATCCCAAAAGACTTGGGGGAACATCAAGATGGTTTTTGGCAAATGTGAGACAAGGCTTTTTTGATCGGCAGTGGTTTTGGCCTTGCAACTCTCCCATGGATGCCAGGATTCTTTCTTATTGAGCTTAACCAAGACAAGTGAAGCATGAAGTTCTTTACAAGTGAGTTTAGGTTCTTTGGTTATCTCCTGTCGTTGATCCACTCTTTTGGTAAACCGACCACTCTTGGAAAGGTTCACCACTGTTTCAGGGTTTTTTTTTTGGTTTTTATTTATATCATTTGTAGACTGATAGATGTCAATGACTTTTCTTATCTTTAACCCCTTAACGACCTTTGCCGGTTCAGGACCGTCATGGAAAAACGGTCGCTTAATGACCTTTGACGGTCCTGAACCGTCAAAAAATTAAATAAGCTTAGAAAGTGATCAACGATCAGTTTCTTCCCTTAAACGGCGTTACTGTAATGCCTCGATATCGAGGCATTCAGCAAGGCCAAGATCGGCATCGGGGGCCATGTCTGGCCCCTCCCCAGGGCGTCAACGGCCGCCATACATACGTCAACGATCGCCTCCTAAACTTAAATGGTGTCGCTGGAATGCCTCGATCAGGAGGCATCCAGCGACACCAAACACTTACCTCTGGATGGGCTGTGATCTTCGCCATCAGCAAGATGGCGGCGGCCCGGGAAAAAAACCAATAAAGATTAAAGCGTTCGCTAGATGGTCTCCAGACCCTCTAGAGAACTCTGGCTCCACTTGCAGGTTGAATACAGGTACTGCACTCAACCATGCAAGTCAATGGAGCCCAGCTTTCTAATCACAATGTGATTAGTAAAATATTAAAAAAAAAATAAAAAAAAAATAAAAAAAAATGTGCTAACATTTAAAAATAATTATGCAGTGATGTCACTAGATAAACCATCCAGTACCAGCAAAATGTGTAAAAAAATATAAAAAAAAGTATTAAAAAAATAAAATAAAAAAATGAAGTTTATTATTTTGAGCAAGTGCTAAAATTTCTCAAAAATCTCAACAAAGAGTTAAAATAAAAGCACTTCAAATACCCAAGGGGTGTCTAATATAAAAAAAAATGGCTGATGGGGTAAATTGGAGTGGCCGAGCTCAAAGATAGAGCATAGGTACAGACTGACCAAAATGGAGAAAAAAAAGCTCACTTCCCAAATGTGGCATTTTAAATCTCAAACAACACGACAAACCCATGCATGTCGGGTATCACTGCACTCAGGAGATGTTCCTGAACACACATTGGGGTGTTTGACAGTGACATATACCAGAACCTGTATATCTATAACTAAAGTACAATTTGTGTGAAAAAAATAAATAAAACAAATTACTATTACAAAGTTTGACAAAGTGTAGTTGTATAATTGGTGCATGGAAAGGGTTACAATAACAGCAATTTGAATACCCTGGGGTGTCTAGTTTTCAAAAATATATGGTTTGACGGGGTTAAATTGAGTAAACCAGATTCAAAGATATTCCAAAGAGGAGATGGAGGCAGAATGACCAGATGCTAAAAGTCTGTGTTGCCTCAAAAGTAGCCCTTTACCAGCCAAACAATCTAACAAACCCATGCATGTGGGGTATCGCTGTACTCAGGAGATGTTCCTGAACACATATTGGGGGGTTGTTTGACAGTGACATATACCAGGACCTGTATATCTATAACTAAAGTACAATGTGTGAAAAAAATAAATAAAAAAAATTACTATTACAAAGTTTGACAAAGTGTAGTTGTATAATTGGTGCATGGAAAGGGTTAAAATAACAGCATTTGTAATACCCTGGGGTGTCTAGTTTTCAAAAATATATGGTTTGACGGGGTTAAATTGAGTTAACCGGCTTCAAAGATGTTCCAAAGAGGAGATGGAGGCAGACTGACCAGATTTTTTAAAAAAGGTTTGGAAATCATAAAACGCTGCTTGTACTTATTGCCCTATAACTTACAAAAAACAGCAAAAAAACATAAAAACATTGGGTATTTCTAAACTCAGGACAAGTAGTAGAATCTATTTAGCTAGTTTTTTACTTGCTTTTTTAGGTGAGTAAAAGATTTTTTAAATAAAAGTCATAAAATGTGTTTTTTTCAATTTTTCACCATGTTTTTTTTTTATTTTTTTTATAGTAAATAAGATGATACGATCAAATAGTATCTGAAGAAAGCCCATCTTGTCCTGAAAAAAACAATATATACCTTATGTGGGTACACTAAATGGGTGAGGAAAAAATTACAGCTGAACACAAGCACCACAAAAGTATTAAAACAGCCTCGGTCCCACAGGGTACAAAAAGAAAAAACAAGCCCGGTCCTTAAGGGGTTAATTCATGGCACCACGCGTTCCTTTTTTAGATCTTTTAGCCTACATAATTTTGGAAGACAGGTTCTATTTAATTGATGTTCAGATTCAACAGGGCTGGCAGTAATCATGCCCAGGTATATCTAGTGAAACTGAACCAAATTCTCAATTAAATCTGGTTAACTGATGATTAACAAAAAAAACCAGAAAACTTTATCATAGTACCAGAAGAGGTTGGATAACTTTTTCCTATATACATACAATCACTTCAAAACATTGTTTACACTCTGGCCATCTTTGTCTAATAAAATTCACTTCATGATCTGAAACATTTAAATGTGACAAATATGCAAAAACAGAAGAAATTTCTTCTTAGCGCTGTATTTCTTTCTGCATACCTGAAATTTAATCTATTTAAAATTAAACTCATTACCTTCCCTTCCATCTCCACCTCAGTACCTATATTTTCAATCGCTATAAATACAACTCTCTCTCCTACTAATTAGGCTTAATCCCTTGGGATCATCTTCAACCCAAACCTCTCCTTAAAAAAAATCCTTTATCTGCACATTCCTCACCCAAGATGCCACAGTGGTTCATTCCCAGTGACGTATTTACTAGACTTGCGCATCTGGATTTGTACAAAGCCCCGAAAACAAGGCCAGACCCCCAACGAATCTCACGCCAAAATGGTGGCACTTGAGGCGACATCTTCTCTCCGATACTCCAATCGAGGGACAGGACGTCACTTAAAGTGCCATCATGTTGCCCGCATGTAAACTCAGGGCAAAATGGTGCCGCATCCGTTAATATTAGGGCTGCAACTAACGATTATTTTCATAATCGATTAGTTGGCCGATTATTTTTTCGATTAATCGGATAAAAAAATGAATGTACATTTTTCATTTATTTAAAATAATTTAATAAACAAATGATGTTAAATACAAACGCACAATAAAAAAAAAACTGATAAAATGCATTTCTTGTCTTTATTTCCCAACCAGCCCCCCCAATTTATGCACATTTGAGCACAGGCTTGCCACGCTGCCTCCCACATATGCCACTCCACGCTGCCTCCCACATATGCCACTCCACGCTGCCCCCACATATGCCACTCCACGCTGCCTCCCACATATGCCACTCCACGCTGCCTCCCACATATGCCACTCCACGCTCCCTCCCACATATGCCACTCCACGCTGCCTCCCACATATGCCACTCCACGCTGCCTCCCACATATGCCACTCCACGCTGCCTCCCACATATGCCACTCCACGCTGCCTCCCACATATGCCACTCCACGCTGCCTCCCACATATGCCACTCCACGCTGCCTCCCACATATGCCACTCCACGCTGCCTCCCACATATGCCACTCCACGCTGCCTCCCACATATGCCACTCCACGCTGCCTCCCACATATGCCACTCCACGCTGCCTCCCACATATGCCACTCCACCCTGCCTCCCACATATGCCACTCCACGCTGCCTCCCACATATGCCACTCCACGCTGCCTCCCACATATGCCACTCCACGCTGCCTCCCACATATGCCACTCCACGCTGCCTCCCACATATGCCACTCCACGCTGCCTCCCACATATGCCACTCCACGCTGCCTCCCACATATGCCACTCCACGCTGCCTCCCACATATGCCACTCCACGCTGCCTCCCACATATGCCACTCCACGCTGCCTCCCACATATTCCACTCCACCCTGCCTCCCACATGCACATTTGAGCCCAGGCTTGCCACGCTGCATCCCAGACATGCCACGCTGTCTCCCAGACATGCCACTCCACGCTGCCTCCCACATATACCACTCCACGCTGCCTCCCACATATGCCACGCTGCCTCCCACATGTGCCACTCCATGCTGCCTCCCACATATGCCACGCTGCCTCCCACATATGCCACGCTGCCTCCCACATATGCCACGCTGCCTCCCACATATTCCACTCCACTCTACCCCCACATATGCCACTGTGCCTGATACGCCTTATACCCCGATACACCACTCCATCCTCCCCAGACATGCCACACTGCCTCCCAGACATGCCACGCTGCCCTCCCCACATATGCCTTATATACTGTATATGCCTTATACCCCCAGATATGTCACTCCATCCTCCCCAGATATGCCTTATACCCCCAGATATCTCATAGTCCCCTCAGTGTCACAGACCTGTTCGCATCACACTGACACCATACTTTTATAAATAAGTACTGGGTTAATCTTCACTGCCCCCAGGATTTAGATTCCCCTTAGTCTGCCCCCCTTTACCTCTAACTGCGCCTTAAGTTAACTTTATTAAATTAACCCTCAGTCCTCATCATTAAATTAACACTAAACACCCCATTAACCATAACTACCCCTAAATTAACTCTAAATACCCCATCAAACACAACTACCCTAAATTAACCCTAAACACCCCATTAACCCCAACAGCCCCTAAATTAACCCTAAACACCCCATTAACCACAACTGCCTCAAATTAACCCCAAACACCCCATTAACCACAGCTGCTCCTATATTAACCCTAAACACCCCATTAACCATAACTGCCCCTAAATTAACCCTAAACACCCCATTAACCATAGCTGCCCCTAAATTAACCCTAAACACCCCATTAACCATAGCTGCCCCTAAACACCCCATTAACCATAGCTGCCCCTAAACACCCCATTAACCATAACTTCCCCTAAATTAACCCTAAACACCCCATTAACCATAACTTCCCCTAAATTAACCCTAAACACCCCATTAACCATAACTGCCCCTAAATTAACCCCCACCTCCCCTAACTTTCAGCAGCCCAAATATTAATGTTATACTTAGTTAGTTGAGTGTCACAGCCATGTGGTTCTGGCCTTCTGGGAGAAGGAAGGGGGCGGGGCCAGTTGTCACAGTGATTACAGGGAGGGACTGGTAAGTAGGAGCTGCTGCTGTGAGTCACTGAAACGGTTTATATAATGATATATAATCGATAAAAATCGATTCAACTAATCGATAATGAAATTCGTTGGCAACGATTTTCATTATCGATTATTATCGATTAGTTGTTGCAGCCCTAGTTAATATCTCCCCAATCGGGAAAAGATGTCACGAAAGCACCATTATTTTGCCCTAACATGAGGGCAATACGGCGGCGCCACCATTTTGGTTATGACCACAGAAATGCAGAAGAAGATGCAAAAGTGGTCGGCAACGAAGTTAGGGAAACATTTAGAGAGTGAAGGAAAATGAAAGTGAGAGAGTGAATGTGGGCAAATTGGTTCTGCCCATTTGGTTCTACTGAAAATTCAGGAACCAGGAAGGAAGTATTTGCCCAAAAATGAACCAAAAAATTGCTGAATCTACATTTACCTTTGTGGCCTTTCTAGGACCAACCTAGGGCAGTGCACCTAGTTTCTTCCCCCTACACGGTCAGTGTCCACACAATTGATCAGTTAATCAATGGTACCAGTCTACCTGAGGCACGTATTGCTGGTGGTCTTGCTTTAACCTCTTAAGGATCAGGCTGTTTTTTTTGTACCCTTTGGGACCAAGGCTGTTTTAACGCTTTTGCGTTGCTCGTGTTTAGCTGTAATTTTCTCCTCACCCATTTAGAGTACCCACACAAGTTATATATTGTTTCTCAGGCGAAAAAGGGCTTTTGTACCATTTTCTGATCATATTTAATTTCCTATAAAATGATGACAAATTGAAAAAAACAAACAAAAATACTCACATTTATTTGAATATTTGAAAATCAATTACTACAAAAAAACCTGCTAAATAGATTCTACTATTTGTCTTGAGTCTAAAAATACCCAATGTTTTTTTTTTGCTTTTTTCTGCAAGTTATTGGGCAATAAGTACAAGTAGCGTTTTGCTATTTCGAAACCATTTTTTTCCAAATCTGGTCATTCTGCCCCATGTGCTATTTCGGGTATCTTTAAAACCGGCCAATGCAATTTACCCCATCAAACCATATATAACTAGACACCCCAGGGTGCTACAAATGCTGGTATTTTAACCAGCAAAAATTGCACTTCAGGTATGGATTTACAGCTCCTGGTATGTGTCACTGTCAAACACACCCCAATATGTGTTCAGCAACATTTCCCGAGTAGTTATACCCCACATGCATGGGTTGGCTGGGAGGTAAAATGTCACATTTAGGAAGTGCACATTTTTTAACTTTGAAATGCCTCCGTGTCCTAATTGGGCCATTTTTTAAGCCAGCCAATGCAATTTACCCCATCAAACCATATATTTTTTTTAAAACTAGACACCCAGGGTATTTCAAATGCTAGTATTTTAACTCTTTCCATGCACTAACTCTACCACCAGTCTTTGTCAAACTTTGTAGTAGTAATTTTTTTGCGTTTTTTTCCCCACACACATTTTACTACAGGTGTAAATTAACAGGTATAAGTCACTGTCATAAAACACCCCAATATGTGTTCAGCAACCTCTCCTGAGTACAGTGATAACCCCACATGAATGGGTTTGCCTGGCTGTTTGGGGGCAAAAGGGCCACATTTGGGGCATGCGCATTTTTCAATGTTGAAATTTGACATTTGGTGATCCACTGCTCGTGCCCTATTTGGTACATCTTTGAGCTTGGCCATTTCAGTGTGCCCAATAAAACCAAATATGAAAACTAGACACCCAAGGGTATTGCAAATGATGGTATTTTAACTCTTTGCATGCACACATTTACTTAAGGTATGAATTTACAGCTCCTGGTATATGTCACCCAACACCCCAATATGTGTTCAGCAACATCTCCTGAGTACGGGGATAACCCACATGCATGGGTTTTGGGGGGCTAAAAGGCTACATTTGGGACATGTGCATTTTTCAAATTGGAAATTAGACGTGCGGTCATCCTTCCCCCTGTGTTAATTGAGACATTGTTGCATTGTTGAACCCGGCCAATTCAATTTACCCTGTAAAATCATAAATTTCTTAAAAGTAGACAGCCCAATGGCATTTAACATGCAAGTATTTTAACTCTTTCCGTGCGAGAATTGTTTTAAGCTAAAGGGCTAATTTTAGGGTATATATATATATATATATATACATACATATATTTTTTATTTTTTTTTATTTTTTTTTTATTAGATATATATATATTTTTTTTTTACATTTTTTTGGAACTTGAAGGTTTCCCTGATGTTGACAGTGAGAAATTATTTTTACATTTTAACTATTTTTTCCCCAATTTATTATACTAATCACATTGTGATTAGAAAGCTGGGCTCCACTGACTTGCATGGTTGAATGCAGTATCTGTATTCAATCCTGTAAGGGGAGCCAGAGTTCTCAGGAGGATCTGGAGAGGGCCTCTGGGAAACGTGTTTAAACCGTATTCTTTTTACATGATGCACCGCCATCTTGCGAGTGGCAGCATAACTCGCAGTGGCGGTTGTGACCGCTCTCTGGAGCGGTCATAGCGCGTCCTGGGGTGGGTGTTTGGTGTTGCCGAACGCCTCGCTATTGAGGCATTTCAGTGACACCATTGAAGTTTAGGAGGCGAGCCACGATAAGTTTTCAAGTATTTATCATAGAGGCAAAACAGAACCAGCATGCTTTATAACCCCCCCCATAAATTTTTTTTTTAATTTTTTTTTAGGGGGGGGGGGTAGCAGTTATGCTACCAGTGTTTGCTTAGATGATCTTCCCAATTCAAAAATACTGCTCATTTACATTAGTGGCTTCTGTCCACCACCCAGCAGGCAGCACCACCAGGTCTGCTGCTCAGTCAGTGGGAAAAGAAGGGTTCAGGAATGAATGCTCTCAGAATTTATCTGGCATGATAGTATTAATCAGGCTTATGGGCCATCAATGAAACAAGGGCTCTGCCAAATGATTCTGAAAAATGTTTCAAGAGTGGAGTTAGGGGGCATAAAGGAAGAGCAAAATATTTTTTTAAATAAAGAGCATATAGAAGGTATCTAACTTAAAGTCCCATGAGACAGGTCAGCAAGGTTTAGAAAGTATTAAGAGATCTAGAAATGTTAGCACAACTGGAGTAGTTTGCAAAACATTTTTACAGTACTATTTTCAATACGCTCTAAACTAAAATAAGTGCTTACAATAGCTGCTACTTACAGATCAGCAGATAATGCTACTGATAGGTAAAAATAACTTACCACGATACCATACCAAATTATACTTATAGGCCATTAAACTCAAACAAAACAAACAATACGCATGAGAGTTTTTTCCAGTGTAGGTGGGTTAACAAGAATAAGAAGACAGAAACAAAACTCTACACTGATGTCATCATTCTTCGTTGTAAAGGAAGCCACATTCTTTAAAGTGCCTACACATCAGTAAGAGATCACTGCAGGCAAGTATTTCAAAACACTGACACTGTCACTAACATAACACTGGTCAAAGAGATGTAGATATGCGTATTTAAAAATTACAGACTGAAATACATTTTAGGTCTATAGACATGCTTTCTCAAGGCCATACAATGGCTACCCAACCTGGAGTTATGTAAAAATAATGAGCAGGGGCAGCCAGGCACATAGGACACTGATAAGTCACAACTAGGCACTTGCCATGTTTAGTAAACAAGGACAGAAATAGTTAAACCCCTTCAGGACCGGGATTTTGATACTAAGGTGTCGCTAAAGGACCGGAGCCGTTTTTGTGTTTTTGCTATGTCTTTCTTCAACTGTAATTTCTCTCTTATCAATTAGTGCACCCACACAAATCATATTGTTTTTTTCAGCACAAGTAGGGCTTTCATTTGAAACCATATTAAGCTGGGTAGTACATTGTTTTGTTTGAAATAAACTTGAAAAAGTGGGGAAAAAATGAAAAAAAGCATTTTTTTACAGTTTTGTATACATACAAATTGTACACACATTGAACCAACGGGAAAAAATTATCCAAAATATATTAACTTGTCCTTATTTGGAAACCACCCAATAAAGCCAAGATTCTCATCTATTCTGACCAGTATAAGGCAAATATTGCAAGGCATGCATCACATTTTTAAAATGTAATTTTTTTCTAATTTGGCATGGTAGGCTAATAACTGCAATAGTTGTCACAGATACTGATTATCCCCCCAAAATTACATGTTTATGAATAGTAGATAAGTCAAAGTGTACAACTAGGGTCATTTTGACACTTTTCAAACAGGGATTTTATTGCCAATTGCTGCCAAATTTTGAGGTATTTTTATATTTTTTTTGCATATGTTGCAATGTTGCTTTAGATTTCATATTATATTTTGTATAGAATATGTGCAACTGCAGAAAAAAACACCAAATTGTGTTCACCAACATCCCCCAGTTCCAACAAGGCCTCATATGCATGGTTCATGCATTTTTTGAGGAAGCTATGAGGGCAAACAGGGAACATGCAAATTTGGAATTTTCAGAAATTGGTTTACTGGGCCCATATCCCATTTGGGAGATTTTGGAAGCCCCCCCACTGTAAATTACCCCATAAAAGTATATATTTATGAACAGCAGACAAGTCAAGGTGTTCAACTAGGGTAATTTTGACAGTTTTCAGGCAGCCATTTCTTCATTGATGCCTGCCAAAGTTCACGGAAAATGTATTTTATTGCGTTTTTAACGAATACATTTCAATGTTGCTATTTATTTCTTGCACAGCATATGTGCAACAGTGGAAGAAAACACCACATTTTATTCACCAACATCCCCTGATTCCAACAAGGCCTCACATGCATGGTTCATGCATTTTTTGAGGAAGCAATGATGGCAAAACTGGAACATGCGCATTTTAGTTTTCAAATTTGGAATTTTCAGAAATTGGTTTACTGGGCCCATATTCCATTTGGGAGATTTTGGAAGCCCCCCACTGTAAATTACCCCATTGAAGTATATATTTATGAACAGCAGACAAGTCAAGGTGTTCAACTAGGGTAGTTTTGACAGTTTTCAGCCAGCCATTTCTTCGCTGAAGAAAGTTCACAGGGAAATTGTGAGTTCACTGGAACATGCGCATTTCAATTTTTAAAAACTTGGAATATTTTTTTTTTTAATCAGATTACTCGTAAGTGACAGGTTTAGGCCGCTGACATCAATCAGGGAGGCCAATCAATAATCAGCGACTTAAAACGTCACCGACAAGTGATCAGGTAATAATTATGGTTTTTTGGGGTTTTTTATTAATAATTTGTGTTTTTTCATAATTACCCTAGATGACCCCTCTCTCTTTGTAGGGCAGGGTCATCCATGGGCTGCCACAATGATCCGATCACTCCTATTGACCAGGAGTGATCGGATCATCATCAGCCCAGCATTTGACCTGGAAGCACCCTGGACTTTCAGGTCAGTGCTGTTATTTTTTTTATTTATTTTTTAATTTTATTTATATATACTTTTTTACAATTTTTTTTTACTCTTTCAATGCTGATGCTCCATTGAAGAACAGCATTGACAAGCTTGTGGGGACTAATATTAACCCCTGCAATGCTGCGATGGGGGTCACACACAATCGCAGCATTGAAGGGGTTAATTGAGCAAGAGGGGGGGTAGGGTAAACTGAGCAAGGGAGGGGTTGGGGGGCTGGTCTCCACACTCATGTGGAGACCAAAGAACCCTGTCTCCCTGTCCCTGAAGCTGCCTCTGGCAGCTGGGACACGATCTCCCATAGACTGGAGATTGCAGGGAAGGAGTCTCTTTGATCAGTCCTACATGACTGATCAAAGGGCTTGTGGGGGCCATTTTTGCTGTTGCTGGTCTGCCTGGGCTTCCAGGCAGACCACCAGCAGCAGAGCCCCATAAAAAATGGGAATTAACCCCTTCAATGCCGTGGTTAACGCTGCACTGACGCTCTCATGGAGCGATCAGGCAGCAGGGGGGTGTTGTGTCAGGTCCCCACACTGGTAGCTGAAAATGCGATTGCAGGTTTTTCTGCAATCGCGGTTTCAGCCTACAGAATCACTCCGTGGGATGGGGGCGGGCATGGCATCGTAGGCATGGGGGCGGGCTCAGAGAGGCTGTGCTGGTCTGCCCAGACTCCTGGGCAGACAGCAGCAGCGCCCCCGCGATCACCACGATTGTGGCGATGTGGGGGCGTTTTTGGGGGATGACGTACCTGGTACGTCCCGGTCTACAGGTGACCAGGAAGTACCAGGTACGTCCCGGACCTGAAAGGGTTAATAGATTCAATCTATTTATGGATAAGTGTGACAAATCCTTCAAATATATTTAATGGAAACTATATGGATAAAGCACATACAGACAAAAAGTTGTTGGCATTTCCTCTTATCTCCTTTATTAAGTTCATATACAACAGGTATACTGACATTCGGATAAAATATGCATTTCATTTAAAACAGTGTAATACAAAAAAGAACCTGGCAGTTATCTATCGTCTGAAAATATTTACTTCCTGGTATTATTCTGGATTATATACATAGCTTTAGCTTTCATAAGGGGGAAAAAAAAGCAAAAACAAAGAAAAAAACATCACAGATGGCAGATCAGAGCATATACAAAAAGCTGCGTAATCCCCTATTTGTGCACTGTGAGATGTATATTCACACAAATTTTATAAATAGATTTTATGGCCTTATCCACCTATACGTACAAGAAGAGATAAAAAAAAAGAAAAAAGAAAGCAAGTGTGCTTAATAAAAAAAAAGACATGATGAGTTTACCTCAACTATGGACTAAGAGGTACTCTAGAACCCGCCAAAAAAAATCTGGGGCACATTAGCTACAAAATCTAGCAGTAGAGTCAAATTTCTGTTCACATTAAAAACTAATTTACACATACTAAAAAACAGGGCGAGATGAACAATCCTAAAAAGCCAACATCTCAGGTCAAAACCTGAGCCAACAACGCATAGTAAATAACACCTTTTACTGTGATATTATAAAGGGCTATTTGTGTGCAGCTGGCTATATTTTAATAACTCTTCACAAATGGGTTAGAGAAATTAAATTTTATTGACAATGCAGCCCTTTTAAAAAAAAAAAAAAAAAAAAAAAAAAAAGCAAAATAGTTAAAAAAGGCCTTTAATGTTAACCCCACAATTTACACCCTTGCGCTCCATTGCTCTACATTATCTGAATGAGTCGGTTTCCTAAGCCATGTAAGTGCAAAAAAAAAAAAAAGTATTCCTATTCTACAAAGGCAAATGGTTTAGCTGGCAGTAATTTAAGAGTAAAGAATATGAGATTAAATTAAATTGCCAATAAAGCCAAGGAGGTATTCCTCTATTACTTATATGTTTTAGTGGGAAGTACACAAGTGTACTATTACCAAAATAATGAACATATACATTTTATGTACTCTATGGGTTTATCAAATAATTTCCGTGATTACAACTAATGTGGCAACTAGTCTGCAACTCCAAAATACATCAAAATCTATAAAGAATATTGTGTGGGCCACTATTTTAGTAATACATTTAAAAGTGTATTGAAACAATACTATAAAATGTAGAATGTGTCTCTACAATACTGCGTTTCCTCAAGATGTAAAAAATGATTTGTTTTCTTTAAAAAAAAAAATAAAAAAAATCTAATTCCTGTCACAAACCTCAGAGTACAAAACTAAAATATTTATAAAATAACTACATGTATAGCTTGAAATTACCACGGTACATAAAATTGTAGAAGTAGGGCCCAAATCTAAACGTGAATGTGTAAGATTAAAATTGTAAAAAAAATTAATTCACAGTGCCTTGCCATTACTTAACAAAAAGCTTTTTTCTGACTTTCTTTCACAATGTCATCAGGGGAAGGGGTTTGAAAATTAAATGGTATTAGTGTAGGTTGATCCATATCTGTGGCTAATTCTGCTGGAATACCGATGTGGCCTCTGTGAACCATTAAAATACTTTCCCCAAAAGTTTTTGGGGCGTAACCAAAGCACAGACTTAAAGCAAAAGCGGATGGCTTGGCTTTCAAGGTTTTGGCCCAATAAATCTTTTTTCTTTTAGTTTTACAGTTGTGCATTTTCTTTGAATGGGTAGTTTTTTTACACATGTAATTGGGTGTTACCTGTTCCTTAGGCAAGATCACAGAATCAGCACTTTCTTCAATGCCTTTAGGGCTCTTAATAAGGTCACTGAGGTCAATGTTTGGACAAGGCATTGCATGAGTTAGATTTAATTGGACGTCTTCAGAGGTGGATACATTAGCTTCAGCAATTAGTTCTGACAATGACAGAGTTGATGTTTTGGCACCAGCGTTTTCAGAAACAGCTAGTGATGACAAAGATGTTGTCAACAATGGTATGGTTAGCTTTGTGGGTGACTGATCGGAAAGCTGAGACAAAGGTAGGAGAGATCCGACCTGTGTTTCTCTGCCGCTGGGTGAATTCTCCTCAAGACTACCAAAGGAGAAATCCATCAGTGGATTCAACTCGTTGTGCTTCTGTATGAGATCGGCCAGCGATGGACTTCCATATGTTGTACCTTCATTACTTGATGTGTGGAAACCATCAGTATTATGTAACATGGCCTTTAAGCCACTGAACAAATCTGATTGACTGTCTGGCATCGGGGATCTAGAAAGACCTCCCACTTCACAGTTCTGGTCATAATTTAACACATCCAAACTACCATTACTAAACGTACTCTCTTCTTGAGATTGCTTCAGTCCCTGATCTTTGCATGTGCTGTCTAAGTGTGGAAAGGAAATATCAGAAAGCCTAGCTCCTAGCAGGTTTGATTCTTTGCTTATACACATGTCCATATTTGAGTCTGAAATCAAGTCATTTAGACTGATATCTGAGACGCCAGAGTTAAAGCCACCAAATGTTTGTGATACACTGTCACTTATTAAAGCGGACAGAGACAAGTTGGATGAAAAACCTGAAACACAGTCCTCATTTTTTACAGATGTTGTAAATGTATCAGGTTCACCAAGTAACATATCATGTAAACTAAAATTTGAATGGAAAGACTTTGCTGGTTTATTCTTTATCAACTGTGCATGTTTTTCTAATGAAGAAAGCATACACTGCTCATTTGCAAGGGTTTGTAAAGAAGGAAATATGGCTTCTTACCTTACAATAGCCAATAGTGGTCATGACGGTCAATGAAAATGGAGGGGGGAAAAGGGGCGAAGCAGGTCATCAGCGGGACCAAATGATGGCGCAAAGAGAAAAAAAAAAAGATATAAAGGCATTTATTTGTCAATTGTCAGAGACTTCCCTTTCAAATTTCAATATACTTAAAACATATCCTTAACAAAATGTAACTGGCAATAAAGCTGATGTTTATGTAGCACACAGGTTAAAGACTTATGCAAGCCATTACAAAAGGGAATTGTAACTTAGTATTATGATGGAATAAGGGGTATGAATACTTTAGCAAGGCACCGTATATGCACCATTTGGAAACTAAACATTGCATGGTTTACCAAGCATTCTAATTTTAACATGCTCTTCCATACAGTGAAATGTTCTATTAATCACCAGAAACCTGATTCTGTTAGAGTGAGAAAAGATTAAAAGGTACGGTACCTTATATAGCACAAGAAACCAACACAACTACTGTGAAATTACCTTTTGCGGGCCTTGCTGAAGATGCAGCTTGATTGGTAGATTTTATGTTTTTGTTGTTGTCCTGTTGAAATACGAGGTCCAGAGCTTTGGCTTCATCAAATTTACACTGCAACACAGCATCAATCATAACTTGCTCCACTACAGTGTCTCCGAGCACCTCTCTCATGTGGTCAAGGCATGAGTGAAGACGAGCTGTAACAAACAATCAATAACTTTAACTCTCCAGCAGTAGTTGGACCAAAACGTCATAACACTTGGGTTACTCTTGCATAACTGCATGGAGCACCATGCTCTTTACTAAGTGGATTACATGAGGGTTCCTAGCGCAAGGGACTACCTTGCATCTATCTTAGAAAGTCCTGTGGAAAATGATAGCACTGTCCTAGGCCACATGATCTGTCCCTCACAGTAATCAGAGAAGATAACATGGTTAATTTTATAGTTTATTTTAAACTGCATAGTTTATTCTATATATCTACAGGTTAGAGGTAAGTTTGGGAGCCAAGCGACTTGGAGAAAAGAAAAAGCCCCACCCTGTAGATATTTACCCTATATGATAATCAGCTCTTTTCTGGCCACAATATATTGACGTGATCACCCTTGCAGCAGACTTTTTTATTACTTTGTTTTGAAATGGGTGAGCTTATTTATTATAGAAAATAAATGAGGGAGAAAATGTAGGAATATATTTTTTTATAGTATTAAAAATTAGAGAATAATCATTGAGCAAACAAATAGTAAAAAAACATGTTTTAATAAAATTAGAGGAGTTAAACAACTGTCTCCATCTGTGGTTGTAGGGCATCACAAATTTACCACCGGCAACGCTCAAAACTCACTCGTCGATCCAGCTGGTAGGAATTTGCAGCAAAGTTAAGGTTTCAACTCACCGGGGTGAGTACGATGGGCCAGCCAGCCAACAGAGAGAGACAGAACAAAGAGCTTAGCTCTTACCACAATTAATATAGTGAGATTTCTTAAAACCTATGCAACTGATTAAACTAAGAACTTACAGTCCATTAACACCATCCCATTATAGTGTGTACAGGAATGCCATCTCATAACTTGTCAAATGGGTTCATGCAAAAGAGTTGGCTTTCGCCCCTATAACTTAATTGCACAATCTTAGTAGCCCACAGGCGCGACGGGTAACTGGGTTCAGTTCACAGCATGGTAATAAATGAAAGTGTTTTAAGACTTACCTCAAAATAATGTATTTTGTAACTACAATTCAGTGATGGCCCTTGAATACTGCTCTATTCTAGACCATTTAACTCGATTTGAATATAACTTTATTAATGAAATGTAAAAGCAGGGATAAATATTGGCTTTAAACAGTCCACTTAACATATTGTTCTTCAGGTATCTAGAGCAAGGTTCAATTTGAGATATTACCCCTGTGAACCCTTTAAGGGGTTGGAAATAACTGGGTAATTGACAGGATGCCAAACACACAATGAGATTTTTACACGCAAAAGCTTTGTGTGCCAGTGTCAATAGCCAATTTATATTACTGTACAGCATGTACTTAGAAGGAAATGTACCTTATGCCTAAAACTTAGATAATAAATATGGACACCTAAGATTAAAATACACACTATAAGATCTTATCATTCTAGCTTAAAAACAAGCCATACATAAATTACCTTGGTGTATTTACTGTGCTACACAATAGAGGCACATCCAACAGAATACCAATTTATTAGATGCAAATGTCATATTGTGATTTACTCTACAAATTTTCATCCAAGTCTTTCATTACATCTATGAAAAATGACGCATAAAGCGGCCAGCCCTTTCCGTTAACACAAGACCCCAGGAAAACTGTCAAAGTATTTGGCAATGGCAGGCCAACAGGTCGATGAAATACAGTATACATGTGAAAAGAAATGGTACTTTGCAAGATTCTCTCTGTCCAGGCTTTGTTCAGCCAGACTAAAAAAAATTACAAACCATGCTAATAAATAAGACACAGAGCAATTCACATGACATCCTCACACAATCATGTCACAAGATCATGCTATAAAAATGCGTTTAATACATATAAAATATTTTTACCTTGATCAACAGAACTTAGGGCAGTGTCTGCTCCTCTGGGGTTATTCATGTCTTCATCCTCTTCAAGCTCCCCCTCTTCTTCCAATGGTTCAGTAAAGCTTTGATGTCTGTCCCTTTTTGAATAGATAAATTGAGCAGCTATAAAAAAAATAAAAAAATAATAATAAGTACACTAAGGCATTCTAAATGTGTACCACTGGCTGCCATCTTTAACAAATAAAGGGTCCTTACTGTACATTGCTACAGGAAGAGGAGTAGGTATATAGATATGGGACCCATAGATGCGTCTTGGAACATTTTAGAATGTGTCAAATCAAAACATGAGCATTATACAGAGCATTATGTACTAAATGTTTTAACAAATCGTTTAGAAGAACCTTATAGGCATACCTGGCAACTTCTCGGCTCCGGCTACCCTGAGCCTTCCCTTGCGGGGCGCGGCCAGGACTGCACACTGACATATTTAAAGAAAAAATGGGCGGGGCGTGTCAAGACACCGCTCGCGCAACCCGGAAGATTCGTGTCTTGAACCGGAGGAGCAGCGCTCACCTGGCAATCTCCGGGTCAAACCCTGAGAGTTCCCAGGTATGCTTATAGGTATTCATAGGTAGCCAAATATAAAGTTAACGCAACCCTGACAGGAATACTGAAAACATATAGATTGGATTAATGTGTTTACCACCAAATATTTCTACAAATGAGTTTTGCAAATCTGAGATTTTTATTGTATTTTTACACTATTTGAATGGTGACCTTAGTAACTAGAGGGCAGAAACTCACACTTAGAGCACATGTATACTTCTAATTGAGCATATCTATTATGTTCAATATACACCCCCCCCAAAAAAACAATAACGTTATTACATTTAAAAAAGATTAAGAATACTCTTATTTGTGTTGGGTCACAAAAAACATATACAATTCTTTAGTCCAACATATTTCATATATTACTCTGCATCACTAACCCTTGTCTTTTAGCAAAATGTGGTGTTTACTATGTTGATGCCACAGAATTACATCTGTGATTCAGCATTCCTGACTGACAGTCTCCACACAGACAGACGGGAATACTCGACCTATAACCAATGTTACAAAGCACCGTGTCATCCTGACCTCCCCTATATGCCTTATCTTCACAACTTGTTAAGGGCCACTATAAGCCAAAGCTTAAAGGGTATGCTGCAGCCATCATATGCATATGACACCAAATTACCGTTTTGTCACCCACACAAATGCATGGAGCGATTCTATAAAAAGCACTTTAATTTGCATTTTTAGAGGCAGCGTCAGGGGCACTAAACGTCGCTTTATCAACAATAACCTTGTGTTCTTAAGTGTTAACGTACAATTTAAATATGGAGGTTAACACACACAACTGGATTAAGGACCCTGCCAATGAGTTTGCCATCCAGCCTTATGACAATTTCATACAAAGTTCCTGGCAAGAATAGTGGGGTTATGAGGGCCCCATTCTTGCTCTTATAATCTTAAGGTTTTCAAACTAGGTTGACTAGTCGTAGAGTGGCAGGCACTGGGGGAGGGCAGCCTCTCTGCCACATAATCAAGGACAAACTGGCCTGTAGGGACATCAGGCTTCCCAATGCAAACAGCCTCAGCACAACTTCCAAAGTAACGTTATGCCAAACTGATAAGAGTTGGAGCACCAAGATGTCATATTCCAGCACTCAGCAGACAGGATGTCAGATGAGGAGGAGAGTTACAGGTCGCTGGGGCACTGCACGGAATCAGCACTCAAAGTAACCTTGCGTGAGCTTCATTTGGACTCAATGAGCAACTTTTCCCCCCAATAGCAATGTTAAACATTTCAGGTTTTTCTGTAAACCAAGGATGTACATTCATATTGAAAGCTTGCGAGCAGGGCTCCCTCCACCCAATGTATAATTTGTCTTAAGTCTGTCAATTCTCGTCTTGTCATACCAATGAATATATGTATTGTATTAAGAGCTGCATAAATTGTTGGTACTATATAAATAAAAGATAATATTTGATAAGTGAACCTTGGACAAGCTATGGACTTCTCAACTGAAATGGATCCACACTGTTCTACTTAACATAATGCTGTATCCAGGGCCGGACTGGCCCACCGGGATACCGGGAAATTTCCCGGTGGGCCGGGCGGTCCGAGGGCCGCTCCGCCCGATCGTGCGGCCGTAAGTCTTGTAAATTCGTAAGACAGCCGCTAAGCGGCTGCGAGGAAGCTTCAAAGCGGCCATTGCGCGGCCGCCAGTCCGCCTCCACCGGCTACTAAAGAAATGAAAATGGCTGGTGTGCACACCAATGGCCTTGCCGCTGCTCTTCGTCCCACCCCACAAAAGGGGTGGGACGAAGGCCATTGGGCGGCGCATTGCGTGACGGCCGCGAAGTGGCCGCTTTGAATTTTGCTTGCAGCCGCTCAGCGGCTGTCTTACGCTGCAGCAGCACGGCGGCTGTGTGGAACGTGTTGTGGGGAGGGTCGAAGAGCTGCGGCACGGCCATTGGGCGGCGCGGTGCGGTGACACCCAAGGGGGCGGGCTCAGCCTCACAGAAGTAAGTGTTCCTTACAGAAGGATTGTCACGTCGTCAAGGAGATCAAGAGAGCAGGACAAAAAAGAAAACACAAAAATGTAAGTACCGGTAGTAATACCAAAATATAGTTATGGGTTAAAGGGGAAAGCAGATCCATATTCAAGGGAGGGGGGTTTGCCTTCATTAAATTTTAAAATTAAATAATACAAACGGAGGGGGTGGCTGGGGGGTAATACACATGGCAGTGGGGGGCATCAATAATAGACAAGTGTGCTTCACAAAAGTGTTAGGGGCATCAAGGGAGGGGGTTAGCTAGGGTATCACATAAATCAATGGTGGGTTTAAAAAATGCACAAAGAGGGCAATACCCAAGGTTGTGTTGTGAGGGGAAGACAGTAATTAATACTAAAGGGGGACCTGGCTGGGGCATCAATACATAAGGGGATTAATGACAGGGGGAGTTAATTGTAAAGCAGTGTAGAACATACATGGTTTATGCTTCAGTGTGGCAGAGGCTGTCTGGGTGTCGGTGTGCACTGTACTTACTGTAGAAATAAATGGATTTATTTAATGTTTACTTATCCAGAGATAAAACGCCCTCCTGAATTTGTAGTCACTTCAGAGGACAAAACTTTCTAGGCCCAGAAATGAGTGAGAGGAAAATTAAATCAATTGTGTTATTTACTCTTATTTTAATCTGCATATTTTATCACAAAGGATTAATCACAGAAACTTGAATGGTGGTTGGGATCTTCAGAGTGAAACCCAATTTAGTTGTAAGGACTAATTTCGTTATTCCTGTTGGTTTCACAGTCCTTCCCCCTTGAGAGGACCTTTTACATAAACATACTGGCAGACCACTTTGCACCATGAACTGTGTGCATTTAAAAAAAAATAATAATGTATATGCTAGAACAGTTGTGGTATTAATAGCCAAAAATTCCTTACAAGAATATCGTGAAGAATAATGTGATCACTGTTTTGTTCCACTAAATAAAATTGAACTTTTTTATCTAAACATGTTTGCAGTATCAAATGTTTTGATTCCAGTATGTCTAATAATTTTGGTCAATATAATACACATGATGCATGATGTGCAGTCTAAATTGTTCATGACAGCTAAAAATCAACTGTGTTCTACATGATTTCATGTTATTGAGCTACTCCATATAAAATCATGTTGTGTTTGGTTGTCGTTCAGTTGGTTTATACCTGTGTTTACAGGTTTTGCATGTGGTTGTCGTTCAGTTGGTTTATACCTGTGTTTACAGGTTTTGCATGCAGTTGTTGTTCAGTTGGTTTATACCTGTGTTTACAGGTTTTGCATGCAGTTGTTGTTCAGTTGGTTTATACCTGTGTTTACAGGTTTTGCATGTGGTTGTCGTTCAGTTGGTTTATACCTGTTCTATGTATTTCTTAAATGGTATGCAGCCCATGATATACACTTTATACTGCATTTGTGCATCTCTTGTTTTACAGACATCTTTCTGATGTGGAGGTACAATGTAGAATTGTACAAGGCTGTGATCACAGGTTTTGAACCTTGTGCAAGCCATTTTTTTTGTAAATTCTCCGTTTATTGACAGATTTATGGTAGAAGACAACAGATTGTAACACAGTGCTGCAGGGAGGTACATAATGAATACAGTCAATATAAGGCATACAGTAAGACCGTGGAAAACAAAGCATTCATAGGGCAGTAAAAATCCAATGCAAAGATGATAACTTTAAAATGTAACATACGGGGGGCGTGGCCTGACCGCGGAGCTGAATGGCGGCTTAAGTGAAGTGCTCTCCCTGCGTGTCGGCTAAAAAGCGGCGATAAAAGCTTTCCACTGCGGATTTTTGTGCTCCTACAGGTGGGCTTGTTCCCTGGGACACCCCTGCGATGGCGTCTAAACATGCCAAGCGAGGTTCTAATCGCTTACCTCAATATTTTGAGAAGCGGGCGCGTGCTGGCCTTCCATCCCAAGATGGTGACGAGGCCTCCCTCGTGTCTTCACAGCCGGACCTTGCCACTGACGACCTCTCTTTGCGGGACGATCAGCAGGTAACCCCTGCACTTCTTCAACAAATGCTGGAGAATTTGAAGACTTCAATGACTGACTCTATCAAAGACATGCTTTCTGATTTTAAACAAGATCTAGTTCAACTTGGGTCACGGACCGATCACTTGGAGCACAAGTTTGAGGAGTACACTGGGGCCTATAACGAGCTGGTTGACCGCCATAATGATCTGGCTGACACCGTCCTCCAACTTCAACTCAAGATGGCTGATCTAGAGGACAGGTCGCGACGCAACAACTTACGGCTTCGTGGGATCCCTGAGGACGTCCCGAATAGCTCTCTTGAGGAGTTCGCTAAGGACTTTTTTCATTTTCTTGTGCCGGACCTACCTGCTGCTGATCTGCTTATGGATCGCATACACCGACTCCCGAAACCGCTCCCGGTGTCGGCCACCCGTGATGTGATCCTTCGGCTTCATTATTTTAAGGCGAAGGTGTCTATTTTGGCTGCTGCCAGGAAGAATCCATCCTTTCCTGCGCCATATGACAACATCCAGCTGTTTACTGATCTTTCCACTGCGACATTATCTGCTCGCCGTAAGTTTACCTCACTTACCTCGCTCTTGCGCGAACACTCCATCCAATATCGTTGGGGTTATCCGACGAAGCTCATTTTGTTCCGGAATGGCGTCCAGTCGGTGGTGCTGTCTCCAGCGGATGGTTTCAGACTTCTCCGTTCGTGGAATGTCCTGTCTGCGGCTGATGATTTACCTGCGGCGGCTGTTTCATCTTCTCCACCGCGTCACATCTCCACGGAATGGGAATTGGTGAAGACTCGGCGCCCGTAGCCTGGGCAGTCTCCGGCACCATGACTGCGTCTTTTGCTGTTCTGGTCTTTGTTGGAGCCCCCGGGTGCCTGTTGACTGCTCTGGGAATGCCTGGATTCCGTGAGTGCAGCCGCGGGGCTGCTTCGTGATCTGTTTTGTTTTGGGGTTTGTTTCCCCTATCTTACACATGCCGCTGTTTTATCCTTTTTTTTTTTTATGTTTCTTGTTTATTGTAATACATTGTGCCTGTAGGTTTCCCATGCCTTTGGCGTACCCTGGGCATACAAGCTCTTTCTGCATTGCACACATGTGGGTTTTTTGGTGTCTATCGACCCTTTGCCACATTATACACACACGTACACTTATTTATTTATTTATGTATATTTTTTTTTATTTTATTTTTTTATTATTATTTGTTTCTTGTGTGTCATGGCCCTTTCTTATGTGTTATATGCCTGCCCTGTGTCTTATGCTTTTCTTCTGTTTTTTGGCAGCTCTGGACGTACTGGTCCGTTAAGGTATCACTCACACACACGTACATCTTTTTATTTATTTTTTCTTACATATGTGATGGCTGGGTTCCCTTGGTGCTGGGGGCCTTTAGCGTGCTGGTTTTTATGATTGTGTGCCCCTGTGGGCTTCTTGATGCGTAGCTCCTTGCCTTCCACCTGATACCCTTTATTGGGCTTCTGCTCACTGCATTACACAATACACGTACACTTACTTTATTATTATTATTTGTTTCTTATATGTTGTGGCCCTTTTTTCTGTGTTGTATGCCTGCCCTGTGCCTTATAGTCTTCTTCCGTTTTTTGGCGGCTTTGCACATACTGGTCCATTAATGTATCACGCACACACACGTACACCTTTTTTTTTTTTGTGCCTACCGGCCCTTGGCTACATTACCCACACACATACACTTCCTTTATTTTATTGTTGTTATTTGTTTCTCATGTGTAGGGGCCCCTTTTCTCTGTGTTGCATGCCTGCCCTGTGTCTTATCGTCCTCTTCTGGTTGTTTTTTTTTTTTGTTTTTGTTTTTCTACACGTCTCTATTGTGTTTTTGCCCCTTTTTGGCATTTATGACTCAGGGATTTTTGCCTTATCTGATGGTTACGGATGCATCTCCATTATGTTTTCTTGTCACCTGTATTGTTACATCGCTGTTATTTATTTGTTTTTTTGCCGACACGCGGGCTGCCTTCTGTTGGTTTTGTTGCTCCCCCCTACCGGAGTGTACTGCGGCGATCCTTTTTCTTCGCCTGGCAGTTCACACCGTTTTGTGGCTCTCTGACGCCTTGTCTTTGACGGCTTGTCTGAGCCTTCTTCCTCTCCCGCTCTCTCCTTTTCCCCTCACCTTTCCTCTCTCTCTCTCCCTCTCTCTCTTTTTTCTTTCTTCTATTTTCTAAATGAGCCTTACCGTTCTCTCGGTTAATGCCAAGGGCCTCAACACTCCTCATAAGCGGCGCATGTTTCTCTGTGAGCTTAAGTCTAGGAGGGCTGACGTTGTGATGGTTCAAGAGACACACCTTCTGAAATCTGGTGGCCGCTGTTTTAACTTTCCGCTATATCCTACTGAATACCATGCTATGTCTGATACCAAGACGGCCGGGGTGGCTATGCTTATCCACAAGAATGTCTATTTCCAGCTCCACTTTAAGCACTCTGACCCTAAAGGTCGTTCCCTCCTACTCACGGCTGACCTCAATGGGACTCCGTTCACGCTGCTCACTATTTATGCTCCTAATGACAACCAACTGTCTTTTTTGGAAAAAACCTTCTTGAAACTTCAAAAGGTCCGAGTGGGGCGCACAGTTGTTGGCAGGGATTTTAACCTTCCTCCTGTCCCGACGTTGGACTCCTCCGCTACCATGTCCTCCAGATATTTGAAGTCGCTTACATTGCAAGGCAACCGTTTTCACCATCTTCTTCACCGCTGTGGACTGTTTGATGCTTGGAGAGTTCTTCATCCCCTTGGAAGGGACTATACGTTTTACTCCAATCCTCATTCCAGCTACTCTCGCATCGATCTTCTTTTGGTGGATAAACTTACCTTACAGTCTGTTCGCACCGCCTCCATTGGCAATATCACGTGGTCCGACCATGCGCCGGTTTGGATATCCCTTTCACACGGGGGCCTCGACCTTCCACCACCTCTTTGGCGACTGAATGACAGCTTACTCCAGCAGTCCCCTGTCTGTGCGGAGACCGAAACCGCTTTGCTCCAGTATTTCGAATCCAACGCGACACCAGACCTGCAGCCTTCCACGCTCTGGTTGGCCCATAAAGCAGTGATCCGTGGCCACTTTCTCAGGATTGCCTCTCAACAAAAGAAGGCTCGGACGCATTCACTTTCCACTCTCACCGCCCAGCTTACGGCTCTCGAACTCACTGATAAATCTTCCTGGTCTCCTGCTACTCACGCTGAATTGCAATCATTGAAAGATGAAATTCATGCACTTAACCTTCAGCATACTGAACTTGCTTTGCGACGGCTTCATCAAACATATTACTCCAAGGGCAACAAGGCTGATACTCTGCTGGCGCGCAAGCTTCGTTTACAGTCGTCATCCTCGACGATTCACTACTTACAAACGCCAGATGCAGGTCGGATCTACAATCCTAAAGATATTGCTGATCAGTTTGCGACTTACTATGAATCTCTCTACAACCTGGGGTCCCACCCACACGTGCCGCAGCCACAAGACCAACATATTCGACGTTTCTTGGAATCTCTTCCTCTTCCCCAGCTTTCAGAAGACCATTGGGAGGATCTCACTAAGCCCCCTACAGTGGATGAAGTTACTTTAACGATTGCTGCTCTCAAGTCTCATAAAGCGCCTGGACCTGACGGTCTGCCTAATTCCTATTATCAAAAGTTTAAGCATATCTTGGCTCCTCACCTCTGTGATTTATTTGCTCATTTGATGGGGCCTTCCCCGCTTCCCTCGGAGATGGCTGCTGCACATATTACTACGATACCCAAGCCGGGGAAGACCCCAACTGCCTGTGCAAATCATAGGCCGATTTCCCTTTTAAATACAGACACTAAATTGTATTCTAAGATTTTGGCTGACCGCCTGAACCGTCTCCTCCCGTCTCTGATTAGTAATGACCAAGTCGGCTTTGTCATGGGTCGCCAGTCATCGGATAATAGGCGACGGATTACGAACATCATTCATCTTGCCTCCTCTCGTCGTCAACCGTGCCTTCTCCTCTCCTTGGATGCGGAGAAGGCCTTTGATAGGCTCCACTGGGGCTTCCTCATGGCCACTCTACGTGCGTTTCATCTCCCGGAGGCCTTCATCGCAGCGATTGACCGTTTATATGTTCGTCCTCATGCGAGTCTTCGTGTTGCCGGCTTCCTCTCCCGACCTTTCGACATCTCGAATGGAACTAGACAAGGCTGTCCCCTCTCGCCTTTACTTTTTTGCGCTAGCCATGGAGCCTCTGGCTGTTGCGGTGCGATCGTCTCCGGATGTCAAGGGTTTTTCGTGCCATTCTGTCGAAACGAAGCTTGCCTTGTATGCTGACGACGTCCTGCTAACCATCACCGATCCGCTGCACTCTCTGCCGGCTCTGCATTCTCTCCTCGAGGAGCTTGGCACCGTTTCCTATTATAAAATCAATTGGGGCAAGTCCCAGGCTCTGAATCTTGGTTTCCCTGCGGCGGTGATTGCCCAAATATCGACGATGTTTCCGTATGACTGGTGATCCGATTACCTTACTTACCTGGGGATTCGTCTCACTAAATCTGTTCATACTTTGGCTAAAGTCAATTACCAACATATCTGGCGCACGATTAAGGACGATCTCCTTCGCTGGTCCAAATTTGAAATATCGTGGACCGGTAGGATTGTCTCCTTTAAGATGAACTCTTTACCGAAGTTGCTCTACCTGTTCCGGACGTTGCCGGTTCCTATATCGCCTACCCTCCTCCGTGAAATTCAGTCGACTGTTTCCGCGTTCATCTGGGCCGACAAGAAAGCCCGGCTCTCCATTCGTCTCCTTCAACGACCTAAAATGCTAGGAGGCTTGGGAGTCCCAGATGTTAAGAAATATTATCTGGCTGCTGCCCTCACACAGACTCTCCAGCTGTTCTCTGCTGCGGCGCGTGTGGCGTGGGTTGACCTTGAAAATGCTTTCGCTCGACCGTGGGCCCTGAGGGACTTACTTTGGCTTCCGAAGTCTGTTCGTCCACCGCTGCCACGTCTTTTACCCACCTCGAAATTGTCGCTATCCTTGTGGGATAAATACCGTACCACTCTTGGGTTTCCATCTACCTTATCTGCATATGCGCCCATTACGGTTTTACGCTCCTTACTGCCTCATGTCTCCGTTGACTCTTGGCTGCAGGCTGGTGTCCTGACCATTAACCATTTTCTTTCGCGAGGTCATGTCTGCTCTTTCCAGGAATTGAAGGCGGCCTATTCCCTCACCAATAAAGATTTCCTGCAGTTTCTACAATTCCGTCACGTCATTCAGAAATACTGGAAACCTACTCTATCTACGGCCTCCATGCCTCCTGTTGTTAAGCTTTGCCTTCAGGCTCCCGTTGTCCCGCATGCCATCTCCGTCTGCTATGCTGCTTTGCTGGACTGTGCGCCCGATAGTAAGCTTTCGTATATGGAGGCTTGGGAAAAAGAGCTTCAATGTTCCTTTGATGTTCAGGATTGGTATACGGCCTTGGATCAGATTCGTGGTGTGTCCAGAAATGCTACCCATTTTGAAACAGATCGTAAAGTCATATTTCGCTGGTATTATGTCCCTGCCAAGCTCTCCAAGATTTTTCCGTCTACCTCCCCTTTGTGCTGGAGATTGTGTGGCCACAGGGGGACGATGGCTCATATATGGTGGGACTGTCCTCAGTTGTCTACTTTTTGGTCTGAAGTCTTCGCACTCAATCATCTGCTCCCAGTTTCTATTGTCTCCTCCGTCTCGGTCGCCCTCCTAGACATGCTCCCTTCTGACCTAGATCCACCATGTCGTAAACTCCTCATGCATCTCCTCCTGGCTGCTAAGAGTTGTATTGCTAGGAAGTGGAAGAACCCTTCGCCTCCATCCATACGTGAGGTACTCTACTCTGTAGCCACTACCCGTACGTACGAATGTATGGCCCACTCGGCCATGGGTACCTCTCATGTTTTCCAAGCTACTTGGGATAGGTGGGATGATTTCTATCTTACCTCTTTTCGTGGTACCCCTCCTGGTTTTCTGCTCCACGACATGCGTACTCCATGGAGCTTGAAGGCTGTTCGTTCGTTTTAGGCTCTTCTCTCTCTTTTCTTTCTTCTTCCTTTCTACTCCCTCCCTTCCCTTCTTTCCTGTTTTCCCTTGTCCCTCCTTTTCATGGACAGTTCATACGAGGTCCTTATTCCGGTGCAGCTTGCCACTGACTATATACTCCTTCCGTGTATATGGCTGCTTTGTTGTTTATTGCATTTACTGTTGCTCCTTTGATCATCGACTATGTATTTGTATTGCGCTACTTTTTCTTAGCTACCTGGCCAGGTTATGTTACTCCGCTCGGTGGTACGTTGTACTGTATTGGTCTGATGTTTGCTGATTTCGGTACCGTCTTATCTTTTGTTTTTGTCCATGTATTTTCTTTTGTTTGTTATGAAAAATCAATAAAATTTCAAGTGATAAAAAAAAAAAATGTAACATACTTGTACCAATGAGAAGGTCACAGGTGCATGAGTAGCCCCAAGCGTCGGACTAGGGAGTAAACATAAACAAGTAAAGCCTCCCTCATGGATCACAGGCTTTGATGGAATTACCAATTGTGAAGAATGAGCATCCCAAACAGCTAGAGAACAATCAAGTCGTACGGAAGTATCGGAGAACCATGGCTGGGTAAACATAACACTGTAGGAACCCAGTATTACAACAAAACAAAGAAAGGAAAAAAAAACGGGGAAAATAAAGGGACGAAAAGCGATGCGTGTATTGGTGTCAACAGCTGTCAAAGTGAAGGTGTACTCGGGACGTCATTATCAGGCAGAGGCACGCCCATACATGAGGTAGGGACAGAACCCAGAAAGGGTGCACCGGAGGACGCAGACCAGGAGGGAATACAGTCAATGTAGTAGCTCAGGGAATCTCTGGGAGGAAGTGAGATCCTTCCACCAGAACCAGCGCCGATTATATTGAAACTCCTTGCCTCAGGACGCCTGAGCCATATTTGTATAGGGGGGGTTACTTTCTTCCTCCAAAAGAGAGGGATGACAGCCTTGGCGGCACACAGGATGTGGTAGGAGACCGAATGTTTATATGAAGTGACAGAGGGAGGTGTGATGCAGCAAAGCTGCCTCCGGGGTTAGGATAAGAGCCGGGTCAGACACCTCTCGTAATACACGCTCCACAACCTTCCAATACGGCACAACCAGTGGGCAATCCCACCAGATGTGCAGGAAGGTGCCCGGTCCCCCCTCACATCTCCAGCAAAGGTCGGGTATATCAGAAATAAATCTATGTAGGTCATGAGGAACACGGTACCACCTAATAAGTAGCTTGTAGGAGGCCTCTTGTATTTTACTAGCCAATGCACCCTTGTGTGTTAGATGAATGATTTTATCCCAGTCCTCGTCAGACGAGATGTGGGGGAGGTCTCGTTCCCAAAGGGCTAGGAAATACGGTTTGGACTTGGTGTCCAAGGCAAGTAACATGGAGTATAACACTGACATCAGATGGGTGCAAGCCATTTTTTGAGTTGTTGGTTTTCAGGGCATTTTTAGAGACATATGTCCTTACTATTTGGGATAGGGACACTTAACCTGGAAATGTCTCTTTTTTAGAGTTGATGGATAAAAAGGGAGAAGGAAAAAGAAAACATCAGAAAGGAGGGGCAGAAAAAGAACGTGATAAGAAAAAAAAATTATTAGAAAAGGATGCAAGCCAGTGCCAAAAAGTCAGTTCTATGTTTAAGACCATTGAAAGCAAACAAGTATTGGATTGTGAAGATGATGAAGATTTACATGAAGGCACCAGTGCCAGCTGTAGCACTGCTGCACATGCAGCTGTACAAAGCACAGCGATAACTAGTGAGGCCACTAAGCACATTGTAGAAGCGTGTATTGATCTACAAGGTGATGAAGAAATTTCAGTTGAGTGTATTGAGTCCCAACAAGTGATTGAAAAACCAACAACATCCATTCGTGAAGGTGTGCATGACATAATTGAAGATGAAAACTTGTTCTTTAGGCCATCATCAGAAAATCTTAGTGCCTTTTTAAAGTTCCATCCTTCCCAACCAGATGTCCTCAACTTGAATTCCAAAAAGTTGTACCAAAGAAGAGATGGGAAAAAACGTCAGTGGCTAACATATTCACGCAGTCATGGAGCTTTTTATTGCATGGTCTGTCTTGCTTTCAGTAGAGAAACAGACAACAGTGCTTTTATTGGTGGGTGCTTTGATGAGAAACATATGTACCAAAGAATTGAAGAACACGAAGGAAGCAATCTTCATAATACAACTTCAGAAGCCTTCCTCATGAAGTGTAAGGGCATGGACTTACGTAGTAGGTTTCATGAGAAACAAATGTCTGCCAGAAAACAAGAAGTGAAGAGAAAGCGTGCAATTCTTGAGAGAGTAATTGAAACTGTTAAATTTATAGGCAAAAGAGGATTGAGTTATAGAGCATCTACTGAAGCTGCTTATACTTTATTGGATGAAAAAGTCGACCATGGCAATTTTTTAGAAATTCTTCTACTGCTGAGTAAATTTGACCCTATGCTCAAAGGTCATCTTGATGACATAATTAAAAAGAGTAAAAAACAACATGAGGGTGCCGAGGGCAGTAGAGGACGTGGCAGCCTTGTAACAATGATTTCAAAAACTACAGTTGATAGTATTATCTCTATAATTTCAGCACTCATAAAGGAAAGTATAGCTAAAGAAATCAAAGAAGCTGGTATGTTTTCTGTACAGCTGGACACAACGCAAGACATAAACGTCTCTGATCAATGTGCCGTTATTATTCGATATGTCACAGATGTGGTGCATGAACTGCTTGTAGCGGTGATAAATTGTACATCTACCAAAGGAAAGGCTCTTTGTCACCTAGTTTGTGAGGTTCTAGAGTCCATGGATATTGATATTACCAATTGTGTTGGCAATGCAACAGACGGAGCTTCAAATATGCAAGGGCAATACAATGGGTTTACTACATGGTTAACCAGCAAAGCACCTGGCCAAATTCATGTATGGTGCTATGCACATGTACTTAATTTAGTCATAATGGATGTCACCAAGATTTCTATACAGGCAGTATCGTTATTTGGACTTCTAAATTCTTGCGCTGTGTTCATTCGTGAATCTTACCTCCGCATGACTGTTTGGAGAGAGCAGTCTCATGAAGAGCGATTTAGATCTCTGTCTGTTATTGGAGAAACAAGGTGGTGGGCCAAGGATGCAGCACTGACCAAAGTGTTTGGTTCATTTAATGACCAAAGCCAAGCAATGTATGTGGAACTCATTCAGGCCATGGCTGAAATCTCAACATCTCATGTTTTTAATGCAGAAACAAGGTACAAGGCTGGGACATTCCTAGAGTCACTGAGAAAGTTTCAAACTTTAATCACAGCCCAAATGTACCTATTTATTTTCAAACATACCTCTCCCTTGTCTCTTTACCTGCAAACCCAGGGTCTGGATGTTCTTCAGGCATATCAAATGGTGACAGAGACAATAGACACCTTAAGAGACCATGAACGGGACTTTCAAAGCATTATGAGTGCAACAAAGAATTTCATTTTGTGGGGAAATGAGAAGTTAGAGAAAGCAGGCTGTGAGTTTGTGATTGAGGAAGATTTTCCTATACCTGGAAGAGTACGCCGAAAGAAGAAGATGGCAGGTGAATGTGCAGATGATGAGCCAATCATATCAGAGTGTGACAAATTCAGGGTGGACGTGTATAATATAACACTGGACAAGATTATCAACAGTCTGCAGACCCGGTTTACTACCCATGGCCATCTGTTTGCAGATTTGGTATGTTTGGACCCTAAACATTTTGAGGACATTTTAAAGCACATTCCCCACAATGCTTTAGAACGACTGAGTAAACTACTCTCAAGATTTGATTCTGCAGCATCTAAAGAAAAACTGCAAACTGAACTGCTTGATTTTGCATCAAAGTGGAATAGGCTAAAAATGTCTCTTGATGAAGAGTATAGTGTGACCTATGAAGAAGATGAAGAAGCCATCCATCTGATCTCTGGGGAAGGACATTCAGGTGTTCAGCATAACACTGGGAAGTGCAAGACTTGCAAGAACTGCATCACATGCTGCTATCATGTACTTCTACGTTTCAACTTATACAGCCTTGCATACAGTTCCCTTTTTAATGCCTACAAGTTAATTTTGACACTATCCTCTTCTCAGGTGGCATGTGAGAGGTCTTTCTCAAAACTTAAATACATCCTGAACAGACTCCGCAACTCCCTATCCCAACAGCATTTGGAGGCCTTTATGCTGATGTCAATAGAAAAAGACATATTGATGGGCCTGAACAATGATACCATCATTGATGTTCTAGCTTCCAAGAGTAGCTTGCTGCAAGGATTATTGGTTATTTAAAATGTTTTTTGTATCTCAATACTCTTAATGTTTTCACTGTTTGTTTGCATAGTACTTTAATTCTATGCCACATTTAGTGGTTTTCTGTGTTTTGCCCTGTAAGGGCTTTTTGCACAATAAGATAAAAATATTTTGCACTTTTTACCAAAGTTTATAAGAATTGCTTAATATAAGCTACGGTGTAGCTAAACAGTTTACATTTTGTATTTATTTATAATTATTATTATAAATATTTTTCATTACCTGTAAGAGTTTCCACCTTATTACAGTTTTAAGGCACATTATTTTTAGTAAATTATGTAAATTAATAAAACTTTGAAAAAGGTTCCACACTATAATGTGTATTCAGGCTTCCCATGTTGAATGATTTATTGTTTTTAGAGTACTGATGTCCTCCTACTCCCTTTACATAAGGTTATATTGCTTTACAATCTGCATAGCACTGATGTCATCTGTATCCCTTACACATGCACCCTGAGACGTTAAGATTCTGTCTGTTCCCCAGGTACTTATTTGGGCCTTTTAACATTTGGTTTCTGGGATTTTAATAATAATGTGATATAAAAGAATGAGTTATAGCTATTTGAATGGCAAATAGTGTGACTCGGGTAAGTATAAGGGGTGCGTGTGGGTATAAGAGCACGACCGCGAGATACAATATATGGTGCTGGTCTCCAAATGTTTCCAGGGCTGCTTTTCATTCCCAGTCCGGCCCTGGCTGTATCCATCCTTCACAGCAGTGATCTCTAATTTAAGGACACACAATGGAATGGAATATAATCCTATTGACAGATGTCATAATTGTATAAAAGATTTGCAGTCATTAGAGAGTGAATCCAGACAAGCGCCAACACGTAGTTTGAAACAATGAGATTAATTCAAACACCAACATAGGACCATTTTTTTCATCCAAGCAACGCTAAGTGACCAATACTTAAGATCATAGATACAGAAGCAACTAATATGCATACTAGTTTTAAATGTATAAGTGAAGAGCCCAAAAAAGTTCGATCACCCTGTGCCCAATCATTATTACAGTGGTTTTCTAAAACATAAATCAAATGCTATTTGGGAAAGCCCACATTAAACATTGCTAAAAAAAAACAAAAAAAACACCTGCTCGCACTATGAAGCGAGAGCACACACGTGGTTGCCGTCAGTCAGGAAAACGATGTATGCAGAGTGCCTATGGCACTGGGAAATTACCAACAGGACGCATCATGCGTACATAAAAATAAAAAAAACCTGAATCAGAGTAAAACGAGGTCATCGACAATCTCTGTGAACACGATCCAAATAGTTTTGAGTAAGAACTATATCCTTGAAGTGCGAGTTAAACAGGAAATAATTAGCGTCAGCGCCCAACAATATCAAGCTTTTACAATCTGACTGACTCAATCAGTCATAGAAGCTATGCTTGATAAATGAGTATCTTTAATTCAAACTTTAAGGATGTATAAATAAGTAAATAAAGATGAAGCACTAAATGGACGTGGTAAGTGCTGCTGATTCACAATAGTGAATTTCAAGATCTTGAAAAATAATTCTTCCCAAAACATACGTCTCACGGATTGTATATATTCATAAGGATCCTAGGTACTTGAAAGACATAAAATGGGAAGAAAAAAGATATGGTGTAGTATGTTAAATAATAAATGGTATATGTGATAAAGTGAAGGAGAAACTCTTGCATTATACAGGGAGCTACCTGGTCCATTCATAATTCTTTCTTTGAAACACAGCGTTCAGGTGTCTCCGACAAAAATCAATTCTCTCCAAAAAAAGATCAAAGGCGGATACCAGGAGGTTAAGAGGTGTAGACGTATCTTTAATATATTTTTTCTATACTACACCATATATTTTTTTTTCCCGTTTTATATCTTTCAAGTACCTAGGATGCTTATGAATATATACAATCCATGAGACATATGTTTTGGGAAGAATTATTTTTCAAGATCTTGAAATTCACTATTGTGAATCAGCAGCACTTACCACGTCCATTTAGTGCTTCATCTTTATTTACTTATTTATACATCCTTAAAGTTTGAATTAAAGATACTCATTTATCAAGCATAGCTTCTATGACTGATTGAGTCAGTCAGATTGTAAAAGCTCAAAACGGCTTTCACTTTACCGCAAAGGACAACTTGCTATTTTACGACATCTTTGTGAAGAAAAAAAACTCCACTTAGGAAATTGGCAGTATCGCCACTAATAACCTATGGTCAGACTGCTTTGGAGGAGAACAGATTAACCGAGCATCACAAGACTTTTTCATTTAGCAGCTGGAACATCACCATAAAATAAAATCCAAAAAGCAGGCCTTGTTTTTCCAGGGAAGCAATATCTCCACCAAGTTAAACACAAACCTGTTGCTGGTGAAATGCAGTAGTCATCATCCACAGACTGTCCATAGAGGTCATCATCATCAAAATCTACAAAAAAAACAAAACAGTATTTGTGACATCCACCAAGCTAAATACATGGAGTTCCCTTAGTCTTACAAACCATACACCATTTTAGTCCAGGCCTGTCTCTGGACGCACTCCTCACATGGAAACGGGGTCTCCAGACAGAGGACTGGCCAGAGCACTATAATGCGACAGAACCACCACCCACTTTCTTCTAATAATGCCTCTTGTTATAAAACCAAGCACCCCGCTTGCTTTGTTGTACTAAGTCAAAAGAAATAAATAATAAACAAAACGAGAGTACAGTTACACTTGCTTGTACTACGCCTGGAATGGTTGGTTTTTATATATAAAAATGTTTATTTCAGATTAAATAAAAGAGACCTCTAAGGTCCCCAAAGCAAGTGTGACTCCACATCATTTTCTATGTTGACCCAATAAAAAAAGGCATCGTCTTTAGGTAAAGACGATGCCTTTTTTTATTGGGTCAACATAGAAAATGATGTGGAGTCACACTTGCTTTCTCTTAGACCAATGTGGATACACCCTTTTTCTTTATTAAGTATAAGCCACAAAGTATCAAGGCACTTAAACTTTGAATAGTTTTTCAGTGCAAGCCAAACTTTCTACTTAACTATTACACAATCTCCGTAATGTTAATGGGTTCAATCTCTCTGGTAAGAGGGAGACTCCAGCCAGCACATGTACTTTAATGTTCCTTTAAAGGTTCCTTTATATTTTCGTGGTTTTGCTTTTTGCAGATGTATGGGGGGATTCTGCATTATCCTTCATATGCATTTGCCCCTTCTCCCATTCCCCAGCTGTGTACGAGATGGGCTCGGCCAAAAAACATTTCTCTGTAGATAACATACGGAACATATGTCAGGTCCGGCTCAGCGAAACTGGGGGGCAGGGTCTATTTAGCGCATGCACAGCAAGCGCACCCATTGATTTTACTGGGAGAGCTTTGCAAATTTTAAGCTGCAGCTAGTACCAGTAGCAGGAATACGGCAAATCTTCTTCAACCCAGAAGCTTAGCCAGAAGGCACAGATGCAAATACAAATATTACCTTTGGTTTTATTTACATTTGGCTCTATTTTGCATCATGTGCACCAAGTGTACAGGTGTAGTCTCTATCCTCTTCCTAACCACATTATATATATATATATTTATTTATTTATTTTAAACACACACACCACAATCATCCACGTATCCAGTTATCTCAATGCCCACACACACGCCTACACATACAGCAAGTGCATTCACCACCGATAGTTTAATATGAAAAGAGGGCGGAGTCCATGTATTCAGCCAACCATATGCACAGTGGACCCGTAACCTTCCCCCATACATATGCGCACTGGATAAGCACCATACTAAACACACATAACAAGCATTGTCCCTTTTGCTCACACAAACATGCCCTAAGCCACAGGCCTCAATGCCACATGCGCATACGTGATTTCAGCAGCCCCCACCATCGCGCCCACCCATGCCGTATTATCTCCTTACCATCATCATAGTTGTATCCCCGCACGTTCCGGTGTCTAGCCATGCTTTGTGTTGCTATGGAACGCCGTCTCCTCACCCTATACTCGTGGCCTCAAAACCTCCACATCTAATTCCGGAGCCCTTGCGATTGCAGGCGCCACAGTAAAGACGTCATAAAGCGACATAACCGCTAGATCACAACGTTGCCATCCCTAAAGCCAGTGTCGTAAAAATCGCATTGAAAGAGTCGCCTTTGGGAAGCGCTCACTTACGTTGCCGACGCCATTTGTTCGAAGACCGCAGTACATCGCTTAGTATATATACGGCTATAACAAAATGGCCCCGGTTACGGAGACAGTAAGACGACCGTGACTAAACACATAGTCACAGGCGGACCATGGAAACACATGCGCAGTTGTGGAATCAGAAGAGGCTGACGTATTCCAAATTAGATTTTAGAAGTGGACAAATATTTGCTCAAGAAAAGAAAATTACAGGCATTCAAAACTTAAATAATAAAGTGAATAAGAAAAGTAACAGTTTTATGTAAATCTACCCCTTTGTGCATCATCACAGACAACATGCCAGCACTGACACCCCACACACATACACAATCATTCTGACACTGTACATTGACACCTCACACAGTCTACCATTGTACACCGACATACAAACACTCATACTATACGCAAACACATACACCTTTATTCTAACCTTATACTGACGCACACACTTATTTTAACCCTGTACACTGACACCAACACTCATTTTAACCAGGGATAGTCATGGGCATGAATCATGGCGGACATTTTCATAGTTGCTGGACTCGGTGATCTCGTAATTTTCTGTCTCTCCTTTTCTTTCTTCTTGGTTCCTTTCTCGGCTTCAGTGCTCCTTCTTCGCGGTTTGTCGCTCAGCATCAGTTGCAAGCACACAGTGCGATGGAGCACTGAAGCAGAGGTCTGTATGAACAGACCTTGCTCTCCCTTCATTTGGTCCAGTTAGAGGGAGATCCATGATCTCCCCAACTGGTCCTCCTCCAGCGGCGGGCACACCTTCTCACTAAAGCACTCCAAGCGGCTGCCTTGGCCACTTGGTACTAACACCTTTCCTGGATACCACTTATGTGTGGTATGTTAGCATTAGATGGTCACAAGACACCCCCACAAGACCCGGGGGTGCAACATACAGGATCCGCCCCAGGTGCCAAAATACTCTAGGTACGCCCCTTTATGCGACCTGGAGCCTCCGCTCGTGATTCACTCATAATTTACTTATGCAGTGAGAATTTCACCTTTAAAAAAACATTACAGTAAGTAATACTGTTGTGTAACTAATACTATATTATCACACTATAATGTAGTGTTATTAACCATGAGCGAGCTGTACCAAAAATCTAGAATAACAATTTAAATGTAACATTTGCAGAAGCATATTGTGCGCACAAAATGTTGGCTCTGGGAAAAATTTTGCACAAGAGAAATTTTCTGCACACACCATCTAAAGAAAATTAGAGGGAACATTGATTATGACTTTCTGTAATTATTCCTACATGGTCTATGCTTCAGTCAACAACATCGGCCCCAGCCCACCTGTTGTCATCCCTTCCCAGTCTGACAGAAACAACTGATATAACCTTAATTAGACTAGTCCACTTGCCTTTATATGCAGCTATGCAACCCATATATATATATCCCACCCACTGGTCATAATGTTATGGCTGATTGGTGTATCTGTCCTAACATGCTATTATAAACGCATCTAAAGTATTGGAGATACCTTGTCCCCAAATGTACTGTGCCAAAGCAGAAACCTCTAGATGCCTTAACTCTCTGTATACCCCAAAACCAATGCATCATAGTTCTCTTGCACTTTTTTAAAATCACTGTGTGATTTCACTACAAAGTTCCATTTTGATGTATTATGCCTGCTTAAAGGCTGAGTGGAATACAGTTCATATTTGATAAGGGGTTACATTTTTTAAAGTTTCATAATATGATCATTAGAGAGATACCTTAAGATCTGTTCCTTTCCAATTCAAATGGGCCAACCTAAAATTGCATTATTCTTAATGGAGATACCAGACAACTCTTACAAACCAGTTGGTGGAGTTACTTCCCCATCCTTCTACAAATAGGTAAGCCAGGAGAAAGTTAGCTGTATTAGAATAAATGATCAGAAATTGTCCTGTCTGAGTCATTATGCATAAAGATAGCTAGAGATATTTTAAGGCTCAATTACCTTAAAGCATATTTCCTACAAATAATCGTGAGATCATCCTACAATATATGTTAGAGCTACACTCCTTGATCTGTATGCATATTAAAACAGAGCAGATAGCATGACATTTTAAAAGAAGTTATGTTTATTTGTTATTTCTATTTTTGTCAAATACTGAATCCCTCTAACCTTTATCACAGCAATTTAAAGAAAACAAAAAAACAACCTCATGGCCGCTGTCCTTGCTTTCTCACCTCTTAATGATGCGCTGCACTGGCTACAGCCAGAGCCGGCCTTAGGCGTTGTGGCGCCCTGTGCGGACTACTCCTCTGGCGCCCCCCCTCAAACTACCCCTCCCCTCTGCCCCTTCAAACTACCCCTCCCCTCTGCCCCTTCAAACTACCCCCCCTGCCCCTTCAAGCTACCCCCCCGCCCCTTCAAGCTACCCCCCCCTCTGCCCCTTCAAACTACCCCCCCTCTGCCCTTTCAAACTACCGCCCCCTCTGCCCCTTCAAACTACCCCCCCTCTGCCCCTTCAAACTACCCCCCCCTCTGCCCCTTCAAACTACCCCCCCCTGCCCCTTCAAACTACCCCCCCTCTGCCCCTTCAAACTACACCCACCCCACGGGGGCATCCGTCTCCTCGCTCTGCCGCGGTGCCGGCATTTCATGTTGAGCACCGGAATAGTCCGGCGCTCAACATGAGATGCCGGCACCGCGACGGAGTCACGGAGAGTAAGGGGCGCCGAGCGGTTGCTGAGAACTTCACGAGCAACCGCTCGGCGCCCCTGCCCGGGACTTAGATTAAAGCATCGGGGGTTTTTTTGTTTTTTTTTTAAACTTTATTTAACATGAATGATGTTAAATAAAGTTTAAAAAAAAACAACGATGTTTTAAGGTAAGTCCCGGGCAGGCGCTCCTGCTACCATGGCGCCCTGCGGTCGCACAGGATGCACACCCCTAAGGCCGGCCCTGGCTACCGCACACTATGGAGGCTGTGCCAGCCAAAGTGTAAAGGGGTCAGCTGGAGAGATCAGCGATCTCCTTTATAACTAAGTGGCAAAGTGCCCCCAGTCTTGTGGCAGAAGGACCACTCCCTACTCCAGACCTGCTATTCTAAGCCAAGTTGGCCTTGACTAGTATACGACACAACCTTTTCCTGATTTGTAGCCTCATCTTTTCTTCAGGGGTTTCTGCTTAGTCATCTTCTAAACTATAAATGTCCAGCAAGGGCACAGTAGTTGTAAACATCAGTTGGCATTCTATTGCTGTTGTGAATTTTACTACCTTAATTCCAATGGTCAAGATTTGGGTCTAACTTACTATGATATTGTTATTTATGGGAGTCAGAAGGGTTCATTTCAATCATCTACAATAATGTTGTTATTCATGGGCTCCACTTTTGAAGCCAGTTTTGTTAAAATATTACAAACTGCAATTATATTACAACAAGATACATGGACAGTTACCTTCCAATTTCAGATTTGGCATACGTGGGCGTGTGAGCAAATGAGTGCCAAAGTTTGAATAAAGATAATAATCTGTGGTTTATTTTACACAAGCCATAACTTAACTATTAGCATTGATGTAGCGGACATGCCACTTAACCTCCTTTTAAATGGGGCTTAAGGCAACACAGCAAACTTGCTTTCAAATATGAATAGAGCTACCATAAAATCAAAAAACAAAGGTCTTGCTTGAGTGTTTTGGCCAATTCATGAACTAGCATCTGTTTAGTTTTTAGTAGTAGTTGTGAGTCAGTAAAAAATGCCCCATGGCTATTTCACAGTATATTTTTCACAATACGACATTTATGCACTTTAATTACGTACCTCTCCCACCCTAAACCATTTCCAGTAGGAGTATTTGAAGCGCTTAAAGTGGTTAAATGAAATGATGAACAGGGAACTCAATTGTGCAGGCTGTTCAGACTGGGAAATCCTGACTACCTGTGATTGCTTTTACCTGCCAACAACATGTACCTGGCTAGGGTATTTTTTTTATCTGGATAATAAACCAATTTTACTATGCCAAGAATGTCCTCCTTTCTGCATTTCCTGAATGCTCACCTTTAAAAAAAAGGATGTAATAGACAATTTACTTCATTATTCAATTGTTGATTACAACCATTTTCTCATTTAATATTGTTTATTGAAAATACGTTAAAATTTTATATTTTTTTTGTACTCACGCCCTACAAAATATTTATTAGCTGTATCCCAGATTAGCCAGATACGATAACTTCATACAACCTAATATAACTTTATAATCCAAATGTTTATGTTTTGTGTATCACAAATGTGTATTTTCTAATAGATGTATTCAGACTGCAGATGCTCTAACCATTTTTTGTATCATACATCATGGGTTATGTATATAGCGATGCTGATGTTGGAAAGTGGACTTTCCAACTATATTATCCAAGGAAATGGCCACCGTTGTCGCATTTTTACATAATTGTGTTCCTTCCTAAATATTAGTGATTTAAGCTGTTTAAACTGACCAACAACTATCAAGTGAAAGATTCTGAAGAGGAGACATAAAAATACAAACTGCATCTTCCTAATAATTCCCTCATTACTCACCTTCCATCTTTGGAGTTTCGACACAGATATATCAGTTGTATGTGAGTGGTAATAAATTGAAGAGAAGACCTAGCTTACATATCTCCTAACCCACCATTTTTTACTGGTCAGTGGGTACCGTTCCATTGTGGGAACTATGGGCCTGTCTGGTAGAACCTCTTAATCCCCATGAATGTCACAGTGAGATTGTTTGAGGTCCTTGCTGATAGGTAAGGGCACCTCAGAGCATATTGTTTCTGAAATTGATTTCAATGGTCACTCCACTTGAGGAACTCACTCATTTGTTTCCCCAAGAATTATTTCTGGTTACATAAAATAAAAAATAAAGTATGAAAAAGAAAGTGTCCATTAAAAACGTTACATCCTCACCACAGATCCTATCTGTAAAAGTGACAAATAAAATACACAACACTTTTTTACACAGCCATGCTTGCACTGCTAGACATCTCTGTTAAAAAAAAACTTATTTACATAGTCTATATTTTTTATTTTGCCAAAATACATTTTTATTTCTTCTGAGTTGGTCAATTCTAATTTTAGTGAGTAAACCCCCTTAATTTTAAGCTCGACAAAACAAGTTCACATATTCAATTAACTTGTCTACCATTTATTGTCCTATGTATTTTTTTCCACAGCAATTCCTCATTCATGGCATTTAGGGTGATGGACATATCTTCAAGGTTTTGATTTTATTTGGTTGCAACTCCATGTTAATGAACATATACTTGTACAATGGGCTTAATATTGAGGCATATTATCTTAGTAGTTACTACTGTTGGCTGGTATACTAAATTGTTGTTAACTGTAACCCATACTCTATCCATTTTTGAAAAGCCCCTACAATTTTGTTTATTCTCTTTCAAGTACCCCATGTAAAACCAGCCCTGTTTGTGTAATACACAAGGATGTGACTTAGGTTCCTCTAAAGTCATCAGGCTGAGGCAACAACATTTATAAAGCACGAGTCTGTATGTTGCCTCAGCCTGATGACTTTAGAGGAACCTGAATCACCAACTTGTGTATTACACAAACAGGGCTGGTGTACACACCATGTACCTCTAACTGTATAATATAACATTTTGTCTCCCACCATTTCCCCTGGGATGTAAGCTGTTTTGCATAGGATACTTAATTTACACAAAAAGTATTGGAGCTCACTGACACCACACTATGCAGCATTTTCGGTAACACCACATACATTGTGACATTACGAGCTGTAACAATTATCATTATGTATATGTTGGTGGAAATTAAGATAAATGAATAACATTTTATGTACATTTTAATGTAAGTTAGCAAAGCGCTTAAATAACAAATGATACATTTTGATATAATACAATTACATTATTAAACATATTTTCTACATGTTGTTGCTTTTAAGGCTGTTCAACATTTTGAGTTGGTCATGTCCACCAAACATTCTCACCTCCAGGATAAGAAGGATTTTATGTAGAAAAGGTTCAGAGGGGTTTAAAAAAGGGATATTTCTTTATTAGAAACATCTGTCATTCTATCTCCCAATACCAAATGAAGTGGTTCTGATGATCAAATCAAAAGTTATGTATGGAATGCATGTACTGCATCCAGAAATACAGTTGAAACAAATTAGATCAAAGTCAAAAATGGTATCTCTCCTGTTGCCACCGGAAATTCCAAGCCTGTCAATAACTATGATTATTTATCAATCCTTACTGATATCACAGAATGTATTTACACATTCATTTTCATTATGTCTCAAGTTAGGGTACTTGTGGTTCTTGGTTTTTTTAAGAATTTAATTTTTAAAGATTTTGCAAGTCAATGCCTGCAGTATGCAAAACTATTTCAAGCGACTTTAGTATTGTAGTACTGACAATGCATCTCTATCATTCTTCATAGAAGATTTATAAATAAACTGCAATCTCTGGGTTTAGATCCCAATGTTGTTGAATGGATTAGGGAGTGGCTGAGTGACAGACAACAGAGGGTTGTAGTGAATGGCGTATATTCAGAACAAGGTCTTGTTACCAGTGGGATACCTCAGGGATCTGTACTTGGACCCATTCTCTTTAATATTTTTATTAGTGATATTGCAGATGGACTTGATGGAAAGGTATGTTTATTTGCTGACGACACAAAAATTTGCAACAGGGTTGATGTTCCTGGAGGAAGAAGCAAAATGGCAAACGATCTAGGAAAACTGGAAAAATGGTCAGAGCTGTGGCAATTGGCATTTAATGTAGATAAATGCAAAGTAATGCACCTGGGGCATAAAAACCCAAGGGCAGAGTATTTGGTACTGTCCTAACCTCAACGTGTGAGGAAAGGGATTTAGGGGTAATTATTTCTGAGGATTTAAAGGTAGGCAGACAATGCAGTAGAGCAGCAGGTAATGCTAGCAGAATGCTTGGTTGTATAGCGAGAGGTATTAGCAGTTGAAAGAGGGAAGTGCTCATGCCCTTGTACAGATCACTGGTGAGACCTCACTTGGAGTATTGTGTACAGTACTGGAGACCGTATCTCCAGAAGGATATAGAAATGTTGGAGAAAGTGCAGAGAAGGGCTACTAAAATGGTTTATGGATTACAAGATAAACCTTACCAGGACAGGTTAAAGGATCTTAACCTATATAGCCTGGAAAAAAGACGGGACAGGGGGGATATGATAGAAACATTTAAATACTTAAAGGGAATCAACAAGGTAAAGGAAGAGAGTTTATTTAAAAGGAGAAATACTACCACAACAAGAGGACACAACCATAAACTAGAGGGGCAAAGGTTTAATGGTAACATCAGAAAATATTACTTTACGGAAAGGGTAGTGGATGCATGGAATAGCCTCCCAGCAGAAGTGGTAGATGTTAATACAGTAAAGTCATTTAAGCAAGCATGGGATAGGCATACGGCCAAGCTAGATATAGGATAAGGGCAAGTACTAAAGGAAAGTACTCAGAGGTTGGGCAGACTGGATGGGCCTACTGGTTCTTATCTGCCGTTACTTTCTATGTTTCTATGATGCTTTATGTCTGTACATCTGTGTAATTTCCTTGCTGTCCCAGAGTACATTTTCTAAGTAAAAAATAAAAAAAACATTAATAGCAGTGCAAGAAATATACTTGTCATTTTTTTTTGAAAGTCAGATCTCACATATTTTCACCCAGAGTCAATGCATTGCATATTCTAATCTATGTATTCTAGTTAGCCTGATATGAACCCAGAGCATCCTGGTTGTCAGTGCACATATAAAGCTATGCATACATGTCATGTTCTTCATTGTAAGTATGAAATAACACTATATTATTATATATCTTAGTTGCTAATTTATAAACAGGATTTCCCCACATGCATGCCTATGGCAATGAAAGAAAAAACACGTTTGAAAACAGATCACTTGCCTATATTTTCTTTTATTATGGTGCCAGGGAAATATATATATTAGAGATAGGATTAACTTTGATGCTGTCTGTTGGGATTTTCCCATACTGTTCTCTTAAAATATGCTAATTAAAGTTTTTTTATTGCAGAAAATGGGATTGAGCAATGTATAAACCATACAGTTTAGAATTGTTAGTGTGTTTAGATTAGCATTGTCTGCAAATAAATTTTAAAATATATTGTTTACCTATACTGTGTGTGCTATACCAAGACATTTTGCAGAATGCTATTACATTACATTTATTTATAAAGCGCTGTCAGATTCTGCAGCGCTGTTACAGTCAGTAGAACAATATCACATACAAAAACACATACAATAACAAACTAGTGCAAAGGAGAGGAGGGCCCTGCACTTGCGAGCTTACAATCTAATCGGTGGTTGAGGGGGAAGTGAGCCAATAGGAGAGGACTGCTTGGATAGGGATGAGTTGATCTGGTTCCAATGATGTGTTGAAGCTGTTGATTGTTCAGATTGCTTAATTATGATGGTTGGGAGTACTGGGAAGGAATATTGTACGCTTCCCTGAACAGGTGGGTTTTCTAAGAGGTTTTGAAAGTTGCGTACAAGGTAGAGAGTCTGACGGAACGGGGTGCGGCGCAGGTGACATCCTGCTTTCTGCAGTTTGGGGAAGGCCCTTTTCTATTCCAACATGATTGTGTCCCAGTGAACAAATCAAGGCCCATAAGAAGATGGTTGAAAGAGTTTGGTGTGGAAAAAAATGACTGGCCCGCACAGGCCCCTGACTTCAACCCCATCGAAAGCCTTTTGGTTTTGGTGCAATTGAGATTGAGAGCTAGGCCTTCTTGTCCCACATCAATGCCTGACCTCACAAATGCTCTACTGGATGAATGGGTAACTTTTTCCCACAAAAAACACTCCAACAATCCCTGTTGGTGTAATGGTTAGGTGTCCCATATAGTGTACTGTATATAATGATCTGACTGGATGACTAAAGCACCTTTAGGAATTTATATATACTATACAGAAGACCATATGTTATGAACTTAATAAAGGCTATAGTTTATATTCACAAAGTTTGTTTGATGATAATTTGGTTTGGTAGGCTGTGTGTCTTTCCCCTCACCAATGTGCAAAGACACCTGCTCCTTTGAACTTGTTTGTACTGCAAATAAGAAGATCTCTAATTGTTCCATAAATAAACGCCTACATCAACCATCAGTCTAACAAAAAAATAATCCCAGGGTTTTAGAACTATGTCCTTATTGTGTCCTTAGATGTGGCTGTCAGCCTTATAAGGTGAACTATAAATTGTAGACCTTTGTTATATATCTTCTTTTTTACAGTTTTGTGGCTAATGTTTTTTCTAATTATCAAGTACGCACATATTTCAGCACCCACCCAAACCTTGGTAAATATATTTTTTATTGCAGTGGAGTCTGAGTGACAGGTTTATAGATATAACTTGAATCATCTTTCTGCAGGCATGTATTTGCTATCAGATTGGTTTTCAGATAGATGTGTATTTTTTTTTTAAAGGCAGCTTTTTGAAAAGATTAGTATTCTGCAGATAGGAAAGAGGAGCTTGGTAACGGGTGATAGACTGTATCTAAGAAATTATAAAGACAGAGTAGCCAAATGCCTTTTATTGTCCCTTGTTTTTGTTTTGTTTTCTTATTTTGCTTTCATTTACAAAACTGTTGATCAGGTGTGACAAGAAAAATATGATTTACATCATCATTGGACCAGCCAGCATTGTCTCAAGAGTCGAAAAATGCAAATGCAGAGTCAGCTCAAACTATCCCTATACCACATGGACTTTCCTTGAGTTGCGATCTGTGGTTGAGCCAAGTCTGGTCTAAAGATGCACATGCAGAGCACAGTATTTTGTCAGCTTAGTTACCTATAATAGTACGATGTCACCCAACAGGCTGAAATTCTGTATATATTGTATTGCTGTTATATGTCTTTATATATAGACTCTAGGTTTGAAAACATGTAAGAATGCTTTAAAAAACAGACACTTTAATAGTTTATTTGTATTATTTAACAAAATGCAAAGTTAGTGAGCCTTACAAACATCTAAATCAATTCAATTTTTGATGGGACTGCCCTTTACCTTCCAAACAGCATCAATTATTCTAGGGACACTTGCACACAATTTTCTTAAGAAACCTGACATCTAGGTTGTTCCAAATATCTTGGAGAACTAACCACAATTTTTTCTTGTGGATTTAGACAGCCTCAGTTGCTTCTTCCTCTTCATGTACTCCCAGACAGCCTCAATGATGCTGCAATCAGGGCTCTGTGGAGGCCACACAAACATTTCCAGGACTCCTTGTTCTTAATGAATCTTGATATGTGTTTGAGGTTGTTGTCATGCTGCAGAAGTAATTTGGGGCCCATTAGATGCCTCCCTGATTGTATTGCATGATGGATGTATCTGCCTGTATTTAGCATTGAAGAGACCATTACTTCTGCCCAAATCCCCAACCCCATTTGCAGAAAGGCAGCCCCAAAATTGCAAAATGTGCTTTACTGTGCTTTACTGTCGCCTGCAAACACGAATTATTGTACCCCTCTCCAGCCCTTCGCTAATGAACATATACAGTGCCCACTAATATTGGCGCCTTTGATAAATATGAGCAAAGAAGGCTATGAAAAATTTGTTTTTTTGTTTAACCTTTTGATCGTTTCTTAAAAAAATACACAAAAATACTCTGCTCTCATGTATATGAAAAATTTGCAAACACAAAACAGGTTTAGCCAAACAAATACAAAATTGTGAAATAGTAAACAGTTTGTCCTTCCTCCCTTTGCCACGATAACAGCTCTGAATCTTCGCATGCATGATGAGGTTTCAGGATACATGGCAAGGGAACTGAGACTATTCCTCTACATAGAATCTCCCCAGATCCACGGCCCATTTTAAGCTTTCTGGACAGTCATGTGATCATCTAATATATGTTGATATTTGATAGTCCATGATGCCATGTATCCTATCAAACTGTCCAGGTCCTCTGGCAGAAAAACAACCTCAAAACATTACAGACCTACCGCCATATTTATCTGTGGGCACAAGGTACTTTTCCATGGGGCTACCGCTCTGTGTGTGCCAAACCCACCCCTGGTTTTTATTGCCAAAAAGCTTTATTTTGGTTTCAGTTTTTGATTTCCAGTATTGTCTGGCAAACGGTTGAGTTTGTTTTTGGATGAGAGTTTCTTGAAACCCTTCCAGAGAACTTGTGGCGATGCAGGTGATGTCGTATTATAGTTTTGGAGACTTTCTGACCCCAAGACAGAACTAACTTCTGCGATTTTCCCCTGTGATCCTTGGAGATTTTTTGGCCACTTAACCATCCTCTTCACCAGGTGTTGAGGCCATATAGACACACATCCTTTTCCAAGTTGATTCATACTGGAGCTTACTAATTATTGCCCTGATGGTGAAAATGTTCAATGCTTTTGCTATTTTCTTATAGCCACTTTCAGTTTTGCGAAAATGAGCAACCTTTTGTCGCACATGACAGCTGTATTTTTTGGTTTTACCCATTTCGATGAATGACATCGAAATTTGGCTTATGTGTTACCTGATATTTTTACCTCTGTGAAACAGGAATTAATGGTTGAACAATTTCCTGTTCTTAGTTACCCAGGTGTACTAGAAATGTAAAATATTAATGGGAATATACTTAAAATATATTTTTCTCATATGAATTCATTGGGGTGCCAATGATTGTGCCACACATATATTTAACATTTTGTTTTTTGGATAAACCTGTGTTTTGTTTGCAATTGTTTCATATCCATAAGAGCAGAGTATTTTTGTGAATTTTTTGACAAATAAATCCAATATAGATCATTTTTCACAGCAGGTTTGCCCTACATCTTAATAGGAATAGAGAGTGTAGAAATCCTGCAGGTCAGGTATCAGCAATTCTGAGTTATAAGTTCTGAAGCATGGTCCATCAAGTTCATCATGGAGATTGTTATTATAATTGTTATTATCAGGCCTGGACTAGCAATCGGCCACAATGGGGAAATACTGGCTGTGGTGTCCATTTGTAATTATTTTTATTTTTTTATATAGCACATTTCACAGTGCCATACAGTGAGTAAACATGACATAACTGCATAAGTAAGTGTATCACATTACAACTTGGCCTTAATGACACAAAATGTGAAAAGGGCCATGCTAGTATGAACTTAGAATTTAGAAAGCGGTTGTGGTTACACACAAGTTTGAAGGGCAAATGTTGGAAAAGCCATACAACTCACTATGGGGAATAATCAGCTTCTGTGAACACACACTGAGTTTCAGGAATTAACAATACAAATCAGTACTGTAACTTCCATGGGAAGCTGCTGAGTTTAACTGAAGTTTGGAGGAATCTATAGTAATCCAAGTGAACAGAGTAGAAGCAGCTAAACTAAATTGTCAGTGAATAGAAAAAAAGCAGATTAGAATAGACAAATGGATCTATTTTGATAAATTAAATGGTAAGATACATATGAGAACTTTTTGGCTCATGTTCTAATTATTTTCAAGATCCCAACCACTGTTAATTTCTCTTTCCACTTGCTGTTATGCACAGAGAGGTGTGAGCATCAAGAGGGCCAGTGTTCAATTGATTCTTGTGCAAGAACAGTGATAACTGTCCTGAGCATGCTGACTGTTGTAGCTTCGATTTTCCGGGCTAGGCTTAACTCCCCATTAACCCCAATAATGACACCACACACCATTGAATATGGATAAGAAAAGGCCACAGCCAATTTTATTTATTAGAGTCATTGTCACGCCAAAACCTGAAACAATAAACATAGGTGCGTTAACAAGGACAATGACTCAAAACACAAACATATAAATATATGCAATAAACACAATGAAAACACCAAGCTTGCCAAGTAATCTAGGTACCATAACCAAATACCACTTAAGGAAGGGACATACCCGGATGCCCCCACCCTGACCTGAGGTTCCCAGCACTGACAGCCAAGAACCTCCCACCAGATGTTACCAATCATTCACTTATCACCACATTAACTCCCTGGATACCCGGCAAGCTGCCGCCCCCCAGACTGTGACAAAACAACACAAACCAACAAACAAAATAAAGGGAGGGAGGGACACGCAACCAGGTAAGCTAACCACAAGAATGGTTCCTGAGCCCGGAAAAACAGCCACTTATATAATCTACCCCAACTCCACCCCCAAATTTCCCGCCAAAAAGCCTACCCCTCCTCCGCACAATAGTCAGGGCCCACTATAGCCCATGCTGGCCCCACCGTGGGTGTCAATCTAGATATTGGGAGAGTCGTGTTCTCAGAGACAGATGGATCACATTGCACCCAAGTGGTCATGGAACAATCTGGGACAAAAGAGTCTGTCAAAACTAAACCACCTATAGTTACAGTATATTACTGCTGTTTTTTTGTCGTAATAAACTATAGTGGAGTTTGCCCAATTAGATGGAAACTCCCCTGTTATAAAATCCCCCATTTCACTTCAGAAATTAATACTGAATAATAGATACAACGTTAAACCAATTCTGATTAACCCCCATATTAACCCCTTCTACAAAAAACGGCAAAAAACAGAAAAAAATGAACACGAAGAATGTACACGAATATTCGCCTGAACCGAACACAGGAACGGGTGATATTTGTGGAATACGAAGATTTTTTCCCACAAAGACGATGATGAAGACAAACACAAAGAGTTGGCCAGCGCCCAAGTCTAGTAAATACTTGCAAATGTCCAGGTTATGCCTTGCAACTTAGCCACATATCTACCATACCACTAAAGCAAAATATACATTGGACCTGTGATATAAATAAGTCCTAAACAAATTGCTGCCCTAAAGGAAGATAATAAAGAAAATGTTTAATAGAATGATCCAAGGAACAGCACAATACAAGTATTTTTAAAAAATTTCTAACATGTGAATGTTTTGTGTTTGGTTCCCTATTGCTCTATATCAACCCTTAAAGTATTCAGCCTTCTTTTGCATGATTGCATGATATAGACTAGAGAAATGCTCCACTGAATTTAATGCTTACACATTTATTGAGTTGGTGACCTCAAATGTTACAGGGAATCCCCAGAGTCTTTAAATAGTGTACGCTTGCTCAGGGAAATAAATATTCAAGTTGAAAGCTTTCATGTAGAGACCTGGCTGCTAAAGGATCAACATATGTCTGTACTCACTCTTACTTCTAAATAAAAATCTTGCAACTTGTGCAACTGAGAATGATTTTCAGAAGTGTGAGGACATATTTATAATATAGATATTTATACATTGGGGTAAGCTGGCCACTATGCACTACTATCCTCAACAGACTTTGAAAAAAAGGTATGAGCTGACACTTCGGTAGGATGTATGCCAGGCCAAATATCACCCTGTTGGGGATACCAATGCAGAGGCTAGTAATCTGCTGTAAAGTCCAGAGAGTTCCAAGGTATGCAACTCGTAAGCACCTTCAACATTTTGTACTCATGCACAGTCAAGCCTAAACAATAATTGCCATACCCAGCAAGTGTTATTCTACAATAATGTTCTACTGCTTGAAATTTGCTACTAGGCCAGCCCTTATGATTTCTAGGTTTCAGCTCTGTTGCAAACCTAGCTAATGACCCAGTTAGATTACAGCCAAAACCTTTTTTTCTCTACAGCATAATCAACATTCTATATTCACTCCTGTCAAACACACATTCTGCAAAAGAAGCTGCAAAGAAAATCTTTAAAAGAGGCACCAAATGGATCCAAAGCATTCTCTTCACCTTTTGCTCTGCCTCTCCAATATGGAGTATTGTCTACCTTTGTTGGCTCAGGAAAAATTTTATCCATCATGAACATGTTCAACATAAGAATTTATAGCCACAACTACTACAGTCTAGATTGTAAGCTTCCAAGAGCAGGGCCCTCTTCTCCATGTACTCAAGTAGACCTCTGAAGGTGTGCTGTGGTATCTGGCACCAAGATGCTAGCAATAGATCCTTTAAATCCTGTAAGTTGCGAGTTGGGCCTCCATGGATGCATCCTGGTGCCATGTGTTCTCCAGGTAAGCATTGCCATCCACCTGTTGTAAAAGAAAACGTGATTCATCAGACCACCTTCTTCCCGTTCTTATGCTCAGTGGACAGGGGTCAGCATGGACAAACTGATTGGTCTGTGGCTATGTAACCACATATGCAGCAAACTGTGATGCACTGTGTGTTCTGACACCTTTGTATTACAACCAGCATTAACTTTTGCATGAATTTGAGCTACAGTAGCTTGTCTGTTGGATTTGACTGCACGGTTTAGTCTGACACCCCCCACGTGTAGCTATGATCCTTTGCCGCCCATGACCCTGTCGCCGGTTCACCGCTTTTCCTTCCTTGGATCACTTTTGATTGGTACTGCACTGCAAACCAGGAATACCCCACAAGAGCTGCAGTTTTGCTCTGACCCAGTTGTCTAGCCTTCACAATTTGGCCCTTGTCAAAGTTGCTCAGGACTCTTACATCCACCAGCTCCGTTATGTCATCATGGAGGAGCGGAAGAGGACTCCAGTGGGAACATGTGAAACTCTGGTGAACGCCATGCCCAAGAGGGTTAAGGCAGTGCTGGAACGTAATGGTGGCCACACAAAATATTGACACTTTGGGCCCAATTTGGACATTTCCACTTAGGGGTGTACTCACTTTTGTTGCCAAGGTTTAGACATTGATGGCTGTGTGTTGAGTTATTTTGATGGGAAAACCACATTTACACTGTTATACAGGCTGTACACTCACTACTTTACGTTGTAGCAGAGTGTCATTTCTTCAGTGTTGTCACATGAAAAGATATAATAAAATATTTACAAAAATGTGAGGGGTGTATTCAGTTTTGTGCGATACTGAATATATATACACACACACACACACACAACATGTGGACATATAAACTTTAGGGTTTGGGCTAGGCCCAGTGAAGGAAAATCTTAATGTTTTAATTTTCTATTCCAGCATGACTGTGTCCCAGTGCTAAAAGCAAGGTTCATAAAGACATGGTTGGATGAGATTTGTGTGGAAGAACTTGACTGGCCCACAAGGAGCCATGACCTCAACCCCATCGAACATCTTTGGGATGAACTGGAACGGAGATTGTGAGCAAGCCCTTCTTGTCCAATATCATAGCCTGACCTAACAAATGCTCTACTGGACGAATGGTCTAAAATTCCCACATAAACACTCCTACATCTTGTGGAAAGCTTTTCCAGAATAGTGGAAGTTGTTATAGCGACAAAGGTGGAACAACCTTGTATTAATGTCTATATATTTAGTATGCCAAGTCACTGGTGTATTTGCCAAGTGTCCCAATGCTTTTTATACATATAGTGTATGTATGTGTTTTTTAATATATATATATATATATATATATATATATATATATATATACACACATGCATACATATACACCCTCACTGCGTGCCAAGAAGTGATGTAATTTCATGGTGCCCAGTGTTAGTGAGGGATTGTGGTTGCTGCAATATGTGGTCTACACATATGGTTCCATGTCTCTCATCTGTCCCATGAAGTGGTGACTTGATCATATCTCCATTTCATGGAACAGGTCAGAGACATGGCCCCATCGGAAAGCCGGTGCCCTGGAGTAATTGGTTCAATTGCTCCACCATTAAAATGGTCCTGGTTCGATGTATATTTTGGCATAAGATTATCTGCCTCCCATGCAGTAGAACCCTATCTGAAAATACCAAAAGATATTGCCAGAATTGCTATTAAATACAAAGTGGAAAGTGCACTGGGAGTGTGTAAATGCCTCTGCACTTGTAGATATCAGGTACTGCTACCTGATACTTGAAAAGTAAAATAGGCATGACTGTCACGTAAGAATCCCAAATACTTTTTCTCTCTTTGAAACCCTGAACATACTTTTAGGATTCCTAAGAATGGGACAGCTTGGCATTTTGAAGTACTAAAAAGGACTTTTTCTTCAAATATGCATGTGCTAATAAACCAATTATCGTATTGATGGTAGTTTCAAGAAGTCAGGGATGTTATATATTATTGTTATTATATTTTATTTATATAGTGTCATTGATTTATGCAGCTCTTCTTACAATAATACATTCAAGGGTATGCCAAAACTAGAACTGACAAACTAAGACATACCGATACAGTGGGAAATACACATATTACAAGGGGACAATGCTACCAGAGCCAAAGAAGCTTAGCAGATCTGGGACAAGCTCCAATTTCTGAGATCCCTGTGGGAACTCTGACTGATGTGTGATGAATGAGAGCTCCTTGTCTGTTAAATATTCCCTGTGTACTCAGAGATCATAGGACAAACCCTATGCCTTTATCAGGAGATGAGTTGTCCAAAGGAGGCAGAAGGGAATTATTAGTTCTTTCCCACCTCTCACCACTAAATGTCACTTCCCTAAATCCAATGTCTTACAGTTCAGTACAGAAAATAAACATATGTAATTGTGTTTACAAATTAAAACAAGGAATATATACTGTATATACACCGATCAGCCATAACAGTATGACCACTGACAGGTGAAGTGAATAACACTGATAAGCTTGCTATCATGCCACCTGTCAGTGGATGGGAAAATGAACATTTCTGTCAGGACTACCCGCACAATGGCACTCACCGCAGGAGTTATTCTGCCCAATCCCCTGATACCAAGAGAGAGGCCCCTAGTAACAGAGAACCAGGACTTAGAGGATCCCAACAGTAAGGAGGCCAAGTGCGGGCAGGTAGATATAGGTACTGAGTAGATAAGGTGAAGGAATCTCCAGACGAACTCCACAGGTAGAATGGAATCGAGGGTAGTAGTACAAGCCAGAGGGTCGAGACATGGAGCGGGTAGTCAGACAAGCCAAACTGGTACACAAATCCAAAGAGTAGTCAGGTAGGCAAAGGGTCAATAATAATGAAGATCAGGAACACAGCAACAAATGAAGTAAAGGACCACAACAGGATGCAGGAGAAACGGATTTCCGGCTTTTTAAAGCCAGCGCTACTCAGAAACCCCACCTCCAAGGTGACATCATGACCGAGCCCTCAGCCGTCCATCACCACCCCGATACCAGCCACGCGGCATAGCCGTGCCCCCAGAGTTCCTGCAGTCGCCGCCAGAAGAGGAGGTAAGTATGTCGGCAGGGGAATCCCCAGACTCAACCCCTTGAGTCCCGTGTCAGCGGCAGATTCTTTGACTGCCGGCAACGGAGCTCCGGGAAGGGGTCTCGGGCTTCCGGCTATCGCGGACGGCAGTCCATCCTCCGGTACCGGGGACTGAGGGATCAGGAACCCAGCGTTTGCGAGCGGTGATCCGTCCGCCATTACCGGGGGCCGGAGTATCGGGCATCCGACATCTGCGAGCGGCAGTTCGCCCGCCAACGCCGGGAGCCGGATCCGTGACAATTTCATCCTCAAAGTTAATGTGTACGTAACAGGAAAAATGGTTGTGTTTTTCAAGCTATCTATGTAATACTGCAATTAAAACTACTTAATAACTGCCTCAGTTGATCACTGGACCTCTTGGTAATCTTGAAAGTGTATTATTCAATAAAACAGGGAATAATTATGAAGAAGTAACCCAGCCAAGTGTCTTGTCCAAGAAGGGCTAAGATTGTCTATCTAGTAATGTATTTTAATAAGTGAGGTTACCTTTAAGGAATATCATTGTTTTGTGCATTAAACAGAGCTAACTCTGTTTCTTCTTCTTGCACTTGTGTTATAAAAACATAATGGTGACAATCATGAAAGCTAAAGCCCAACAACTGCATTGCTATGCTGACAACCATTATAAAAAATGCGCTTTGGTGGTTAAGTATAAAAGATTACATTTAGAAACTGGTCTTGTCACTATAGCAAGAACCGTTCTGCAGGAATTTTCAAATGCACAAGGATTACTTTTGATTTATAACGTCTACTATTTCATTGAAATATTAAAATGGAAGGATGGAAAAGAAAAACCCCAAAACATTACAGTTTATTTTCTTTCCTTTGCTAATCTTGTAAGGTTAATATTTTATTTTGCTCCATATGTAGCTAAGGCAGCCTTATGCAGCCACATCAATTATTTGACTCCACTGCTTTAGCTAGTCTCTTAGAAGTGATAAGACAGATGTGAAGAAAATCAAAAGAGAATGAAGCATAGTTAGAAAACAGAATATGCATTGGGGCTAAAAAGCTGTTAATTGTGGCTCATTGTAAGTCCTTACCCCAGCATATCAGCTGTCTCTCACTTTTCCCCTTAGGCTCTCAAAACTACCACCAGCTGACTTTCGTGTTGTGACACATAGCATCTGCATACTGGGAAACACTGCTTCAAATACATTCAGCTTATACCTCTGGCTAAAATTTGTATTAGAGGTAATTGGAACCGTACTTTACCTTGCTTGACTAAAGCGATAATGGGACAAATTGCAAGATTTGTAACAACCAGATGTAGAACACGTAGAACTTTTAATCGGTAAGGTTCCAAATTTCTCAGAGCCTTAATTACCGTATTTGCTCGATTATAAGACGAGGTTTTTTTCAGCGCAAATAGGTCTGACTATGGGACGACTAAGATCCAGATCCCCCGCAGCTGCAGGGGACCTGGATCCTCCTGCCCCCCCCTCTCCGCCCCACTTACCGGTACTTCTGAGTCCCGGTGTGTAGCTGGGGCAGCGTGTAGATGTCTACGCGATTCACGTAGACAACTTCCGCTGCAGCTGGTGCCGCACCGGTGCGGGGAACTCTGATTTCTGACAGTCGGGGAAGGTCTGCGCGATGGACGCAGACAACCCCCGCTGCTAGCCACGCCTCCTTCCGGCTGCAGCATAAGTGCGTGGGATCTACACGCTGCCCCGGCTACATGACAGGGAAGTCAGAAGCACCGGCAAGTTTGGGGGGGGGGGAGTGTTAAATGGGGGGTATAAGGCATTTCTGGAGGCAGAGTGCTCAGTGAAATGCCTTTTAACCCCCTTAATGCCACTCTGCCTCCAGAAATGCCTTTTTAACCCTCTATACGCAACTCCTGAATGCCTTAAACCTCCCTATATGCCACTCTTCCCCATAATATGCCTTTTAACCCTCTAAATGCCAGAGTGGCATATAGGGGTATAAGGCATTTCTGGAGGCAGAGTGGCACATAGGTGGTCAAAGGCATATCATGGGGCACAGTCAGTGGCATATAGGGTTAAAAGGCATATCATGGGGCACAGTGGCATATAGTGGGTATAAGGCATTTCTGGGGCAGATGTGCATAACTGGGGGGCAGGTTGGAAAATAGAAGGAAATAAAACCAAAATATTTTTCTCAATCATAGCTTTTATTAAAAAAAATAGTTTAGATGAATTAACATTTACTGGTAAAACTTTTTTCCTATAGGGTCATCTTATATTCAGGCTTTTTCTTTTTTTCCTAAATTAATATTCAGATTTGGGGGGTCATCTTATAATCGAGCAAATACAGTACTCACAAGTGAGCTACATACCTGACCACTGTAAAAGAGTAGAGATTTGTATTGTACTGTTGACATACTAACAATGCACTTGAATTGGTAAATATTTTATTGTCTTTTATTGTTTGATTAATCTTTATTCAACGGGTATTTTCATCAGGAGCACTATTAAAGGGAATCTACAGAAGCCAAGAGCTGCCAGGGTTTTTACATAAAATACTAAATAAAAAAGTTACCAGAAATGTTGTTGTCATCTCTAAGACATACAAAAGACACACATACACAACTTAAGTAAGTCAATATATACTAGACTTGTGCATTCGTATTCGGGCAAACATGAAAACGAACACGAAGTTCAGCCCGAATACTGAAGAAACAACGGCAAAACGTACACAAAGACACACGAAGAATCTTTGTGTGAGTCTTCGTTTACTAATCCCTGGTCCCTTCCCTATCTAGCCTACGTTATCTACGCAGCATCGCAGGGGTTAACGGGAGCGGAAATCCGTAGGTTCGCACAAGGAGTTAAAGGTCCATGGGAGCGACTCTATTGGTCGCCGCGGGCACGTCACACTGAGGGGACGGGAGCGCGTCAGCGCGCAAGCGCCGCCCACCAGCGGCAGACCGGCGAGGGACCGCGGCGGACACGGCAGGTATCACACAATCCCCCCCCCAGGAGCGCGCACCGAGCGCGAAGGACCGGGACGAAGCGGGAAGCGAGCGTGAAAGCGGGAGACACAGAGAGGGGCATGAACGGAGCGAGCAGGAAGCCAGGACCGCTCCTCCGGCCATAACCCTTCCAATCAATCAAGTACTGAAGGGAGCCACGGTGCCAACGAGAATCAAGGACGCGATGAACTACGTGTTCTTCGTGGCCACGGACGAGAACAGGAGCAGGGCGACGAGCAATAGAGATACGGGGGGCAACACACGGCTTCAGAAGGGAGACATGGAAGGTATTGGGGATCCTCATAGATGGCGGTAGAGCAAGGGACATAGCAACCTCGTTCACCCGCTTGAGGATACGAAAGGGACCTACATATCGGGGACCCAGGGACCGGCAGGGCTGACGAAGGGAGATGTGCTTGGTGGATAACCACACATAGTCACCGGCTTTATAACGAGGGGAAGGAGCGCGTCCCTTGTCGGCAGCTTTCTTGCCGCGAGCCTGAGCTTTCGCCAATTGTGCACCCAGCCGCCTCCAATGAGCCCGCAGGTCGGAGACCCGTTTCTCCACTGCCGGTAAGCCTCCACCACGAGACGAGGAAGGAGGAGGTAGGACGACAGGGTGGTACCCTAAAGCAGCAAAAAAGGGAGAACACTGTAAGGCAGTGTGCAGGGAATTGTTATAGGTCATCTCGGCCAAGGGCAGGAGGGAAGACCAGTTGTCTTGCCTGTCGTTGATGTACATACGCAAATATTGCTTAAGGGTTTGATTGGTACGCTCCGTTTGCCCGTTGGATTGAGGATGGTAGGCAGACGTGAGGTGCACGCGAATGCCCAGTCTATGACAGAGGGCTTGCCAGTACCGGGAAATAAATTGTGGACCTCTGTCTGAGACCACGTGTAGGGGAAGACCATGCAACCGAGCCACCTCTCGTATAAAGATGTCTGCCAGTTGTGCTGCTGTGGGAAGTCGGGGTAGCGCAACAAAATGAGCCTGTTTAGAGAACCTGTCCACTACCACGAGTATGGTGGTGTGTCCTCGTGAGACAGGGAGGTCTACTATAAAATCCATGGAAATATGAGTCCAGGGTGTCCTAGGCACAGGGAGAGGTAACAACAGGCCGTGGGAACGGGAGTGTGGTGTCTTGTGACGAGAGCACTGGGGACAGGCGGCTATGAACGCGTTGATGTCATGAGACAAGGAAGGCCACCAGAACGTTTGCCGTAAAAGGAAATCCGTTTTACGCGTGCCGGGGTGACCAGCGAGTGACGAGTTATGTCCCCAACGCAGGACAGCGGTGCGAAAGCGTTGTGGCACGAATAGACGTCCCGCAGGGGGTCTTTGAGACGCGGTGATGTGGGCCTGTTGTATACGGATCTTAGCCATAACGGCAGAGGACAGAAAGGAAAGGATGCGTTTTTGTGGAATGATGGGTTCTTCTTGTTGGGAGTCGTGGTGACAGTCGAACTGTCGAGAGAGAGCATCTGCTTTTTTGTTTTGTGAGCCGGGTCTGTAGGTCATCACGTAGTTAAATCTGGTGAAGAACAGTGCCCATCTCGCTTGTCGTGGATTCATTCGCCGTGCACTTTCTATGTATTGTAAGTTTTTATGGTCTGTCATGACCACGACGGGTTGTTTAGTTCCTTCGAGGAGATGCCGCCACTCTTCGAAGGCGAGTTTCACTTCTAGCAGCTCCCTGTTCCCAACGTCGTAATTGCGTTCGGCAGAGGAAAAGCTCTTCGAGAAGAAGGCGCAAGGAAGGCATTTGGAAGTGGTCGGATGACGTTGAGACAGGACAGCCCCCGCACCGTTCTCTGATGCATCCACCTCCAGAATATACTGAAGGGCAGGATCCGGGCGTTGTAGTACAGGGGCTGAGATGAACGCTCGTTTGAGCAGGTGGAACGCCTTTATGGCCTCGCTGGACCAGACCTTGGGGTTTGCTCCCTTTTTAGTAAAAGCGGCGATGGGAGCTGCGATACTGGCATAGTTCCGGATGAATCGCCGGTAGTAGTTCGCGAAACCCAGAAACTGCTGGACCGCTTTCACGGTTCGCGGAATCGGCCAGTCTGTGATAGCCGTCAGTTTAGCAGGGTCCATCTCCAATCCCTTGCCAGAGATGATATATCCCAGAAAGGGAAGGCTGTGTTGTTCGAATACGCATTTCTCGGCTTTCGCATATAAGCCATTTTCGCGTAGTCTCTGTAGTACGGAACGGAGATGCTTACGATGGATGTCGTTATTGGGCGAAAACACGAGGATGTCATCGAGGTATACGATTACGTGCGTGAGTAGCATGTCTCGGAACACGTCGTTGACAAACGCCTGGAACACCGCTGGCGCATTGCAGAGACCAAAGGGCATGACTCTGTACTCGTAGTGGCCGAATCGCGTATTGAACGCGGTTTTCCATTCGTAGTTCTCCTTTATGCGGATCAGGTTATAGGCTCCCCTCAAGTCCAGTTTTGTGAAAATCGTGGCTCCTTTCAACCGGTCATAGATTTCCGTGATCAAAGGAAGGGGGTAACGATTTTTTACGGTGATGCGATTAAGACCTCGGTAGTCAATACAAGGTCGTAGCGATCCTTCCTTTTTGGACACAAAGAAGAAGCCGGCACCAGCAGGTCAAGAGGAGGGCCGTATGAACCCTTTTTCCAGGCTCTCCTTTATGTATTGTTCCAGTGCTTCGTTTTCTGGTTCTGATAACGGGTAGGTACGCCCTCTAGGCGGCATGGTATCAGGCAACAAGTCAATGGCACAATCGTAAGGCCTGTGGGGAGGTAGTCGTTCGGCTTGTTTTTTGGAAAAAACATCCAGGAAGTCCCAATACTGCTTGGGTACCAGGAGTTTTGGATCTGTTGGCTTGATTTCCAGGACAAGGTTTACTCGTCGACAAGGAACAGAGCAAAGACGGTGACATCGGGGACTCCAAGCCAAGATCTCTCCTCTTTGCCAATCGATACGTGGGTTGTGGGTTTGCAGCCAGGTGTAGCCCAGTATGAGAGGCGCATGCGGGGACTGGATTATTTCAAACACAATGGTTTCTTTGTGGGTAGCTCCGATGAACATGGTAAGGGGCGAGGTCTCTTGGGTGACTACGCCTGGACCCAACAGGGTGCCGTCTACAGTAGTAACGACTGAGGGTGTTTTCTTAGTACGCAGGGGCACGCGATGTTGTGCTGCCCATTGTTCATCGAGGAACACTCCCGCCGCACCAGAGTCTATGAACGCTTGGGTGACCACAGTGTGGTCGTGCCACCTAAGCGATATGGAAAGCAACAAGCGGTTTGGAGGAGTGGTAATAGTCGCGCTTAGGGGTTCTCCTCGACTGCTCCCTAAGCCCTTTCGTTTCCCGGACGTACGGGACAGGAACGCAGGAGGTGGCCTGTTTGTCCGCAGTATAAACAAAGGCCGAGGTTCTTCCTTCGGGTCTTTTCTGTGTCCGAGAGATGGCGTATGGTGCCTATCTCCATGGGTTCGTCAGTAGGAGACCTGGGGACGATCGGTGGTGGCAGGGGCGAGGACTGAGGCGTGTAGGGACGAGACTTGCGGCTTCTCTCTTTCTCTATGTTCCTTTCTTGGATGCGTTTATCGACGCAAAGACACAGAGCGATGAACTCCTCTAGGTCGAATGGTGGATCATGAAATAAGAGCGCATCCTTTATTCTCTCGTTTAGTCCTTTACGGTATGCTGCTCTCAAGGCCCCTGGATCCCATTTGAGCTCACATGCCAGAGTGCGGAATTCGATGGTGTACTGGGCCAAAGTCTTATGTCCTTGCTGGAGCTCCAGCAAGGAGGCTTCTGCCGTCTCTCTACGGCCAGGCATGTCAAAGACAGACCGCAGGGCTTCCATGAAGGCAGGACAGTCATCGAGTAACTCTGAACCCTGCTCAATCAAGGGAGAGGCCCAAAGTAATGCTTCGCCTTTAAGTAACGAGATGATGAAGGAAACTCGTTTGGCATGTGAACGAAAAACCCGAGGATTGTTCCGGAAGTGCAGAAGGCATTGTTTCAGGAATCCTCTGCATTCCTTGGGTTCTCCCGAATATTTGTCTGGGAGTGGTAACCGTGCTGTAGGATCCTGTTCATCGGGACTGGGTTCCCTTGGTGCAAAAGGGGACCTGGTGGGCGGTGCAGCCGCCATTGACCGGAGCAACTCAGTCATGGTGTCCATTTTTTGCGACAGCGACTGCAGCTGGGAGGAATGAGACGTCAGTAGTTGTTCTTGCAGCTCCTGACGGGAGAGAACACTTGCCATCTCCGCGGGGTCCATGTTTGGCCCGTTCAATGTGTTATGCGGGACCTAGGACAACACGGATTATGCACCCACAATGCAGAGACGGTAGCGTAGCACAGCACAACGGGTATTGGAAGTTCCACAGTCGAGGCAGGCAGCACAGGAGCAAGGTTAATATACAAGCCAAAGTCGGGGCAGGCAGCACAGAATCGAAGTCAGAAAACAAAGCCAAGGTCAGGAACACGTAGATCAATCAGAATAACTCACGATAACCCAGAGATACACAACAGACTCTTTGAACGGGCAATGAACTAATGGGACAGGGGGTTAAAATAGGAAGAATGGCGGGAAACACCATAGCAACCAAAAAGAAACAACATAGGAAGACGTCATCGCGACCGGCGCACACTAATGGCGTCGGCGCGAAAAATAAATAAACAAACCGGCATCTGCGTGTGCTACACTCGCGAGCGCCGCGGGTGTGCCACATCGGCAGATGCCGCCGAAGTCGAGCCCCGCGAACGAGTCGCGGCAACCCGCTCATAACCCTGCGAGTGCCGCCGACTCATCGCGGCGGCTCGCTCATGACCACTGGCGCGTCGTGGGCGCGCCACGGCGGCTCGCATGTTATCATGCGTCCGTCGTGGGCGCGCCACATCGACGCGCCCCTCCGTCTGTGCCGCGCGCACAGTACACCGAGAAGACGTGCCCGCGGCATGTCCTCTCAGTGTACGTGCCGCGGGCACGTCACACAGAGGGGACGGGAGCGCGTCAGCGCGCAAGCGCCGCCCACCAGCGGCAGACCGGCGAGGGACCGCGGCGGACACGGCAGGTATCACAGCGGGGAGACCAATGGTCTCCCCAGGCAGAGTTTCACCATCAGGAGTTAAAGGTCTTATGAGCGACTCTATTGGTTGCCGGCAGGGAGCTCCTCTGCTAGAGGCCTTTAACAACAAGACATTCAGCACTCACGTACATGCACATACAAATTAACATACCCAAACACACACTAACGTATCCACACAAACATACCTACATTTACACTAACACACATACCTCGACACTCATACACACGTGTGCACAAACTCACACGCTAACATATTCAGACACCCACACTAAAACACACACCCAGACACTCACACTAACATACCCAAACACAGAGACACAGAAACTAATTTACCCAACAGACACACATAAGCAGATACACACACTAACATACCAAGACAATCCTACAACACACACAAACCAACATACCTAGACACACACTAATATACCTAGACACACACTAACACACCAAGACAAACAAAGAAACACACATAAGCAGACACACAATCTAACATACCCAGACACACACGTGACTTACCATGGTGAAGCCTCAGTCTATTCTTAATGCAGCTCACACCCATCTACACTGAGATTACACAACACAACATGACCCTTAACTCTGCCTCCTCCTTCAAATTAGGAGAATAAAGAGGTAAATCTGAATTTACTCAAGATGAAACATAGAAACATAGAAAGTTACGGCAGATAAGAACCAGTAGGCCCATCCAGTCTGCCCAACCTCTGAGTACTTTCCTTTAGTACTTGCCCTTATCCTATATCTAGCTTGGCCGTATGCCTATCCCATGCTTGCTTAAATGACTTTACTGTATTAACATCTACCACTTCTGCTGGGAGGCTATTCCATGCGTCCACTACCCTTTCTGTAAAGTAATATTTTCTGATGTTACCATTAAACCTTTGCCCCTCTAGTTTATGGTTGTGTCCTCTTGTTGTGCTAGTATTTCTCCTTTTAAATAAACTCTCTTCCTTTACCTTGTTGATTCCCTTTAAGTATTTAAATGTTTCTATCATATCCCCCCTGTCCCGTCTTTTTTCCAGGCTATATAGGTTAAGATCCTTTAACCTGTCCTGGTAAGGTTTATCTTGTAATCCATAAACCATTTTAGTAGCCCTTCTCTGCACTTTCTCCAACATTTCTATATCCTTCTGGAGATACGGTCTCCAGTACTGAACACAATACTCCAAGTGAGGTCTCACCAGTGATCTGTACAACGGCATGAGCACTTCCCGCTTTCTACTGCTAATACCTCTCGCTATACAACCAAGCATTCTGCTAGCATTACCTGCTGCTCTACTGCATTGTCTGCCTACCTTTAAATCCTCAGAAATAATTACCCCTAAATCCCTTTCCTCACACGTTGAGGTTAGGACAGTACCAAATATTCTATACTCTGCCCTTGGGTTTTTATGCCCCAGGTGCATTACTTTGCATTTATCTACATTAAATGCCAATTGCCACAGCTCTGACCATTTTTCCAGTTTACCTAGATCGTTTGCCATTTTGCTTCTTCCTCCAGGAACATCAACCATGTTGCAAATTGTCAGCAAATAAACATACCTTTCCATCAAGACCATCTGCAATATCACTAATAAAAATATTAAAGAGAATGGGTCCAAGTACAGATCCCTGAGGTATCCCACTGTTAACAAGACCTTGTTCTGAATATACGCCATTGACTACAACCCTCTGTTGTCTGTCACTCAGCCACTCCTTAATCCATTCAACAACATTGGGATCTAAACCCAGAGATTGCAGTTTATTTATAAACCGTCTATGTGGGACAGTGTCAAAGGCCTTACTGAAATCCAGATACGCAATGTCTACAGCACCACCGCGATCAATTACTTTAGTCACCCAATCAAAGAAATCAATAAGATTTGTTTGGCATGATCTTCCTGAGGAAAACCCATGTTGTTTTTGACCTTGAAACCCATGTGACTTCAGATATTCAACAATCCTTTCCTTTAACATTGTTTCCATTAATTACCCCACTACCGATGTAAGACTAACTGGCCTGTAGTTGCCCGACTCCTCCCTACTGCCTTTTTTGTGAATGGGCACAACATTCGCTACTTTCCAGTCCCCAGGGACAACTCCTGTTACCAATGATTCGTTAAATATATCAGTTAACGGTTTTGCTAGTTCACCCCCGAGCTCTTTTAATAACTTGGGCCCCATCGACTTATTTGTCTTTACCTTAGACAACTGAAGTAGAACCTCCGCCTCGATAAACTCACATATTTCAAATGATTCAGTCTTTTTTCCCAACTGAGGTCCCATTCCTTCATTTTCATCTGTAAAAACTGAACAGAAATATTCATTGAGGCAGTCAGCTAAACCTTTATTATCTTCTACATATATTCCTTTTGTTTTTAGTGTAACTAATCCTTGTTTAACTTTCCTTATGCCCATGACGGGAGCATGCTGCTGTCTTTCTTGAGGGGGACCATTGCCCCCTTGGATCTGCCAATGTGTCTGACTAATGTTTATCTTTAGATCAGACTCATATAAATTAAACTGTCACTCTAATACTTAGTACACTGCTTAGTGATCAGCATACTTGGGAGCTCTCAGGATTTGAACCTGAGTCTCAATGTTTTTGACCCAATCTCTAGAGCTGACTTCTTCCTATCCTAAATTACTGTGATCACTTCCATTTGGTGCTTTTGTTACCAGTATGTTAGGGTTGATGCAGGTGACTAAATTATGAGAGAGGTATTTGAGCCATTTGGCAAGTCAATACACTCCACTACTGGTAAACTCCTCTAAATGGTTAATATTTGAAGAGTCTCAGGATCAGCTCATTTAGAAAGTTCCCACTTACAGTGACCAGAGATAGGTTAAAATGGCAATGGTGGTCAGATAAAGTCTAGTTTCTTGAACTGCACAGAATTAATGTCAATCTATTCTTGAACAGTCCTGTGATTTTCAAATTACATGATTTTTTATGAACTGTGCTTTTATGACATTTTGTGAACTTTACCTCCCACTTTCAAATATGGGCAGAAAACAAAACCTAATTTAATTTTTTGAGAGAGAAAAGGGGTCTAGTTTTTAAAACAAATTTTTCCATAGTATTTTATTACAATTATGCCCAAATATTTTTAAAGATCATAAACTCTTTAATGTAAAGTTCATACTTAGGGTCAGAGATATTCATGAAACTGTATAATAAAATAGATTTCTAGATTAGAGTGACACCAAACATTGTAATGAAGAAGGAGGGAGACTGGCAATGTGAGTTTTTGAGAAGGCCTTATCACTAAAAAGAAATTAGAAGAAATGACTGCACTGCATAGATTACTAGTGGTATCTGAATCATGATGTACGCTTATCTTTGGAAACTTGCTAACCAGTTCTGATTACTACAAGGTGTAAAGCACAGCCCAGACAGAAACTGTAGTCCCATACTTGATCCTTTTCCCCAATTAACACTGCATGGCAGATAATCCAACTAAACAAGAAACTTTGTACACACAAAAAATGACAGGACATTTAAACATATTAGATCTTTTGTTTTAACATAACATACAACAGCTTTTTAATATATTTTGATAATAAAATATACTATTTGCATTAATATTATTTTTTGTTAATAGGATATTTCCCAGGATGCATCAAACTACCTTTTTTCTCATTTTGTATCTTTACAATCATTGTAACACATTTTAAACAGAAATTAAGAGCTACGGTACACTTATGCCTAATGTATAATGAGGTTTACAGCAGGATCATTAAATTCTAGAATTTAGAAATGTTTGTGCCCGCATCCAGCCCAATGTTGCCACAAGCAGCTAGTCAAATTGGAAAAATGCAATATAATAACTTAATATTAAATATGATCAAGCTGGCTCAAAAAGCTACATTTTGTGTAAATATACTTTTTTCATTTATTATATTATTTCCAAAATAAATAAAGGGTATTTTGATTGCTAGTGCTATTTTGGCAAACATAGTATGTCAATGATTCTGAACTTTGCAGGTTGATATATACTGAAGGAAAGACGAAATCTGTAGCTAAGAGTACACTGAAATACATGAGGCTATGAATTACTGTCATACTTACCGTTGGTGATGCACTGGAGTGCGACACATATTCCGACCGAGCCAAGCTCCATAGAACAGGAAGTAGATGCGCACACCACTATTCGGTCAGCGTCGATTGGTTGGGGGGCATGGCCACATCACTGCTGCCAAAATTTGAAATAAAGCTGCCAGCAACTCTCTATGGAGTTGCTTAGTTTTTAGCTGGTTTTCCTCCTAATGCTTGGCATTCTATTCATCCTTATTCTGATTTATCCGTGTAGTGACCCTTGGCTATTGTGACTATTGTGACCTGACTTTTTCCTCACTCTCTATCCCGGATACCATGCCTGCCTATCGGCTAATTTTCCCTCAGACTCTCCCTCTGCCGAAGCACATTTACCTATGCTGCCTTTTAACCAAATAAGACTCTCATGCAATCTAAAGGCCTCTTTTTGCGCACCATTAATCAGTAGACATGTGCACAGGGAACAAAATCACTTCAGACAAGATTTTGGTTTTGTTTTTGCCTTGTTTGTTTTTGGGCAATGAATATCGGTTCCCTGCCGATTCAGCTATTTGGAATGACATTCAGGGGGTGTTCCTAAAAGAGGAGGTCCCTGACACCTTCTGGACTTTCATTACAGAAAATTTAAAAAAGTTTTCCTACAGTAAGGCCGGTCAAAGAGGTGCAGCAACAGCAGTAGTAGTAGAGCACTGGGCCTGGTCAGGCATACACTGGCAGACAATAGGCACAAGCAGCCCAGTGGAGCAGGAATGAATTTCCACAATATCATAGATAAAAAAAAAAAAAAAAGGTTTCCCCAGAGTAAGGACGGTCAAAGAGGTGCAGCAGCAGCAGCAGTAGTAGGGCACTGGGCCTGGGCAGGCAGACACTGGCAGATGATAGGTACATGCAACCCTGTGGAGCAGGACTGAAATTCCCCAATATTATATATTATACATATTATATTGTGACCAAGATTTATCAATGAAGAGTAATAGATGATAGAAAAAACAACTTACAGGTTTTGTTTTCGTTAAAAAGAAAAAATAAAGTTTGTATAAAAACATGCATGAGTCTATTAATGAGGCACCATTGTGGCAGTTGGGGTGGTTAACCCAGGATTTAGCATGGCTTTATAACTATCCTATGCATGTTCAGCTTCCCTCACTACATTAGCCACTACTAGTTTTGCTAGTAAAGCAAAACTTCCTTACATGTAATTTTAAGCCTCTGACCCTCTATCATCTATAAGCAGTATCCAAATTACTGCTTGGTAAAGTACCCTGCAGTACAGTCATGGAGGCCCTGATTGGAGTGACATTTGAGATCAGCTTTGACTTGGAGCCATACAAATGATCCTACTAGAGATGTAAGCTGTACCAAGATAATTACCATACACTGGAGCTTTAAATATCATCATAGTGACTTATAACTGGTGGTAACAACATGATTGTAATAATGGTCTGAATTGGCCAGAAAGTACTTTAGCTGAAATCAATGAGAGTGTTATGTGCACGTGCCTGTAGGGGTCTCGTATGACCCCCTGGAACTCTCGTACAAACCAGACCCGGAGCTTGCTGGCGTTATGTAAGCACACTGGCAAGCAGGAAATATGTTCAGCGAAATTCAACTCTTGCATGCCAAGGAGCTTGGGGCATATGATGGCTGAAGTGCCCCTTTATGGTATTCCAAGTATAACAATAGATTACTGTGTGTAGGCTATATACATATAACCACAAGATGAGTGTGTCTGAGATAAACTTTAACTTTTGGCCACAATTCCTTGTGACTCACTCTCAGAAGCTTCAGATGCATTCATGCTTTGAATACATTTACAGTTTATAACTATATCACCTCTAATATGTCATTGCCCACCACAATATATTTTAGGACTATAGTGAAACTGTGTATAAAATTGTTGAAACAAACTGCTTGTTCCACCCAGTTTATAAATCTAGCTGATGCGCCCATCATTAAAATTACAGCTGGGCTTGCCAGGAGAGCCAAAGCAGAGGTTTGCAATCCATCTCTACACCAATAGGTGCTCTGTGTCTGTAAAGGTGTGACATTTATATTGCAGACATCAAGCATTGACACAGTTTTTATATTATATATAGAACACTACAACATTCCATTAGCTTCACATCTAAGCCGTCATCAGGTTTTATATGATGCTCGGGCTTCAGTGCCTAACTTGCAAAGCACTCTATAAAGTGTGAACTTAAACATTGGACATCTAAATATTATAATTAAAATTAGTTTTTTAATTAGTTTTGCTGCATGAAAAAATGATCTTGTTGCAATATCACATTTTAAATTAGTTATTTGATATTAGAGCTGGAAATTTAAATAACCTAAACAGAATATTAAATAAAAATAACACCAGAGATACGTGATTGGAGCAGAGCTGTATTTATGGTTTCCCTTTAGTACAAAAACACATGATATGGCCAAAACCAAAACAAAAAAACCCCAACTGTTATAAACTGGATGGTTGGTTGGGTTGATACCAGGACACCAAAAATGTCCCTCAAAACAGCATTAGGATGGTTACTTTATTGATTGAATATCAGTTTGAATAATAGCCACATACTACAATGACACAAATTATTGTACTCAGGAAAATGTCAGGGCTGGATGACTACGTACACAGATCTTGTGGAGCTGCTTGGTCTCTTGCCAGGAGCCAAGCAGATGTCTAAGGACACCAAGATGGAGACACAGGAGCAAAACCAAGGTCGCTGGACCTTCAGTTACTGGCTCTCTAGTAAATGAAAAAGATCTTGGCCGCTGATATACAGGAGGACTTTGTGATGTATATATACACTGATTGCATCTCCAATACTGATACATACTGTGATTCAAGTCATCATGGCAAGTGTTCTAATGTCATTTTGCTCTGACAATAAAATATAAAGTGGAAAAAGCATTAGCAGACACTGTAAACAGACATTCCACATTATCTTTTAATGAGCTAGATTTTGTAATAAAATAAATAGAAGAGGAAACTAGTATATGTCTTTCCGAGGCTCCTGAGCATGTTCTAGCAAGTAAATGGGAATCGATTGAGGTAGTAAGGACAAGCGAAAACACATTCAGACTTCATTAAAGTGCATATGATAGCTGGAGTTTCCCTTTAACTGGTTTTCATGAGCAATACAATATTACATACCTCCCAACAGTCCTTTTTAAGGCGGTGCAGATCATGGGCCAGTTGGGGAGATGCTCTGATCTCCCCTGACTAACCCAGAGATCTGGGCTGTTGCAGCAGAGAAGTATACACTCCTGTGTTGTAACTGTTCTGGTAAGGCCAATATACCAGAGCTGGCCCCATCCCTCCCTGCCACTTGCCCCACCCCAAAAAAAGCATCCAGATTTAGACATCTAAAATTTTTTTGGGGGTATAATATTAACACTAAACCCAGCACAAAGGAGTCCATCGCTCTAAGTATGTTACACAAATCATACGGGAACTGTCACATTCACAAATTTCAGCATTATTAAATTAACTTTGTGTAATTGCAATGTACGTGGAAGAATATTGATGCAGAACCTAAGAGAATGATTGCTCCAATAGTATTGACATAAGATGATGAACTCCCACCACACACATATACACATTTTAGTTTGTAAATACTACTTACATATTGTGAAGAACCTATGTCTGATCTTCACTGTTATTATTATTATTATATTTATTTGTACCCGGTTTGAATGTGGCTGCAGCTCCAGCCTTCAAAGAGACGATCCTATAATCTGGCTGGGGCTCTTAATCAGCCAGCACAGCCCTGTCTGCCCAGACGGCACCCGCACTACAGGGGGGATAACACAGGTGGGGGAACCCATTGTATCCCTTAATCCCCTCACCTGATACATCCTCTGTATACCGATGGGATTTGTGAGGGGATGTGGCTGATGGGATTTGTCATGGGATGTGGCTGATAGGATTGGGGGTTGGGTTCGGTGCACAGTGAATGTAGATTGCATATAAGTTCTGTGTGTTTGTAATAAAGAGAGTTCTGTTTTTAACCTCAAAGCATGAAGTCCTGTCTCATGATTGAGGGAAGTGCTGGTCTGTGACTGCTTTCTTCGGACAGCCGCAGCGTGTCCGCTTAACTGGGAGAAGGAAGGAGCTGACAGGCGGATGTGTCCAGTCTGAGGCACAGGACGATCCGTCACACATATGTTTATTTAACATACTGATTTGTAAAATACAGGATTTAGGAAAGTGACAGAGCATTATCATTATCACATCAAATATTCCACAATACCTGTGTTATTCATGGGTGGGTAGCTTATTGAGTGTCTTGGTTTAAAGTTTTTTGTTGCATTTGTCTGCATTAATTTCTATAGGTAAGGAAAATGCTGTATTGGTCAAAGAGATAAGAAAGTCTTTACCCAAAGGTGATACCTTTTATTGGACCAACACTGAGAAAGATTAAGATTTTGTGACTTCATAGAGTAAGGTACATATAATATATGGATTTAGCTATTTCTTAACACCTTCTTGGATTATGACATATGTAACACTCAAAGGCTCTTGATTGTGTAACATGACTTCACTGTATAAGATAACTTGAATTATAAGAATTAGAGCAAACACAGTGATGGAAGGTTATTTGAATCACAATGAAAAAAGGAAACATCGAATTCCTAGGACAAACTGTACTGAATTTGCATGTGATGTAGGAAAAGATAGGGTAGGAAATGCTTTGAGGATTACTGCTGCTGGATTCGCTCCGGAGACCTCCCCTGGGTGCTACAAGTCTTCAGAGGTAGTGGGCACCAACACCAATGCACTACCTTCTGACCATGCAGCCCAGTGACTCGCATGCATTACCTATAGTGACCCCAATGACCTGTTGGAGGTTACCTATTTGACAATAAAAAAAAACTACTTATATGATCGCAGCAGTTGCATGTAAAACCTTAGCGCAACAATGGACTAAGGCAAAACGTACCACCCTTTTGCTTCTTAAGGCTAAGCTATTCTTATAATGAAAAAAAGCAGTGGACAAACAGGTTTTTGATCAACTTTTATATGTCATTCTATCAATACTAAATTACTTAAACAGTAAAACAAAGTCAGTCCACTTAAAACAGTTTAGCCAAATAAAACTGCACAAGGCTGGAGCACACTGTGGGTACAAGCTGGATTTAAGCTGGCTGAAACAGGAAACAGATGACCAAATACACACCAGGACAGGTTCTGCCACACTGACACCCAAACACACACACCAGGACAGGCTCTGACACACAGACACCCAAACACACACACACACCAGGACAGGCTCTGCCATGCCAACACACACACACACACCAGGACAGGCTCTGCCACATCGACACCCAAACACCCACACACACCAGGACAGGCTCTGCCACACCGACACCCAGACACACACATACCAGGACAGGCTCTGCCACACCGGCACCCAAACACTGACACCAGGACAGGCTCTGCCACACCAACACCCAGATACACACACACACACACCAAGACAGTAGGGATGCACCGATATATCGGTGGCAGAAGCATATCAGCCAAAAATAGCATTATCGGCAAAATGCTGAAACAAAAAAACACTGAAAACAATCATCCGCAGGGGCCCTGCCGCTTCCTTCTGTGTCTCTTGCTCCGTCGAGGGGACGCAGGAACCCAGTGACTCTGCTCCGTTCCTGTTCCCCTGGGCAGGTCAAGAGAAGTTCAAACCGACTGTGAGCAACACAGAGGGAGACAGTGCCCCTGCGAGCGGCACCGGAAGATCTGCAGTTCAGGTAAGGGTATAACTGCCTCTTTACCTATATATTGGCCCAAAATCCACACATGCCATAGGCTTTGTAGAATAACTGTGGTTAAAACCTTTCATGTTCATCACAATCTTTTTACATACCGCTAATACGTGGACTTAACCTAGAGTGATTGGGGAGGTATTCATATATTAAAACATGATTTTTTTGTACTTAGAGGGGTGAACAAGCCCAGCATAATTTCTACATACTCATATGTAACAAAGCTATCCAGCAGCACCTGGGTTTTTACGTCATCTTTACTTCCCTGTTCTCTCTTCTTCCTTTCCAAGATGGCAATCGGCCTTCATTTAGTTTGAGCTATCACATCCAGATATGGTTATCTTGTGGTTGTGCCTTACAAGATAAGCTGTCCTGCACTTTATTTGTCCTTCCGGTTTAAAACGATGGTTATGTGATCCATCAAGTAACCATTTGGGTGCCAGATGGATGTTTTATGCAATATTTTGCAAAGTTCCCTTTCTCAAATTTACTACAAACAATTTCCTTAAGTGTACTCATCTACATGGGCTGCTTGTGAAATCAACATTTATGTACAATTACATATATTGGCTACATTTACTGAGGGGTGGGCTTTATAAAATGTTTAGGTTTTTTTCTCTCTTTTAGTATTTTTTGGCATATATATAGGAAAACATAATGGAGTAAATTATGTTTTTTATTTTCATTATTATCAGGGGATTGAAAGCAAGGATTGCCTTAAACCAGGTATCTATAAATAAAAAAAAATGATATATGTAAGTTAACAAAACTATGGAAACTGGCCTCCCATGGGAAAAATGTGTCCTAAACCCTAGGGCTCGGGAATTAATGATGCAAAATACATTTCTCTGACTTCTGTATTTAATTTGATAAAGACGTTTGTGTGACCGTTTACAATGGTTTATTAAAGTGGTAATATTTTCTACCTCTTCCAAGAAAAAGAAAAAACAACCAAATAAACCTTATAGGGAGCCCACTGACATCCATAAGATACAGTATAAGAGAGGGATCTCTACCCTTATTGCCCTGAGAAAAATGAAAAAAATAATATATTTTTTTTAGTGCCCCAACAATCTTTGTACCAACCACTACAATCAAACCCATTAAACCAGGCTTGTATATGAGCAATAAACCTTCCAATTGTGACAGTGTTGGCATTTTATTACAAACATCTTTACAGACAACATTAGTTATCCAACATTAGAATACCAGAGTTAAGACAGCCTTCTAGTCAATAGATAATGTTTCGTAAACCTATTTCCATTCCAGCTGCCACTAGCTAGATGCACATGTTGGTTTATGCAATCGGTCTATCATTGGCACATCTCATTTTATGGGCTATTTTACATGTGAAGCAATTTAACAATGTTGAATGAAATCTAAAGCTGGTCTAGTAAATCCACTTTTAAGACATTTTATTTTAAGCCAGTTCCATATCTATCTATGCTAGTTATTCACTGTTTTATTCTTATTCCTTCATTCTAAGGCCCACTTGGCACATCAGGCAAATGGATCTTGCTGCCCCACCATCACCAGTCTGTTCTGTGTTTATTGCCATTGTTTTTCATTTAAACTAGCATAATAAGGCCTCCTGCATTTGATAAATTTGACCTTTTTTCACTGCTGCTTTTTTTATAACTACTTTAGCAAAAAATAAAACCAGGTTTAATAAAATAATTTGAATTTGTATGTTTGAAACACAATATATAATATGTATAATAATAAGATATAATATTTAACACACAAACATATGGTGACAAAATGTTGTATGCCATGTCAGCAATTACAATATTAATTTTTGGTTTATGCTTGATATACTTGTTCTCAAAATTCATAATTTTTTAAAGAAATAATCAATTTGAGCTATCACAACACATATAATTATGTAATACAAGTCAGTTCTCATTTCAGAAGTTTATTTTATCTATTTCCAGATCAACTATAGTTTTTTGGCTGAGATCGCTAGGGTGGGACAAATAGGGATTTTCCTCTGGACTGAACACAAAATATGATATGCAATATTAATTCAAAACATGCTATTAAGTTTATTTCAGTTGCAGGTAGGTGATTTCCCTAGTTACCTTGTTTTGGAAAATATATTTGTATTAAAAGAAAAAGCATTTCTTGTATTGTTTTAACACAAACATTGTTGTGTTTTCATAGCAGTATAATGTTCCTTTTGCATTTATAAAGTATATTAAAGCTACAGAGTTGCAACCTCCCTCCTACTCCATGGGCTAAAGATTCTCATTACTGATTGGCTGGTTGAAGCAGTCAATCAGCAGCAGAAAAGCGATCCCATTGAAATAAATGGGAGTGCTTTCTGTGCATGCACATGTGGAGTTACATTGGAGCCAAATGACTAGCACTAGGTATATGGGGGGAAAGGGGCACATGCATATGGGGGAATTCTACAGCATCTGAGCAATTGCAAAGGGGACACTGTGATCATTTAAAGGGAAAACTATTATATTATGATTAAAGTAGATATGATGACTTGTCTTTTAACGAGCAGAATGGAGTAGACATTAATGCATAAGTACAGTTAAAAACATTTGGAAGATAAATGATAACTCATTCATTAGAAAGGCAATACAAGAAGCACAGAAGGGAACCATTGTTGACTAAACGTAACGTTACTGTAGATAAGCCAGTGGTTTACTGGCAGAGTTGCAAGTAAATCAAAAAAGAAAATAAGCTTTTAGTAGTCAGGCCAGGCCACCTTCTATTCCTCTTGCCAGCCATCCCCTGTATAATTGTCATGTCTGACCGATATGGATTGTATATTGTAAACATCCTGTAGTCCAATGATCTCCAAATGTTTTCGTTGTGACCTATCCCATGCACTTGCAGCCCTATTCATGTATATGTCAGGTAACTTTGGGTCTACAGAAAAGCCCAGCCAAGTGGCCCAAATTGCTTCAGATATGGATATACAACCACAATTATGCAAGTTAAGTTGCTGGAAGGTTATCAAAAGTACCAGCAAAGTACTAGATAATTCAGCATGGATAACATACTACTGTATGTGTAAAACACTATGAAAATTGTCAAAGCGTATAACACACCATATCCATAAAGTCTATATATTCAGCTTGAGAATTTATAAATAAATGTAATGTGATGAATGAGAGAAAATCGTACAACAAAGGAATTAGTGATAGGTATACCCGACCGCCTTGCTGCATTATACAGATGATATAATTTAGAAGGCCATAATATTTATGCATAGTGTATCATGGTGGCCACAATATATTATTGAACATTTTAGGAGCATTACTGGCATTACGTGAGCTAGGATACCTCTCTATTGTGTGTTTTTTCCACAAACGTGATATTTGGAAATTTTTATTAGAAGCAAAATAAAAACAACTTTGTAATTTAGCTTCTTATTTTTTAATTTAAAAAACCCCTATACATTTAACCCCAGATGCCTCTGCTAAAACAACTGCAGCCGCTGTTGAATGTATTTATGTCACTGTATTCACACACTCTCAATGGATTGAATGAATGTATCCCCCCAGCACCGATCAGTGCCAGCAACAAACTAAATTTAAAAAGTAGTAAACCAAGAATTTCCAAGGTTCTTGATACAAAGTTTAATTATTATACATCCATAACAACTAAATCTTCAATGCGAATTTCTTAAACGGTCTGTTACTTACTTCTGGCAACATTTTCTTTTGCCTTTAAAAATTCATAGATCATAAAAGTACATTGAAGTATTGTTTATTTCAAGAGATAAGTGAAGCCAAAATGCCTCTCTCTTGGTAATCTAAAAGCATGTCATTTTACTGACAATGTTTTAACAATGCATAGGGAAATGTCATTTGTAATTCATGTTGTTACATTTTGGCAATATTTCTGTAACCTATAAAAGTCAGTTGACTGTGACAGATCCAAATTGTAAACTCGTTTGGGCATGGCCCGCCTTACCTTTTGTTTCTGTAAGTGAACATTGTTATGTTATGTACCATTCGTTATGTCTTGTTTACCCCTGGTACAGCGCTGCAGAATATGATGGCGCTTTATAAATCAATAAATAATAATACTCTACCAGGGCAGACATTTGACAAACCGACTTGTGGCAAAGGTGACAACCTATGACAATGCCACATTTAAAGTCACTGAGCTCTTCAGTATGACCCATTCTATTGCCAATGTTTAACTATGGAGATTTCTGTGATTGATTTTTGTACACCCGCTAGCAATGATTGTGGCTGAAACACCTAAATTCAATAATTGAGGGTTGTCCACGTAGGTTTGGTTGTATAGTGTAGTTACCTCTACCGCCTTGACTGTTGGTTAAGAAGATAAGATATCGTGGTTTTGTTATGTCATGGAACAATCAACAAAACATTTGTCATAGAAAGATATCTTTCTAGATACTAAAACAATCATTGTTTGTTAAAGTACATTTTAAAAATGGTTTATCATTTAAAAGCAACAATATACTATGGTTTATTGCTTGTAAATTAGGATTCAGGTTTGTGTTTTCAACACCTCTAATCTGACACATTGGGATTAGTAGAATTTGCATATACATGTACTCAAAATATAGTCATTTCAATGTAAGATATTACTGTATAAAAGAAGATACATTTACATTCATAGCAATAACATATCTTATATATTTTATTGTGCATACCTTTTACAAATTCACCTGGTATGTTCACTTTAAGATGTGAATCAACCCTAAATGATAATAAACGGTGCCCCTGTAATGTAATTTCTCATTGTTCTGGAGGCTGGAGCTCATGTTAGCACAAAACAAAAGACGCTCTAAATCATGGGTTTATTATTATGTATAATAAATAATGCAACTCTGCAAACAAAAGTGTGGGATATAACAGATGTCCAATGTAACATATTGGATTAAGAATAAGCCACACTTAAATCTATAAATGAATATGGATTATTGTTCTGCATCTTTACCTTTTCTCCCTATCATTTTAAATATCACCCAGTAAAGAATGATTGAATATTGGTTCATACAAGGAAAGTGATCGATATGACCTCAGCATTATAGAAAACTAAACTATTGTTATTATGTAATCAACATTTTAAGGTGAGCTTTAAATAGCTTGTGTGCACTTATTCACATTTGCCTCACAAAGAGAGGATTATCACTTAATTCCAGAGAGTGCTTGCCCAAAGAAGGTGAGTTTGCCAGATGAAAATTAATGTAACTATAGAGGCATTCTATTTAAGTGCTATATCATTATATTTACTGTAAATCCACGTCTGGTAATGAATGCCAGATTTATGGACATTGATGGGCTAATAATGAAGTTAAGAGAAGATATACACTAGGGCAGATATAGTAAGAAAACAATAATAGCAGAATTTATTTAAGCAAATCTGGCACAATATATTTTAAAGTTTGTTACACTAAAGTAATTAAAGGTGTATAATATAATAATATTAAGGATAGCTAGATAATAAAGATGGTAGTTCTATATCCTAGATCTATCTCCTTTTGACACAGTTCTTAGTTTTATTAGGGTGAAATACTGCTTTATTTTTAAACGTACACTCCAGTCATCATATGCAATTTTTCCGTCTCTTCCTGATTCCTGTTTGAACTTGGCTTCCTTTTCTTGATTCAGCTTGTTACGTGTGACCCTAACCTTAGGCTTGTGTAATGTCGCCATCTGCCCCGACCTATGGAAACTATACCACTATAACACTGTTCTCCTGCCTCTGGTGATTCTGTACCACACTTGGCCCCATTAGGGTTTTGAACATCATTCTCTGAACTCATCCTGGGTTCCACCACTTGTTATCCTTACATATGTGCCGGGACCCAGTCTAAATTTAAATTGAGGCCCACTTGAACTTACATCATATTGTTTTTGTTTTATGAAGGGAATCACAAACTTCATTATATCTACCCAATAGTATTACACGTTATTTCGGACATGTTTTAAAATACAAAATGTTTGTCCTTTTTGCACAAATCAGTATATTGCAGTATATTTTACACTAATAGTATCATTTATTAACCCCTTAATGACAAAGCCTGTACATGTACGGGCTCAAAATGCATTGTTTTCAATGGGTTTAGGGGCCACCCATTGTCCTTAAGGAGTTAAAGGGTAAGTATATTTAATCAAAAACATGTCATCATTTATATTGTTTGTCTCTGTGTAAAATCAAACTTGGGCTGTATAATTCTCTACAGTACTGCTTCGCCCCCCCTCCTATTTCCCTGATATGCTGCGTAACCTATGTAATGCCCTACTGGGCTAAAAGCCTAGGAAAATATATAAATTTATATATATATATATATATAATATATAATAGGAGCAGGTGAATGGTGAGTGTGCTGCCACAGTCCGCTTTCCAACCTCTAAAACAGCAAAAATAATCGCATAATAAAATAAAGTCAACTTTGTCTACTGTATATGTATAGTTCATGCTATTACCTTATTACTATATGTATATAGATATTTTATTAGTATTTATCTGCTTCTTTTTAAGAATTAGTTTTGGGTTATATTCTAATACAATGGATCTGTTTATTGGTAGTATCTTACACAACATCTTGAGTGGTGGAAGACACTCAACAATTCATCCGCAACATAGGCTGATACCGTGAAAAAGAATGCTTTTACATTAAGTATCTGGAAGCTGCGTGGTATTAACTTCACATGCACTAGACAAGTGAAAATTGACTGAATGGGGTAATATTTGGTCAATTACCAATTCTGCTTGGCCAGATCTAAGGACAGAATGTTGGAAACTGATTTTTGTTCAGTGTTTACAGAACGTGACACAGCTTTAGGATTACAAGTAATACATGCAGGGATTATACTGTTTGATTTAAAAAAAAAAACCAGTGCTATATGTAAATGACATTTTGGTAACATGACAACACTGCTCAAGGCAAAAAATAACTTAGAAAACAAATGCAGATCTTAGATTAATGAAGACAGTAGAACAGTAGACCTTTCTTTACAAAATACACAATTAAAAAACCAGAAATAATAATGTTATTGTCTGTGATATATATATATATATATATATATATATATATATATATATATATATATATATATGTATATAATATGTTTTTAAAAGTATCTTCTTAATAAATTGCATTGGGACACATTAAAACACTGTAGAAAAAATATACAAATAGGATCTTCCATGTTTGGGAAATACAAATGCAACTATTTATGGGTGCCTGGGTACAAGCTTGTACACACATAGACACCACTCACCATAACCTTTCAAGAGCTCAGAAATCTGCGGCTCACTCTTGGAAAGGTTTTCACTGCTCAGCGCCCCTATCTCTTACCCACTACCTGCCGCCACCTGCCTTGGTGCAGCCCTGATTAATTTTAAAATTAAACATTAGCTGGTGATTGTGGAACCTGGTGGATCAACCGAAGGGGGATATTATGGGCTTGACTTTGACTCCAAGAGACTAACCACTGTCCAGGAGACTGATGTAGTGAGTGTTACATACAGAAAGCAACGTAGAAAGACACAAAGTAGGTGCACACTTAAAATAACAGAAAGGGTTAACATAGATAAATGCAATGTGATTTTGCTTTCATTTATCTAAATAACCCACTTTATAACGATCAACCTTTGTTTGTGGAACTTCCCATTTATGCTTCTTGCAGGAACATGATTTGTTGCATTGAAAGATTCACATAGTTTCTTCCGTACAGTAAAGAATAGTCTAATGGCAAAATACAAACTTTTATATAAACTAGAAAAACTAACAACAACAAGACTGTTTATTTACAATTATACTTGTGTTGTTTAACCCCTTCAATCCCAGGGGTTTTTGGTACCTCAAAGCCCGGAGCAATTTTGCAATTTTTGCGCTATGTCGGTTCAACGATGATTCTCTTTTCCTGTGAATAGTGTACCCATATAAACTATATATTGTTTTTTCAAGGAGAGATAGAGATTTCTTTTGATACCATAGTTGGACGATTAGCTGAAAATTTTTTTTTACATTTTCCCTCTGAATCCTCACAAAATTAGGTAAAGAGACAGAAAATTCCATCCAGATTTATCAATTCAGGTGTCCTGATTTCATAAATACCTAATTTATATAGATTTTCCATATTTTCCCAGCACATATAGGCAACATACTATAAGGTGTACATTAGTTTATACAAAGCCGTTAAATTTTTACATTAGGTATGATGGGACTGCAACTCTAATTTTAAACAAACAAAAACACCCACAAAAGTATATATTTCTGTAAAGCAGACAATCCAAGCTATCCTATCAGGGGTATTTGGGCACTCTACATGCAGGTATTTGGCCACCAATCACTGTCAAAGGTGGCCACAGAAATTAGTTCCTGCACTTTTTTCACCGTGTCTTAGTATTTTGTAGTATTCTTAGGATTTTTTGTACAGGGTATGTGTTACGGCAGATAAATCTATCCTAAATTGTTCAGCCGCCTCTCCTGATTACGGAAATACCTCATATGCCTAGTTTTTTTGTGGTTTTCTGGACTTTACAGGGCACAAACGGGACCATGCGCGTTATAGATTCCAAACGTGAAATTTTCACATTTTGCTTTAGTAGACCTATGTTTCATTTGGGGCTGCTTAGCATCCCCGCAGACAACCCAGAGTATCTCATCAAGAGCATTTGGACAGGATTAGGCCACATCCTGCCATAAATGTTATCTGGAGACCTGGGCAGACCCCATCATAAAATCAGTGGAACATGAAGAGCACCAAAGCAGGGTATCTTCAAAGGATGCCAGATGTTCTGTCCTAGGTGCCATAAAACCCTACAGAGGACCAGGCACTGGGGTCACACAGAGGACACAGCATCTAGCATCTTCAGAGTTCCCTCAGTTGGGTTTTTATTATAGAATTATGACAAAAAGATTTCTGTGTACTGACAGTGTGCCCTCCATAATGATAGGAAGCATGGCAGGAAGGGGTTAAATTGGACATAAGAAATAGCAATGGGTCACCTAGCTTTGATTTTTTAGTACCCGTATATTTGTAATGACATAGGGGACAGGATCAGCCCAGAGTTATTAAGTACAACGTACCATAAAATTGTCATTGCTCATTTCTAGCAGTAACATCATATCATTACTTATAAACTATGCTGTGCTCCTATGAATTCACATTAACTGCACATGTCTGGATCCCCTGAGTGAATCTCGTATCGGACCAGATGTTGATTGTAAATAGCTTACAGAGTGTGCAGAACATCTGTGAGGTGCTGGGAATATGGGGCTGCCATATTCCCAGCTGCCATATGGGGCTGCCATATTCCCCCGCGGCCCGGCCCACGCCCCGAGGCCTCTCCCCGGGCTGGGGAGAGCCGCCCCGGGCGCCGGACACCCTCCAGGCGACTGAGTTTGCTCGGCCCCGGACTCCCAGCGGTCCGAAGCCGCGGTCGGTGGGCGGTTCCCCCGGCGCGGGGCATCGGCTCTTTTCTCCCGGCCCTGACGAAGGGAGGGGAAGCGCGCGTGCGCTCTCCCTCCGTCCCCGTGGGTCTCGCCCGAGGCTGGGGTGGGAGAGGTCCGCCGGGGTTGCGTCTGGGCCCCCCCAGGCCCTGTAATTGGAATGAGTACACTGTAAATCCTTTAACGAGGATCTATTGGAGGGCAAGTCTGGTGCCAGCAGCCGCAGTAATTCCAGCTCCAATCAGGGCTGGGTGTGGCTGCACACTGTGGTATTGGGAGTCAAAGGGAGAGGAGGGTGTTTTTGTGCTCTACAGAACCTTTGGCTTTCATACCTGTTTTTGACTTGTGCTACCTCTCACCATGACCTCCACCCTCATTGAGGAGTGGAGGGGACGACTACATATAATTTCGGAGAAGTTGGTGTTTGCAGAGGATGGCGTCCTGCTCCCATCCCGGGGCGCTGGTGTCAGGGCCTTGGAAAATGCAGAGGATGATACTATCGAGACGACCCCAAAAGATGAGGAGGCGGTGGAAGAGGGCCCTACCTATGCCCAAAAGGCTAAGGTAGGGCTCCCAGTACCTGTGGAGTCGGACGGGGATCCGTGTGGTAGCGGGTGGTAGGGGCCCTGAAGGACCTGTTGCCTCGGACTTCTTGGCTATTATACATGTAAGCGGCACCCCTGAGTTCGATATCAGTTTTATGTCCCGAGGGGTCTGGAAAGTTTCTGGACCCTTTGGGAGGGGGTGCCGAAGTGCGAAGGCAGCCTATGGGCACATTTCAATGTCCAGGCCATTTCGTGCCAGGAAGTCCGCAAGGTGAACTTCTTGGTGCGGAATGAGTCCATACCCGTCACGGACATTTTGGTGTGGGTCCGCAGATACGGGGAGGTCTTGACCACCCCGGTCAAGACCCTCTGTGAGGACGGGATCTGGAACGGTGGCTGGACGGTGAACATCCGTCTGAAGGAGGTACGGGGTCTCCTGCAGCACATGCCCAATTCCTTCTTTATCGGGACTGACCCGGTGTCTTGCTTCTATCCCGGTCAGCCCCGGGTGTGCCACAAATGTGGTTCACCCAGGCATTTTAGCATAGGGTGCGATGTCATCAAGTGCACCCTATGCGGTGTTGTAGGACACTCCAAGCAGGAATGTACTACCATCCGCTGTAACCTGTGCGGGGTGTTGGGTCATTCCTACAGAGCGTGTCCCGAAGCCCAGCACAACATGGAAAGCATCTGGGAAGGTGAGGGAGACTTCTCAGAGGAAGAACCGCGGCCAGTTGTGCAGGGTGCTCGGGACAAGGCTATGCCCCAGGTACCTCCTCCAGCGCCAACCCCGTAAGTAACATCATTGACCCGTTGCCTGTCCGTCTACAGAAACGACCATCTCACCCCATTTCTGTCTGTACTCCTTCCACAGGCAGCAACCACGCGGGATGAGTCGGGGTGGACGACCGTCGGTCCGAGGAAGGAGACCCCAACTCAGGAGGCAGCTCGGAGAGGTCCGGTAAGATCCTCCGCCTCTGCTAAGACCCCTTCCCGGAAGGATCCACCCTCCACACTAGAGGGGGAGAAAGTCCCGGCAGAGGTGGTGGCGGCAGTGGCGACAGCGGCGGGGGAAGGTGAAAGGGCCGCGGAAGCTCGAGGACACCTGGCAGAGGTGGAGGATAGCGAGTTGGTAGAGGTGCCGATTCCAGAGGAGGACGCCTTGACCGCGGGGCTCTCCGCGAAAAGGTACCCCTCAGACTCGGACGGTGAGAACATACGGAAAAAGGGAAAGTCTCCTCATTCTCATCACCCTTGATGGCGACTCTCCCCATACTATCTTTAGCTACTCATAACGTGGCTAGTATTAAGTCGTGCAGGGCCCGGTTTTTAGCTTATGAGAACTGGCACAGGGAGAAATATAATATAATCTTTGTCCAGGAAACCCACCTGGACTCCCTGGGGGCCCTGCATGCAGCTAAGCTTGACTGGAGATGGGGGCACTCCTTTTTTTCACTAGCCACGGAGGGCTACGGGGGAGTTGCCATCCTATTCCAGGATGTGGACATAACGTTCAATAGGGTGATTGAGATAATGAAGGGTAGGTGCGTAGTTCTTGATGTGTCGGTAGACAGGCAGCCTCTCCGTCTGATTAATATCTATGCCCCCCAGACCAAGTGGGAGAGGAAGCGTCTGTTTAACGAGATAGAGCCTTTCCTCTACACGTCCCGGCATATTGTCTTTGGCGGTGATTTTAATACCGTTACTAGGACCAAAAACAGGAAAGGTGGCAAAGATAAACCGGGATACGACGCTTTGGCCCTTACTAGAATAGTCAGGCAGGCAGGCTTGGTAGATGTGCATATTAAGCACAACCCAGACCTCATGGGTTACACATATCAGTGAGGTAGCTGCCACAGTAGGATAGATAGCATTTATGTTAAGGAGTCTTTTCCGGTGACGGCACTTGTGCTTTTTCACGGGGTCAGGTAGCGAAGGAGGATCCAACTATGCAGATATGTGGACGTAGCGCAGTCCAGTACACAGTCCGGTTAAAGGGCAACGGCAAAACAGCGAGGTCAAAAACTTATCCGAGGTCGAGGCAGGCAGATCAGAAGCATAAACGGTATAAACAGGTCCGGGTCAGAGGCAGGCAGCGCAGAGTCGTAGTCAAAAAACAGGCAAAGGTCGGTACACAAGGCAATAGAGATATCTCAAGGAACAGCACACCCAAAAAGCAAAACACTTTGAACGGGTAACGTAAATGAAAACAAATGGCGTTTAAATAGAGAAGGCACTGCGTGGCGTGCGCGGCGTGACGTCATAGCGGCTGCGGCAGACATCCGATCCGCGGTCCCTGCGGGCAAAGGAGGTGATGTGCCTGCACGTCCTCGGCGTGCCGGCACTTCCCCGAGCGAGGTTGTGGAGGCAGGACTACCCTGCTGACGTCGGGTCGCGGCGGAGGTGGAGCCGCGACACCGACGTGACCTTACCGCGCCGGCGGCGGTGATGGACGCGCCTATCCGACGTCGGGTCGCGGCGGGGGCGGAGCTGCGACCCTGACGTGACCGCATGGCGTCATCGGCATGGAGGAGTGAGCCGCCGCGAGCACCCGAGGTACGTGCTGCGGCGGCGCGCTTGACATGCTTAAACCGGTTGAGTTCTCCGATCACCTTATTCTCACTTGTCTGTTAAATGTCTCACAGGCTCCGCTAAGAGGTAAAGGGATTTGGCGACTTAATTCCGACATCCTGACAGAAGGCTGGGTCCAGCAGGCTTTCGAGAACTTCTTTCATGACCAGGTCAGCATTGCGGAATTCTGCACGACGAAGTCTGAGTGGTGGGAGATGGTGAAGGTGAGAACCCGTGCCTTATTTCTCTCTCTTTCTCAGAACATCCAGTCCTCAAGGTACAGGACTTACCTCGGGCTCCTGTGCAAGTTAGACTGTCTGGTGTCGCAACGAGGTGATCCCGGGGACATCTCTAGGGTCAAATCCATGATGAGGACATTCCAGTATGACAGGTATGCCTCCTTGCTCAAGGAAAGGGATCATGGGGCTTACCACTCACCCGATCCTTTTCTTAGTTGCAAAAGGAAGGAGTCTACTAAGATCATTACCTGTCTGCTGAACACCCTCGGTGTCCTGGAGGAAACTCCTCAGGGGATACAGAGGGTTGTCCGCGATTACTATGTGGAGCTCCTCGGACAGAGGGGACCCTGCCGACATCAGGCGGACGACTTCTTGATGGGTCTTTCCCTTCCTGAGATTGATCATGGAAAGCTGGATGAGTTGGTTAGCCCAATCACTGTCAAGGAGGTCACAGAGACAATTTTAGAGCAGACAAGGAAAAAATCTCCGGGCCCTGACGGTCTTACGGCTGAATTTTATCATGCCTTCTGCGGTCTACTGGCCCCTAGTCTCACCGAAGTTTTTAATGAAAGCCTGGAGAGGGGGATACTCCCTCCTTCGATGAGATCCTCGGCAGTGATTATGCTAACTAAGCCCCGAGTTGTCGACACGGCTGACCCATATCACTTCTTAATGTCGACAGGAAGGTTTTGGCGAAGATCATTTTTAAACGTTTGCAGGGGGTCGCCAGTGAGGTCTTGTCTGATTCTCAATACTGCACAGTGAAGGGCAGAACTGTCTTTGACGCCGTCTGCGAGGTCAGGGAAGCCATTGAGCGGTGTAGGGTAGAGGATGGGGATAAGTATCTTCTGGCACTTGATCAGTCGAAGGCGTTTGATCGGGTAGATCATTACTATCTGTGGGCAGTCTTGCGCAGGTATGGCTTGCCGGGGAAACTTATCAATTGGCTGATTTCTTTATACCGAGGTGCCGAAAGCTTCGCTCTTGTTAATGGATGGAGAGGCAAACCGTTTAAAATCCGATCTGGGGTGAGGCAGGGCTGTCCCCTCAGCCCCCTCCTGTACGTCTTTGCTATAGATCTCTTCATCCGAAGGGTTGATGCAAGTCGTTTAAGAGGAGTGGCCCGAACCCCAGGAAGGCCCTTACGGATACTGGCTTACGCTGATGACATCTCTGTGATTGTGTCCGACACACAGGAGGCAGTCACAGTGGATGAAATGATGAAAAGCTATTCTGCTGCCACTTCCTCCCCGATTAACCTGGACAAGAGCGTAGTTTTCTGGTGCGGGAAGGAGGGGAAGCAATTCCCTCTCCCCGACGGTCTCCCAGTGGCCTGTGACCAAATTCAAATCTTGGGGGTTAAGTTCGGACCGGGAGACTACTCGTTGGTCAACTGGACCGAACGGTTAGCCGTGGCCTGCAGCAAGGTAGACGAGTGTTGCCGATGGAAACTGACCTACAGAGAAACGGTTCACCTGATTAAAACCTACGTATTGCCCCTGTTTACGTACGTCAGTCACATCTGTCTTTTGCCATGTAGCCTTCACTCGCGGGTGTTCGGTTTGTTCTTTCGCATGTTGTGGGGGAACAGGCTCAACCTCATTAAGCAGGAAGTGACTTACCTAGCCGGCGACACGGTGGGTTGGCCATGGTTAACCCAGTTGTTGTCCT